>CM060909.1:304713521-307213521 GCA_030737875.1 Allium sativum
TCAAGAAAGTAAGGATTTTTATATGAAGAAAGGAGCGAATTTTATATATATGAATAAAGTATAAAAATTCGATTTATATTTATATTTTTAAAGAATAAAAATATGATTTTTATTTATGTATGATAATAAAAATATAATTTTTATATAGGTAGAGATATAAAAATATAATTTTTATATAAGTAGAGATATAAAAATATAATTTTTGTTGACCCGCTTTTTAGTCAAAGCAGTCACACACGGAATCTCTTCTCAACAATACACTCAAGTGTTGGGAATATCGTCAGAAGACATGAAGTGATTTGGTTGAAATCGCATCACAAACAAAGAATGGCCCGAAACTCCTACCAGATGACCTTTTTTGGGCCCGAAAACAGCGATTACGGAGCTGAGCTCTGTAACTCTTGTAGATCACTGAATCAGCTTCAGTTTGAGCTTTCGTTTGGCTAAAACGGACTTACGGTTTGAAAGTTATGCCCGTTTCCGTGAACGCATGCAGAACCGAAAACTTAGACTTGGAAATTTGATATCACCTCTAACCGGATCGGATCGGACTATCAGAACCCGACCCGGCTTGCACTCAGCTCAGAAGTATACACCATAACTCCGGTTCGGAGCCTCCTCCTCGGTTCGGTTCGGAGCCGAACCGATCCGACCTCCATCGCACTAACCTGGCACATGAAGTCTTCGGATTGAAGACACCAGCTCGGTTCGGGTCGGACCCGAACCGATCCCCCTGTACCTGCTCAGACGCAGCAAGTTTGACCGCTTCTTAAGGGATAACTACCTCCTACTAATCCGGATCGGCGGCCACCTGTATGCACACGATCTGAAGGCCACTTATCCGCTCTCTCCGAGATGTCCTCTCCGCTCACCACGTCACACCCGATCCGACCCGGATCGGAGCTCCCAGCAGCTCCTCTACGCCTATAAATACACCATGAGACCGTCATTTCAAGGGACTTTTTTCCCGGCACGAACACCTCCCGACCACCATTACCAAGTATTCAAGGACTTTGGGTACTCCTCAACTCAATCAAACACAAGGCTATCGTGCATAAATTCAATCTCTTTTCTCCTCTTCTTCATTGTAAACACGAGGATTTCGTGTATAAGCTGCAAACAAACAACATTGTAATAGCTTCTTAGGATTTAAAAAACTATAAAGTGGACGTAGGCTTGGATTGAGCCGAACCACTATAAAAATCTCGTGTGTTCCCTGTTTTTACTGCTTTTTGTCTGTAATCTGTGATTTGTGAGGATTTCACATAGAGTTTGGGTGTTAGGCCCAAATTTCGGTCTAACATTTTGGCGCGCCAGGAAGGGGGGCACACGAAACAACTTCTTCTACTAGCTTGAACGGAAGCGGATTATTTGGCTATTGGATCAATGGTCAAGCGAAAGAAAGACGGAACCTTCTCTCGTGCTGAGGATGTTGGCACTGAAGGCACAAGGAACGAGGCAAGCCAGGAGGCTTCCTCTCATGAAAATCCATCAGCATACTTAACCAGAGATGAAATGGATGGCGTTCTCGCTGAATTGAGAACTCAAATGGCAAGGCAAGATGATCTGCTCCGCAAACAACAGGAGATGATCGACCAATTCTTCGCTCGGATGGAAGGAAGGCCGAGCGGCAATGCGCAACTCACTGGAAATGGTACTGAAATGGCTCCAGCAGGAATAACAAACCGGATCGGTTCGGATCCGATCCGAACCGAGGGCCAAAACCGAATCCAGCGCAGATGGAAATGGGGGACATTCCCCACCGGATCGGTTCGGACCCGATCCGAACAGCAACCCTGCATGAGCCTGGGGGCAGCAGCCTCCCCTCTGGAAATCAAGGCTTCGCTCCTGTTCGACCTACATCCGCACCGGTTCGGGTCGGAAATACCACACAAATTCAGCATCAAGCTCCCCAGTTCGGAACAGGCGAACCTGTTCGGATCGGCACCTCCGATCCGAACCGTGCACCTCTCCATAACCTCCATCGCTTCTCCGAACCGCAGCAAGGGGGCACCTCCGAACCGAACCGGATGACCTGCCAAGCTCCTTATACTCTTCCACACTCTTCTGAACTCAACGCTGGGGGCACCAGCTCTGGACTTGTCAACTTGCAACAGCTCTTTGAAGGCGATCGGCTCGCCAATCTCATTGAACGCCTCTCGAGAGGCCGCACCTATCAAAATGACATGGATGATGTCAATCACAATCCATTCACACCGGAAGTCAGGAATTCCCGCAATCCTCCAGATTTCAAACTTCCACAACTGGAACCATACAACGGCAGGGCAGATCCTACCGTGCACCTAATGCGCTATAAACGACATATGGAAGTTCAATCGGCGTCGGAAAACGTCATGGCTAAATGCTTTCCCCTCTTTTTGACTGATATTGCTGCTATGTGGTTTCGGCAGCTGGAATCTGAATCGATCAACAGCTGGAACATGTTGGTCGCTCGCTTTATTGAACAGTTTCGGGTCCATATCGCTCGACCCAAGAATGTAATGTCACTAACTACAATCAAGCAGAGGCCTAAAGAAACTCTGCGGTCATTTCTGGAAAGGTTCAACGTTGCAGCAGCATCAGTTGATCGACCCGAGCCATCTATGGTATTGATGGCGGCAGTATCCGGCGTTCTAGACAACTCGGAGTTCAAAAAATCCTTGTACCGAGACCCACCAAGGAATCTCAGTGAATTCTATCTTGAATCGGATAGGTTTTTGCGTGAAGAAGACGCAACGTCTGAAAAGAAAATTCTTGATGTTAACATGCTCAAAGACGGAGAACCGTCTGATTCTGATAAAGGCAAAGGAAAAGCTGCCGTCAAGAATGACCGCAACGCTCAGCCCCGGAGAGGGCCCAGATATGAAAAGTACACAGTACTCAATTCGTCACTAAACGACATCTAAGTGAACACAAATGGTGACGTCTCCTATCCAAAGCCTCCCAGGAGGGAACCATCGCAAAGAGAACGCGATTCTGGGAAATATTGCATATTTCACGATATGGACGGTCATGACACAAATGACTGTAGACACTTGCGAGATCTGATTGAGGAACGGGTTAGACGTGGAGAGCTACCCGAGTATGTGAAACAACCAACATCACCTATACCAGTGCTGCCACCACCTGCTCCCCGGAGAGGGAATGACCCTGGAACGAGCTCCCATCGGCTCGTCATCAACTGATCTGGATTGGATTACTCTGCGTTTTCAGCATTTCTTAGGATTTAAGATATGTCTCTTTGCTTTCTTTAGGTTTTCCGATTGGCTAAATCGGAGTACACACGTTCGGGGTTAGGATTTAGCTCCAAATCGTGCTCTGCACTCGATGACAAACCAATCAGGATTTGCTTTGGTTTTGTACTTTGGATTGAATAAGGAAGGACTTTCCGAGCATGGATTATGTTTGGCAATTTAAGTATCTTGTCAGGTTGTGGCAGGATTCTCAATCTCAGCTAAAGTATGGCTTATACTTATCTCGGACCCCTAGGCATGGATTATGCTTAGGGACAGACTGTCTTGTCAGGTCTTGGCAAGCATAGCTCTATCCCGACATGGGTATGGATTGTACTCACTAGGACTCTTAAGTATGGATTATACTCTGGAATGGCTTATTGTTTTGTCAGGATTTGGCAAAGGAACTCAATAAAACTTGAGTATGGTTTATGCTCAGTTTGAACTTCCTGGTATGGCTTGTACCCGGAAGGTTAGGTCCTTCGTCAGGTTTTGGCAGGATGATTCGAACGTGTCTTGAGTATGGTTTATGCTCAAACAAACGCCCAAGCATGGTTTATGCCCGAAAGTGTAATCGGTTTTGTTAGGTTTTGACATACATGTTGGCTTTCTCTTCTTCGCAGGTATGAATTATACTTGCAGCTGGCAGGCCCGGCGTGGCCTTGGATTATCCAGAACACATCTTCCTTCATTCAGCAAGATATGTTCTGAGGGGCAAAATGTTGACCCGCTTTTTAGTCAAAGCAGTCACACACGGAATCTCTTCTCAACAATACACTCAAGTGTTGGGAATATCGTCAGAAGACATGAAGTGATTTGGTTGAAATCGCATCACAAACAAAGAATGGCCCGAAACTCCTACCAGATGACCTTTTTTGGGCCCGAAAACAGCGATTACGGAGCTGAGCTCCGTAGCTCTTGTAGATCACTGAATCAGCTTCAGTTTGAGCTTTCGTTTGGCTAAAACGGACTTACGGTTTGAAAGTTATGCCCGTTTCCGTGAACGCATGCAGAACCGAAAACTTAGACTTGGAAATTTGATATCACCTCTAACCGGATCGGATCGGACTATCAGAACCCGACCCGGCTTGCACTCAGCTCAGAAGTATACATCATAACTCCGGTTCGGAGCCTCCTCCTCGGTTCGGTTCGAAGCCGAACCGATCCGACCTCCATCGCACTAACCTGGCACATGAAGTCTTCGGATTGAAGACACCAGCTCGGTTCGGGTCGGACCCGAACCGATCCCCCTGTACCTGCTCAGACGCAGCAAGTTTGACCGCTTCTTAAGGGATAACTACCTCCTACTAATCCGGATCGGCGGCCACCTGTATGCACACGATCTGAAGGCCACTTCTCCGCTCTCTCCGAGATGTCCTCTCCGCTCACCACGTCACACCCGATCCGACCCGGATCGGAGCTCCCAGCAGCTCCTCTACGCCTATAAATACACCATGAGACCGTCATTTCAAGGGACTTTTTTCCCGGCACGAACACCTCCCGACCACCATTACCAAGTATTCAAGGACTTTGGGTACTCCTCAACTCAATCAAACACAAGGCTATCGTGCATAAATTCAATCTCTTTTCTCCTCTTCTTCATTGTAAACACGAGGATTTCGTGTATAAGCTGCAAACAAACAACATTGTAATAGCTTCTTAGGATTTAAAAAACTATAAAGTGGACGTAGGCTTGGATTGAGCCGAACCACTATAAAAATCTCGTGTGTTCCCTGTTTTTACTGCTTTTTGTCTGTAATCTGTGATTTGTGAGGATTTCACATAGAGTTTGGGTGTTAGGCCCAAATTTCGGTCTAACAATTTTTATATAAGTAGTGAAGTAAAAATATATTTTTTATATAAGTAGTGAAGTAAAAATATGATTTTTATTTATGTATGATAGTAAAAATATAATTTTTATATAAGTAGAGAAGAAATAAAAATTTGATTTTTATAATGAAGGAGGATCTATAAATATTCGATTCTTATATACATAAAAATTTGATTTTTATTTATATGAATACCGTATAACAATGTGATTTTTAATAATCAACTGCGTGAAACCGATGGCGATGGATCAGACTGAGATCAAAACGAAGTCCGAACCGTTCAGAAATAAGGAATTGAGGAGTGGAACCCTTGGTGAGAACTCCTCACCTTTATTTTAATTTCTAGTTTGAAATATATACCAGGATGCAGACGGTGCTTAGCAGCACCCGACACCCGTCGTCCACAGACCATGGACAACTTGTTTGATTTTGCGTGTTGTGAAAATCATGTGATGTGGATTGAATAAACATTTTATAGTTAAAAATATAATTTTTAACGTGTATATAAAATAAAAATTTATAAACAAATCGGACGATTTGTTTATATGCACTGATTTGACTGATATTGATTAGGACGATAAATTTTACACATCGCCCAACTGCACAAATAAAAATCTGTGTTTGTTGATTTGAAACCCCACACGGGTATTGGGGTGATATTTGACGTACACTAATCCCGATTGTTTAGTTGTATGTCAATCGATGGGTTGACAGACTGTTTAAGCGTTAATTATTTATTTTTAATGCTTATGCAGTTGTGTGGTGCACTCTGGATGATGGTTGATGATTTATCGTTGCTATTATATACTTGTGTTGTAGGGAATCCATATAATTAACATTATATGGTTATTGATTGAGCCTCATTCCAATTTGAAAATAAGGAATATTATAAAAGAAAATTCATATGTTGAATAGAAAGAAAATATTCATGTGTTGAATAGAATAAATATTCATGTGTTGAATAGAATAAAAATTCATGTGTTGAATAGAAAGAAAATTCATGTGTTGAATAGAAAGTAAATTCATGTGTTGAATAGAAAGAAAATTCATGTGTTGAATAGAAAGAAAATATTAATGTGTTGAATAGAAGAAAAATTCATGTGTTGAATAAAAATATAAATTCATGTGTTGAATAAAATACATATTCATGTGTTGAATAAAAATATATATTCATGTGTTGAAGAAAATATTCATTTGTTGAATAGAATAACGAAGTTTTTGAAATATATAAAGCCATGTTGATTAGATTGACGCCATTTTGACGTGAACGATATTTATATCGGTTTTATTCATTTTTATAATGAATATAGAAAAGGAAGTGATTTCAAAATATAACATTTTGAAAATATTATCATTTGTATATCGATGATGTCGAATATTCAATTTTGATTCAAAATTGAATATGAAGTTGAAATCGTTTCGAAAATGAATTTAAAACGATTTATAAAATACGTTTTAAATGGAAATCGATGAAGTATATATAATATAATATATATATATATATATATATATATAATGGCCTGAATAGAACGCGCCGCACTGCGGCAGTTCGCGAATTTCGACCATTGACTTCGAATGGACGTTACGGGAGATCCGACCGTCGGATTCTCTTAAAACCAGAACCGTTGGGTTCGTATCGAAAAGAGCTTTCTAACAAATATTAGAAATATAACGGTTGGATTTGGAATTATGTCCAAATCAAATTTGGAAAAGGTCGTTGTAAGTGCAGTTCGATGGCCGTTGATGGAAATCGACTGTACGGGCCTTGATAAAATTATTAAAAATAGTAATAATTTGTGTAAAATCATAAGAAATGATTTGTGAAGAATTGAGATGAAAAATTCCAAATTTGAAAAGATAAAAATAGTTTTTTATCGAAATGAACTAGTTTTGAACTAGAATTATAATCCCATTGATTTTTAAAAATAAATAAATTGGATTTGAAAGGGTTTTGAAAATAACCAGAATTTCCAATAATTGAATTGGAATGGATTTGAATCGAAATTGTCTTTGGAATATTTCGATGTTGGATTTCGTGATTATACAGATATTGTTATGGAAATTTGAAAGATATATTAATATCGTTATTTCCAATACGGTATTTGTTGGTCGTAGAATTTGATATTGAATATAAGCCGATAAATTTTCTATTCAGAGCCTTGTATTTAATATCAAATGTGATTTGGGTTTGTCGTGAATGGTGTCTTCATTAACACTGTTCTAAAACCCAGTTGAGAAAAAGATTAAATCTTTTTATTTAGATTTAATGAAGTATACCAATTAAATGATATTTAATTGGAATTGAATTTGAATTGATTTTTGGGTTTATCATGAACGGTGTTTTAAATAACACTTGTTCTTTAACACGATAATTAATGGAATGTGATTTGGGTTGTCGTGAATGGTATCTTTAATAATACTGTTCTTAGACCCAACAGTGTTAAGAAAATCAGAAACTAACTGGAGATTAGCTAAGTTAAATGGTTTCCTGGGTATTGATCTGATGTTGGTTTCAGCCTTCGGGGTTAACACTTAGGGAATTATTCACTTGCTAATTTACGGTTAAAGGCTGGTGGAATAGAATGTGATTTTGGGTTTATCGTGAGCCGTGTTTTAAATGATATTGGTTCTTTAACCTAGTTAAAGACAGGATATGATTTCCCAAGTTAAAAAATCATTAATATTGATTTTTGGGAAGATTAAAACCAAGCGGAGTTTTAATGAATCTTTAATTAGATTGAAATGATCGAGAATGGAGTATCACCAGTTTTCCTCCAAGCGATTGTTAAATCTTTAATTAGATTTGAACGTGAAATGGTAATTGAATTTACCGATAACATCGTGGTGCTAGATATGAAGTATTACCAGTTTTACTTCATGGGATGAATAGGTTGGGATTGGGAAATTAAAACAAATGATTACTTCGGTAAGGTTCGTTAATCCCGACTAGTTTGGATAAACCATAATTTGGTTTGAATTGATATTCAAAAGAAGATTAAAGAATAAATTTAAGGAATTTATCTTTGATAAAATTAATGGGAACCTCTCCCTAAGAATGTGAAATTTAGCAACTAACTGAAAATTAGTTAAGATGAATGGTTTCCTGGGTATTGATCTGATATTGGTTTTCGGCCTTCGGGGTTAATATTTGGGGAATTGTTCTCTTACTAATTTACGGTTAGTGACTGATGAATTGGAATAAGGCGTATGTTGTGTTTGTGTAACACTTCTTTATTATATACGCGAGTTATTTAGAAAGACCGGGTTTATTCCATTTTGAATAACTGATTCGACGTGGTGTCGAGGATGAAGATGGTGGTTGAAGACCGGAGGTATTCCCATCGTTTGGGTGATTACTGATGATCTTGATTGGACTGTACACCCAAGAGGAGGGAATCAGTTGGTGATCGTCCAGACGTACTTGGAGATCGATGGATATGCGAGGTACAAGGTGCATCCGATTTCGTTCAGACCCAGAACGAACTTGTAAATGGACTGTGTGTCTGACATTGGATTTTATTCTATGTGATTGATTTCTATTAAATATATATCTGTTTGGCGGCGGAGAATTTATTCTCTTGCTTAACGCCCTTCTCTGAGACGTACAAGCTCAGGGGTTATATATTGATGGATATCAATCGCATGGAGTGAATTGCCTGTGTGGCATGCCTAAGTGGCAAATGATCAAGGCTTCTGTTGAATGGCAAAGTCTTGTGGTTGATGATCAAAGCACGGCCTGTGTGGCATAGCTTTGTGTAGCGTTAATTTGTGAGCCTTACATCCCGGTGTGAGCCAGAAATGGGAGAAGGATCCAGGGAGGACATGTGTTTCCTTCTAGCTAGGGTGGTGTCAGTGACCTACCAGTCCTGACATTTATATTATTTTCACCTATGTGGTTGTTGATTTGCGAGGTGCCCCGGATATATCCGTGATTGTGTGGAGCCGATGGAGTCATTTGGCTCATTTGCGCCCCAAAGGGTGGGGAAACGCAGTGTTCAGGCATTTTAATCCACATCGGTGGATCGGCCCTGTGGCTCCTAAGGATTGACAGAGTACTTTCCTGAGGCTCGGGCTAGAGAGTCTCGAATTCGGTAGAGGATGATCTTTTCCTCGGTTCACAGATGGAAACCCAACTTCCAATACGTGACTGCGGTTTTGATTGTAGAACCTATATATGGCGACATAGTGGTATGGGGCACTTATGCCATCTATGATTGATACTTATGATTGAAATTGTTTTGACACTATACACTTATAGTAATAATAAAACATGAAATTTAGCGTATCAATCATTCTTTGGCTATTATAAGGTAAAACCCTATCCTCCGGCTTGTGTTGCATTGTGTGATGGGACCTGGGTCTTATAATAGCTTCATTATTCTTTATTTAGCATTGCGTTGTTGTTTTAGGCACTGGTATTCTTGCGAGGAAAACCGTTCCGTGTTATACGGCGTGGTCCCTTGATTTACCTAACTTTAAAATAAAGATTAATAACTGTTTTAGTTCTCACACCAGTCCCATGACTGACCTGGAGTTTATTGTTTTAACCTAAACTCTGGGTGCCCTTATTTTGACATGGGCAACTAGTAGTTTTGGTTTTGCAGATTTATATTCATAGGAACCTGGTTTACAGCTGGAATGATATCCGGAAAGCTCTGTATCTGTATATCTCTTTCAGTGTGTATTGTATTATTATTATTCCGCTGCAGTAATGTAAATTGAATCTCTGATATTTTTCTGATGTGTAATATTTATTCGTGCTCTGTATATTCTTGTATTCTGATGGAATTGATGTATTAAACAATGAAATGTTCTTCTATTTGTGTTCCGATTTGTCATGTTCTCAAAACAATCAGGGGTTTCGAACGATCTTGGTCGGTTTAGCGATCGATTCAGATCGAGCGAAATTACTTGATGTCACACAAGCAAGCATCGCAGTTTATTTTGCTTCGTAACCATTAGAAAAGGAGGTAAAGTAGATCGGTTTGTTGCAATTAAAACAAAGGCAAGGTTTATGTTTGAAGGTATTACTATTCCAAATGATTCTGCATATGAAAAGGACATAGGGAAAATGGTGAAATAATAACTGATGATATTGATTTTGGGCATTTGAATGATGAATCAAATGTTTTAATAGAAGCAAAAAAGTATGGAAAGAAGGCTCGATCGATGAGCGATGAGGTTTGGTTGGGTTTTCTATGGGCTTGAGAGTCCCACAGTAAGGGTAAGTATTTAAGCTCATTTTTAATTTCTATTTTGTTTCATGTTTCATATATCAATTAAATTAATTCTATAATTAAATTTACACGAGTTTCTAGAGCGAAACCGGGAAAACAGGAATAAAAAATCTTGCATTGTACCGAGGTGGCTCTAATTCGTTCCAGCATCGACGGGAACTAGCACGTATGATAAATTGCATTTATAAGTAGTTCTAGACTTTTTCAATTATATTGGTATATTTCAAATTATATTGTACCATTGCAGAGGTCAACTCTCCAGCGAGAGCCTACGCTTGCTAAGGTGTTTACCCAGACTCACACGGTTGAGCAAACCAACAAGGAAGGTAACACCTCTTATACGTGGATGGACGTCGCTAAGTCCGAGCGTGTGATGTTAAATATTTGTATTATTTTGTATTTCACATTGTTCATTTGAATTTGAATATTTAATTTATGAATTAATTGCTCGCTATCGCAGGACAGATACTAAGCGAACATCACTTGAGTTTAACGATAAAATTTTATAGTGGTGAGTTTAAAGTCCAAACTGTTTATTTCAAAGCTATATGATATTCTATTTGGATATATATACGATAATATTAATCTATTATTATTAAATTGAATTGTTTTGAATTTATTAATATTTTGTTGGTTTTATTTAAGACATTAAAACAGCCATTTTGCAAACGACCTCCGTTTTTTACGAAACAAATTTTATTAAACCCGTAATGATTACTTATTGCTAGATTTAAAATTTCATGCCAATCGAAGTTGTTTTCTGACTGTGCAAAATTAAAATGTGAATTGATCTATAATTTGAATTCAAAATAATGTTGTGTGAGCAAATAGACTTGGATTTCAACGAAACAAGTTTCATTGGGTCCGTAATGTCAAACTATAATTATATGTCCATTTTCATAGAAATTGGATATCGTATGTGATTATGCAAATTATTAAATGACAAACATAAGAAGTGATTGAATAAAATTGAATATAAAATTGAATAGAAAAAATAATATTTTCCCTATAAATATACCACATACCACTCGAACCCTAACTTTCATTTTTCTCAGGTCAATGGAGAAAACAACCACTACTAAATCATTCATACAGTAGAAAACATGAATTCAAAATTTTAAATCAATTCAAATAAAAACCTATAAATCGCATATAAACCATCTTCGCAATCCCTGAGTGATCCTATTCACATCTATACACTACTGAAGGGTGCAATGAATATTTGGTGCACACCATTTTTAACAGTCGTGACAAGGGCAGAAGATATCGTGAGCTGTAACCATCGAATGGAGAAATGGAATTCGTATTTGGATTCGTGGTATAATTTAGCGCTCATTTGATTTTCTTCTAGATTTAAATTTTAAAAAAAATGACGCAAGTTCTGTACAACATGCTTAAGATCCAAACGATGTGATTTTCGGGGTGAGCTCGAGTTGATGGTATTGGAATTGAAGAGGAGGAGAAGAGAAGTTCTTCGGGATTTTCGGTGTCGGATTTATTGAAGGATGACAAAGGATAGGGGGAGAGAATGATCCACCATGGGAGACGTTTTATGTAGCGGGAGCAGTAATTCGAATAGAAGAAAGGTACTGAGTGACGTGGATTAAATTTTTAAAGGGAATATTAAGTTAAATAGTTACTATAGTAATGAAATTTAAATTGTATGTGAATTAATAAAATGCATATCTTTTTCATAGGTTATCAGTATCTGACGAAACAGGATCCATTGGGATTGTATGGACGCAAGCTACGCAATGAAACTATTTGAAGCGATTTGAAGATTATTACAATTTATGAAAAAATAAAATACCTGATCAGAATTATCAGGAATTAATCGGCGTTCAATGATTAACGACCAAAGTGAGTAACCTCACTAACTCTGTATAGTTTTATAACAATATAAACGAAATTTAACGATGACATATGATGATTGAATGTTGTGTAATGACTGTTTGGACTAATTGATGTATTATTATCAATTGTTGCTATTATATATACACATATTTGTTATATTTAAGGTTGGTAGTTGGATATATTTCCGGCAGTTCCATTAGCAGATATGAGTCAATGTGCCCCATATAACAGCGGATGACCTTTTATACCATGATATCCTACATCTAAGTGGGATTGATATTCTTTATGTTTTCTAACATTTGTGGATGTAGGAAAATTAGGTTGGAGGGATCCAACTGAATTCCTAAAAATTATTACTGTTTGTTTTCATATATGATGTGATATAAGATGTGTTAGAGGTTTTGTGATACATTTTGTCATGTTTGGATGTTTGAATAGCATTGGCCCTAAATATTGATATTTAAAACATCATAAGAACGGATTTTGAGGTTTTAAAGGAAAATCTATTTTCTAGAATAGAAATTAAAATTCGAACGGATTAGAAAACAATAACTAGTTTAATTTATAAACGATGTTATAAATGGAGTTAAATACTTATCATTGGATAATTTAGGAATGTAAATTCAAGAATGAATTTAAAGGAAAATTGGAAATCGTTTTCAAAAGGAAACGATGAAATTTATTCTGACTTTCAGAATGTAAATAGAATTTAAATAAATCCATAAGGATTTTATAATTTGAATTCGACTGTGTCGAATTATATATAAATAATCTATTTTCAAGAAATTATATATTATATAATTCGGAACCTGACAAAACAATTAATATTCGGTTTGAAACTGATATTTTATGATTGAATGTAAAATCGATATAGAATTATAAACTTATTGAATAAAATAGACTAGAAGGTTGATGTGTAAACGAGATTTGATAACGAATTGAATGTGAAGTTATAAAATGACTCAATAATTGGAATTTGAACCTTCAATAGTATTTATAGTTGAAATCAAGATTGATTTGATATAATGAGTCCATATTTCTATAAAGGAATAATATTCACATTTTAAAGTGGATAATTGTTTAAAAGAAAACGTTTTGCAGATTGGAATGGTTATAAAGAGAAATTGGTAAGGGTTTGAAAGTGATAATTTCAAAGGTGAATTTAGAATGAAAATGGAAATTGAGTTATACTAAAATGGTAATTGATTCCGAATTTCGGAACGTTAATCGAATAGAGATTATTCGAAAGAGGGTTATACTTTGAAATTCGACTATATCGAATTCAGGAAAGTACTATTTACTTTCCATTCTAATCTAGATTTAATTATTTATTAAATTAGTAAATTATTATTTATCTATTTGAATTAATGAATAAAAGCTACATTTTAAATTTAAATATTTAGGAAGCGGGGATTATAATGTTATTGTTATAATCAATGTTTTTCGTAAAAGAAGTGGTTCTTAAATTCAATCTGACAATTACGTAAGAGAAGTTTGTTGAAGATTGAAGTCGTGAGCTTTGTTTATTTCAAAGTTAAGAATGTTGTTTAATTAAGGTCTGAGGGTAATTATACCCCAACATGATTGACTTCATTATTGACTAAGGAATGGTTAAGGTTCGATGGCAAAGGTTGGTTAGAGATAAGGTTAGTTAACGAGTGAATATGGGTTGAGTTGATGTAACGATGTTTTACACAACATTTGTGTTAATCGAAGTAAACGTTGGAAACGTTTTTCCAAATAAAACCAGAGATATTATCTCAGTATACAAAATGAAATGATTGATTTGATGAGAAGTTAGGAAATGTGAATATATGTAAATGTTTTCTATGTTAATAATGTATATTTTCTAAATATAGAAAATAAGAAATATGAAAAGATGGAAATGTTTTCTAAAGTTAATAATGTATTATTTTCTGGAATAAGGAAAATAAATAGTTTATGTTAGATGGAAAAGTTTTTTCCAAGAATCATGAGAGGTCAAACGAGTTTGGAGAAATATCTAGGAAAAGATATGGAACACGGAAAGACGAGAAATTAGGAAATGATAAATTAATAAGAAATAAATTTAAGGGGATCAGTGTTGCTTGATGCTAGTTTCTATTTGGAATAGGATCGTTGGTTGTTTGGATCTTTCCTTTGATAAATAAATAACCAATTATCAAAATTTGGCCTATTTTATATTTCCATTGTCAATATGAAGAGACAGAATCAGGTTTATTATCTAGAAATCACTCTATACGGGCATAAGCATTGCAAATCAAATATGATAAATATAATAAAATGAATAAAGTGCAACGGCCGTTTCGTTAATCCTAGATAGAAAATGCCTAAGATATATTGATGGGATGGTGCATTCAGTTTGTTCAGTCCTAGGCCAACTTGAATGGACAAATGTCTGATAGAGTATGCCTAACAGATCATGTACGTTGATCTCTTCAAACGAATTTATGTTTGGTGGCGTAGGAATTCTTTTCTCTTAGCTTTATGCCCGTGATAATTTTAGGGAAATCAATTTATGATTTGGCGGGTTTGACGATGTGGCATTCAAAGGAATGATGTTGTGGTATTCAAAAGGTAAGTAAGGCCTCAAGCCTCACAATCAGGAAATGTCAAAAATCGGTAGGAAGCATGGCTATGTAGGTCGCTCCCATTTGGGTGTATATCACCTGATCTAGAGAAAAATCTATTAGCTTCTTTGTTCTATCGCTAGTGTATGCTTCGGTAATGGTTGTTGATCCCAACCATTGGTGATGACATTCGATACACTCAAACGAAATGAATGGTCGGACATGTATGGCCTAGGTTATATGATGTTCTTGTTGAACCCAGTGTATTAACCCAGTGTATCATTCCACTCTAGAGATACATTATCGAAAGGTGGTTCCATACCTTGTCATAGTTGGAAATCCAGTCTCTAAGAAGCGCCATGTGATTTTGATTGTATACTATATATGTGGAGCATGAAATGCAAGCGTTCCGCTAGAATGTTATTGATTTGATTAGATCATACCAGAATAGTGTTAATACAAAGAATAATTTTGGTTATCGTAAGATTAAAACCACTTGTATGTTCGTGTGGATCAGTCTTATGATTATCCTCTCTTTTAGAAAGGATTTTTAAAAGTTATATCAAGTAAACTCACACCAGTCCCATGTCTGATGTAGAGTTTATTTTGTTTTGTTTTACCTTAAACTTTGGGTTCCAAAATTTGTACGGGCAGTCAAGTAGTTGGGATTTTACAGATACACTTGGAGGAGCTTGGAGCAGGAAGCTTCAGCATTAAATAGCTACTGTTCTTTTTTCTATAATGTGTTATGTTGTACTCGGATGATGATATGCATATATAGTTACAGATTTGTAATTCAAAGGTTAAGTTATATGATATATTTTATTCGTTCCACTGTGCGATTGTGTCTGCTATTTTTTTATGATATTGTGGTCTTCTTTTTTCTATTTTAATTTTCTTTCATTTTATTTCTCACCATTGAACTTCTTTCTATTAATGATTCAGTTAATCTCAGGTGTTTGGTTAGTTGATATGGTATTTGTGTCGATGAGCAGGATTGGGAATTGGTCAGCTCGTTATAAAATGTAATCCCTCTTACACTATTTTTAGTAGTATATTTAACCATGGACTCCATTATAATAGCATATTATGTTAAATTGTATGATATCCAGTTTAACGGATCCACAGAGGATGGAAATCCAAAGCATACTTTAAGTTAATGATGCATTTCACTGAATATTCCACCTAGGTAGATTCACTTATATAAGAATGTTTGTCCTAAACTGGGTATTTTTTTGCATTATTGCCCGGGCCAGACCAAGTATTGCAGTATTGAGATTTCACCTTTCAAAGCTGGAGACTGTTGAAGACATCATCTCTGTCTATTGGTTTTAGTTATTTCTTCTTAGCATTAGAAATTCTTTTATTTAGACTTCTGTTGTATTCAATTTTGTAACTTTGATATTATGTATAAATTTTGAATTTTTATTTAGTAGCTTCATGAACTACTATTTCATTTTTTTATTCCGTTGTGAGATATTCTGATATTCTATGTCTGTTATTTTGTGATTTGATTTATTTAAACCCATGGTTAAAACATTCTACTTTCTCGAACGATTTGAGTTGGTTTTATTACTAACTTAAATGGTAAGAAAAAGTGGGTGGTTGCATTGGTGTCAGAACTTTGGTTTAATAAAAACCTTAGCTTATATGGTTTAAACTCATTAGAGACGGTGTAGCAATACTCTAGAATGAGTAAGAATCAATCAGTAAATCATTCTTGAGAGAGTAATTTTGAAAAGTATAAAGAGTTTTGAAAATGGTTTAAAAGTATTTTTAATGCAAAAATTTGTTTTACAAAAGTAACTTTTTCTAAGAATTCATTTCTTTTACACCCAATTTCCTTGATAAGTCTCTCTTCGACCAAAATTTCATAAATTTAAATCTTGATCCTTGTTATTAATCTATCTTAGAAATTAATAATAGATGGTCTCCAAAATCTTAAATATTCCTCGATTTGATCTGAGTAGGGTGTCCATCCTTTATAGGTTCATGTTCGATAGGTTCTTTTGTTTTTTGGTCCTTAGTTCAGATTTAAATCTATTTTGACCTAACTTGATATATGGTGAAAATTGATTTTAAATATAATGCATTTTAAGAGTTATTGGAAGCATAATGTGTTAATAAGTAGGGAAAGGTATTTACTTACTTTGTTAGTTGGAATAATAGAGATTTTGAAATATTTTATGAATTTAAAGTTGTATTTAGTAATCTATAAGATGATTTATAGTAAATAATAGTAGATATCGAATCCATATGAATTGATTTTGAAAAAGGAAAGCATATTATTTCATGACATGCAATAATAGCTTAAGCACGATATCTTGCATTGTTAACTTTAATAAGTTAAAATATTGATTTGATTAAAGTAGATGTAATAGGGATATAAGTACGATTTTAAGAATGTTATGAAATGGGAAAAGTTTGCTTTGTGTTAACATGTAAACTATTGACAAAAGAATGGTGATTTTAAGTATATAGCAGATATTAAACTTGTGATTATTTGGAATTTGTAATTATGATTCTATGTAAACTATAGTTTATGAAAAGGTTGTAAAGCTTATGAATTTATTTTAGTTTAAGCCTAGGCATTCAAAAATGATTGATTTGGTATGATTGGAATAGTTCAAGACTTACTTACACTAAAGCTATTAGAAATAATATTGTTGTGAATTTGTTTTAATAAAATTGAATTAGATATAAAATTGTCATTATATGGATTCTAACTTAGTTAGTATTTTAACTAATGGTGGAATTTAAAGCTAAAGTAAGATGAAATGTTGATATGAACTTCAACATGGAAATAAGATTGAATTTGATAAGAGTGAATTGGGGTATTAAAACAAATTTTAACCAACGTTGAATGTATGTTAATATAATATATTATTTTGAAATATTTTGAAGCATTATTTGATTTATATTTGCAAACTTTAGATTGATAATATTCAAAAAAAGGATAGAAGTTTAATTTTAATAAATAAATGGGTGAGGAAGAGATATTGTTTCCCTACTTGAAATTTATAATAAATAATTTGTATGTTATTTATAACATATATATTTGAAAATTTTGTACCTATTCCATTTTAATAGAAAAAGGTTTCAAGTATTTTCTTCGATGTTAAGATTGGATTATCGAGTGTTTGAAGATTTCTGACATATGCCTAATTAACGTATGTATTAAATCCTCAATGTACTAGATAGATATAAAATCACACTCTAATCACTTGGAAATAATTCCGGTAACATCATTATTGTTTATTTTCGAGTTTCGAAAATGAGATGGGTATATAGCGCCAATCGAGACGTCGAGTGAATACTTAAACTATTTTGAAATATGTGAGAAATGTCTTAACTTTTAATTTAAATGTATATTTCAACATATATATAAGTAAGGGTATAGATATGAATCATTTGGTTTAAATATATTAAACTATATAATTACTATTTCTCTGTCTTTTTCCTTTTTAGGGACGAGAAGGTCCGAGTGGGGGAGATTGTAACTACCTGAATTTTTAAGTGAATTTTATTTTTTGATTTGATTTAAATTTGGATTTTTAGATTTAAAACTTAATTTATTTTGGATTTATGAAACAATTATTTTGATTTTTGATTTAAAACTCAATATGTTTTGGATTTTATAAAATGAATGAATTTGATTTTTGATACAAGTATAAATTTAACAAAAAATAAGTTTGTCAATTCAAATCTTATTTACTGACCAAACTAAATCAAGAATATTATTTGAATTCATTCTTAATTTTTTTTAATATTAAACTTGTGTTATTGTCTAATTTATCTTTAAAAACTATTAAAATGGAAAATTTTCTATAAAAAGTCAATTTTGATCAATTTGGTCAATAATTTGAACTTGAGCTGAAATTTAAAAGTTTTAAAATTTTGAATTTTTTATTTATCTATTCTGAAATTCAGTTGTTCAGCCATTTTTGCTATGTTGAAATCTCATTTCCTCCGCTCAAATTCCACGTTTAAACTACGAAAAAGTGAGTTACCTAACGGCGTATGTAACAACCCGGAAATTCTGAGCCAGTTCAAAATTTTTAATTTGGCTATTTTAGTGGATTTTAGATATTTGAAATAAAATATTTTAAATAATAGCGACGAAAAGTAAGTTTGAATCGACGTTTGAAAATAAATATAATTATTTTAAATTATAAACAAGGCCTGAAATGGCGCGGCAATTTCAAAATTTCAATTCAAACTTGGACTGACTGTACCGGGTGTAAAATAAAACGGATTTTAGTGAAACCAAAAATATTTAAATCTGTTAGTGAATATCTTTCTAACGAATCTGAAAAATCGGAGTTTAATAGCGAGAGTCAAAAGTTATGGCCAAATGAATTTTCAGATAGGTCGCTATAGAATTTATATCGCCCTTGAAAATAGACATTTTGCATACGACCTCAGAATTCGACGAAACCACTTTTGTTGGATCCGAGATGTCAAATTATTGCTAGGTTTCAAATTTCATAATTTTTGAAGTTAATATGTGAGTGTGGCAAAAGAAAATGTGTTTGATGAATTTCTATTAAATTGGATCGACCAGAAAATGGCCATTTTTCAAATGATCTCAGAATTCAATGAAACTAGTTTTGTTCGGACCGCATCGTCAAAACATAGCTAGATTTATTTTTCAGGAATTTTTTGAATCAGTATGTGGCCCCGGCAAATTGAAATGTACGTTCAAATTAAATATTGAATATTTTATATTTTAATTCGAAGAGAAACTGACTGAAACAGTTGAATGGGCCTATGAAACATATCCCGGTGTGTTCGGAATGGGGGTATTTAGCTAGGGACGACAATCGTTGGGTTTGGATAGGAGTTCGTATGAGATGAGGGATATGATTGGATTTTTAAAAATATATAAATATAAAAAAAAAATCTCATTGGCCCATTTAAATTTCTCTCTCCCCGCTTTCTCTCTCTCCCTCTCCAAATCGACGACGACCCGTGCTCCTCCTTTCCCAGCCATTTTCCGGCGAAACCGCTCCATAAAACACCAGGCCCCAGTTGGGTTTTTTGTAGAGAATTCTCTCATCTCCAAATCCATATGACCCTCGCCTTCCCTCGTTGAGTATTGTGCCCGAATTGAGCTCGGGAAGGTCCGCCGTATCGCCCCTGATTCCTCCCTCCTACCTCAACCGAGTTCGACGCCTCCTCCAGCGGTGGTACGCGACTCCGAGCTTGACAACGTGGCAGGACCTGATTCGCCCCTCGAGCAACGGATTGGAAGAAAATCCTTAACCTAATTTTGAACCTCAGCATGAAAGGTATGGCCAGTTTTAATTTAAACAGATTTCGACAAATAAAAGCGTTGCAAACTTATAAAAATCATATCGTTTTCGTTTCTTGTCGAAATCCAGTGAAACAAGAGACAGTGGACTCATGTGGACGTCTTCTACATTTTAGAAGAGACCGCATATTTTTCTGAGCCTTCTGCAATTTTTGGTGGAGTGGAACCCAATGTGAGATTTCAAATATTATAAACGATATGGAAAACAACGATGTATAAATTATATAGTCGATGTATTAGTTATATAAGCGTTGTACACCTCATGTATAAGCGTTGTATAAGTTGTATGTTCGATGTATAAGTTATATATGCATTGTAAAATTGATATATGTGTTGAAATAAATTGGAACGATATTGAAGTGAAATCGAAATATATTTATATACGAATATATATATATACACTCGCCTCGTCCACAGACCATGGACAATATATATTGGTTATGATATTGTTTGGATTATTGGTTGATGTGAAATTTGGTGAATATCATGAATGGTTGATTTGAAATGATTGATTGTGATTGAAATCCCAACAGGATTAGTATATGGGAAAATTCGCCTGCGTGCGAACTAGATATTGAAAATCCCCATTGTCAAAAACCGCGAGGTTTTAAGGTAGAGCGAGGAGCCGTACTAGGGACGATGCCGGTTTTAACTACCCTGCCGTTATGCAGCCGAAATTATCAATAATATTCATGTGTTAGAATTATTTTCATATGTTGAAACTATATTCATGTGTTGAATAGAAATTCATGTGTTGAATAGAAATTCATGTGTTGAATGAAGTTCATGTGTTGAATTAATTCTTTGAAAGATAAAAATCACATTTTTATTATATATATATACACACTATATAAAATATTAGTATTTTAAATAAATTGTTTTAACACCAAAAATAACATTTTTACCTTATGTATGAACTATATAAAATAACCGTGTTTTGAAATAAATTGTTTTACAATAAAAATCACCTTTTTATTATATATATCAACTATAGAAAATATTCATGTGTTTAATAAAGGACTAGAACGATAAAAAAATCATATTTTTATCATGTGTGTGAAGTCGAAAACATTCATGTGTTGAATATATAGATTAAACAATAAAATCTACATTTTTATTGTAAATATGAAGTGCTAAAAATATTCATGTGTTGAATAAATATTTTTGATGATGGAAATATCATTTTTATCAAATATATGAAATGAATATAGTTTTAAAATCGAAGAAAGAATTATATTTATATATATTTGTATGAATATAATTAAAATAAATCGAATAACGAAGCTGCAGTTCGTGTTTTGAAACCGTGATTTCAAACGATTAGTGCGGGAGATCCGACCATCGGATTTTCCCGAAACCACAACCGTTGGGTTCGCCTTGGAAATATCTTTCCAACGACACCCACTTTGTGAAGTTCCCACGGTTGGATTGTCTGGAATGTTTAATTCAAATCTGAAGAAAAACAGCGCCAGAATCGATTATATTTATATATAAATATAATTAAACTAAATCGAATAACGACGCTGCAGTTCGTATTTTGAAATCGTTACTTCAAATGATTGTACTGGGAGATCCGACCGTCGGATTTTCCCAAAACTGAAACCGTTGGATTCATTTTGAAAAGATCTTTCTAATGATATAAAATTTATGAAGATCCAACGATTAGATTTTCAGATATGTGTAAATCAAATCTGAAGAAAAACAGCGCCACGACCGCGTTATGGCCTGAAGCGTTGTTTTGAATGGAATTGGCTATTTTCAAATAAATAAAAATAGCGATAAATCGTGATAAAATATTATAAACGATATGGAATGGAAATAAACTGAATTTGCTCGGTTTATGTGATATTTGATGGTTGAATGTGTTTGGCATGAAAATTACATTAAAGAACAGAATTAGTGATATCGAATAATTTAACCATTGAAATGAATTGATTTGAAATTCTAAATATACGTGAATTATTTGAAAAGACCGAGTTGATTCTCATTTCAAATAATTGATCGACGAGTGAAAGTCGATGATATGAAGACTATGCAAGACCGATGATCTTCACGTCGAATGGAGGGGTTCTACTTATGCTCATGATAGGAGTAGTTACCTTGAAGGGGTTGAAGAAGTAGCCACCCGGACGTACTTGTTGATTGTACGGATATGCGAGGTATTGAGTGCCTCCGGTTTCGTTCAGACCTAGAATGAACGTGTAAATGAACTGTGTGTCTGACATTGGATTTTGTTCTGTGCTGATTGATCTCTATTAAATATATATCTGTTTGGCGGAGGAGAATTTATTCTCTTGCTTAACGCCCTTCTCTGAGACGTACGAGCTCAGAGGTTATATATCGATAGAAATCATTCGCATGGAGTGAATTGCCTGTGTGGCACTCCTAAGTGGCAGATGATCAAGGCTTCTGTTGAAAAGCAAAGTCTTGTGGTTGATGATCAAAGCACGGCCTGTGTGGCATAGCCTTGTATTTAGCGTTGTTTCGCAAGCCTCACACCGCGGTATGAGCCAGAAATGGGAGAGGACATCAGGGAGTACATGCGTTTCCTTCTAGCTAGGAGTGGTGCTTTGGGTTTTGCACGCCCGGGTATTTTACTTATGTGGATGATGGAAAGCGAGGCCTCGGTTTGCTTCGGTCTCTTTGGAGCCGATGGTGTGGTCAGATATGACCAGTGACGCCCCATAGGGCGGGGAAACGCAGTGTTCAGGAATTGTAATCCACATCTGTGGACCGGCCCTGACGATCCAAGAGTCACTCGAGCTCTGATCCTGAGGGGCGGGCTAGAGTGTCTCGAATCAGTAAGGACTATCTTTTGCCTTGGTTCATAACGGAAATCCAATTTCCAAATACGATACCGTGCGGTTTTGATTGTATACTTATATATGGCGACATAGTGGTATGGGGCATTAATGTCGTCTATGATTGATACTTATGATTGAAATTGTTTTTGAAATATATATAATAGTAATAATATCAAATGCCTTTTTTTATTCGTATCAAGCATATTTTGGCCATTATAAGGTAAAACTCTATCCTTCGGTTTGTGTTGCATTATGTGATGGGAACTGAGTCTTATAATGGCTTCATTTTTATAAAAAGCATTGCGATGTTTAAAAGATTTACTTGTTTTAAAGCACTGTCAATCCAATGGAGTAAACCCGTTCCGCGAAAGTGGCGTGGTCCTGTGATTGGCCATATTATAAAATGTTTTAAGTGGATTTCTCATACCAGTCCCATGACTGACTCGTAGTTTGTTTCACTTACAAACTCGGGTGCCCCTATTTCTACACGGGCAGCCTTGTATTCAGGTTTTAGCAGGCTCTTTCTGGATAGCTAGAGCTGAAGATGGATTCTATCATTTATCTCTTTTTATGCTGTTCAGCTCCTATTGTACATATTATGTCTGTTTTCCGTTGTAGGCATTTATGTATAGCTGAACTGTATTTTGTACTAAGTATGATCCTGTATACTGTGTAACTCTGAAGATTATGTTTATCCAGTGTATTCTATTGTACATTATTTGGTGTATTTAATTATTTTTGTTCTGCTGTTATTTGTTTATGTGTTATATTCCAAAGATTACCCTCGCCACCGTCTTATGGGGTTTGGGGTCGTCACATGCGTGGTATCAGAGCTTTGGTTAAGCTTAGTTCTGGAATATAACATATGAATGAACTTGTCAGAAATAGAACCAGTAGTGTTCTAGGACGAGTAACTCATTACAGATAGGATCAGTAATATCCTAGTATGAGCATAGCAGAATGAAATACACCTCGATAGACGCATTTACATTCAAGTATTTGTTTCTATTCTTTAAAATATCTTTTCTGCTGACCTGACACTTGGTCTGCTATTTGCAGAAGTACTAGAAAATGAGTGTCAGAAACAGAAGAAGGAATACAGAACCAGATCTAGAAGCTCTATTAAAGAAATATCGAAATCTGGGTGGAGTATCATTCTCGGGAAATGAATCCATTAGTCAAACCCTAGATTGGGTGCGGTCTGCTGAAAGAATTCTTGAACGTCTCCAGCTAAGAGATGATCAGAAAAGATTAGCGGCATCTTGGGCACTCAAAGATGAAGCTTTGTTCCGGTGGGAAACAGTTATTAAGTATGATCCAAAAGGTAATATTACCTGGGATAGATTTAAAGAAATTTTCCAAGAAAGATTTACTCCTCCAGAAGCAACTGAGCGGTTAAGTGATGAATTCTGCTATCTGATACAAGGAGATATGAATATTCCAGAATATTATAAGAAATTCAATGAACTTTCTCGTTTCGCCCCGCATCTGATTCAAGATCCAAAGAGGAAGAATCTGAGGTTTATTAACGGGCTCCAAAGAAAATACCAGAATAAAGTAATGGGGCATGTGAAGCTTCCTTTTTCTGAAATGATATACATGGCTTATCAGTATGAAGATCTAAATAATCAAGGTCTTTTAGTCGATGAAGAGGAAGTCAGTTCGGGCAACAAAAGGAAAACTAATAGCCCAGAGACAAGTACGCAGGTTGAGCCAAGTACGACGTCTAGGGTCAGAAAGAAGCCTAGACTCAATAGGAGAAAAGTTAAATCAGAGGAAGTGCCAATAACGACTGCCACATGCTCGAGCTGCAACAGGCGAGGACATTTGGCGATAAATTGTAAATCTTAGAACGAAAGAAAGAAGAATAAATCTGAACACAAGGGCAAGTTTCGAGAGGATAGAAAATGCAGTCAGTGCCAAGGGACTGGTCACCTCGCAAAGGCTTGCCAACTATTTAAGAAATCTGAAGTGGTTCAGGTAAATAAAGTAGCAGAAACTTCTGAACCCTCGGCTAGTCAGGTAAGACCAGATGTGTTAGAAGGCACACTTACTATTAAAAACATTCTAGTTAAAGTACTGTTTGATACAGGTGCGTCGCGAAGCTTTGTTGCAAAGATGCGGTTAAGAAACTAGATTTGAATTTGAAAAAGCTCAGAGAACCCATGACTGTTCATAATCCGGTTGAGGGTTCGGTCGATCTTAGTTGGGTTTGTGGGGTTCCAGTTTCTTTTTCCTGCTATCGATTCCCTACTATCGTGATCGTCATGAATTTTACAGAGTTTGATCTTATTCTGGGAATGGATTGGTTAACCAAATATGAAGCCGAGGTTAAATGCGCTGACAGAGTCGTAAGGGCGAAGATTAAATCAGGCAATTATATAACCATTCCATGTGAAGGTTCGAATTCTGATAGAAAGGACTTCTGGGCAGCTTTAGAGGTATCTCCTGCTCAAATAGAACATGTTCCTATCGTTCCGGAGAATATTTCGGTCGACATTGAAAATATTCCTGTCGTCAAGAACTATGCGGATGTGTTCGAAGAAGTTGTAAGCTTACCTCCATAGAGAGAAATTGATTTCAAAATCTCTTTAGTTCCGAATGCAAGGATAGTAGTTCACGCTATTCGAAGGATGACCTTGAAGGAAAAAGAAGAGTTAGATAATCAAACTCGACAGTTAGTATGGAAGGGTCTGATCAGGCCTAGTTTCTCTGATTGGGGAGCAGCAGTGGTATTTGTCCCGAAGTCAGACGGTACTCTCAGACTATGTGTGGATTATCATGACTTGAATAAGCAGACGCTGAAGAACAAATATCCATTGCCGTGGATTGATGATTTGTTGGACAGATTTAATGGAGCACAAGTATTTTCCCGAATGGACCTAGCTACAGGTTTCCATCAGCTTCATATTGCCGAAGAGTGTGTTCCTTTGACAGCATTCAGAGGTCCATATTTATTCTACGAGTGGTTAGTAATGTCGTTCGGCTTATGTAACGCTCCAGCTTATTTTGTCGATCTAATGAACCGTGTATTCAGAGAAGTATTGAATAAATTTGTTCTGCTTTTCATTGATGATGTATTGATCTTCTCTAAATCAGAAAGCGAGAATGAAAAACATTTGGAACAAGTGTTAGAAATTCTGAGAAAGAATGTGTTGAAAGCAAAGTTTTCCAAATGTATATTCTGGCAAGAAGAAGTCAAATTTCTTGGCCACGTCATGTCAAAGAAAGGTATTTCAGTGGATCCCAGTAAAATCACTGCTATTCAGAATTGGAAACAACCTTGTACGCCCACAGAAGTCAGAAGTTTTCTCGGATTGGCCAGTTATTACTGGAAGTTCGTTAAGAATTTTTTGAAGATATCCAGTCACTTAACCAAGCTTACTAAGAAACATTCGAGATTCAACTGGACTCCCGAATGTGAGGCAGCTTTCCAGGAGCTAAAGTTAAAATTGACGACTGCTCCAGTGCTCACAATTATTGACGACAATCAGGATTTAGAAGTCTGGACCGATGCTTCTAAAGAAGGCCTTGGCGCGGTGTTAATGCAAAGAGGCCATGTAGTTGCTTATGCTAACCGTCAATTGAAACCGCATGAAAAGAATTATGTAACTCACGATCTTGAGTTGCTAGCTATCATGTTTGCTATGAAAATCTGGAGGCACTATCTATTGGGTGAGAAGTTTGAATTATACACTGATCATCAATCATTTAAATATTTATTCACCCAGAAGGATCTGAATATGAGGCAGCAGCGTTGGTTGGAATTTCTCGCAGCTTATGATCTAGATATTTTATATACTCCGGGAAAAGCCAATGTTGTAGCTGATGCGCTCAGCAGGAAGAATGTGATCATCGCCAGTATTATCATTACACCATCGTTGATTGATAAAATAGCTATTCTTCGAAAAGACGATAGTTTTATTAAGGAAATGATCAGAAGAATTCAAAAGGGTGAAGTCTCTAGTTTCCAAGTTCATGGCGCAGGAGTTCTGAGATTGAAAGGTAGAATGTGTGTTCCCAACAATCTTGAGCTCAAAAGAGAAGTAATGGACGAGAGCCACAAGTCCAAACTAAGCATCCACCCAGGGGTTAGTAAAATGTACAATGACCTCAAGCAAACTTTCTGGTGGAAGGCAATGAAAAGAGATATCTCTATATATGTTAGCCGGTGTTCCACCTGTCAGCAAGTCAAAAGCGATCACCAGAAGCTCGCTGGATTGTTGCAACCACTGGAAATTCCAGGTGGAAAGTGGGAACAGATTTCTATGGATTTCATAGATGGTTTGCCCAGAACCAGGAAAGGAAATGACAGTATTTGGGTGATCGTAGATCGTTTCACGAAGACCGCCCATTTCATACCTGTCAAATCGAATAGAACTGCTCAGAGTCTGGCGTAGGTTTATTTCAAGGAAATAGTTAGACTGCATGGAGTTCCCATGAGTATCGTTAGCGACCGTGACCCGATTTTTGCTAGTAAATTATGGGAAGCATTCCAAGCAGAATTGGGAACGAAACTGAACTTGAGCATTGCATATCATCCTCAAACAGATGGTCAAACTGAGAGGGTGAACCGTATTCTTGAAGATTTATTACGGGCTTGTGTTATTGATTTTGGCGGATCATGGGAAGACCATTTGCATTTGGCTGAGTTCTCATACAACAACAACTACCAAGCGAGCCTGACAATGTCACCATTCAAAGCACTGTATGGTCGACCGTGCCGATCTCTTGCTTGTTGGGTAGAACCTGGTGATAGACTCGTATTGGGACCCGATATGATTCGCGAAGCTGCGGACAAAGTCAATTTCGTTAAGAAACGATTACTCGCCGCCCAAAGCCGACAGAAAAGCTATGAAGATAAGAGGAGAAGAGATATATCATTTTTTGTTGGCGACCACGTGTATTTGAAGGTGTCTCCGATGAGAGGAGTTATCCGGTTCGGTAAAACCGGGAAATTGGCGCCCAAATTTATTGGCCCGTTTCCTATTCTAGAACAGATTGGAACTCTAGCTTATAGAGTTCAATTGCCTGATTAGTTGTCTGGAGTACATAATGTGTTTCACGTATCTCAACTTCGAAAGCATGTTCATGATCCAGATTTGATCGTGGAAGAAGCAGCGCTATGGGATATAGAAATTACTCCAGAATTGGTTGTGAGAAGAGAGCCGCTAAAGATTATTGGTAAAGAAACCAAAGAACTGAGGAACAAGAAGGTTCACTTAGTCAAAGTGCAATGGAGTGGAGATCCGCGAGATTGTACTTGGGAAACAGAGGAAAGCATTAAGAAAGCCTATCCTAAGTGCAAAGTGGATATCTCTGATTGACTCTAGTGCAAGGTACATTTACCATATCCTTGCAATACCATTTTGTTCTCTACTTTGCTGTTATTCTCTTTTCATGCATGTAAACTTTTTAATTATGTAGTTTGAATGATTTTAAAAGAGTATATGAATTATTTGGTATATTTTTGAAAAGTAAAAAAAAAAAAACTGATTGATGTTTGCGTTGTGTGATTGTGGATTGGATTGATTGAATTATTAGAATGATAATTAATTTAATCAACATGAGAATGAAGTTAAATGTATGCAATTGAACAAGTATTGAATTGATTTAGAGGTAAATAGAAATATATACATGTGCATTATATATGTGTGAACAGGTTATGGATAAAACAGCTAAGCAGAGGAATAAAATTGTTTGCCTGACAAATAAGTACATGTTTATTGTATTTCTTGGGATCTGATGATTTTATGAGCCGATTGGCAAGCCGCTTGGCTTTTCCTTTTTCTTTTGGGTTGGTGAGGGCCATGGGAGGCTATTTGAAATATCCCGAAGTCCCCCGTACAAAGGAGGTTATGGCGAAATTTTTCGAAAATTTAGGGTGTTAGCCAAATTTTTGAAGAATTTGGAAATTCTTAGAAACTGAAAAGTTGGAGAATTAAAGCCAGAAGGAAAGTATAGTTGGTTAATTGAACCGCTTTCGACTTTGTTCCTTTTCGGGGACGAAAAGTATTAAGTGGGGGAGATTGTAACAACCCGGAAAATCTGAGCCAGTTTAAATTTTTTAATTTGGCTATTTTAGTGGATTTTAGATATTTAAAATAAAATATTTTAAATAACAGCAACGAAATGTAAGTTTGAATCGACATTTGAAAATAAATATAATTATTTTTAATTATAAACAAGGCCTGAAATGGCGCGGCAGTTTCAAAATTTCAATTCAAACTTTGACTGATTGTACCGGGTGCAAAATAAAACGGATTTTAGTGAAACCAAAAATATTTAAATCTGTTAGTGAATATCTTTCTAACGAATCTGAAAAATCGAAGTTTCATAGCGAGAGTCAAAAGTTATGGCCAAATGAATTTTCAGAAAGGTCGCTATAGAATTTATATCGCCCTTGAAAATAGACATTTTGCATACGACCTCAGAATTCGACGAAACCACTTTTGTTGGAACCGGGATGTCAAATTATTGCTAGGTTTCAAATTTCATAATTTTTGAAGTTAATATGTGAGCGTAGAAAAGAAAATGTGTTTGGTGAATTTCTGTTAAATTGGATCGACCAGAAAATGGCCATTTTTCAAACGATCTCAGAATTCGATGAAACTAGTTTTGTTGGGACCGCATCATCAAAACATAGCTAGATTTATTTTTCGGGAATTTTTAGAATCAGTATGTGGCCCCGGAAAATTGAAATGTACGTTCAAATAAAATATTGAATGTTTTATATTTTAATTTGAAGAGAAACTTACTGAAACAGTCGAATGGGCCTACGAAACATATCCTAGTATGTTCGGAATGGGGGTATTTAGCTAGGGACGATAGTCGTAGGGTTTGGATTGGAGTTCATATGAGATGAGGGGTATTATTGGATTTTTAAAAATATATAAATATAAAAAAATCTCATTGGCCCATTTAAATTTCTCTCTCTTCGCTTTTTCTCTCTCCCTCTCCAGATCAACGACGACCCGTGCTCCTCCTTACCCAACCATTTTCCGGCGAAACCGCTCCACGAAACACCAGGCTTCAGTTGGGTTTTTTTGTAGAGATTTCTCTCATCTCCAAATCCATGTGACCCTCGCCTTCCCTCGTTGAGTATTGTGCCCGAATCGAGCTCGGGAAGTTCCGCCGTATCGCCCTCGATTCCTCCCTCCTACCTCAGCCGAGCTCGATGCCTCCTCCAGAGGTGGTACGCGACTCCGAGCTTGACAACGTGGTAGGACCTGATTCGCCCTTCGAGCAACGGATTAGAAGAAAATCCTTAACCTAGTTTTGAACCTCAGCGTGAAAGGTACGACCTGTTTTAATTTAAAATGATTTCGACAAATAAAAGCGTTGCAAACTTATAAAAATCATATCTTTTTCGTTTGTTGTTGAAATCCAGTGAAACAAGAGGCAATCGACTCGTGTGGACGTCTTCTACATTTTAGAAGAGACCGCATATTTTTCTGAGCCTTCTGCAATTTTTGGTGGAGTGGAACCCAATGTGAGATTTCAAATATTATAAACGATATGGAAAACAACGATGTATAAATTATATAGTCGATGTATAAGTTATATAAGCGTTGTACACCTCATGTATAAGCATTGTATAAGTTGTATGTTTGATGTATAAGTTATATATGCGTTGTAAAATTGATATATTTGTTGAAATAAATTGAAATGATATTGAAGTGAAATCGAAATATATTTATATACGAATATATATATATACTCCCCTCGTCCACAGACCATGGACGATATATATTAGTTGTTATATTGTTTGGGTTATTGGTTAATGTGAAAGTTGGTGAATATCATGAATGGTTGATTTGAAATGATTGATTGTGATTGAAATCCCAATAGGATTAGTATATGGGAAAATTCGCCTGCATGCGAGCTAGATATTGAAAATCCCCATTGTCAAAAACCGCGAGGTTTTAAGGTAGAGCGAGGAGCCGTACTAGGGACGGTGTCGGTTTTAACTACCCTGCCGTTATGATGCCGAAATTTTCAATAATATTCATGTGTTAGAATTATTTTCATATGTTGAAACTATATTCATGTGTTGAATAGAAATTCATGTGTTGAGTAGAAATTCATGTGTTGAATGAAGTTCATGTGTTGAATAAATTCTTTGAAAGATAAAAATCACATTTTTATCATATATATATAGACAATATAAAATATTAGTATTTTAAATAAATTGTTTTAACACCAAAAATAACATTTTTACCTTATGTATAAACTATATAAAATAACCGTGTTTTGAAATAAATTGTTTTACAATAAAAATCACCTTTTTATTATATATATCAACTATAGAAAATATTCATGTGTTGAATAAAGGACTAGAACAATAAAAAAATCATATTTTTATCATGTGTGTGAAGTCGAAAACATTCATGTGTTGAATATATAGATTAAACAATAAAATCTACATTTTTATTGTAAATATGTAGTGCTAAAAATATTCATGTGTTGAATAAATATTTTTGATGATGGAAATATCATTTTTATCAAATATATGAAATGAATATAGTTTTGAAATCGAAGAAAGAATTATATTTATATATATTTGTATGAATATAATTAAAATAAATCGAATAACGAAGCTGCAGTTCGTACTTTGAAACTGTGATTTCAAACGATTAGTGCGGGAGATCCGACCATCGGATTTTCCCGAAACCACAACCGTTGGGTTCGCCTTGGAAATATCTTTCCAACGACACCCACTTTGTGAAGATCCCATGGTTGGATTGTCTGGAATGTTTAATTCAAATCTGAAAAAAACAGCGCTAGAATCGATTATATTTATATATAAATATAAATATAATTAAATTAAATCGAATAACGACGCTGCGGTTCGTATTTTGAAATCATAACTTCAAACGATTGTACCGGGAGATCCGACCGTCGGATTTTCCCAAAACTGAAACCGTTGGATTCATTTTGAAAAGATCTTTCTAATGATATAAAATTTGTGAAGATCCAACGGTTATATTTTCAGATATGTGTAAATCAAATCTGAAGAAAAACAGCGCCACGACCGCGTTATGGCCTGAAGCGTTGTTTTGAATGGAATTGGCTATTTTCAAATAAATAAAAATAGAGATAAATCGTGATAAAATATTATAAACGATATGGAATGGAAATAAACTGAATTTGCTCGGTTTATGTGATATTTAATGGTTGAATGTGTTTTGCGTGAAAATTACATTAAAGAACAAAATCAGTGATATCGAATAATTTAACCATTGAAATGAATTGATTTGAAATTCTAAATATACGTTAATTATTTGAAATGGCCGAGTTGATTCTTATTTCAAATAATTGATCGACAAGTGAAAGTCGAAGATATGAAGACGGTGCAAGACCGATGATCTTCACATCGAATGTAGGGGTGCTACTGGTGCTCATGATAGGAGTAGCTACCTTGAAGGGGTTGAAGCAGTATCCACCCGGACGTACTTGTTGATTGTATGGATATGCGAGGTATTGAGTGCCTCCGGTTTCGTTCAGACCCAGAATGAACATGTAAATGGACTGTGTGTCTGACATTGGATTTTGTTCTTTGCTGATTGATCTCTATTAAATATATATATCTGTTTGGCGGCGGAGAATTTATTCTCTTGCTTAACGCCCTTCTCTGAGACGTACGAGCTCAGAGGTTATATATCGATAGAAATCAGTCGCATGGAGTGAATTGCCTATGTGGCACGCCTAAGTGGCAGATGATCCAGGCTTCTGTTGAAAAGCAAAGTCTTGTGGTTGATGATCAAAGCACGGCCTGTGTGGCATAGCTTTGTGTATAGCGTTGTTTCGCGAGCCTCACACCCCGGTATGAGCCAGAAACGGGAGAGGACATCAGGGAAGACATGTGTTTCCTTCTAGCTAGGAGTGGTGCTTTGGGTTTTGCACGCCCGGGTATTTTACTTATGTGGATGATGGAAAGCGAGGCCTCGGTTTGCTTCGGTCTCATTGGAGCCGATGGTATGGTCATATATGACCAGTGACGCCCCATAGGGCGGGGAAACGCAGTGTTCAGGAATTTTAATCCACATCGGTGGATCGGCCCTGACGATCCAAGGGTCACTCGAGCTCTGATCCTGAGGGGCGGGCTAGAGCGTCTCGAATCGGTAAGGACTATCTTTTGCCTTGGTTCATGACGAAAATCCAATTTCCAAATACGATACCGTGCGGTTTTGATTGTATACCTATATATGGCGACATAGTGGTATGTGGCATTAATGCCGTCTATGATTGATACTTATGATTGAAATTGTTTTTGAAACATATAAACACTAGAAATAATATCAAATGCTTTTGTTTTATTCGTATCAAGCATATTTTGGCCATTATAAGGTAAAACTCTATCCTCCGATTTGTGTTGCATTGTGTGATGGGAACTGAGTCTTATAATGGCTTCATTTTTATAAAAAGCATTGCGATGTTTATAAGATTTACTTATTTTAAAGCACTAGCAATCAAATGGAGTAAATCCGTTCCGCGAAAGTGGCGTGGTCCAGTGATTGGCCATATTATAAAATGTGTTAAGTGGATTTCTCATACCAGTCCCATGACTGACTCATAGTTTGTTTCACTTGCAAACTCGGGTGCCCCTATTTCTACACGAGCAGCCTTGTATTCAGGTTTTAGCAGACTCTTTCTGGATAGCTGGAGCTGAAGATGGATTCTATCATTTATCTCTTTTTATGTTGTTCAGCTCCTATTGTACATATTATGTTTGTTTTCCGCTGTAGACATTTATGTATAGCTGAACTATATTTTGTACAAAGTATGATCCTATATACTGTGTAACTCTGATGATTATGTTTATCCAGTGTATTCTATTGTACATTATTTGGTGTATTTAATTATTTCTGTTTTGTTGTTATTTATTTATGTGTTATATTCCAAAGATTACCCTCGCCACCGTCTTATGGGGTTTGGGGTCGTCACAGCGTATCTATATGTATTTCAACTCTATTTTTCTTTAATTTATGGACTGGTATATAGCGTATTGGTCCATAAGGTTTGGGTTGTGCTTATTCGGCTTGGTTGAATATTATTGGTTAAGTGGGTTATTTACTTTTAGTATCTAAAGTGTTCTCTTACGTGAATAACTCATGTAGTCTTCCTCTTCCTTCCTCATTCCTTTTCAGATCTTCGATCTATTCCTTCTTCTTCCTCTTTAGAATTTATCAACAAACAAATCGTAGTAAAACTATAAATCCTAAGTTAGGTTTGCAAATAAAATTTTCAAACTCTATTTTTCTGTAATCCTATTTCTAAATAAATTCAAGACCAAATCTATTAAAAAAAACTCATCACCAAACCTTATGACACAAGCAGGAGCGTTTTGCTCCATCAAGAAACATGGGCAAATTGTTTGGTTGAGTTTTGGACGTGTCCGGTGCAGAAGACGCATCCAGGACACAACCTGGGCAATTTGCTTACATGGACAACACTAAATCTCACTAGTTCTCACATTCATCTAGTGGGTAAGTACAACATTAATTTATGTATGTTAGTTGAATCTATTCAAGGAAATGACATAAGATGGAGGCTAGAAAGAAACGTGAATCGTTTAATGATTTGTTGTTTTAAGCTTTTGTGTTTTATATACGTTCCAAGGATCTTTTCATTACTAGAAATAGGTCAAATGAACAAAATCCGAAAGAACCCATACCCGCTGGTTATTTCAAAACCAATATCCAGACCCGGTTCATCGGGTTTTCCAAGCTCGCTAGTCAATGTCCATACACCAAACTAATAATACTTACATTAAATGTAACACCCCACGTCCATTAATGTCACTCACTAAGGGAATGCATTAACTTTCATGGAATATTTTAAGAGTATAGAACAGAATATCACAAGACAGATATATAAAATGGTACTTAAGAAATTTCAAAATTTATTCATTAGAGCTGAAAAGCAAAACATGTCTGGTTACAACATTAAAACCATAAGCTAAACCAAAGTACACAAATATCTGTCTTGTGCAAAATAATTATCAAAGTATATAAAAGTAAAACCATAATCCCACTCCAAATAGCCATAATGGAAAAGAGATATAGATGAGCATTACTTTCATTACTTCCAAGCACATCAAGAAGAAGAAACCCAAGTCAAGCTCCACTAGTCCCACCCTGAGGACCTAGGGGGGAAGGAGGAAAGAAAAGAGGCGAAACAAAAAGAGTCAGACATAAAGTCCGGCGAGTCCGGTGACTTTAACAATATAATTACTAAAGTAACAGAATAAGAACATAAACTGAATATAAGAGATGACTGTAACATAAGCAGATATGACAAAGTAAACAAGATGAACAAGATATAATGTTGATTGCGCTTCTAATCACTATAAGATAATCCCTACACCGCACCAATACTAGTTCCATACTGAAAGTTGATCCCTCTTACTAAACATAGTAATAATGATGGAAGTTTCGTGTACTCCTAGCTGCTGCAATATGTGCCTCCTGCTCCTATCTCCACTAGTTGTACCCACTACCCTTCCCATTCGATTGGCTCCTAAATCGTAGATACCCGTGCTGGTCCCGTAGTAGGGTGTATCGCTCCCTAAAGTGGTAACCTGATACGACTAAAATGCACGGTTTACACCTACATGATGCAACAATGTCTTACCTACCAGCCCGGATCCACGCACGCACATGACTCCGTTGGACTTGGACTGCCATCGCTAACTCTTTATTGACCTCTTACAATCAACCCTAGTAAGCGTGTCCCAGTCTTTGACCTAGTTAGAGCTCATATAGATACTAAAATGGGTTACAGGTTGAAAAGGATCCACCCAATTGACACAAGCTTCCCTCTTAAGCTTGGTCCCCACTAGGAATTCCCACTAAACCCTAGTTTATCACCATGTCTAATCTCATGTCTCATCTTGGTTAAGTGTTTTAATTATGTTTCACATGCTACCCATGTTACCTACTTCACCCTTTTATCATTCCCATGTCTTACCACATGTCTTATCTTTGTTAAGTGTTCGTTAATTCATTATAACCGTAATCTTGCAAGACCTCCCACATTAGATTGTCGTTTTGCGGTTGCTGGATATGCCATGCGGTTTTGGGCAGTCTTATACCATAATCCGAATCTAACCTCGTGTCTTTGCATTATTACGTATCTAATTTCTGCCTTTGACCTCTCATATTAAATTACCAAATTGCGGTTGCTGGATGTGCCGGGCGGTTCTGGGAAGTCTTATACCGCAATTCAAATATAACCTCGTGTCTTAGGCATTCATTATCACTTTCTTGATTCAAGTCCCAATTTTAAATCTTGGATTAAAATATATTCCAATTACCCATAATTTCCAATCTAAATTATGTTTATAAATTTAATCCAAATTAGGCCTATAATCTTATGTATACATGTTATGCCAAATTACGCCCAAATTAATTTGCATTCGTTGTTATTAACAATTCATGCCAAACCTCATGTATACCAATTACATCCAATTATGTCCAATCCAACTTATGCCAAATCTCATGTATACAATTTATACACAATTATTCTCAAATTGATTTATGCCAATATTCTCATTTTATTTCAAATTTCCCCAAACTTTTCCCAATCGTTCAAATGTTATTTGTACGCAAATCTCAATGCAATATGTTAGGCTCGAAGTTAGCCTAATCTCATAAAAAAAAGGAAAAGAAGAGGATCAACATAAAAATTGGCGTAAACATAAGAACAGGCATATGAAACATAAACAGGCATATAACGATAAACTGGATCAGAAAGGCATATGGAAGATTTATGGGTATGGATCTAAAAGATAATGATTTACAAACTTGATAAGATTCATCTCAGTCACAGGCATATACATTAGATCCAATTTACAATCCTATCACAATTACTTTTAATTTAATTATATGTGAAAGTGACATAGACCCATAGTGAAATGATCCTTAGAAAATTAGGCGTTATTGTAGCAATTCGGATCTTGAATAATCTTTACTTTATTGATGTAGATCTGATCTTCTAATTTGATTGTTGAAGAAGAACTATCTCTAAATCTATACTTTGATTTTGGTTGGAGAAAAAAGTCTAGATTAATTTAGATTAGAGCAGCATGGAGGTGCCATGGATGAATAACAATGAGACTAGGGTTAGGTTTTGGGGTGTTTTATAGATGCTCTAGGTGAATTACGACCCTTAGATTAGATTAGGATCCATCTGAACCATCGAAACCAGAAAAACATGTCATCCAACCAATCCCAGAAGGATACATCAGCCCTGGACCACCAAAATACGTCGACCAGATCTGGGCAGATGGGGGTCGACACCCTTGTCGACACCCCTATAGGGGGGTCGACACCTATGTCGATTCCCCTAGGGGTGTCGACACCCTAGAGCGGGAGATTTCCCACTCACCCACGTTTGGCTGATTTTGATTTTTGAATTCATTATTGATTTTTATTTATTATTTTAATTTAAATTCTGCTTTAAGCTGAAATCTTCTAAGCTTCATAACTTCTTCATATGATATCCAATTTACGTAATCTCGGACTCTATTCCAAGAAAAATTCCAAGACGAACGCAATGGCGTAACCCGTTTCCTTTAATTCTTCTTGTAAAAATTAAGTATTCTTTAATTATCTCTTATGTCATGCTTTAAAATTACGGGGTGTTACATTCTCCCCTCCTTAAAGGATTTAGTCCCCGAAATCTTCAAGTTAAGAAGAATGTATCCTACCATCCATCACCCATCTACTCATCCGTCATCCACAAGTATCCATTGTCCTTAAAAGATTTCTAATGCTATATGAACATATGCAAAAGTGTGTGTATATGTCCCCTATCTAATGCAAAGATCAGGCGGTCTACTGATTCAGTTGATCTCCTTAATGCGAAACATGGTAGAGCCATGCGTCCATTATGTATGTAAAAGAATCCTAATGACATATATTATTTCTATATGAGTGCACAATCATTCATTCAAATGAAGCATCCATATGATAACACATTCAATATACATCCATTAACTTAAATATGCACACTCATTCATATGTAATATGAAAGCGATTGAGCCGATCTAGTGCTAATGTGTGTGTAAATGCATCCACGAGCAACCATTAGCAAACACTTACATCCACTTGCATCCACCAAACATAACATGTCTCAAACACATGTTTACAACCATATGATTTTCTACCTAAGGGTCTAAGATATAATCGAGAGGATACACTAAACGATAGAACAAGTTTAAACAAAGTGGTAGAAAAAGGAGAAGTTAAGAACATACCCTCAAAAAGGGAAGGGTACAATGTGTGTATCTTGTCTTCAATCTCCCAACTCGCGTCTCCTTGATCGTCTCCATTGGACTTTAACCAACTTGACCTCTCGGTTGCGTAACTTCTTGACCTCCAATCCAAGGATGCATGCAGGAGCTCATCTAATCGTGGCATCTCGCTTCACTTCCACTTCCCTAAGCACGCTCAGCTCTACTACTTCCGTGGTATCATGTAAACACTTCTGCAAATGCAACACATGAAATACGTCAAGAACACAACTAAGCATCTCAGACAACTTCACTCTGTAGGCCATCTGTCCAATTCGCTCTGTAATGGGGAATGGCCCTACGAACCTTGGTGCCAATTTCCCTACAAACCCAAAACAAACTACATTCCTCAACGGTGATACTTTTATAAAGACCATGTCTCCAACACTGAAATCAAGATTGGTCCTTCTCTTATCAGCATATGACTTGCCGGTCCAGTGCCGTCTTCATGCGCCTTCGAATCAAGTCTATCTTCTCTGAAGTTTCCCTAATCATCTCGGGGGCAAGAAAAATCTTATCCGTAGACTCCCACTGAAACACCCCACCTCCGTTAGGGTCACTCTCAAAGGGAATGCCCTAATTTTGGTGGAGGTGTATAAGTATAAGTCACAGATATACAAGACAGATATAAGAACACATATTTGTAAACAGCGGAAAAACAACAACTTTTATTTCATAAAAACAAATACGTGCTACAACAACATCACCATAATTGTCTTACATCTTTTCCAAAAACATAACATAACTCTTTCATAATCTGTCTTGATTACATTATTTAAAGAAGCATAAAGAAAACATAGATAAACTGCAAAAGCCCCATAGTGGTTGTCCAAAGCCATAGTTCAAAAAGAAAAGGTCCAAGCAATACATTTCTCTTCTTCAAGCTGGATGTGAATGTTGGTCAAGCTGCAGTGTTCCCTCCCTGTGGACCTGGGGGGGGGAACGGAAGAAAAGAAGACGAAAGAAAAGTAGAGTCAGACATAAAGCCTGAGTAAGTCTAGGACTATTTTGTCTATGAATAAAGAACTGGGTATGATAAGTATAATCAAGAAGTGGGAAAGCACTATAAACTTAGTTAAGTTGTCTAGGGTCGAATATACTATCGTACCCCATGTTAATCTCTGAACCCATATAAACTAGTTCCCAACTGGCACCCCATAATCAGGGTGATGTGATCCATTGCCGGGATGATCGGCTCCTACTCGCATAGTTTCATGTGTCTTACGGCCCCCGCTGTTGTAGTTACCTATGCTGGTCCCACCATGGGGTGTATCAAGTCCCATGGTGGCGGCCCGACACAATCCTAGAATGCACAGGTATGCTACTGGTGTCCAGTGCCTTATTTTTCTGCGCCGGAGTGTGTGCACGCCCGCACCCCGTTAGAACCTACACTGCTACACCACCGCCGTCGATTTTGACCTCTTACAATCAGCCCAGTAATCGTGCCCCACCCTGCCTAGTTTCAGGGTATCCTGATACACCTTCTAGGGTTACTGCTGAAAAGGGTCCCCCGTTACTAGGTTTTCTATCTCTAGCCAACATGCTAAGTTGGTTAAGTGTTTTCTAACCTAACCCCCACCAGTCCGTTTAGTTTAGCATGTTCCATTTTGATTAAGTCTTTAGTTCACTTAATCCTAACAGTCCTGACTCAGCCTTAATTGTCTTATTAAGTCCCTGACCTCTCACATTAGACAGGTATTGTTGTGGCTGCCTGTTTCCGGTTGGTTCCGGGCAGTCTTACGTCACAACTCAGTCTAACCTCGGGTCCTTATTGGGCTCCATGTTTAACCTCCCACATTGGATAGGTATTGTTGTGACTACTGGATAGCCGGGCGGTTCCGGGCAGGTTTACATCACAACTCAATCCAACCTCGGGTTAAACACATCGTATTTTCTACATTTACATATTTTGTCTTTCTTCTTTATTTATATGTAAATATTTGCGGCCCATTATTAAGTTAATGGTGTAAAGGTTACACCAATCATGGGCCCAACCCATACTTGAATTTGGGCCCTTCTACTTTATATTTTCATTGATTAATTAATTTGGCCCAACGTTATTTTCCCCCGTTTAATACGTTCGTTTATATGTTGGGCTTAACCTTTTTAAGCCCAACTTAGCCATGCGAAAGAGGGGAGGCTTAAAGCGTGATTACATACACAAAAAAGGGGATTGTGAGCGCATGAACTTGCAATGTGACGTTAGAACTACAAAATAGAAACTGGTGTACTTGCATAGTGGTAACATATACTTTGGTCATAAAGCATAAGTGACATGAATCAAACCATGTAAACTTGTAGTTAAGTTAAGAATATCACTATTGACACATAGGCTTAACTACAACATAAACCTATACTTTTATTCAGGCATAATGTCAAACATAAGCAAATCATGTTCATGAGATTACTAAATGTTTACAAAGGTGCTTACTTATGTTACTAACACAAAAGTATACTTCAACTTAATCATGATTATAAATCTATTCACCTAACCATGGCATAAATATTTCTAACATGAAATCATGATTTTTGCTTCAGTCATGGAAACTTGCTAAGGGGATTTTGAATCTAACCTAGCCATGTACCACATATGTCATCATATAATTCTTGTTAACAATATAGACCTAACATGGTTTTCAATTATGTAAAATATCAATCATAGCCTAGTCATATTCATAAGTTTGCAAATAGGTTTTCTAGTACAAAGCATGGCTTAATACATAGACCATGATGCCAAACTTTTCAGTATAATTTCCTGCTAATTATAATAACCCAAATTTGTTCCAATTACGCACAAAATGATTTTTGTACAAAAATACACATTATGATGGCATAGTAGTAAAACCCCAAACTTGCATGAATTCCAATTAAACAACTACATACATGTAGCTTCAACATAAATTACATATTTTGCGAATATCCAAACGTCATACTTGCATAAAACTACCGCAAACATGTAGTTTTTATAATGAATAACATAATTCGAGAATATCCAAACGTATACAATATTCCAAATCGATAGCAACGCACAAATATGAATTACTTTATCGCCACAAATCAAGTATACATACCAACACAATTATTTGTTCATACCAAAATAATACTCTACTTACAATTGTGTGGCGAATTCTCAAATTTAGGGATTAGAAGATGCGATTCCTTGTTGATTTGATTTTTTTAGGTTGCTTGATGCTTTAGAATTTGCCTCCTAATCCTCTCTCCAATTGATGGCTACTCTTAGTCGTTCCTCAGCAACATGGCGGCTTTGTTCTTATTTTTGAATGAATAGATTAGGGTTAAGTCTAGGGTCATTTTTATAGGGTTTATGAACTGATTAGGACCATTGATGTTGCTTGGATTGATCGTAGCCATTCATTCGAAAGAGAGACCAATTAGAGCCTGCCACCTAGCCCTAATGACAAAGCAGACTACAGAAAATCGACCAACATAGAAAAGGCCAGCCAGGTTGGGCTGGGTTCGACCTGGCTCTGGACCAGGTCGACATGCCTGTCGACAGCCCTGTCGACCTGGCTAGACCAGGTCGACAGCCCAGTCGACCTGGGTGCGTTAGGCGGGTGTTTTTCCGCCCTGGCCCATTGGGCCCCATTTTGGAATTTAAATTTGATTTCCTGAGCTATTTTATTCTGTTTGAATTTTAAACTTAATTTAAAAGCTTCCGAAGGCCATATCTTCTTCATACGGACTCCGTTTTTCGAAAACTCGGACTCTATTTCGCGTATTTTTCCGAGACGAACGCAATGGCGTATCCCGTTTCCCTTTGTTCTTTGATTTTCAGATTAATTATACTTTAATTTTGTGAATTACATAGTTATAGAATTCGCGGGGTGTTACATTCTCCCCCACTTAAAAGGATTTCGTCCCCGAAATCTTCAAGTTAGGAGAAATGTATATCCTAACATCCAATCATCCATCTACTCATTCATCAAACACGAGCATCCATTGTCCTTAAAAGACTTCTAATGCTTCATGATCATATGCGAAGTGTGTGTGTACATGAACTTATCTAATGCAAAATCAGGCGGTCTCACTGATACAGTTGACCTCCTTAATGCGAGTTATGTAAGTGCCATGAATCCATTATGTATGCAAATTTTCCTATTCATGATTCTACATGAGTGCACAATCATTCATACAAATGCAACATCCATATGACAACACATTACAGTTCAACCATATACGAATGCAAACATATATGCGTATGCAATATGAAGTGACTGAGCCGATCTAAAACCTAGATTGTGTGTGTATATGCAACCACGAGCAACCACTAGCAACCACTTGCAACCACTTGCAACCACCATACATAACATGTTTCAATTACATGTTTTCATCCAAAAGGTTTCTATCTAAAAGATAAGGTTGAGGAAATATACCTAAAAAGATAGATAAAAGCGCAACTTAAGGAAAAAGAAAGATCAAGGATGTACCCTCGAAAAGAAAAGGGTAAGCAGTGCGTATTCTAGCTTCAGTTTCCCAAGTCGCGTCTCCCTTGGCGTCGCTCCACTGAACTTTGACTAGCCTGACTTCGCGGTTGCGTAGCTTCTTCACTTCCGTTCCTAAGATGCGAGTTGGAACTTTTCTTATGGTTGCTTCGCGTTCCACTTCGGCCTCTTCGAGGATATTTGGCTCTACCACTTCAGCAGACTCATGTAGACATTTACGGAGATGTGAAACGTGAAAAACGTTGTGGACTCCAGCCAACTTCTCGGGTAGCTCTAATCTATAGTCCATTTTCCCAATTTTCTCGATGATAGGGAATGGCCCTACGAACCTTGGTGCCAGTTTTCCTGTGGTTCCAAAACGAACAACGTTTCTTAGTGGTGATACCTTGAGAAAAACTCTGTCTCCAACCTCAAATTCAAGGTCGGTCCTTCTCTTGTCGACATAGGACTTTTGTCTGTCTTGGGCCGTCTTCATCCTTCTTCGTATTAAGTCTACTTTCTCTGAAGTCTCTCGGATCATATCTGGTCCAAGTATGAGCTTATCCGTAGACTCCCACCAACAAGTGGGCGATCGGCACGGTCTTCCATATAAAGCTTCGAAGGGCGCCATTCCGATGGTTGCTTGATAGCTGTTGTTGTAGGCAAACTCCACCAAAGGAAGGTGGTCTTCCCATGTCCCTCCGAAGTCGAGGACGCATAGCCTTAAAAGGTCTTCCAAAACTCTGTTCACTCTCTCCGTTTGGCCGTCGGTTTGGGGATGGTAGGTTGTGCTCAAGCATAACTGCGTTCCTACTGCTTCTTGCAGACTCCGCCAAAACTCGCTGGTGAAGATGGGGTCTCGGTCACTAACAATACTAGATGGTATTCCATGGAGTCGAACAATTTCCTTGAGGTAAAGTGATGCTAGGGATAAGGCAGTTCTTTTACTTTTAACAGGTAAAAAGTGGGCGCTTTTAGTAAGCCTATCCACTATTACCCAAATGCTAGTGTTGCCTCTCCTAGACCTAGGCAGCCCATCGATGAAGTCCATTGAGATGCTATCCCACTTCCACTGCGGGACCTCTAGAGGATGTAGTAGTCCGCCAGGCTTTTTCTGTTCCGCTTTAACCTGTTGGCACACCATACACTTAGAAACGAATTCTGCCACGTCCTTTTTCATGCCGTTCCAGAAGAAAGTCCTTTTTATGTCTTTGTACATCTTATCCCCGCCTGGGTGTATCGTCATCTTGGAGTGATGTGCTTCCTCGAGAACCTTCTTTACTAAATCTTTTGTCTGTGGGACGCATAGTCTTCCGTCTCGCCTTAGCAAACCCTTATCGTCGATGGAGTACCTGTTGAGGTGACTTGAAGTCTCACCCCTAATTAACCTATCAATTGTTTCCACAAGCTGAGGGTCTTCGCGTTGTGCTGTCCCTACTGAATCCACTAAAGTTGGGCGCACTTCGAGAGATGCTAGCAAGCCTGGTACGAAATCGGAGGAGGGCCTAAAGTCGAAACTGGCTATAAACTCTAGGCTTTGTCTTTCAACAAACAACGGGCTTAGGGTCAATTTCTTTCGGCTCAACGCGTCTGCCACTACGTTGCCTTTGCCCGGAGTGTAGGAGATTTTGAAATCGTACGAGGCAAGAAACTCCATCCATCTTTGTTGCCTCAAGTTAAGATCCTTCTGCGAGAAAAGATATTTCAACGATTTATGGTCAGTGTAAAGTTCGAACTTCTCACCTAGGAGATAGTGTCGCCAAGACTTGAGTGCAAAGACGATGGCGGCTAACTCAAGATCGTGGGTCGGGTAGTTCTTTTCGTGCACCTTCAACTGCCTCCCACCATAAGCTACTACCCTTCCTTCTTGCATTAAGACGGCGCCTAGCCCTGTCCCACATGCATCCGTATAAACAGTGAACATCTTGCTCCCATCTGGCAGTGTCAAAACTGGGGCTGTTGTGAGAGCCCTTTTCAGTCGTTGGAAAGCAAACTCGCAATCCAAGTCCCAATTGAACACTAGATTCTTCTTGGTCAATTTTGTGAGCGGAGCTGAGATTTTCGCAAAATCCCTTATGAATTTTCGATAGAAACCTACTAGTCCTAGAAAGCTTCGGACCTCAGTTGCATTCCTTGGTGTCTTCCAATTTTGTACCGCCACTACCTTAGCAGGGTCCACTGCTAACCCTTGTTTGGATACTATGTGCCCAAGGAACCTCACCTCTTCTCTCCAAAAGTGGCATTTGGAGAATTTGGCTTTTAGTTGATGGACTCGCAAAGTTTCCATGATTGCCCTTAAGTGCTGAGCATGTTCCTCTTCACTCTTTGAGAAGATAAGGATATCATCTACGAAGACCACTACGAATTTGTTGAGGAAATCTCTAAATACCCTACTCATCAGGTCCACTAAGTAAGCAGGTGCATTTGTCAAGCCGAAAGGCATGACAAGCCATTCAAAGAAGCCGTCTGGGGTTCTAAACGCCGTTTTATCGATGCTATCTTCAGCCACCCTTAGCTGATGAAAACCGGTTGCTAAATCGAGTTGGGAGAAAACAGACGCTCCTACAAGCTGGTCAAATAAATCGTCAATTCTAGGGAGAGGGTGCCTATTCTTTTTCGTTAGCTTGTTGAGCTCCCTATAGTCAACACATAGACGGAGTGAACCATCCGCCTTTGTAGCGAACACCACTGGAGCGCCCCATTCTGAAATGCTTCTCCTTATGAACCCCTTTTCTAGAAGCTCTTTAATCTGTTTACTGAGCTCTTTTCTTTCTCGTGGAGCCATGTGTCTAACGGGCAACGCAACGGGCTTTGCATTATCTACAAGATATATGCGGAAGTCTATTTCCCGCTTCGGAGGCAAGCCCTTCACCTCTTCGAAGACATCCGGATATTCCCGGACCACTCTAACTGATTGCAAATTTTCAACAGAGGCATCTAGCGATTCAAGATAACTAAGCATAACCGCATACGAGGGATTACCAGAAATTTCCAAAGTATTACCGAGCTGGGTTAGGAGCCTAACAACCCTTTTCTCACAATCAAGGATGGCCCCATTACTGGATAGCCAATCCATACCCAAAATCAAACCATACCCCCAAAAGCCCAAAACAAAGGCACTACATTGAAATTCTACACTTAGAATAGAAATTTTCAATCCCAAACAGATCATAGACAAATGAGCTGGGCCCCCAATTGGGTTTGAAACAATTAAGGGGTCCTCTACCATACTAGTTTTTAGGTGCAGAGATTCTACTAAAGCAGACGAGATAAAGGAGTGTGATGCGCCAGAATCAAATAAAGTGCGAACGGGGTGATCAGAAAGATAAACTACACTTTCTACAGAAGTATTTATACCTCGCTGTTGCAGAGGTGGCGCTTCTAGCACATGAACCTGTGCCCCTGGGGTGGATCCAGCCCTCTGCCCCTGTCCTCGTTTCTTTGGGCAGTCCTTAGCCCTGTGGCCTGTCTCACCGCAAGAAAAGCACCCACCATTCTCCTTGGCCTTCTTTTTCCGGCAGTCCTTTACTTAGTGCCCCACTTTGCCACAGAAATTGCACTTCCTCTTCTCTTTGTTGCCTTTCCCGCCCTTCTTAAAGTCTGTCTTCTTAGGCTGCAAACCCTCTTTCTTCCCTTGAGAGCTTTCTGCCTTCGTCTCCTTCTTGCCCTTATCCTCTTCGTTCAGCAATGCCATTTGCACCAGTCTTTCATACGTGGCTCCCATGGGTATATGGGTCATGGCCAAACTGTGTAATGGCTCATTCAACCCTTTGACGAAACGGAGAGCCTTCTTGTGCGGGGTGTTGACTAGGTCAAGCCCAAACCTAGCCAGCTCATCGAACTGATTCACATACTCTCTGACAGTCTTGTCTCTTTGCTTAAGAAATAAGAATTTTTCCAACTGCAAACTTCTTTCCGCATCTGAGAGAAATTTAGTCTCGAACCTTGCCCTAAAGTCCTCCCATGTCTCTACTGGTCTTTCAGCATTAGTAACTTCCCACCAGTAGGAAGCCTCGCCCTTCAATAGCCATACTGCCAATTGTACTTTTTTTCTATCTTCTACCTAAAAGATGATGAATAGGTCCTCAGTTTCTTTCAGCCAATTCCTAGCTGCTACGAAGGACTCAGTTCCATGGAAATCCTTTCCTCCCATGGCTTTAAAATCTTTACATATCTTAGCAAACATGTTCCCCCGTGGAGGAGGTGGAGGAAAAGGTGCGGCTGCAGCTGGATGATTTCCTGCAGCTGGGGGAGGAGGAACGGTAGGACCTGGCTGAGTGGCCCTTGCTTCTAAGAACCGTCTAAACCAACCAGGTATTGGTACCCCTTCCGGCAAGTTAAGTTCTTCGGACATGCTGAAACAAAAAGGATAGATTCAAAACGAAGGATAAGAGATAGTACCTATGGCTTTGGGGAGTGGACTTTGCCTTTTAAAATAAAATAATATTTTTATCTTTTAAAAATGCTTCTTTAAATTTCCTTTTTGAAAATAAATTTTCAAAACTTTTTATCTTATCTGGTAAACCTATGCTCTGATACCAAGTGAAACACCCCACCTCCGTTAGGGTCACTCTCAAAGGGAATGCCCTAATTTTGGTGGAGGTTTATAAGTATAAGTCACAGATATACAAGACAGATATAAGAACACATATTTGTAAACAGCGGAAAAACAACAACTTTTATTTCATAAAAACAAATACGTGCTACAACAACATCACCATAATTGTCTTACATCTTTTCCAAAAACATAACATAACTCTTTCATAATCTGTCTTGATTACATTATTTAAAGAAGCGTAAAGAAAACATAGATAAACTGTAAAAGCCCCATAGTGGTTGTCCAAAGCCATATTTCAAAAAGAAAAGGTCCAAGCAATACATTTCTCTTCTTCAAGCTGGATGTGAATGCTGGTCAAGCTGCAGTGTTCCCTCCCTGTGGACCTGGGGGGGGGGGAACGGAAGAAAAGAAGACGAAAGAAAAGTAGAGTCAGACATAAAGCCTGAGTAAGTCTAGGACTATTTTGTCTATGAATAAAGAACTGGGTATGATAAGTATAATCAAGAAGTGGGAAAGCACTATAAACTTAGTTAAGTTGTCTAGGGTCGAATATACTATCGTACCCCATGTTAATCTCTGAACCCATATAAACTAGTTCCCAACTGGCACCCCATAATCAGGGTGATGTGATCCATTGCCGGGATGATCGGCTCCTACTCGCATAGTTTCATGTGTCTTACGGCCCCCGCTGTTGTAGTTACCTATGCTGGTCCCACCATGGGGTGTATCAAGTCCCATGGTGGCGGCCCGACACAATCCTAGAATGCACAGGTATGCTACTGGTGTCCAGTGCCTTATTTTTCTGCGCCGGAGTGTGTGCACGCCCGCACCCCGTTAGAACCTACACTGCTACACCACCGCCGTCGATTTTGACCTCTTACAATCAGCCCAGTAATCGTGCCCCACCCTGCCTAGTTTCAGGGTATCCTGATACACCTTCTAGGGTTACTGCTGAAAAGGGTCCCCCGTTACTAGGTTTTCTATCTCTAGCGAACATGCTAAGTTGGTTAAGTGTTTTCTAACCTAACCCCCACCAGTCCGTTTAGTTTAGCATGTTCCATTTTGATTAAGTCTTTAGTTCACTTAATCCTAACAGTCCTGACTCAGCCTTAATTGTCTTATTAAGGCCCTGACCTCTCACATTAGACAGGTATTGTTGTGGCTGCCTGTTGCCGGTTGGTTCCGGGCAGTCTTACGTCACAACTCAGTCTAACCTCGGGTCCTTATTGGGCTCCATGTTTAACCTCCCACATTGGATAGGTATTGTTGTGACTACTGGATAGCCGGGCGGTTCCGGGCAGGTTTACATCACAACTCAATCCAACCTCGGGTTAAACACATCGTATTTTCTACATTTACATATTTTGTCTTTCTTCTTTATTTATATGTAAATATTTGCGGCCCATTATTAAGTTAATGGTGTAAAGGTTACACCAATCATGGGCCCAACCCATACTTGAATTTGGGCCCTTCTACTTTATATTTTCATTGATTAATTAATTTGGCCCAACGTTATTTTCCCCCGTTTAATACGTTCGTTTATATGTTGGGCTTAACCTTTTTAAGCCCAACTTAGCCATGCGAAAGAGGGGAGGCTTAAAGCGTGATTACATACACAAAAAAGGGGATTGTGAGCGCATGAACTTGCAATGTGACGTTAGAACTACAAAATAGAAACTGGTGTACTTGCATAGTGGTAACATATACTTTGGTCATAAAGCATAAGTGACATGAATCAAACCATGTAAACTTGTAGTTAAGTTAAGAATATCACTATTGACACATAGGCTTAACTACAACATAAACCTATACTTTTATTCAGGCATAATGTCAAACATAAGCAAATCATGTTCATGAGATTACTACATGTTTACAAAGGTGCTTACTTATGTTACTAACATAAAAGTATACTTCAACTTAATCATGATTATAAATCTATTCACCTAACCATGGCATAAATATTTCTAACATGAAATCATGATTTTTGCTTCAGTCATGGAAACTTGCAAAGGGGATTTTGAATCTAATCTAGTCATGTACCACATATGTCATCATATAATTCTTGTTAACAATATAGACCTAACATGGTTTTCAATTATGTAAAATATCAATCATAGCCTAGTCATATTCATAAGTTTGCAAATAGGTTTTCTAGTACAAAGCATGGCTTAATACATAGACCATGATGCCAAACTTTTCAGTATAATTTCCTGCTAATTATAATAACCCAAATTTGTTCCAATTACGCACAAAATGATTTTTGTACAAAAATACACATTATGATGGCATAGTAGTAAAACCCCAAACTTGCATGAATTCCAATTAAACAACTACATACATGTAGCTTCAACATAAATTACATATTTTGCGAATATCCAAACGTCATACTTGCATAAAACTACTGCAAACATGTAGTTTTTATAATGAATAACATAATTCGAGAATATCCAAACGTATACAATATTCCAAATCGATAGCAACGCACAAATATGAATTACTTTATCGCCACAAATCAAGTATACATACCAACACAATTATTTGTTCATACCAAAATAATACTCTACTTACAATTGTGTGGCGAATTCTCAAATTTAGGGATTAGAAGATGCGATTCCTTGTTGATTTGATTTGTTTAGGTTGCTTGATGCTTTAGAATTTGCCTCCTAATCCTCTCTCCAATTGGTGGCTACTCTAAGTCGTTCCTCAGCAACATGGCGGCTTTGTTCTTATTTTTGAATGAATAGATTAGGGTTAAGTCTAGGGTCATTTTTATAGGGTTTATGAACTGATTAGGACCATTGATGTTGCTTGGATTGATCGTAGCCATTCATTCGAAAGAGAGACCAATTAGAGCCTGCCACCTAGCCCTAATGACAAAGCAGACTACAGAAAATCGACCAACATAGAATAGGCCAGCCAGGTTGGGCTGGGTTCGACCTGGCTCTGGACCAGGTCGACATGCCTGTCGACAGCCCTGTCGACAGCCCTGTCGACCTGGCTAGACCAGGTCGACAGCCCAGTCGACCTGGGTGCGTTAGGCGGGTGTTTTTCCGCCCTGGCCCATTGGGCCCCATTTTGGAATTTAAATTTGATTTCCTGAGCTATTTTATTCTGTTTGAATTTTAAACTTAATTTAAAAGCTTCCGAAGGCCATATCTTCTTCATACGGACTCCGTTTTTCGAAAACTCGGACTCTATTTCGCGTATTTTTCCAAGACGAACGCAATGGCGTATCCCGTTTCCCTTAGTTTTTTGATTTTCAGATTAATTATACTTTAATTTTGTGAATTACATAGTTATAGAATTCGCGGGGTGTTACACCCACCAACAAGTCGGTGATCGGCAAGGTCGTCCATATAGAGCCTCAAAAGGTGCCATGCCAATACTAGTCTGATAGCTGTTGTTGTAGGCGAACTCTACTAATGGAAGATGTTCCTCCCATGTCCCTCAAAAGTCCAAGATACATAAGCTCAAAAGATCTTCTAGAATCCGATTAACTCTTTCTGTTTGGTCGTCCGTCTTAGGGTGATAAGCAGTGCTCAAACACAATTGCGTTCCTACTGCCTCTTGCAAGCTCTTCCAAAACTCACTGGTGAAAATGGGATCTCAGTCGCTTACGATACTAGAAGGTATGCCGTGTAGACGAACTATCTCTCGGAGATAAACAGATGTTGTAACACCCCACCTCCGCCAATGCCACTCTTGCAAGCGCACTAGCTTTGGAGGGGCGTTAAATGAGGTAAACATGCATGCAGATATCACAAGACGGAACATATAAATAAAACAGAGTAAATAAAGCAGCAGATAAAACTACTATTTCAAAACCATAGTCAAGTTACATCAAAGGACTGAGTCATTATTTTCAAACTACTACAAGTCTGGAAAACATAAACTGAAAACTGGAAATAACATAAAGTAACTATCCCCAAAGTAGAATAAAGCCATAGCATGCTCAAGTCCAAACCGTACATGAGCTATCCAGAAAAGCAGCTAAAGATCCACGCTAGGTACCAGTGTTCCCACCCTGTAAACCTGGGGGGGGGACGGAAGAAAAGAGGCGAAAGAAAACGGGTCAGTCAAAAGACTGGTAATTCCTATCTACTATTAGTATAAAAACTAATAAAGTTAACTGGACATGTAAAACAAAGATGAGACATAGGGTGATAACTGGCATGGTGAAATGTTAACAAGATAGATCAAGTGTGGCATCGCATATACAAGGTTAGGTTGCACCAAGTGTGTACTAGTATTCCAATCCATGTCAAGTATAAACAAGAAATGATCCCTTGGCCCAAAGCTAGCCCAGTATCATGAGGTGACCTAAATCAAGGTCCAACTACTCGGTCTAGTCGATCGGCTCCCTATAAGCCTAACTCGTCGTGTATCGGTGTCATACGGCTTAATCGTGGATTGTAGGTAACTGTGAAAGGTCCACCCCAGGGTGTATCCAGCCCTAAGGTGTAAACCACAGACACAATTCAAGCATGCACAGTCTAAACCTACTAGTGCCCATGTTCAACTCCGGACTTAATGTGCACGACCATGGTCCGCCTGAACAACCGGTGCACCCTTCAGCCGTCTCTTTTGGTCTCTTACAATCAGTCAAGTAATCGTGCCCCACCCTAGCCTAGTCCAGGGTACCCATGATACTTCCAAGTTGGTTACTGCTGAAAAGGACCACGTAACTAGGATTTCAAGCGGGTTAAGTGTGGTTAACCCTATCCTAACCATGTATTGAGTTGGTCAAGTGTATTCAAGCAGTTCATGACTTAACCCTATCAATACATCGGGTTTAATTGGTTAAGTATTCAAGTAATCCATGTCTTAACCCTACCAATCCATCATGTTTAATTGGTTAAGTATATTCAAGTAGTCCATGACTTAACCCTACCAATCCATCGTGTTTAATTGGTTAAGTATTCAAGTAGTCCATGGCTTAACCCTACCAATCCATCGTGTTTAATTGGTTAAGTATTCAAGTAGTCCATGACTTAACCCTACCATTTGGCATTAATTGACTTAATGCACCCAACCTCTCACATTAGACCTCGTTGTGGTTACTAGTTAAGCCGGGCGGGTCCGGGTAGCTTTACACCACAACTTAGTCTAACCTCGGGTTTCAAGTGCGACATGACCAACTACTCACATTCGGTCCTATTACTTGTAGCCACTAGTTAAGCCGGTCGGTTCCGGGTAGATTTATGCTACAAACTCAACCCAACCTCGAGTTGGTCATTCTCATGTTTTCTAGAAGTCATGTCCAAGTCCATGTTTTCAAGCATAAACACATGTCAAACTTTCATGTCATATTTTCAAGTCATGTTCTCATGTTATTTAAGTTTGCCCAACTACCCATAACGTATTCCCATCGCACGTAAATTCGCATCAACGCAAATAGATCAAAGAGGGAACATAACTATATGACAAGGTGGGCATAAGATGGCAAAGTCTATCACAAATTAACATGGTGATATTTGAGGCCAAAAGGGGTTCAACATACTAGCATATGGCCTCAACATGTATGATAGCATAAAAGGTGACTTGGCCTCAAACATATCAAATAGCATAAGGGTGATTTGGCCACAAGCATGCATAATAGCATGAGGGTGATTTGGCCACAAGCATATTAAGGAACATGAGGGGTTAAGGTTTTGCCACAAGTTAAACATGGTGGCATATGAGGCAAATGTGTTCATAAACTTGCATATTACATTATAAGCCTCAAAACATGCATGATATCAACTTTAGCAAAATAGGTGAAACATGGCCATAAATGACATAGGATGATAGCTAGTGATTCGCATATAACATCATATGCAAGATAACATAAGGGTTATGAGAGTTTCTATGTTGCTTTATGCAACATTTCAAATCAAAGATCATAGCTTTCTATGCACAAAGTCAAGGTGATAGCTTTACAAACATGCATAGAATAAATCTATGAATAACATGATAGAATCAAAGCTCATAGCTTTCTATGCACAAAGTCAAGGTGATAGCTTTACAAACATGCATAGAATAAATCTATGCATAACATGATAGAATCAAAGCACAAATCATACTTAGGCCCAAAACTCAAACTTGCAACATGTCATATTTAACTTCATAGTTAGAATCTAAGAGTAGAATAGGGCTTACAATGCTATAAAGACCTATAAAATAAAATAAGATTGAGACGAAGCCACTAGCAACTGTAAAAACCCCCAAATGAATACAAGCTCCAAGTTGTCTTGAGAAACAAGAAGCTCCCTTTTATTTGTATGAAGAAAGATCCTTGTTTTAATGAAGAAAGGTGGCTCTTTTACTAGCTTAGGACACTCAAACTTTCATGAAGAGGATGGAGGCCATGATATGAAGATGGAGGCCATGATCAAGAAACATTTTGGCATAGTTTAGTTGTAGGAATGATTAATATGAAGATGGAGGCCATGATCAAGAAACATTTTAGCATAGTTTAGTTGTAGGAATGATTAATGAGGGTTTAGGCTAGGTCTTAGGGTCTTTTTATAGAAGATTAGGTTAGTTTAGGCCATAAGATTAACCCTAGTTCAGATTTGGGCCATCAATTCACGTCATTAGCCTCCAAACATGTCTTGAGAAACAAGTCAGGTGCACCCAGGCCAGACTGGCCGACCACCCAAGTCGACAGGGGTGTCGACTGGGCAGTCGACACAGCCTGGGGTGTGTCGACTCCCAAGTCGACTCCCCAGTCGACTTGGGGTGGCGGGAATTTTTCCCGCCTGCCCTGCCCAGCTGAATTTGAATTTCTGAATTCAAATTTGAACTTGAAATTTTTCTGAAAACTTCGACGGGCCATAACTTGGTCATACGGACTCCGATTTTCGAAAACTCGGACTCTATTTCGCGTATTTTTCCGAGACGAACGCAATGGCATAGCCCATTTCCCTTGATTCAGATTTTATCATTTAATTCTGCCTTGGTTTATGTTATAACATGTTATTTAAAAATCCGGGTTGTTACATTCTCCCCTCCTTAAAGGATTTCGTCCCCGAAATCTTCAAGTTAGGAAGAACATATCCTACCATCCATCATCCATCTACTCAAAACATCATCCACGAGCAGTCATTGTCCTTAAAGGATTCTAAATGCTGTATGATCATATGCAAAGGTGTGTGTATATGTACTTATCTAATGCGAAAATCAGGCGGTTACTGATTCAGTAAACCTCCTTAATGCAAAGCATGTTAGTGAAATGAGTCCATATGTATGCAAATTCCTAACATAATTCATAATCTCTATATGAGTGCACATAACATTCATCCATATGCAACATCCACGTGATTGCATAACAAGTTTCAATCATGAATAAGCATAAACACTCATGCATATGCAATATGAAAGTGTGTGAGCCGATCTTAGTGCCTAATGTGTATCATGCATCCACGAGTATCCACCTGCAAACACTTGCAACCACTTGCAAACATCAAGCATAACATGTTTCAAATACATGTTTCATCCAAAGGGTTTCTACCTAAGGTTCTCATGACAAGGTTAACGAGATAACAAGATAAAGGTGGATAGCAAAAGAAAGATATGCTGGCTAGGAAAAGAGATCGAGAATGTACCCTCAAAAAGAAATGGGTGAAGCGCGCGCATCTTCTCCTCGGTTTCCCAAGTTGCGTCCTTTTCGGCTTCACTTTACTAACTTGACTTCTCGATTCCTCAGCTTCTTGTTCTCCGTTCCCAAGATACGGATCAGAGCTCGCCTCAAGGTCGCCTCTTTCTATACCTCCGTGTCTTCAAGAATACTTGGTTCAACTACCTTGGCTGACTCATATAGGCACTTTTGGAGATGCGAGACATGAAAAACATTGTGAACTCCGGCCAGCTTCTTGGGCAATTCCACCTTATAAGCCATCTTCCCAATCCTCTCTATGACAGGGAAGGGTCCTACGAACCTTGGTGCCAGCTTCCCAACTGCTCCAAAACGAACCACATTTCGCAAAGGAGAAACCTCCATGAAAACTATATCTCCAACTTTGAATTCCAAATCTGTCCTTCGCTTGTCAGCATAGGATTGTCTATCTTGGGCCGTTTTCATCCATCTTCGAATCAACTCTACCTTCTCGGATGTGCCCCATATCATGTCGGGCCCGAGTATAAGCTCATTCGTCGTCTCCCACCAACATGTTGGTGACTTGCTCGGCCTCCCATACGAAGCTTCGAATGGTGTCATTCCTATGCTTGCTTGGTAGCTGTTATTATAAGCAAACTCAACAAGAGGAAGGTAGTCTTCCCAAGTACCACCAAATTCAAGAACACAAAGTCTCAAAATATCTTCTAGCACCCTATTCACCCTCTCGATTTGGCCATCCGTCTGGGGGTGATAGGCTGTACTTAGATTCAATCGCGTACCCATCGCTTCTTGCAACCTATTCTAGAACTGGATGGTGAAGATTGGGTCACGACCGCTAACTATGCTGGAAGGAACTCCATGCAATCGCACTATCTCTCGAAGATAAACAGATGCTAAACCTGATACAGTCCTCTTGTTCTTTACTGGAAGGAAATGGGTGCTCTTCGTAAGTCTCTCAACTATGACCCATATCCCATAAAGCCCAAATAGTTTGGTCATCTTAATGGACATCTTCACCCCAACTATAAATCACAAACAGGCGAGTCATACTCCTTATGGGGTTTGCAACAGAACTAAGATTGAGAATAGGACCGAGAGGATATACTTAAAAGATAGCATGCGAGTAAGCTCTACAGAATAATAGGGATCAAGGATATACTCTTAGAAAGAGATATAGTGCGCGTATCTAGTCTTCAATCTTCTAAGCCGCATTTTCTTGAGCTTAATCCTATCGTGCCTTGACCGTCTTTTAACTTCACAATTCCGTAATTTCCAAATATGAGTTGGAACTCGTTTCGCCGTTGCCTCTCGTTCCACATCCACTTATTCTTTTCCTAAAAATACTTGGCTAAAACTACGTGCTCATGGTTTTCCTGCAAGCTTTCCAAAATTCGTTAGTGAATCCTGGATCTCGTTTACATACTATACGGTATTCCATGCAGAAGAACTATCTCTTGAAAACAAATGCCACTCCACGTTGCCAAATGTTCTTACTAGGGTGATTTCTATAACCCATGCTTAAGCGGAATGGACTATCCGCCTTAGTGGCGAACACTACTCGATTGGATTACAAATTTCCAAAAAGTGCCAAGGGATTCTAGATAACTAATCAGGACGGAACCCTAGAGGTCACACGAGATTTCGAGGGTATTATCGAGGCGAGTCATGAGCCTCGCAACCCTATGTTCGAAGTCAAGAATGGCTCCATAACCGGACAACCAACCCATTCCCAAAATCAACCCGTATCCCATAAACCCGAGAACATAAGTATTACACATGAATTCTACGCTCAATATAGAGATTTTCAAATCCATACAAATCGCAGATAGATGGGCGAAACCCTCAATTGGAATTGAAATACTAACGGGATTTTCAACTAGACTAGTACTTAGGTGCAAACTTTCAACAAGATCAGAAATAAAACTATGCGATGCGCCAGAATCAAATAAGGTACGAACAGGGAAATCAGAAATGTAATCATGACCTTCTATAGAAACACTACCTTGATCAAAAGCTGGAAGAGCGAGGAGAGCCTGCAACTGCCCTCCAGAGGGTCCTGCTCGCTGAGTTTTCCTTTGCCCTTGTCCTCGCTTCCTTGGGCAATCCTTACTGAAGTGTCCAGACTTTCCACAATGAAAGCATTCTCCCAGCTTCCTTTTCTTCTTCCTACAGTCTTTGGCTATGTGCCCAGTGATCCCACAGAAGTTGCACTTTCTTGTGTCCTTTGCCTTGTTGTTGTTGGCCTTATTTCCCTTCTTGTTGTTCTTGCCTCCTTTTCCGGAATCTACCTTCTCGCCTTTAGACTCATTTGCCTTGACCTCCTTCTTGCCACTCTTATCTTCTTCTTGAAGCAGGGCCATATTCACCAAACTCTCGAAGGTCGCCCCCATGGGTATATGAGACATGGACAAACCGCGCAATGGCTCATTCAATCCTAGAGCAAAGCGTAGGGCCTTCTTCTGAGCTATGTTAACCAAGTCTAGACCGAACCGAGCAAGTTGATTAAACGTATCCACGTATCCCCTAACTGTCATGTCCCCTTGCTTTAGAGATAGGAACCTCTCCATCCAAAGGTTCTCTTCTGTCGATGATAGAAACCTCAATCTGAACCTTCTCCTAAAGTCATCCCAAGTCTGAATTGGTCTAGTAGTGGTGGTGACTACCCACCAATATGCATCTTCCTCTTTCAATAACCATACCGCTAACAGAACTTTCCTACAGTCTTCTATATCAAAGATAGCAAAGAGGTCTTCAGTTTCCTTTAACCAGTTTCTTGCCTCAACAAAAGTCTCTGTCCCAATAAAATTCTTGCCACCCATCGCCTTAAAGTCCTTACAAATCTTCGCGAAATCCGCTTGTGGATACTGAGGAGGAGGAGGTGGAACCTCAGCTACGGGAGGGGGAGGAAGGTTAGCCACGGGGGAAGGAGGAGGAATGTCCGCGGGGCCGGCTTCATTCGCCCTTGCCTCCATGTACCTTCTAAACCAAATAGGTACTGGTACGCTCTCCAGAATGGCAAAATTATTGGCCATACTGAAACGAAGAAAAAGATAGATTGAGAACGAGGAAACCAAGGATAGTGCTAATGGCTCTTGGGGAATAGCCTTTTAAAATAAACTAGACTTTTCTTGGAAAATACTTAATTGGTTTTGAAAATAGTTTTTCAAAAGGTAAGTTTTAAAAATCTTTTTCTCAGATCTTGTAAACCTTATGCTCTGATACCAAATGTAACACCCCACCTCCGCCAAAGCCACTCTTGCAAGCGCACTAGCTTTGGAGGGGCGTTAAACGAGGTAAACATGCATGCAGATATCACAAGACGGAACATATAAGTAAAACAGAGTAAATAAAGCAGCGGATAAAACTACTATTTCAAAACCATAGTCAAGTTACATCAAAGGACTGAGTCATTATTTTCCAACTACTACAAGTCTAGAAAACATAAACTGAAAACTGGAAATAACATAAAGTAACTATCCCCAAAGTAGAATAAAGCCATAGCATGCTCAAGTCCAAACCGTACATGAGCTATCCAGAAAAGCAGCTAAAGATCCACGCTAGGTACCAGTGTTCCCACCCTGTAAACCTGGGGGGGGGGGAACGGAAGAAAAGAGGCGAAAGAAAATGGGTCAGTCAAAAGACTGGTAAGTCCTATCTACTATTAGTATAAAAACTAATAAAGTTAACTGGACATGTAAAACAGAGATGAGACATAGGGTGATAACTGGCATGGTGAAAAGTTAACAAGATAGATCAAGTGTGGCATCGCATATACAAGGTTAGGTTGCACCAAGTTTGTACTAGTATTCCAATCCATGTCAAGTATAAACAAGAAATGATCCCTTGGCCCAAAGCTGGCCCAGTATCATGAGGTGACCTAAATCAAGGTCCAACTACTCGGTCTAGTCGATCGGCTCTCTATAAGCCTAACTCGTCGTGTATCGGTGTCATACGGCTTAATCGTGGATTGTAGGTAACTGTGAAAGGTCCACCCCAGGGTGTATCCAGCCCTAAGGTGTAAACCACAGACACAATTCAAGCATGCACAGTCCAAACCTACTGGTGCCCATGTTCAACTCCGGACTTAATGTGCATGACCATGGTCCGCCTGAACAACCGGTGCACCCTTCAGCCGTCTCTTTTGGTCTCTTACAATCAGTCCAGTAATCGTGCCCCACCCTAGCCTAGTCCAGGGTACCCATGATACTTCCAAGTTGGTTACTGCTGAAAAGGACCACGTAACTAGGATTTCAAGCGGGTTAAGTGTGGTTAACCCTATCCTAACCATGTATTGAGTTGGTCAAGTGTATTCAAGCAGTTCATGACTTAACCCTATCAATACATCGGGTTTAATTGGTTAAGTATTCAAGTAATCCATGTCTTAACCCTACCAATCCATCATGTTTAATTGGTTAAGTATATTCAAGTAGTCCATGACTTAACCCTACCAATCCATCGTGTTTAATTGGTTAAGTATTCAAGTAGTCCATGGTTTAACCCTACCAATCCATCGTGTTTAATTGGTTAAGTATTCAAGTAGTCCATGACTTAATCCTACCATGTGGCATTAATTGACTTAATGCACCCAACCTCTCACATTAGACCTCGTTGTGGTTACTAGTTAAGCCGGGCGGGTCCGGGTAGCTTTACACCACAACTTAGTCTAACCTCGGGTTTCAAGTGCGACATGACCATCTACTCACATTCGGTCCTATTACTTGTAGCCACTAGTTAAGCCGGTCGGTTCCGGGTAGATTTATGCTACAAACTCAACCCAACCTCGAGTTGGCCATTCTCATGTTTTCTAGAAGTCATGTCCAAGTCCATGTTTTCAAGCATAAACACATGTCAAACTTTCATGTCATATTTTCAAGTCATGTTCTCATGTTATTTAAGTTTGCCCAACTACCCATAACGTATTCCCATCGCACGTAAATTCGCATCAACGCAAATAGATCAAAGAGGGAACATAACTATATGACAAGGTGGGCATAAGATGGCAAAGTCTATCACAAATTAAACATGGTGATATTTAAGGCCAAAAGGGGTTCAACATACTAGCATATGGCCTCAACATGTATGATAGCATAAAAGGTGACTTGGCCTCAAACATATCAAATAGCATAAGGGTGATTTGGCCACAAGCATGCATAATAGCATGAGGGTGATTTGGCCACAAGCATATTAAGGAACATGAGGGGTTAAGGTTTTGCCACAAGTTAAACATGGTGGCATATGAGGCAAATGTGTTCATAAACTTGCATATTACATTATAAGCCTCAAAACATGCATGATATCAACTTTAGCAAAATAGGTGAAACATGGCCATAAATGACATAGGATGATAGCTAGTGATTCGCATATAACATCATATGCAAGATAACATAAGGGTTATGAGAGTTTCTATGTTGCTTTATGCAACATTTCAAATCAAAGATCATAGCTTTCTATGCACAAAGTCAAGGTGATAGCTTTACAAACATGCATAGAATAAATATATGAATAACATGATAGAATCAAAGCTCATAGCTTTCTATGCACAAAGTCAAGGTGATAGCTTTACAAACATGCATAGAATAAATCTATGCATAACATGATAGAATCAAAGCACAAATCATACTTAGGACCAAAACTCAAACTTGCAACATGTCATATTTAACTTCATAGTTAGAATCTAAGAGTAGAATAGGGCTTACAATGCTATGAAGACCTATAAAATAAAATAAGATTGAGACGAAGCCACTAGCAACTGTAAAAACCCCCAAATGAATACAAGCTCCAAGTTGTCTTGAGAAACAAGAAGCTCCCTTTTATTTGTATGAAGGAAGATCCTTGTTTTGATGAAGAAAGGTGGCTCTTTTACTAGCTTAGGACACTCAAACTTTCATGAAGAGGATGGAGGCCATGATATGAAGATGGAGGCCATGATCAAGAAACATTTTGGCATAGTTTAGTTGTAGGAATGATTAATGAGGGTTTAGGCTAGGTCTTAGGGTCTTTTTATAGAAGATTAGGTTAGTTTAGGCCATAGGATTAACCCTAGTTCAGATCTGGGCCATCAATTCATGTCATTAGCCTCCAAACATGTCTTGAGAAACAAGTCAGGTGCACCAAGGCCAGACTGGCCGACCACCCAAGTCGACAAGGGTGTCGAATGGGCAGTCGACACAGCCTGGGGTGTGTCGACACCCCAGTCGACTTGGGGTGGCGGGAATTTTTCCCGCCTGCCCAGCTGAATTTGAATTTCTGAATTCAAATTTGAACTTGAAATTTTTCTGAAAACTTCGACGGGCCATAACTTGGTCATACGGACTCCGATTTTCGAAAACTCGGACTCTATTTCGCGTATTTTTCCGAGACGAACGCAATGACATAGCCCGTTTCCCTTGATTCAGAATTTATCATTTAATTATGCCTTGGTTTATGTTATAACATGTTATTTAAAAATCCGGGTTGTTACAGATGTTATCCATGTCGCTGTTCTTTTACTCTTAACGGGAATGAAATGGGCGCTTTTGGTAAGTCTATCTACTACTACCCAAATCCATGTATTACCCTTCCTTGACCTCGGCAATCCGTCAAAGAAATCCATGGAAACACTTTCCCATTTCCACTGTGGAACCTCTAAAGGGTGAAGCAAACCACCAGGCTTCTTTTGCTCAGCCTTGACTTGCTGGCACACTAAGCATCTACAAACGAACTCAGCCACATCCTTCTTCATTCCGGCCCAAAAGAAAACTTGCTTCATGTCCCTATGCACCTTGTCACCACCGGGATGTATGGTCATCTTAGAACGATGTGCTTCTTCAAGGATTGTCTTTCTCAAATTCTCGTCTCGAGATACGCAAAGTCTCTCATCTCTACGCAACCAACCTTTGTCATCTATAGTATACCTACTAAGGTGGCTCAAGACTCCCCTTTTATGAGCTTGTCTACTATCTCTATCAATTGTGGGTCATCTCGCTGTGCCGCACCTATCTATCCCAAAAGCGTAGGTCGTACCTCTAACGATGCCAACAAACCGGGTACATAATCGATCGAGGGTCTAAAATCAAAGGTAGAGATATACTCTAAACTCTGTCGCTCGACAAACAAAGGACTCAAAGTCAACTTCTTTCTACTCATTGCGTCAATTACAACATTATCCTTGCCAGGGGTATATGCAATCTCAAAATCGTAGGATGCTAAGAACTCCATCCACCTCTCTTGCCTTAAGTTTAGATCTTTTGAATATGTATTTTAGTGACTTATGATCTGTATACAACTCAAACCTCTCTCCAAGCAAATAGTGACGCCAAGACTTAAGCGCAAAAACTATAGCAGCTAACTCTAAGTTGTGGGTAGGGTAATTCTTCTCATGGGCCTTTATCTTCCTTCCAACATAGCATATCACCCTTCCCTTTTGCATCAAAACAACGCCAAGCCCTGCCCCGTAAGCATCAGTATACACTGTGAATGGTTTACTCCCGTCAGTCAAAACTAAAACTGGAGTTGTCGTCAATGCCCTCTTCAAACGTTGGAAAGCATTGTCACGGTCATCATCCCAAGAAAAGGTCAAATTCTTTTCCGTCAACCGTGTAAGTGGGGCTGATATCTTTGCAAAGCGCTTGATGAACTTTCTATAACAGCCCGCAAAACCAAGAAAACTTCTTACTTCTGTTGCGTTCCTAGGAATCTTCCAATCTTGGATTGCTGCCACCTTTGCGGGATCCACTGCTATCCCTTCCTTGGAGACCACATGCCCTAAGAACCACACTTCCTTTCTCCAGAAATGACAAATGGAGAACTTAGCTTTGAGTTGATGTGCTCGAAGGGTCTCTAAGACTTCCTTAAGATGTAGGGCATGTTCTTCCTCGCTTCTAGAGAATATCAAGATATCATCCACCAAGACGACCACGAACTTGTTTAGAAACTCCCTAAACAACCTACTCATCAAGTCTACGAAATATGCGGGTGCATTCATCAAACCAAAAGGCATGACGAGCCATTCGAAGAAACCGTCGGGAGTCCTAAAAGCAGTCTTATCTATACTATCCTCAACTACCCTCAACTGATGAAATCCTGTAGCTAAGTCCAACTACGAGAAAACAGAAGCTCCAACCAAATGATCGAACAGATCATCTATCCTCGACAATGGATGTCTGTTCTTCTTTGTGAGCTTATTCAGCTCCCTATAGTCCATGCACAATCTAAGTGAACCATCAACCTTTGTAGTAAAAACAACAGGAGCACCTCACTCCTAGATACTTCTCCTTTTGAACCCTTTCTCAAGCAACTCTTTCACTTGTTTACTAAGCTCACTCCATTCTCTTGGAGCCATGTGGTGCACATGCAATGCAACTGGCTTTGCATTGTCGACCAATATATATGGAAACCTATCTCGCGTTTTAGGGGTAAGCCCTTAACCTCCTCAAAGACATCTACATACTCACGGACTACTCGAACAGATTGTAAATCATCAATAGATGTCTCATGAGATTCTAGGTAGCTAAGCATAACAGAACCCTTAGGGTCACAAGAAATATCAAGAGTATTACCTAAACTAGTCAACAGTCTAACTACCCTCTTTTCATAGTCGAGAATGGCACCATACCTTGCTAGCCAATCCATCCCTAGAATCAACCCATAGCCCGTGAAGCCAAGCACACAAGCATTGCATTCGAACTCAATGCCATACACATATATTCTCAAATCCCGACATAACATAGAAAGATGAGTCGTACCCCCAATAGGATTTGAGAGAACAACGGGATCCATAACTAGACTAGCATTTAGGTGTAGTGTTTCAACTAACGAAGCAGATATAAACGAACGTGAAGCACCGGAATCAAACAAAGTTCGAACAGGATGATCAAAAAGGAAAATCAAACTTTAAACAGAAATGTTTCTACCTCTCTCCTGTCATGGTGCCATGAGAGCATGAACCTGCCCTCCAGAAGTAGGTCATGTCCTCTGCCCTTGCCCTTGTCCATGCCTCCTTGGGCAGTCTTTAATCATATGTCCTGCCACACCACATTGGAAGCAACCTGTCTTCTTCTTCTTCCTACAGTCATTGCTTAAATGGCCCGGTGTTCCACAATTAAAACACCTTTTCTTCCCTTGGCCCTTGTTATCCTTACCACCTCTCTTTTGTTGTTGTTATGCTTTCTTTGGATCCATTTTCTTACCATGTGCCTTAACTACACTAGCACCTTTCTCCTCTTCATGTATCAGCGCCATATCAACAAGATTCTCGAAAGTAGCCCCCATAGGAATGTGGGACATAGCCAACCCGTGTAACAGTTCATTCAGACCCTTGGTAAATCTCAAGGCCTTCTTATGTGGTGTATTAACTAATTCTATCCCAAATCTTGCTAACTAGTTAAACTTGTTAACGTACTATTTCACAGACAAAGTCCCTTGTTTCAAAGCCAAGAACCTGTCCATGTATAAACTCTCCCCTGCTAGTGAAAGAAATTTCAACTCGAATCTTTGTCTGAAGTCTATCCACGTCTCCACTGGACGTCCTCCATTAGTTACTTCCCACCAAAAGGAAGCTTCATCCTTCATCAGCCAAGTAGCTAGTTGAACTTCCCTTCCCTCGTCTATCTCAAAGATACCAAAAAAGTCCTCCACTTTCTTGAGCCAATTCTGAGCCTTAACTAACGTCTCAATCCCATAAAATGGCTTTCCTCCCATTGCATGGAAGTCTTTGCATATCTTAGAAAAAGTATCTACATGGGGAGGAGGAAGAGGAGAGGCTGCAGCTGGGGGAGGAGGAACGTCTGCTGGGCACGCGGCAGTAGCCCTAGCCTCCAGATACATTCTGAACCAGCCTGGTATCTGTACGCCCTCGGGTATAACGGGTTCCCCAGACATACTGAAAGGAAAAAGGAAGAGATTCAAAACAAAGAATCGAAAGATAGATATATGGCTTTTTTGTGATTATGTTTTTCATAACAAACCTTTCTCTTGAAAACACCTTCTTTAAAACATGTTTTTGAAAATACTTCTTACAAAATCTTTTGAAAACAGGTTTCAAAATCTTTTATCTATTCTGGTAACCTTCAGCTCTGATACCACGTGTAACACCCCACGTCCATTAATGTCACTCACTAAGGGAATGCATTAACTTTCATGGAGTATAATAGGAGTATAGAACAAAATATCACAAGACAGATATATAAAATGGTACTTAAGAAAGTTCAAAATTTATTCATTGCAGCGGAAAAGCAAAACATGTCTGGTTACACCATTGAAACCATATGCTAAAGCCAAGTACACAAATATCCATCTTGTACAAAATTATTATCAGAGTACATTAAAGTAAAACCATAATCCCACTCCAAATAGCCATAATGGAAAAGAGATAAAGCTGATCATTACTTTCAACACTTCCAAGCACTTCAAGAAGAAAGATATCCAAGTCAAGCTCCATTAGTCTCACCCTGAGGACCTTTGGGGGGGAAGGAAAGAAAAGAGGCAAAAAAAAAGAGTCAGACATAAAGTCTGGTGAGTCCATTGACTTTAACAATATAATCAGTAAAGTAACAGGATAAGAACATAAACTGGATATAAAAGATGACTGTAACATAAGCAGATATGACAAGGTAAACAAGATGAACAAGATATAACGTTGATTGCACTTCTAATCACTATAAGATAATCCCTACACCGCACTAATACTAGTTCCATACTGAAAGTTGATTCCTCTTACTAAACATAATAATAATAATGGTAGTTTCATGTACTCCTAGCTGCTGTCATAGGTGCCGCCTGCTCCTATCTCCACTAGTTATACCCACTACCCTTCCCATTTGATCAGCTCCTAACTCGTAGATACCTGTGCTGGTCCTACAGTAGGGTGTATCACTCCCTAAAGTGGCAACCCGATACTACTAAAATGCACGGCTTATACCTACATGATACAACAACGTCTTACCTACCAGCCCGGATCCATGTACGCACATGACTCCGTTGGACTTGCACTGCCATCGCTAACTCATTATTGACCTCTTACAATCAACCCCAGTAAGCGTGTCCCAGCCCTTGACCTAGTTCGATCTCATATAGATACTAAAATGGCTTACTGGTTAAAAGGGGTCCACCCACTTGACACAGGCTTACCTCCTAAGCTTAGTCCCCACTAGGAATTCCCACTTAACCCCTCTTTATCCCCATGTCTAATCACATGTCTCATCTTTGTTAAGTGTTTTAATTATGTTTCACATGCTACCCATGTTACCTGTAACACCGCACATCCATTAAGGTCACTCACAAAGGGAGTGCCTTAACTTCGGTGGAGCGTTTTAGGTAAAAGATGCAGATAAATTACAAGACAAACAAATAAAGCAGCGGAGAAATAAATAAAACTTTACTTTATTGAAAAAACAACAGCTTGGTAAAACAGCTTGTACAAAGATTGTTTTTCATCACTAAAACACCAATACCCATTACAACAAAGCATCTGTCTTGTTTAACAAAATAAAGAAGCATAAACTGATACTGATATTCCCCAATAAAGCATGAGCCAGCCATAACAGTTAAAAAGAGAGTTCAAAGCAGTACATCGACTAATCTTCAAGCTTAGAAAGAGAAACGGTCCAGACTAAGCTGAGCTATTCCCTCCTTGACATCCTGGGGGGAACGGAAGAAAAGAGGCGAAACAAACTAGGTCAGACATAAGTCTGGTAAGCTCAGTGATTACTAGCATGTAAACTGAAAAAAGGATCATGACATGAATAAACTGAATACAGGACAATACCATAGTAGCAAGATAACATAAGATAAGCATAAGATACGATAAGGCAAGGTAAACTGAATGCGCTTCTGCTCTTTCTCTGCTTCGTTATTACCCTGTTATTCTGATTTCTATATCTCTGCACCACCTAACTAGTGTCCCAACTAGTAATCTGTATAAAATGATCATATGATAATGTGATCCCAATCCCCGCAATTGTGGTAGCCTTCAGGTGTACATCTAGTATGAGGATTCCATCTCAATCTGCCTAATTTCCATGAATATGTTAGATGTACCCTTACCACCCTATCAATCGGCTCCCTACATGTATTAATGTTCCTTATGTCTATGTCAATCGGCCCTCTCTTGCGTGTAGATACCCTATTCTGGTCCCATCATAAGGTGTATCAATCCCTATGATAACAACCCGACACGATTCAAGATGCACAGTGTATAATTATTGGTACCTAGTGCCTGCTTTTTCCACTTCGGAGTACGTGCACGCCCGTAATCCATCGGAACCTACACTGATGTACCTCCTACCGCTATTTTGACCGCTTATAATCAGCCCAGTAATCGTGCCCTGCTGAAATGGGTCCTCATTACTAGGGTTTCCTACTGGTTAAGTTTGTGGGCCTATATATACAAATATTACCCACCTATACGATATGTACTTAACCCTCCCATTGATTCAAACATGTCTATTTAATGGTTAAGTTTGTGGGCCTATATATATGAATATTACCCACCTACACGAGATGTACTTAACCCCTTTCCACTTTTCAAGTCAATACATATTATTGGTTAAGCTTGTCTTAACCCTTTCCACTTTGCTCATGTAATATTGGTTAAGTGTTGTCCATTCATGTTAACTCAACCCACCCACTCATCATGTCATGTTAGTTAAGTGTTTCTTATTAACTTAACCCTTCTCATTCATCATGTTGTATTGGTTAAGTGTTGTCCTATTAACTTAACCCTGTTCATTCACCATGTTATATTGGTTAAGTGTTTCCCATTAACTTAACCCCACTCATTCATCATGTTATATTGGTTAAGTGTTTCTATTTAACTTAACCCAATTCGTTCATCAAGTTATATTGGTTAAGTGTTTCTTATTAACTTAACCCACCCACTTGTCATGTTACATTGGTTAAGTGTTGCCTTCTGTGTTACTTAACCCTACCACATGTCATGTTATACTGGTTAAGTGTTGCCTTCTTGTGTTACTTAACCCTACCACACGTCATGTTATATTGGTTAAGTGTTGCCCTCATGTTTTAACTTAACCCTACCACACGTCATGTTATACTGGTTAAGTGTTGCCCTCTTGTTTTAACTTGACCCTACCACACATCATGTTATGCTGGTTAAGTGTTGCCTTCTTGTGTTACTTAACCCTACCACACGTCATGTTATATTAGTTAAGTGTTGCCCTCTTGTTTTAACTTAACCCTACCACACGTCATGTTATATTGGTTAAGTGTTGCCCTCTTGTTTTAACTTAACCCTACCATTCTTAGCATGTCCGTTCATTAGCATTAATTCATTAATGCCTTAAACTCTCACATTAGAACTGTTGTTTGCGGTTGCTGGATGTGCCGGCGTTTCGGGCAGACTTCTACCGCAAACTCATTATATCCTCGGGTTTTGGGCTAAGTGCGCTAACCTCTCACATTAGATCTATGTTGTTGCGGTTACTGGATGTGCCGGGCGGTTCCGGGCAGTTTTACACCGCAACACAATCTAACCTCGGGTTAGGCATGTTCACCTTTTAGTCAACTAACATATTTGTCAAATATGCTGAAACCTAGATTTTTGTATACTAATTATCCCAAATTCACCAAACTTGTCATGTTCCAATTCTCAAGTTATGCCCAACAAAGCCAATTGCAAGTTAGGCCCTACAAATTCAATTACAAGTTATCACCCAAAATAGGTTACACCCAATCTTCCCAAATTTGCAATAATAGTCATGCCCCAAAATCACAATGTACATTATGTTTGGCGTCCCAACCGATAGTTCTGCCCAATCTAGATTTAGTATTCCAATTTACAGTTTACGTCCAATCCAGATTTAATATTTCAATTTACCCTAAGGCCGCAACAATAACAATTATGCCCCCAAATCACAAGTTACAAATTATGTTCCACTATTACCAAATAGATTATTCCCCAATATCCCCGCATTTCAATCACATGTATAATAAGATTCCATCTAGGTTCCGAATGAACCTAGTATTCATAAAATAAGCTAAAAGGGGAAAAGAGAAGGGACACAGGAATTGACATAACCATGTAAAGGTATATCAACATAAGGACCATGGTTTCAAATAGATTTGTTGTACATTGACCGCAAATATGAACAAACTGGTAAGTTACATCATAGGCACATAGATTCGATAGAATTTAACATAAAAGTGTTACCAATTTGATGTACAACATGATAGGCTTAATTGTATCAAACACAATAATCTCATAGGCATAGGTATTTTCAGTTTTGTCAAAAGGATAAGCATGAATCAGAATTGATTATCTTACAATTAGGCATAGTTCTAGATCTGATTCATCACAGTCATGATTTCTATTAAGAAAAGTGTTTAAATATGAATAATAACTGAACTTATAGAAAAAGAATAATTCTTGTATTCTGGGATCTGATTTCTAAATTTGTTATGCTAATCCTTTGATGTAGATGTTTGATTCTCTAGTTTTGATTTGGTTTGGAGCTTTCTAACTTGATTTCTAGTTTAGAGAAAAATGGAGGCTATGCTAGTTTGGCCATGGCCAGCATGACAGCTTCTTAGAGCAATACTATGAGGTTTATGGTTGAGGGTTGGGGTGATTATATAGAAGTTTAGATTACTACGAGCCTTTAGATCAACCTAGGAGTAATCAGAGCCATCCAGACCAAATAGAGCCAACCAGAAGTCGCCACATATGCCCTAATGACTCAGAAATCGACCATCAGGCCTTATAGTGAATGCCACATCAGCTCAAGGCTCAGAAAAATCATCACAGGAACAAGATCAAAAAGGGGCCGACTCCCTACAGGGGGGGTCGACACCTATGTCGACTCCCCCTGGGGGGTTGACACCCTGAGCGGGAATTTTCCCGCTCAGCCTATTCTGCTGGAATTTCGAATTTTTAACTTGGTTTGAGATTTTTAATTATTATTTATATTTTCTGTATAAACTTGAAATCCTCCAAACTCCATAACTTCTTCATATGGAGTCCGATTCACGCAAACTCGTACTCTATCTCAAGAAGAATTCCGAGACGAATGCAATGTCATAACCCGTTTCCCTTAATTCCCACTTTTAAAATTAAGTATCTTTTAATTCGTTATTTTAATATTCACAGAAAATGTGGGGTGTTACATTACCCACTTGACCCTTTTATCATTCCCATGTCTTACCACATGTCTCATCTTGGTTAAGTGTTTAATAATTCATTATAATCGTAATCTTGCAGGACCTCCCACATTAGATTGTCGTTTTGCGGTTGCTAGATATGTCGGGCGGTTCCAGGCAGTCTTATACCGCAATCTGAATCTAACCTCGTGTCTTTGTATTATTACGTATCTAATTTATTCCTTTGACCTCTCACATTAGATTACCAAATTGCGGTTGTTGGATGTGTCAGGCGGTTTCAGGCGGTCTTATACTGCAGTTCGAATCTAACCTCGTGTCTTAGGCGTTCGTTATCACTTTCTTGATTCAAGTCCCAATTTTAAATCTTGGATTAAAATATATTCCAATTACCCATAATTTCCAATCTAAATTATGATTATAATTTTGATCCAAATTAGACCTATAATCTTATGTATACATGTTATGCCAAATTACGCCCAAATTAATTTGCATTCGTTGTTGTTAACAATTCATGCCAAACCTCATGTATACAAAATACATCCAGTTATGCCCAATCCAACTTATGCCAAATCTCATGTATACAATTTATACAAAATTATGCTCTAATTGATTTATGCCAATTAACTCATTTTATTACAAATTTCCCCAAACTTTTCCCAATCGTTCAAACGTTATTTGTACGCAAATCTCAACGCAATATGTTAGGCCCGAAGTTAGCCTAATCTCATAAAAAAGGAAAAGAAGAGGAGAAGAGGATCAACATCAAAATTGGTGTAAACATGAGAACAGGCATATGAAACATAAACAAGCATACAACGATAAACTGGATCAGAAAGGCATATGGAAGATTTATGGGTATGGATCAAAAAGACAATGATTTACAAACTTGATAAATTCATCTCAGTCACAGGCATATATATTAGATCCAATTTACAATCCTATCATAATTACTTTTAATTTAATTATATGTTAAAGTGACATAGACTCACAGCGGTAGGCTTCTTAGAAAATTAGGCGTTTTTGTAGCAATTCGGATCCTGAATAATCTCTACTTGATTAATGTAGATCTGATCTTCTAATTTGATTGTTGAAGAAGAACTATCTCTAAAACTCTACTTCGATTTTGGTTGGAGAAGAAAGGCTAGGTTAATTTAGATTAGAGCAGCATGGAGGCACAATGGATGAATAACAATGAGATTAGGGTTAGGTTTAGGGGTATTTTATAGATGCTCTAGGTGAATTAGGACCCTTAGATTAGATTAGGATCCATCTGAACCATCCAGATTAGAAAAACACGTCATCCAGCCAATCCCAAAAGGATACATCGTCCCTAGACCACCAAAATACGTCGGTCAAATCTGGGAAGATGGGTGTCGACACCCCTGTTGACACCCCTATAGGGGGGTCGACACCTATGTCGACTCCCCTAGGGGGGTCGACACCCTAGAGCGGGTGATTTCCCGCTCATCCACGTTTGGCTGATTTTGATTTTTGAATTCATTATTGATTTTTAATTATTATTTTAATTTAAATTCTACTTTAAGATGAAATCTTCTAAGCTTCATAACTTCTTCATATGATATCCGATTTATGCAAACTCGGACTCTATTCCAAGTAGAATTCCGAGACGAACGCAATGGCGCAACCTGTTTCCCTTAATACTTCTTATAAAAATTAAGTATTCTTTAATTATCTCTTATGTCATGTTTTAAAATTATGGGGTGTTACATTAAAAGTACAATTCAAACTTTTAGTGCTTTAAAATTTATACACAAACGATGTAAACATACAATTGGGTAGTAATATTGTCAAATTCTCAAAATAAAAATAAAAGAAATCATCAATATACAAATAAGAAAGAGCTACCATATGACTAAAACACTCATATTTTTATATTATGAAAAAAAAATTATATAAAATTCAAGCCCAATTAGGTTTTAATAAAATTGTGCTCGACCTTAACGGTAATCAAATCAGGCCTGAGTACTTAGAGTAAAACCTATAGTTATATAAACATGGTGGATTCGAACAGGACTCGAGTCAAACCCCGTGCCATTGATGCGCCTGAGTAGAAGGTTTAATACAATGACAATCATTCTTGTCTCATTTAATAAGCCATTGAAATGAAATGCAAGAGGTCATGAGTTCGATTTGATTGAACTTCCTTATTATGGTAGTATGTAATTACCTAAAGTTACTATACAAGCACCCAATTTAAATAATAAAAAAATTATACAATAGTTTTTTACCCTATTTGTTGCTAACATGTTAATACAGTCTTAATTTACAAAGGTCGAACCATTGGCTAAAAAAGACTAGTTCTATAACATACAGACTTTTTGGTACCCTTTGAGTTGACAATTACAACTCACGTCCAACCCAAATTGCACACAAAAGCACATAGTTAAGAGAACGAAGTTAGAGGACACAAAAGAAAGAAGTACTAGAATAGGACAAGAAGAACAATACAGGGTCTCACATCGCAACAGAATAGAATATAATATAGAAATAAATCTTTATAAAGAACTTTTATAAATACTCACATTAATTAGAGTACAACAGTCAGTCAATACATCTGGACAGTTATAATGATATGTTCTCATATACAATACACAGTGGAATAAATATTAGTACGTCTGAACTCCTCCTCACTGTCTTCAGTAGTTCGTAGCATCCTATATTGAACCTGTAAAACTCAGTCTAACCTAGGCATTACAAACGCCACGGATCAGTCTGGTGAACCAACATGAGAAAACTCACTAAGTTTAAGTATCATCCAACTTGCTTAACTTTAGAAAATCCTTTTGAAAGAAAAGGATAATCGTAAGACCCATCCACACATAAATACAGACGGTTTTTACTTACGATAACCCAAAACATTTTTATATCAAATCCGATGATATTATAATAGTGTATAAATCAAATAGATAACCAAAAGCAGAAAGCTTGCATCTCATGCTCCACATATATGGTATATAATCAAAAAACTCATGACGTTTATTGGAGAATGGATTCCAACTATGATAAGGTATGGGACCACCATCCAAAAGTGTACCCATAAAGAGTAATACACTAGGGTTCAACAAGAACATCTTGTAACTCGACCACACATGATCAGTCTGTAACAACCCGAATTTCCCCGCCCTTCGAATCAACCGCAAGGCCCAATCCGGTGGTCGGAAATACTCGGATCATTAGATTTTGGCGCACAACACATCAGAGCAAACAACCGAAGACTTTTATAAACATCATAATAATGTTACATCAGAGTACATCGAAAATCATACAGCGGAAGATAAATTTACAATAAATGTAATACAATGCAGTGGAAACATATAAACTAACATAGCAGAAGGCTATCAATGCTCTGGACACAGCTTTAAGCTTCAATCCAGAATCCTTCTCAATGAAACAATCTGCAAAACAAACTACTAGACTGCCCGTATGGAAAATATGGGCACCCCAGTTTGCAAGGGAAAGTCAGTCATGGGACTGGTATGAGAAACTCTACAATTATAATTAACTTATATTAAATAAGGCATATCATGGGGCCATGCCACTAATGCGGAACGGGTTTACTCCACTAGATTGCCAGTGCATATAGAATTACCATAAATAAACTTATGGATCTACAATGCATCAAACAAAATGCAAATGCTCAATCTACCGATTTAGGTTTTATCCCCAAACTCAGATTTTTAAAATCCAAATCACTTTACAGAAATTATTCCTTTGGACTTTATTTCCCGGTTCTTGTTTCAAATCAATTGAAATACATATCTAGCTTTTATATCATAGTAGATTTCACTTCGGGATCTCAAACCAAAATCATTTGGAAATACGAATTCCAAAACAAATGCATACAAATAATATGCAACCAAATATCGGGAGGTATTCAGCCCTCTGACAAGGCGACGGGTTCGCACCTTACCAACTCTATATATATACGTGCACCTCCCACACATGAAGCAGGCTACACTGTATAACGCCCATAAACTTTTAGTCGTCCGGGTTACCCGAATCTTTAGCCATATACTAAATCGTTTTTATATCCTGAAGTAGGGAAAATCATTTCACAACATTATAATCACAAGTACTTGCACACTATACTTATGGTACTTCACATCAGCAATTCACACATATGATCAGTCACTATTAATCACATAACCTTTGAGCTCATATGTCTCAAATTAAGGTGTCAAGCAAGAGAATAAATTCTCCGCCACCAAATAGATACATCATCAATAGTAACTAATCAATTACATGATGAACCACAACGTAAAACCATAATACTTTTTTAAATCATTTTAGAAACATCGCGTTTAGCCCTCGAAATCCTTTCTGTTTTATAAACATTCCCTGTCCAAAATCGGGAAAACATTTCTTTTCACTTAAGCAAATCATATTTCCAAATCATTCATTAAATTTTAAATGAACTCAACATTGCTAACACCTCATAGTCAGACCATGAAGTGTTTCACAAGGTTTTAGCATACCAACATTTCTACCCAACCCAGTGCTAAAAGTAAAAGCATATTTTACTCATAAACTGGTCAAGCACAATCCAAACAATCAATCAATCACAATCGAGTATATTTGGTTTATACCACATCTCATGTTTTGGTAAATTTAATTACCTTCTATTCATTCCAATTCTAATTAAAGATTTATTAAAAATCTTCTTAGTTTCAATCTCTAAAATCATTATTTAATGACTATTCAACTTTCTGGAAATTAATCCTGCCTTTAATTGGGTTAAAAACAAATGTTATTTAAAACACCATTCACGATAAAGCCAAAATCATTTTCCATAAAAATGGAACCTTCACGGAAATTCGAACAATTCATAATCGATATAAATTTCCGTATCAAACTAATACTATAAGTGGAATAACGGCAAAGCCCTTTAAATTCCATAAATAGTAGCGGTCTTCATTCACAGAAGCTCATCTCGATTATTATTAAATCAAATTCCATTCAATTTCAATTTAGTTCATTAAAATGGAAATCTCTGTTAATTGTTGAAATCTGTGAATTAGTGAAACTGACAAGTCACAAACGAAGTCAAAATGGGACAAAACTCGACCGGGAAAGAGCCTGGATGGATTTAAACTAACATTTCAAAAATAGAATTCAGTTGTCTGAATTAAAAATTCAGATGTCTGAATTTGCATTTTCCTGAACCAGCAAGGATTTAGTTCATTTTTGAGCTATTTCAGACGTCTGGTTTTTTTCGACCAGACGTCTTAATTAAAAACTAAACGTCTGAGCTAAAAATTTCAGACATCTAAATTCTGGTACTCATGTTTTTTTAATTATTCGTATCAGTTCAGACGTCTGGTCCAAAATATTACCAGAGCACTATTTGCCTAGATAATAAGCACTAAGTGATATCAACTAATGTCTGAAGGCCTATGATGTTATGTACATGCAAATGAGGCTTCTTAAACTCACCAGGGTAGCTCATAACACCAAACTCACATGCACAAACATTCATATAAGAGATTTGCAATGATTTTTGATTATAAATTCCAAAACGACTAAATTCTCTGACTAATGCAATCAAATGCGATGTAAGCGAATTGTGAAGATTTAGAACTTTGCCGGGGCACAACGGAACTTCACAATATCACCAAATCAACTCAAAGCCTGTGAATTAGATTGTGTGAAAATTCTAATCATAATTTCCAATTCAATGAAAACATGAAATCGACTAAGCTACACTAGCCTACCAATTTACTAGAATACCATCAACCAACAACCATCTCATAACTCAAACAATTGACTAGCAAACATTTACTCTTAATCTAGCCCTTTTTAGTGAATAGTATCTCACATATGTCAATTAAAAATCAAATTTTTGATATGCTAATCATTATTTAACCTCATAATAAACTTGAATTAGCAACCAATATTCAACACACAACTCAACTAATTAACAAGCCCTTATTCGGCTAAGAAGTTCTCACCTTTGCTTGCTAAAAGCAAGAAATCAAATCAATGACATGCTAAAAAAACCTCCCTTCAATCAAAACACATGAATCTTCAATCGGAATACACATGCAATCAAGACCCATAAATGTTAGGTTTAGGATTTCTCAAAAATAGAAGAGGAGTTAAGCTAGAGAAGATGGGGAAGATGAAGAGAAGGCTTACAAAAGCTTCTACACTTGATTTCCTTAAGAATTGAGCTTGGAATCAAGAACCCTAGCTGAGGAATTTCTATTTCCCATTCCACTCTCTATTTTCTAATTTTTCTCTAAGTGTTGGAATGAATGAATAGGAGAGGGATGATTGGGCACTTAACGGAAGTGGGCTAAATTGGCTAACCAAGCACTAACCAAGGTGCCAAAATTCCAAAGCTCGAAATATATCGAAGTTTATACTTTTCAAACACCTAAACGATGTTTTGAACTCAATGGAAGTGGTTTCGAGTCCAAATTCGTCCATACACAAAAAGTGATATTTTGGTCTTATATCCAATGAAAAAGACCAAAATTTCTCCAACTCCAAAGGTATCGATGCTTTTAGTTTTCGAACACGTAAACGGTATTTTGAACTCAATGGAATAGGTTTTGAGTTCAAATTCATTCGTATGCAAAATGTGACTTTAAGGGCTATACATGATTGAAAAATAGAATTTTTAAATTCTGAAGTATTTTCCTATAAAATTATATTAACAATCAATTTAAATTTGTTCCAAAATCTCAGGGATGTGACACGGTCACTCATTTAGCTTAAGTGTACTGAATATATTATCACCATACGGTTTTATGGGCCCACCATGCTTCCATGAAGATACAGAAACGAAAAAAGAACATTAAGAAATTTCTCTTGATGGTAACAATACACCCTAATTGGATATGACCCACTTAGCCATGTTGCCTGCCTGATCTTTGTCATTACCTGGTTAATGAGGCTTGAGGTCACGATTCAGATTTTTAGAGAACGTCTCAATATCTTTGAATGCTACGTCGTCAAATCCATTAAATTACTAATTGACATCCACGGATACACTATAGTGTTAAGCTAAGAGAAATTTCCTTATCTGCCACCAAACTTGGTATGTTTGTAAAAATCAACGTACATGACTCTAAAGGAAATACTCTGTCAAACATTCGTCCATACAAGTCATCCAGGAACAGAATGAGCGAAAGGCACCCTTCTACCATATCCTATATAGGAATCAACCTGAGGATCAATATCGAGAAGTCCTTCCAGTCCGAAAGTTTCATTTGCGACAGAATCATAAGTCGGAATATCTCCAGGGCGATCTATAGATATTCAACGAGTAGTTCTTCCACTCATGAAGATCCATAGTCTTCAATGCTCCATCTCGACCATCTTCTGATATGTTCAACATTTTCATATTTGTTTATTAGTATGGTTTTCGAATATAAATTAGATCCTGATCTTTTCGTAACAACGATTCGATAATAGCCCATATTTGATAATCGGTTATTTAACTATCAAACATAAACAACCATTCAACTATGAAAATAAAACAAATTCACTGGTTTGGTATATAACATCACTTGGCTTCTTTAATTTACTGTTTATTAACCAAACTTCAAATCTTCCCATAATTATTTTGCTTCTTATTGTAATATAAGAATATTCTCAAAACATTTCATTTGCAATACTTAGAAAATAGCCCATAACCATATCCAACTTTCCATTTACTTTCATTACCAAATCATTTGCAAAAATCATTTTCTATTATCAAAACTGGAACAAATTTCCTTTTTATAAAATAATAAAGCTATTTTCAACATCTCTACCATTACAAAACAATATCGTACCTTGATAATAGCGAAGTTGTTCAAGTTGGGGTATTCTAATTAACTCTCAGAACTTGATCAACAACGTTCTCATCTTAAGAAAAATACATATTTATAATCCTAAACTAATATTAATTCTAATATCAAACAAATCTCATTTAACCAATTTGTTAAAAATATGGTCATATAGACAATTCTTTACATCCATGAAATCTTCTTTTAATTATATCCATTTTACTTAATTCGTCGATTTAGCAACTCTTTCTAAATCGTAAATCTTTTATTTTAAACTATTTTAGTACAATCATTAACCCTTTAAGTTTATCTCGAAATCCAGTTATCAAATTCTTTTATACCACTCTCCTTTAAAACCCTTCTCCATTTGATTCATTTTACTTAATTTAATATTAAGTTAAATAATTTGTCCCAGACTATTGCATTAGTTAAAAATCATTTTTATAACCTTCGTTTATAACTCGGATTTCATTAATTTAATTCTCTTCATAACCCCTTGATAGATTCAATTAAGCCTTTCTCAAATTGGGTTACTTTTAATAACTTTAGTTAGTTTTAATACTTAACTCCATCATTTAACTGAACTATAATCATTTACTTCATTATTAATTAAAATAAAATAATTAATCTCCTTTAAAATCTTATTAGTAGACCAAAATTTTGTACTAACACCGAAATTTAGTGTAAAATCCTCACAATCACAATTCACAAATCATAGAGATGTAGAAAACAGTAAATAACAGGAGACACACGAGAGTTTTATAGTGGTTCGGCTCAAACCAAGCCTACGTCCACATTATATCTTCTTAAATCCTAAGAAGTTACAAGTACAACACCATCTTACAATCCGTAAGACTCATTTATATAAAACATCCTTGTATTTTTATGAAGAAGTAGAGAAAAGAAAGTGATTTTATGCACGAAGTCCTCGTGTTATGATGAAGAATTCGGCTTCTATTTGTACAATAGCTTTGCGTAGAACAATAGTGGAAGCCCTCTGGAGTTAAGAGCCCAAAGATCCCCTCAAAATGCCGTATGATGGTGTATTTATAGCTGTAGTGAAGCCCTAGGGAGTTCCGGTTCGGATGCCACGTGGCATGCATCCCAAGGCTTCTGAAAAGTAGTGGAAAACATAGAGAAATCCTTTCCAGTTCGTGTTATACCAAGTGGCGCCCGATCCAGAATAGTAGGAGGCGATTCTCCCTAAGAATAGGTCAATATCGCTATGTGGAGTTGGCTACAGGAAGGTCGGATCACCTTCTCCAATCTGAACCGGATCCTTCAAGCCGAAGACTTCATGTTCTTCTAAGCAGCTGGTGCAAGGCGGGTCGCGTCGGGCTTCCTCCTCCAATCCGAGCCGATGTGATGTGGCCAAGATGTCGCGTTCATGTGATGGTTCATATGGGTCGGATCTCCTTGTAACCGATCCGAGCAGTGCCATCCGATCCGAACCGATGTGTGGTAATGGAAATTCCAAAATCCAAGTTTTTGGTTCTGCATGTGTTCATAGAAATGGGCTTAACTTCTAAACCGTAAGTCCATTTTAGTAAACGAAAGCTCCACTTGAAGCTAGTTCAAAGGGCTACAAGAGTTACTGAGCTAAGGTTAGTAATTGATGTTATCGGGCCCAAAAGAGTTCATTTATTAGGACTTTCGGGCTATTCTTTGTTTGTGATGTGACTTCAACCAAATTGCTTTCTGTCTTCTGACGATATTCCCAATACTTGAGCATATTATTAACAAGAAATTTCATGTGTGACTTCTTTGACTAAAACGCATGTCAACATTTTTGCCCCCTTGAACATATCTTGCTGGTTGAAGGTAGATGTGTTCTGGATAATCCAAGGCCACGCCGGGCCTTCCAGCTGCAAGTATAATCCATACCCGCGAAGAAAAGAGAGCAAAAAGTGTGTCAAATCCTGAAAAAACTGATTACACTTTCAAGCATAAACCATGCTTGGGCGTCAAGTTGAGCATAAACCATACTCGGGGGACGTTCAAACTATCCTGCCGAGACTTGGCAAGGGACCAAACCTTCCGGGCATATGCCATACCAAGAAGTTCAAACTGAGCATAAGCCATACTCGAGTTTTATATAGTTCCTTTGCCAAATCCTGACAAGACGATAAGTCATTCTTGAGTATAATCCATACTTAAAAATCCAACTGAGTACAATCCATACTCATATTAAGATAGAGCTGCACTTGCCAATGCCTGACAAGACAGTCCGTCCCTAGGCATAATCCATACCTAGAGGTCCGAGATAAGTATAAGCCATACTTAAATTTACCAATCATAATTCATGCTCGGAAAGTCCTTCCTTATTCAATTCAAAGTAAAAAACCAAAGCAAATCCTAATTGGTTTGTCATCGAGTACAAAGAACGCTTTGGGGCTAAATCCTAACCCCGTATGTGTGTACTCCGATTTAGCCAATCAAAAAACCTAAAGAAAGAAAGAACATATCTTAAACCCTAGGAAACGTGGAAAATGCGGGCTGATCTCATCCGGATCAGTTAATAATGAGCCCAGAGAGCTCGATCCAGGGTCGTTCCTTCTTCGGGGAGCAGGTGGTGGCAGCACGGATGCAGGCGTTGTTGGTCGTTTCTCATACTCAGGTAGCTCTACACGTCTAACTTGTTCCTCAATCAAATCTCATAGATGCATGTAGTCATTCATGGCATGGCCGTCCATATCATGAAATATGTAATGTTTTCCAGAATCACATTCTCCTTGCGATGGTTCCCTCCTGGGAGACTTTGGGTAGGAGACAACACTGTTTGTATCCATGTAGATGTCAGTACGAGTTGAATTGAGTTCAGTGTACTTTTCATATCTGGGCCCTCTTCGGGGCTGAGTGTTACGGTCATTCTTGACAACATCTTTTCCTTTGTCTTTTCCAAAATTAGACGGTCCACCGTCCTTAAGCATGTTGACATCAAGAATCTTCTTTTTGGAAGTTGCATCTTCTTCTTATAGAAATCTATCTGCTTCAAGATAAAATTCACTGAGATTCCGCGGTGGGTCTCGGTACAAAGATTTTTTGAATTCTGAGTTATCCAAGACACCAGATACTGCTGCCATCAATACCATGGATGGTTCAGGTTGATCAACCGATGTTGCTGCAACATTGAATCTTTCTAGAAATGAACGCAGAGTTTCTCTGGGTCTTTGCTTGATTGTAGTGAGCGACATGACATTCTTAGGTCATGCGATATGGACCCGAAATTGTTCAATAGAGCATGCGACCAACATGTTCCAGCTGTTGATTGATTCCGTTTCTAGCTGCCGAATCCACATAGCTGCTATATCAGTCAGAAATAGGGGAAAATATTTAGCCATGACATTTTACGACGCCGATTGAACTTCCATATCTCGTTTGTAGCACATCAGATGCACAGTAGGATCCGTCCTGCCGTTGTAAGGCTCCAGTTGTGGAAGTTTGAAATCTGGAGGATTGCGAGAATTCCTGATTTACTATGTGAATGGATTGTGATTGACATCGTCCATGTCACTCTGATAAGTGCGGCATCTCGAGAGGCGTTCAATGAGATTGGCGAGTCGATCGCCTTCAAAGAGCTATTGCAAGTTGCTGAGATTAGAGCTGGTGCCCCTAGCGTTGAATGCAAGAGAGTGAGGGGGCTCATGGCGAGCTGAATGGATCAGATTGGAGGTGCCCCCAGGCTGTTGGTAAAATGATCCTGTCCGAACCGGAACATGGATGTCGATCCGAGCTACTCCAGGCTGCTGCATGTGCGTGGGCTCGATGCGAACAGGTGCAGATGTGGGTCGTGCTCGAGTAGAATTTTCCATGATTCTTACATTCCTATCCAGAACGTCATTATCTGGAGATACATGTTCAAATGTGTTGCCTTTACTTCGCTACAAATGGCCAGAATCGGTTCGGATCGGGTCCGACCCGACCCGATGAGGGTTGCCCCCTACTCCAATTTTATCTACGGTTCAGACTTGGGGTGATCCGACCAGGTCATTGCCTGCTGGTTTAGCCATTTCTGTGCCATTTCCAGAAAGTTGAATGTTGCCGCTCGGCCTGCTTTCCATCCGAGCAAAGAATTCATCTATCATCTCTTATTGTTTGCGGAGGAGATCATCTTGCTTTGCTATCTGGGTTCTCAATTCAGCGAGAACGCCATCCATCTGTTCTCTGGTTAAGTATGCTGATGGATCCCCATGAGAGGAAACCTCCTGACTTGCCTGGTTCCATGCGCCTTCAGTGCCAACATCTGCAGCATGAGAGAAGGTCCCGTCTTTCTTTCGTTTTGCCATTTATCCAATAGCCAAGTAATCTGATTCCTTTAGAGCTAGAAATTGAAGTGGTATTGTGTGCCCCCTTCCTGGCGTGCCAAAATGTTAGATCGAAATTTGGTACTAACACCCAAATTTAGTGTAAAATCCTCATAATCACAATTCACAAATCATAGAGATGCAGAAAACAGTAAATAACAGGAGACACATGAGATATTTACAGTGGTTCGACTCAAACCAAGCCTACGCCCACTTTATATCTTCTTAAATCCTAAGAAGTTACAAGTACAACTCTGTCTTACAATCCGTAAGACACATTTACATACAACATCCTTGTATTTTTATGAAGAAGTAGGAAAAGAAAGTGATTTTATGCATGAAATCCTCGTGTTATGATGAAGAATTCGGCTTCTATGTTGTGCAATAGCTTAGCGTAGAACAATGGTGGAAGCCCTCTGGAGTTAAGAGCCAAAAGATCCCCTCAAAATGTCGTATGATGGTGTATTTATAGCTGTAGTGAAGCCCTAGGGAGTTCCGGTTCGGATGCCACGTGGAACGCATCCCAAGGCTTTTGAAAAGTAGAGGAAAACATGGAGAAATCCTCTCTAATTCGTGTTATACCAAGTGGCGCCTGATCCAGAATAGTAGGAGGCGGTTCTACCGAAGAATCGGTAAATATCGTTGTGTGGAGCTGGCTTCAGGCGGGTCGGATCGGATCGGATCACATTCTCCGATCCGAACCGGAGCCTTCAAGAAGAAGACTTCATGTTCTTTTAAGCAACTGGTGCAAGGCGGGTCGGGTCGGGCTTCCTCCTCCGATCCGAGCCAATGTGATGTGGACAAGATGCCGCGTTCATGCGATGGTTCATATGGATCGGATCTCCTTGTACCCAATCTGAGCCGTGCCATCCGATCCGAGCCGATGTGTGGTGATGGCAATTCCAAAATCCAAGTTTTCGGTTCTGCATGTGTTCACGGAAACGGGCGTAACTTCTAAACCGTAAGTTCGTTTTAGCCAAGCGAAAGCTCCACTTGAAGCTAGTTCAGAGGGCCACAAGTGCTACTGAGCAAAGCTCCATAATTAATGTTTTCGGGCCCAAAAGTGGTCATCTGTTAGGACTTTCGGGCTATTCTTTGTTTGTGATGCGACTTCAACCAAATCGCTTCCTTCTTCTGACGATGTTCCCAATATTTGAGCGTATTATTAACAAGAGATTTCACGTGCGACTGCTTTGACTAAAAAGCATGTCAACACTTATCAGAATAACAACTAGTATTATAAATAATAAATATCTCAATATTTATCTTTATTTATCGCTAATTTAAAGGAAAATCAATTTTTAAGAAATCTCGTTCGTTTTAAACTATCCTTTGTCAAGCTCGTTTCTATTGGATTTAAATGAGAAGAAATTACTCTAATATCCAATTCAAAATTTAAACAGTTGACTCAGCCAACCTAAGAATGTGAGTTAACTCATTAACTGATTTTAGCTAATTCCTCCTCTTAAATTAATTAATAATATAATTAAATTAAAAATATTGTTTAATTGTTTTCTCAAAACAATTAAACTTAACCCCATTTTGTTAATTTTTCTAATTTACTTGCTTAAACTAAGAAATCGCTATAAAAACATTTAGGAATATTTTATAAATCAATAATAATAATTTATAGAACTTCTATCTTTATATATCTTATAAAAATATACTTAAAAATCTTACTTTAGTTGTAAAAAAATTGTATAATTAAAACTACATTGATTCGCCTGACGGCAATCAATATTGAAAAGGTATACCTCTAAAAACATTTCAGATTTGATTCAAAATCGATTCAACAATTTATTTTAATGTCAGTATTAAAGGCGAAACAACTGCTAAAATACCCAATTGTGAAATAAGGGTCTAATTTATCTGATTTCACATCCAATCAAACATACCCAGTAAATACGATAAATACTATCAATATAAGTGAGGAATCCTGTTGGACCCCTCCAACCTGTCTTTCCTTTCATCCAAATCGTAACCTTAGATAAAGTCATCTATTTGATATAAAAATATATTTATCATTTATAGATGGAAATAAACAGTTCAATCAATAACTTCAACAGTCAACTAATAACAACTATCCAAACATCCAACTATTCATTTTATACGTTTGTATTATTATAAACTTACCAAGAAGGTAAGTTAACTCAATTGGAAATAATCGTTAAAATAACAATGGGCTTCAATTAAATTAAAAAAATGTTTAATTTAACCGTTCAACCAATATATAAATAAACATTCAGTAATCATCCAAAAATAATCAACCATAGCACACAAATATTTAACCCGACTTATATAAAATATAAGTGGAACAAACTGGGTAAGTTATACTCAAAGAATTACCACTTGTCGTTTAAGCAGTTTAGTTCAAGTTAAACTAAACAGACGTTTAATTTAACTAGAAATTCCAGTCGTCTCCAGCCTTATCCAAATTGGTTCCACAATGTAAGGTCCGACAGTATGGTCCCAACATTTCCTTTTTAGTCCAATTCTGTTAACATGTGTATGAATTATAAATATTATTCTTTCATGATTTAATTCAAAATAATAACCCCTTGGATTATATAATTAATACTTAATTAATTTTACTAAAGCTAATTACTTTTGGATTTACGACATTTGGTCTTGAAACTTTGCTTCTATGTTTACTGCTCTGCTTGTTCCTTCTTGTTTTTGTTTCCACTGTTCCTGTTAGACACCCAGCACCACGCAGGTTTTATAAATAAATTAACTTACTTAATTAAGTTTAATAAACTAACTACTGTTAATTAAGTTTTTAATTACTTTAAACTCAACGTATACAGGCCGATTAACACTCCCAGATCCTTCGTGTTCACTATTTTCCTTCGTTCCCAGTTTAAGCTTCAGCACGCACCGATTTCATCTCACCACGCCACAACCTCATTGATTGGAGGTCGATCGAACTTGACTAGAGCATGCACCAGTACCTTCTCCTCCTTCAACATCAGTCTCGAGCCACCACGTGAAACTATTTGCCTCGAAATAGTCCATGACCGCAGGAGCTTTTAGCTCGATTTCCGACTACCTCGGAATAGAGAAATCGATCATAGTCGTTCAATGGCCAGATCTAGACATGATGAAGAGACTTGTAGTAGGTGATATTTCGAATAGAGGTGAGGAATTTGTGATTTTAGGATAGAAAACATTGGTGATTTTTGGCCGTCAATATGAGGGTGGAGGCGCAGTCATCCCATTGACCATACACAAAAGAGCATGCATAAATTAGGGTTTGATGCAGGGTGTATATATTTGAAATTTATTAATGTTTTATTATATATGAAACTTATATTGTAAGCTTGAAGCATAAACCACCTCATACGACCTCTGTTTGAAATAAAAATTAAAATCCTAGCATATTTAAATATTCCAGACACGATGAAACAAGTTTTGTCAAATTCTGAAGTCGTTTGTGGAAGTTCCTTTATAATTGCACAACTTGAATTGGTACATGTTTAAAATTCTTACGATCACATATTAACTCCAAAAATCTTGAAACTTGGGAATCTTACAATAATAAATCATAACAAATTTAATAAAATTCGTTTCGTTTAATTCTGGGATCGTTTGAAAATTAGTCATTCTTAATATTCATGTTAAATCGAACAAAACGATGAAATAAAATACATAGGCGTTTATCATTGCCACGATCAAACAGTAAGTCCTGTCGTTACAAAAATCAAAATCCTATGATAACTTAATAAATACGGATCCAATGGCGTTTGTTTCGTCGCATTCCAAGACTATTCACCCGGAAATATAATTTACACGCAAAATGACGATATAATTGGACACCAAAAGACTTGGTCTCCAAAAATAACGAACCATACATTCCTGACTCTAAACATCAATACGAATCCAACGGAACAGGTCTCGCATCTTAATTCGGTCGTTTGCTCAAGTTATCAACAAAATTCTCCTGATTAAATTAAAGTGAAAATTAGGCACACATCCCTAAAACCAAACTTAATTAGGCTCACATCCGATCATAAACTTATTGTAAATTACATCCTTATTTTTCGAAAATTCATTAAAAATATAAAAAATCAAGTAAATTCATAATTAAATAAAACAATTAATTGCAAAAAAATCAGGGGCAAAACACGTCGAAATCAAAAAACACACTAAAACAGCGAAAATGCAGTAAAATGCATTGACAGATGCACATATATTCATATAGTTGCATACATGTATGCATCAATTTTAGTTCTTCGTCAAACTGTGGCGTACGTGTGTGTGTGTGTGTGTATATATATATGACGATTTTATGAAATACATGCATGTTTTTGTGCATCAATTCAATTTCTGCATGTAAAACATGCGTACTTACATATCTGCATAAAAGTATGCAATTGTACATAAAAAACTGCATACAAGTATGCAAATATTGCCATGCCTTCGGCCTTCAACACATTCCTGCATACTTGAATGCGGTTATTCTGAATAACTGCATACTTGTATGTAATTAATCAGAAGGCGTAGACAAATTCTTGCATGGGTATTCAAATATTTGCATACATATATGTAACTATTGGTATTAGTTGCATACATGTATGCAACTTTTTTTTGATTTCCGTGGACTTCTGGGAATATTTCCAAAATTTAGAATATTTTTTTATATGTCAGTGCATAAAATTCTGTCCAAAACACGTAATATACGTAACTTTCGAAAACAGGGACCAGGTTTGCATTTTAAAAAAGGGAGGGATGTCGCTTCTATTTTTATAAGTTCCAAGGACGTAAGGCAAAACAACCCTAAATTAAATTCATTTAATAAATTGAAAATTAGTCTCAGGTCCGTAAAAAGTTTCGAAATTCATCTCACATACCTCCCTTAAAATTTTATAAATTAGGTCCCTATTTTTCGAAAATTCATCAAGAAATCACGAAATTCATAATGAAATTAAACACATAAACATCATCAAATTCATGCATTAAAACCAATAGAAACCCAAAAAAATACGAATCTCCGGTATATTGCATCAAATAGTGAAACTAATTTGCAATTATTGCATACATTTTAGCCACCATTGTAGTTATGCATCAAATGCAGTATTATTGCTGAAATATAACAATAATACTGTAATAATTGCATCGTTTGATGCAATAATTCATTCCCTACTTTTTTTCAGCCATACACCATTTTTAAGCATTGTTGCTTACATTTCAACAATTATAAGCAATAATTGCATACATATCAGCACATATTGATAACCCTTCATCTGTTTTAACAATGTTGATAATTGCATACATTTCAGCAACAATTCGTAAGCCATGCAGATTATTCATCTTTAATTGCATACATCTCAGCAAGTATAACCAATGATTGCATACATAAATGTAATAGTTCATCTAGATTTTCAATGTAAACTCAGGATGAATCCTTGCATATATATGCAATTATTGGTTATAATTGCTGATTGTGCCGATTGTTTTTGTTTTTTCAGAATGCTTCTACGAATGTTTGCAATTTTTTGATTTTTTTATAGTGCAGCGTGTTTTTTTCTTCAAAAACACGTAACATTGGAAAATAGGTTCCCGCTTTGAATGAAAAGTTTGGGGAGGATGTCATTTGAATTATGAACAGTAATAGGGACGTGTAGTTAACTAACCCTTTAATTGATCTCTAAGGAAAATAGTTATGCGTTTATGGCTACCGAGGTCACATATGATATCGGATTTCCATAAAATTTATTCTCATGCAATAATTCAACGTTACGAATCCAATGAAACTGATTTTGTTGAAATCTGCGACTGTTTCCAAATTGGTTATTTTTATCTTAATTAATATTAATATAAAATTCACTTTTCTGTCAAATCAACATTAAACTAATTATTTTAAAACTCTATTAACTTCCATTATATTTCAATAGCATATATAACTGTTCAGAAACAATTTTTATAAAATTCTTGGTTATAACAATATTAAATTTATTAAAAATTCCTTTATTTTATTAAATAAATCGTTATAATTTATAAAAAATTCCATAACGACTATTTGAAAATTTGATTTGGAATAACTCGAAATTTACAATATGAAACCTCGATTTTTCTCTTCCATTAGAAAATTATAGTCCAATAGATTTGGATGATTCTTATTTCGAAGAATTCCGACTTAAAATGGATTTTGTTTATTCAGTTGAAGTTCGAAACGTAATATTACGAACTACTGTGACGTTACGAGTTCATTTTAAATTCAAATAGAAATTATACATTCCAACTTCGTTAAACTAATTAATACAAATCCATTTATAATTCCAAATTAACATTTAAATTCAAATTAAATGTTAAACAAAACAGTCAAAAATTTGGGATTCCTCCCTCCTTAAAAGAATTTCATCCCCGAAATTACTAAGGTAGAAAAAATGCTTCAAAACCCGTTAACTTTCCAAAATACCTCTCTGGAATTTTTAGTTTTAAATTAATCCAATTATTTTTAATAAAGTACCAATTCATTATTGTTAACAAAATTTTCAAATGTCTTGAAAATTTTCTAACACCTTAAAATTTGGAATTTTTTTGGCGGAGTCTCCTCTGTACAGAGGGACTTCTGCAATATTGCAGGAACAATAATAATATATACATTGACCCACACAGTCGGAAAACAAAATTCAAAAACCAAAATTTATATTTTTGCATAGGCTGAGCATACTTACTCAACTTATAAGCAATTTACTCAACCAAAACCAATACTCAAAGCTTCTGGTACCTGTACTTAACTCAATTTTCCATACATGTAACAATTATATGAAATTTAATTAACATTGCATTGATTAACATGTGTAACTACAAAAAAATTCAAAAATAAACATGGATTGAATTATTTAGTTCCAGTTCACATGCAGTTCCATTTAATCAATTATTCTGGAATTCATTTCTTAGATTTCAAATTATTTAACTTTTTATTAAGTTATCGATGAATTTTATTCAACCATCAAACATACGTTAATGCAAACAAATAAGGCACAACCAATTTAATCTAACCATCCAGTTATTTGTTAAATTCAATTGGTTTGGTAAAATCCAATATTCGATATTAATATTTACTTGTTTGCCTTCACTTTGGGTTAATATATTTTTAACATCAATCGGTTTATATTTGATTGATTTTCATTCATTTGTTACTTATTCAATTTTCAAATCCAATTTGAATTCCATTCAAATCAAACAAACTAATACTATTATATCATAAGAAAATTATTACTTTTACCTATTATCAAAATATATTAGATAAAAATAATATATAAAAAATTATAATCGATTACAAGTACGCGTTCTCATATATATACATATACACACTCAAACTCAATCTAGGGTATTTCTATCCCTATCTTTATTGAGTTACGCCACAGAGCCAAGGTTAACACTAAACTATTAGCTCTAATACCAACTGTAACATGCAGACTTTTTCATACACTTTGATTTAACGATCACTACTCATGTCTTACCCAAATTGCATGCAAAAGCAGATAGTTGGGAGAAAGAATTTAGAAAATGAGAAAGAAAGAAATATTAGAATAGAAGAAGAAGAACACAGAGTCTCACATCGTAGCGGAACAAAATATAATATAGAAATAAATCTTTATAAAGAAATTTTATAAATACTTACATTAATCAGAGTATAATAATCGATCAATACATCTGGACAGTTATAACGATCTGTTCGCATATACAATACACAGTGGAATAAATATTAGTATGTCTGAACTCCTCCTCTCTGTCTTTAGAAGTTTGTAGCATCCTAACCTGAACCTATAAAACTCAGTCTGACCAAGCATTACAAACGCCACGGATCAGTCTGGTGAACCTGCGTGAGAAAACTCACTAAGTTTAAGTACATCTAACTTACTTAACTTTAGACCATCCTTTTGAAAGAAAAGTATAATCGTAAGACCAATCCACACATAAATATGGACGGTTTTTACCTTATGATAACCCAAAACATTTTTATATCAAGTCCGATGATATTATAATAGTGTCTAAATCAAATAGATAACCAAATAGAAGATGCTTGTATCTCATGCTTCACATATATAGTATATAATCAAAATCATATAACACTTATTGGAGAATGAATTCCAACTATGACAAGGTATGGGTCCACCTTCCAAAAGTGTATCTCTAAAGAGTAATATACTAGGGTTCAACAATAACATCTTGTAACTCGGCCACACATGACCGACCACCCATTTAGCTTGAGTGTACCGGATATATTGTCACCCTACGGTTTTGTGGGCCTACCGTACTTCTGCGGAGACGTAGAAACGAAAGAAAAACAATAAGAATATTGTCTAGATGGTGACAATAAACTCTAATTAGGAGTGACCCACTAAGCCATATTGCTTGACCGATTTTTTTCATTTCCATGTTAGTGAGGCTTGAGGTCATGATTTAGCTTTTCAGGGAACATCTCAATATCTTTGAATGCCACATCGTCAAATCCGTCAAATCACTAATTGATGCTCACAAATACACTCTGGTGTTAACCTAAGAGAAGTTGCCTTCTCTACCACCAAACTTGACATATTTGTAAAAATCAATGTACATGACTCTTAAGGAAATACTCCGTCAGACATTCATCCATACAAGTCATCCAGTAATAGGATGAACCAAAGGCACCCTCCTACCACATCCTATAGAGGAATCACCCTAAGGATCAACAGCGAGAAGTCCTCATGGTCCGAAGATTCCAGTCACGATAGAATCACAAGTAAGAATATCTCTGGGAGAAACCTAGAGATATTTAACGTGTATTACTTTCTCTCATGAAGACCCATGGTCTTCAATGTTCCATCTCGACCTTCTTTTGTTATCTTCAACGTTTTCGTATTTGCTAATCGAAATATTCTTCGAATATAAATTTGTTCCTAGTCTTTCCATACCAATAATTCGATAATAGGCCAGATTTGGTAATCGATTATTTAACTATCAAATATAAACAATCATTCAACTATGAAAATAAAAAAAATCACTGGTTCGGTATATAACATCACTTAGGCTCTTTAATTTACTGTTTATTAACCAAACTTCAAATCTTCCTATAATTAGAACTCAACATTTTACTTCTTAGTTCTATATAAGAATATTCTCAAAACATTTACAAAACATCTGCCAAAACCATTTTCTATTGTCAAAACTGGAACAAAATTCCTTTCTATAAAATAACAAAACTATTTTCAACAACTTCTACCATTGCCACACCTTGATAGTAGCGAAGTCATTCAAGTTAGGGTATGCTAATTACCTCTTTGACCATGATCGACAACGTTCGCATCTTAAGGTAGATACAATTTTGTAATCCTAAACTGATATTGATTCTAGTGTGACACCCCACGTCCTTTAATGTCACTCGCTAAGGGAATGCATTAAGTTTCATGAAGCATTATAGGCAAACAGACACAAAATAATTACAAGACAGATATAAATAAGATAGCAGCGGGAATTTTAAATTTTTATTTCAAACATAAATCATAATGTTGTGGTCAATAATACGATAAGTCACAAAAACCATTACAATAAAATAACTTATGTCTTGCATCATCAGAGTACATAAGAATATGAAAAACATAATTTCCCAATTGAAAGAGTTGAGCCATAGTAGAGGCAAGAAATTGAGCCATACTTCAGCAGTAGCTTCTAGCAAGATGATATCTGATTCCTGACTAGCCTGAGTGTTTCCTCCCTGAGATCCTTGGGGGAACGGAAGCAAGAAGGAGATACAAAAGAGTCAGATGTAAAGTCTGGCGAGTCTAGTTACTTTTAGCCAGTAAATAAATAAAAGTAACATGATAGACATATAAAGTGGATAAGAGAGATCACTACATAAATGGCAGGTGTGACAAGGCAGACAGGGTAAGGTGTATACACTTCTCTAATTATTAATCTGCATTGTTACTAGTATAACTAAAATGAGATGATCCCCTCTACTATAAGTTGGAAGACTTAGGGCATACCTCCGAGTGTACCCTAACCACTACCCTAATTGATCGGCTCCCTACTCCATAGATATCATGTGATAGCCGCACAAAAGGAGGTATCGCTTCCTAAAGTGGCAACCCTTTAGGTGTGCGCAACCATATCTACTGGTGTCACGATCGTCTTATCCCCCTCTACCCGGCTCATGCATGCATATGGCCCGGTCGGTTTGTGCCGCCCACACCGTCCGTCTCGTTTGGATCTCTTATAATCAATCAGTAAGCGTGCCCCTTTTCCACATAGCATGGAGTACTTTACTTGATACCTTCTCCGGGTTACTGACTGAAATGGGTCCCACACAATCTGATATAAGCTCTCCCCTTTTTCTTGTATCCCCACTAGGTTTTTCACTGACTATGTATACCCTTAGGTGTCTTTGATTATATAGCCCTATGTCAGTTATGCTTACCCTAAAGGGTGTCTTTAATTACATAACCTAATTGGGTTAAGTTCGTGGGCCTATATGTAAATATTATCCACCCCCTCTAATTTACTTAACCCACCCACTACCCATCCAATTTTACTTAACCCTAACTTAAGTTCATAATCATACAATCCTTATGGATTAAATTAGGTTAAGCAATCCAATTCAATACTATGTCCAATTATAGTTATAATGGGCTAGAACTCCCACATTAGGCCTACAACGTACGGAAGCTGGATATGCCGGTCGGGTCCGGGCAGTCTTATTCCACAGTTGGGTCTAACCTCGTGTCTTAGCCCGACTTATATTTGCACACTTAGACCTCTCACATTAGGTTCAACATTAGTGGCTGCTGGATATGTCGGTCGGGTCCGGGCAAACTTCCACCACTAATGCAACCTAACCTCATGTCATAAGTGCAATTATAATTCCTAATTGTAATTACTAGACATTCCATTTTTATCTAAATCTACCGATGTCATTATAAGTGATTAATTATCTTTTTATTCCCATTTGAATTATATGACCAATAATGTTAATATTCTAATTATGCCAATATTAACCCTTCTCCCCGGTTCCCAAACTAGCGTACTCATAAACTGGTGGCATGCCTAGGCTAGACAATAGCCTAGTCACAAACAACAATAGGGAAAATAATGGGAATATAACTAAAGTGATCATCTTGGCATAAACATAAACTAGCATGATAATAGGGTGAATGGACATGTAATTAACATAATGACAATGTGGACATAAAATTGATGAATAAGTGGCTGTCAATTGATTCTAACATAATTATGCTGTCATAATAAGCATAGTAAGATCTAAATTAGCAATTTAGATGTCCAATTGGATTAGATCTAACATGATAACAGAAGGTGATAAATTAGATCACATAATTCAGATCTAGAGGTTAAAGTAGATCTAATACCATTAGAATGACATAATAGCATGTTTAGATCTAAATATAGGTTCTCATGTCCAATTTACAGCTTATCTAAGTTGATCGCATTATGACAGGTAAAAGGTGATTTACATAAAGAATTGGATCTAACCAATGTTACAACTGTCCTAATTAACAGATTTACATTCACCACAATATAGTTACAAGTCAGGATCCACATAGGTAACATAATAGAATAATCACAGTTGCATTAGATCTAAAAGTATAGATCTATTATGACATAGTATAAGATTTAACAACAGCATAGATCCACAGTTTACAACATATCCAATTCACAGGCTTTCACAATTTACTTTTATTTATCTAAACCTAAAAGCAACTAGAAACTTACAGCGTTTGCTTTAGAGAATTGAGAAAGAATAGATCTTGAATTTCTGAATTTGATTTGCAAAGTACGTTGTTGTAGAAAACGATTATGTCTCAGTTCGCATACCGGCATCATATGGCCTCCTGATTTCCAATAAAGAAAATAGGAGAATATGACACATATATATAGCTGTCAGACCACCTGAAACCGAGTGCCACGTCAGCCCTAGGGATGTCGACAACCCTGTGGGTGGGTCGACCCATAAGTCGACACCCCTTAAGGGGGGTCGACCCCAGTGTCGACACCCCTCTGGGGAGGTCGACCCCTAGAGCGGGATTTTTGCCGCCTTGATGAATTTTTCAAATTCGAACTGTTCTGGATAAAATTCTGACTCATCTCTGACTCACGAGTATATATATAATCTTCCTATGTGTGTACAAACTTAAAACCGTCATAACTTCTTCATATGGTGTCCGTTTTACGCAAACCAAATGTCTATCCTGATCAGAATTTCGAGACGAACGCAATGGTGCAGTCCATTTCCCTCTATTTTTGAATATTAAATTAATTATTATTTAATTTATCCTCTTTAATGTTGTTAAAAATTCGGGTTGTTACTTTCTCCCCTACTCAAAGGATTTCATCCCGAAATCTCTAAGTTGAGAAGAATGCATATCCTACCATCCATCTACTCATCCACCAATCACTGTGTGACGGCCCACCCCGCACCAACCGACATTTACTCCAAAAGTGCGTTGTACACATGTCCAGTTAGCACGGGACGGTCGCCAGAAGGAAAGGAAAGAAGGAAATGAACTAACAAGGAACCTGTAGAATGTCTCACAGCGCATGGAATAAAATATAATCATAACATATACTTGACACAAAATAGAAGAGACAGTGCATAAGCTGAAAACAAACTAACATAGCAGCGGAAAATCCAAGTACAGCTTATGATCCAAAGCCAACATTATTACAACTTTTCAAACTGCCTCAAAAAGCAAAAGCAAGATAAAGGGAGGTACACTACTAATGCCCAAGTAGCGACCACCAACGACACAGGGAGAATATCTATATATCATACATGGAAGCCTCCTGCTCGCCTCCGAATCAGCTACTCGTGCATCACCAGCTAACCTGTCTCTAGTCTGCTCGTGTGAGCACCCAGAGTAATAAGAAGAGACATAAAACTCTGGGTTAGACAAAAGTCTGGTATGAGCGATAAGCATCTAAGCAGAACAATAACAGGTATACTAAACCATACCTGAACCTGCAACCAAAGAGTTAGCACTACATACTGTACAACAATCTAAGGTGCCATTTCAAATGGTGTAAAGATAACGGGGGTGGGGGTGCGTATGTTATAGTGATGGCAAACAATCAAGCATAACAACCATCCTCACATCTCTCACTCAGTGCGTGAAGCATACGATATCCACCACTTCGATCACCTCAATACTTTGCTATGATCACCTTGCCCCATGAAGTCATAAATGGCTTCACTGCACTGATACATAGCCACTAATCCTTCGCTATGTCCACTTGCCCCATGGAGTTATTCACCCCATCTGCGCTGACTCATAGCCTTACCAATCCTTTACTATGTCCACTTTGCCCCCATGGAGTTGTTCATCCCATCTTCGCTGGCTCATAGTCCTACTAATCCTTTACTATGTCCACTTTGCCCCATGGAGTTGTTCACCCCATCTGCGCTGGCTCGTAGTCTTACTACAATCACTTTGTCCCTCGATTCGTAATGACTCTACTGCACTGATAACGTAGTCCTATCATTCATGCTGAATCGAAGTTATGAACGTCGACAACTCCTTAGCACACGTCCTGCAGCAAAGCCCAATCATGAAGTGAACTCATTGGTTCCCAACTGGATCCTGAGCTCTAACTTCCAACTTGGACTACCTCTGCATCTCGGGTTATTGGTCAATACTGGATCGGTTCGGATTCCTCCTTACCATCGGTTCGGTTCGGTCATGTATATGCATCTCGGTTCGGTTCGGGTCCTTCACGTCGTATTGGTTCGGTTCATGTTCCCTCTTTCTCCATTAGTTTGCTTCATCGGTTCGGTTCGGTTCCTCCACTCTCTTAGCTCCTGGCTTGGCCTTCTGGTCCGATCCGATCCCCTTCCTTATTCCCATCCGCTCCGATCCGATCCCCCTTCCTTAGCCCAATCCGATCCCAGTTCAACCTTTGTGGCCTTCCTTTTTACCATACTTTCCCTTGTGCTAAGCTACGGTTCGGTTCGGTGATCCTTTGCCCGGTCCGAGCCCATCCACCCGATCCGATCCGAAAGCCTGCACTGTTTTTCTGCAACTTTTCCAGTGAACATTTTACGCCATTCGACGACGTTTTCGACCATTGTAATCAATCACAAAGCATACCACAAAGTCATAGCAACATGTATAATCAACCACAAACACCAAAACAACAATATGATAGGTTAAAATGGATCAAACATAGCCAAAACCCCAAATTTTCCCTTAAACATGTTTAGGAGAAACTAATGATATGATTAGCAAAACTTAACCAAATTAACCCAAACTCGTATCAGAGGTCTAAAACATCATTTAAGAATTTATAAGTATTTTTCCAGAATTTTATCATGTTTAAATTCGCTAATTAATACTAATTACCCTTAATTAGCCATAATTAGTGAGGAACTATGCAAATCACTCACCTTAGCCACAAATTAACCTTAAATCTGAAATAGATCTCTGATTTGGCGCGAATACTAATACTAAACAGCAGCTCTAGTCTTGATTTGGTGAAGATCTCCCTTGATTTGATGTTGCTAATCCCAATCTTCAAGTAGAAAGTGATTTGGAGGTGATTTAGAGGTTGGAGGCCATTTTTAGGGTTTCTAAGAGGTAAGTGGAGGCTAGAAAACTGAAATGGAATGAAACCCTAACTCATTTCAGCCTCCCCATAACCCTAATCCCGAAATGGGTTATGGGCCCATTCACTAATCACCCTATTTGGCCCGGTTAAGCCGTTTTTCACCTTCCAAACCTTATTTCAGCCATATCTCCTAAACGGTATGTCTGTTTTTCGCATGTGACCATTCTACGGAAAGGTAAACCATCAAACGAATCTAGTGGAAGGGGTTTCAGGTCAAAATTCCTTTCCAATCAAAAGTTATGGCCGAAATAAGATCAGCTAGGGGCAAAACGATCATTTAAAAATCGGCAAAAATCATTAACATAGGAAATGGCTCTAATGGTTGTTTCCCAAAGTTACATGACCATACGACTTCATATGAGAAAGAAATAAATATTCTACGATCCTCCGATGCGTAGAATGCGGGTTGTTACATTCTCCTCCCCTTAAGAAATTTCGCCCCGGAAATTCCCTAACCAAAACACACACAAGGGTCCCGCATGCCTATCAATCATAAAACAACAATCAACCATGCAAAACAGGCAAAACAAGTCTATCCTAGCATGCAGAATAACAAAATTGCAAAGTAAATCTTACCAAGCAAAGAGTTCTAGATACGTTTTCTTAATGCTCTCCTCTATCTCCCAAGTACATTCATTCTCGTTCTCGCCCCACTGAACCTTGACTAGCTTCACCGCCTTCCTTTGAAATTGCTTCGCATCGTGCTCGACAATACGAATCGGCTTGCGGTTCCTAACCGCCTCGGGTTCCACTTCGAAGTCCTCTAACTGATCAGGTGAAATAGTCATATCTGGGTCGTGCACGAACTTCCTTAGTTGGGATACATGAAATACGTTGTGAACTCCCGCCATCTTTTCGGGTAAGCCAACTCTATATGCCAAATTCCCAACTAGTTCAAGAACAGGGAATGGACCAACGAATCTTGGTGCCAATTTCCCTCTCCTGCCAAATCGTATCACGCTCTTCAACGGAGAAATTTTGACAAACACCAAGTCACCAACGGAGAATTTTAAGTTTCTTCTCCTCTTATCAGCATAACTCTTCTGCCTATCCTGGGTAACCTTCATTTGTTGTTGAATGATCTTAATCTTATCCGAGGTTTCTCTTACCACATCTGGTCCAAGCATAAACTTCTCACCGGTCTCTATCCAACATGATGGTGAGTTGCACGGTCTTCCGTACAAAGCTTCATATGGAGCCATACTGATACTGGATTGGTAGCTATTATTATATGCAAACTCTAGTAGATGCAAATGGTCATCCCATGATCCGCCAAAATCCAATATACAAGCTCTCAAGAGATCTTCCAATATACGATTCACCCTCTCCGTCTGACCATCGGTCTGAGGATGATATGCGGTACTGAGATGTAATTCTGACCCTAGAGCCTCTTGTAAGCTCTTCCAAAACCCACTAGTGAACAACGGGTCTCGGTCACTCACAATGCTTTTAGGTACTCCATGAAATCTCACTACCCACTTCATATACAATTCTGCTAACTTAGCTGCCGTTCTGGTCGATTTGACTGGTATAAATCTTGCACTCTTAGTTAATCGATCCATAATTACCCAAATGCTATCATGTCCCGGTCTAGTCCTTGGTAAACCATCAATGAAATCCATCGAGACTTGCTCCCATTTCCATTCGGGAATTTCTAATGGTTGCAACAAACCATTAGGCTTCTTTTGCTCGACTTTAACTAGCTGGCAATTCATGCATTTGGATATAAACTTTCCAACGTCTCTTTTCATCCCTTCCCAGTAGTAAGTCTGTCTCATGTCTCGATACATCTTATCACCACCGGCGTGTATAGTCAGTTTTGAGTGATGACATTCTCTAAGCACTTCATCTCTCAAACCATTCACGTTGGGTACAACTAGTCTTCCATTCTTTTGAAGCCATCCTTCTCGATCAAGCCCATACAAATTCATCTCCTCACCGTTGATATTCATCTCTAACTTGTAGATGATCTCCAATAGATTAGGATCGTCCCTCTGACTGGAACCAATCCGCTAAATCAAAGTGGGTCTGATCGTCAAACTAGATAACATCTCTGGATCCAATTCGCACTTTGGTCTGAAATCAAACCCTGCGATATACTCCAGTTGCTTCCATTCAAGAAACATAGCCCCTAAACTGGCATGTCTCCTAATCAAGGCATCGACTACCACATTTCTCTTCCCAGGTGTATATGCGATATCAAAATCATACGAAGCCAAGAACTCTAACCATCTCTGCTGGCGGAGATTCAGATCTTTCTGAGAGAAGAGATACTTTAACGATTTATGATCGGTAAACAAATCAAATCTCCCTCCCAAGAGATAATGTCTCCACATCTTCAGCGCAAATACGATCGCTGCTAGTTCCAAATCATGGGTAGGACACCTTTTCTCATGTGGCTTTAGTTGCCGACTAGCATAAGCTACAACCCTACCTCCTTACATCAATACAGCACCTAGTCCGGTACCACAAGCATCCGTGTATACCGTCATTTCTTCATTCCCTTTAGGAATGACTAGCACTGGCGCACGCGTCAACTTTTCTTTTATACTTTTGAATGCATTCTCACACACTCTGTCTCAGACGAAGGCTTGATTCTTCTTAGTCAACTGAGTCAACGGTGCCGCTATCTTGGAGAAGTCTTGGATAAACTTACTATAGTACCCAGCTAACCCCAAGAAGCTTCTTACGTCTGTTGCATTCTTGGGCGTAGACCAATCCTGTACCGTAGCCACCTTCGCAGGGTCCATGGCAATACCATTCCCTGAAACAACATGGCCCAAGAATCTCACTTCCCTCCTCCAGAAGTGACACTTTGAGAATTTCGCTTTCAATTGGTGTTTCCTCAACGCCTCCATCACTATCCTCAAGTGTCCCTTGTGTTCCTCCTCTGTCCTCGAGTAAACAAGGATGTCGTCTACGAACACAAGAACAAACTTATTCAATTGATCTCTGAATACTCAATTCATAAGATCCACAAAGTAGGCTGGTGCATTGGTCAACCCAAATGGCATAACCAACCACTCAAAAATCCAGACGGCGTCCTAAATTCCGTATTTGAAACACTCTCATCTGCTACTCGGAGCTGATGAAATCTTGTCGCGAGGTCCAACTGGGAGAACACTCTTGCTCCTTCCAGTTGATCAAACAAATCATCTATCCGCGGTAGAGGATACTTATTCTTCCTCGTCACCTTATTCAACTCACGATAGTCCACACACAAACGAAGGGAATCATCTGCCTTAGTGGTAAACACAACTAGTGCTCCCCACTCGGAGACACATCTTCTAATAAATCCCTTCTTCAAAAGATCGCTTACTTGCACCCCGAGTTCTCGCTGCTCCCTTGGTGCCATACGATGAAGTGGCATCACTATAGGTCTGGCATCTTTCACTAAATCAATACGGAACTCAATCTCTCGGTGTGGTGGAAGCCCGGTCACCTCCTCGAAGATGTCCGGATACTGGCCAACCACGGGCACATCTGACAACTCATCATGCGGGATGTCGAGGGAATTTATAAAACTAGCCATTACCCCATCACTAGGTAGACTACCAAACACTACCCTCCGCCCATCATCCGCCCTAACTGTCACCAAAAAGCCCTCACAGTCTACCACCACCCCGTATCTTTGGAGCCAATCGACCCCCGATATAATGCCATACCCAGTAAAGCCCAAAACAAAGCAATCACAAACAAACATACATCCATGACTCGATAAGACCAAATTTCGGCAAATCATACTAAGGTTAGTCGAACCACCAATCGGGTTTGTCACAGCCAACGGTCTATCGACTATCTCGGGTACCAGTCCCAACCTATCCACCAGGTCACTAGATATGAAGGAACGGGAAGCCCCAGTATCAAACAAAACTCGAACTGGTACATCATAAATATAAAGCATACCTTGAATGACGATATTATTTCCTTTCTCCGCCGCAGTTGGGGCATTCGACGAAGAAGGAATAGCGTTAAGGGCATATGCTTTCACGATCTGCTTTTCTTTAGGAGACTGTGGACACTTATCCTTGAAATGTCCCACTTGGCCACAGTTGAAGCACTTCTTATCCGCTGACTTGGCCTGACAATCCTTAGCATAATGGCCCTTCTTACCGCAGTTGAAGCACTCAACATCTTTCTTGCTCTTTTTCTGGCCATCCTTAGATTGGTTATGTTTCCTTTTATTCTGAGAGTTATTCTTGCCTCCACCGCCCGCTTGCGGTTTCAACCCTTCTGCAGATGCAGCCTCAGTCTTTGGCTTAGGGTAAAGACTCTCTGATCTCAAAGCTTTCCCCACAATCGATTCAAAAGTCTCATCGATGTGGTTGATAAGCCTTTCCCCCAAGTATCCATCCAACCCAGTAATGAACTTCTCATTCTTCTTCTCAGGAGTATCGATAAGAGATAGTCTATACTTCGACAAAGTGTCGAACTCAACAATATAGTCGGAGACTGCCCTACCATTCTGCTTGAGTTCCAAGAATTTCTTAAACAACACTGACTTCTGGACAGCTGGAGTGAACTTCTCGCTAAAGCGAGCCTTGAACTGATCCCAAGTAACCTGATCTTCTGGAGTAGCAGTTCTAATGGCATTCCACCAATTCATCGCTCGCCCTTGCAGCTGACGAGACGCTAGCCTTCTCTTCATCGCATCCTCAATACCTAAGTCGTCGAAGATACGATCACAGCTATCCAACCAATCTTGAACATCTGTGGCCGACTCCGTTCCATGGAACGGCTTCCCACCAAGGTTAGTGTAATCCTTGCACAACTTGGCGAAATCGACCCTAGGAGCCTGCACTACTGGACCACCGCCATTTCAGGGATTGGGTACTGATCCCTGAACATCCCTAAGCATCTCCCTCATGAAGTTAGTGATCATCGTCCTCATGTCAGGAGCATTTCCATTATTGGTCCCTCTACCAGCACCCCTTGTGTCTCGACTCGTCGTTCAATCTGTAAAGAGAAAACGATTAACGATCGCATAGTGGTGCTAGTGCAGTACGACTTCATCCTTATACTACTAATAGTATATATATAGCTTTTGAAAACCAAAGTAATCACAAATACACGCTCTCATATACGTACTATCTCTCCCTAGTGTCTTTCCCTAGGTTAACTACGCAACCTAGAGCTCTGATACCAAATGTGACGACCCATCCCGCACCAACCGACATTTACTCCAAAAGTGCATTGTACATATGTCCAGTTAGCACGGGACGGTCGCCAGAAGGAAAGGAAAGAAGGAAATGAACTAACAAGGAACATGTAGAATGTCTTACAGCACATGGAATAAAAAATAATCATAACATATACTTGACACAAAATAGATGAGACAGTGCATAATCTGAAAACAAACTAACATAGCAGCGGAAAATCCAAGTACAGCTTATGATCCAAAGCTAACATTATAACAACTTTTCAAACTGTCTCAAAAAGCAAAAGCAAGATAAAGGGAGGTACACTACTAATGCCCAAGTAGCGACCACCAACGACACAGGGAGAATATCTATATATCATACGTGGAAGCCTCCTGCTCGCCTCCGAATTTGCTACTCGCGCATTACCAGCTAACCTGTCTCTAGTCTGCTCATGTGAGCACCCAGAGTAATAAGAAGAGACATAAAACTTTGGGTCAGAAAAAAGTCTGGTATGAGCGATAAGCATCTAAGCAGAACAATAACAGGTATACTAAACCATACCTGAACCTGGACTTGCAACCAAAGAGTTAGCACTACATACTGTACAACACTCTAAGGTGCCATTTCAAATGGTGTAAAGATAACGGGGGTGGGGGTGCGTATGTTATAGTGATGGCAAACAATCAAGCATAACAACCATCCTCACATCTCTCACTCAGTGCGTAAAGCATACGATATCCACCACTTCGATCACCTCAATACTTTGCTATGATCACCTTGCCCCATGAAGTCATAAATGGCTTCACTGCATTGATACATAGCCACTAATCCTTCGCTATGTCCACTTGGCCCCATGGAGTTATTCACCCCATCTGCGCTGGCTCATAGCCTTACCAATCCTTTACTATGTCCACTTTGCCCCATGGAGTTGTTCGCCCCATCTACGCTGGCTCATAGTCCTACTAATCCTTTACTATGTGCACTTTGCCCCATGGAGCTGTTCACCCCATCTGCGCTTGCTCATAGTCTTACTACGATCACTTTGCCCCCCGAGTCATAATGACTCTACTGCACTGATAACGTAGTCCTATCATTCATGGTGAATCGAAGTTATGAACGTCGACAACTCCTTAGCACACGTCCTGCAGCAAAGCCCAATCATGAAGTGAACTCATTGGTTCCCAACTGGATCCTAAGCTCTAACTTCCAACTTGGACTACCTATGCATCTCGGGTTATTGGTCAATACTAGATCGGTTCGGATTCCTCCTTGCCATCGGTTCGGTTCGGTCATGTATATGCATCTCGGTTCGGTTCGGGTCCTTCACCTCGTATTGGTTCGGTTCATGTTCCCTCTTTCTCCATTAGTTTGCTTCACCGGTTCGGTTCGGGTCCTCCACTCTCTTAGCTCCTGGCTTGGCCTTCTGGTCCGATTCGATCCCCTTCCTTATTCCCATCCGCTCCGATCCGATCCCCCTTCCTTAGCCCAATCCGATCCCAGTTTAACCTTTGTGGCCTTCCTTTTTGCCATACTTTCTCTTGTGCTAAGCTACGGTTCGGTTCGGTGATCCTTTGCCCGGTCCGAGCCCATCCACCCGATCCGAAAGCCTGCACTGTTTTTCTGCAACTTTTCCAGCGAACATTTTACGCCATTCGACGACGTTTTCGACCATTCTAATCAATCACAAAGCATACCACAAAGTCATAGCAACATGTATAATCAACCACAAACACCAAAACAACAATATGATAGGTTAAAATGGATCAAACATAGCCAAAACCCCAAATTTTCCCTTAAACATGTTTAGGAGAAACTAATGATATGATTAGCAAAACTTAACCAAATTAACCCAAACTCGTATCAGAGGTCTAAAACATCATTTAAGAATTTATAAGTATTTTTCCAGAATTTTATCATGTTTAAATTCGCTAATTAATACTAATTACCCTTAATTAGCCATAATTAGTGAGGAACTATGCAAATCACTCACCTTAGCCACAAATTAACCTTAAATCTGAAATAGATCTCTGATTTGGCGCGAATACTAATGCTAAACAGCAGTTCTAATAATGATTTGGTGAAGATCTCCCTTGATTTGATGTTGCTAAGCCCAATCTTCAAGTAGAAAGTGTTTTGGAGGTGATTTAGAGGTTGGAGGCCATTTTTAGGGTTTCTAAAAGGTAAGTGGAGGCTAGAAAACCAAAATGGAATGAAACCCTAACTCATTTCAGCCTCCCCATAACCCAAATCCCGAAATGGGTTATGGGCCCATTCACTAATCACCCTATTTGGCCCAGTTAAGCTGTTTTTCACCTTCCAAACCTTATTTCAGCCATATCTCCCAAACGGTATGTCTGTTTTTCGCATGTGACCATTCTACGGAAAGGTAAACCATCAAACGAATCTAATGGAAGTGGTTTCAGGTCAAAATTCCTTTCCAATCAAAAATTATGGAAGAAACAAGATCATATAGGGGCAAAACGGTCATTTAAAAATCAGCAAAAATCATGAATATGGGAAATGGCTCTATTGGTTGTTTCGCAAAGTTACATGACCATAAGACTTCATATGAGAAAGAAAGAAATATTCTACGATCCTCCGATGCGTAGAATGCGGGTTGTTACACACTGGCATCCATTGTCCTTAAAGATTTCTAATGCTTATATGAATATATGCTAAGGTGTGTGTATATGTCCCAAAACTAATGCGAAAATCAAGCGGTCTACCGATTCAGTTGACCTCCTTAATTCAATGTATGTTAGTGCCATGAATCCAATATGTATGCAAATTATCATATTATAACTTGTAAGCTCTATAGGTGTGCACATTCATTCGTCCAATTGCAAAATCCATATGCTAATACATTCATTTCCATCCATAAAAGAAAAGAAAATGCATACACATCCATATGCGGTATGAAAGTGACTGAGCCGATCTTAGTGCCTAATGTGTGTGTATATGTGCCCATAAGCAAACATTAGCAAACACTTGCATCCGTCAAACATAACATGATTCAAACACATGTTTACATCCATAGGATTCCTATCTAAAGGCCGAAAATTACTATGGATAAGATATACTCAATCGACAGAAACAAGTACTGATAAAACCTTGAAAATGGAGTTAAGAACATACCCTCGAAAAGAAAAGGGTACGAAGCACTAATCTTGTCCTCGGTTCCCCAAGTCGCATCTTTTGGGCTATCTCCCCATTGAACCTTTAGCAACTTGATCTCCTTATTGCGTAGCTTCTTAACTTCTGATTCAAGAATACGGGTAGGGACCCATCTGACTGTCGCTTCCCATTCCACTTCTACTTCTTCCAACATACTCGGTTCAACAACTTCTGCGGTGTCACGCAGGCACTTCGGCATATGAGAGACGTGGAAAACGTCATGAACACCAAATAGATTTTCTGGGAGTTTCACTCTATATGCCATTTGGCCAATTCTCTCGGTTATGGGAAATAGTCCCACAAACCTAGGTGCCAACTTCCCTACTGCTCCGAAGCGAACCACATTCCTCGGAGGTGATACTTTGATAAAAACTAAATATCCTACTTCAAATTCGATGTCAGTTCTTCTCTTGTCTGCAAAGGACTTCTGTCTATCTTGAGTTGTCTTCATCCGCGTCGAATAAGTCAATCTTTTCGGATGTTTCCCTAACCATATCTGGTCCAAGTAATAATCTTTCTATAGATTCTCACCAACAAGTTTGTGATCTACAGGGTCGTCCATACAATGCTTCGAAGGGTGCCATGCTGATGCTAGCTTGATAAATGTTATTATAGGCAAACTCTACTAAAGGAAGATGCTCTTCCAAGTTCCTCCGAAGCCTAGGATACACAGTCCTAAAAGATCTTCAAGAATTCTGTTCACCCTCTCTGTTTGCCCATCGGTCTTAGGATGATAAGCGATGCTCAAACACAACTGTGTACCTAATGCTTCTTGCAAACTCCTCCAAAATTCGCTAGTAAATATGGGGTCATGATCGCTTATGATGTTGGAAGGTACTCCATGAAGACGAACTATCTCACGAACATAAATTGTTGTCAACCACGATGCTACCCTCTTACTCTTAACCGGAATAAAGTGAGAGCTCTTAGTGAGTCTATCTACCACCACCCAAATACTGGTATTGCCTTTCTTTGACCAAGACATACCATCTATGAAATCCATAGAGACGCTCTCCCATTTCCACTACGGAACCTCTAACGAATGAAGTAATCCACCAGGCTTCTTTTGCTCAGCTTTGACCTGTTGGCAAACTAAACACTGAGAAACTAATTCGGCTACATCTTTCTTCATCCCAGCCCAAAAGAAAACCCTCTTCATGTCTCTATACATCTTGTCACCAACTGGATGAATAGTCATCTTAGAATGGTGGGCTTCTTCTAGGACTGCCTTTATCAAGCTTCCAGTTTGAGGAACACAAAGCCTTCCATCTCGTCGCAACCACCCCTTTCCATCTATGACATATCTATTGAGGTGACTAGAAGTCTCTCCTCTACTGAGCTTTTCCATGATGTCTAAAATTTGTGTGTCACCTTGTTGCGAAGCTCCCATTTGGTCCATGAGATTTGGTCTTATCTTCGAGGATACAAACAAATCAGGCAAAACCTCGATGGAGGGTCTAAAATCAAAGGCTGGTATGAACTCTAAGTTCTTTCTTTTCACAAACAGATGACTCAGGGCTATCCTCTTCCTACTTAGTGCGTCTACCACCACATTACCTTGCCAGGGGTACAAGCGATTTCAAAATCATAAGAAGCTAAGAACTCCATCCACCCTTGTTGCCTTGTGAGAACTGATACTTGAAAGACTTAAGATTGGTGTATAACTCAAACTTCTCTCCAAGTAAATAATGACACCACGTCTTTAATGCAAACACTATGTTGGCTATCTCTAGATCATGGGTGGGGTAGTTCTTCTCATGAACTCTCAACTGTCTACCCCCATACCATACTACTTTCCCTTCTTTCATTAGAACCGTACCAAGCCCTGTACCACATGCAACAGTGTACACAGTAAACACCTTATTCCCTTCAGGCAAGGTCAAGACTGGGGCAGTTGTCAAAGCCCTCTTTAGTCGTTGGAAAGCAACGTCACAGTCTATATCCCATGAAAATGTCAAATTCTTCTTTGTCAGCCTGGTGAGAGGGGCTGATATCTTTGCGAAGTCCTTAACGAAATTCCTATAGTAACATGCCAATCCAAGAAAGCTTCTCACCTGTAAAAACCCGTAACTTCCCCGTAAAGGAAAGAGCGGATAGTTCGAGAACAAGCCACAACATAACGCAGACGGAAGAACGTTACATTGTTATTACAACAATTCTACCAGATACAAGAATATACAGAGTATAAATGAATAAATTACATTCGATAAATATCAGAGATTACAATAAATTACATAGCAGCGGAAAAATATACAAAAGCAAAACTAGAAGAGATATACGGATACAAAGCTTTCCGGATATCATTCCAGCTGTAAACCAGGATCCTGTGAATATAAATCTGCAAAACCAAAACTACTAGCTGCCCGTGTCAAAATAAGGGCACCCAGAGTTTAGGTTAAAACAATAAACTCCAGGTTAGTCATGTGTTTGGTGTGAGAACTAAAACAGTTATAAATCTTTATTTTAAAGTTAGGTAAATCAAGGGACCACGCCGTATAACACGGAACGGGTTTCCTCCCAAGAATACCAGTGCATAAAACAAACAGCGCAATGCTCAATAAAGAAAAATGAAGCTGTTATAAGACCCAGGTCCTATCACACAATGCAACGCAAGCCGGGGGATAGGGTTTTCCCTTATAACAGCCAAAGAATGCTTGGTACGTTTAAAACAAATCATTGGATACTATTATAAGTGCATAGTGTATAAAACAACTTCAAATCATAAGTATCAATCATAGGCGGCATGGGTACCATATATCATGTCGCCATATATAGGTTTACAAATAAAACCGCAAATGTCACGTATTTGGAAATTGGATTTCCGTCTATGAACCGAGGCTAAGGATCGTCCTCTACTGATTCGAGACTGTCTAGCCCGAGTCTCAGGGACAGAACGCATCGACCCTTGGAGCGACAGGGCCGGTCCACCGATGTGGATTAAACTTAAATCCTGAACACTGCGTTTCTCCGCACTTTGGGGCGTAAATGAGCCAACGAATGACTCCATCGGACCCGGATCGTCCGATCAAACCGAGGCGCCTCGAAACAGCAACAACCACACAGGTGAAAAGTATATAAATGTCAGGGCTGGTAGGTCACTGACATCACCCTAGCTAGAAAGAAACGCATGCCCTCCCTGAGGTCCTCTCCCGTTTTTGGTTGACAACCGGGGTGAGAAACTCGCGAAGTAAACGTTACACATTGCTAAGCCACAAAGGACGTGCTTTGATCATCACCACAAGACTTTGCTTTTCAACAGAAGCCTCGATCAATTGCCACTTAGGCATGCCACATAGGCAATTCACTCCATGCGTTTGATATCCATCAATATATAACCCCTGAGCTCATACGTCTCAGAGAAGGGCGTTAAGCAAGAGAATAAATTCTCTGCCGCCAAACAGACATATATTTAATAGAGATCAATCCCACGGACTAAAATCCTATGTCAGACACACAGTCCATTTACAAGTCCGTTCTAGGTCTGAACGAAACCGGAGGCACCTAGTACCCCGCATATCCATCGATCTCCAAGCACGTCTGGACGATCACCAACTGTTTCCATCTTCTTGGGTGTACAGCCCAATCAAGATCATCAGTAATCACCCAAACGATGTGAAGACTTCCGGTCTTCGACCACCATCTTCATCTTCGACTTATCGTCGTATCAATTATTCAGAATGGGATAAACCCGGTCTTTCCAAATAACTCGCGTATATTTTAAATAAGTGTTACATAAATACAACATACGCCTCATTCCAATTCATCAGCCACTAACCGTAAATTGATCAAGAGAATAATTTCCCAAATATTAACCCCGAAGGCCGAAACCAACATCAGATCAATATCCAGAAAACCATTCTGCTTAGCTAACCGACAGTTAGTTTTTAAATTTCACATTCATAGGGAAAGGTTCCCATTAATTTTATCCAAGATAAATTCCTTGAATTTGTTCTCTAATCTTCTTTTGAATTTCGATTAAACTAGTCGGGATTAACGAACCTTACCGAAGTAATCATTTGTTTTAATTTCCCAATCCCAACCTATTCATCCCATGAAGTAAAACTGGTAATACTTCATATCTAACACTACGGTGTTATCGGTAAATTCAATTACCATTTCACGTTCAAATCTAATTAAAGATTCATTAAAACTCCAGTTAGTTTTAATCTGTGACTGGGTTAAAGAACCAGTGTCATTTGAAACACGGTTCACGATAAACCCAAAGATCACATTCCATTAATTATAGGGTTAAAGAATAAGTGTTATTTAAAAACAATGTTCACGATAAACCCAAAAATCAATATCAATTCAATTTCAATTAAATATTATTTAATTGGTACACTTCATTAAATCTAAATAAAAAGATTTAATCTTTTCTCAACTGGGTTCAAGAACAGTGTTAGTAAAGACACCATTCACGACAAACCCAAATCACATTTGATATTCAATACAAGGCTCTGAATAGAAAATATATCGGCTTATATTCAATATCAAATTCTATGATTAACAAATGTCGTATTGGAAATAACGATATAAATATATATCTTTCAAATTTTCATAACAACATCTGTATAATCACGAATTCCAACATCGAAATATTCCGAAGACAATTTCGATTCAAATCCCTTCCGATGCAATCATTGGAAATTTTGGTTATTTTTAAAACCCTTTTCAAATTCAATTTATTTATAAATAAATAAATAGAATTATAATTCTAGTTCAAAACTAGTTCATTTCGATAAAAATCTATTTTTATCTTTTCAAATATGAAGTTTTTCATCCCAATTCTTTCTAAATAATTTCTTATGATTTTACACAAATTATTACTATTTTTAATAATTTTATCAAGGCCCGTACAGTCGATTTCCATCAACGGTCATCGAACTGCACTTACAGCGACCTTTTCCAAATTTGATTTGGACATAATTCCAAATCCAACCGTTAGATTTCAAATTTCTAATATTCGTTAGAAAGCTCTTTTCGATACGAACCCAAAGGTTGCGGTTTTAGGAGAATCCGACGGTCGGATCTCCCGTAATGTCCGTTTGAAATAAATGGTCGAAATTCGTGAACTACCGCGGCGCGGCGCGTTCTATTCAGGCCATTATATTATATATATAATATATTCTTCGTCGATGTCCTTTTAAAACATACTTTATAAATCGTTTTAAATTCGTTTTCAAAATGGTTTCAACTTCATATTCAATTTCAAATCAAAATTGAATATTCCAATATAAATTCGTTTTAAATTCATTTCAAATCGATTTCAATTCAAATTGATTTCTAATTCAATTTCAGTTCGTTTTCAATTCAATTTCAATTCGAATTCATTTGTATTCCATTTCAATTCAAATTCATTTATATTCAATTTCAATTCGAATTCGTTTATATTCAGTTTCAATTCGAATTCGCTTATATTCAATTTCAATTCGAATTCGTTTATATTCGATTTCAATTCGAATTCGTTTATATTCGATTTCAATTCTTTCAACAAAAAAATCAGATTTTGAAATCACTTTTGATATTCATTATAAAATGAATAAAATCGATATAAATAACGTTCCCGTCAAAATGGCGTCAATCTAATCAATACGGCTTCATATATTCCTATTTTCAAATATCTCTCTTCAAATATTTCTATTTCAAATATTCTATTTCAAAACTGGAATGAGGCCCAATCAATTACCATATAATGTTAATTATATGGATTTTCTACAACACATGTATATATCAACAAAGATGAATAATCAACCATCATCCAAGGTGCTTTCTACACTGTATAAGCATCAAAGATAAATATTCAACGCTTATAGCAGCCTGTCAATCCATCGATCGACATACAACTAAACAATCGGGATTAGTTTACGTCAAATATCATCCCAATACCCGTATGGGGTTTCAAGCAATCAAACACAGATTTTATTTGTGCAGTTGGGCGATGTGTAAAATTTATCGTCCCAATCAATGTCCTTCAAATAGGTGTACATAAACAAACCGTCCAGTTTGTAAATGAATATTTATTTATTCACATTCACGTTAAAAATTATATTCTTAATGATAAAATATTTTATTTCAACACATGAATTTCTATTCAGTTCATTTACACAATAAAAATGATATTTTTATTTTTCTAACATATTTTAGAAAATTTCGGTGGCATAACGGCACGATACTAGAAACGGGACAAGGCCTAGCCTTATCCCCGGTCTAGTGAAGGCCCACGCCATTCACACATCAATCAAATCCATTCCATTTCACCAAGCAACCAAATTCAAATCAAGTCATCAAATTAATTTATGCAACCAAACAAACAAGTCCATGGTCTGTGGACGATTGTGTCGGGTGCTACTAAGCACCGTCTGCATCCTAGTATATATATATAACTAGAAAAGAAATTGAAAGGTGAGAAATTCTCACATATAGCTATCCAATCATCTTGACTCTTCATTTGTAGAAATCTTCAACGTTATCGCATTTTTGTCATCTTCGTTGCTGTAGCCACTACATATGTAAAAATCGAATTTTTACTATGCTATTCAATATACAAAAATCAAATTTTTACTTCGCTTTTCCATATATAAAAATCGAATTTTTACTATGCTGTTCAATATACAAAAATCGAATTTTTACTATGAGAACAATATAAAGATCATATTGTTATTTCGTTAAAAATCATACCTTTAAAGTGTTAAAAATCGAATCTTGTCTATTTGAAAAAACTTAACTATTCTATTCTAAAAACCATATTATTTCAGAATTTAAAACATGGCATCTCATATAAAAATTTCATTTTTAATACCACTCTATGTTCTATTTATTTAAAAATCAGAAAATAAAATTCAATCGAATTTACATAATAGATCTAGTTAAATAAACAAAAATAAGCTCACTTCTCTTTTCACGTTGAACCAAGAACCCACTGTCGATTCCAGAAGTTCACCTGCGCCTCCCCTTTGACAACGGTGACCGCACTCCCTCCCCGACGCCAGCAATGGCATTCGAACTTCGTGTACTGATGGTTGCTCCGATGCGCTCGATTTTGTTTGCCGAGATGTCGGGTTCGGATTCTAGAAGAGGAGGCGAGAGAGAAGCGAGAGGGGGTCGAGGCTGGAGATCGCCTGAAGCGCTCGAAGGGGGGGCTACTGCTCATCGCGGTGGTGTGGGGGTTAGGGCAGGCGTCGGCTTCAGGAAAAGGGGGCTCGCGCTTCGATTGGAAGGGATGAGGGGGGGAGAACTGAGGGCGGAGGAGAAGATGGCCAGCGGAGGGGTTGGCGATGGCGATGGCGACAGAGGAGGGCTGGGCGGCGGATTTCATCGAGCGTTTCTTTTTCTTTTTTTTATTTTCTCTTGCATTCTGAACTGATAAGGGAGGAAGGGAAAAGAAAGAAAAAGGGGGGGTCTATATGTAAATATATATTTTATTATATTATTAATTTCAAAAAGCAACTTTTATTTCCGACCTCGAAACGAGGCCCACCGCCTATCGTCCATACCGTTTTACCCCCATTCCGAACAAAATGGGATATGTATCGTAGGCTGATTCGATCGTTTCGATCAGTTTCCGTTAAAATCAACATATAACTCTATATATTGAATTTGAACGCGCATTTCAATTTACTGGGGTCACAAACTAACTCGAAAAATTCCAGAAAAATAATTTCTAGCTTCGTATTGACGATACGGTCCTAACAAAACTAGTTTCGTCGAATTCTGAGACCTTTGGAAAAATGGCCATTTTCCAGTCGATTAAAATCAACTAAAACTGGTCAAACGCGTTTTCCTTTGCCACGCTCACATACTGATTCGAAAAATTATGAAATTTGGAATCTAGCAATAATTTGACACTGCGGACCCAACAAAACTAGTTTCGTCGAAATCCGAGGTCGTTTGCAAAATTTCCATTTTTAAGGGCCTGAATTCCATAGCGACTATTCAGAATTTTCAGCTGGACATATCTTTTGATTCCCGCTATGAAATTTTGATTTTTCGGATTCATTGGAAAGATATTCACAATTAGATTCCATTATTTTTGGTTTCACTAAAATCCGGATTGTTTTGCACCCGGTACATTCAATTGAAGTAAGAAATCGAATTATCGAACTACCGCGCCATTTTCAATTCCTTTTATAATTATATATAATTATTTATATTCTAACGACGAACTATATAATATATATGTTCGAACTCCATTCAAAATAAATTTTCGTCGATATCATTTAAAATAATTCATTTTAAATAATCAAAATTCGCTAAAATGGCCAAAATAAAAAAAAATTAAACTGGCCCAGATTTTCGGGTTATTACAATCTCCCCCACTTAAAACTTTTCATCCCCGAAAAGGAACAAAGTCGAAAGTGGTTTGATCATTCAACTCTACGTTCGATCTGGCTTCCATTCTCCAACTTTTCAGTTTCTGAGAATTTTCAAAAATTTCAAAAATTTGGCTAACACCCTAAATTTTCGAAAAATTTCGCCATTACCTCCCCTGCACCGGGAGCCACGGGAAAATCCCGAAATTGCCATATAGGCCTTCTGATCTCAAAAAGAAAAAGAAAAAGCCAAGCGGCTAGCCAATAGGCTCATAAAATCATCATCACCCAAACAAAACAGTAAATTATAGTAAACATGTACCTATTTGTCGGGAAAACAAATTTTATTCTCTGCTCTTGCCTCCTTGCTATGACCTGTTCAATTGAAGCACATGTATATGCAAGCAAATGCGACTAATTTTCAATACAATTCAATATGTGATTCAGTTAGGCTAAATGGCTAAGAATTAGCAAATAAATAAACAAACAACCCAAACATCAATCAATTAGTGAATTATCATTTGAAATTCATAACTTTGATAAATAGTCAAAAATCTCATTTTTGATGCCAAATCACAACAATAAGCCCTATCTAATTTTGGTTCTCATACCAGTCAATAGGAAATATATAGAAATCTCACTTTCGTCACTCGAATATAAACACTGATGATGAGGCCTCATCATCAGAATTATCTCCGGGCGACTAGAATGTGATTCTATATCTATCCAATATATTAAAATTTCGAACACACGTTTGCAAGACGCATATGCGAAATCTCTATATATTGGACTGTCCTAATCAATACAAATAAATAATCAAATACGAATAATTGATTTAAATTTTCAAAACAAAATTTGTTTTATTTTAAAAATATACTCTTCACACTCGTTCTAGGATACTACTGATCCTATCTCTAACGAGTCATTCTAATTGGATATTACTAATCCAATATCTGATGAATTCTTTCGTATGGTTCTAATGTGCCTTGTTCTCTGAGCTTTGTAAACCAAAGCTCTGATACCAACTGTAAAAACCCGTAACTTCCCCGTAAAGGAAAGAGCGGATAGTTCGAGAACAAGCCACAACAGAACGCAGACGGAAGAACATTACATTGTTATTACAACAATTCCACCAGATACAAGAATATACAGAGTATAAATGAATAAATTACATTCGATAAATATCAGAGATTACAATAAATTACATAGCAGCGGAAAAATATACAAAACCACAACTAGAAGAGATATACGGATACAAAGCTTTCCGGATATCATTCCAGCTGTAAACCAGGATCCTGTGAATATAAATCTGCAAAACCAAAACTACTAGCTGCCCGTGTCAAAATAAGGGCACCCAGAGTTTAGGTTAAAACAATAAACTCCAGGTCAGTCATGTGACTGGTGTGAGAACTAAAACAGTTATAAATCTTTATTTTAAAGTTAGGTAAATCAAGGGACCACGCCGTATAACACGGAATGGGTTTCCTCCCAAGAATACCAGTGCATAAAACAAACAGCGCAATGCTCAATAAAGAAAAATGAAGCTGTTATAAGACCCAGGTCCTATCACACAATGCAACGCAAGCCGGGGGATAGGGTTTTCCCTTATAACAGCCAAAGAATGCTTGGTACGTTTAAAACAAATCATTGGATACTATTATAAGTGCATAGTGTATAAAACAACTTCAAATCATAAGTATCAATCATAGGCGGCATGGGTACCATATATCATGTCGCCATATATAGGTTTACAAATAAAACCGCAAATGACACGTATTTGGAAATTGGATTTCCGTTTATGAACCGAGGCTAGGGATCGTCCTCTACCGATTCGAGACTGTCTAGCCCGAGTCTCAGGGACAGAACGCATCGACCCTTGGAGCGACAGGGCCGGTCCACCGATGTGGATTAAATTTAAATCCTGAACACTGCGTTTCTCCGCACTTTGGGGCGTAAATGAGCCAACGAATGACTCCATCAGACCCGGATCGTCCGATCTAACCGAGGCGCCTCGCAACAGCAACAACCACACAGGTGAAAAGTATATAAATGTCAGGGCTGGTAGGTCACTGACACCACCCTAGCTAGAAAGAAACGCATGCCCTCCCTGAGGTCCTCTCCCGTTTTTGGTTCACAACCGGGGTGCGAAACTCGCGAAGTAAACGTTACACAAAGCTACGCCACAAAGGCCGTGCTTTGATCATCACCACAAGACTTTGCTTTTCAACAGAAGCCTCAATCAATTGCCACTTAGGCATGCCACACAGGCAATTCACTCCATGCGTTTGATATCCATCAATATATAACCCCTGAGCTCGTACGTCTCAGAGAAGGGCGTTAAGCAAGAGAATAAATTCTCCGCCGCCAAACAGATATATATTTAATAGAGATCAATCCCACGGACTAAAATCCTATGTCAGACACACAGTCCATTTACAAGTCCGTTCTGGGTCTGAACGAAATCGGAGGCACCTAGTACACCGCATATCCATCGATCTCCAAGCACGTCTGGACGATCACCAACTGTTTCCATCTTCTTAGGTGTACAACCCAATCAAGATCATCAGTAATCACCCAAACGACGTGAAGACTTCCGATCTTCGACCACCGTCTTCATCTTCGACTTATCGTCGTATCAATTATTCAGAATGGGATAAACCCGGTCTTTCCGAATAACTCGCGTATATTTTAAATAAGTGTTACACAAATACAACATACACCTCATTCCAATTCATCATCCACTAACCGTAAATTGATCAAGAGAATAATTTCCCAAATATTAACCCCGAAGGCCGAAACCAACATCAGATCAATATCCAGAAAACCATTCTGCTTAGCTAACCGACAGTTAGTTTTTAAATTTGATATTCATAGGGAAAGGTTCCCATTAATTTTATCCAAGATAAATTCCTTGAATTTGTTCTCTAATCTTCTTTTGAATTTCGATTCAACTAGTCGGGATTAACGAACCTTACCGAAGTAATCATTTGTTTTAATTTCCCAAACCCAACCTATTCATCCCATGAAGTAAAACTGGTAATACTTCATATCTAACACTACGGTGTTATCGGTAAATTCAATTACCATTTCACGTTCAAATCTAATTAAAGATTCATTAAAACTCCAGTTAGTTTTAATCTGTGACTGGGTTAAAGAACCAGTGTCATTTAAAACACGGTTCACGATAAACCCAAAGATCACATTCCATTAATTATCGGGTTAAAGAACAAGTGTTATTTAAAAACAATGTTCACGATAAACCCAAAAATCAATATCAATTCAATTTCAATTAAATATTATTTAATTGGTACACTTCATTAAATCTAAATAAAAAGATTTAATCTTTTCTCAACTGGGTTCAAGAACAGTGTTAGTGAAGACACCATTCACGACAAACCCAAATCACATTTGATATTCAATACAAGGCTCTGAATAGAAAATATATCGGCTTATATTCAATATCAAATTCTATGATTAACAAATGTCGTATTGGAAATAACAATATAAATATATATCTTTCAAATTTCCATAACAACATCTGTATAATCACGAATTCCAAAATCGAAATATTCCGAAGACAATTTCGATTCAAATCCCCTCCGATGCAATCATTGGAAATTCTGGTTATTTTTAAAACCCTTTTCAAATTCAATTTATTTATAAATAAATAAATAGAATTATAATTCTAGTTCAAAACTAGTTCCTTTCGATAAAAATCTATTTTTATCTTTTCAAATATGGAGTTTTTCATCCCAATTCTTTCTAAATCATTTCTTATGATTTTACAAAAATTATTACTATTTTTAATAATTTTATCAAGGCCCGTACAGTCGATTTCCATCAACGGTCATCGAACTGCACTTACAGCAACCTTTTCCAAATTTGATTTGGACATAATTCCAAATCCAACCGTTAGATTTCAAATTTCTAATATTCGTTAGAAAGCTCTTTTCGATACGAACCCAACGGTTCCGGTTTTAGGAGAATCCGACGGTCGGATCTCCCGTAATGTCCGTTTGAAATAAATGGTCGAAATTCGTGAACTGCCGCGACGCGACGCGTTTTATTCAGGCCATTATATTATATATATAATATATTCTTCGTCGATTTCCTTTTAAAACGTACTTTATAAATCGTTTTAAATTCGTTTTCAAAATGGTTTCAACTTCATATTCAATTTCAAATCAAAATTGAATATTCCAATATAAATTCGTTTTAAATTCATTTCAAATCGATTTCAATTCAAATTGATTTTTAATTCAATTTCAGTTCGTTTTCAATTCAATTTCAATTCGAATTCATTTGTATTCCATTTCAATTCGAATTCATTTATATTCAATTTCAATTCGAATTCGTTTATATTCAATTTCAATTCGAATTCGCTTATATTCAATTTCAATTCGAATTCGTTTATATTCGATTTCAATTCGAATTCATTTATATTCGATTTCAATTCGAATTCGTTTATATTCGATTTCAATTCGAATTTCAATTCTTTCAAAAAAAAATTAGATTTTGAAATCACTTTCGATATTCATTATAAAATGAATAAAATCGATATAAATAACGTTCACGTCAAAATGGCGTCAATCTAATCAATACGGCTTCATATATTCCTATTTTCAAATATTTCTCTTCAAATATTTCTATTTCAAATATTCTATTTCAAAACTGGAATGAGGCCCAATCAATTACCATATAATGTTAATTATATGGATTTTCTACAACACATGTATATATCAACAACGATGAATAATCAACCATCATCCAAGGTGCATTCTACACTGTATAAGCATCAAAGATAAATATTCAACGCTTATAGCAGCCTGTCAATCCATCGATCGACATACAACTAAACAATCGGGATTAGTGTATGTCAAATATCATCCCAATACCCGTGTGGGGTTTCAAGCAATCAAACACAGATTTTATTTGTGCAGTTGGGCGATGTATAAAATTTATCGTCCCAATCAATGTCCTTCAAATAGGTGTACATAAACAAACCGTCCGGTTTGTAAATGAATATTTATTTATTCACATTCACGTTAAAAATTATATTCTTAACGATAAAATATTTTATTTCAACACATGAATTTCTATTCAGTTCATTTACACAATAAAAATGATATTTTTATTTTTCTAACATATTTTAGAAAATTTCGGCGGCATAACGGCACGATACTAGAAACGGGACAAGGCCTAGCCTTATCCCCGGTCTAGTGAAGGCCCACGCCATTCACACATCAATCAAATCCATTCCATTTCACCAAACAACCAAATTCAAATCAAGTCATCAAATTAATTTATGCAACCAAACAAACAAGTCCATGTTCTGTGGACGATTGTGTCGGGTGCTACTAAGCACCGTCTGCATCCTAGTATATATATATAACTAGAAAAGAAATTGAAAGGTGAGAAATTCTCACATATAGCTATCCAATCATCTTGACTCTTCATTTGTAGAAATCTTCAACGTTATCGCATTTTTGTCATCTTCGTTGCTGTAGCCACTACATATGTAAAAATCGAATTTTTACTATGCTATTCAATATATAAAAATCAAATTTTTACTTCGCTATTCCATATATAAAAATCAAATTTTTACTATGCTATTCAATATACAAAAATCGAATTTTTACTATGAAAACAATATAAAGATCATATTGTTATTTCGTTAAAAATCATACCTTTAAAGTGTTAAAAATCGAATCTTGTCTATTCGAAAAAACTTAACTATTCTATTCTAAAAACCATATTATTTCAGAATTTAAAACATGGCATCTCATATAAAAATTACATTTTTAATACCACTCTATGTTATATTTATTTAAAAATCAGAAAATAAAATTCAATCGAATTTACATAATAGATCTAGTTAAATAAACAAAAATAAGCTCACTTCTCTTTTCACGTTGAACCAAGAACCCACTGTCGATTCCAGAAGTTCACCTGCGCCTCCCCTTTGACAACGGTGACCGCACTCCCTCCCCGACGCCAGCAATGGCATTCGAACTTCGTGTACTGATGGTGGCTCCGATGCGCTCGATTTGGTTTGCCGAGATGTCGGGTTCGGATTCTAGAAGAGGAGGCGAGAGAGAAGCGAGAGGGGGTCGAGGCTGGAGATCGCCTGAAGCGCTCGAAAGGGGGGGGCTACTGCTCATCGCGGTAGTGCGAGGGTTAGGGCAGGCGTCGGCTTCAGGAAAAGGGGGCTCGCGCTTCGATTGGAAGGGATGAGGGGGGAGAACTGAGGGCGGAGGAGAAGATGGCCAGCGGAGGGGTTGGCGATGGCGACAGAGGAGGGCTGGGCGGCGGATTCCATCGAGCGTTTCTTTTTCTTTTTTTCATTTTCTCTTGCGTTCTGAACTGATAAGGGAGGAAGGGAAAAGAATGAAAAAGGGGGGTCTATATGTAAATATATATTTTTATTATATTATTAATTTCAAAAAGCAACTTTTATTTCCGACCTCGAAAAGAGGCCCACCGCCTATCGTCCATACCGTTTTACCCCCATTCCGAACAAAATGGGATATGTATCGTAGGATGATTCGATCGTTTCGATCAGTTTCCGTTAAAATCAACATATAACTCTATATATTGAATTTGAACGCGCATTTCAATTTACTGGGGTCACAAACTAACTCGAAAAATTCCAGAAAAATAATTTATAGCTTCGTATTGACGATACGGTCCTAACAAAACTAGTTTCGTCGAATTCTGAGACCTTTGGAAAAATGGCCATTTTCCAGTCGATTAAAATCAACTAAAACTGGTCAAACGGGTTTTCCTTTGCCACGCTCACATACTGATTCGAAAAATTATGAAATTTGGAATCTAGCAATAATTTGACAATGCGGACCCAACAAAACTGGTTTCGCCGAAATCCGAGGTCATTTGCAAAATTTCCATTTTTAAGGGCCTGAATTCCATAGCGACTATTCAGAATTTTCAATTGGACATATCTTTTGATTCCCGCTATGAAATTTTAATTTTTCGGATTCATTGGAAAGATATTCACAATTAGATTCCATTATTTTTGGTTTCACTAAAATCCGGATTGTTTTGCACCCGGTACATTCAATTGAAGTTAGAAATCGAATTATCGAACTACCGCGCCATTTTCAATTCCTTTTATAATTATATATAATTATTTATATTCTAACGACGAACTATATAATATATATGTTCGAACTCCATTCAAAATAAATTTTCGTAGATATTATTTAAAATAATTCATTTTAAATAATCAAAATTCGCTAAAATGGCCAAAATAAAAAAAATTAAACTGGCCCAGATTTTCGGGTTATTACATCACCTCGGTTGCATTTTTAGGAATCTGCCAATCTTGTCTTGTAACCACCTTGGCGGGATCTACAGCTATCCCTTCTTTGTAGACTACATGCCCTAAGAATCTCACCTCTTTTCTCCAAAATGGCATTTGGAGAACTTCGCCTTAAGCTGATGGTCATGGAGAGTTTTCAAAACTTCTCTCAAATGTTGGGCAAGCTCTTATTCTCTTTTAGAGAAGATCAAAATATCATCAACAAAAACTACAACAAATTTCTTTAGAAACTCCCAAAACACCCTACTCATCAGATCGAAAAAATAGGCAGGTGCATTCGTCAGTCCAAAAGGTATCACTAGCCATTCAAAGAAACCATCTGGAGTTCTAAAAGCAGTCTTATCTATGTGTCCTCAGCCACCCTCTACTGATGGAACCCCGTAGAAAAGTCCAACTTAGAAAATACTGCGGCACCAACAAGCTGATCAAATAAATCATCAATCCTCGAAAGCGGACGCCTATTCTTCTTGGTGAACTTATTCAACTCTCTATAGTCAACACACAAACGAAGCGAACCATCTGCCTTAGTTGCGAATACTACTAGAGCACCCAATTCAGATATGCTTCGTCTGATAAACCGTTTCTTAAGTTGCTCCCCTACTTGCTTACTCAGCTCCCTCCTTTCCCTTGGAGCCATGTGGCGCACTGGTAATGCAACTAGCTTTGCATTGTCCACCAGATATATGCGTAAGTCGATCTCGCGCCTTGGAGGTAAACCCCATAACTCATCAAAAACATTGGAATAATCTCGAGCCATTGGAACAGATTGCAAATCATCTATGGATGCATCTAGAGACTCTAGAAAGCTAAGCATAACAGACCCTTGGGGGTCACAAGAAACTTTGAGGGTCTTCCCAGGACAAGTCAGGAGTTTAACAACCCTTCTCTCACAATCCAGAATGGCCCCATACGTCGTAAGCCAATCCATTCCTAGAATCAACTCATAGCCCATAAACCCAAGCACATATGCGTCACACTCAAACTCGACACCTAACACATATTTTCAAACCCCGACAAATCATCGATAAATGAGACGAACCACCATTGGGGTTTGAAACAACTACAAGATCTACTACCATACTAGTAATTAAGTGTAGAGATTCAACCACATAACTAGATATAAACGAGTGTGAAGCGCCAGAATCAAAATGTGTTCTAACTGGATGGTTTGAAAGAGAAATTAAACTTTCTACGGAAATTTTTCTACCTCTTTCAGGAGTACTGATTGCGAGAGCATGCACCTTCACTCCAGAAGTTCCTGCTCTTTGACCATGTCCCTGCGATCCCTGTTTCTTTGGGCACCCTTTAGAGAAGTGGCCGTCCTCTCCGCATTTGAAGCAATTGCTCTTCCTTCTCTTACAATCTTTGATCAAGTGACCCTCCTTTCTACAATTGTTACATTTTCTCTTATCCTTTACTTTATCATCTTTCCCTCCTTTCTTCGGCTGTTGTTGTTGTTATTGCTGCCGCTTCTTGGGCCATACCTTCTTATTCTGCTATGTCCCCTCAGCCTTTGCTTCCTTCTTTTCTCCCTTGTCCTCCTCATGCATTAGGGCCATGTCAACAAGCTTTTCAATAGTGGACCCATTGGAATATGGGACATGGCTAACCTATGCAGAGGCTCCTTCATCCCATTAGCAAACCGCAAAACCCTTTTGTGCGGTGTATCCACCAACTCTAACCCGAACCTTGCCAGCTGGTTGAACTTGTTCACATACTCCTTCACCGTCAAGTTTCCTTGTTTGAGTGCTAAGAACCTCTCCATCTGTACGCTTCTCTCAGCTTGGGAAAGAAATTTCATTTTGAACCTCTGTCTAAAGTCTTCCCAAGTTTCCACTGGACATCCAGCTTGGGTGACTTCCCACCAAAATGTGGCTTCGTCCTTTAATAGCCAAGCAACTAACTGAATCTTTCTCTAATCCTCTACTTCAAATATTACGAATAAGTCCTTGGTCTCCTTAAGCCAGTTCCTAGCTTCTACGAATGTCTCGTTCCAATGGAATGGCTTCCCTCCCATAGCATGGAAGTCCTTGCAGATCTTGGTGAAGTTATCTGCTCTTGGAAGGGGAAGAATGACTGGTGCAGCTGGCAGAGGAATGTCTCTTTGGCCTTCGGCAGGCGCTGTGGCCTCCAAATACCTACGGAACCATCCAGGTATTGTGACTCCCTCTGGGATATTAGAAATTTTTGTTTCCCAGACATGTTGAAAAAGGAAAAAGGAAGAAATTTAGATAAAGGACCGAAGGATATTACATATGGCTTCTTGGAGAATATTTTCAAAACAGACTTTTCTTTTTGTAAATACTTTCTTTTAAAACCTTTTTGAAAAATAAATTTTCAAAAAATTTCATCTAATCTGGTAACCTTCAGCTCTGATACCAAGTGTGGCACTCCACGTCCGTTAATGTCACACGCTAAGGGAATGCATTAAGTTTCGTGAAGCGTTATAGGTAAACAAACACAGAATAATTACAAGATAGATATAAATAAGATAGCAGCGGAAATTTTAAATTTTTATTTCAAACATAAATCATAGTGACGTGGTCCATAATACCATAATTCCCAAAAACCATTACAATAAAATAACTTCTGTCTTAAATCATCAGAGTAAATAAGAATATGAAAGAAATAATTCTCCAATTGATAGAGTTAAGACATAGCAGAGACAAGAACTTGAGCCATACTTCAGAAGTAGCTCCTAGCAAGATGATATTTGAGTCCTGACTAAGCCTGAGCGTTTCCTCCTTGAGAACCTGGGGGGAAACGTAAGAAAGAAGGAGAAACAAAAGAGTCAAACATAAAATATTGCGAGTCTAGTTACTTTTAGCCAGTAAACAAATAAAAGTAACATGATAGGCATATAAAGTGGATAAGAGAGATCACCACATAAATGGCAGGTGTGACAAGGTAGACAGGGTTAGGTGTATACACTTCTGTAATGATTACTCTGCACTATTACTAGTATAACTAAAATGAGATGATCCCCTCCACTATAAGTTGGTAGACTTAGGGCATACGTCCGAGTGTACCCTAACCACTACCCTAATCGATCGGCTCCCTACTCCGTAGATATCCTATGCTGGCCCCACATTAGGAGGTATCACTTCCTAAAGTGGCAACCCTTAAGGTGCGCATAACCATATCTACTGATGTCACGGTCGTCTTATCCCCCTCTGCCCGAGTCATGCACGCACATGGCCCTGTCGGTATGCGCCGCCCACACCGTCCGTCTTGTTTGGATCTCTTATAATCAATTAGTAAGCGTGCCCCTTCTCCGCCTAGCACGAAGTACTTTATTTGATACCTTCTCCGGGTTACTGATTGAAATGGGTCCCACACAATCTGATACAAGCTCTCCCCTTTGTCTTGTATCCCCACTAGGTTTCTCACTGACTATGTCTACCCTTGGGTGTCTTTAATTACATAGCCCTATGTCAGTTATGCTTACCCTAAAGGGTGTCTTTAATTACATAACCTTATTGGGTTAAGTTCGTGGGCATATATGTAAATATTACCCACCCCTCTAATTTGCTTAATCCACCCACTACCCATCCAATTTTACTTAACCATGACTTAAGTTCATAATCATACAATCCTTATGGATTAAACTAGGTTAAGCAGTCCAATTCATTACCATGTCCAGTTATGGTTATAATGGGCTGGACCTCCCACATTAGGCCTACAACGTGCGGATGCTGGATATGCCGGTCGGGTCCGGGCAGTCTTATTCCACAGTTGGGTCTAACCTCGTGTCTCAGCCCGATTCATATTTGCACACTTAGACCTCTCACATTAGCTTCAACATTAGTGGCTGCTGGATATGCCGGTCGGGTCTGGGTAGACTTCTACCAGTAATGCAACCTAACCTCGTGTCATAAGTGCAATTACATATCCTAATTGTAATTACTGGACATTCCATTTTTATCTAAATCTACCTATGTCATTATTGGTGATTATTTCTATTTTTATTCCAATTTGAATTATATGTCCAATAATGTTAATATTCTAATTATGCCAATATTAACCCTTCTCTCCCATTCCCAAACTAGCGTACTCATAAACTGGCGGCATGCCTAGGCTAGACAATAGCCTAGTCACAAACGATAATAGGGAAAATAATGGGAATGTAACTAAAGTGATCATCTTGGCATAAACATAAACTAGCATGATAATCGGGCGAATGGACATGTAATTAACATCATGACATGGTGGACATAAAGCTGATGAACTGGTGGCTGTCAATTGATTCTAACATAATTATGCTGTCATGATAAGCATAATAAGATCTAAATTAGCAATGTAGATGTCCAATTGGATTAGATCTAACATGATAACACAAGGTGATAAATTACATCACATAATTCAGATCTAGAGGTTAAAGTAGATCTAACACCATTAGAATGACATAATAGCATGTTTAGATCAAAATATAGGTTCTCTTGTCCAATTTACAACTTATCTAAGTTGATTGCAATATGACAAGTGAAAGGTGATTTGCATAAAGAATTGGATCTAACCAATGTTACAACTGTCCAAGTTAACAGATTTACATTCACTGCAATATAGTTACAAGTCAAGATCCACATAGGTAACGTAATAAAATAATCATAGTTGCATTAGATCTAAAATTATAGATCTATTATGACATAGTATAAGATTTAACAATAGCATAGATCCACAGCTTACAACATATCCAACTCACAGTCTTTCACATTTACTTTTATTTATCTAAACCTAAAAGCAACTAGAAACTCACGGCGTTAGGTTTAGAGAATTGAGAAAGAACGGATCTTGAATTTCTGAATTTGATTTGCAAAGTACGTTGTTGTAGAAAACGGTTCTGTCTCAATTCGTATACTGGCAGCATATGGCCTTCATGATTTCCAACGAAGAAAATAGGAGAATATGACACATAGACCCCCTGAAACCGAGTGCCACATCTGCCCTAGGGGTGACGACACCCCTGTGGGTGGGTCGACCCCCTAGAGCGGGATTTTTGCCGCCTTGACGAATTTTTCAAATTTGAACTATTCTAGATAAAATTCTGACTCACTTCTGACTCATGTGTATATATATAATCTTCCTGCGCATATACAAACTTAAAACCCTCATATACGGTGTTCGTTTTACGCAAACCAAATGTCTATCCTGACCAGAATTTCGAGACGAACGCAATGATGCAGTCCGTTTCCTATAATTCTAAATATTAAATTAATTATTATTTAATTTATCCTCTTTAATGTTGTTAAAAATTCGGGGTCTTACATCTAATATCAAACAAATCTCATTTAACTATTTTGTTAAAAATATGGTCCTATAGACCATTCTTTACTTCCAAAAAAACTTCTTTTAATTATACTTATTTTACTTAATTCGTTAATTTAGTAACTCTTGCTAAATCATAAATCTATTATTCTAAACTATTTTAATGCAATTATTAGCCCTTTGGGTTAATTTTGAAATCAAATTATCAAATTCTTTTATACCACTCTCATTTTAAAAAATCTCTTTCTCTGTTTTGATTCATTTTATTTAATTCAATATTAAGTAAAATATTTTTTCCCAAACTATCGCATTAGTTGAAAATCATTTTTATAACCTTCATTTATAACTCGGATTTAATTAATTTAAATCTCTTTACAACCCCTTGCAAGATTCAATTAAGCCTTTTCTAAAATTGGATTACTTTTTATCACTTTCATTAGTATTAATATTTAAATTTATCATTTTACTGAATTATAATCATTTACTTCATTATTAATTAAAATAAAAAAATCACCTTTAAAATATTATCAGAATAACAATTGATTTTATAAATAACAAAAAACTCAATATTTAACTTTAGTTATCGCTAATTTAAAGAAAAATCAATTTTTAAGAAATCTCATTCATTTTAAACTATCATTTGTCAAGCTCATTTCTACAATTCAAATTTTAAACATTTGACTCGGTCAACCTTAAGAACGTCAGTAAATTTGTTAACTGATTTTAGCTAATTTTGTTGTATATAACAATTATATGATTTTTGATTGATGATAACAAACATATATATATATATATATATATATGTATGTATATGTATATATATTAAGTGTGTTTACAATTGTACAATTCTACTATATCATAGACATAATTTAATATTTATATTTAAATAGAATACTACTGCACAAGAATTTAAATATTCAATCATATTTTATTTAAAAATAATATTTTATTTCAACATTTGAATAGTACACATTTTTATAACTCTACTATTTGTACATCTCACTGTAATACAATACATTCAATTTATTTGTACATTTGTTCTCGTTCAACAATCAGCCACTCAGTTGTACAAACTAATATACAAACTTGGTACATGTTTGTTCTCTCATACTCATTCACTCAATACAGACTCATATTCATATACAGACACACTTGTCTTCTATTTACTTCATAGTCAGTCCAGTCACCTGCATACCTATCACAAGAAGACACAGTAGACTGAAATAAAATAATATTTAAGTTCTAGCACATACAATTTTATTTAAATTTTGTTTGCCTCAGAATTTTGGTGTGTTCCTCATCATATTTCATAAATTAGTCTGATATGTATATACTTCCATCTGTGTCTAGACAGCTTGTTATATTCATAGTGATTCATTATAAAAACCACAAGGTTGACAGTGTCTCTAGTGCTCTCTCTCTCTCTCTCACACACACACACACACACACACACATATATATATATATATATATATATATATATATATATATATTATGAACATACACAATACATGTATACACATACATGTGTATGTATATACACATATATTTTTATGTAGGTGCATCTTTGAATGGTCAAGGAAAATATATCGAGAATGATGTGTTCAGGTGAAGGTTGACAACACATTCCTTCTACAAGTATCCATGAACCCATCAAGAATGTAAATAAACAAAGCACACATGTAACAACACGTAATATACAAACATATACACACACATTTGTGTGTGTATATACATACACGTATGTATAACATAAGCATATGAACCAGCATGGATAATAATTTCAAGGCTAGTATACAAACTCTTGTACAAAGCCAGGTTATAAGATAAGTCAAGCCAACAACAATGTTACACAAATACATGTTCGAGCAAGTATACAAGCAGGCAAATACAAGCCCAAGAATGATCGGAGTATTCAAACAACATGCACAAAGACAACAACAAGGAACATGTACGAGAAAACTGTAGTATAAAGGCAAGTAAGCTAACATGTCAAATAACAAGAGATGTACACATGTATATATATACATACATGCTTTTATATGTATATACATACATGGTTCAAAAGTCATGAACGCAAGCAGACTCAAGCTCAAAGTACACATGCGTGCATGTGAATATTACACGTACAAGTGCATAGCCAACTCGAGCAAGTCTGGGTCATACAACTGGCTGGTACAAATATACTCACATGTCAATGTGCACATGCATTTGTGCAGCTGGAGTTGTACAGCATGTAAAATCAATTTTCAAAATAAACAAGACACCAATGAACATATGTGTGTACATGCTTGATGCACAGCAAGGTGATATGGTGCAACAAATTTTTTTTAAGAGTGGGGTATATTCAATTGTACACAATCACGCGCAAATCAATCCAGGAATGAATTATATTAAGTGTTCAAAAGTGCCAAGGAAAACAATTATTTGTTTCCTGAATTAAACCAGGCAAACACAGAACATAAATCGAGCAAAAAATCAAGCAACAATCATGCGCAAACCAAACTAGGTCATTTGGTGAAATCAGATATGTTAAGGGTTCTTTATTCCTATTTATACATCATCGGCAACAGGCATCGAAAAACAAAAGCAACAATTCGAGAGAAAAAATTAAATCGAATCAGAGTACTCACGTTTTCGATCGCGAGCCCAAGTCATTGACCAAGAGCAATGATACTCGAAGATCATCCAAGAAATTTTTTTCTAGCAATTGAAGTCATGATTTGGACAAAGGCATGAGGAACCCTATTTTCAATTGAGTAGGCCATTAAAGAAATAAAAGGGAAGAAAATTGTTTAATTTTTGGGCCGATCGTTCTATTTCTTTCATAAGGTTTTATATATATATATATATATATATATATATATATTGTATTGTTTTTATTCTGTTTTGTAAATCGACCCATCAATTTTTCTAGTTTTTTTGTAAAAACTAAGGATTACTAATTATATGATTTATAACTAGGGTTTACAAGTTATATGTTTATAATTTGGGGAAAATCTGATCTTGGGGATAAAGATTGGCTTAGGTTTTGAGCGTAGGATTATAATAGGAGCAGAGTTTGTGAGTTTACAGGGGTTTTGTAAGCGGGATTTGTTAATACCTAGTATAAATCTTGGGGATGCAGCAGTAGGGAGGGTTCGCTGAAGCTAGGTAAAATTTGTGTTATTTATTTTTTGCATTTATTTTCTCTACTGAAATCTGTGCTGTGATAATTTTAATATCTCATATAAATCCAATAAACTCTATTCACCACCCTCTAGGTTTAATCTAGATCTAACAAGTGGTATCAAAGCAAGTATTTTTCATTAACTCTAGAGTCATGTTGTTCCCTAGTTGTCAATCCAGTAAGAGTCAGTCCAGTCATATTCCGAATATTTTTAATGGTACATATTTTTTAAACTGGAAATCAGAAATGGAATCCTATTTAAAATCTGTCAATAATAAATGTTGGGATATTGTTATTAATGGGCATGATATGGTAGATAGGCATGATATTTGATTTAATTATTGTGCTACACATATTATATATTATTATATTAATGATGATCAATATTGCCTTATCTTCCATTGTTTAACTGCGTGGAAAACCTAGGATACTCTAGATACGAAGCATGGAAGAATTGCCAGCAGTAGCTCAAAACCCCCGAATGAGTTCAGATTTATGCCTAATATGTGGTACAAATAAAAATTCAGATGATTCAGACGATCGAGACTTAACAAATGATGAAATAGAAGATTTCTTATATGAAGATTTAGTTTATATGTGTACTGATTTAACTAAATCTGTTGATAATCTCCAACGAAAAAATAAATCTTTGAAATCTAAAAATCATGAGTTGAATAGCAAAAATAGCTGTTTGCAATCAAAACTTAAAAATGTCATGAAATTAGAAAACTCTGATTTGTTTGAATTTGGAAATCAATCTTGTTCATCTCAATAAAAATATTCAAAAGCTTGAAAATGAAATTATGATCTTAAAAGAAAACAAGAGTGAGCTATTAAGTACAAATAATATTCTGCAAAAGGAATTGGATACTTTTAGGACATCCGAAAATCCCAAACTTAAAATTTTTGAAAAAGAAAATTTGCTGAAAACTGAATCTATTTTGAATGAGCTTGAAAATGAGATTAAATAATTCAAGAAATTTGAAAAACTAGAATTTGAAAAGCAAAAACACTTTGAATTTGAAATGACTGAGTCCCGAGCCAAAATTAAATTTCTTGAAAACGAAAATTTGGTTTTGAAAGATACAAATACTGATAGGAAGTTCATTACTAGTGGATCATATTTAGTGAAAGAAAACGATGATCTCAAATTTAAAATTTAACGACTAGTATCAACTTTGGATAAATTTTCTAATAGGGAAAAATCACTGAATATATTGTTGCAAAACCAAGTTTTTTTTGGAAATAAATATGGTCTTGGCTTTGGGAAAATTGATAATTTTGAAAAGTTGAAATCATGTGATTTTAAAAATTCTTCAAGTTGCTTTAGAAAAGATTGTTTTTAAGAATTTGAACTTTCAAATTTTTCAATGGATTTTTGAGTCACAAACGAGATAAGAATTTTTCTGGTAATAATCTTTTTAAAGAAGCTTGGTTCCTAAAAGGAAATAAAACGATTTTGACTAAATTCAAATAGATTTGGGATCCTAAGGGTACAAAATTTGATAGACCACTCGATCCACTAAATTCTTAGGTACCGGAAGAGGCCGAGGAACTGGTTTAAGAAAGGGAAATCGAATTCGTGTTATTTCATATCATTGAATAATTCAGATTACGTTATCCAAGTCTTCTCAGTGGAGACCCGCAATGTCTAGTGTAAATCAAGTATGACCTCTAGACTCACATTTTTTGTGTTTATATTTTTCCTCCTTTTACTCCTTTTATTCTTCATTCTGTTTGTGATGATTTGATTTGTCATTGCCACATATTTTCTTCTTGAGCTTCTTAACTTCAAATTGCAGAATTCTTAATTTCCTGGAAATTTGCTTCATTTGTATAAAACTCCATGTATTTAATGATTTCAAATTTTGAATTTAATATTGTAAATATTTTGAAGTTTATTTATTTTTTATTTCTGAATTCCTAACAGTGTTGAAGCATTCTTATCACATCTTGAACACTGTTACTTTGAATTCAATTTTTTTTGATGATCTGAAAAATTAGTAAAATTTCATACATCTCTCCTATTTTGAGTTCCTTCTAATCGTTTTGGAAAGACTTGAAAAATTACACTCTTTACAACACATTATTATTTTTCAGTTGTGATAATTTCATTAGTTTTCGGATTGGCTTGGATATTTCTGAATTGAAAAACATTTAGCTTGATCATTGTGAGTAGAAAATATTTTTGAATCAATCATTTACTGCATCTTGAAAATCAATTTTATTTCATAATCATTTGGATTGAGTATTTTGTTTGAAACCATTTGAAATTGTTGATATCTTTAACTCTTCTTGGATTTGAAATTAATAATCATATGTGATCGATTTAGTGAATCTCAAAATTTACCCATCTCTTCAAGTAATTTCAAATAATGTGTTTTTAATCTTAGATCATGAGTCATCTCTTAGGCTTGATGCAAATATTTTGAATCTTTTTTTTGTAAATTTTGTTTTTGAAAAAAGGTTCCACTGCTTTGATGAAAGGGTCTGAATTAGATCATGATTAGTCTTCTTGAACTTGTTGTAAATTTTATAAAAGCTCTCTTGTGTAACTTGTTCTGACATTGAAATTGCTGCTCTGATATAAGAAATTGTTTTGAAAATTTGTTGATGACTTCTTGATTTGGTTCCTATTGCTCGAGATTGTAAATTTAGTGCTTTGTTTTCATTGACCACTTTAGATGATTAGGAGTTCCTAGTGGTATCGGTTCTAGATGTGTTGTTACATCCGTCTGCTTTGATAAATTTGTTTGAAATTGAATATCATCTTGTATAGATTCTTCAGAATTCCTCTAGTAATTAATATTGTCAATTTTAAAATTATTGTTTTATATTTATTTAGAAATTGAAATCAATAAAAAAATTGAAATGTATTTAGAATTCATCAAAATTATTATCAAATTTTTGAAATTGTGATGAGTTGTGACTACAGTATACTTCATAATAAGAGGAAATTTTATTTAAATTCTCATGATGTTTTGAACAGTTTTTATAATATCTTTAATTGGCACTAATTTCACAACCGTCTTCTTTTTCTATCATCAATCTATCATCCATCATGATTTTATATTAATATGGAGAGTTTAATTATTTTTATGTGCAGTTTCAAAATTTGTGATGGAAATGTGATTATATTATTTTTTAGAAAAAAAAGATAATTGAAAATTTTCAAAAATCCCGTTACATTTGAGCATATTTCATAATATGATTTCATAATCATCTCTGTACCTACCATATTTCTATAATCCATTTGGTTTTATATACCGAGGAGATTTTGTATTCAATAAGTGTTTCTCTAACCTCATTTAAAAACCCAAGCTCTGGCCATGCATGGTTAAGAGATTACTTATAATTTAAGTTGCAACTTACCTTATTTAAAAATCCACAAGAAAACGCGAACCGCGCGGAGCCTACTCGAGTTCGTTTTCTACCGCCACTGGGTGGCCGCTGGGGAAACACAGCCCAGCCCCCTCCCGGGATAGGGGGGTCCAACAAGCACTTGCTGCAGAGGGTGGCCCACAAGCACCCGGCCCGCCCCCTTCTTATTGTGTAAAGCCGACCTCTTTAGTGCTGACGCAGTGCGCGCGTAGATAAGGAAAGCAAAATCCCAGTGGGGGGAAGTGGGGGGCGGTGCCTTTTTTTACGTATAAAAAGAAAAGAAAAGGAAATAAATAAAAATTTATATGAAATCTTCCTTGGTGTGTAAAAACCTGTCTATCAATCCATTTTCAAATTTGTGAAAGGCGCTAATATTTTATGATATATTATGATTTGTTATTTGATAGTCATTGGGATTTGAGAGTTTTTTATTTTGTCACTTAATTTGAATTCATGATCATTGTCCAGATCCATCACTGTTTTGTGCTTAATTTTTTAAAATTTATTTAAAAATAATTGGAATCCATATGTTTTTGAAACACTCACCATTTTTATAAAATGCATCGTAAATCCATCATTTAGAATGTGAAATTTGCTTCTAGTTCTTAGAATATTATGATTTTTGTTTGATTGAATGAGATTTATGATGAACATTCTCTCTTGAGATGATTTTATATTTCTAATCTATATTTCATCACTATTTTTATTTCTGCATCATTTCGATGATAACAAAAGGGGGAATGGTTAAGAATTTGATCGACGAGTGAATAATTTAATATTGAAATTTCAATTATTGTCTTTCTTTTCACTCATGCACATATCTAGGGGGATTTCTATTATAGGGGAGCATGTATATAGGGGGGTTCTACACTTCATTGTTAAACGCATTTATTGTATTCAATATCTTATTATATGTTTGTTATCATACAAAGGGGGAGATTGTTTGTAACACCCCGTATTTTTAACAACACTAAAATAGGATAAATTAAATAATAATTAACTTAATATTCAGAATTAAAGGAAACGGCAGCACCATTGCGTCCGTCTCGAAATTCTGGGCAAGATAGATATTTGGTTTGCGTAAAACGGATACCGTGTGAAGAATATAAGAGAATTTAAAGTTTGTATATATATGCGCAGAAGAAAAATATATATACATATGAGTCAGATATGAGTCAGAACCTTATCCAAAACCATTCAAAAATTGAAAAAGAAAGTGGTGGCAGTTTTTCCCGCTCTAGAGGGTCGACCCCCCTATATGGGTGTTGACACCCCTAGGGCTGACGTGGCAGTCGGTTTCAGAGGGGTTGGCAGTTATAAATACATGGTCGTTTCTCTTGTTTTCTTCATTGCGAATCCATGGGGGGCAAACTCTGCTGGTGTCTGAACTGAACCAGATGTGTTATCTTCTACAACTATCAACTTAAGCAAATCAGTTAGAGATTCAAGATCCATTCTTTTTCTATTTTCTAATCCAAACACTGTGTGTTCCAAGTTGCTTTTAGATTTAAATATTTAAAAGTAAACGTGATATGACTATAGTTTGGATTTTTTTCATGTGCCTATATTATATGGATCCATTGTAAATTGTGAATGTATGACATTCTAAATTGGTTATAACTTGGATCTAAATCTCTATCTGGTCGAATCTATTGTAACTTCTATGACATTCTATGATGTGGATCTTGACCTTATTTTTGTTAGATCTATTGGATCTAAATCTCTATCTTGTCGGATATATTGTAACTTTTGTGGCATTCTATGATGTGGATCTTGACCTTATTTGTCTTAGATCTATTTTAACTATTGGATCTGAATAATGTGGCCATCTAAATTACTAGTCAGATCTAGTTTATCACCTTGTGCCTATCATATTAGATCTAAACCAGTTGGACATCTAAATTGTTAATTTAGATCTTATTATGCTTATTATGACATCATAGTTATGTTAGAATTAGTTAATTTCCACAAGTTCATCAGATTTATACTTATATGTCCACCTTATCACCATGCTAGTTTATGTTTATGCCAGAGCAATCACTATTGTCATTTTTCCCATTACCTTTCCCTTTTATTGTTCATGGCTATACTACTTTCTAGCCTAGATGCCGCTAAATATATGTGAATGTGTTAGTTAGAAACAGGAGAAAATGGTTAGAATTGGCATAATTTAAATAATTTATATGTGAATTAGACATATAATTCAAAATGGGGAAAAAGGGGCATAATCACCTATAAAGACTTAGGTAAGAATAAGAATGAAATGTCTAATAATTACAATTAGAAATTGTAATTGCACTTATGACACGAGGTTAGGTTGCATTAGTAGGGGAAATCTTCCCGGACCCGACCGGCATATCCAACTACCACTAATGTTGAACCTAATGTGAGAGGTCTAAGTGCGCAAATACGAGAAGGGCTATGACATGAGGTTAGGCCCAACTTGTGGAAGAAGTCTGCCCGGAAACAACCGGCATATCCAGCATCCACAAGTTGTAGGCCTATGGTGGGAGGTCTAGCCCATTATAAACCACAAATGGACATGGTAATGAATTGAACTGCTTAACCTAATTAATCCATAGGGACTATATGATTATGAACTAAAGTTTGGGTTAAGTAAAATTGGTTGGACAATGGGTGGGTTAAGCAAATCTGGAGGGGGTGGGTAATATTTACATATAGGCCCACAAACTTAACCCGATAAGGTTATGTCATTAAAGACACCTAGTGGTATACATAACCAATGGAAATAATAAAGATATGTAATTAAAGACACCTAGTGGTTTACATAATCAAATAGATAACCTAGTAGGGGATACAAGACAAATGGGAGAGCTTGTATCATATTGTGTAGGACCTATTTCATCCAGTAACCTGGAGTAGGTATCAAACACGTACTTCGAACTAGGTCAGAGAAGGGGCATACTTACTAGACTGATTATAAGAGATCCAAACGTGGAGGATGGCGTAGGTAGCGCAAACCGACCGGGCCATGTGCATGCATGAGCCGGGTAGAAGGGATAAGACGACAGTGACACCTATACATATGGGGCTGTGCATATCAGCGGAGCGTTGCCACTTTAGGACGTGATACATCCTACGGTGGGGCCGGCAAAGAGTATCAACGTGGATTAGGGAGCCGATCGATTAGGGTAGTAGTTATGGTACATTTGGACGTACGCCTAAGTCTACCACCATATAGTGGAAGGGATCATCTCATTCTGCTTATACTAGTAATAGTGCAGAGTAATTATTAGGGAAGCATATATACCTTATCCAGTCTACCTTGTCACACCTGTCTTTTATGTAGTAATCTCTCTTATCCACTTTATATGGTTGTCATGCTACTTTTATTTATTTATTTGCTAAAAGTAACTAGACTCTCCAGACTTTATGTCTGGCCCTTTTTGTTTCTCCTTCTTTCTTCCGTTCCTCTCCCCTTAAGGGTTCTCAGGGCGGAAACAGTCAGGCTTGACCGTGATTCTGCTTACTTTTGCTGGAGCTGCTGATATGTATGGCTCAAGCTCCTACCCTTGTTGCTATGGCTATATATTTTTTGGATAAATTTATTTCTTTTATGTACTCTAATATTTTTGAAGTACAAGGCAGTAACTTTTATGTTGTAATTTTTGTATTTCAGATATGTGATGTTTTTTTGGACCATGGTATCTTATGATACATAAAGTTTTTATTCCGCTGTTATTTTATATGTCTATCTTGTAATATTTCTTTTTTGTTTACTATAACGCTTCATGAAACTTAATGCATTCCCTTTGTGAGTGACATTAACGGACGTGGGGTGTCACACTTGGTATCAGAGTCGAAGGTTACCAAATTAGATAAAAGTTTTTGAAATCTATTTTCAAAAAGGTTTTAAAAGAAAGCATTTTCAAAAAAGAGAAGTCTGTTTGAAAAACATTCCCCAAAAAGCCATAAGTAATATCTTTCGATCCCTTGTCTGAATCTCTTTCATTTTCTTTTTCATCATGTCTGGGGAACCCAACATTCCAGAGGGCGTTGCGATACCAGGATGGTCCCATAGGTATTTGGAGGCCACGGCGCCTGCCGAAGGCCAAGGAAATGTTCCTCCCCCAGCTGCACCCATTGCTCCACCTCCTCTGCATGTAGACAACTTCCCAAAGATCTGCAAAGACTTTCGTGTTATGGGAGGGAAGCCATTCCATGGAACCAAAACGTTTGTGGAGGCTAGGAACTGGCTCAAGGAGACCGAGGACGTGTTTGTAATCTTTGAAGTAGAGGATCGAAGAAAGATTCAGATAGCTGCTTAGCTATTGAAGGATGAAGCTTCATTTTGGTGGGACGTAACCCAAGCAGGCCGTCCGGTGGAAACTTGGGTTGACTTAGACAAAGGTTTGACATGAAATTCCTTTCCCAGGCTAATAAGAGCATGCAGATGGAGAGGTTCTTAGCACTCAAACAAGGGAACTTGACGGTTAAAGAGTATGTGAACAAATTCAACCAGCTGGAAAGATTTGGACCGGAACTAGTAGACACTCTGCATAAGAAGGCTTTGCGTTTTGCTAAAGGGCTAAATGAACCCCTTTATGGGTTAGCCATGTCCAATATTCCAATGGAAGCCACCTTTGAAAGACTTGTTGATATGGCCTTGATGTATGAGGAAGAGAAACGGGAAAGAAGGTCACTTGATCAAAGACTGTAAAAGAAGGAAGAACACTTGCTTTAATTGTGGAGAAGTCGGACATTTCGCTAGGGAGTGCCCGAAGAAACAGGGATTATAAGGACAAGGTCAAAGGGCAGGAACTTCTGGAGGGTAGGTGCGTGCTCTCGCGATCAGTGCTCCTGATAGCGGTAGAATTTTTTTATGGAAGGTTTAATTTCACTTTCAAGCCATCCTATTAGAACACTTTTTGATTCTGGCGCTCCACATTCATTTATATCTAGTTCTATGGTTAAATCTCTACACTTAATTACTAGTATGGTAGTGGATCTCGTTGTTGTCTCAAACCCCATTGGTGGTTCGGCTCATTTATCTGTGATTTATCGGGGTTTGAAGAAATCTGTGTTAGGCGTCGAGTTTGAATGCGACGCATATGTGCTCGGGTTTATGGGCTATGCGTTGATTCTAGGAATGGATTGGCTCACCACATATGGTGTCATTCTGGATTGTGAGAGGAGGGTCGTTAGGCTTCTGACTTGTCATGGGAGGGCCCTTGAGATTTCTTGTGACCCCCAAGGGTCTGTTATGCTTAGTTTCCTAGAGTCTCTTGATGCATCCATAGATGATTTACAATCTGTTCCGGTAGTCCGAGATTATTCTGATGTTTTTGAGGAGGTTCGGGGCTTACCTCCGAGGCATGAGATCGACTTTCGTATATATCTGGTGGACAATGCAAAGCCAGTTGCATTACCATTGCGCCATGTGGCTCTGAGGGAAAGGAAGGAGTTCAGTAAGCAAGTAGGGGAGCTACTTGAGAAAGGATTTATTAGACGAAGCATATCTGAATGGGGTGCTCTAGTTGTATTCGCAACTAAGGCGGATAGTTCGCTTCATTTGTGTGTGGACTATAGAGAATTAAACAAACTCACAAAGAAGAATAGGAACCCCACTTCCGAGGATAGACGACTTGTTTGACCATCTTGTCGAGGCCTCGATATTCTCTCAGTTAGACATGGCCACGGGGTTTCATCAGTTGAGGGTGGTTGAGGACAGCCTAGATAAGACTCTTTTAGGACTCTAGATGGTTTCTTTGAATGGCTAGTTATGCCTTTTGGGCTGACGAATGCACCCACCTATTTTGTCGGTCTAATGAGTAGGGTGTTTTGGGAGTTCCTAAATAAATTTGTCATGGTCTTTGTTGATGATGTCTTGATCTTCTCCTAAAGAGAAGAAGAGCATGCCCCATATTTAGGAGAAGTTTTGAAAACTCTCCATGTGCATCAGCTTAAGGCAAAGTTTCCCAAATGCCATTTTTAGAGAAAAGAGGTGAGATTCTTAGGGGATGTGGTCTCAAAAGAAGGGATAGCTATAGATCCCACAAAGGTAGTTGTAGTGCAAGATTGGCAAATTCCAAAAAATACAATAGAGGCGAGAAGCTTTCTTGGCTTGGCAGGTTATTATAGGAAGTTCATTAAGGACTTCTCAAAGATATCAGCCCCACTCACCCGGCTGACAAAGAAGAATTTGGCATTTTCATGTGATATAGATTTTGATGTTTCTTTCCAACGTTTGAAGAGGGCTCTTACAACAGCCCCAGTCTTGACTTTGCTCGATGGGAATAAAGTGTGTACCGTTTACACTAATGCATGTAGTACAGGGCATGGTGCGGTTCTGATGCAAGAAGGAAAAGTAGTGTGCTATGGGAGTAGACAGTTGAGAGTTCATGAAAAGAACTACCCCACCCATGATCTAGATCTAGCTGCCATAGTATTCATGCTAAAGACATGGTGTCATTATTTACTTGGAGAGAAGTTCGAGTTATACACTGATCATAAATCTCTCAAGTATATGTTCTTACAGAAGGATCTTAATTTAAGGCAACAGAGGTGGATGGAGTTCTTAGCTTCTTATGATTTGGAGATTGCTTATACCCCTGGCAAGGGTAATGTGGTGGCTGACGCCCTAAGTAGGTAGAGGATGGCCTTAAGTCCTCTGTTTTGTGGAGAGGTATAGCTTGGATTTCATATCAGCCTTTGACTTTAGACCCTCCATCAAGATTTTTCCTGATTTGTTTGCATCTCTAGAAATACGATCAACTCTTATGGATCAGATAGGATCTTCGCAGTAAGGTGACCCACATATTTTAGACATCATGGATAAGCTCAAAAAAGGGGAGACTTCTAGTCACCTCAATAAATATACCATAGATGAAAAGGGGTGGTTGCGGCGATATGGAAGGCTTTGTGTCCCTCAAACTGGAAGCTTGATAAAGGCAGTCCTAGAAGAATCCCACCATTCTAAGATGACTATTCATCCAGGCGGTGATAAGATGTACAGAGACATGAAGAGGGTTTTCTTTTGGGCTGGGATGAAGAGAGATGTGGCCGAATTTGTTTCTCAATGTTTAGTTTGCCAGCAAGTTAAAACTGAGCAAAAGAAGCCTGGAGGTTTACTTCATCCTTTGGACGTTCCTCAGTGGAAATGAGAGAGCATCTATATGGATTTCATAGATGGTTTGCCTAAATCAAAGAAAGGCAATACCAGTATCTAGGTTGTGGTAGATAGACTCACTAAGAGCGCTCATTTTATTCTAGTTAAGAGTAAGAGGACGGCATCATGGTTGGAAGCAATTTATGTCTGAGAGATAGTTCTTCTTCATGGAGTACCTTCCAGGATCATGAGCGATCGTGACTGCATCTTCACCAGTGAATTTTGGAGGAGCTTGCAAGAAGCTTTAGGTTCACAGCTATGTTTGAGCACTGCTTATTATCCTTAGACCGATGGACATACGGAGAGGGTGAACAGAATTATTTAAGATCTTTTAAGGTTGTGTATCCTAGACTTCGTAGGGACTTGGGAAGAGCATCTTCCTTTAGTAGAGTTTGCCTATAACAACAGTTATCAAGATAGCAGCAGCATGGCACCCTTCGAAGCATTGTATGGACAACCCTGTAGATCACCAATTTGTTGGTGGGAATCTACAAAAAGATTGTTGCTTGGACCTGATATGGTTAGAGAAACGTCTGAGAAGATTGACCTTATTTGACGGCGGATGAAGAAAGCTCAAGATAGGTAAAAATCCTATGCAGACAAGAGAATGACTGACATCGAATTCGAAGTGGGTGACTTAGTTTTTATCAAAGTGTCACCTCTGAGGAACGTGGTTCGCTTCGGATCAGTTGGGAAGTTGGCACCTAGGTTTGTGGGACCATTTCCCATAACCGAGAGGATTGGCCAAATGGCCTATAGAGGAAAGATTCTAGAAAATTTATCCGGTGTTCATGATGTTTTCCACGTTTCTTATTTGCGGAAGTGTTTGCATGACACCGCAGAAGTTGTTGAGCCAAGCATATTGGAAGAAGTGGAAGTAGAGTGGGAGGCGACAGTCAGACAAGTCCTTACCCGTATTCTTAGGTCATAAGTTAAGAAGCTACGCAATGAAGAGATCAAGCTGATAAAGGTTCAATGGGAAGGTAACCCAGAGGATACAACTGGGAGATCGAAGACAAGATTCAGGCTTCGTACCCTTTTCTTTTCGAGGGTATGATCTTAACTCCTTTTCCAAAAATTTATCTGTGCTTGTTTCTATTATTTGAATTTATCCTATCAATAGTTTTTTCGACCTTTAGATAGGAATCCTATGGATGTAAACATCTGTTTGAGACATGTTATGTTTGATGGATGCAAGTGTTTACTAATGGCTGCTTGTGGATGCATATACACACACATTAGGCGCTAGATTGGATCAATCACTCTCATACTGCATATGGATGTGTGTGCATTTTCTTTTCTTTTATGGATGGAAATGGATGTATTAGCATATGGATGTTGCATTCAGACGAATAAGTGTGCACACATATAGAAATTACATATTTTAATAGGATTATTTGCATACATATTGGACTCATAGCACTGACATGCATTGCATTAAGGAGATCAACTGAATTAGTAGACCGCCTGATCTTTGCATTAGCATTGGGATATGTACACACACCTTTGCATATATTCATATAAGCATTAGAAATCTTTAAGGACAGTGGATGCCAGTGATTGATGGATGATGGATGGTAGGATATGCATTCTTCTCAACTTAGAGATTTCAGGGACGAAATCCTTTGAGTGGGGGGAATTTAACACCTCGTATTTTTAACAACACTAAAAGAGGATAAATTAAATAATAATTAATTTAATATTTAGAATTAAAGGAAATAGAATGCACCATTTGTCTGTCTCGAAATTCTGCGCAAGATAGATATTTGGTTTGCGTAAAACGGACATTGTATGAAGAAGATAAGAGAATTTAAAGTTTGTATATGCGCAGAACAAATATATATATATATACATATGAGTCAGATATCAGTCAGAACCTTATCCAAAATCGTTCAAAAATTGAAAAAGAAAGTGGCGGCAGTTTTTCCGCTCTATGGGGTCGACCCCCATGCAAGGGTGTTGACACCACTAGGGCTGACGTGGTAGTCGGTTTAGAGGGGTTGGCAGCTATAAATACATGGTTATTTCTCTTGTTTTCTTCATTGAGAATCCATTGGGGCCAAAAGTCTGCTGGTGTCTGAACTGAACTGAACTGGATCTGTTATATTTTGCAACTATCAACTTAAGAAATTCAGTTAGAGATTTAAGATCCATTCTTTTTCTATTTTCTAATCCAAACACTATGAGTTCCTAGTTGCATTTAGACTTAAATATTTAAAAGTAAACATGATATGACTATAGTTTGGATTTGTTCATGTGCCTATATTATAGTGGATCCATTATAAATTGTAAACATATGACATTCGAAATTGGTTATAACTTGGATGTAAATCTGTATCCGGTCGAATCTATTTTAACTTCTATGACATTTTATGATGTGGATCTTGACCTGATTTGTGTTATATCTATTGGATCTAAATCTCTATCTTGTTGGATCAATTGTAACTTTTGTGGCATTCTATGATGTGGATCTTGACCTTATTTTTATTAGATCTATTTTCAACTATTGGATTTGAATTATTTGGACATCTAAATTACTAATCAGATCTAGTTTATCACCTTGTGCTTATCATATTAGATCTAAACCAGCTGGACATCTAAATTATTAATTTAGATCTTATTATGCTTATTATGACACCATAGTTATGTTAGAATTAGTTAACTTCCATAAGTTCATCAGATTTATACATATATGTCCACCTTATCACCATGCTAGTTTATGCCACAACAATCACTATTGTCATTTTTCCCATCACCTTTCCCTTTTATTGTTCATGGCTAGGTTACTTTCTAGCCTAGATGCCGCCAAATATATATGAATGCATTAGTTAGGAAACGGGGGAAAAAGGTTAGAATTGGCCTAATTTAAATAATGTTGATATGAATTGGACATATAATTCAAAATAGGGGAAAAAGGTTAGAATTGGCCTAATTTAAATAATGTTGATATGAATTGGACATATAATTCAAAATAGGGGAAAAAGGGGCATAATCACCTATAAAGACTTAGGTAAGAATTGGATAAGAATGAAATGTCTAATAATTACAATTAGAAATTGCAATTGCACTTATGGCACGAGGTTGGGTTGCATTAGTGGTGGAAGTCTGCCCGGACCCGACCGGCATATCCGACATCCACTAGTGTTGAACCTAACGTAAGATGTCTAAGTGCACAAATACGAGACGGGCTATGACACAAGGTTAGGCCCAACTTGTGGAAGAAGTCTGCCCGGACCCGACCAGCATATTCATCAGCCACAAGTTGACTTAAATTGGAAGGTCTAGCCCATTATAAACCATAAATGGACATGGTAATGAATTGAACTACTTAACCTAATCTAATCCATAGGGATTGTATGATTATGAACTAAAGTTAGGGTTAAGTAAAATTGGTTGGACAATGGGTGGGTTAAGAAAATTTGGAAGGGATGGTAATATTTACATGTAAGCCCAACAACTTAACCCGATAAGGTTATGTAATTATAGACACCTAGTGGTATACATAACCGATGGAAATAATAAAGTTATGTAATTAAAGACACCTAGTGGTATACATAATCAAATGGAAAACCTAGTGGGGGATACAAGGCAAAGGGGAGAGCTTATATCATATTGTGCGGGAGTTGTTTCATCTAGTAACCCGAAGTAGGTATCAAACACGTACTCCGAACTAGGTCGGAGAAGGGGCACGCTTACTGGACTGATTGTAAGAGATCCAAACGTGGAGGACGGTGTGTATGGCGCAAACAGACCGGGCCATGTTCGTGCATGAGCTGGGCAGAAAGGGATAAGACGATCGTGACACCTGTAGATATGGTGTTGTGCATATCAGCAGAGGGTTGCCACTTTAGGACGTGATACATCCTACGGTGGGGCCGACACAGAGTATCTATGCGGATTAGGGAGCCGTTCGATTTGAGTAGTTGTTAGGGTACATTTGGACGTTTGCCTAAATCTACCACCTTATAGTGGAAGGGATCATCTCATTCTGGTTATACTAGTAATAGTGCAGAGTAATCATTGGGGAAGCGAATACACCTTGTCCTGTCTACCTTGTCACACCTGTTTTTATGTAGTAATCTCTCTTATCCACTTTATATGCCTTTCATGTTACTTTTATTTATTTACTTGCTAAAAGTAACTAGACTCGCCAAACTTTATGTCTGACCCTTTTTATTTCTCCTTCTTTCTTTCATTCCCTCCCCCCTCCCCCGCCCTCAAGGTTCTCAGGGCAGAAACACTCAGCCTTAACCGTGATTCTGCTTACTTTTGTTGGAGCTGCTGATATGTATGGCTCAAGCTCTTATCCTTGTTGCTATGGCTATATTTTGTTTTTGGGGAATTTTATTTCTTTTATGTACTCTGATATTTTTTGAAGTACAAGGCAGTAGCTTTTATGTTGCAATGGGCTTTTGTATTCCAGACATGTATTGTTTTTTGGACTACGGTATCTTATGATAAATAAAGTTTTTATTTCATTGTTATTTTTATATGTCTGTCTTGTAATATTTTCGTTCTGTTTACTATAACGCTTAACGAAACCTAATGCATTCCCTTTGTGAGTGACATTAACGGACGTAGGGTGTCACATTGTTAATATAATAATTATTATTTTTTTATTTGATGATAACAAACATATATATATATTATAAATGTGTTTATAACTGTACTATTCTACTACATCACAAACAAAATTAAATATTTATATTTAAATAGAATACTATTACATAAGAATTTAAATTTTCAAATAGTATTTTATTTAAATATAATATATATATTTTTGGCAAAGCGGACCGGTTTTTAAGGTGACCGCAAACACCTTTTATTATGACTAGTAAAAATAATAGTGAAGATCAGGTGATTGTGGTCAAACAATCAGCTGTAATAGTTAACAGGTGGACTGTCAACCACCAAACAACAAAGGTTTTCATGCCGGAAAAATGCAGCTATTACATAGTGATATGTTACTTGTTACAAAATTACTAATCCACATCATAACCTATTACATTACATAATGATCTGACATAGCTACTAAGAACAGCTAACCAACAAAAACAGTCAATTACCCATTGTCAAGTTGATACCTAATGATCCCTTTCTTCATACTTCTCGTGATAGGAATTTTTCTCTTACCCGGAGTTGAAACTAAATTCATAGCTTGAGTAGGGATGTTAGGTGGACATGGTTTGTACCCCGGAGGAGGAGCAATGTTATCATATGAGGAAGCAGCTCGTACAGTATCATTACTCCTAGCTGAATCATTTCCTTTGCTAGCCGATTAAACAAATGCGCATTGCAAGCTTTCCTTGAGTTTAAAGATTTTTTGACACTTTCAGATTTTCGTAGATCCAATATGTTGTTGTTAATAACTAGATTAAAATCATTTACCTCTTTCTCCATCATAATACGCCTACCAAGATGCATATCGTAGTTACTGCTAAGGATGCTAGAGATTATATCAACTATCTCACGAAGTCCACTAATTTCAGATGCATCAAACGCACACTATGTATGATCCTTACCAGAGGCCAACGCAACGCTAACCTGCTTGCGTGGCACAATACTAACTTCATTCAGATCAGTTAGCTGTAACTGAGAGACAGTACCAAGTTGCTTTTGTTGGACACTTCCTGCGTATGATTAGTTGCATGGTTAATCACATCTTTTCTTGCATTGCATGATTGTTCAATAAATTTGTTTTACTCCCCTGGTATAACGTTGTATTCATTATATTCAGTTTCACTTGCTTTGATTTCATCCACACCATTGCAATTCTTTTCATAAGTAACTATTTCGTTAGCATTATCGGCTGGTTTTGGCGCAAAAGCTTTGACAAGCAGAGCATCAACATTTGCAATATCACCCTCCTCCATCTCATTTTCATTTGCTTCAACATTTAATGTTTCAGTATTTAGCATACTAAAGCTATTGATGACTTCAATCCCTTTACTTGTTACATTCTCTGCATTGGCTTGATCCCTCTTTCTCACATACATGGTTACCGTCCTCATCACTCCATAACTACTCTATATACACATTTCCTCTTGAACGGTACACTATGCCAACCGTCATTCTTGTTGTCAACAACACCATTGTCATGTTGTTGCTTCTCATCATTCCCTTCTTAGGGTTTACTCACCTCAAAGTTTGTCTTCCTCACAGTGTTACTTGCAATAACTGCTTGGCCAGCAGGTATATCACTTTCAATTACTCGAGTACCATCATTCTCGATGTGTAACGACCCGCCTTTCTGACCGGTTTATGCTGGTAATTAAACCAACTTAAACAGTTCACAAAGACGGATTGTTATGGGTACTTACATGTTTGCACAAAAATATCAGAAATTTTTTCATTTCATTTCATTGATTACATCAGAGATTATAAAGAATATCAGAGTACCGTATATGCTCAGCGAAAATAACTCTCCAATGGGGTAACAAACACCCAAATCATGAATCTACTTCACATCCGAATCCAGCTCTAAAATCTAAACCTACAAACTAAACTTCTGTCTGCCCGTGGAAAAATATAGGTTCCCAAAGTTTAGGTATGGGAAATAATAAATTCTAGGTCAGTCCGTGGGACTGGTGTTAGAATTCAAAACACATTTCTTATTTGGGCTTCATTTTAAAGATGAGAAATTCATCGAACCGCGCCTCTAACGAGAAACAGGTTTACTCCATGTGAATACTCGTGCATCAAAATTCGTAATGACTTTTGAAAATGAAACTAACATAAGGTCTCGCAGCACACACACAACGAAAACGCACACATAGGTTAGGTTTCTCCTTATGATAGTCAAAAATGCTTGATACGTGAAATTCCTCTTTTGCTACTAATAGTTCATAGTGTGAAAAGCAAATAAACGCACTAATCATAGCCAGCATAATGCCCCATCCCATTATATTGACGTAATCATGTTGGTAGCAGGTTATACAACTAAAATCGTACGGGCTCGTAGTGGAAATTGGATTTCCAACATATGACCAGGCAAAGGAACTTCCTTACCGAACCAATGGGTATGCCTCTAGCGGGATGTCCCGAGAACCAAATAGGGCTCTATGCCAACACGAGGCAGGGTTACCTCTTAACTAGGTAACTTAGAGCATGCCTGAGTATATCACTTCCCGGTCGTTACCAACCTTTAAACCGAGGCCTCGCAACATCAACATCCATATAAAATAGAAGTTATCCACATAGGTTAATACCTGGGCTCCATACCATAGTACACCTTTTATCTAGAAGGAAATGACTACACTTTACCTCGGTTCATCTTTCCTACTTTGGCCATTTACCGTGTTGTGAGGCTTGCCAAGGTCATGATATACACAAAGCTACGCTTAAATAAGCCATTCTTTGATCATCCATAGCTCATCGCATATCTTAAGTATGCCACATTATCCATTAACAATGTATCACTGATTTCCAATATATAACCTCTAAGCTCGTATGTCTTAGAGAAGGGTGTTAAGCAAGAGAATAATTCTCTGCCACCAAATAGATATATATTGATAGAACAGTGTTACACAGTTAATTACAATGTCAGACGCACAATCCATATATGTCTGTTCTGGGAATGAACGAAACATCATCCAAAAATCTCTAAATACATTTGGATATCGTGCCACTTATAACCTTGTTTGGTTGTATGGACCAATCCGAGACATCGGCATTCAACCCAAATGATTCGGAAACTCGCAGTCTACACTCGTCGATTTCCAAGTTTTAAATTGCTTAATAACGTCGTATCATTACTTGGAATGGTTTTCGGACATACATCCAATCCCGGACTTTCCAAATAATAGCGTACTTTAAAATCAGTAGCTATGGTCTATACAGATTTCCAATTCAAATCTCCTTCCCAAATGTTATCATTTTACTTTCACTTAAGGTTGCATCCATTCACTTAAAACCCGTTATCATCTTAAACCTTTTCTTGAAATTCAATATTCGTTTCCAACCTTATATTTCAAAAACAAAATCCATTTACTCATCGTTATCCCATTCCTTAGGTGTTCAAAACCACCAAACCTTAATTTGGATTTAAATCTTCATTTATGATAAATTAAATGATCGATATTTCAAATATATGTTTAAACAGAATTTAATTGAATTATATTTGATATCGATACACAAACTTGGGCAAATAACATCAGAATCAGGATATGAATATGTTTTACTATTTCCGATAGTATTCGTCCAAACCTGGGATTCTATATTGAATATCCGACGATAAATTCTATCCCAACTCGTTTTCTTTTTTAATTCAAAATTCCCATATTTCACATACCATACATTTTTAACTCTATAAACAACCCTTTTCTATAATCTAAACAAGAGTTCATGATTTATAATCTTAAAAATCCAATCAATTTCAAAGAAATAGTTCAATAACGTTAAAAGCGTTGCTGAAGGTGCTGCGAAATGGTTATTTAACCAAATCGATCCAAAATCATTCAAAATTCACATATTCTAACTCGAATCACTTTTAAATAATAAAATTTTTGGATTTTTAAATAATATTTATAAGCCCATTTTATTCGACTACTCCTTTCGATCGTCGAACTGCGCGTATAGCGACTTTTCAAATTTTATTTTAACCATAACTTGAAAATAATATAATGGAATCCGAAAATTTCTCTTTTATTCAAAAACTATTAATAATAGAAATCTGATGTTTTTCGTTTCACGTCAATCCGATTCAAAACATTCAAATTATAACCATTTGAAATTTGAAATCGATATTATCGAACTGTCGTTACGCGACGCATTCGATTTGCACTATATAACGTATAAATATTATTCGCCCAATTCTTTCCTTTTCCAAAATAAATTACATTTACATACTTAGATCCAAAATCATATTTCAAATCTTGTTTTCCCGAAATGGTATTTTTATATTCCAACTTTAGTTCAAAATCGTTTAAATTCCAAATTTCCATTTTAATCATTTTAAAATTCCAATTTATCATTTCAAATCAAATTGAATAATATTAAATTTAAAACTCATTCTATTATTTACCCAAAATCCTCATAAAAATCAAATATACGCATAAGATCCATTATTCCAATTTCCAACATCTTCATACCTTATTTGATTGACAATATTTCCAACTTTGTTCAATCATTTCGAAAATAACTATTCCAAAAGTCGTCATTTTCAATTCTTTATTTCAATTTAAATTGAAACAATAATATTTTTATCAAAATTCAGTTAATTATTAACCGCTAAAGTTGCACGCACAAAATCAGTATTGAATATTATCTCAAGATCCAAATTCGATATTTAGATAACCAATGAATGATTAGAATTGTTTTCAAAACCATCTTATGCGAGTAATGTTTACTCAATTCCCAAACAGTTTTAAATTAAAACTTCAAAACTAAATTTTCAACTTTTATTTTAATAAATATATCTTCATTTAAATGGAAGGAGGGTTTAAATTGGTTAACCTTATAGTCACATAGCTACTATGTATGTGATTTCATTCGACCAGATTTAACCAACTAACTAAATCCAATAAACAGTCATGAATCCATTCCTCACAACACAATAATTTAAATAACCAAATAACGGTGCGCAAAGCGTTATGGCGAATAATGCTTGGTGTATAGTGTATTATAACCGCATACACATCCATCAACAACCAATAACAATCATTCATACCAACCCATGATCATCAACAAATTATTAATTATAATTAACGACTAATTATAATGAACTCGTAAAACTAATTTAAAATAAATTTATATTAGAATCTCACCTGCATGCTTATGAATATTCACCGTAAATACCCCCTATTAACTGCAAACGACCACGGAATACAAGCTTACGGACATGCTATCAGTGCACCACTTCTAAACCAACGTATGTGTATAAATATGAATACCTATGAATACTTCAACCTAACTTTGAATTTATCACAAAAGGGAGGCTGAACTGTGTCATAACCGGACCGAGGAGGAGCTAAGTGTTTGGAAAGGTGCTGGAGTTGTTTGATTGCTACTGTGTCGCAAGGCATTGGACTAGGAATAAGGCGGAGCGGGCTGACCGTGTATGGGCTGTCGATGGTGATGCCGATGGTGTACTTTCAAGTGGAAAGGGGACGGCTGTTATGGTGAGAGAGGACTTGCAGATTTTCTGGTGGAGATGCTGACGGACTGAAGTTGCGACAGAGGTGGAGATGACTGGAACAGTGGTGGTGAGGTTGAATTGTTTTGAGGGAGCAGTGGGTTTAACAATGGAATAAGGGAAGGATGGTCATGCGAATAAGGAGAGGAGAGGGGGAGGTGGACTGGAAAGAGGATCTGGGTGGTGGAGCTTATGTGAGCGGTTGTGGGTGACTGGAGGGAACACGGTGGAGCTGGAAAGGGGAGAGATTGCGGTTTTGCTATTTTTAAGTGGTGAAGGAGTTTTCCCGTATTGTTTTTTAGGGGAGGCATAGGGTGGTGTTGGTCTGGATGGGTGCCGAGAGATGCAGTGCCGGACGGTGGGGAACTGGGCGGTGGGTGGAGCAGATGCGAGCGGTGGAGGAGAGGTCAGTGTAAGCAGAAATGCGTAAGGAATGGGGAATGAAAAATACACGGTGAAGAATAAGAATGTGCGAGGAAAAAGGGTGCGTGATTATACTATTTTATATGTGCATTTAGGGATAGTTTTGTAAATGGAACAAAGGACACTTGGCTTCTCCAAATTATTATCTACATGCCTTATTACACATGTGAGGACACATGTTGTCTTATAATTTCTTGTTAATGCATTTTTTCCAAATATCAGCCATTTATTTATTTATAAGAATTGAATTTTAGCAACGTATTTGTAACATATGTTCATGAAACCATTCTTTAACACATATGAGTGTAACTTTAATATAAAATGATATTACACTCCATACACAACATAAAGAAATATATTTATATAATTTACTCAAAATAAAATGTATAAAACTATATGTCAAATATATAACTTATAATATTAAATACAACCTTTAAAATGTATAAAATAGTATAGACTTTATATGTTAGGAAAAATATATTTTTTTGTTTATAAAAGTCATTGTAAACGAAAATTATTTATTCAAATAAATAAAAAGAATTATTAAATTAACATTTACATTTTAAACCTTATAAAATTCAATATATATACAGAAAAATCCCAAAATTAAATTTTAAACCTGATTAAAAATTCCGGGATATCACATTCTTCCCCCCTTAAGACTTTTCGTCCCCGAAAAGGATAAATAGTTAGCTTTAAATTTCTATACGAATTTTAAATCAAACTTCTTTTACGGTTTTGGAACAGATTCAATAAATATTTAGAGTAAACAGATTTAATTTATCTCATAAAATAGAACACATATCCTAGTCACCCAAAAATGTCATGTCATAAAGATAATCCAAGTTAGCATACAAAAATGTACCTATCCCTACCTGAGTACATACTACGTACTTGAGGTAGTCCAAAAATGTACAGTCGCCAAAAAGTACATGTATCAGGTACTATTCCTTCAAAAATTGTCCTAGCCCAAAACATCCTAGTGCATCTAAGCACTTAAGATAATATATGTACACTATATACAAGATCTAGACTCATCCCGCACTACTCATCTGATCCATCGTCGGATGGACCAGTCAACTAATCTCCTTGAGCTCCTCATTAAAGAACTCCTCGTCGTCATCATCCAAAAAACAGATCTCCCCATCGTTGTCATGTCCTATGATGAATCCATCCCCATCTACTATGAATCCATCATGCTCGTTGCCCATAAATCCATCCTCATCAGCCTCGTCCAAAGGCTGCTCAATCTCCTCTAAAACCTCATCAATCATAAAACCATACTCATCAACCTCATCTAAAGGCTGCTCAATCTCATTATCATCTGCTATGATATCATCATCATCTGCTACTACATCATCATCATCTGCTACACCATCATCTCGCGGGGGCTGCTCCACCTCCTCCATAACATCATCAAATCCATCATCTCCTGCTTCTGGAAGCAGGTCATCCTCAGATATAACTGCTGGCTTCCCTAGCTCATGTAACAACACATCAAACTGCTCTACTAATGCAAGGTCTATAAGCTAACCGATGTCCTCTGGTGGGGCCTGCGCTAATGCAGCATCTCCTAACAACTACTGATCCCTCTCATCAAGGATCTACTTCCATATAGCCTCCAATGTATGCTCATCCATATCGGGGGGAATCTCAATCCCGAAATGGGTTGCTGCCTTAATCCCCGTCATCTGATCAAGAATCGCTGGTCCTAGTACATACTCGTACATCATCTCCTTATCATCCTGCTGTGGAGCTAGGTCTACTCCTAGCATACCAGGATAATGGTTTGAACCGACATCCATGTCACTATTAGTGTATATAACCTGATCCTCCGTCTGTGTGGAATCTGAGGATATCTCAATGATCTCATGATCACTGGAGTCACTAAAGATGTCTATAATGGAATCCTCTAAGCTAGACCCAGAGCTACTGCTAGGCTGAAACTGAGAGAGGTACTGTCTAATGCTAAGATGTTTTCCAACCTAAAAGTAAAAATTTAACATTTTTAGAAATCCTCCAAATTTATTATTAAATCGAAAACTCATCATTTGTTTAACTTAACCAAAATGATTCGAATTAAGTGTTTATACCCAAATTTCTCTTTTTCAAAGTATCCAAAATTTGTTAAGGGATTTCAAATCAAAAAATCATATAAAATGGTTAGGGGTCTTAGTCAGGTCATCCTTATTCCTGACAAACCAAACCAGACATCATTTTTAACAAATTGGTAAATGAACTTTACTTAACTAACCCTTTAAGGAACTTTATACTAAAGTTATTTATCCAAATTCATTCATACCAAACAAGTCTAATACTTAAAATTTTAAATTCAAAAATTTCAATATAACTTATTGATTTATAAGAAAAAGACGGTCTCTCAAACGCAATATTCCGGAATCTCATTCTAGGGTATTCCTAACCCTATCTCTAATGAGATATTGTAACTTTGATGAGTCCTATCTTTTGTTCAAATATGTCGTACCCCATAACTTTGTTTAAACCAAAGTTCTGATACCACTTTGTAATGACCTGCCTTTCTGACCGGTTTTCACCGGTAATTAAACCAACTTAAACCGTTCACAAAGACAGATTGTTGTGGGTACTTAAATATTTGCACAAAAGTATCAGAACTTTTTTTCACTTCATTAATTACATCATAGATTACAAGGAATATCGGAGTACCATATATGCTTAGTGGAAATAACTCTTCAACGGGATAACAAACACCCAAATCATAACTCTAGCTTCTGAATCCAGCTCTAAAATCTGAACCTGCAAACTAAACTTCTGTCTTCCTATGCAAAAATATGGGCATCCAGAGTTTAGGTGCGGGAAACAATAAACTCTAGGTCATTCGTGGGACTGGTGTGAGAATTCAAAACACAGTTCTTATTTGGGATTCATTTTAATGTAGGGAAATTCATCGGACCACGCTGCTAACGTGGAAAGGGTTTACTCCATGTGAAAACCCATGCATCAAAATTAGTAATGACTTTTGAAAATGAAACTAACATAAGGTCTCGTTGCACACACACACAATGAAAACGCATACATGGGCGAGGTTTCTCCTTATGATTGTCAAAAATGCTTGATACATGAAAATCCTCTTTTACTACTAATAGTGCATAGTGTGAAAACAGTTTCACAAATAAATGTATTAATCATAGTTAGCATAATGCCCCATCCCATTATACTGATGTAATCCTGCTGATAGCAGCAGGCTATACAACTAAAATCGTACAGGCTCGTAGTGGAAATTGGATTTCCAACAAATGACCAGGCAAAGGAACTTCCTTACCGAACTGATGGGTACGCCTCTAAAGAGATGCCCCGAGAACCAAATCGGGCTCTCTGCCAACACGAGGCCGAGTTACCTCTTAAGTAGGTAACTTAGAGCACGCCTGAGTATATCACTTCCCGGTCGTTACCAACCTTTAAATCGAGGCCTCACAACATCAACATCCGTATAAAATAGAAGTTATCCACATAGGTTAATACCTGGGCTCCATACCATGGTACACCTTTTATCTAGAAGGAAATTACTACCCTTAACCTCGCTGCATCTTTCCTGTTTTGGCCACTTACCGGGTTGTGAGGCTTGTCAAGGTCACGATATACACAAAGCTACGCTTAAATAAGCCATTCTTTGATCATCCACAGCTCATAACATATCTTAAATATGCCACATTATCCATTAACAATGCATCATTGATTTCCAGTATATAACCTCTAAGCTCGTATGTCTTAGAGAAGAGTGTTAAGTAAGAGATTAATTCTCCGCCACCAAACTGATATATATATATATATTGATAATATAGTGTTACGCAGTTAATTACAATGTCAGACACACAATCCATATATGTCCGTTCTGGGTCTGAATGAAATATTATCCAAAAATCTCTAAATACATTCAGATATCGTGCCACTTGTAACCTCGTTTGGTTGTACGAACCAATCCGAGACATCAGCATTCAATCCAAATGATTTGGAAACTCCTAGGCTTCACTCGTCGATTTCCAAGTTCTAAACTGCTTAATAACATCGTATCATTACTTGGAATGGTTTTTGGACATACATCATATCCCGTACTTTCCAAATAATAGCATACATTAAAATCAATAGCTATAGTCTATACAGATTTCCAATTCAAATCTCCTTCCCAAACGTTATCATTTTACTTTCACTTAAGGTTGGATTCATTACCTTAAACCCCGTTATCGTCTTAAACCTTTTCTTGAAATTCAATATTCGTTTCCAACCTTATATTTCAAAAAAAAAAAAATCAATTCACTCATCATTATCCCTTTCCTTAGGTGTTCAAAACCACCAAACCTTAATTTGGATTTAAATCTTCATTTATGATAAATGAAATCATAGATATTTCAAATATAAATTTAAAAAAAAAATTAATCGACTTATATGTGATATCGATACACAAAATTGGGCAAATACCATCAGAATCAGGATATGAATATGTTTTACTATTTCCGGTAGTATTCGTCAAAACCTGGGATTCTATATCGAATATCTGACGATAAATTCTATCCCAACTCGTTTCTTTTTTAATTCAAACTTCCCATATTTTACATACCATAAATTTTTAACCCTTTTAACAACCCTTCCCTATAATCTAAACAAGGGTTCATGATTTACAATCTTCAAAATCCAATCAATTTCAAAGAAATAGTTCAATAACTGTAACACCCCGTAATTTTATAACATTAAAATTCACAAATTAAAGTATACTTAATTTTTAGAAAAGAATTAAGTGAAATGGGTTGCGCAGAGAAATATATATATATTGATATATATATATAAATTAAAAAAATAAATATGCGAAAAAGTTCAAAACAGCGAATTGGGAGGGGGGAATGACCGAACCGGCCCATTTTTGAGGTCGACCCGAGCTTCGCTGGGTCGACTAGGGGTTAATCCAGGGTGTTTGGCTGTCAACCCGTAGGCCGATTCGCTCAAATGTAGATTTTGCATTTGGTTGGTTCTCATGGTTCCGGGTTAATCTAATGGTCCTAAATAACTTCCTACACCTATAAATACATCCTAATGCTAACCCTAAACCTAATTAAAATTGAAACTAAAGCCGTTATGCCGTCGCCATGGAACTCAGTGTAGCCGCCGCCAACTTAAGAGGAAGATAGCTAATCAATTCAACATAATTCAAGCTTAGAGCGTCCACAACGAATCAACTAAAGTCGCTACAACAATTCTGCATCAAGTTTGATCAATTGTTCATAATTCTTTAACCACGAAAGGCAAGTTCGATTTCTCTAATCAAGATAATTATTAAATTAAGTAAGATTAGATATAATTGTGGATTATATGGATATGGTGTGAATTATTGACTATATGATATGATTATGTTGTTAAATTGTGATGTTATCATACATGTTGTAAAGTTATGATCTATGTTGTAATTCTATGATTGGCTTATGTATAATCAAATCATCATGTTGTTTAAATGCTAGTTTGGTTATGTTGATTCATATGATAGATCATATGTATGTATGCAAGTTTAGATGTTGATTTAGACATAAATCACATGCAAGTTAGTAAAGATTATGACATCTATTTTAGATCAAAAGTTAGGCTATGACATGTATGAGTTATATGCTAAATCTTTACATGCTAGTTTATATGTTTAGAGGTAAATTTACACCATTGTTATGTTGCATAAATCACATATGCAAGTTTATATAAAAATATGAGTTTGGAATATGAATCATGTTATGCAAGTTTGTGGTTATTGCTTATGTAAATTTTGTGATGAAAATCTTATTCATAACATGCAGGTTCATACCTTTTAGGCCTATGTTTAGATCTATGATTTTATGCAAGTTATGTAGTAAATTCTCATATGCAAGTTAGGCCTATTTTGTATGTTATGTGAATATGTGGTGTTTTTCCCTTTTTCATGTGTTAGACTATTTCTTAGTCTATCATATATTCTATGCGAACGGACGCCGCGGGGGTTATGGGAAAAATATTGATTATGTTAATAAATGTGAATTGGCATGTAATAGCCTTAAAAGAGGCATATATGTAAATTGAGATATTAATTGGCAAAGCGATATATGGACATAATTAATGTGAATTATGGTCATAAAGATAATTGGAATTTTATTAACATATTTGATTAGGAATAATTAATCCAAATATGGGATGAAAATATTGATTATGTTAATAAATGTGAATTGGCATGTAAATGAGGCATATAACGAATTTGAGATATTAATTAAGGTGAATTGCCTTAAAAGGCGAAAAAATTAATGAAGGCATTAATTGGAAAATTAATGTGTAGTAATGGACATAGTTTAATTATGGACATAGATTAATTTGAATTTGAATAGGGATATTAAATATTGGGAATTGGCACAAATGCCTAAAAAGGCATGAAATTAATTTGAGATGTAAATTGGTACAATTTATGTACCATAAATAGTGGACATAATTAAGGTGACATATTTATACATAAATAAATATGGAAATGATTTGTAATTTGAATAGGGAAAGTAATTCAAATATTGAGGGAAATTAATTATGTATAATTAACTGCCTAAGACACGAGGTTGGACTCATTTGTGGTGTAAGACTGCCCGGACCCGCCCGGCAAATCCAACAGCTACAAATGGTAGCCCAATGTGAGAGGTCAAAGGCCCAAACTAAATGCGTAACAATTGTATGGACATGAGGTTAGGCTCGTTTGTGGTGTAAGACTGCCCGGACCCGCCCGGCAAATCCAGCAGCCACAAATGTCAGTCTAATGTGAGAGGTCCTACAGGGGTTACGATAGTAATAAATTAAGAAACACTTAACCAAAGTAAATATGTAGTGGGACATGAGGGGGTTAAGTGGGTGCCTTGGGTGGCATGAGGAATCTAGTGGGTGACATGTGGGTGACATGAGGATGTCATGAGAAATACGATTAGAAAAATGGAGTAATTTGAATACAAACAATTATGACATGTAATTCAAATTGTTGGATAAAATAGGTATTGACACCTATGAAGGGAAAGGTTTTAATTAATTGATTAATTAATTAAAAATGGACATGGTAAATGAAATGGACTACTTAACCAAATCTGATCCCTAGGGATTGTAAGAACTTAAGTTTAAGTTGGGGGTTAAGTAAACTGGGTTATACGGAATGAGTAGGTTAAGTAAATCTTGGGTAGGTGGGTAATATTAGTACATATAGGCCCACAAACTTAACCGTAAATTAATATGTCTGAACCAGTGAGAGGGTTAAGTAAATCTTGGGTAGGTGGGTAATATTTGTGTATATAGGCCCACAGACTTAACCAATACAACCTGTTAATTAAACAAAAGGGTGAGACTAGGTTAAATTAGAAAACACTTAACCAAATTTATACATGTAAGTGGACATGGGGTTAAGTGGGATGTATTAAAGGGGACCAAGCCTAGGTGGGAAGCTTGGTGGGGGCCCTTTTCAGTCCAGTAGCCCATTAAGTATCTTTGTGAGCTCGACCCAAGTCGAGGACGGGACACGCCTACTGGGCCTGATTGTTAGAGGCCAAAATGGGTTAGCGATGGCAACGCAAGTCCAACAGGGTCATGTGCGTGGTGGGCCCGGGCTGGTAGGTAAGACGTTGTTGCATCGTGTAGGTATAAGCCGTGCATCCTTAAGTTGTATTGGGTTGCCACTTTAGGGGAGTGATACACCCCACTGTGGGACCAGCACGGGTATCTACGAGTTAGGGAGCCGATCGAATGGGGCAGGGTAGTGGGTACATCTAGTGGAGATAGGAGCAGACGGCACCTATGTAGTCAGCTAGGGGTACACGAAGCTACCATTATTAATTAATCATTAAAGGGGTACACCTAGTGGAGATAGGAGCAGGCGGCACCTATGACATCAGCTAGGAGTACATGGAATTACCATTGAAGGGGTACATTTAGTGGGGATAGTGGGTACATCTAGTAGTACACGAAGCTATCATCATTCTATTTAGTCAAGAGGGATCAAGTTTCTAGAGTGACTAGTATGGGTGCAGTTAGTGTTAGTACAGTACAGTACGGTAGAGTATAGTAATTACCCTATATTGATTAGGAAGCGCCTTTAACGTTATCTTTGCTCATCCTATTATTTTTGGTTGCTTGGTCTTGCCATTAATTCACAGTCATTTCCTTATTTACCAAGCTTATGTCTTATCCTAGTTACTTTGATAATTATATTGTTGGAGTTGTCGGACTTGCCACACTGTATGTCTGACCCCCTTTGTTTCCACCTCTTTTCTTCCTTTTTCCCCCTCCCCCCAGGTTCTTAGGGTGGGAAGCTTGATTTGGATCTCTTTGGGAGCACTTGGATATGGATTGCTGAGGTAAAGCTCAACCTATCTCTTTTATGGCTATTTATGGGATTATGCTTTTTATATTATGTACTCTGATTTTGTCAAGATGGATATTATGTACTTGACTTTAGTCCTTGGGTTTTGGTGATGTAACCAAACATATTTACCTTCCGTTGCAATAAATAAGTTTTAAATTTTCAAGTACTATTTCAAATGTGTCTTGTTGTGATTTTCTGTTCTATATTCACTTAAAACGCTCCATAGAAGTTAATGCATTCCCTTTTGTGAGTGACATTAATGGACATGGGGTGTTACAATAACGTTAAAAGCGTTGCTAAAGGTGCTGCGAAATGGTTATTTAACCAAATCGATCCAAAATCATTCAAAATTCACATATTCTAACTCGAATCCCTTTTAAATAATAAAATATGATTTATCATATTTTTTTGGATTTTTAAATAATTTTTATAAGCCCATTTTATTCGATTTCTCCTTTTGGTCGTCGAACTGCGCCCATAGCGACTTTATCAAATTTTATTTTAACCATAATTTGAAATCCATACGATGGAATCCGAAAATTTCTCTTTTAAAAATATTATTAATAGAGATTCGATGTTTTTCATTTTACGTCAATCCGAGTCAAAACATTCAAGTTATAACCATTTGAAATTTGAAATCGATATTATCGAACTGTCGTTACGCGACGCATTCGACTTACGCTATATAAAGTTTAAATATAATTCGCCCAATTCTTTCTTTTTTCAAAATAAATTACATTTCCACAGTTAGATTCAAAATCGTATTTCAAATCCTGTTTTCCCGAAATGATATCTTTATATTCCAACTTTAGTTCAAAACCGTTTAAATTCCAAATTTCCATTTTAATCATTTTAAAATTCCAATTTCTCATTTCAAATCAAATAGAATAATATTAAATTTACAACTAATTCTATTATTTTCCAAAAATACTTATAAAAATCAAATATGCGCACAAGATCCATTATTCCAATTTCTAACATCTTTATACCTTGTTTGGTTGACAATATTTCCAACTATTCCAAAAGTCGTCGTTTTCAATTTTTTATTTCAAATTAAATTGAAACAACAAAAATTTTATCAAAATTCGGTTAATTATTAACCGTTATAGTTGCGCGCACAAAATCAATATTGAATATTATCTCAAGATCTCAATTCAATATTTAGATAACCAATGAACGATCAGAATTGTTTTCAAAACCATCTTATGCGAGTAATGTTTACTCAATTCCTAAACAGTTTTAAATTCAAATTTTAAAACTAAATTTACAACTTTTATTTTAATATATAAATCTTCATTTAAATGGAAGGAGGGTTTAAATTGGTTAACTATATAGTCACACAGCTACGGTGTATGTGATTTCATTCAACTAGATTTAACTAACTTAATCCAATAAACATTCATGAATCCATTCATCACAACATAATAATTTGAATAACTGAATAACGGTGCGCAAAGCATTACGACAAATAACGCTTGGTGTATAATGTATTATAACCGCATACACATCCATCAACAACCAATAACAATCATTCATACCAACCCATGATCATCAATAAATTATTTATAATAATTAAGATTAATTATAATGAACCGTTAAAACTAATTTAAAATAAATTTAAATTAGAATCTCACCTGCATGGTTCCGAATATTCACCGTAAATATCCCGTATTAACTGCAAACGACCACGGACATACAAGCTTACGGACACGCTATCAATGCACCACATCTAAACCAATGTATGTGTATAAATATGAATACCCATTAATACTTCAACCTGACTTCGCATTTATCACAAAAGGGAGGTTGAACCGTGTCATAACCAGACTGAGGAGGAACTAGGTGTTCGAAAAGGTGCTGGAGTTGATGGATTGCTACTGTGTCATGAGGCGTTGGACTGGGAACAAGGCGGAGCGAGCTGACCGTGTATGGGATGTTGATGGTGGTGCCGATGGTGTAGCTTTCAAGTGGAAAAGGGATGGTTGTTGTAGTGAGAGAGGACTTGCGGATTTTTTGGTGGAGATGCTGACGGACTGAAGTTGCGACAAAGGTGGAGATGACAGGAACAGTGGTGGTGAGGCTGAACTGTTTTGAGGGAACAATGGGTTTAAGAATGGAATAGGGGAAGGATGGTCATATGAATAAGGAGAGGAGAGAGGGAAGTGGACTGGAAGGCGGTTTTGGGTGGTGGAGCTGACGTGAATGGTTGTGGATGACTGGAAGGGAACACGATGGAGCTGGAAAGGGGAGAGGTTGCGGTTTTGCTGTTTTTAAGTGGTGAAGGGGTTTTTCCATACTTTTTTTGGGGAGGCAGAGGGTGGTGTTGGTCTGGATGGGTGCCGAGAGATGTAGCGCCGGACGGTGGGGAACTGGGCGGTGATAAGGCGGTGGGCGGAGCAGATGTGAGCGGTGGAGGAGAGATCAGTGGAAGTAGAAATGCGTAAGGAAGGGGGAAGGAAAAATACACGGTGAAGAAGAAGAATGTGTGAGGAAAAAGGGTGTGCGATTATCCTATTTTATACATGCATTTAGGGATAGTTTTTTAAATGGAACAAAGGACACTTGGCTTCTCCAAATTATTATCTACATGTCTTATTACACATATGAGGACACATGTTGTCTTATAATTTCTTTTTAATGCATTTTTGCCAAATATCAACCACTTATTTATTTATAAGAATTGAATTTTAGCAACATATTTGTAAAATATGTATATGAAACCATTCTTTAACACATATAAGTGTAACTTTAATATAAAATGACATTACACTCCATATACAACATAAAGAAATATATTTATATAATTTACTCAAAATAAAATGTATAAAACTATATGTCAAAAATATAGCTTATAACTTTAAATACAACCTTTAAACTGTATAAAATAGTATAGACTTTATATGTTAGAAAAAATATGCTTTTTGTTTATAAAAGTCATTACAAATGAAAATTATTTATTCAAACAAATAAAAAGAATTATTATATCAACATTTATATTTTAAACCTTATTAAATTCAATATATATACAGAAAAATCCCAAAATTAAATTTTAAACTTAATTAAAAATTCAAGGATGTCACATTATGTGTTTACCAGTACTCAGTTTACATGTGTCCTTCAGATGACCGAACACCTTACATGTAGAACATACTTCAGGTTGCCACAGATAATGCACTGTGAAAATTTGGATACTTCCGTTGGGTATCTCAGCTTCGAACTCATTTATTAACTGGTTTTCAGGGATTACTTCGGCCATGCACTTTGCGTACTCTAATCGTTCAAGTCTTTCGGTCGAAGTATCCAGGCATAAGAAATTTTCAGCCCTTGTTGCTAGACAACATATACCTACCTTGGACTAAGCGCACAGGGGAACGTTTCTCAATTTAATCCAAACAGGGACACTTTTGATAAATTTAGCACCACTACCCAATCTTATATCCCACGGTTTAATTATGAAGAGTTTGTTGTGGATAACAACTGGGTCAGCACATGTAATATGTTTTCTATCTTCAATACTAGCAAGAAGAAAGAAGAAAACATTACCATTGGACTTAACTTTAATACCTCCCTTAGGTTTCCAAAGATACAGAAGGGGATTGGTCACGATAGTATAGCTCAGCGGCTTGTCTAAGAAAAAGACGATCAAATAATCACTCCATTGCTCATTCGCTACCTGTAGTATTTCATCAGAGGGAACCATGGCCTTGCCGAAGAGCTTGATGGTTATAGGTGGGCAAGCAAAGACCACAACATTTTTTGGCTTCAAGTAGAGGAGGGAAGACCACTTCTCTTGCTTGTCATCGTTGCTTTGATTGGGAAGGGGAGGAAATGGATCTATGGACGAAGAGGGAAGGATTAGTTCTGCTTTTGTTATGTGATAGGGCGGCGGGTCAGGAGGGACATGTGGTAGAGGAGGAGATGGCTGAGTTGGAAGTGACGGCTGATTTGAAAGGTCGAGGAAAGGAGGCGTGGGGCTCAAGGTGAAAGTAAGGCTGGATGGGAAGAGGAGTGCAGAGGACATTAGAAGAGGCATGGAATTTAGTTTGATAGAAAAATTATAATGTATCTTTAAATATAATATTTTATTTCAACGTTTGAATATTACACATTTTTCTAACTCCACTATCTATATATCTCACTGTAATACAATACATTCAATTTATTTATTACATTTTCTCTCACTACAACACTTAGTCACTCAGCTGTACAAACTTATGTACAGACTCTCTACATGTTTGCTCTCTCATACTCATTCGCTTAATACAAACTCATATTCATATAGACACACACTTGTCTTTTGCTTGTCTCACAATTAGTCCAGTCACCTGCATTCCTGTAACAGAAAAAAACACAGTAATTGGAACAAAATAATATTTAAATTCTAGCAGAAATAATTTTAATTTGAAATTTATTTGTCGCAAAATTTTGGTGTCTTTCTCATTATATTTCGTGGCTTTGTCTGATATATATATATATATATATATATATACACACACACATCCATCTGTGTCTAGACAGCTTGTGATATTCACAGTGATTCATTGTAAATACCACAAGGTAGACAGTGTCTCTAGTACTCACATACATATGTACATACATACATATATATACACATTTTGTACATACACAATACATGTATACACATAATGTGTATGTATATACACATACAATTTTGTGCTGGTGCATCTATGAGTGGTCAAGGAAAATATATTGAGAATGATGTGTTCAGGTGAAGCTTAACAACACATTCAAGCTGCAAGTATCCATGAACCTATCAAGAATGCAAATGAACAAAGCACATGTAACAGCACGTATATACTGTTGGATCTAGATTAACCCTAGAGGTGGGGTGAATAGGGTTTATTACGGTTTATCAAGTAATTAAAAAATTAATCGCAGCACAGATAAAGCAGAATAAGTAAATACGGAAAGTAAATAACACACAGAGATACCCAGCTTCGGCAAATCCTGCCTACTGCTGCATTCCTAAGGTTTCTACTAGGTGTTAATAACAGATCTTGCTTACAAACACTGTAAACTCGCACTCCCTGCTCTTGTACTAACCCTACGCTCAAAACCCTAGACTGACCGATATCCACTCGATCAAATTCCCCTGTTTACGACCCCGTAACCAGTAACCCAGATTTTACAGACTCTGTCAACTGTCAGTCAACACCCTGACTGATTCCCCTAGTTTTTACAGACACTAGAAAAACTGTTCAGACGGTTTTTACAACTCAAATTCAAATACACAAATTAAATAAAAACAAAGACAAATTTATATTGAAAACCCTAGGAATTAAAGTAAGGGGTCATCCCCTTTCACATAGACTTGGCTTAGTCAAGTGAAAAATAGGCCGACCACTTCAATTTACTTCTGCCTGATCTCTTCCTTCGGAGGAGTTAAAAAAAATGGCGGCGGCTATATAAAAATTGAACTAGGGTTTCAATGGAATCATCCCCAAATCGATTGCTACTTCGATGGCTTTCTGGAATTGATTGAATAGCTTCTCTGATGCTCAATTCTTTGTGGCTTTTTCTCATCCGATTTGGGATTGCTCTCTGGTTCGATCGAAACTGTGAGTTTTCAGAAATTTCTTGCTTTGAAAATGCTTGAATTGATTTGTGGGTTTTCGATATGAATTGCCAATGATGAAAGGGTGTTAATATAGGGTAGAAAACGAAACCCTAATACTTCTTATTTCGAATGAATGGCTCGATTTGATTTTTGAAAAAAAAATTCCTCTTTTGATAAAAATGATTGGAAAAGAAATGCGTGATCGCTGTTGCCATGGTTTCCTCTTTTGGTCCCTCGATTGAATTTGGCACGGCTTTGAATATTGCTCTGAATTGTTACTGAGAATTTTGCTCGATTCCTCAATTGATTTGTTGCCTTTAAAAAAACGACGTTGAATTAAAAACAGGAAACAAAATATTTGTTTCATCCATTTACCATTGCCGAGAATACTGATGCCTCTTTGTGCCTTGATTAAAACTGTCTTGAATTACTTTCACGGATTGCACTTGATAAATAAATCTGCCTTGACCCTCTAATTTTGCTTGGCTTGAATCTATTGATAAACCTGGAAATTGTTTGATTTCTGTCCCTTTAAAAAATGCCAAAAATGCTTGCTACATTTCAAAAAGAATATTGATTTCTTGCTGATATTTGCTTGGCCCGACACTTGCATGATTTATGGATTGTTAACTTTGCCATATACTTGCACAATAATACTTGTTTATTTCTCGTTTCTGAAACTTGTGTTGATGGTCCCTTGAATTTAGCACACTTCGGCAATGATACAAATAACAGGAAAGTTATAAAGTGAGTTTCAGTCTGCCATGTCATTTGTGATTCCACACTCTGTCACTTGCCAAAAATGATTTGCAAAAACTAGAATTCCATGCACTGATTTGTTTTTCAAAACTAGATATAACTTAAACATGTTGTTTGAAATCATTGACCATTATGCCAGTTGTACACAGTTGTCATTTGCCACCATACATGTCTACTTGCCATGAACTGATTTTGTGAAATTTTTACTGCTCTTTATGTACTCATGCAAAGGTATCAATTGCCATTCATGCCATGCTTTGTGTATTCATTGTGTACATTGCTACTTGAAGTTGGCTGATCATTTGCACTGAAGTGATCTGCCATGTTGCTAACCATGATGATGCTCACTTGCCATGCTGCTGCACTATCATTTGCTGTAGCTCTAATCCATCCTTGCTAACTGATTTGTGAATGCATGCTTCTGTGTGTGTGATGACCATTGATGAACTTGAATAAAATTGCTTCTTCATGCTAACTTCTGAAAACTTGTGATTTGTTGTGTCATGTGTGTGCATGATCCTTTATGTACATGAAGTCCATTCATTCACTTATCATGCTGCTCGAAATATAGCTGCACCATGTTAATGTTTTGCACCATGTACATTGTTCACCATTTACTCTTGCTCGACACATTACATGCTACACTTTGTACTTGTATGATTACTTGTTGTTGCTGCATCACTTTGACATTGTTCTGCATGTATGATGCTGCCTATGCTCGACCATTTTCATTGTTATGCTTGTCCACTCATGCTGAACCATTCATGTATGTATTTGAGTTGCCCTGACCAACTCTGTTTTGAGCCTTTGAGTTGTGTTTGATCAACACACATATGTATTGCTGCGTTGTTTCATTTTTTCCGAGATATGTTGGTTTTCACTTTGGCTTGACCATTTTTAACTTCATGCTGCCTCGACCACTTTGACTTGTTTTTGACTTTACATTGAGTTGTTTTCATGTGTGCACTGAGTCGAGATGGTCCACGTGGCTACTCCTCAGCTGCACACTGATTGGTGAGGCAGTGCACACGTGTATATATATGCACGTGTGTACATGCAGCCATTCAGAAAATTTCTTGTCCCTGTATATATACAAACTGTCTGCCTAGACATAGATAAATCGGATCAAGTCATGAAAATGATGAGAAACACACCAGAAATCTGAGGCAAATAATTTTTTTTAAAAAAAATAAAATTTATATTCGTGTATATTCAGTTTTTATTTCTAATGCAGTGTACTGTGTGTGTGTTTATGTGTATGACAGGTGTAGATGACTGGACTGACAGAGAAAGCTGTGAAGACTGAAGACTGAAGACAAAAGACAATAGAAGATAGGAACACAGAGTGTCAGTGTATATATGTAACAATGTATGTATAGATGAAAAATGTACATCAGTGAAATGTATATGAAGAGTGATGTATTAATGAGATAAATAAATAGTGGAGTTATAAAATGTGTACTGTTTGAATGATTGAAATAAAATATTTATATTTAAACAAAATACTGTTGAATATTTGAATTCATGTGTAGTCGTATTCTATTTAAATTTAAATATTATATTCCTATTTGTGATATATATATAAAAAAAACAGTACGGTAACAAACACATTTATAATAAAATTTATTTGGTTGTTATCATCAAACAAAAATCATATAATTGTGTATACAACTACGTCATATACAACAATATCCCCCTTTTGATGATGACAAACAAATATTAAGATTTTGAATACAGTAAATGTGTTTGACATTGAAGCACTGAACTCCCCCTATTTGAAAGCTCCCCCTACGACAGAAACTCCAACTATAAATGTGAATGAGTGGAAAGAGAAAAAAATTCCAAAATTAAGAATTATTTATAAAATATTCACTCATAAATCAAAATCTCAACCCATTCTCCCCCTTTTGTTATCATCAAAAGGATACAGGAATTCAAATATAGATGAATAGTGACTAATATAATATCAGCATAAGAGGAAGAATGATCATCATAAATCTCAATCAGTCAAACAAAAATCATAATAAACTAAGAACTGGTGGCATATTTCACATTGTAGAGAATGACGGATTTACGATGAATTTTATATAAAATGGAGAGAGTTTTAAAAACAAATATTTCCAATTATTTCCAAAAGAATTTTATAAAATTGAGGTTCAAAAATAGTGATGGATTTGGACTATAGTTAATAATTCAATTTAAATGACAAAATCGGATAATCTCAAATTCCAATATCCATCAATCTACAAATCATAATACGTCACAAGATTTCAACACATTTCACAGACAGAAAATGGATTGATAGGCTGGTTTATACACAAAGGAGAATTTCAGAACAATTTCAATTTATAGCACATTATTATTTTATATTTAAGAGCACACTGACCACGCATAACCAGAGCTTGGATGTTTAAATGAGGTCAGTCGCAGCTTAAATTATAAGTTGTCTCTTAACCATGCATGACCAGAGCTTGTATTTTTAAATGAGGTTAGAGACACACTTATGTATTAATTATATATGTTTATCATTTCAGCTTTTAAAAAGAAAAACTCCTCGGTATAAAACCAATATATGGATGATATAAAATGGGGTAGGTACAGAAATGGACTGTGAAATAAATTTCTAAATTAATTATATTATGAAATGTGCTCGACTGTACCGGGATCACTGAAAATTTTCAATTGTCACTAATTCTTAGAAAATAACATAGCCCCATTTCTATCACGAATATTTTCACTGTTTATACAAAAAGATTTTTAAAAAAATATTAAACTCTCCACATTAATATAAAAAATTATCATGGATGGAAGAATGATGATAGATAAAGGAGATGATCGTGAAATAATCGCCAATTCAAAGATATTATAATAAATGTTCAACCATCATGAGAATCTAAATAAAATCTCCTCTTTTTGTGAAATATACTGCAGTCACAATTCATCACAATTTCAAAATCTTGTAACAATTTTGATAAATTATAAATGCAGTTCAATTTGGATATTGATTTCAATTTCTGAATGAATAATTAATAAATAATTCTAAAATTGAAAATCAATTACAAGAGGAATATTCTGATCTATACACGACAAGAGGGGAAAATGTGTACAAGGCAAAAAGAGTGTGTGGATTTATACATGGTGAAGATTTGAATCTAAGTACAGATGGGTGAGACAAATACAAGGCACTTCTGATACCACTTGGTGTCCCTATTAATGAGGATTAAAATCACACTGGAGATAAACAAGGATTTCACGGACAGATTGAAAATCGATCACAAGGCCCAAGCAGACAAGACTAGCAAATAAATTTCATCTATCATAACAACAGTCAAAAACAAGCAGATATTTGAAAACCTTTTTAAAAAAAACAGTATCAGAGCATTACTGAAAACAATATCACAGCAGACTTGTCAGAAAATGTTTCACAGAAGTTTCAGATGGTCACCGAAGATGATTCATGATCCCAGATTTAAACATATTGTTTATTTTAAATCATTTGAAGGAATATGAAAATATCAGAATTTAACGAATCAATCACACCTGATTATATTTCAGATTCCAGATATGTGTGAGATTCAATAAATCAATAATTTCGAATGATTTTAAACAAACAAATATTTAAATCAAATAACCATGAAATAATAGAGAGATTTACGACCAAATTTATTTTTTTAAAAGAATTTTTCATAAGTATTTCTAACAGGCACAAGGAATTTTTCAGAATATTCACATCAAGTTTGATGACATATTCATGATCCAAAAATAAAAATTATTTATTTGAAATCACTTGAATCGATGTAGATCATAAGATACAATGAATCAATCACACAGAGTTAATAATTTCAGATCTGAAAGGTGTGTGAGATTCAACATATCAGAATTTTCAAATGATCTCAAACAAACAAAAATCTAAACCAGATGATCATGAATAACAGTGAATACCAAGGTATAAGCAATGATTCAAGACAGATCAAAAAAATCCAAACCAATTTGAAAATCAATGAAATTATCACAACTGAGAAGTAGATGTGTGCTGTAATGAGTATATTATTTCAAGCTTTTTTAAATGAGTTAGAAGAAACTCAAAACAGTAGAGATGTGTGAAATTCCATTAATTAATCAGATCTTCAAAAATTTAGAATTCAAAATGACAGTGTTCAAGATATGATATTAATGCATCAACACTGTTATGAATTCAGAGAATCAGAAAGCAAACATCAAAACAATTGCAGGGATTTTCAGGATTCAAGATCTGAAAAAAAATTAAAAACATTAGAGTTTTATTCAAGAGAAGCAAATTTCCAGAAAAACATGACTTCTGCAATTGGAAGTTAATAAAGCCCATAAAGAAACAAAAAAAATATGGAAGTGATAAATTAAAAAAACGAAGAAAAATAGAAGGGGTAGAGGAAGGAATAAATACAGAAAATAAAAACAGAGAGAATATACAAAGGTGAGTTTAGAGATCGTACCAGAATACAATGTAAAACAGAATCTCTAACTCAACAAGCTTGGCTAAGGAACTGTGAATAATATGAAGATGTGAAGCAGTTTGAATTTAGTTTCTCTTTAGCAAAGCAATTCCTCAGCCTCCTTCGGTACCTAACAGTTGAGAGGATCGAGTGGTCTAACAAAATTAGTAAAACCACTCACAGTTGTATTTGTACGTTTTGGTACCCAAACCTGTCTGTATAACAGACTATCTGAATTCATCTTTGTACCCTTGAGTACCCAAATCTGTTTAAGTTTAACGAAGCCTGTTTTATTTCCTTTTGGGATCCAAGAATGTTTAAATGGTTTATTATAAAGCAAATTCTAATTTTTGTTTAAAAAACTTTTAGAGTTTTCAAAGTTCAAATTTTCAGAATGACCCTTCCTGAAACAGTTTGAAGGATTTTTAAAATCACATGAATTCAAATTTTCAAAAGCATTTGTAAAACCAAGACCTCGTTTACTTCCAACAGAAAATTGGTTTTTTAACAACATATTCAAAGATTTTTCGCTATTGGAGAATTTAGCCAAAGTTGTTTCAAGCTGTTGAATTTTAGATTTAAGATCATTATTTTCTTTTATCAAATTCGAACAACTATTTATAGCGACCTTACTCTTTTCAAAATCAGTTTTCAAAACCAAATTTTCATCTTTAAGAAATTTAATTCTAGCTTGAGATCCCGAGATTTCATATTCAAATTGTTTTTGTTTTTCAGACTTAAAATTCTTGGATTTTTCAATCTTACTTTCAAGTTCTTTCAATATCAAGTCACTTTTCACCAAATTTTCATTTCCAGTAATTTCAAGTTTGGAATTTATAGCAATCTTAAAAATTTCAAATTCCTTTTGTAGAAAATTATTCAAACTTGATAACTCAGTCTTGTTCTCTTTTAAGATCAAAATTTCATTTTCAAATTTTTGAATATTTTTATTGAGATGAACAAGATTGGTTTCTAATTTCAAACAATTTTTGCAAACTAAATTTGAAGAATTTTTAAAATATTCAAGCTGTGATTCCAAATCATCAAGTTTGCTGGTCAACTCAGAGTTCCTAGATTTCATAGATTTATTTTTAGATTGGAGTTTATCCACAGACTTAGTTAGATCAGCACACATATAAACTAAATCTTCGTATGACAAATTTACTGTCTCATCGTCTGTTGAATCTCCATCGACTGATCCATCTGAATTTTCATTTGCAAATCCGGTTAAGCAGAACTCTGAATCTGAGTTGACTTTCTCGGGTTTTGAGTAGCTGTTGTCAATTTGTCCATACTCCTTATTGAGAGCTGTCCAAATTTCCTGCGCAGTTAAACAATAGGAGATCAGACTGTATTGATCATCATCAATATGAGAATAAAGAATATGTATAGCACGAGAATTAAAAACTTTATCTACCATATTGTACCCAATGATAACAACATCCCAGCATTTAATATTAACAGATTTTAAATAAAAATCCATTTTGGATTTCCAATTTAAAAAATCTGTTCCAGTGAAAATAGTTGGAGATGAACTGGACTGACTCTCGCTAGACAGACAACTAGGGTTACCCATGTCTCTAGAATTAAAAATACCTGCTCTGATACCACTTGTTGGATCTAGATTAACCCTAGAGGGGGGTGAATAGGGTTTATTACGGTTTATCAAGTAATTAAAAAATTAATCGCAGCACAGATAAAGCAGAATAAGTAAATATGGAAAGTAAATAACACACAGAGATACCCAGCTTCGGCAAATCCTGCCTACAGCTGCATTCCTAAGGTTTCTACTAGGTGTTAATAACAGATCCCGATTACAAACACTGTCCCTTCTCCTGTACTAACCCTACGCTCAAAACCCTAGACTGACCGATATCCACTCGATCAGATTCCCCTGTTTACGACCCCGTAACCAGTAACCCAGATTTTACAGACTCTGTCAACTATCAGTCAATACCCTGACTGATTCCCCTAGTTTTTACAGACACTAGAAAAACTGTTCAGACGGTTTTTACAACTCAAATTCAAATACATAAATTAAATAAAAACAAAGACAAATTTATATTGAAAAACCCTAGGAATTAAAGTAAGGGGTCATCCCCTTCCACATAGACTTGGCTTAGTCAAGTGAAAAATAGGCCGGCCACTTCAATTTACTTCTGCCTGATCTCTTCCTTCTGAGGAGATTAAAAAAATGGCGGCGGCTATCTAAAAATTGAACTAGGGTTTCAATGGAATCGTCCCCAAATCGATTGCTACTTCGATGGCTTTCTGGAATTGATTGAATAGCTTCTCTGATGCTCAATTCTTTCTAGCTTTTTCTCATCCGATTTGGGATTGCTCTCTGGTTCGATCAAAACTGTGAGTTTTCTGAAATTTCTTGCTTTGAAAATGCTTGAATTGATTTGTGGGTTTTCGATATGAATTGCCAATGATGATAGGGTGTTAATATAGGGTAGAAAACGAAACCCTAATACTTTTGATTTCGAATGAATGGCTCGACTTGATTTTTGAAAAAAATTCCTCTTTTGATAAAAATGATTGGGAAAGAAATGTGTGATTGTTGTTGCAATGGTTTCCTCTTTTGGTCCCTCGATTGAATTTGGCACGGCTTTGATTATTGCTCTGAATTGTTACTGAGAATTTTGCTCGATTCCTCAAGTGATTTGTTGCCTTTAAAAAAACGACGTTGAATTAAAAACAGGAAACAAAATATTTGTTTCATCCATTTACCATTGCCGAGAATATTGATGCCTCTTTGTGCCTTGATTAAAACTGTCTTGAATTACTTTCTTGGATTGCACTTGAAAAATAAATCTGCCTTGACCCTCTAATTTTGCTTGGCTTGAATCTATTGATAAACCTAGAAATTGTTTGATTTATGTCCCTTTAAAAAATGCCAAAAATGCTTGCTTCATTTCAAAAAAAAATTGATTTCTTGCTGATATTTGCTTGGCCCGACACTTGCATGATTTATGGATTGTTAACTTTGCCATATACTTGCCCAATAATACTTGTTTATTTCTCGTTTCTGAAACTTGTGTTGATGGTCCCTTGAATTTAGCACACTTCGGCAATGATACAAATAACAGGAAAGTTATAAAGTGAGTTTCAGTCTGCCATGTCATTTGAGATTCCACACTCTGTCACTTGCCAAAAATGATTTGCGAAAACTGGAATTCCATGCACTGATTTGTTTTTCAAAACTGGATATAACTTAAACATGTTGTTTGAAATCACTGACCATTATGCCAGTTGTACACACTTGTCATTTGCCACCATACATGTCTACTTGCCATGAACTGATTTTGTGAATTTTTTACTGCTCTTTATGTACTCATGCAAAGGTATCAATTGCCATGTCATGCCATGCTTTGTGTATTCATTGTGTACATTGCTACTTGAAGTTGGCTGATCATTTGCACTGAAGTGATCTGCCATGTTGCTAACCATGATGATGCTCACTTGCCATGCTGCTGCACCATCATTTGCTGTAGCTCTACTCCATCCTTGCTAACTGATTTGTGAATGCATGCTTCTGTGTGTGATGACCATTGATGAACTTGAATAAAATTGCTTCTTCATGCTGACTTCTGAAAACTTGTGATTTGCTGTGTCATGTGTGTGCATGATCCTTTATGTACATGAAGTCCATTCATTCACTTATCATGCTGCTTGAAATATAGCTGCACCATGTTGATGTTTTGCACCATGTACACTGTTCACCATTTACTCTTGCTCGACACATTACATGCTACACTTTGTACTTGTATGATTACTTGTTGTTGCTGCATCAATTTGACATTGTTCTGCATGTATGATGCTGCCTATGCTCGACCATTTTCATTGTTATGCTTGTCCACTCATGTTGAACCATTCATGTTTGTATTTGAGTTGCCCTGACCAACTCTGTTTTGAGCCTTTGATTTGTGTTTGATCAACACACATATGTACTGCTGCATTGTTTCATTTTTGCCGAGATATGTTGGTTTTCACTTTGGCTTGACCATTTTTAACTTCATGCTGCCTCGACCACTTTGACTTGTTTTTTACTTTACATTGAATTGTTTTCATGTGTGCACTGAGTCGAGATGGTCCACGTGGCTACTCCTCAGCTGCACACTGATTGGCGAGGCAGTGCACACGTGTATATATATATATGCACGTGTGTACATGCAGCCATTCAGAAAATTTCATGTCCCTGTATATATACAAACTGTCTGCCTAGACATAGATAAATCAGATCAAGTCATGAAAAATGATGAGAAACACACCAGAAATCTGAGGCAAATAATTTTTTTAAAAAATAAATAAATTTTATATTCGCATATATTCAGTTTTTATTTCTATTGCAGTGTACTGTGTGTGTGTTTCTGTGTATGACAGGTGTAGATGACTGGACTGACAGAGAAAGCTCTGAAGACTGAAGACAAAAGACAAAAGACAATAGAAGACAGGAACACAGAGTGTCAGTGTATATATGTAACAATGTATGTATAGATGAAAAATGTACATCAGTGAAATGTATATGAAGAGTGATGTATTACTGAGATAAACAAATAGTGGAGTTATAAAATGTGTATTGTTTGAATGATTGAAATAAAATATTTATATTTAAACAAAATACTGTTGAATATTTGAATTCATGTGTAGTCATATTCTATTTAAATTTAAATATTATATTCCAATCTGTGATATATATATATAAAACAGTACAGTAACAAACACATTTATAATAAAATTTATTTGGTTGTTATCATCAAACAAAAATCATATAATTGTGTGTACAACTACGTCATATACAACATATACAAACACATACACACACACACATGTATATACATATATATATACACACATTAGTATATTTATACACATATGTATAGCATAAGCATACATACCAGCATGGATCAAAATTTCGAGGCTCGTGTACAAACTCTTGTACAAAAGCAGGTTACAAAACAAGTCAGGCCAACAATAGTGATACACAAATACATGGTCGAGCAAGTATACAAGCAGGCAAATACAAGACCAATGATGATCAGAGAATTCAAGCAACTTGCACAAAGACAAGCACAAGAAGACTATAGTATAAAGGCAAGTAAGCTAATATGTCAAATGGGAAGAGACACACACATGTATATGTATACATACATGCTTGAATATGTATATGCATAGATGGTTCACAAGTCATGAATGCAAGCAGACTCAAGTTCAAAGTACACAAGCATGCATGTGAATATTCACATGTACAAGTGCATAGCCAACTCGAGCTAGTCAGGGTCATACAACTGGCACGTACATGTATACTCACATGTCAGTGTGCACACGCATTTGTGCAGCTGGAATTGTACAGCATGTACAATCAATTTTCAAAATACACATGACACTAGTAGACATATGCATTTACATGCTTGATGCATAGCAAGGTGATGTGGTGCAACAGATTTTTTTTTAAGAGTAGGGAAAATTCAAGTGTACAAAAACTCATACAACAAGAACCAGTTTTCAAGCATGCATGTAAACAGAGTTAAGCTCATGTGAATTGCATAAGAACCAAGTGGTGCAATCATGGAAGGCCAAGTGTGTGTGCGCATATATATATATATATATATATATATATATATATATATATATATATATATATAAAGAGAGAGAGAGAGAGAGACCGGTCAAAACTTAAGTGATAAAGAAAAATGGGAAGAGAAATTCAAGATGGAACAATGTAAATGGAACAACAGCAAATGCATGAGAGTATGCAAATACAAACAGCCGAGTTGAGCATCTACACAAGCAAGATACGAACATGTATATTTAAACAAGGCAGAGCCAAAGCTCATGAACACAACATAGGGTCTGCTTCATGCACAAGGTCAAAAATTTATGGGAGCAAGATGGTAAATACGACAACATGTATATGGACTCATGTACATGCAACACAGGTAGGACAATCAAGCACATGGCAATGAACACCAGTGTATACATGCATGCACGAACACACTGGAGCAATACACAAGTAGTCACATGCAACATGCACAGTAGGCAAGATCAGTTAAGATCCATTCTTAATTAAAAATGTCAAGCGAAGCATCTATTCTTAATCAGAGGATTTTTTTAATGAAGTACCAGTTCATATCAGTAAAGCATGAAGAATCATAGCCGTACAATTCAAAGTCAATGGACTTCAAAATGCAATTCGAATGGTCATAAAAATGGTAATTCATTTTATCTAATTGTTTTGTTTCCGAATGAAGAAAGTTTCTAGAAATAGATTAATGGGAAGTTTTATTTCAAGCATGTGGTGATATATTAAATGGAAGAAATCATTCTAGAATTCAACCAACGGCAAGGCAACAATGATGCAAGAGCAAAATAGGCAAGAACAATTTCAATTGTTTCCGTAAATTCCAGAAAAACTTTTTTAGGCAGAAAATCAATTGAGCTTTTGCGAAAATCATTCCAGGAATGGATTCTATCAAGTGTTCAAAAGTTCCAAGGAAAACAATTATGTGTTTCCTGAATTAAACCAGACATTTACGGCAAATAAACTCAGTAAAAAAATCAAGCAAATAATCACACGCAAATCAAGCCAAGTCATTTGGTGAAATCAGAGATGTTAAGGGTTCTTAAACCCTATTTATACACCCTGTACATCATTGGCAGTAGGCATCGAAAACAAAAGCAACAACTCAAGAGAGAAAATCACATTGAATCAGAGTACTCACATTTCTGACCGCGAGCCCAAATCATCCACCAAGAACAACTAAACTTGTAATGACCTACATTCTACATATCGGATGATCGCAGAATATTTGTTTTATTTTCATGCGAAGTCATATAGTCGTGTAACTTTAGGATACGACTATTGGGGTCACTTCGCACATTCACGATTTTTGCCGAATTTTAAATGACCGTTTTGCCTCTGGCGAATATTGTTTCACCTATAACTTTTGATTGGTAAGGAGTTTTGACCTTAAACCACTTCCATTGGATTTAGATGATGGTTGCCCATTCCGTAGAGTGGTCACATCAATCAAACATACTTACCATTTGGGAGATATGGCTGAAATAAGATTTGAAGATGGAAAACAGCCTAATTGGGCTTAACAGGGTGATTAGCAGCTAGGCCCATAACCCATTTTGGGATTAGGGTTATGGGAGGGATGAAGGAAGTTGTAGAATCATCTCCCTTCATTTTTCTAGCCGCCACAAACATTTCTCTAACCCTAATCATGGCTTCCATCTTCCAAATCTCTCTCTAATCACTTTCTAATCACTAATTGATCAAATCTATAACAAATCAAGCCAAATTAGCACCAAATTCAAGATAGAGTTGCTACACCACATTGGGATCCAAGCTAAATCAGTAAAAGTTTCAGATCAAACGTTTATTATTGGCCAAGATGAGTGATTTACATGTTTATACACTAATTATGGCTAATTAGGGGTGATTAGTGATAAAGCAAATTTATACATCTAAAAATTTTGGAAAAATATATGAAAATTTTAAAATCCTATTTTATGTCGCTGGTATGAATTTGGGTTAATTTGGATTAAGTTTGCTAATACTGTAGTTAGATATGGTTAAGGGGAAAATCACATGATTAAGTGGAAAATCATGTTTTTGGGTATATTTGATCCAAATTAACATATGAAATCATTGTTTTGATGTTATTGGTTGATTCTACATGTTACTACTGTTGTTTGGTATGTTTTTTGATTGTATAGGAAAGTTAGAATGGTTGAAAACGTCGTCGCTTGGTGAAATTAGCTTGCTGGAGAAACTGTAGGGTTTTGGTTCCTAATGGTGGCCATGGTCACGAACTACCAAGATGGAAGGTCACGAACTGCCAGGAGAAGAAGGTGACGAACTGCCAGGAGAAGAAGGTCATGAACCGCTAGGAGGAGAAGGTCACGAACGGCGAAATTAGCTTGTTGAAAAACTGCAGGATTTTGGTTCCTGATGGTGGCTACGGTCGCGAACCGCCAGGAGGGGAAGATCACGAACCGCCAGGAGAAGAAGGTCACAAACCGCCAGGAGGAGAAGTCACGAACCTCCAGGAGGGGGTGTCACGAACCACCCGGCTGGAGGGACCACGAACTGCCCGGTTGGAGGGACCACGAACCGCCCAGCTGGAGGGACCACGAACCGGCCGGCTGGGGGAACCACGAACCGGCCGGCTGGGGGAACCACGAACCACCCAGCGGGGGGACCACGAACCGCTCGGCTGGAGGAGACCACGAACTGCCCAGGGAGGACCATGATCCGACCTCGATGATGACCGCGAACGAGACGTGATGGTGACTTCGAACCGAACCGAATGCTTCAACCACGTGATGGCAATCATAAATTCTTCTGAAGATCAACTCCAATCTGATCAAAACCTGAGATGCAAAGGAAGTCCAAATGGGGAGTTATTACTCAGGATCCAGATGGGAACCAACGAGTTGACTTCTGGAGTTGGGCTTTGCTGTGGGACGTGTGTGAAGGAGTTATCGATATCTATAACTTTGGTTCACCACTGAGAGAGGGGGAATGTAGATGAACCATAGCCAGGGTTGTGTGGACTGGTTGGCCCTTAACCTAGAGTCAAGGTTGTGTGGATTGGGTAGCATTATTGACTATAGACCACGGCAGCGTGGTCGTAGCAACAGTTGTACGGAGTTGGACTCCGTTATGGCCCCAAATGGATTCGGTGATCAAAGCGGTGGATATCATATGCTTTACACACTGAGTGAGAGATGTGAGGATGATTGCTATGTTTGATATTTGCTATCACCATGACACTCACACTTCCACTTGACACTCTATGTTAGTGTTTAACTTAGAATACTGTGCATCTTGTTGTGCTAACTCTTTGGTTGCAGGTCCAGGTCAGGTATGATTATTTATACATGTTATTGCTTTATTTTGTTGCTATCACTCACAACAGATTTTTGTCTGACCTAGAGTTTTATGTCTCTTCTTATTACTCTGGGTGCTCCTAAATAAGCAGACTAGAGGCAGGTTAGATGGTTATGCATGAGTAGTTGTCCAGAGATGAGCACGAGGCTTCCATGTACTTTATATATATATATATATATATATATATATATATTCTCTCTGTGTTGTTGTTGGTCACTGCTTTGGACACTAGTAATGCACCTCTTTTATTTCCTTTAGAGATAGTATTTTAAAGTTGTAATAACTGGATATGAAGCTATATTTTGGTTTCCGCCACTCTGATGGATTTGGTTTAGTTTTCAGCTTATGTACTATCTCGCCTATTTTATATCAAGTTATGTTACTATTATATTTTATTCCATGCGTTGTGAGATATACTACAAGTTCGTCGGTAATCATTGTTTCAACTCTTTTGACGACCGTCCCGTGCTAGTCGGACATTGGCACAGCGCATTGCGGGGAAATGTCTGATGGTACGGGGCAGGCGTCACACTTGGTATCGGAGCCTAGGTTGCGTATTTTAACCTAGGGGAAGACACCATTGAGAGATAATATACGTATATGAGAGTGTGTATTAGTGATATTTTGGTTTTCAAAAACTATATATATAAGGATGAAGTCGCACTACACTAGCACCACTAAGGAGATAATTAATCGTTTTCTCTTTACAGATTGAACGATGAGCTGAAATACGAGGAGCACGGTGAGGAACCCCACATCGGGAGTTGAAGAGGGAACGGGTTCAGGGTCCAACAACGGCAATTTCCCTGATATAAGGGCGATGTTTACTGCCTTCATGCAAGAGATGCTTAGGGACGCTCAGGGAGCAGTTCCTAATGCTGCTAATGGTGGTGGTGCAGTAGTGCCACTATTTCGAATCTCGCAAATATTGTCCGATATCTCCTCCGAGATCTCCTTTTGGGCTCCTTCCGAAACGAAATAGCAAATATCACTCTAAATCTCCTTTCGAATATATCGCCCGAGACATTGCAATATCGAACGATATATCAATCGAGACGAAATACTGGAATATCGTCCGAGATCTTTGTTTTCTTGATTAAAATTTAAATTTGTGCCTGAACTAGAACTATAATTAAAAAGCTCAAATCTGGCCATATCAATCTTTTGTTATTTCACATTTTGCATGTTAAATGACTATATTGTATGTTCGTATATGTTTTACAATGCTTATGATTTTCATATTCATCTTTTTACATACATGTTACTTATGAAATTATGTATTTTATTGTCTATTTATGCTGAATTTTTTATTGTTTTGGATCCTTTTAATGTTTCATGTCTAATATTCTTGTTTTAAGCATATTGCGATTTAGAGTATGAATGATCTTTCCAACATAAAGAATAATAAAGTTATTTTGCATTTTAAGTTTAAGTTACTATGTTTTTGATAGCATTCATAAAAAATCATTTTGTTAAAATATCATTTTTAACATGTCATGTACCCCGAGATTGTTCCGATATGAACATTCAGACCCGAGATGAAAATTCGAGACAAACTCCCAAGTTAGACTCATCTCGTCCGAGATCTCCCCCGATACGAGACTGAGTCTATAAAATCCCCGAGATGAAACACGACCGATATCCGAGATATAAATCCTTGAGTAGTGCAGGCGCCTAGAGCCGATTTCTCTAAGCTTAATAAGGATTATACTAGTCTTGGTGGGAAGCCGTTCCACGAAACGGAATCGGCTACGGAGGTTCAGGATTGGCTTGATAGTTGTGAGCGCATCTTCAAGGATTTAGAGAACGATGATGTAATGAAGAGAAAGTTAGCATCGTGTCAGCTTCAAGGATGAGCTATGAATTGGTGGAATGCCATTAAAGAGGCTACTCCTGAGTATTAAATTACTTGGAATAATATTAAGACTCGCTTCAGTGACAAGTTTATTCCAACTGCTCAGAAATTATAATTGTTTAGGAAATTTTTGGAACTTATACATAATGGTAGGGCAGTCTCGGAATATATTGCTAAATTCGATACCTTATCGAAATATGGATTATTTCTTATCGATACTACCGAGAAGAAGAATGAGAAGTTCATAACTGGCCTAGACGGGTACTTGGGGGAAAGACTTATAAACCATATCGATGAGACATTAGAATCTATTATGGGAAAGACATTGAGATCAAAGAGCCTTTACCCTAAGATGTAGACCGAGGTCACTATTACATCTGCAGAGGAGCCGAAACCGCGGGCAAGCGATGAAGGCAATAAGAATTCCCAGAATAAGAGAAAACAGAACCAAACCAAGGATGGTCAGAAAAAGAAGAATAAGAAAGATATCGAGTGCTTTAGCTGTGGCAAGAAGGGCCACTATGCTAGAGATTGTCATGCAAACCCAGGGGAAAGGAAGTGCTTCAACTGTGGCCAAGTGTGACATCTCCAGAATGAATGTCTGTAATCCCTAGGGAGAAACAGATCATGAAAGCATATGCTATCAACGTTGTTCCTTACTCGTCGAATGCCCCGACTGCGGCGGAGAAGGGAAAGGGTGTCATTATTCAATTCTTTTCGTTTATGATGTTCATGTTCGAGTATTATTTGATACCGGGGCTTTCCATTCCTTCGTGTCTAGTGAGCTGGTAGATAGGTTGGGATTGGAACCCAAGATTGTCAATAGACCTTTAGTTTTGACGAACCCGATCGGTGGTTCGACTAGTCTTTCCATGATTTGTTGTAATTTGGTCTTATCAAGTCATGGATGTATGTTTGCTTGTGAATTCTTTGTTTTGGGCTTTACTGGGTTTGGCATTATTTTGGGAGTCGATTGGCTCCAAAGGTATGGGGTGATGGTAGACTGTGAGGGGTCTTCGATGACCATTAGAGAAGATGATGGGTGGAGGGTGGTTTGGGTTGCCTACCTAGTGATGAGGTGATGGCTAGTTTTCTAAATTCCCTCGACGCCCTGCATGATGAGTTATCAGATCTGCCTATTGCTGGCGAGTATCTGGACATCTTTGAGGAAGTGACCGGACTTCCACCAGACTGAGAGATCAAGTTTCAGATTGATTTAGTGAAAGATGCCAGACCTATAGTGATGCCACTTCGTCGTATGGCACAAAGGGAGCAACGAGAGCTCGAAGTGCAAGTAGGTGTTCTTTTGAAGAAGGGATTTATCCGAAGAAGTGTTCCCGAGTGGGGAGCACCAGTTGTATTTGCTACTAAGGCCAATGGTACCCTTCTCTTATGTGTGGACTACCGCGAGTTAAACAATGTGACTAGGAAGAATAAGTATCCTCTTCCACGGATAGATGACTTGTTTGATCAACTAGATGGAGCAAGAGTGTTCTCCCAGTTGGATCTCGCGACAGTATTTCATCAGCTCCGAGTAGTAGCTGAGAGTATACCTAAACCGGCATTTCGAACGACGTCTGTATTCTATGAGTAGTTGGTCAGGCCATTCAGGTTAACCAATGCACCCGCATATTTTTTGGATCTTATGAATAGGGTTTTCAGGGATCAATTAAAGAAGGTTATTCTTGTGTTCGTGGACGATATCTTGGTTTACTCGAGGACAGAGGAAGAACACAAGGAACATTTGAGGACAGTGATGGAGGTGTTGAAGAAACACCAATTGAAAGCAAAATTTTCTAAGTGTCACCTCTGGATGAGGGAAGTGAGATTCTTGGGCCATGTTGTTTCAGAGAATGGTATTGTCGTGGATCCTGCGAAGGTGATTACGGTGCAAGATTGGTCTATGCCCAAGAATGCAACGGACGTGAGAAGTTTCTTGGGGTTAGCTGGATATTATCATAATTTTATCCAAAACTTCGCCAAGACAGCGACGCTGTTAACTCAGTTGACCGAGAAGAATCAAGATTTTGCTTCGGATGAAAGGTGTGAGAATGCATTTAAGAGCCTAAAGGAGAAGTTAACGTGTGCACCCGTGTTGGTTATTCCTAAAGGGAACGAAGAGATGACGGTATACACAGATGCCTGTGTTACCAGACTAGGTGTTGTACTAATGCAAAGAGGTAGGGTTGTAGCTTATGCTAGTCGTCAACTGAAACCGCATGAGAAAACATATCCTACACATGATAACATATCCTACACATGATAACATATCCTACACATGATTTGGAATTGGCAGCGATCGTGTTCGCATTAAAGATGTGGAGACATTATCTATTAAGAGAAAAATTCGAGTTGTTTACCAATCATAAGTCATTAAAGTATCTTTTCTCTCAGAAGGATTTAAATATTAGCCAGAAGAGATGGTTAGAGTTCTTGGCTTCATATGATTTGGATATCCCATACACACCCTGGAAGGACAATGCGGTAGCTGATGCATTGAGTAGGAGACATGCCAGTTTAGGGGCTATGTTTTTTGATTGGAAGCAACTGGAGTATATCGTAGGATATGATTTCAGACCTAAGTGTGAATTGGATCCAGAGATGTTAGCAAGTTTGATGATCAGACCAACTTTGATTGAGTGGATTAGTTCCAGTCAGGGGGACGATCCTAACCTATTGGAAATCGTCTCCAAGTTAGAGATGGGTACCGACGGTGAGGAAATGAATAAGTATGAACTTGATCATGAGGGATGGTTTTGAAAGAATGGGAGGCTATTTGTACCCAATGTTAATGGATTGAGAGATAAAGTGCTTAGAGAGTGTCATCACTCGAAACTGACTATACATCCCGATGGTAATAAAATGTATCGAGACATCAAGCAGACCTACTACTAGGAAGGGATGAAGAGAGACGTTGGGAAGTTTATATCCAAGTGCATGAATTTTCAGTTAGTTAAAGCCGAGCAAAAGAAGCCTAGTGGTTTGTTACAACCGCTGGAAATTCCCGAATGGAAATGGGAACAAATCTCAATGGATTTCATCGATGGTTTACCAAGGACTAGACCGGGTCATGATAGTATTTGGGTGATGTGGATCGATTAACCAAAAGTGCAAGGTTTATAACGGTCAGATCGAATAGAACGGCAGCTAAGTCAGTGGAACTATATATGAAATGGGTATTGAGATTTCATGGAGTACCTAAAGGTATTGTGAGTAACCAAGATCCATTATTTACTCGTGGGTTTTGGAAGAGCTTACAAGAGGCTTTAGGGTCAGAATTACATCTCAGTACCGCATACCATCCCCAAACCAATGGTCAAATAGAGAGGGTGAATCGTGTATTAGAGGATATCATGAGAGCTTGTATATTGGATTTTGGAGGGTTATGGGATGACCATTTGCATCTGGTTGAGTTTGCATATAATAATAATTATCATCCAGTATTGATATGGCTCCATTTGAAGCTTTGTACGTAAAATCGTGCAACTCACCATCATGTTGGTTGGAAACTGGTAAGAAATTTGTGCTTGAGCCAGATGTAATAAGAGAAACTTCAGATATGATCAAGGTTACTCAATAGTGAATGAAGGCTACCTAAGATAGGAAGAAGAGTTATGATGATAAAAGACGAAGAGATTTGAAATTCTCCATTTGGTATTCGTCAAGATTTCTCCATTGAAGAGTGTGATTTGGTTTGGTAGGGGAGGTAAATTAGCACCAAGGTTTGTTGGTCCATTTCTAGTTCTCAAACAAGTTGGGAGTTTAGCGTATAAAGTTGGACTACCTGAAAAGATGGCGGGAGTGCACAACTTATTTCATGTTTCTCAGTTAAGGAAGTTTGTGCATGATTCTGATACGACTATTTCACCAGATCAGTTGGATGATATCGAGGCAGAATCTGAGGCAGTTGGAAGCCACAGAACGATTAGTATTGTCGGTCACAATACGAAGCAACTTCAAAGGAAGACGGTGAAACTGGTTAAGGTCCAGTGGGGGTGATAATGAGAATGACTGTACTTGGGAAACCGAGGAGAGCATAAGGAAGTCATATCCAGAGCTCTTTACCTGGTAAGATTTTAATCGCGATATAGTTATTCCCTTGTTAGTAAACCACATGCTAGAATAGGCTTGTTGTGCTATTATGTATATTTGATTGTTTGTAAATGGTTGATAGGCATGCGGGACACCAATGTATGTTTTCTTGGTTAAGGAATTTCGAGGGCGAAATTTCTTAAGGGGGAGAGTGTAACGACTCGCATTCACGTATCGTAGGATCGTAGAATATTTGTTTTATTTTCATACGAAGTCATATGATCATGTAACTTTGGGAAATGACTATTGGGGTCAATTCCCACATTCACGATTTTTGCCGAATTTTAAATGACTGTTTTACCCCTAGTGAATCTTGTTTCGCCTATAACTTTTGATTGGTAAGAATTTTTTACATGAATCCACTTTCATTGGGATCGGATGATGGTTTCCCATTCCGTAGAGTGGTCACATTAATCAAACAGACTTACCATTTGGGAGATATGGCTGAAATAAGTTTTGAAGATGAAAAAACAGCTTAATTGGGCTTAACAGGATGATTAGCAGCTAAGCGCATAACCCATTTCAGAATTAGGGTTATGGGTGGGCTGAAAGAAGTTGGAGAATCATCTCCTTTCATTTTTCTAGCTGCCACAAACATTTCTTTAACCCTAATCCTGGCTTTCGTCTTCCAAATCTCTCTCTAATCACTTTCTAATAACTAATTGATCAAATTTACAACAAATTCAGCCAAATTAGCACCAAATTCAAGATAGAGCTGCTGCACCATATTGGAATTCGAGCCAAATCAGTAAAAGTTTTAGATCTAACATTTATTTTTGGCTAAGGTGAGTTATTTACATGTTTATACACTAATTATGGCTAATTAGGGGTGACTGTTGATAATTAGCGAAATTATACATATAAAAATTCTGGAAAAATATGTGAAAATTTCTAAAATCACATTTTTATGCCGTTGGTATGAATTTGTGTTAATGCAACGACCCAAGGATTTTCAGCCTTGGAAATTGACATAAATACATTTAGCGTTACTTATGCCGACCTTTCAAACACCGAAAACACTGGATAGTTATTATAAAGAAATTAGAGTGTGAGATAAGAAAGAAAGTTAGAATAAAAGAAGAAAAAGAAGAAACACCACAACACAGAATCAGAGTCTCACATCACAGCGGAAAAAAATATAATACAGAAATAAATCTTTATTGAGAGCTTTTTTTTTAAAAAAATACTTATATTATCAGAGTACATCAACATCTCGAGATAGTTGTAATAACATGTCCTTATATATAATCACACAACAGAATACACACCATATATATAATACGTCTAAACTTCTCCAACTCGTCTCTGGACTTCGCAACATCCGGTAACCTGGACCTGTACAACCCGGTCTAACCCGAGCATTTACAAAACACCGGGTCAGTCTGGTGAACCAGAGTGAGAAAAACATTTAGTTATAAAGGTATCACACAACCTGATTTTAAAGTCAAAATCTTTTCGAAAGAAAAGGATAATCATAAGACCAAATCCACACATAAATACGACGGTTTTTACCTTAAGATAACCCAAAATATTTTTGAAATCAATATCTTTTCTGATATTATAATAGTGTCTAAATACAAGTAAATATCAATCTAGCGGAACGCTTGCATCTCACGCTCCACATATATAGTATACAATCAAAACCGCGGGCGCTTATTGGAGATTGGATTCCGACTATGACAAGGTATGGAACCACCCGCCGATAGTGTATCTCTAGAGGCAAATACACTGGGTTCAACAAGAACGTCTTGCAACCCGGCCCACGCATGACCGACCACTCATTTCGCCTGAGTGTATCGAATGTATATCACCAACGGTTGGGCTCAAACCACCATTTCCCGAAAAGGGACATCATAGAAATAGATTAAAGAAGCAAAAGGAATTTCTCTATATAGGTGATTATAACCCTAATGGGAGCGACCCACATAGCCATGCTGCCTGCCCGATTTTTGTCATTTCCCGGTTGATGAGGCTTGAGGTTTGAATTTCCTTTTCAAAATATCAGGTCACCATTTACTTTAAATGCCACATCGTCAGATCCGCCAGATATCACTAATTGACATCCAAAAAATACTCTAGTTGTTAAGCTAAGAGAACCGTCGTCCTCTGCCACCAACTATGGTACGTTTGAAGAAATTAACGTACATAATTCCTTTGGAAGTACTCTGTCAGACATCCGTCCATTCAAGACATCCAGGAACAGGATGAACCGAAGGCACCCTCCTACCACATCCAAGGAATCACCCTATAGATTAGTAGCGAGTATTCCTTGCAATCCGTAGATTCCAACCACGATAGAACCACAGTATCTCTTTGGCTGCAGACTGGGGATTATTAGCAGTTCTTCCGTTTGTGAAGATCTATGGTCTTCAATGCTCCGTCTCGATCATCTTCTAGTATCTTCACGTATTTGTTGGTCGGGATGGTTTTCAAATATAAATTCGATCCCGGTCTTTTTGTACCAACAATCGTATTGGACAGATTTGATAGTCGGTGATTTAACTATCAAAATAACCAGTGATTCAATCATGATAATCCAATGAGTTCACCGGTTAGTATTCAGCATCAATTGGCCTTTTAATTAAAACAAATGTAAATTTCAAAACTCTTAAATATTTCGATATTTCGAATATAGCTTTTGGATCCTTATTTAACATAAGATTATTCTTTGAAGAAATTCATTTTATATATCCAGTTTCCTATTTTCACTTTCAAACATTAGCCACATTATTATCTAATATTGGGGAAATTAGTTCAACTTATTTATTCGTAAAAATAACATTACGAAATATATTTTATTCATTTCTTGACAGTACTTCATGCTTATTCTTATATAATAAAACTCAACATTACATTTCCTTTCCTAACTTGAAAATATCTTTATAATTCACGCAACTCCTTTTTATTTCCTCTTTCCACTTTGGAATCCTCATTATATATATTTACCAAATCTTCATTTCACGGTGCATTATTATTCCTGAAATGGAAATAATAAATTATTACTAACTCCTTTTACGATTACCGATTCATATCCTCCCCAGATAATTCCGGTGTCGTTCAAGTTAGGGTATTTTACTTACCTCTCAGACCTTGATCAACATTGTTCATATCTAAAGATTGATACAAGTTATAATCCAAAAACCAATATCTCATTCTTAATCAGTACAAATTAAATTTAATTATTTTATTAAAAATATGGTTTCATACAACCTTCCTATCCTTTTGAAAATCTCTTCCTTATTATTCCTTAATTCAATAATTAAATAATCTCCTCTATATAAAATACCACATTTAACCCCGACCTCTTTAAACAAATTCATTTTTATAATTCGGATTTATTTACAAAATCCTACGACCCACTTCTTTTATCAAATTCACTTTTTCCAACTCCTTTTCAAATCCTTTCGACCATTTCCCGCTTGAAATTCACATTTCAATTCCTCACTTTAATTTAATCCCATTATTGCATAATGTTAATGTAAAATTAACGCATTAACACATTAAACTTCATTTATCTAACTCTAGTCTAATACAAACCACTTTATCCCAATCTCCTTTGACTTAATTCATATAATTAAGTAACATTTATTTCAAGCTATTATATTCGCTTGGAATTCCTTTTATAACATTGTTATAAAAAATTTGGTAAATATAAAACCCGTACATAAACTCCTTTCATCATTCAATTAGATTTCATTCCAATTGCGATTACCTTTTTAAATGAATTTCAATTAAAAAGTAATTCCCTAAATTATTATTAATTAATATAATAATTTACTTCGATCATTAACTACTTTAGTAGTTAATTTCTTTTAAAAATTAATAATAAATTCCTTTTTAAATATCTTATTAAAATTTAAACAATATTCATTTAACCATTCTATTCAAAATGCACTAATTTAATCCCAATTAAAAACGGTCGATATAGTTAACTCAAAACACGGTTATCCCATTAACTGATTCCAATTAGTTCTCCCTTTAAATTAATTAATAATATAATTAATTTAAATAATTACCTTTAATTATTTCTTAATAAAACAATATCCAAATTTAACCGTTAGGTTAATTCCTCTTCACTTGTTTATAAATCTGATTGACATCAGAATTTACTTTATAAAATCAATTAATAATTAATTATAAATTAGTTAAATAAATAATAAATATTTATTTCCTTTTTATAAACTATTATTCAAAATAATATATTTTAAAATCTATTTCCGGTTATAAATAAATTTTATAACTTCAATTCTATCGATTCACTTGACGGTAAATCAATATAACAAAACAATTTATTCTCAGGCCATTTACTGCCGATTACCCAACCAATATTTCCCATTGGTTAAAAAAAACACATGTAAATTTTCAGTCAATGATCACTAATTAGATCAATCACCCGATCATGACAGTTCATATACGATAATATGAAAATAAATAATATATTTGAGGAATCCCGCTGGATCCCTCCAACCTGTTCTTCCATGTATCCAAAATGGTTAGCTCAAACCAGATCATGCAATCACATTTAACTGATAATAAATAACGACCATTAAACATCAACCAATAAACAAAACAATTCAATCAGTTCAAATAATTCAAACCATTAAACACGTTTATAAATAAACGTGACGAATAGAGTAAGATACCTCCATTGGGTCAGATTGTTAAAATAACAATTTGGTATTCACTGAAATTAAACAGTGTTTGATTTCATCAGTTAAATCAAGAAATAAATATATATCTAGCAACAATCAACCATTAACAATCAGAGAACACAAAATAAAAACCCAATTTATATAAAATATAAATGGGAAGAACTGAGTGAGTTTAACTCACCTTGATTTGATTCGCTGTTGAAACAGGTAGTTTTAAATAAATTAAACAAGTGTTTAATTTAATTAAAAATCCCGGTTGCTCCCAATTGCATCCGGTTCTGTTCCATAATGTTGTGCTTGTCAATGTGATTTTAGCGGCACCCGCTTTGTCCGATTCTGATCACAGGTGAATTAGTTGTCAATAATTTAAGTTAACACAAATTTATTATAATAATTAAATCAAATCTTTAGTTTAATTCAATTAATTACTTTATTTACGATCAAATTGTAATTAGGACAGGTAGCTTTCCCTTTGTTTCTTGTGTGACCCTTTCTTCCTGAAGGCTTCTATGACTCGTCGTTCTCGTTCACGCAAGGCTTACTCAGGCCTGTACAAATTATGAATTTGTTAAGAACTTATAATAGTTAAGGCTTACTTTATTATTATTAAGCTATAATTAATCTAAATTAACATATTATATACAGCAGTTTAGTTAATTACTTTTGGTAAGAATCAACAGGTCAGACACGACAAATTCCTTTTCTCTTCTCGCTTCTTTCTGTTCTGCACAATTTGAATACTATTCTAATATATGCTTTAGTTAATTAAATAAATCTCTAATCAAGTTTTAATTTAAAATTACATTATGTTGCATGGACTTGATCAGACCAAACACCTCCTTTCACATACGATGTTATTCCTTGCCCTTAAACCATTTACCACGCATGCCCTTTTCACGTCCCACCCTACAGAAAAAGGTTGCTATTAATAATCTAAGTTAATGTAATTTAAATGAATAATTAACTAACTAATATTTACTATAAATTTTAAATACTAATTACATTCAGTTTTGATTTGGCCAATCTCAGATTAATTCCTTCTGCTCTTCGTTAAGGACCGTTCTCCCAGTTTCTTTGATATTTTGGCCGATCCTCCTTTCTTTCCTAATGCCTTCCGTTCTTCAGCATGCCCAAGTCGACACTAAATCCTTGCTACAAATTTCAGTTTGAAAGTTCTGTCCTCGGGTTTTTTATCTGTACACAATAAATTTGACTAATTAATTATTAATCATTTTATTAGTTTAACTAATTGACTGTTAAATTTCATTACAACTGTTCAAAGAAATATGGCTGATACTTGTCTGCTCCATCTGTTATCTCCTCATATTATCATTCAGAACCAACACAAAACCCACGCCGATCAGAAAACCATCATCGCCCCCCCCCCCCCAACTGAGCACCATCGGTTGATCCAAAGCCACTAACATCAGCGCTGTAGCCCAGTTGACCAACAGGTTGAGCATCGTCCAGCTCGACACCCTTATTCGCCTCCAGTTCCATGATGAACGCCGGAGCTTCTTAACACGATCCCGATCACCATCGTTTCCAAAAACTGATCACTTCCGTTGGTCTTGAAGTGCTTCACGAGGCGAACAATTTATCAGATTGAAATTTGTGGAAAAAATCCATGGATTTCGAGAATCAAGAGGAAAAAATTTCGATCATTTCTGTCCATTATTTCAGTGGAGGCGGAAATGTTATTGAGTGTTGACCAGGAAGTAACGAAAATTAGGGTCTGACTCATCTTTGTATTTATAAGGTATGGGGTAGAATAATTTAATATGAAACAAAACTTCATGGTGAAGTAATTGACAAAACCAATCACATATGATCTCCGTTTTTGACAAAATAATGTAATCTTAGCAAAAAACAAATTCCGGACCTGATGCGATAGGTTTCGTTGAATTCCGAGGTCTTTTGTGAAAAGTCCTTTATAAATATCGATGAAAAATCAAGCGTTTATAAAATTCCTATAATTACAGAAAAAAATCCAATAAATCTGAGGCCTTAACATTTTACTAGACCTCTTCCTTACGGATCCTATGAAACTTGTTTCGTTCAAATCGGAGTTCATTTAACCAGTCGTTTATTCGTTTAAAGTTACCCCTGTCTGAATTGACCAAAATAATACAATAGATTAGGGCGTTTGTAATGACCCGTATTCTACGCATCGGGGGATCGTAGAATATTTATTTCTTTCTCATCTGAAGTCATATGGTCATGTAACTTTGGGAAACATCCATTAGAGTCATTTCCCATGCTTATGATTTTTGTCGATTTTTAAATGACCATTTTGCCCCTGGTTGGTACTGTTTTGGCCATAACTTTTGATTGGAAAGGAATTTTGACCTGAAACCACTTCCATTGGATTCGTTTGATGGTTTAACTTTCCGTAGAGTGGTCATAATAGCCAAACGGACTTACCGTTTGGGAGATATGGCTGAAACAAGGTTTGGAGGGTGAAAAACTGCTTAACCGGGCCAAATCGGGTGATTAGTGAGTAGGCCCATAACCCATTTCGGGATTGGGGTTATGGGGAGGCTGAAATGAGATAGAGGATCATTCCATTTTAGTTTTCTAGCCTCCACTTATCACCAAGGAACCCTAAAAAATGGCCTCCAACCTCTAAATCACCTCCAAATCATCTTTTGGTCAAGGATTTGGCTTAGCAACCTCTAATCAAGGAAGATCTTCACCAAAGCAACATTGGAGCTGCTGTTTGGCATTGAGATTCACATCAAATCAGAGAATTATTTCAGATCTTAGTTTATTTGTGGCTAAGGTGAGTGATTTGCATAGTTTTGCACTAATTATGGCTAGTAAGGGTTGATTAGTGTTAATTAGCGAATTTAAACATGATAAAATTCGAGAAAAATGTTCATAAATTCCTAAATGATGTTTTAGACCTCTGATATGAATTTGGGTTAATTTGGTTAAGTTTTGCTAATCCTATCATTAGTTTCACCTAAACATGCTTAAGGGGAAATATGGGGTTTTGGGTATGTTTGATCCATTTTAACCTATCATGTTGATGTTTTGATGTTTGTGGTTGATTATGCATGTTGCTATGACTGTATGAAATGATTTTTGATTAATTTCAATAGTTAGAATGGTCGAAAACGTCGTCGAATGGCGTAAACACTTGCTGGAACAGTTTCAGAAAACAGTGCAGGGTTCGGATCAGATCGGATATGGGGCTCGGATCGGATATGTTGAACTGAGCAATGGAATTCGATCGGATCGGAACCCAGCACTTAGGAAAAATGGCAAAAAGGAAGGCCACGCTAACTGAACTGGGATCGGATCGGATTAGGGAGGACGGATCGGAGCGGAGGCATGAGAATGGATCGGATAGGAGCATGTGAAGGACGAGGAGACGGATCGGAACGGAGGCACGAGCTGGAGGGGAGATAACACCCGACCCGACCCGAGGAGAAACGCCCAACCCGAACCGATGGAGTGGCACCCGAACCGCACCGGAAGAAGACCCGACCCGAACAGATGGAGGATACCCGACCCGAACTGATGGCTTGAGAAGGAACCTGACCCGACCCAGTATTGACCAATAACCCGAGATGCAAAGGTAGTCCAATATGGGAAGTTAGAGCTCAGGATCCAGTTGGGAACCGATGAGTTCACTTCATGGTTGGACTTTGCTGCGGGACGTGTGCTAAGGAGTTGTCGACGTTCATAACTTCGATTCACCACTAAGAATGAATGATGGGCTACTTATCAGTGCAGTAGGGTCATTATGACCTGAGGGGCAAGGTGATGGTAGCAAGACTACGTTATCAGTGCAGTAGGGTCATTATGACCTGAGGGGCAAGGTGATGCGTAGTAAGACTATGAGCCAGTGTAGTGGGGTTCTTGTGACTCCATGGGGCAAAGTGGACATTGTAAGGATTGGTAAGGCTATGAGCCAGTGCAGTGGGGTTCTTGTGACTCCATGGGGCAAAGTGAACATAGTAAGGATTGGTAAGGCTATGAGCCAATGCAATGGGGTTCTTGTGACTCCATGGGGCAAAGTGGACATAGCAAAGGATTAGTGGCTACGTTATCATTGCAGTGAAGCCATTTATGACTTCATGGGGCAGAGTGATCGTAGCAAGGTATGTTGGGTGATCGAAGTGGTGAATATCGTATGCTTTACGCACTGAGTAAGAGATGTGAGGATGGATGCTATGTTTGATTGTTTGCCATCCCTATGACATGCACACCTCCCCCACCTCCGTATCTTTACACTGTTTGATATGGTACCTTAGAGTGTTGTACAGTATGTAGTGCTAACTCTTTGGTTGCAGGTCCAGATTCAGGTATGTTTTAGTCTACCTGTTATTGTTCACTTTAGATGCTTATCGCTCATACCAGGCTTTATGTCTGACCCAGAGTTTTATGTCTCCTCTTATTACTCTGGGTGCTCACACGAGCAGACTAGAGACAGGTTAGCTGGTGATGCGCGAGTAGCTGATTCGGAGGCGGGCAGGAGGCTTCCACGTATGATATATATATATACACATTCTCCCTGTGTCGTTGGCGGTCGCTACTTGGGCATTAGTAGTGTACCTCCTTTATCTTTCTTTTTCTTTGAGACAGTTTGAAAGTTGTAATAAGCTGTATTTTGGATTTCCGCTGCTATGATGTTTAGTTCTGATTTTCAGCTTATGCACTGTCTCTCCTGTTTTATGTCAAATATGTTATTATTATATTTTGTTCTATGCGCTATGAGACATTCTACAGGTTCTTTGTATGTTCATTTCCTTCTTCCCTTTCCTTCTCACGACCCGTTCCGTGCTAACTGGACATGTGTACAGCGCACCTTTGGAGTAAATGTCGGTTGGTGCGGGGCGGGCCGTCACACTTGGTATCAGAGCTCTAGGTTGCGTAGTTAACCTAGGGAAAGACACTAGGGAGAGTTAGTACGTATATGAGAGCGCGTATTTGTGATTACTTTGGTTTTCAAAAGCTATGTATATATATACTATTAGTAGTATAAGAATGAAGTCGCACTGCACTAGCACCACTATGGGGTCGTTAATCGTTTCCCTTTTCAGATTGACGATGAGCCGAGACACGAAGGGTGCTGGTAGAGGGACCAACCATGGGAATGCCGCTGACATGAGGGCGATGTTTACTAACCTCATGAGAGACATGCTTAGAGAAGTGCAAGGGGCAGTTCCCAATCCCGGGGTTGGTGTTGGCCCAGTAGTGCAGGCGCCTAGGGTCGATTTCGCCAAGTTGTGCAAGGATTACACTAATCTTGGTGGAAAGCCGTTCCACGGAACGGAGTTGGCCACAGATGTTCAAGATTGGATGGATAGCTGTGACCGTATCTTCGATGACTTGGGTCTTGAGGATGCGATGAAGAGAAGGCTAGCGTCTCGTCAGCTGCAAGGGCGAGCGATGAATTGGTGGAATGCCATTAGAACAGCTACTCCAAAGGACCAGGTTACATGGGATCAGTTCAAGGCTCGCTTTAGCGAGAAGTTTATTCCAGCTGCCCAAAAGTCAGTGTTGTTTAAGAGGTTCTTGGAACTCAAGCAGGGTGGAAGGGCAGTTTCTGACTATATTGCTGAGTTCGACACTTTGTCGAAGTATGGAATGTCTCTCACTGACACTCCTGAGAAGAAGAATGAGAAGTTCATTACTGGTTTGGATGGATACTTGGGGGAAAGACTTATCAACCACATCGATGAGACTTTTGAATCGATTGTGGGGAAAGCTTTGAGATCAGAGAGCCTTTACCCTAAGTCAAAGACCGAGGCTGCATCTGTAGAAGGGCCAAAGCTGCAAGCAGGCGGTGGAGGCAAGAATAACTCTCAGAATAAGAGGAAGCAGGACCAATCTAAGGGTGGCCAGAAAAAGAGTAAGAAGGATGTTGAGTGCTTCAGCTGTGGAAAGAAGTGCCATTATGCTAAAGAATGTCGGGCCAAGCCAGCGGAAAGGAAGTGCTACAACTGTGGTCAAGTGGGACATCAGAAGGATAAGTGTCCGCAACCTCTTAAGGAGAAGCAGATTGTGAAAGCATATGCTATTGATGTTGTTCCTTCTTCGTCGAATGCCCCAACTGCGGCGGAGAAAGGAAAGAATGTTGTTATTCAAGGTATGCTTTCTATTTATGATGTACCAGTTCAAGTTTTGTTTGATACTGGGGCTTCCCGTTCCTTCATATCAAGTGACCTGGTAGATAGGTTGGGACTGGAACCCGAGATAGTCGATAGACCATTGGTTGTGACGAACCCGATTGGTGGTTCGACTAGCCTTAGTATGATTTGCAGGAATTTGGTCTTATCGAGTCATGGATGTATGTTTGTATGTGATTGCTTTGTTTTGGGCTTTACTGGGTATGGCATTATATTGGGAGTCGATTGGCTCCAAAGATACGGGGTGGTGGTAGACTGTGAGGGCTTTTTGGTGACAGTGAGGGCGGATGATGGGCGGAGGGTAGTGTTTGGTAGTCTACCTAGTGATGGGGTTATGTCTAGTTTTGTAAATTCCCTCGACATCCCGCAGGATGAGTTGTTAGATGTGCTCGTGGTTGGCCAGTATCCGGACGTCTTCGAGGAGGTGACCGGGCTCCCACCACACCGAGAGATTGAGTTCCGTATTTATTTAGTGAAAGATGCCAGACCTATAGTGATGACACTTCGTCGTATGGCACCAAGGGAGCAGCGAGAGCTCGGGGTGCAAGTCAATAATCTTTTGAAGAAGTGATTTATTAGAAGGAGTGTCTCCGAGTGGGGAGCACCAGTTGTGTTTGCCACTAAGGCAGATGGTTCCCTTCGTTTGTGTGTGGACTATCGCGAGTTGAATAAGGTGACGAGGAAGAATAAGTATCCTCTACCGCGGATAGATGATTTGTTTGATCAGCTGGAAGGAGCAAGAGTGTTCTCCCAGTTGGACCTCGCGACATGATTTCATCAGCTTCGAGTAGCGGATGAGAGTGTTCCGAAAACGGCATTTAGGACGCCGTCTGGATTCTATGAGTGGTTGGTCATGCCATTTTGGTTGACCAATGCACCAGCCTACTTTGTGGATCTTATGAATCGAGTATTCAGAGATCAGCTGAATAAGTTTGTTCTTGTGTTCGTGGATGATATCCTTGTTTACTCAAGGACAGAGGAGGAACACAAGGGACACTTGAGGATAGTGATGGAGGTGTTGAGGAAACACCAATTGAAAGCGAAATTCTCTAAGTGTCATTTTTGGAGAAGGGAAGTAAGATTCTTGGGTCATGTTGTTTCAGAGAGTGGTATGGCCGTGGACCCTGCGAAGGTGGCTACGGTACAGGATTGGCCTACGCCTAAGAATGCTACAGATGTAAGAAGTTTCTTGGGATTAGCTGGATATTATCGTAAGTTTATCCAAGACTTCTCCAAGATAGCAGCACCGTTGACTCAGTTGACTAAGAAGAATCAGTCCTTCGTCTGGGACGGAGTGTGTGAGGATGCCTTCAAGAGTCTAAAGGAGAAGTTGACGCGTGCGCCAGTGTTAGTCATTCCTAAAGGGAATGAAGAGATGACGGTATACACGGATGCTTGTGGTACCGGACTGGGTGCAGTATTGATGCAAGGAGGTAGGGTTGTAGCTTATGCTAGTCGACAGCTAAAGCCGCATGAGAAGAAGTATCCTACCCATGATTTGGAATTGGCAGCGATTGTATTTGCGCTGAAGATGTGGAGACACTATCTCTTGGGAGAAAGATTTGAGTTGTTTACCGATCATAAATCATTGAAGTATCTCTTCTCTCAGAAAGATCTGAATCTCCGTCAGTAGAGATGGTTAGAGTTCTTGGCTTCGTATGATTTTGATATCACATACACACCTGGGAAGGGTAATGCGGTAGCCGATGCCTTGAGTAGGAGACATGCCAGCTTAGGGGCAATGTTTCTTGAGTGGAAGCAACTGGAGTATATCGCGGGGTTTGATTTCAAACCAAAATGCGAATTGGATCCAGTCATGCTAGCTAGTTTGACGATCAGACCCACTTTGATAGAGCAGATTGGTTCTAGCCAGAGGAACGATCCTAATCTATTGGAAATCATCTCCAAGTTAGAGATGAACATCGACAGTGAGGAAATGAGTGTGTATGGGCTTGATCGAGATGGATGGCTTCGGAAGAATGGAAGACTAGTTGTACCCAATGTCAATGGATTGAGAGATGAAGTGCTTAGAGAATGCCATCACTCAAAACTGACTATACATCCCGGTGGTAATAAGATGTATCGAGACATGAGACAGACTTACTACTGGGAAGGGATGAAAAGAGACGTTGGGAAGTTTATATCCAAATGCATGAATTGCCAGCTGGTTAAAGCCGAGCAAAAGAAGCCTAGTGGGTTGTTGCAACCATTAGAAATTCCCGAATGGAAATGGGAGCAAGTCTCGATGGATTTCATCGATGGCCTACCAAGGACTAGATCGGGATATGATAGCATTTGGGTAATTGTGGATCGATTGACTAAAAGTGCAAGATTTATACAGTCAAATCGACCAGAACGACAACCAAGTTGGCAGAATTGTATATGAAGTGGGTAGTGAGATTTCATGGAGTACCCAAAAGCATTGTGAGTGACTGAGACCCGTTGTTCACTAGTGGGTTCTGGAAGAGCTTACAAGAGGCTCTAGGGTCAAGATTACATCTCAGTACCGCATATCATCCTCAGACCGACGGTCAGACGGAGAGGGTGAATCGTATATTGGAAGATCTTTTGAGAGCGTGTATATTGGATTTTGGTGGATCATGGGATGACCATTTGCATCTAGTAGAGTTTGCATATAATAATAGCTACCAATCCAGTATCGGTATGGCTCCATATGAAGCTTTGTGCGGAAGGCCGTGCAACTCACCATCATGTTGGATAGAGACGGGCGAGAAGTTTGTGCTTGGACCAGATGTGGTGAGAGAAACTTCCGATAAGATCAAGATCATTCAGCAACGAATGAAAGCTGCCCAAGATAGGCAGAAGAGTTATGCTGATAAGAGGAGAAGAGACTTGAAATTCTCCGTTGGTGACTTGGTGTTTGTCAAGATCTCTCTGTTGAAGAGCGTGATACGATTTGGCAGGAGAGGCAAATTGGCACCAAGATTTGTTGGCCCATTCCCTGTTCTTGAATTAGTCGGGAATTTGGCGTATAGAGTTGGCTTACCAGAGAAAATGGCGGGAGTTCACAATGTATTTCATGTTTCCCAACTAAGGAAGTTCGTTCACGACTCAGATATGACTATTTCACCTGATCAGTTAGAGGACTTTGAAGTAGAACCCGAGGCGGTTGGGAACCGAAAGCCGATTCGTATTGTGGGGCACGATACAAAGCAACTTCGAAGGAAGGCGGTGAAGCTAGTCAAGGTTCAGTGGGGCGAGGACGAGAATGATTGTACTTGGGAGACAGATGAGGGCATTAGGAAGGCATATCCAGAACTCTTTGCCTGGTAAGATTTACTTTGCAATTTAGTTTTCCGCATGCTAGGGTAGACTTGTTATGCTTGTTTTGCATGTTTGATTGTTGTTTTATGATTGATAGGCATGCGGGAACCTTTGGGTGTGTTTTGATTAGGAAATTTCGGGGGCGAAATTTCTTAAGGGGGGGAGAGTGTAATGACCCGTATTCTACGCATCAGGGGATCGTAGAATATTATTTCTTTCTCATCTGAAGTCATATGGTCATGTAACTTTGGGAAACATCCATTAGAGTCATTTCCCATGCTTATGATTTTTGTCGATTTTTAAATGACCATTTTGCCCCTGGTTGGTACTGTTTTGGCCATAACTTTTGATTGGAAAGGAATTTTGACCTGAAACCACTTCCATTGGATTCGTTTGATGGTTTACCTTTCCGTAGAGTGGTCACAATAGCCAAATGGATTTACCGTTTGGGAGATATGGCTGAAACAAGGTTTGGAGGGTGAAAAATTGCTTAACCGGGCCAAATCGGGTGATTAGTGAGTAGGCCCATAACCCATTTCGGGATTGGGGTTATGGGGAGGCTGAAATGAGATAGAGGATCATTCCATTTCAGTTTTCCAGCCTCCACTTATCACCAAGGAACCCTAAAAAATGGCCTCCAACCTCTAAATCACCTCCAAATCATCTTTTGGTCAAGGATTTGGCTTAGCAACCTCTAATCAAGGAAGATCTTCACCAAAGCAACATTGGAGCTGCTGTTTGGCATTGAGATTCACATCAAATCAGAGAATTATTTCAGATCTTAGTTTATTTGTGGCTAAGGTGAGTGATTTGCATAGTTTTGCACTAATTATGGCTAGTAAGGGTTGATTAGTGTTAATTAGCGAATTTAAACATGATAAAATTCGGGAAAAATGTTCATAAATTCCTAAATGATGTTTTAGACCTCTGATATGAATTTGGGTTAATTTGGTTAAGTTTTGCTAATCCTATCATTAGTTTCACCTAAACATGCTATGTTTGATCCATTTTAACCTATCATGTTGATGTTTTGATGTTTGTGGTTGATTATGCATGTTGCTATGACTGTATGAAATGCTTTGTGATTAATTTCAATAGTTAGAATGGTCGAAAACATCGTCGAATGGCGTAAACACTTGCTGGAACAGTTTCAGAAAACAGTGCAGGGTTCGGATCGGATCGGATATGGGGCTTGGATCGGATATGTTGAACTGAGCAATGGAATTCGATCGGATCGGAACCCAGCACTTGGGAAAAATGGCAAAAAGGAAGGCCACGCTAACTGAACTGGGATCGGATCGGATTAGGGAGGACGGATCGGAGCGGAGGCATGAGAATGGATCGGATAGGAGCATGTGAAGGACGAGGAGACGGATCGGAACGGAGGCACGAGCTGGAGGGGAGATAACACCCGACCCGACCCGAGGAGAAACGCCCGACCCGAACCAATGGAGTGGCACCCGACCCGAACCGCACCAGAAGAAGACCCGACCCGAACAGATGGAGGATACCCGACCCGAACCGATGGCTTGAGAAGGAACCTGACCCGACCCAGTATTGACCAATAACCCGAGATGCAAAGGTAGTCCAATATGGGAAGTTAGAGCTCAGGATCCAGTTGGGAACCGATGAGTTCACTTCATGGTTGGACTTTGCTGCGGGACGTGTGCTAAGGAGTTGTCGACGTTCATAACTTCGATTCACCACTAAGAATGAATGATGGGCTACTTATCAGTGCAGTAGGGTCATTATGACCTGAGGGGCAAGGTGATGGTAGCAAGACTACGTTACCAGTGCAGTAGGGTCATTATGACCTGAGGGGCAAGGTGATGCGTAGTAAGACTATGAGCCAGTGCAGTGGGGTTCTTGTGACTCCATGGGGCAAAGTGGACATAGTAAGGATTGGTAAGGCTATGAGCCAGTGCAGTGGGGTTCTTGTGACTCCATGGGGCAAAGTGGACATAGTAAGGATTGGTAAGGCTATGAGCCAGTGCAGTGGGGTTCTTGTGACTCCATGGGGCAAAGTGGACATAGTAAGGATTAGTAAGGCTATGAGCCAGTGCAGTGGGATTCTTGTGACTCCATGGGGCAAAGTGGACATAGCAAAGGATTAGTGGCTACGTTATCAGTGCAGTGAAGCCATTTATGACTTCATGGGGCAGAGTGATCGTAGAAAGGTATGTTGGGTGATCGAAGTGGTGAATATCGTATGCTTTACGCACTGAGTGAGAGATGTGAGGATGGATGCTATGTTTGATTGTTTGCCATCCCTATGACATGCACACCTCCCCCACCTCCGTATCTTTACACTGTTTGATATGGTACCTTAGAGTGTTGTACAGTATGTAGTGCTAACTCTTTGGTTGCAGGTCCAGGTTCAGGTATGTTATAGTCTACCTATTATTGTTCACTTTAGAGGCTTATCGCTCATACCAGGCTTTATGTCTAACCCAGAGTTTTATGTCTCCTCTTATTACTCTGGGTGCTCACACGAGCAGACTAGAGACAGGTTAGCTGGTGATGCGCGAGTAGCTGATTCGGAGGCGGGCAGGAGGCTTCCACGTATGATATATATATATACACATTCTCCCTGTGTCGTTGGCGGTCGTTACTTGGGCATTAGTAGTGTACCTCCTTTATCTTTCTTTTTCTTTGAGACAGTTTGAAAGTTGTAATAAGCTGTATTTTGGATTTCCGCTGCTATGATGTTTAGTTCTGATTTTCAGCTTCTGCACTGTCTCTCCTGTTTTATGTCAAGTATGTTATTATTATATTTTGTTCTATGCGCTGTGAGACATTCTACAGGTTCTTTGTATGTTCATTTCCTTCTTCCCTTTCCTTCTCACGACCCGTTCCGTGCTAACTGGACATGTGTACAGCACACCTTTGGAGTAAATGTCGGTTGGTGCGGGGCGGGCCGTCACAGCGTTTATCGTTGCCACGATCAAACGGTAAGTCCGATTGACACGAAAATTAAAATTTCTACAATAACTAATTAATACGAATCCAATGGCACCAGTTTCGTCTCATTCCGAGACCGTTTCCCGGTACGCTATTTTTACATGCACCGCAATGCCATTTTTGACACCAAATTACCTGGTCTTCAAAAATAACAAACTATATACTTATCCTGACTCTAAACATCGATACGAACTCAACGAAACTGGTTTCGTGGCTTAATTTGATCGTCTGCCCAAGTTACACTCAAATATCCATTTATTAAATTAAATTAAATTAAATACGCGCTATAGGAAATAACTGGGCGTTTACGGCTGTCGTGGTCACATACGACATCGGTTTGTCACGCAAATTGATATCGTATAATAATTTAACGTTACAGATCCAATGAAACCGGTTTCATCGAAATCAGAGATCGTTTGTAAAATGGCTATTTTAAAGGCCTATATTTTAATAATGATTTCCACCGTGACTATTTTGAAATTTGACTTAGCCATAACTAATAATTTATAAAACGAAATCTTAATTTTTCTCTTTCATATGAAAATTATCATCAACGAGATCCCAACGTTTCTTATTTCCCAGAATTCCAACTTATATCGGATCCTGTATATTCAATTGAAGTTCAAAACTCCATATTACGAACTACAGCGCCATTTCGAGCTCGGTTTATAATATATATATATATATATATATATATATATATATATATATATATATATATATAAATTAACGTTCAAACTTCGTTTCAATAACGAATTCAATATTAAAATTCATTAATATTTCGAATATAATATTTAAAAAAATAAATTAAATTAAATATTTGACTGTCAAAAAATACGGTCATTACAGTTAATTGGGATTAAGTTTGCTAATCCTATAGTTAGATATGGTTAAGGGGAAATTCACATGGTTAAAGGGAAAAATCCTGGTTTTGGGTATGTTTGATCCAAATTAACATATGAAATCATTGTTTTGATGTTTTTGGTTGATTCTACATGTTAATACTGTTGTTTGGTATGTTTTGTATTGCATAGGAAAATTAGAATGGTTGAAAACGATGTCGTTTGGCGAAATTAGCTTACTGGAAAAACTGCAGGGTTTCGGTTCCTGATGATGGCACGGTCACGAACCTCCAGGAGAAGAAGGTCACGAACCACCAGGAAAAAAAGTCACGAACTGCCAGAAGTAGAAGGTCACGAACCGCCAGGAGGGGGGGTGTCACGAACCGCCCGGCTGGAGGGACCACGAACCGCCCGGCTGGTTGGGGGACCACGAACCGCCCAGCTGGGGTGACCACGAAGCGCCCGGCTGGGGGAGACCACGAACCGCCTAGGGAGGACCATGACACGACCTCGATGACGACCGCGAACCGAGGCATGATGGTACCTCTGAGCCGAACCAGATTTGAGCTTCTACCACGTAACGATGATCGTAAATTCTTCTGAAGATCAACTCCAATCAAACCAAAATCCGAGATGCAAAAAAAGTCCAAATGGAGATTTATTACTCAGGATCCAGATGGAAACCAACGAGTTAACTTCGAGAGTTGAGCTTTGTTGCGGGACATGTGCAAAGGAGTTATCGATGTCTATAACTTTGATTCACCATTGAGAGAGAGGGCATGTTGACGAACCAGAGCTAGGGCTGTGTGGACTGGTTGGCCCATAACCTTGAGCCAGGGCTGTGTGGACTGGGTAGGGTTATTGACTATAGACCGGGGCAGTGTGGTCATAGCAATAGTTGTACAGAATTGGACTCCGTCATGGCCTCAAATGAATTCAGTGATCAAAGCGGTGGATATCGTCTGCTTTACGTATTGAGTGCGAGATGTGAGGATGATTGTTATGTTTGGTGTTTGTTATCACCTTGACACTCACACTTCCAATTTACACTCTATGTTTGTGTGTACCTTAGAGTATTGTGCTTCTTGTTGTGATAACTCTTTGGTTGCAGGTCCAAGTCAGGTATGATTATTTATACCTGTTATTGCTTTATTTTGTTGCTATGCTCACACTAGACTTTTGTCTGATCCAGAGTTTTATGTCTCTTCTTATTACTCTGGGTGCTCCTAAACGAGCAGACTAGAGGCAGGTTAGGTGGTTATGCACGAGTAGCTGTCCGGAGACGAGAAGGAGGCTTCTACGTACTTTATATATATTCTCCCAGTGTTGTTGCTGGTCACTTCTTTGGGAATTAGTAGTGCACCCTTTTTATTTCCTTTAGAGACAGTATTTTAAAGTTGTAATAATTGGATATGAAGATGTATTTTGGTTTCCGCAACACTGATGGATTTGGTTTAGTTTTCAGCTTATGTACTGTCTCGCCTGTTTCATATCAAGTTATGTTACTATTATATTTTATTCTATGCGCTGTGAGATATACTATAGGTTCTTTGGTAATCATTGTTTCAACCCTTTTGACGACCGTCCCATGCTAGTTGGACATTGGCACAACGCATTTCGGGGAAATGTCTGATGGTACAGAGTGGGAGTCACAACACTCGAAGATCACCAGAGAAAAAAAATTCTAGCCATCGAAGTCGTGATTTGGACAGAGGCATGAGAAGCCCTATTTTCAATTGAGTCGGCCATTAAAGAAATAAAAGGGAACACATTTGTTTAGGTGTTTGGGCCGGCTATTCTATTCTTTACATAAAGGGGTTTTCCTTTTTATTTTATATTGTATTGTTTTTATTTTAATTTGTAAATCGACCCATCAGTTTTCTAGTTGTCTTTAAAAACCAGGGATTACTAGTTATAGGATTATAGCTAGGGTTACGAGTTACGGGTTTGTAATTCAGGGAAAATCAGATCTTGGGGATAAAGATTAGTCCAGGGTTTTGAGCGTGGGATTAGAGCAGGAGCAGGGTTTGCGTGTTTATAGGTTTTTGTAAGAGGGGTCTATTTTAATACCTAGTAGAAATCTTGGGGATGCAGCGGTAGGAAAGATTTGCTGAAACTCGGTAAAATCTATGTTTTTTATTTTCTGCATTTATTTTTCTTTGCTGAAATTTGTGTCGTGATAATTTTAATATCTCATATAAATCTAATAAACCCTATTCACTCTCTCTCTAAGGTTAATCTAGGTCCAAAAAAATCTTCCTTTTAAATTAATTAATAATATAATTAAACTAAAAAAATCGTTTACTTGTTTTCTTAAAACAATTATCCTTAACCCCATTTGGTTAATTTTTGTAATTTACTTGCTTAAACTAGGAAATCACTATATAAACCATCTAGTAATATTTTATAAAATCAATTATAATCATTTATAGAACTTCTATCTTATAAAAATATACTTAAAAATCTTGCTTCAGTTGTAAAATAAATTTATGACTAAAGCTACATCAATTTGCCTGACGACAATGCATGTTGCAAAAGGTACAACTTTGAAAACATTTCAAATTTGATTTAAAATCGATTCAACAATTTATTTTCATGTCAGTATTAAGGGCCAAATTACTGCTAAAATACCCAACTGTGAAATAAGGATCTAATTCATCTAATTTCACATCCAATCAAACATATCAAGTAAATATGAAAAACATTATCAATATAAGTGAGGAATCCTGTTGGATCCCTCCAACTGGTCTTTCACTGCATCCAAATAGGTTACCTCATATAAAGTCATCCATTCAATATAACAATATACTTATCATTTATAGACGGAAGTAAACACTTCAATCAATAATTTCAACGATCAACAAATAACAGCAATCCAAGCATCCAACTATTCATTTTATACATTTATATTATTATAAACGTGACCAACAAGATAAGTTACCTCAATTGGAAATAATCGTTAAAATAATGATTGAGTTTCAATTAAATTAACAAATACTTAATTTAACTGTCTAGTCAATATATAGATAAACATTCAGTAATCATCCAAAAATAATCAACTATAGCACACAAATATTAAAACCGATTATATAAAATATATGTTGGAAAAACTAGGTGATTTATACTCAAAGAATTTCCACATGTCGTTTAAGTGGTTTAGTTTTAGTTGAATTAAACATATGTTTAATTTAACTAGAAATTCTAGAAGTCTCTAGCCTTATCCAAATTGGTTCCACAATGTAGGGTTCGACAGTACAATCCGAACGTTCCGTTTTTGGTCCAGTTTTGTTAACATGTGCTTGAATTATAAATAATATTCATTCATAATTTAATTTAAATAATAATCCCCTTTATTATATAATTAATACTTAATTAATTTTACTAAAGCTAATTACTTTTGGATTTACGGCATAGGGTTTCGAAACTCTACTTCTATGTTTACTGCTCTGTTCGTTCCTTCTTGTTTTTGTTTCCATTATTCCTGTTAGAAACCCTACACCACGCAGGTTATATAAATAAATTAACTTAATTAAGTTTAAAAACTAATTACTATTAATTAAGTTTTTAATTACTTTTGACTCAATGTTAACAGGCCGATTAATGCTCCCAGCTCCTTCGTGTTCACCGTTTTCCTTCGTTCCTGGTTCAAGCTTTAGCACACACCGATTTCATCTCACCGTGCCACCACCTCGTTGATCGGAGGTCGATCAAAATTGACTAGAGCGTGCGCCGGACCCTTCTCCTCCTTCGACATCAGTCTCAAGCCACCACGTGAAACTGTTTGCCCCGAAATAGTCCATGACCGTATGAGCTTTGAGCTCGATTTCCAGCTACCTCGGCACAGAGAAATTGATCACAGCCGTTCAATGGCTAGATCTGGACATGATGTAAAGATTTTTAATTGGTGATATTTCGAATAGAGGTGAGGAATTCTTGATTTTAGGACGGAAAATATTGGTGATTTCTGGCCGTTAATATGAGGGTGGAGGCGCAGTCAACCTATTGTTCATGGGCAAAAGTGCACGCATAGATTAGGGTTTAACGCAGGGTATATATAATTGAATTTTATTAATATTTTATTATATACGAAACATACATCATAACCATCAAACAAAAACCACCTCACATGATCTCCTTTGAAACAAAAATTGAAATCCTTGCAGATTTAAATATTCCGAACACGATGGAATAAGTTTCGTCAGATTCCGAGATCATTTGTGAAAGTTCCTTTATAATTGCATAACGTAAATTGATACGTGCTTAAATTTTCTACGATCGCATATTAACTCCATAAATCGTAAATTTGGGAATCTTACAATAATATCATTATAGATTTAATAAAATTCGTTTCGTTGAATTATAGGATCGTTTGAAAATTGGTTATTCTTAATGTTCACGTTAAATCAAATAAAACGGTTAAATAAAAACATAGGCATTAACGATCAAACGGTAAGTCCGATCGTTACAAAAATCGAATTCTATAATAACTTACTAATACAGATCTAATGACACAGGTTTCATCGCATTCCGAGACTGTTCACCTGGAATGATATTTTATACGCAAAACGACGATATAATTGGACACCAAAATACTTGGTCTCCAAAAATAACGAACCATACATATCTCGATTGTAAACAACAATACGAATCCAGCGGAACATGTCTCACATCTTAATTTGATCGTTTTCCCAAGTTATCAAATATTCCACCTAATTAAATTAAATTCATTTAATTAATCTCTAAGGAAAATAGTTGTGCGTTTATGGCTACCGAGGTCGCTTATGATGTCGGATTGCCATGAAATTTGTTCTCAAATAATAATTCGACGTTACAGATCCAATGATACTGATTTTGTTGAAATCCGTGACTATTTTTATCTTGATTAATATTAATATACAATTCACTTTTCTATCAAATGAACATTAAACTAATTATTTTAAAATATATTAACTTCCATTATATTTCAACGACCTATATAACTGTTCAGAAGGCATATTTATACAATTCTTGGTTATAACAATATTAAATTTGTTTAAAACCCCTTTATTTTATTAAATAAATCATTATAATTTATAAACTAATCCATAGCGACTACTTGAAATTTTGATTTGGACATAACTCGAAATCTACAATATGAAATCTCAATTTTTCTCTTTAATTAGAAAATTATAATCCAATAGAATCGAACGATTCTTGTTCTGAAGAATTCCGACTTAAAATAGATTCTGCATATTTAATCGAAGTTCAAAACGTAATATTACGAACTATCGCGATGTTATGAGTTCGTTTTAAATTTGAATATAAATTATACATTCAAACTTCGTTAAACTAATAAATACAAATCCATTTATATTTCCAAATTAACATTTAAAATCAAATTAAATGTTTAAAAACAAAACAGTCAAAAATCTGGGTTGGTACAGGTTCATAGTTTGGTTCAAAGTTTAAATTGGACCATTTGCTGAGGTGTGCACGAGATCAAAAGTTTAACGCGTCAAATTCGAAAGTTAAGAATAATTAAACTTGGATTTAACCAGTTTTCATTGTTGGAAATCAGAGGAAGCGGTATGTGTTTATTTTGTTCTCACCAATCAAAATTAGTGTTTTGTTCAGACTACCAAAAAGTAGTGTGAACAAACTCGCGTTGCTATACTCATTTATTTTATCTGCATTAATGACAATAATTAAAAGAGAGATGCTAGGAGGCCCGAAATATTGTGGCCAGGTTTGTGCGGAAATGAGTGCAAATCACGGAGGTGCGTTGGATTTAGTAACCACTTTTTGCATGAGTGAACAGGTGCCTTTAGATTATATTCGGGCAGAATACCCTACTAGTATTTCGGGCCCTATAGCTTTGCTGTAATTAAAATAGGATTTGACCGTTCAACCCAAAAGCTATAACTACTCACTAGTTGACAATTATGTGACGGCTGAACTAACACGTGCGTTATGCACGTAGAAATATTCTTATAATGCATGATTTGTGCGTCTACGACCAGTTTGGTATCTTAATGTTCCTGCCACGTTAGGAATTGAGTCAACGACCAATTAACTCTATTCGACGAAGCTGTGAAAGCAGAATCCAACGAGATTTTATTTTGGTAAACATGCAGTTAGTCAATAAAAAAAAATGAAATAATTATTGAATTGACTACTTTTCTAAATAGGAAAATGCCGGCTTCAATATTTTTAGAACCCAACTTATCGGTACTATACAAAGCTACGTAGTACAAAATTATAAATAATACCAAAGTTTTAGATGATTGTTACAACTGAAAGTCTATAATAACAATCACAGTATATTAACTAATCATATTCCCTAAGCACATTACACTTTTGGAGTTGGATTTATTCATCTTTCATTATTAATTAACCCAACCCCAAAAAATATTTGTTACAATTAATTAACTCAATAAAAACCAAACAAATAGTGTCAAATTTTCATTAATCAGCAGCTAAATTATAAATTTGATTTCTCTAATCAAATGCTACCAAAAATAGTACCAACAAAGCTAGAATTATACATGTATGGTAATTAAAATAGTATTCAAATATTCTATCATTTACAGATGTACAAATGAACAAAAGAATGAATGTTGATCAAAATCAATCTACAGCTATCCAGTCAGTTCCAAAAGGAAGAAACCTAAACGTCATAGGGATACGAAGCATTCAAGGCAGAAGCTACACAAGGAGAATCCTTCCAAACCCCTGAATGCAAAGCAAGCAGCTCCTTCACCCTCTTCTTACTCTTCACCCCACAATCCACCTGCATCAACAAACACAGCTTGCTCACCACCCCAAACTCAGCCATCTCCTTCAACACCTGCTTCGTCGCCCAACACTTCCCCAAATTGTACATCACCGTTATGGCCCTCTCGCTGGCCACCATGGAAACCCTCACCATCTTCTTTGACACAATGGCTATCCCGGCCCCATGCCCCACTATCTTCTCCCTCCCCTCCGCGCACTCGCTCAGCCTTGACAGCACCACCAGCGCCATCTCCGTCATCCTCCTCTCCTTCTCATCCATCAACAGTTCTATCACCACTTCCACCGCCCCTTCTTCCACTGCCTTTACTCTATTCCTCCCATGCGATATCACTATATTTAACACATGCAGAGCTGCTTTGGTCACTTGGTTGCTTATTCTATCCTCCACCACCTTCACCATCTCTACTATCAACCCTTCTTTTACTCCCTTCAGCTGTTGAACTCTGTCAATCATCGACCCAAGCAACATAGTCGCATACGCTCGAGTTTGAAAGCCGAAGCACTCCAAAATGGAGGTCAATGTGTTGATGAAATCTGGATTATCATGTAACAACTCATCAAGTGACTTGTTGGACATTTGAAGTGAATGAAGCACGTTGAGCGCCTCATCAACTACGTGCTCATGTTCTAAGTGTTTTTGTACAGCGGAGGCTAAGAATTGGATGGCTCCGGACGAGTGGACACACCGTCTGTTGTGCTCGCTCTCAGTGATTATGGACTTCAACTTTTTAATGGTAGCCAAAAGAGAGCCAGAGTCGGTGCCATGGAGGAGATCGTTGATTTGAGATTTAGTGATGAGGGGACGGGGAGTGGGAAAGCGCTGGATGCCATGGCTGGCGTTGATGACACACCAGGCTTGGATCATACGGCGCAGGGTGTGGTTTGGGGTGAGTAGGTCGAAATCAGAGGGTAAGGGCTGGTTTGTAAGAGGGCAGGTGTTGTGTTTGTTTGTGAAGATCCAGGTCTCTATGTTGTGGCGGTCGTAGGTTATGCCTGTAGGGAGGGTCACTGGATCTTTCATTATTTGGAGAGAGATTGGGCATAGAAAGAATGATGGTACTTCTATTCCTTCAAATGACATGCTTGGAGAAATTTGTTTATGTTTAGGTTTATGTACTGATTGATTTCTGTAAAAAGAACGCAGGCTTTATATATAGGAGGATAAGATTTGAAGAGCTCATTCAAAGAGATGGCAAAGTCCACGCGGACTTCAATTAAATGCATGATGCTATTTAAGCAGATAACTGTTGCTAGCTGGTTTAGGTTGAATGTGCGCTTTCTATCTTAAATTTTTTAGTTGCTGTTTGGCTTTGCTTTGTTTTATTTTATTAAATCTTTTCGAAGGGACAAGAAATGTGATATGCGTGTGGAATACAGCAGACAAGCCGTGGGCCTGTGGTTCTTGTTCCTGTATGTATCGTTGTAGCGTCTCCAACTGTTTTTGCACTTCAATATTACATTTCCTGAAATCACAAAACGTGCATTCACTTTCCCTACAAGTTTTATAACCAGATGCTTGTTTGTTCGGACACGAATGCATTGACCGAACGGACATTCAAATTATTAGATAACGTTCAGCAGGTGGTTGAAGTGATGATGGCTGAACAGACATCCGAACTTCGAGCACCCGCTTAATAAGCATTTCAAAAGATCACAAACTTGTAAAATTTGCAAAAAAATATAATCAATTGTGTAATATGAAGTCTTCTAAAGATGGAAATGGATGTACAAATAATAAAGATGTAATTTCGAACCACTTCTTAAAAGGAGGTTATTTTTTCCAGTCGCCTGCTTCTTCTAAGATAACCCTCAAACGTATTTTTAAATTTCACGGTTATTAATTCTGTACAAGTGTTTGTTTTCTGGTTTGGTTCGAGATTAAAATTTATCGATTTGTACTCGTCCGTTTTTCATTTGTTACAGGAATTAAAATGAAAAAAATTGTAAGATATTTTATCTATAAGAATTATGCAATGAATTTTCTAGTGTTCAAACACCATTCGTGCGTTATTCGGTTCATACGAAATGTGTTTAAACCAACTCTCCATTCGATCCATGTATGTTCAAGACTCTTGTAGAACTGGATAGATACCTCTATATCTGTTTTATATTCCCATCTGTCCGATAAACAATGTTGTCAAATAGAACTCATCGTTTGTGATGCAGATGCTTTAACAGTATGATATGTTTATGTAACAATCCAACTTTAATTTTCATATTTAAATTGACATTTAATTATACATGTTCAAGTCAAAGGCACAGAGAAGCGGATGGTTAAAATTAGAGGGTAAGTAAAAAAAGAAATATTAAAATAGAAGAAGAAGAAATACAAATACCACAGAATCAGAGTAGACAAGAATCAAACAACGGAACGAATAAAATATAATATATCAATACTCTTTACAAAGAGAGAAAACTGTATATATATGATACAACATCATAGTACACAAACAAGTGAGATTATAAAATCTGATTAATACAACATACAACTAAAATAGGTTATACCAGAAAATACGGGAATACATCTCGACTCCTGCTCCTCTCCTAAAACTCCAAGCAAAACATATCCTGGAGAATATACTCGGTCTGACCCATAAACAATTTTTTTTTTTTTTTTTGCAAGGCCGACCGATTTTTTTAGTGATCTGTAACACTCTTTTATTTATTACAAAATAAAAAATACAAAGTATTCCAAGTGATATGTAGTCAACATACTAACTATTGGTTCTTTCACACGCGGAAGAAGCTGCACCAAACACTGCACGCTACAAATCTTACATTCAAAAACATTACTTAATTAAAACAACAAAATAACTTGACAAATAGACCTGACAACAAGCAAAAGGCTCGGACCACTTCAGCCCATGTCGTCAACTAGCCCTTTGAGTAGCTCAATCTTCTTTCTTGTCGTAATTGGAGCACTTCCCTATGACCTACCAGAAGATGAGACTTCAATCGGCGAGTTGATGATAGGGTCTGGGGGCGCTTTGTACCATGGAGGAAGTTTAATATGGTCATAAGGACCAGGTTTCTTTTTGGCTTTATTGTTTTCCTTGTTACCAGAAAGTGGAGTAGATGGGCTGATATTACATGGAGGTTTATGATAGGTAATTTCTCTTAGGTTTACTTGAAGCTTGGGAATTTTGCTTTTACTAACATTTAGAAAGCCTGGCTTGAACACGGTCGACGATAGCTTCGACGCGCTCATTTCATTTTGTATTAGCCCCAACCTTTCATGCTCCTCAGCATACAACTCCATCGAATTGTAGTTATAAATCATAACATCCATGAGCTTAAGTTTCTCAACACATAAAAATGGATCTAACAAACCACTTTTAATTTCAGCACGCAGGGCTTCGATCGTTTCACGTACACCTTTGTTGTCTAGTTTGTAGTTTGCTTTATCCTTAGTTTTAGACTTATTACCCCACCTTGCCACTGAAATTAACACAGACAAAATTTAATTGCAAGAATAAGTCATGTCCCGCCGCATCTTCGATAATGCTCACATCCGCATTTTCTCCTACTGGAGCTATGTGTCCTACCTTTTTTTTTAATCAATTTGGCCTTGTTCAACATCCGTTAAACTGTGTTCATCTTCCACGCGCAGCTGTTGTGCAACGTGTAACACCCCGTGTATTCTATAACTGTGGAATTAACAAATTAAAGTATAATTAATTTGAAATCAAAGAACTAAGGGAAACAGGATACGCCATTGCGTTCGTCTCGGAAAAATACGCGAAATAGAGTCCGAGTTTTCGAAAAACGGAGTCCGTATAAAGAAGATATGGCCTTCGGAAGTTTTTAAATTAAGTTTAAAATTCAAACAGAATAAAACAATTAAAAATTCCGAAGTGGGGCCCAATGGGCCAGGGCGGAAGAACACCCGCCTGACGCACCCAGGTCGACTGGGCTGTCGACCTGGTCTAACCAGGTCGACAGGCCTGTCGACAGGTCTGTCGACAGGGGTGTCGACCTGGTCCAGAGCTAGGTCGAACCCAGCCCAACCTGGCTGGCCTATTCTATGTTGGTCGATTTTCTGTGGTCTGCTTTGTCATTAGGGCTAGGTGGCAGGCTCTAATTGGTCTCTCTTTCGAATGAATGGCTACGATCAATCCAAGCAACATCAATGGTCCTAATCAGTTCATAAACTCTATAAAAATGACCCTAGACTCTACCTAGGTTTCTTACACAATTCTCTAGCCTCCATTGCTCTCTTCTTCTAATTAAAAATAAAAATGGCGTCTCTGCTCTGCTGGAATTAAAACTAGAAGATAATCAACATCAGCCTAAGCAACTCAATTCAAACTAGGGATTAAAGTTTCTGCAAAGATCCTACAACAAGTTAAAGTTCTTTCTTTAATCCAATCAAGGCAAGTACAGTTATTTTCCGCTATAAACGTTAATAATAATTTTGATATGTTTTTGATTCTGAATCTGAGATTGTATATATATTCTCTTCTGTCAGATCTGTTCTTCTGTATCCCTTTTCTTCTTTTCTGTGTTTTTATAGCCAGGCTACCACGAGCCTGTGCCTAATCTCATAAGAGATGAACGTATGAACGCAAATTTTGGGATGAATGATGCGAAATTTGACAAGACTAAATTGAATGTATGACTTTAGGTCTGAGGCATAAAATATATTGGACATATGCATAAATTTGACTATGAACATATAATTTATGCATGTTGTATGCATAGCTATGTTGTAATTTAGAACCGTAATTAATGAGCATATGTTGTAAACATAGATTTGGATCTATGCATATTCTATGATAGAAGAAAAGAGGAACCATTGTAAGATTACATATGATTTGAGACTTTGGACAAAATGCATATAAATGTCAAGATCTGATTTTTAGAAAATATGATTTAAAGATTTAGATTTTTGGGTATAGTTTGCATTATGATTCATGACTTAAAAAGAAGAAAATATGGAGGCTTAGGTGTAAAAGATTTGCATTAATTATGATATCTATTATTGAGATTACACCTAAATAGGGATTTTTGGATATATGGCATGCATTGGAATTAATGGTTATATTTGTGAATCTGCTGTAAAATGCTAGTTTAACAAAAATTGGAACATATGTTATAGGGTAAATTATGTCCATATTCTGCGTTAGGTAAATATATGCAAACATGGAAGTATATGATCATATTGTGAATCATGACATTATTTAGGCATATGAACTTAGGCCTAATTTATGTTTAGGCAAGGCATGTAAATAGAACCTTTAGAAATATTAAATTTGCTAAATCTGCTAATTTGCCAAGTTGACTAAACTGCTAGTTTTGTTATATTGCCTAGACTGTTAATTAGATTGAAATGCCTAATCTGTTAAATTTGTCGGTTGAAATGCCTAACCTGTTATATGCCAAAATCTGCTAAGTTGCTAAATCTGTTAAATCCGTTATGTCATATAAAATCCGTTATCTGCTATGTTGATATAATCATCCTGTGATTGATATAATCTGAATTGGCATATATATATATTGGGCACGCGCATAAACGGAAAATTATTAATTAATTGGCCGCAAAGATAAACATGGCTAACTCGAGGTTAGAATGAGTTTGCGGCGTAAATCTGCCCGGAACCGCCCGGCACATCCAGTGGCCGCAAACAATAGGTTCTAATGTGAGAAGTTAGTCATAACATGCGTAAGACACGAGGTTAGGTCTGGCTTGTGGCAGAAGTCTGCCCGGAACCGCCCGGCATATCCAGCGGCCACAAGCTACCGACCTAATGTGAGAGGTCTGTGCATTAATAATTAATTAATGCAAATCTAAGATAAGAATGACGTCTAAAACGTATTGGGGAAAAATAGGGTTAAACCAAAGGGATTAATGAATGTAGTAAAACCCGTCCATGAATCTGTAGGCCCAATACAAAGTTAGACAAATCTGAAAAATCTGTACATCTGACCTGTTAGTCTGAAAACTTGTTAACTTAATTTGTGAATTAGTAAACCCGAATTCTGTATGTCTGAACTTGTAAACAAGTTAATCTGAAATCTGTTAGTCTGGGGACACAAGGTTAGGAAGGGAATAACTTGTGTCATCTGTTGTTTGGGACCCATATTAGTCAGTAACCCTTTCTGGTATCAAAACTTTGACCCAACAGTAGGTAGGGTCCGGGCACGCTTACTGAACTAATTATAAGTGGTTCATTCTGATAATGGCGAGGGGTGTTGATGGTGCGTTCCAACCGGGTCGTGTGCGTGCATGGATCCCGGTCTGCCTCTGAGGATGTAAGACGCCGTGACATCTGTAAATAGGTCTGTGCCAATTGGTTGTCACTTTAGGGAGTGATACACCCTACTGTGGGGCCGACACAGGATATTTATGTATTAGGGAGCCGATCGCTTGGGGTAGGGTTTTAGGGTACGCTTAGTTCTGTCTGTTTCTGTTGGTACCGTCTGTTTCTGTTGGGTGGTAACACCTGTCTGTTTCTGTGTGGTACCGTCTGTTCGGGTGGTAAAGACCCATTACTAGTGTACACCTAATTCCACATTTTGTTTCCATAGGGATAAATATGTTTCTTCTTCTGTCTGTTTCTGATCGGGTAGTAAAGGCCCATTATTAGCATTCTGTTTCTGTTAAAGTATTTTGTACCCGTTCCTGCTTCAATTTAGACATTAGGGTGACACCTAATTTTGCTATACTAGTATTAGTGCAGAGAAGTGTAAAACAATAATTTATATCATTCGGTTTTTCCGTTATATCTGCTACACCTGTTATAGTTATCTCACATCCAGTTTTATGTTCATATCATATTATTATTATCTGTTCATATGCTGAAAGTCACTGGACTTGCCAGACTTTTTGTCTGACCCTTGTTGTTTCGCCTCCTTTCTTCCGTTTCCCCCCAGGTTATCCAAGGAGGGAAATACTTTAGCTTGATCCGGATTTCTCTTTGCTCGAAGTGCTTAAAGTATGGCTTGGCTCTGTATAGCTTCCGTTCCATGGGGATTATGATTTTAAACTATGCATTTTGAAGGCTTTTGTACAAGACTGATATTTTGTACTTGAATTCTGAAATTGAAAGGATGTAACCATATTAAATTTTCTGTTTCCGCTGTAATAAAGTTAAAATTTTTCAAGTACTGTTTTATCTGTCTTGTAAGTTTCTGTTCTGTTTACTAAAATGCTCCACCAAAGTTAAGGCATTCCCTTTGTGAGTGACCTTAACGGAGGTGGGGTGTTACACTTGGTATCAGAGCTGAAGGTTACCAGATTGGGTAAAGTTTTTGAAAACTATTTTCAAAAAGGTTTTGGAAAGGAAGTATTTTCAAAAATAAAGCCTATTTTGAAAAACATGATCCCCAAGAGCCATATATCTTTCTTTCAGTCCTTTTTGTATTGAACCTTTCCTTTTTCGTTCCAACATGTCTGAAGCATCTGAGATACCAGAGGGTGTTCATGTACCCGGTTGGTTTCGTCAATATCTTGAGGCTAGGACCGCCGCTGCAGGTCCAGCAAATGATCCCCCTCCTCCACCCCCTCCTCGTGCAATTGCTTTCTCAAAGATCTGTAGAGATTTTAGGGCCATGGGTGGGAAGGATTTCAAAGGAACTGAATCATTCGTAGAAGCTAGGAATTGGCTCAAAGAAACTGAGGATCTATTCGTTATCTTCGAGGTGGACGATAGGCAGAAGGTACAGTTGGCAGTATGGCTGCTCAAAGACGAAGCTTCCTACTGGTGGGAAGTCACTAACGCCGAGAGGCCAGTTGAGACATGGATGGATTTCAGAACAAGGTTTGAGACAAAATTCCTCTCGCAAGCTGAACGAAGTTTACAATTGGAAAAGTTCTTGTCTCTTAAGCAAGGAAGTATGACGGTCAAGGAATACGTCAACCAGTTCAACCAACTAGCAAGATTCGGATTGGTTTTAGTCAACACTCAGCATAAAAAGGCTCTCCGCTTTGTTAAAGGATTGAATGAGCCACTGCACAGCCTAGCCATGACCCATGTACCCATGGGAGCAACTTACGAGAAATTGGTGGATATGGCACTACTGCACGAGGAAGACAAGGGCCCGAAAGAGACAAAGAAGGAAGAACCACAGAATAAGAAAGCGGGGCCCAAAAAGGAAACACAAAAGAAGGATGAGAAGTCTGAAGGTAAGAAGGGGAAAAAGTGCTTTACTTGTGGGAGCTCAACTCATCTGAACAAGGATTGCAGAAAAAGGAAGGGCGCTTGCTTCAACTGTGGGGAGATGGGACACTTCACTAGGGACTGCCCGAAGAGACGAGGACAAGGAGGGCAGGCGAACACTCTTGAGGCTAGTGGCTAGGATAGAAATAGGAAAATTTCTATAGTAGGTTTAATTTCTTTATCTGATTGTGACTTTTTCTGATTTTGGTATTTTGATTATGTAATCGATACTCTGCACTTTAATTCTAGTATTATTTCTGAATTCCGCTATAGACTCAGACCCATAAGGGTTATGGATCATCTGTTTGAGACTGGGGTTTGAGGGATATCTGTGTTAGGCGTCAAGTATGACGCATACATTCTGAGTTTTCGTGGGGTGTCAATTTGATATTGGTTTCGGTCTTTGGGGCCGATACTTAGGACCCATGTCTAATGGGAACCAAATTTTCGTTCTATCTATACTCGCTTCCATCATTCGACTGTATCCTATCAATCGAATATTTGAACTTTAGGTAGAAACTAATGGGTGTAAACATGTGTTTGAGACATGTTATGTTTGATGATTGCAAGTGGTTGCTAGTGGTTGCCCGTGGATGCATATACACACACTAGGCACTAGATCGGCTCGAAAACACTCTCATACTGCATATGGATGGGTGAGCATTTTTCAATTCTTGTGGATGCAAATTTGTTGATTCAGCATATGGATGTTGCATTTGAGTGAATGGTTGTGCACTCATATAGAAATAATATATATCATCAAAATTCTATTGCATACATGTTGGACTCATGGCACTGACATAATTCGCATTAAGGAGGTCAACTGAATCAGTAGACCGCCTGATCTTTGCATTAGATAAGGAACATATACACACACTTTTGCATATGTCCATACAACATTAGAAGTTTTCTAAGGACAATGGATGCTTGTGGATGATGGTTGAGTAGATGGGTGATTGGATGGTAGGACACATTCTTCTTAACTTGAAGATTTCGGGGACGAAATCCTTTTAAGTGGGAGAGAATGTAACACCCCGTGTATTCTATAACTGTGGAATTAACAAATTAAAGTATAATTAATTTGAAATCAAAGAACTAAGGGAAACAGGATACGCCATTGCGTTCGTCTCGGAAAAATACGCGAAATAGAGTCCGAGTTTTCGAAAAACGGAGTCCGTATAAAGAAGATATGGCCTTCGGAAGTTTTTAAATTAAGTTTAAAATTCAAACAGAATAAAACAATTAAAAATTACGAAGTGGGGCCCAATGGGCCAGGGCGGAAGAACACCCGCCTGACGCACCCAGGTCGACTGGGCTGTCGACCTGGTCTAACCAGGTCGACAGGCCTGTCGACAGGTCTGTCGACAGGGGTGTCGACCTGGTCCAGAGCTAGGTCGAACCCAGCCCAACCTGGCTGGCCTATTCTATGTTGGTCGATTTTCTGTGGTCTGCTTTGTCATTAGGGCTAGGTGGCAGGCTCTAATTGGTCTCTCTTTCGAATGAATGGCTACGATCAATCCAAGCAACATCAATGGTCCTAATCAGTTCATAAACTCTATAAAAATGACCCTAGACTCTACCTAGGTTTCTTACACAATTCTCTAGCCTCCATTGCTCTCTTCTTCTAATTAAAAATAAAAATGGCGTCTCTGCTCTGCTGGAATTAAAACTAGAAGATAATCAACATCAGCCTAAGCAACTCAATTCAAACTAGGGATTAAAGTTTCTGCAAAGATTCTACAACAAGTTAAAGTTCTTTCTTTAATCCAATCAAGGCAAGTACAGTTATTTTCCGCTATAAACGTTAATAATAATTTTGATATGTTTTTGATTCTGAATCTGAGATTGTATATATATTCTCTTCTGTCAGATCTGTTCTTCTGTATCCCTTTTCTTCTTTTCTGTGTTTTTATAGCCAGGCTACCACGAGCCTGTGCCTAATCTCATAAGAGATGAACGTATGAACGCAAATTTTGGGATGAATGATGCGAAATTTGACAAGACTAAATTGAATGTATGACTTTAGGTCTGAGGCATAAAATATATTGGACATATGCATAAATTTGACTATGAACATATAATTTATGCATGTTGTATGCATAGCTATGTTGTAATTTAGAACCGTAATTAATGAGCATATGTTGTAAACATAGATTTGGATCTATGCATATTCTATGATAGAAGAAAAGAGGAACCATTGTAAGATTACATATGATTTGAGACTTTGGACAAAATGCATATAAATGTCAAGATCTGATTTTTAGAAAATATGATTTAAAGATTTAGATTTTTGGGTATAGTTTGCATTATGATTCATGACTTAAAAAGAAGAAGATATGGAGGCTTAGGTGTAAAAGATTTGCATTAATTATGATATCTATTATTGAGATTACACCTAAATAGGGATTTTTGGATATATGGCATGCATTGGAATTAATGGTTATATTTGTGAATCTGCTGTAAAATGCTAGTTTAACAAAAATTGGAACATATGTTATAGGGTAAATTATGTCCATATTCTGCGTTAGGTAAATATATGCAAACATGGAAGTATATGATCATATTGTGAATCATGACATTATTTAGGCATATGAACTTAGGCCTAATTTATGTTTAGGCAAGGCATGTAAATAGAACCTTTAGAAATATTAAATTTGCTAAATCTGCTAATTTGCCAAGTTGACTAAACTGCTAGTTTTGTTATATTGCCTAGACTGTTAATTAGATTGAAATGCCTAATCTGTTAAATTTGTCGGTTGAAATGCCTAACCTGTTATATGCCAAAATCTGCTAAGTTGCTAAATCTGTTAAATCCGTTATGTCATATAAAATCCGTTATCTGCTATGTTGATATAATCATCCTGTGATTGATATAATCTGAATTGGCATATATATATATTGGGCACGCGCATAAACGGAAAATTATTAATTAATTGGCCGCAAAGATAAACATGGCTAACTCGAGGTTAGAATGAGTTTGCGGCGTAAATCTGCCCGGAACCGCCCGGCACATCCAGTGGCCGCAAACAATAGGTTCTAATGTGAGAAGTTAGTCATAACATGCGTAAGACACGAGGTTAGGTCTGGCTTGTGGCAGAAGTCTGCCCGGAACCGCCCGGCATATCCAGCGGCCACAAGCTACCGACCTAATGTGAGAGGTCTGTGCATTAATAATTAATTAATGCAAATCTAAGATAAGAATGACGTCTAAAACGTATTGGGGAAAAATAGGGTTAAACCAAAGGGATTAATGAATGTAGTAAAACCCGTCCATGAATCTGTAGGCCCAATACAAAGTTAGACAAATCTGAAAAATCTGTACATCTGACCTGTTAGTCTGAAAACTTGTTAACTTAATTTGTGAATTAGTAAACCCGAATTCTGTATGTCTGAACTTGTAAACAAGTTAATCTGAAATCTGTTAGTCTGGGGACACAAGGTTAGGAAGGGAATAACTTGTGTCATCTGTTGTTTGGGACCCATATTAGTCAGTAACCCTTTCTGGTATCAAAACTTTGACCCAACAGTAGGTAGGGTCCGGGCACGCTTACTGAACTAATTATAAGTGGTTCATTCTGATAATGGCGAGGGGTGTTGATGGTGCGTTCCAACCGGGTCGTGTGCGTGCATGGATCCCGGTCTGCCTCTGAGGATGTAAGACGCCGTGACATCTGTAAATAGGTCTGTGCCAATTGGTTGTCACTTTAGGGAGTGATACACCCTACTGTGGGGCCGACACAGGATATTTATGTATTAGGGAGCCGATCGCTTGGGGTAGGGTTTTAGGGTACGCTTAGTTCTGTCTGTTTCTGTTGGTACCGTCTGTTTCTGTTGGGTGGTAACACCTGTCTGTTTCTGTGTGGTACCGTCTGTTCGGGTGGTAAAGACCCATTACTAGTGTACACCTAATTCCACATTTTGTTTCCATAGGGATAAATATGTTTCTTCTTCTGTCTGTTTCTGATCGGGTAGTAAAGGCCCATTATTAGCATTCTGTTTCTATTAAAGTATTTTGTACCCGTTCCTGCTTCAATTTAGACATTAGGGTGACACCTAATTTTGCTATACTAGTATTAGTGCAGAGAAGTGTAAAACAATAATTTATATCATTCGGTTTTTCCGTTATATCTGCTACACCTGTTATAGTTATCTCACATCCAGTTTTATGTTCATATCATATTATTATTATCTGTTCATATGCTGAAAGTCACTGGACTTGCCAGACTTTTTGTCTGACCCTTGTTGTTTCGCCTCCTTTCTTCCGTTTCCCCCCCAGGTTATCCAAGGAGGGAAATACTTTAGCTTGATCCGGATTTCTCTTTGCTCGAAGTGCTTAAAGTATGGCTTGGCTCTGTATAGCTTCCGTTCCATGGGGATTATGATTTTAAACTATGCATTTTGAAGGCTTTTGTACAAGACTGATATTTTGTACTTGAATTCTGAAATTGAAAGGATGTAACCATATTAAATTTTCTGTTTCCGCTGTAATAAAGTTAAAATTTTTCAAGTACTGTTTTATCTGTCTTGTAAGTTTCTGTTCTGTTTACTAAAATGCTCCACCAAAGTTAAGGCATTCCCTTTGTGAGTGACCTTAACGGAGGTGGGGTGTTACACAACGTCATTTGACATTTCTTCTCGGCAACTGAGCTCACTTTTATCATTTTCCATAATCTGAGCTGGACCTGCACCTTTATCCTCAACATCTATTTCAGCCAAACAACCAGATCGTATTTTTCCCCGTGAAGAAGAAATTCCTGTAGATTCGACAAAAGAGGAAAAACACGAGAGAGCAACTCACTTACTTGCCTGATTTCCCCCTCCTCACTAACATTGTCTTCAGCTTGAACTAACGCTTCTTCCTGCAGCGTAGATAGCACGGCGAACCTGCTGCTACCAGTTTCACCTCCTTCAGCCACAACTTTTGATTTATTCTTGCTCAATAAGAGATTCTTCCCTGAAAGATCTTTACTCTCCCCCATAACTCTCGTCTACATAGGGCTTGGACGAGCCATATTAACACCTTTGCTCACATAAGTGTTAGATTGCTCACACTCCGTAAAATAATTAGCATTTGATTGATCCTTAACGGTATTAGAGTTACCTTTAGTTGTATCATCTCTAAACTTCACACAGTTGTTCCAATTGTGGCCAAAACTTACACATTTAACATAAATAGCAGGTCTCCACAGGTAAGTTACTTGCACAATCTGCTCACTTCTATCTGGCAGTAACATGGGGAAGTTGTAAGGAAGCTCATCGAGAGGAGAAATTTCTACCATGCATTTCGCGTACTCATGATGATCAACCTTCTCAGTAGAGAGGTCCATGCAAAGAATTTTACCAATATGCATTGCCAAATATCAAATGCCAACTTTCGACAAACAGTTAAGCGTCAAGTTATAGAGTTTAATCCAAACTAGGACTGAGCTACAGACTTATTTAAATCAACAAATCAGACATCCAAGGACGAACTATGAATAATTTGTCTTGAATTATCACCAGGTCAGCTTGTAGAATTCTTTCACGGTCATCAACATTATCAAAAAAGAAAAAGAAAACCGAACCTATCGATTTGATTTTGACCCCTTTTGAAGGCTTCCAAAGCTTCTTCAACCAATACGAGACTATAGAAAACGGTAACGGTCGGTCAAGGAAATGGCCAATGAGGTAGCCACTCCACTGCTCCTTAGCGGCTTCAAGATCTAGGTCATTGGTTGCAACGCTTTTCCTTTAAAAACAAGCTTCATGGGATGGGGAGAGAAAGAACCAGCGTTCCTAGGCTTAGAATCAAAAAGCGAGGACCATTTATTGGAAGGAGGTCCTACGTCTAAATTCGGGCTACCGGAAGTTGAAAAGGAGGCGGAAAAGGAACCGGAGGAAGTTCAGTAGGAGGAGATAAAGGTATGGATCAGTGGGTCTAGATGGAGATGGTTTTGGGATGGAGAAAGCCTAGAAGAGAAGTTAGGTCTAGCAGAGAAAGACAAAGGAAAGGACGCCCATTTTTGAGGGTTTTTTGTGCCCTGTATAGATAATAACAAATTAATAGCACAACAAAATTTCTTAGTAATAGTATCTATTAGATATGAATTCTTTAACATTTTATTCCTTATAGCCAAAGAATTTTTTAGTAAACTAAAATCAAGCCGGATCAGTCTGTAATACTTTCAGTGATAAAATCATAACAAACATCTTGCTTACCTTTTTAGAAATCCTTTTAAAGGAATGGAACTCTCATAAGACACGGCTACACATAGACATGACACGTATTTTTACCTTATGATAACCAAATCACTTTTTATATCAAAATCTAATGGTATTATCATAATGTCTATCAAACCACAAATAAATAAGAATATAGCCCAAAAGCTTGCATATCACTTTCCAACATAGTTGGTTTACAACTAAGAACGTATTGCTCGTATTGGAGTTTAGATTTCCAACATGACAAGGCATGGGACCTCCTCCCGATCAATGTTCTTTAGAGAGGAAACACTGGGGTTCAACAAGAACATCTTGCAACTCAGTCATACTTAACCGACCACTCATTCAACTTGAGTGTACCGAATATATTGTCACACACGGTTGTGATCAGCAACCATTTCCCGTAAGCAAATAGAAGCGATAGAAGAAGAAACAAGTGAACTTTCTCTAGATGGTGACAATACATCCTAATGAGAATGACCCACATAGCAATGATGCTTGCCCGATTTCTGTCATTTTCTGGTTGATGAGGCTTGAAGTCATGACAATTACCTTTTTAGATCATCACATTAACTTGGAGTGCCACATTGCCGGATCCATCAAATCATTAATTGTAACACCCCATATTTTCTGTTGACGTCATAGTAACGAATTAAACAATACTTAATTTAAAATGTGAGAATTAAGGGAAATGGGTTAAGCCATTGTGTTCATCTCGGAATTCTGGTTGAGATAGAGTCCGAGTTTGCGTAAATTGGACTTCGTATGAAGAAGTTATGGTTGTCAGAAGTTTCCAGAAAATTCAAATAAATTCAAACAGCTCGAAAAACAAGTTCAAATTCGAATCAAAAGTCAGAAGCGCCCTGGGCGGGAAAATTCCCGCCCAGGCAGGTCGACCAGGGGGTCGACCTTAGTGTCGACCTCCCCCCTAAAGGTCAACCTGGGGGTCGACCTGGCCCCCGGCCAGATCTGAATTTTGAATGACTGATGACTTGCTGCTGAGTCACTAGGGTTTCTGGATGGTCATGATCTTCTCTGAGTGGATGTGATTAACCCTAGGCTCATCTGACGGCTATAATTAAACTGAAATTCTATATAAACAACTCAATGCTCAACCTGAAAACACACAGAAAAATAATCCTAGAACTGAAATGCCGTCAGTAGAGAACTTGGAGTAGCCGTCACCGTTTTCAATTCAAAGACGAGTTAAAAGCTTACATCTAAAATCAAATTAAAACTACTCTAATTCAACGATCTTCATCAAAGGCGCGCATCTCCAATTTCAGAATTCAAACTTCAGAACGCAAGAATTCCTTTTAGTTTGTAAGTTGGTTATTACATAGATTTAAACGTTCCTTCAAATGAATTGTGACATGTTGTAATGTGAATATAGAATGATGCTTATGTATAAGATTTGATTTTCGTTCATCTTAAAGTATCGTTGTAATTAATCATGTCTACATGCTTGTGGTGATGAACATATTGTATATTAATCATGTCTATATGCTTATGGTGATGAACATATCGTATGTTATTGGAATCTATTATGATTGGGTAATGGATCTATTTTACCAATTAAATGGTAGAACATGTCATGTTTTAAATTGGTGGTTATTTGCAAGTTTATGATCTTAGACACATGCTTATATGTCAGATCAACACTCATGTATATTCATGTTAGGATTGAATCTAATTATGTTGTAAAAGTGGAATTGTAGTCCTCTTATGTTTTTAACATCGTGCTAAATTGTGATTAAAAATGATTATAATAGCTTTCTAATGTTTTGACATACATAAGATTATATGCTAAGTTGTGGGTTGAAACTGTGATTATATATTAAACTTCCATGCCAGACCTTTGTCAAGTTTACATGACCATTAGATCCTACTTAGTCACAAGTTCACCTTTACCAATTTAATTAAAGTTAACGATACCTCTATGCCAAGTTACACATGACAAGTTGAAATGTATGTTATTTCATGTTTATTTCATGTCTCTTGTTTATTACCCCTTTTCTTGTTTATGGGTTGGGCTAACTTACTAGCCCAACATTTTATGTGATTCATGCGTACGTTCCACGGGGGTAGCGATAGGAAATATGAAAATTCATGGCTTAGATTTGTTCATTAAATGGTATATTTGATATACCGTTTATGTTGAGCGTAATCAAAGGATAATTATGGCGTGATTAAATTAAATTTAATCTACATAAAGAAATTAGACATATATATATATATATGAATTTAGAAAAAACGAATATGCCTAACCCGAGGTTAGACTGAGTTGTGGTGTAAACCTGCCCGGAACTGACCGCCATATCCATTGACCACAACAAGACCTGTCTAATGTGGGTGGTTAGTGCGTCAAGCCCAAAAAGAACCCTATAAATCTGCTCGGAACCGACCGGCACATCCAGTAACCACAATAAGACTTTTCTAATGTGAGTGGTTGGTGCTGTAATAAATTAAAGCTAAGTCAAGATTAGTAGGGTCAAGTCAATTAGGGAAACACTTAACCGATTCAACATGTTAACTAAACGAATGGGTGGGGTTAGGTAAACTTGGACACTTAACCAAATAAACATGTTGATTAGAAAACCCTAATAATAGGGACCCATTCCAGTAGTAACCCACATGGATGTATCATGGTACCCTGAAATTAGGCAGGGTGGGGCATGATTACTGGGCTGAATTATAAGCGGTCAAATCTTCGGCGGTTGGTGGGCTAGTGTAGGTTCCGACGGAGTATGGGTGTGCACGTACTCCGGAGTGGAAAAAGCAGGCACTGGGCATCAATAGTATACACTGTGCATCTTGAATCGTGTCGGGTTGCCACCAGAGGGACTGATACACCCCATAGTGGGACCAGCACAGGTAGCTACAGTCAAGCGGGGCCGGATGACACATGATATGAATGCATGCGAGTAGGAGCCGATAATTAAGGGGATCATTTTTTATAAACACGTGGGGCTGGTTGAACCAATGGTTAAGTAGGTGCAAAGACTATAGTAATGGGTGCGATCACATGTTCCTCTTATCTTATATTAAAGTGTTGTCCTATGTTATGTTATCACTGTCATGATCCCTTTCCTTTTCTAAAGACTAGTAATCACTGAACTTACCAGACTTATTGTCTGACCCATTTTCTCTCGTCCTCTTTTCTTCCGTTTCCCTCCGCCCAGGCCCACAGGGAGGGAATACTGCAGCTTAGTCAGACTCTTTGCAAGCTTCAAGAAAGTAGATGTATGATTTGGACTCTCTCCTACCTTGGCTATGGCTCTTGGACATTATCCTTGGGGATTTATGCATTTTTACTTTTGGTTTACACTTCTTTATTGAGTAATCAAGACAGAAATTATGGTGTAATGTTTTGAAGTTATTTTGAGACAATCTGATGTAATGCTTTTGTATTGAACTACGTATGCAATAAATATTTGAATTTCGCTGCTTAAATTTATCTGTCTTGTAAAATTTTCTGTGTCTTGTACCTATAACCCTCCACCAAAGTTAAGACATTCCCTTTGTGAGTGACCTTAACGGAGGTGGGGTGTTTCATTAATTGATTTTCACAAATATACTCTTGGTGTTAGGCTAAAAGAAGTTTCCTTCTTCGTTATCAAACTTAGTATGTTTGTAAAACTCAATGTACATGATCTTAGGATATACTCTGTTAAACATTATACAAGTGTGTTCAGCGATTGAACAAAACCGAAGATACCTCAGAACAAGAGGCTTAATGCCACGTGTTCAATCTTGGTAATTAACTAGAGACATCAACGAGTAACCCTCTCTCGCTCTGAAGATCTATGTGTTCATTTTATTCCATAAGGTCCATGCAATGTTAATTCTCGAACGCAAAGTTGGTTAAAAGTGGTTTTTGGTCGAGTTCTCATCCCGGTCTCCTCGAACTAGCGCGTTAATAGTCGAAAAGCAACATTTCATCAATTTTATAACTTGCTTTAGTTATAAAAATAGTTTTAGAACTTCAAATTACGTCAATACACCTGACGACAAATCAACGTCTTAAAAGATGGATTTTAGGCCATCTGCTGTCAATCACTTAATTAATACTGTCAATTGATTAATATCACATTAATGTTGAATTTCCATTCAACAATCAACATCCAAATGGGATTTAACAATACTTGAGATAAACAATTCATATATAAATAGTATGAAAAACAAGTAATATACAAATATTTGAGGAATCTAGTTGGATCACATCAACCTATTTTTCCTACATCACAGCTTGTAACAACATTTAATTACTTCATATGAGATAGATAATACAATTTAAACCATTTAAATGACAAAATTAAAACTAACGTCAATCATAAACCAAACAAACATATCAGTCAAACAACAATAATCCAAACGTCCAATTTATGCTAATAATGATAAATTATAATAATATGAATTTAATCACATCCAGTATTTTAGAAAGCAAGAGACTAAACTCACATTTTGTTTTCGATCGACGATTTCCGGTTGATTTATATAATTGAAAACATACGTTTGAAATTACATAAAATTCTAGTCATCTCCAAACCATTCTGAACCGGCTCGATAACGTAGTATTTTCTGATACGATTCCAATGGCATTTGTTTCGCTGAATTCTGTTCATGTATGGGCAAGTTATAGCTATTGTAAGTTATACACGAATGGAATTAATAAATTTATAAACTAATGATGGTCATTAGTGCTAATTACCTTGGTTAAGCCGCTAATTACATGATTAGCAATCCCCTAATTACTATAAAAACCCGACACCTCCTCCTTTGTTTCGTACTCGAACCCTCACGCAACTTCAGATGGCCGTCTCCTTCACCATCGATCACCAGAGTCAACCACTCAACCATCTCCGCGAAGCCCTTCTCGAGATGCGGCTACACCAGACAGCCTCGACCTCTCATTCGCCATGGTTGACCAGAATTTTAAAGATGAACGGAAAATGGCTTGCGCCCAATTTCTCCACCGTTGGTCCATAATATATGACCGGACCAGAGCTAATGGATGGTCCTCCTCTTCCCCCGACCCTCAGACCTCAACCCAAAAAAACACCGAGGGAGATGCCATTAACAAAAAACCATAACTCCCACCCTCTCATTCAAATGTAGATATCTCTGCGTTTGAGCCACCATACGACGTCCGACCACCACAAACTGGTATCCCCAACTCCCCTCTACCACTTCCCAGTTGGTTACTTCAGCTAATACTTCATGGTTTTACCGATTAAATTAAATGAACGTGGTGGCTATTATGAAAAGGAGGAAGACGATTTAGGGATTCAGAAATAAGGGGTATAGGGTATAGGAATAGATGATTTTATTACTAAAACATTCCTTATTCCCAAAGTAACATGCTTAAACGACCACATACGAGCTCTAATCGCAACGAAACTTATAATCTTACAATAACTTAATATTCCGGACACGATGGAACTAATTTTATCAAATTCTGAGATCATTTATGGAACTTCCTTTTAATTTCTCAATATGAATTAATACATGCTTAAATTGTGCATGATCACAAAATAACTTCAATTGACGTGAAACTGGAGATCTAAACATTACGAATTTTATAAAATTGGTTTCGTTGAAATCTGGGGTCGTTTGAAAATTGACGATTCTTAATTTCCATATTAAATCGATATAATATAATTTGATTCTAAAATAAAAAATCTATTAATAATAAATTTTTATTATCATACGTAGTCAACTAGAATTTTATATGACTTCCAAATAAACTCACTTGGATTTTAAACTTGATATTTTCAATTCCATGTTTAAAAAGATATTCAATTTATTTAAAATCATTTTATTTTATTAAATAAATCGTTATGGTTCATAAGCGATTCTATAAAGACTTTTTGAAAATTTAATTTGGACATAATTTAAAATCTACACTATGAAATATTGCTTTTTTCCCCTTCCATTAGAAAACTATAATCCAATAGATCCGGAAGATTCTTGTTTCAAAGAATTCTGACTTATAGCGGATCTTGTACACTCAATTGAAGATGGAAATGTAAAACTATGAACTACAGCGACATTATGATCCCGTTTTAAAATTAATTATAAATTTTACATTCAAACATTGTTTAATAAATAAATTCCTTATTATGATTCAATTCTAAATTCAAATGAGTTTTAAAACATCATCCAGTATATATTATATCTCAAATTCAATTATCCTACATTTTAGTATTAAGATATTTTGATAAATTCAAAATTAAATCGTACTATTGTTATATAAAACAATGAATTTTATATAAAAATTCATTTATAATTCTAATTCAACATTTTAAACAAATTTAAATGTTCAAACTTAATAGTTAAAAATTCGGGTCGTTACAATTTAAGTCTTTCCAAATATACAAAAAATAACAAATGAATTAGCAATGGTAAAAAATGATCACTTGGTTAAAACTCATGTCTTGTAGTACCAAACAAATGTTATTAGAAGGTAGGATTAGTAAATGGTAATGACATCAATTATATTTTAACCAAAGCAATGCAACCGCTCAGCCTTTCCAACTATCCACTATTGGAAAATTTTAAGTAAATATCGAAGAGACATCCTGGAAATGAAACTTAATTGAAAGTGGATCTCTCCATAAGTTTATATATAAAGAAGATCTTTATTTTACTGTAGCAGCATATGTCCATACTTTTTATGCTAGTACTTCAAAAAAAACTAAATATTGTAAACATTAAAAGAAGATTACTAAACAAAAAAAATAGCAGAAATATTTTCATTTATTGTGAGTAAGTACAGGCATATCGGCAATTATTCACATAGTGTATTGCAAATAATAAAAAAGAAAAAACAATGCAAAAATGCATGCACTTATTTTGAATGGGTGCAAACATACCTGCAACTATTCTACAATATGCTGACATGTCTCAGTGTATTGAAAAGTTAAAGATATGTCTACAATTTTTTGGTATACTTGCTACATTTTCTGCAATTATGCTGGAAGTGGTATATTTTTTATTGTGGGTATTTTCTTCAAGGATGCATTTAAAGGAAAAATTAGATCTATGGACAAACAATTTTTTCTATGTAAATCAAGGACAAAGTTCATGATTTAATTCAAAGAAGTCCAAATATTTAAGACTATGGGCACACATTCGCGTTTCTGCAAATATGTGTTGATTTCATGTGATTATAAGATTAAAAATCACTAATAATTATTAGGAAATGTTTTTCTTTTTGTAAATATAAAGAAAAAAAGAATAGAAGAAAATTCAGGATGGAAAGTTAAAAGTATATAGCTTCATTTTTTACATATAGTTTTTTCGAATGGAAGCGAGATTAGCATTAAAATGACTTAGTTTTGGGTTTAGATGATACAATATAATGCTATATTTTTAAGTTATGAAGTTATTTTCGTTTATCTTCCCTATCTAATTATTTGTAATATGTTTATAATAACATCAATCAATTGAATAAAATATTTTTAATTACTTAGTTTTTTCAATTTTAAGAGCCGTTTTTTATCTTTTAATTAATTTAGTAATGAAGAGAAATTAAATGGAACTTCATGTTAAAATAGTGCAATTTAGTCTTTGTCCTTAATCTAATTATTAAACTCACTTGTCCTTAGATCTTTTTTAGTAACGTGCCCTCAAATCTATATACTCCTTTTTCATTTGTATGCAGTTTCATTATTTTTTAATGATATTTCTACCAAAATATGATGTTTGAATAAGTGTAGGCAGTGAATTTTAAAACTTGAAGCAATCAGAAAAAATTGCATATAATTTTGCAACATTTTGATATAATTGTTGTGGCATCTCCATTTTTTACGAAAAATTGTAGGATTTCCTGCATTTTCGCTGAAACGTGAATTTTCTTTGTTTTTGTAGCATCTTTTTGTACTTTTCTTATATGAATGTGAAGATGATTATGTATTAAATTAGGTTTTGAAATTTGATAGTTTTTACTTTGATTTTTGATGATTTCGAAAATTAGGGACCTAAATTATAATGTTTTAAGACAAAGAGTTTTTCAGTATTTAAAACTTAATAGTTACCTTAGCAAAACTGTCCCAAATTTTAATACATGGAGATCAAATAAAGTAATAAAGTAAATAGGACTTAATGATGTAATTATCATGGATTTTTTTTAAAGACCAAAGTGATTTTCAATTTGTTGAAAGACCAAAATAAAAATATCTTGCTATTGTAAATAAGGGGTTATGGTTCATAAATTACATAAGATTTTTATTCTTGCTATAAAATAAAACAGAATGTATAATAAAAGAGAAGCCATTAGAGAGAACATAAGAGATAAGAAGAGACTTTTATTTCTATTAATTCAGGTTTATATGATTTCTATTACATTGGCTCCTTTATATATAGGCTTTGGAGCTGATGTTAAACTTATCCCATGATGTGGGACTAAACAATATATTACAAAAGAATGTTCACTTTTATATATTACAACACTCCTCCTTGAATATGCATCTTCAAAATCTTGAATGCTGTGCTAACTTGAAGTTGTTTCTTTTAAAACATATATGATGATTGCTCCCCCTTATTATTATCTCGCTTGCATATATCCGTTCATTCGATACAACTATTGTCTGTTGCCTTCAAAACTCTATCAGGGAAACCCAATGGGAAAACCCTTGAATGAGAAAAAGAGTACACAACGTTTGGCATTATGGATATCATACTAAAATGATATTCCTTAAAAGAGTTTGATGCTTCGGGATCAAAACAATGCCTCATTAAAAACCTTTTTATGAAAAACCCTGTGAGAAAAATTATAAACAAGGAAAAGAGTGCAAATTTATTTCATCTTTAGGTAACATGTTTACGATGTTACAATAAGGGTTGGTACTTTAGGATCAAAATAAAGCCTCAAAGCGTATAATTGCATTTAATATTTGCTTATATTAAATGACCTATAATAGGAATAGATTTGAAAAATCGGTGAAAGGAAAATTTTCAATAAAAGGCATATACTCCAATTATGTGCCACACATAATTTCTTGAATAAATTTATCGTTAGAAGAGATCATTAAAAAAAATATCGTTTTCTTAAAGAAAATAGTAAAATGACTTTCATATGTGAATAAAAGAACGATCTAGAGGAATTTCTTCAGTTTAAAATATACAATGATAATATGTAAATTATAATAAAACTTGAAGTTTTAATGCAGTGATTTTAGAACATGTCATATTTCCGAAAGAAATATTTTATCGTTTCTTAGAAAAACTATATTGTAAAGAAAATATGCATCTTGAAGATCATATTAAGTTAAGATCTAAATATTAATCTTAATTTAGCATATCTGAAGTGAATGTAGAAGAAATTTTTGTTATAAAAATGGAAATTTTAGAACTTGCAGTTTCTATAATGCTAAAAGATAGTTTGGATGTAAAAAGAAAGATGTAAAAGATATATATATGGATTGTATAATTTGAATCTAAAACATATAATTTTATGTTTGTTAATTTTATGTACAGATCTGCAATTTTTTTCGAATCATTCATATTAAAGAATGTAAAATCTTGGTTCCTTAATTATGCATTTCTACTCAATTCTCGGTCAGATATTATGCATATATATGGTATTTTAGAAAATTGGATTATTGAGAAATTCAATACAACTATAAGTTGGTTATTTCAGTTTGTCGTTGATCAGCATCTGTAAGCAAATTGAGTTATTGAAAGAAGAATACAAATTCATAGATCCATTAATCGAAAATTCTCAAACAAAAGAAAATAACTACTGAACAAATCTAGAAATTCATGAATTAATAATCCTCAAATAAAAATTACTTACCTTACAAATTCATAGATGTAGATCTAGATGATTTCAGAAAATAAAAAAATAGCTCTACTGGAATCTCGTGTTGAATATTATAAAATAAAACATACCATATAATAAAAGAGAAGCCATTTGTAACAACCCAGAAAATCTGAACCAATTTAAATTTTTTATTTTGGCAATTTTAATGAATATTGAATATTTAAAATGATTTATTTTAAATAATAATGACGAGAAATTTATTCTAAATAGAATTAGAACGTATATATTTATTTGAATCGAAGTTAGAATTTAAATATTTATTTTAAATATAAAAGGAATTGGAACATGGCGCGATAGTTTGAAAATTCGATTTCAAATTTCAAATGAATGTACATGATTCAAAATAAACCGGATTTTAGCGAAACCAAAAATATTTGAAAATATCTTTTCAATGAATCCAAAAAATTGAAATTACATAGCGGTAATAAAAAGTTATGTCCAATTGAAAATTCAGAATAGTCGCTATGGAAATATAGCCCTTAAAAATGGAAATTTTGCGAACGACCTCCGTTTTCAATGAAACCACTTTTGTTGGATCCGGGATGTTAAGTTGTTGCTAGATTCCAATTTTCATAATTTTTGGGATCAATATGTGAGCATGGAAAAAGAAAACGTGTTTTGACAGTTTCAGTCAATTTGGATCTACCAGAAAATGGCCATTTTTCAAACGGTCTTCAAGTTTGACGAAATTAGTATTGTTAGGACCGTATCGTCAATACGAAGCTAGGAATAATTTTTTTGGATTTTTTACGGTCCGTATGTGCCCCCGGTAAATTAAAATGTACGTTAAATTGAATATATATTGATATATATTTTAACTTAACCGGAAACTGATCAAAACAGTCGAATTAGCTTACCAGAAATATCCCATTGCGTTTAAAATATGGGTATTTAGCTAGGGGCGCTGTCGTTGGGTCTCGTTTGGATTTCGAATTAAAAAGTTACTTTTTGAAAATAAATCAAGTAAATATTTATATACCTAAGTCAACTCCCTCTCTCCTTACTCCATCAGTCAGATCAAATTTGAATAAAAAAAAGAAAAAAACACCCCGCGACGACGGATCCTGCTCCCGCTCCCCTACGTCACGCCTCCCATCGGACCACCACCGCGCGCCTCCTCCCTTCGGCCGAACTCCGCCCCCTCCCAGTCACCTACACCACTTTCTCCTCCCCCCTATCCTCCAATCCGAGAAAAACCCTAGCCCCCCCATCCCTGAAACCCACGCCTCCCCCGATCTCACGAGCCCCCCTTCTTCCCTCGCGAAGCAACGCTCAGCCGACCTCCACCCTGACGCGCCACTAACCGAGGCTCCGACCCTTTCTCCTCGCTCTCCGCCCTTCTCCGGCAAGAAACTCCGCCCTCTCTTGGTTCAATGACAAACACAGTGAGTTTTTATATTTGATTTTATCATACAAAGATTTGTTTTTTTATCATACAAAGATTTGTTTTTTTTTCAAGTTAAGATATTTATTTTAGCACATAAAAATTTGATTTATTTATTTATTTATAAAGCATAAAAGAATATGATTTTATATATATAAAGCAAGGATTTTTATTTATATAAAAATATGATCTTTATAATGTTTTCATTGAGATAAAAATGCGAACTTTATGATATGATTAACATTATAAAGACTTGATTTTTATCTTATGAACGGGTTCATAAAGATATTATTTTTACATTATAGAGATAGTAAAAATATGATTTTTATTATATATACAACGAAGTAAAAATATGATTTTTATATTGCAAAGGTATGATTTTTAAATATATAAAAATTCGATTTTTATATATGAAGCGGCAATGTAAAAGTTGGATTTTTATTATGAAGTTTGTAAAATAAAAACATGATTTTTAATATATAAACATCATATTAAAAATGTGATTTTTATTATGAACAGCATGGAAAGGACTGCGTTAGAGTTTCAGGCAAATCCAGACTGTTCTGAAATTCAGAAATATAACTGGTGGAGAGGATCCCAAAGGTGAGAACTCCTCACTTTAATTTATTTTCTAGTTAAAATATATACTAGGATGTAGACGGTGCTTAGCAGCACCCGACACCCGTCGTCTACAGGCCATGGACGACTTGTTTGTTTGATTGTGTTGTGAAAATTTATTGTGTGATGTAGAATGAAATAAACATTTTATCATTAAAAATATAATTTTTTACGTGTATATGAATAAAATAAATATTCAGTTACAAACTAGACGGTTTGTTTATGTACACTTATTTGACGGATATTGATTGGGACTATATATTTTACACATCGCCCAACTGTACAAATAATAATCTGTGTTTGTTGTTTGAAAACCCCACACGGGTATTGGGATGATATTGGACATACTCTAATCCCAATAATTAGTCGTATGTCAATCGATTGGTTGACAGGCTGTTGTAAGCGTTAATTATTCATATTTAACGCTTATGCAGTTGTGTAATATGCACTCTAGATGATGGTTGACAGTGTTTGATTATTGTTGTGTATATGTGGGTATGAAATCCATATAAATAATATTATATGGTAATTTACTGTGTCTGATTCTAGTTCAAAAAGAATATATATTTTAAAATAACGAATATTTTAAAATAACGAATATTTTTAACATAATATTCAGTAAAAGGTCAAAATCTGATTTTGATGTCCGATTTGGGATGGACACGAATATATAAAAATATATAAAGATGTGTTGATTAGATTAACGCCATTTTGACGTGAACGATATTTATATCAATTTTATTCATTTTTATAATGAATATCGAAAAAGAATTGATTTCAAAATCTAATGTTTTTAAAATACTATCATTTATATATCGATGATACAGAAAATTCAATTTTGATTTGAACTGAATATGAAGTTGAAATCATTTTGAAAATGAATTTAAAACGATTTATAAAAATACGTATTAAATGGAAGTCAACGAAATATATATTAAATAATATATATATATATATATATATATATATATATAATGGCCTGAATAGAACGCGCCGCACCACGGTAGTTCACGAATTTCGACCATTGACTTCGAACGGATATTACGGGAGATCGGACCGTCGGATTCTCTTAAAACTAGAACCATTGGTTTCGTATCGAAAAGAGCTTTCCAAGGAATACAAGAGATTTGAAATCTAACAGTAGGATTTGGAATCATGTCCAAATCAAATTTGGAAAAGGTCGCTGTAAGTGCAGTTCGGTGGCCATTATTGGAAACGAACTGTACGAGCCTTGATAAAATTATTAAAAATATTAATAATTTGTGTAAAATCATAATAAATGATTTGGAAAGAATTGGGATGAAAAATTCCATATTTGAGAAGATAAAAATATATTTTTATCGAAATGAACTAGTTATGAACTAAAATTATAATCCAATATTTTTAAATAAAAAAATTGGATTTGAAATGGTTTTAAAATTAACCGGAATTTCCTATATATGAATTGGAATGGATTTGGATGGAAATTATCTTCGGAATATTTCGATATTGGATTCCGTGATTATACGGATATTGTGGAGGAATTTGGAAGACATATATATCATTATTCCAATACGATATTTGTTGATCTCAGAATTTGATATTGAATATAAGCCGATATATTTTCTATTCAGAGCCTTCTATTTAATATCAAATGGGATTTGTGTTTGTCATGAATGGTGTCTTCATTAACACTGTTCTTAAACCCAGTTGAGAAAAGATTAAATCTTTTTATTTAGATTTAATAAAGTGTACAAATTAATTAATATTTAATAGGAATTGAAGTGGAATTGATATTTGGGTTTATTGTGAACGATGTTTTAAATAACACTTGTTCTTTAACCCGATAATAAATGGAATGTGAATTAGGTTTATTGTGAACTGTATTTTTAGTGACATTCGTTCTTTAACCCGATTTACAGTGAACTGTGATTTGGAATTTATAAATATTTTTATTAAGATTTAACGGGAATTTTCCAAGGTAAAGTTTTCCAATTTAATATATTAAATTTGAATTCGATTGGATAATAATTGAAGTGAACTTCTGTGGAGGAAGACTGTTAATACATATGAAATTTAAAAGGCTTTGCCGTTATTCTACTTATATTATTAGTCGGATACAGAAATTGATATCGACTATATATTGATTTGTTTTCCGTGAAGATTCCATTAATGGAATGTGATTTGGGTTTATCGTGAACTATGTTTTAAATGACGTTAGTTCTTTAACCCAGTTAAAGACAGGATTACATGTCTGTCATTGAATTTCGAACTGTATGGTTGATCTCTGTTAAATATATATCTGTTTGGTGGCGGAGAATTTATTCTCTTACTTAACACCCTTCTCTGAGACGTACGAGCTCAGAGGTTATATATAGGCAGAAATCAATAGTACGGTGCGGATTGTCGATGCGGCACGCTTGTGTTTCCAACGTTAAATAATCATTAATATTGATTTTTGGGAAGATTAAAACTAAGTGAAGTTTTAATGAATCTTTGATTAGATTGAATTGTGAATTGATAATTTAAATTATCAAATTTGGTAAATGATCGAGAGTGGAGTATCACCAGTTTTGCTCCAAGCGATAGTTAAATATTTAATTAGATTTGAATGGGAAATGGTAATTAAATTTACCGATAACACCGTGGTGTTAGTTATGGGGTAATACTTATTTTGCTCCATGGGATGAATTGGTTGGGATTGGGAAATTAAATAAATGGTTACTTAGGTAAGGTGCGCTAATCCTGACTTGTTTGGAAAACCGTAACATGGTTTGAATTGATATCCAAAGGAAGATTAAAGAATAAATCTAAAGAATTTATCTTTGAACCTTTCCCAAAGGATATGAATATTTAATAAAAGAAAATTCAGAATCGGAATGAGGCGTATGTTGTGTTTTATAACACTTGTTTATTATATACGCGAGTTATTCAAAAAGACCCGGTTTATACCCATTCTGAATAACTGATTCGACGATATGTCGACGATGAAGACGTGGTTGAAAACCGAAGGTCTTCACATCGTTTGGATGATTGCTGATGTCTTGATTGGTCTATACACCCAAGACGAGGTAATAAGTAGTGATCGTCTAGACGTACTTGGAGATCGACAGATATGTGAGGGCCTCTCTCTTGTATTAGACATGTGGGACAAGGAATAAGGTGCCTCCAGTTTCGTTCAGACCCAGAACGTACTTGTAAATGGATGTGTGTCTGACATTGGATTTTATTTTATGTTGATTGATTTCTATTAAATATATATTTGTTTGGCAGCGGAGAATTTATTCTCTTGCTTAACTCCGTTCTCTGAGACATACGAGCTCAGAGGTTATATATCGATAGATATCAGTCGCATGGCGTGAATTGCCTGTGTGGCATGCTGAGATGCAAATGATCAAGGCTTCTGTTGAAAAGCAGAGTCTTGTGGTTGATGATCAAAACACGACTTTAATACAACATAGCTTTGTGTATAGCGTTAATTCGCGGGACTAACACCTCGGCATGAGTAAAAAAGGGGATAAGGGAACCCAAGGAGAACATGACGTTTCTTTCTAGCTATGGGTGGTGTCAGCATTTTACTAGCCCTGACATCGTTGTTATATTTTTACCTATGTGGTTGTTGTATTGCGAGGCACCTCGGATATATCAGCTACTGCGGGAGCTGATGGATATAGGTCCTATAGGACCGGGAAACATGTGTTCAGGAATTGCCAATCCACTAACGTAAGTGTGGACCGGCATTGGAGGATCCAACGGTCTACTGCGGGAGATCCTAAGGCATTTTCTAAAGTGTCTCGATCGACGAGGAGTACATCCCTTGCCTCAACTCATGACGGAAAATCCAATTTCCAATACGTGACATTTCGGATTTTAGTTGTAATCCTATATATGGCGACATAGTGGGATGGGGCGCTCATGCCACCTATGATTGATACATTTATATTTGAAGTTGATTTCTTCACTTATAGTAATAATAAAAGATTTAATTTCGCGTATCAAGCATTATTTGGCTATTATAAGGTAAAACCCTATCCTCCAGCTTATGTTGCATTATGTGATGGGACATGGGTCTTATAATAGCTGCATTTTTTTAATTTAGCATTGCGCTATTTGTTTTATGCACTAGTATTCTTGGAAGGAAAGTCGTTCCTGTTGTACGGCGTGGTCACTTGATTTACCTAACTTTAAAAATAAAGATTAATAACTGTTTTAGTTCTCACACGAGTCACATGACTGACCTGGAGTTTATTGTTTTAACCTAAACTTTGGGTGCCCCTATTTTCCACATGGGCAGCTAGTAGTTTTGGTTTTGCAGTCACAGCATCCTGATTTATAGCTGGAATGATATTCGGAAAGCTCTGTATCCGTATGTCTCCTTCAGTTGAGTTTTGTATTATTTTTTCGCTGCAGTAATTTATTAAAATCTCTGATATTTTATGATGTGTAATATCTATTCATACTCTGTATATTCTGATGGAATTTTTGTAATAAGCAATGAAATGTTCTTTTGTTTGTGTTCTGATTTGTCATGTTCTCAATTACAATCCGGGCTTTCCTTCACGGGGAAGTTCAGGTCATTACATTTGGTATCAGAGCTTTGGTTTACAGAGCTCGAGAACAAGACACATTAGAAACAAATGAAGGAATTCATCAAAGATTGGGTTAGCAATATCCAATAAGAATGACTCGTTAGAGATGAGATCAGTAGTATCCTAGAACGAGTGTGAAGAGTATTATTTTTAAAATAAAAATGAAAACAAATATTGTTTGGAAAATTCAAAACCATTTTATACGTACTTGAATATTTTGTTTGTATTGTATTTGGACAATCCAATATATAAATATTTTTCATATATGCCTTGCAAGCGTGTATTCGAAGTTTTAATATACTGGATAGATATAGAATCACACTCTAGTCGCCCGAACATGATTCTGATGATGGCACACCATCATCAGTATTTATGCTTGAGTTTCAAAACTGAGATATCTATATATTTCCAATTGATTAGTGTGAGAATCAAAACTAGATAGCGGTACTTGTTGTGAATTGGCATTAAAAACAAAATTTTGTGTATATATAACAAAAGTACGAATTTGAAACGTTAACCAACTAATTGATTGCTGGTTGTATTGTTTGATTACTAATTTGATTAAGCCAATTTGAATCAAATATTGAACTGTATTGAAAATTGTTTGGAATTGCATACATGTACATACATGTTTATTGAACAGGTCATAGCAAGGAGGCTAGAGAAGAGGAATAAAATTGTATGCCCAACAAATAGGTACATGTTTACTAATTTATTGGGTTTGGATGATTTTATGAGCCGATTGGCTAGCCGCTTGGCTTTTTCTTTTTGAGATGAGAGGACCTGTGTGGCGGTTTGGGGATTTTCCCGATGTTCCCCGTACAAAGGAGGTTATGGCGAAATTTTTCAAAAATTTAGGGTGTTAGCCAAATTTTTGAAGAATTGGAAAATTCTTAGAAACTGAAAAATTGAAGAATGAAAGTCAAACTGAAAGTTGAGTTGGTTGGTTAAACAACTTTCAGCTCCGTTCCTTTTTGAGGACGAAAAGATTTTAAGTGGGAGAGATTGTAACAACCCGAAAAATCAGAACCAATTTAAATTTTTTATTTTGGCAATTTTAATGAATTTTGAATATTTAGAATGATTTATTTTAAATAATAACGATAAGAAATTTATTCTAAATAGAATAAGAACGTATAAATTTATTAGAATTGAAGTTAGAATATAAGTATTTATTTTAAATATAAAAGGAACTGGAAAATGGCGCGGTAGTTTGAAATTTCGATTTCAAATTTCAAATGAATGTACAGGATTCAAAATAAACCAGATTTTAGCGAAACCAAAAATATTTGAATCTATTTGAAAATATCTTTTCAACGAATCCAAAAAATTGAAATTCCATAGCGGGAATAAAAAGTTATGCTCAGTTGAAAATTCAGAATAGTCGCTATGGAAATATAGCCCTTAAAAATGGAAATTTTGCAAACGATCTTCGTTTTCGACGAAACCACTTTTGTTGGATCCGAGATGTCAAGTAATTGCTAAATTCCAATTTTCATAATTGTTGGGATCAATATGTGAGCGTGGCAAAAGAAAACGTGTTTTAACAGTTTCAGTCAATTTGGATTGACAAGAAAATGGCCATTTTTGAAACGATCTTTAAATTTGACGAAATTAGTTTTTAGTACCGTATCATCAATATGAAGCTAGAAATATTTTTTTTGGAATTTTTATAGTACGTATATGGCCCCGGTAAATTAAAATGTATGTTAAATTGAATATATATTGATATATATTTTAATTTAACTGGAAACTGGTCGAATCAGCTTACCGGACATATCCCATTGCGTTCGGAATGGGGGTATTTAGCTGGGGGCAACAGTCCATGGGTCTCGATTGGATTTCGAATTAAAAAGTTACTTTTTGAAAATAAATTAAATATATATATTTATATACCCATGTCAACTCCTTCTCTCCTTACTCCATCAGTCAGATTAAATTTGAATAAGAAAAAAGAAAAAATCACCCCGCGACGACGAAACCTGCTCTCGCTCCCCACATCGTGCCTCCCATCGGACTGCCACCGCGCCCTTTCCCCCCTCCGGCCAAAATCTGCCCCCTCCCAGTCACCTACGCCACTTTCTCCTCACCCCTATCCTCCAATCCGAGAAAAACCCTAGCCCCCCAGCCCTGAAACCCGCACCTCCCCCGATCTCGTGAGCCCCCCTTCTTCCCGTGCGAAGCAGCGCTCAACCGACCTCCACCCTGACGCGCAACTAGCCGAGGCTACGATCCCCTCTCCCCGCTCTCCGCCCTTTTCCGGCAAGAAACACCGCCCTCTCTTGGTTCAACGACAAACACAGTGAGTTTATATATTTGAGTTTATCATACAAATATTTGTTTTTTAATCATACAAAGATTTGTTTTTTTCTCAAGATAAGATTTTTATTTTAGCATATAAAATTTTGATTTTTTTATATATTTATACAGCATATAAGAATATGATTTTATATATATAAAGCAAGGATTTTTATTTATATTAAAATACGATCTTTATAATGTTTTCATTGAGACAAAATTGCGATTTTTATGATGTGATTAACATTATAAAGACTTGATTTTTATCTTATGAGCGGGTTCATAAAGATATGATTTTTATATTATAGAGATAGTAAAATGTTAGCCTACTTTGTGAACTAGGCTACACAAAGAGTAAATAGTGAGAAAGACACCAATCGGTTCGGATCGGAGGAAGATAGTGCAGGAGGTGAGTAAAGATCAAGAACGCAGAGACCACATCGGATCGGATCGGAGATATACGTCAGTAGCCTCATTATATCGGATCGGATCGGTAATACGTCAGCAATACCATAGGATAACGGGTGGCCTCATCGGTTCGGATCGAAAGAATATGGCAGCAACATCATAAAGCAGGTGGCTTCAGCGGTTCAGATCGGAGGAACACTTCAACGGCATCAAAAGAAAGCAAGCAATCCCATCGGTTCGGATCGGATGAGTACGTCATCAACATCAAGGGACAACAAGTTGCATCACCAGATCGGATTGGAGGCACCGATCCGAACCCCTTTTTCCCCTCGAACCTGTGACCGTTGCTGCGCATATCCCCTGAAGACTCGGACAAGGTCTGACCATTTCTCCCATGATCTCCAACTGAATCAATGCGCTGTAGCCATCTTGGAGCCTCCGAACCCGACTCTCATGGGATGGATGCCACGCAATTCCGAACCGGAGCCATTTTGAGGAGATTTTTCACCTATAAATACATCATCCAGGGGCATTTGAAAGGATCTTTTGGCAAATTCTCAGTCCATACTTCCTCCATAACCAAATTCTACAATCATATTCAGATCATAATCATCTCTTAAAGTCCATTTTTGAGAGATTTGAGTGAGTTAGTGCATTGTAATTGTGAAGTTGAGTGCGAATCATTGCTGTATTTGTATTCAAATCATCAAATAAAAGAAAACAAAGTGGACTTAGGCTCGTTAACGCCGAACCACTATAAATTGCGTGTTCTTTATTGCTTTTTGATTCTATGTCATTGAATTTATATCTAATTTGGGTGTTAGAGCCAATTTTTGGTCTAACATTTTGTTGCTTTCACTGAGAAACTTCGAGTTCTTAGCTTTTTCGGGATTATCATTCTACTATTTGGACTCTCAAGTTCAAAGAAGTTAATCCCTTCTCTCTGACATCTTTCAGTACTTGTTGACTAATTGTTGAAGAATCAAATATTATGGCTAAGACCAAAGGAAAAGAAGTGCAAGGCGCTAGGGGAAATGATGCTAGAGAAAATCAGGAAGTTATCGTGTTAACAAGGTCACGCGCTCAAAGCTCTGGAGCAAATCATTCTAATCAGGAGGAAACGAATCGGATCGTGTTAACACCGATCCGAACTGATGATCCGATCCATGGTGATGATCCGATCCGTGGTGATGATCCGATCTGAACCGGTGATGTCGGGGGCTCTCACTCTCTCCATCCGAACCGCACTGACCAGGCTGTTGTGAACCGATTCGATCCAAATCAGAATGAAGCTGGATCTTCTACTCGAGCTCCCTCCAGTGCTCCGATTCCAGCCACGATGACAAATGTTCAGCCTGATCCATCTGCACCCATTACTCAGGGAGATTTTTCACGTTTTCTTGACATGCTTCAGAGCACTAAAGAAGCATTGGAAGCCCAAAGGCGTGACAACCTTCGCATGCAGGAAAACATGATCATCATGGGTAGAGAATTACAAGAGCTCCGGAAGCAGAGAACTCCTTCCCTACCGCGCCGCATTCCTATAGATGATTCATCTTCTTCGGAGGAGGAACGTCCTCGCGAGAGAAGGCCGCTTGAACGACCTCAGAACCTCGATCAATTGACTTTTGGATTTTTAGGATCCCGAGAAGATGATGCCCGTGTATTAGGCCCTGATGACCCGAGTCTGCAACAGCCTATGTTGCTACCTATGCGCGGATCCCACGTTTTACCCAGGGATCCTAATATTACTAACCCCACACAGCAACAACTTCTCCAACCTCTACCTCCAAAGATTGACCGGGAGCGCAGAGAGCAATGTAGAGCTGCTGCTGCCAGAAACAGAAGGTCATCCCTTGATCAGGAACCCAGGGGTAATCCGAACATCAGATCTGGAGAGCCTGTGCAGACATTAATCAACACCGATGTATGGGCAATGGTGCGACAGATTATGTTTGAAAGCCGACGATATACCAATGAAGATTGGTGCATTGAGCGAAGTTATACCCCTTTCACAGATGACATCCTGAATTTCCAGTTCCCCCGACGATTCAACTTGCCTCAGATGGATCGATATTCAGGAAGAACAGACCCATGGCAGCACCTAATGAGATATGCATGGTTCATGAATGCGGCAGCAGCTCCAGATGCCGTAAAATGCAAAGCTTTTCCCATCTATCTTGAAGATGTAGCGTTAATGTGGTTCACTCGACTTCCTCCTCGGTCAGTGTCAAATTTCATAGAATTGAGTGAGCGTTTATTGAATCAGTTTCGACTCCATGCCCAAAAGTCCAAGACCGTCATAGAATTGTCACGGATTAAACAGGGCCTAGGAGAATCTTTGAAGTCATATTTGGATCGCTTCAACATGGCCGTCACCGAAGTCACTGATCCCCATGAGCCCACTATCCTGATGGCCTTGATAGAAGGAGTAGATCCCGACACAGAGTTCGGGGATTACTTGGCTGGAAAACCACCTCCTACTAGAGAGTTATTCTATGAAAAGGCTAATGTCCATTTAAGGCGAGAAGAAGCTAAGGCAAATCGGAAGAGAAAGTCCGAAGGGGCCTTGAAGGAAGGCGTCCAGAGCAATGTCGCCGTGAAACAGTCTGGTGACAGTTCAGGAAAAGTGGAAGTAAATGTTGGCAACCAGAGTGGTGTTAATAGCAACAGAAATGTGAACGGCAATAGAAGGAGCAGAAACCGTGGGAATAGCTGTAATAAAAGACCCCAATTCCAGAGTTTTAAAAATTACACGCCATTAAATGATACGTTGGAGAACATTTATCTAGACACATACAACATATTGCAGTATAAAAAACCGCCACCCAGAGATTCTACTGAGAAGGAGATTGAAACAGGAAAGTTTTGCTTGTTTCATGGTACACACGGTCATTCCACCAATGAATGCCGTCATTTGAGGGATATCATCGAAAAATTGCTATGAGAAGGGAAGTTGGATGGGTACAAAGCCGCCCCAAGGGACATGGGGCAAGGGGGACAAGCCCCGAACCAAGAACAGCCTGCTTCAAAACCCACAGCTCAGCAAAAAGGTAAGAGGATCGTCATTAACTCCATTATAGGCGGGCCTCACTTGGTTGGTTGTAGTTTTAAAGCGATGGACCAGTACGTCAACGCCGCCAAGATTATGAAGTGGGAGAATGCAGCAGCCTTGAAGACGTCACTCTAATAAAGCAGCAAAAAACGATGTCCGATGATGTCATATTCCGCAATAGAGACGAGTTTGGAGTTCAATCCCCAATCGACGATCCGCTAGTGATAACCACGACAATTGGCCCCGCTCTAGTTCATAAGGTGTTAGTGGACAACGGAAGCTCGGTCAATATCCTCTTCAAGAAAGCCTTCGAACAAAAGAGGCTCGAAGCAAAAGACTTAAAGCCATGTCAAGGATGGATACGTGGTTTTAACGGAGTATCCACAGCTCCAATCGGTTTTGTGGAATTACCAGTCACACTAGGGCAGAGGGATCACCAGAGAGTAAGGATCCTGCCGTTTGTAGTTCTGGATTTGGAGTCGCCTTATAATGCCTTCCTAGGCCAACCAGCCCTTGCCGAATTTAGGGAATGTATTGCGCCTTGGTGTTTGCTGCTAAAATTCCCAACTGACTCGGGAGTTGGGACGATGAGAAGCGACCAAGCTACGGGATGAGCTTGTTACGTGGCAGAGTTAAAGATGCTAATGAAGGGGCTGAATATATATGCTAAGGACGATTCCGCCTCTCTAAAGGGGGCCTTTGCATAGCAACTAAGAGGTCCTGCCCCAACAGAGTCGCCCTCAGACGTGCTCGAGGATATAAATCCCAGAGAGGATAGAGAACCTGTGAACCTGAAGGCAACTCCTAATGAAATAACAATCGACATACCTATTGATGAAACTGATCCAATAAAAGTACTAAAGATCGACTCGCAACTGGATCTAGATAGAGAGAGGGAATTGGCTAATTTCTTAAAGGCAAATCTGGATGTGTTTGCCTGGACTCACGTTGACATGTGTGAGATTTCGCCTACCATCATGAGCCACGCTTTATGTATTAATCCAAAACACCCACCAATCAAGCAGAAAAATGGATATTGGGCCCAGAGCGGTCAGAAGCTTTGAAAGAAGAAGTGGAGATGTTAAAAGGTAACGGATTCATTAAGGATTCGAAATATCCCGACTGGATATCGAATCCTGTCCTGGTCAAAAAGTCAAACGGGAAGGGACTTTTCTGATTTGAACAAGGCTTGCCCGAAGGATGGCTTTCCTCTCCCCAGAATTGATCAACTAGTAGATTCAACTGCTGGGCACGAACTTTTATCCTTTATGGATGCTTATTCCGGGTACAATCAAATTCCCATGCACGTACCAGATCAAGAGCATACAAGCTTTATTACAGACTTGGGATTGTATTGTTACGTCGTAATGCCGTTTGGATTAAAAAATGCGGGAGCCACATATCAGCGCCTGGTCAACCGCATGTTTTACAATCAAATTGGGAAGACTATGGAAGTTTACGTAGATGATATGCTAGTGAAATCCAAGCAATCTCCCGATCAAACGAAAGACTTAGCAGAAATGTTCGACATACTACGAAGGTATGGGATGAAGTTGAACCCTTAAAGTTATCTTTTGGTGTGACATCAGGCAAGTTCCTTGGCTTTGTCGTGAGTTCCAAAGGAATTGAAATCAACCCAGACAAAATATTAGCAATCCGGAATATAGAGGAGCCGCGAAAAATTAGGGATGTTCAGAGCTTAGCTGGGAAGGTTGCAGCACTAGGCAGGTTCATCTCCAAAGCAACAGACAAGTGTGTGCCTTTCTTCAATCTCATAAAACAGGGAAAGAGAAATTTTGAGTGGACTCCCGACTGTGTGGAGGCATTCCAGAATATGTTAGACTTCTTAGAAAAGCCTCCAATATTATCAAAGCCCATGCAACATGAGGATTTGTTCGTCTAATTGGCGGTATCATCTCACGCCGTTAGTGCAGCACTAGTACGTGAAGAGGATAAAGTCTAGAAACCTGTGTATTACGTAAGCCAAAAACTAGCTGTTGCAGAACGTAACTACCCATAGATAGAGAAGCTTGCTTATAGCCTCCTGATAGCTTCCCGCAAACTCCGCCATTATTTTTAGGCACACCCAATAATTGTGTATACCGACCAACCTTTGAGACAAGTGTTGCAGAAACCTGAAGCATCAGGGCGGCTACTTAAATGGAATATCGTGCTGAGCCAGTTTGGTTTGAACTTTCAGCCACGAAGATCAATAAGGGGGAAGGCCTTGGCTGACTTCATAGGAGAATTTACAATTCCTGAAGAGGAAACGGTGGGTGATAAGGTAGTTGCTTTGGATCAAGAATTAGAGCTTAGTCCGTGGAAATTATATACGGACGGAGCCAAGAATGATAGAAAGTCCGGCGCCGGAGTTGTTTTAATAACTCCTGAAGGACGATCTATCTACTATGCGTTGTGGTTAGAGTTTGCAACTACTAACAACGACTCCGAGTACGAAGCCCTGATTGCCGGGCTGAAACTCGCCAATGATTTGGGAGTGAAGATAATAGATATATATATTGCGACTCCAAGAAAGTTGTATGTCAAGTTCGGGAAGAATTTGCTGCTAAAGGACCTCGACTCATCACTTACCTCAAGAAGGTAAAGGAGTTGTTGGAAGATTTGGAGCATTATAGCATAACACACATTCCGAGAGCGGAAAATCAGAAAGCCGATCGATTGGCGAAGCTAGCAAGTTCGGATAGTCTTAAAGAATTCGAAATGGTTCCGATAGAGGTGTTGGATTCACTAAGTTTTGATCTAATGGAAACAGAGCTAGCCCTAGAAGTTGAACCAGAAAGAGAATCCTAGATGACATCAATTAAGAATTTTCTCAAAAATGGAACCCTCCCATTGAAAAAGAGTGAAAGACGAGCTGTAAGACGTAAGGCCACAAGATACGTTTTACAGGACGACGTCCTTTATCGTCAAGGGTTTTCGATGTCCCTGCTACGGTGTATCGCACACGACGACATCAAACGTGTACTGCAAGAGGTACATGAAGGTGAGTGTGGAGATCACACTGGGGGCCAAACCTTAGCAAAGAAAATGTTACGGTACGGATATTTCTGGCCTACCATGAACAAAGACGCGGCTGCTTATTCCCGACGCTGCGACAGATGTCAAAGATATGCCAAAGTTCCTAGAGTGCCTCCGACTCAGCTCAAGTCAATGGTAAGTCCGTGGCCGTTTGCCATGTGGGGAATTGACATTATTGGAGTGCTACCCATTGCCAAAGGAGGAGCTAAGTATGCGATCGTTGCCATGGATTACTTCACGAAGTGGGTGGAAGCTGAACCTCTAACAACCATCACGGCAAGGAAAGTGATCAGTTTTGTGGTGAGAAACATTATTTGTCGATTTGGGATACCGAAGACCATCATAACTGATAACGGGACGCAGTTTGACAGCATAAAGTTCAGAAACTTTTGCCAGAAATATAAAATTGATAAGCGATACACTTCAGTAGCTCATCCACAGTCAAATGGACAGGTCGAAGCCGTAAATAAAGTCATTAAATCAATTCTAAAGAAGCGGCTGAAACAGGCCAAAGCCAGATGGGTAGATGAGTTGCCGTTAGGCTTATGGGTATACAGGACGACCTTTAAGACGGCAACCGGCCATACTCCCTATTCACTTTCATTTGGGTCTGAAGCGATGATCCCGGTAGAATTGGAAGTCCCTTCTCATCGAGTTGCGTACTATGACCCGATGACGAATAAAGCGCTCCTCCTAGAGTCTCTTGATATGATTGAAGAAAAAAGAGATGAAGCCGACTTGCGTGCCTCAAGACATCGACATCAAGTAGCACGTTATTATGACCAAAAGGTTCGCCTCAAAACCTTTGAACCAAGAGACCTAGTACTGAAGCGGGTCTTCACGCCTTCAGCCCAGTTGGGTCCAAAATGGGAAGGAACATACACCATCCAGCGGAAGCTTGATACAGGATCATTCAAGCTAACGACCGTGGACGGTGAAGAGATTCCCAGAGCATGGAACGCTCAGCACCTACGACGATATCTGAGCTAAATATGAAATGTCATTTCTTTTGTTTTCATAAGACATGTAAAAAGGCACGACTTGCCTTAAAAAGTCTGTTTATGTGAACAAAATATTATAAAGTGAATGTAGGCTAGGAATTAGCTGAACCACTATAAAAATATCGTGTGTTATTTACTTTCCTGCATCATTTATATCTTCAACTATTATTCTATTATGATTGTGAAACACGAAATGTTAAATTAAAGTTGGAGATGACCTATATGCGGGAACAAACAAAACGACTATTTGTACAATAAGACATAGAAGAATGGGAAGACGACATTCTTAACTCTAACTCTCAAGAATCGAGAGTGAGTATAAAGGACGGGAAGACGACGTCCTCTGAGGCATGAAGGTGCACCCAGATGAGAGACCGCCTCAACGAAAACTCTAACCTGGATATGAGACAGGGGAGTATAAAGATGCCAAAAAGAACAGGCATCAATGACGAAAGGAATATGACCCCCATCAGAGAATCAGGGACATTTGGACTTTTTAATTTAATTTATTCTTGAATAGTTCTCCCTCAGTTATTCAAGATTGACGGGGGGCATACATGTACACACATATTCCCCTCCACCATGACTTCATTACATAACTTTAGTATGACATGCTTTTGTATTTTTACATAAGTGCTGAACTAACGACTATCAGGCATTGCAGGAAATAAGTTATTTTGATTTACAAACGTGTGAGTTTGTACAAGGAAAACAAGCAAAAAAGAAGATGCGAGGGCAGCACTCGCTACAACAATTGCGAACCAATCAAATGCCAAAATAAAACGAAGCACCTTATGATTTAGTCTTCGAGTCAGACTTGGATTTTTTTGTGGCTTTCTGAGCAGCCTTAGCTTCCTTTTCAGCTTCGGTCATAACGCATTTCAACTTTTTCTTCCCTGTAGCCGAAGTGCTAGAATCAGTTGGTTTTTCCCCAAGAGATGGAACGCTGGAGCAGACTTTTTAGCAAGTTCTTCTGTAATAGAACCAGTTGAAAGCTTAACAACTAACCTTGATCCAGGGTCCACCATGGCAAGAGGCATAAGGCTTTCGGGGTCCAGGTCTTCAACCTTTAGCTGCATACGTTTATCTTATTCGGCTTTTATCTCAGCCAAAGTGATTTCATCAGCGCTTTTTGGATCCCCGACTATAGCCACATCAGGGTCTTCCTCATGCCCCTCGCTACTGCCATCATCTTTCAAGGCGTCTATCATCTCGCCATCATGAGGAGCCTCAATATTATCCTTTTCTCCTTCAGCCTTCTCCGCTGACTTTGCTCCGGCAGTGGTTCCCTGAGGCACGTTTGTCTTCTCGGACGGTTCAACACCTACAGAATGAGAAGCAACAGTTATCAACTCAGGCGAAAATAAAGGATCCTTAATTGATTGCCCGATTATGTGATGGAAAGTGGAGACAGCTTTGACGAATTGGGGTGAAAAGATAGAAATACCTTCCGATGATTTCTCAGCTGGAGTGACTACCGTCTCTGACGCCGTCTCGGGAATGGGGGATAAAAGAGATGCTTGAGGGATCTCCGGGTTTTCGGGGTCGTATCCCTCAACTTCAGAAGTTTCAGCGGCAGTAGAAGAAGAACTAGCCTCGGAGGTATACTTTTGTTTGGCCATCCTCTTTTCCTCCTTCATAGCAGCAGCGATGAGGCGACGCCCCTCGGCCAGACGTGCTGGCTCATCATCTCTTAGATATTTTTCCATGAGCCTGTCTTCGTCGACGAAATCTACCTTGATTTCTTCTTTCTCCCATTCAATAATTTGGCTCCATACGTGAACCAAGGTAGTCGGATAATCTTCAATCCAAGAGATGTTTCGGTGACGAATTATATGCGCAAAAAATTCGATCATTAATTCGCCGAAACCATGCACATCCTCCTAGGCCTCTAACAGCTGCTTGCGGGTCTCTTTGGCGTACTTAATAATACTTTCAACATTACCCTCCGCTAGGGCATCCCTATTCTCGGCCTCCATCAACTTGGAAGCCAAGTCAGCGTTACGCTTTTCCAATTCAACGTTCTTCTTCGCTAACTCGGCCTTTTCTCGCTCAAGAGCAGCGTAAGCAAGTTGCATTTTGGCGCTATCCGACTTAGCATCTTCTGCTTGCTTCTTCAGCTCCGAGCGCTCTTGACTATGAGACTCGAGCAAGTCATGATAACGTTTTTGTAGCTCTTCAAATTGCTGCTTGAAGTTGGTAGCATCCCGTTGAGCGATGACAAGTTGGGCCTGTGTATCCTCAAGATCTTTCCCTAAATTTTTCAAGGCTTTTGCGTCGGCTTCTGCAGTCTTTTTCATCGAGTTAGTATCCGTGATTAGAGTTCGGATGATTCTGGAGAGGTTACGTGAGTACTTGAATATATCCGAATATTGTTTTTCGACTGCGTCAATCTTCGCTTTGGCCTCGTCTGCCGACCTCGAGGAAATAGGCTCAAGAGCTGGTAAGAAAGTCAGATTTTCAAAATAGTGTTCGGGGAATTGTTTCTCAAGATATGCCTATTTAACTTTAGCTTCAGCATCCAATGGTGGAGGTGCGCTATATGTTAGCTCATTATCCTTATGATGAGAGGGAACAATGGCCTCCTCACCCTTCCTAGGCCGCTTAGCAGAAACCTTATGCTTGCCTCGTGAGTCGGTATCTTTCGACGGGCTCCTTTCCCTACTGCGTTTTTCTAGAGGAGAGGTTTGATCTTTTGACTGCGACGTGTCATCTCCTCAACGACCTTGGTAGATTTTGTATCGTTCTGGATCCGACCGAACAGGAGAGCGAGAGCGCGAGGTCCGCGACTGATAAGAGTCATAAGGCCTTCTATCCTCTCTACCCCGGCTTTCGCGGCGATCATGCTCAATATCAGAAGGGGGCCTAGTCATGCTGCGACGAATTTTCCTGATGTCATAATGAGGGCAAAACATTGTACCTGCGCAACAATGCAAGTGGAATTCAGAATCAGTATTCTCATGGGAAGTAAGTTCTGTGAAGTGTGGTGCTATTGTGTTAGGTGCATCCTAAGTGGTGTGCCCCCCGACAAACCCGAGTCCGAAGCCAAGCCAGTGTGAGTGGGCTCTTTGGCCTTAACAGGAGTAGTCTCCTTTGAAGAAGTAAAAACTAAAGGATTTGTGCCAAAATCCTCGGAGGTATAGATAGTTTCAGGTGGGGGAGATCTCCTAAGCCCTGAAATGTAGGATCATCGATAGTAGGGGCATCTCCTTGGGAAGCGTCTGTTGGCCGTTCTTTAGGAGATAGTGATTTCTCAGGAGAAATAACTTCCCCAGAGACGATGTACCCTTCTCGGTGCTTTTCGGGTTTGTTGGCCAGCTCATCGTCTTGAGCCGAAGATGGAGAAGTGAAGTTCGAAGTGGTATTGTGGGGCTTTTTCAGCTTTCGCCCATTCCTGGAATTACATCCACTAGAGGGATGTATACATATGGACCCGACCCGTGACCTATGCTACGGGTAATGGATAGTAGCCCGTGATGATGAAGGTATCCATCCTTAAGGACTTCATCGATGGTTAGAAATTTTTGGTCGCCATTAAGGAGCTGATGCATCCAATCAAAGTACAATTGACCCGATATTTGTTTTGGATTATCAACTGTAAACAAAAAGAAAATGGATTAATGTGTTGGCATGGACATTCAGAGTTGAGATTTAGAAAACCAATGATTTACTTGATTTTGTCCATCTCCTAGCATATCCCAGCTGTTGCCTTATATAAAACCATTCCAGCTTGGAATCGCCGGCCTTGCTGCTGAACGGCGCTGAAATTATTTTCCTTTTTGGGACTGATTTGAAGTAAGAGAAAGAAGGAGTTTCTCGAGTCCGATGCTTGAAGTTATAAAAGAAATGAACTTCATCGAAAGTGAGATCTGTACCTAAGATCTCGTGGTATGCTATATATAAGGTATATAGGTAAGCATAGGAGTTGGGATGCAGCTGCATGGGGGCAATCCGCATCTGTCTTAGAAAGTCGACAACAAAAGAAGAAAACGGTGGAATAGCCCCAACCATGCACATCAATCGGGTGATTGCCATAAATCCTTCTGGAGGACTGTGAGGACGGTCAGTTTTCGATGGCACCAGAGTATCCCTTCATAACATACCGTGCTTTAGACATATGCGAGCAAGTCTATCATCATCGATCGTTGATTCAACAGAGTCTGTGGGTGATTCCAAGATAATGGAAGACTCAAATTCGTCAGGAGCTCGGTAATCTCCAATCCCTCCTTCCTCCTCAAAGCCCAGAGAAACTTCGCTGTCCGAAGATGTTTCGTTGTTATGTGCTCCCATTTCATAATCTGAGCCCTCGTCGTCCCATTTAGGGTCTGAAGAAGAAGATATGTCATTGAGAGTATATTTCTCAGAAGTTTCTGCAATTTCCGTCTTCTTTGCTAATCTAGAAAAATGTCTTTCGGCCATGATCTCTAGACTATTGAAGAAACAATGGCAAGGATTAGAGTAAAGTTGCCCATGTTCCCCCTGTGTGTATGTGAACTAAAGTGTGTGCTACGTGTGACAAAGATGCAAAGTAAATAGATGAAAGCATAATGTAAAGGTCCAAGGAAGCAGTAATGTTCAGAACGGTTCTTGATATTTGTTTATATTCGCAAGGCACTATCCTAACTGTCCATTAAGTTGAAGATTATATTAAGAATTGGTTTAACCAGCTAAGCAAGGTCTTATGTGCAATCTTGGACTGTTTTTCGGTTCGGTTCGGATACATGCACTAGGGTCGGATCGGGGAGAAAGCCTTGTGCTAGCCTGGGACAAGAGTTAGTGCCCAGTAACCAAAGTCGGATCGGTTCGGAGGTGAGTACTTGGGCGGTCCGGATCGAATTGAACAGCCATGCTTCTCCCCTTCTTTTTTCACATTCCGATCCGGTCCGGTCAAGTGAATCATGTTCTTCTCTTGGCTCGCAAGACCGACCCGAACCGGTCAGTTGAACCCCATTTTCGTCTCTGTCTTGTCACCCGAACCGATCCCCTGCATTTCTCCTCTCCCTTTTTCCCTCCTCTTTGGGGTCAAACTCGATCCTATGTTGAAAGTCCCTACTAAAATCGAGTACTGATGCATTCAAACGCTCAACGAAGAATCTTAACCCCCTCCACTGCCGCCTCGAGAGAGACTTAACGCCATTAACGACGATGGCGGAGTGGAGGAGGTCATGGCGACGAAATCCATTGAATACCTCGCTGGAATCGTTCAAGGAAACCGAGAACCTAAGCTAAAAGCAATTATAAAGATGAGATTCAAGATCATAAAACTTCCTATGTGTTGTATTCAGGGATTAAAACGAGAGAGTTTCAAAGTTTTTTAAATTCTACGGTTTTGATGCAAATTTCGTTGGAAGAAGACAATAAAAGAGGAAGAGGAAGAAGGAGACGGAGGGGGTACTTATATGAAATCGTCGTGACCACTCGTATTCCTAGCCAACTTCATTCCGTTCGGACCGGGAGTCGAGCCCATGAAGGACTTCAGGCCTGTTAGTTTATGGTGTAGCGGTATTGAAAGGCCCATCCGAGTGTGCTACTGAAGGAAACCTGTTCGGATCGGGATCCGAACCGAAGGCGATCATTCAATGGCTCTAGTTCAAAGGATGTATTGTAAATTTCTTCGAAGCACACTTTACCTTAAATAAGAGTGTACTTCGGGGGGGGGGCAAAATGTTAGCCTACTTTGTGAACTAGGCTGCAAAAAGAGTAAATAGTGAGAAAGACACCAATCGGTTCGGATTGGAGGAAGATAGTGCAGGAGGTGAGTAAAGATCAAGAACGCAGAGACCACATCGGATCGGATTGGAGAGATACGTCAGTAGCCTCATTACATCGGATCGGATCGGTAATACGTCAGCAATACCAAAGGATAACGGGTGGCCTCATCGGTTCGGATCGGAAGAATATGGCAGCAACATCATAAAACAGGTGGCTTCAACGGTTCAGATCGGAGGAACACTTCAGCAGCATCAGAAGAAAGCAAGTAATCCCATCAATTCGGATCAGATGAGTATGTCAGCAGCATCAAGGGGCAGCAAGTTGCATCACCATATCGGATAGAAGGCACCGATCCGAACCACTTTTTCCCCTCGAACCTGTGACCGTTGTTGCGCATATCCTCTAAAGACTCGGACAAGGTCTGACCATTTCTCCCACGATCTCCTACTGAATCAATGTGCTGTAACCATCTTGGAGCCTCCGAACTCGACTCTCAAGGGATGGATGCCACGCAATTCCAAACCGCAGCCACTTTGAGGAGATTTTTCACCTATAAATACATCATCCAGGGGCATTTGAAAGGATCTTTTGGCAAATTCTTAGTCCATACTTCCTCCATAGCCGAATTCTACAATCATATTCAGATCATAATCATCTCTTGAAGTCCATTTTTGAGAGATTTGAGTGAGTTAATGCATTGTAATTGTGAAGTTGAGTGAGAATCATTGCTGTATTTGTATTCAAATCATCAAATAAAAGAAAACAAAGTGGACGTAGGCTCGTTAACGCCGAACCACTATAAATTGCGTGTTCTTTATTGCTTTTTGATTCTATTTCATTGAATTCATATCTAATTTGGGTGTTAGAGCCAATTTTTGGTCTAACATGAAAATATGGTTTTTATTATATATATACCTAAGTAAAAATATGTTTTTTATGTTGCAAAGGTACGATTTTTAAATATATAAAAATTCGATTTTTATATATGAAGTGGCGATGTAAAAGTTGGATTTTTATTATGAAGTTAGTGAAATAAAAACATGATTTTTAATATGTAAACATCATATTAAAAATGTGATTTTTATTATGAACATCGTGGAAAGGACTACGTTTGAGTTTCAGGCAAATCCATACTGTTCTGAAAGTCAGTAGTATAACTGGTGGAGTGGATCCCAAAGGTGAGAACTCCTCACTTTAATTTATTTTCTAGTTAAAATATATACTAGGATGCAGACGATACTTAGCAGCACCTGACACCCATTGTCCACAGACCATGGATGACTTTTTTGTTTGATTTGATTATGTTGTGAAAATTGATTGTGTGATGTGGAATGAAGTAAATATTTTATCGTTAAAAATATAATTTTTAACGTGTATATGAATAAAATAAATATTCATTTACAAACCGGAGGGTTTGTTTATTTACACTTATTTGACAGATATTAATTGGGACGATATATTTTACACATCGCCCAACTGCACAAATAATAATCTGTGTTTGTTATTTGAAAACCCCACACGGGTATTGGGATGATATTGGACATACACTAATCCCAATTATTAGTTGTATGTCAATCGATTGGTTGACGGCTGTTTTAAGCATTAATTATTCATATTTTACGCTTACGCAGTTGTGTAATGCACTCTGGATGATGGCTGACAGTGTTTGATTATTGTTGTGTACGTGTGTGTATGAAATCCATATGAATAATTTTATATGGTAATTGACTGTGTTTGATTCCAGTTCAGAAAGAATAAATATTTTAAAATAACGAATATTTTAAAATAATGAATATTTTAAAATAATGAATATTTTAAAATAATATTCAGTAAAAGATCAAAATCTGATTTTGATGTCTAATTTGGGATGGACACGAATATATTTAAATATATAAAGCTGTGTTGATAAGATTAACGCCATTTTGACGTAAACAATATTTATATCGATTTTATTCATTTTTATAATGAATATCGAAAAAGAATTGATTTCAAAATCTAATGTTTTGAAAATACTATCATTTATATATCGATGATATGGAATATTCAGTTTTGATTTGAAATTGAATACGAAGTTGAAATCGTTTTGAAAACGAATTTAAAACGATTTATAAAAATACGTTTTAAGTGGAAATCGACGAAATATATATAATATATATACATTATATATATATAATAGCCTGAATAGAAAGCGCCGCTCCGCGGCAGTTCGCGAATTTCGACCATTGACTTCGAACGGACATTACGGGAGATCCGACCTTCGGATTCTCCTAAAACCGGAACCATTGGGTTCGTATCGAGAAGAGCTTTCCAACGAATACAAGAGAATTAAAATCTAATGGATGTATTTGGAATCATGTCCAAATCAAATTTGGAAAAGGTCGTTGTATGTGCAGTTCAGTGGTCGTTATTGGAAACCGACTGTACGTTCCTTGATAAAATTATTAAAAATATTAATAATTTGTGTAAAATCATAATAAATGATTTGGAAAGAATTGGGATGAAAAATTCCTTATTTGAAAAGATAAAAATATATTTTATCGAAATGAACTAGTTATGAACTAGAATTATAATCCAATATTTTAAATAAATAAACTAGATTTGAAATGGTTTTAAAAATAAACAGAGTTTCCAATATATGAATTGTTATTTTTGGAATATTTTGATATTGGATTCTGTGATTATACGGATATTATGGAGGAATTTAGAAGATATATATATCGTTATTCCAATACGATATTTGTTGATTTCAGAATTTGATATTGAATATAAGCCGATATATTTTTTATTCAGAGCCTTGTATTTAATATCAAATGGGATTTTGGTTTTATCATGAACGATGCCTTCATTAACAATGTTCTTAAACCTAGTTGAGAAAATATTAAATCTTTTTATTTAGATTTATTGTAGTATACCAATTAATTAATATTTAATTAGAATTGAAGTGGAATTGATTTTTGGGTTTATTGTGAACGGTGTTTTAAGTAACACTTGTTCTTTAACCCGATAATAAATGGAATGTGAATAGGGTTTATTGTGAACTGTGTTTTTAACGATATTCGTTCTTTAACCCAATTTACAGTGAAATGTGATTTGGAATTCATAAATCTTTTATTAAGATTTAACGGGAATTTTCCAAGGTAAAGTTTTCCAATTTAATATATTAAATTGGAATTGAATGGAATTCGATTGGATAATAATCGAAGTGAACTTCTGTGGAGGAAGACTGTTAATACATATGGAATTTAAAAGGCTTTGCCATTATTCCATTTAAATTATTAGTCGGATACGAAAATTGATATTGATTATATATTGATTTGTTTTCCGTGAAGATTCCAATAATGGAATGTGATTTGGGTTTATAGTGAACTGTGTTTTAAATGACATTAGTTCTTTAACCCAGTTAAAGACAGGATTACATGTCTATCATTGTGTTTCGAACTGTATGGTTGATCTCTGCTAATTATATCAGTTTGGTGGCAGAGAATTTATTCTCTTGCTTAATATCCTTCTCTGAGACGTACGAGCTCAGAGGTTATATATAGGCAGAAATCAATAGTACGGTGTAGATTGTCGATGCAACATGTTTGTGTTTCCAAAGTTAAATAATCATTAATATTGATTTTTCGGAAGATTAAAACTAAGTGGAGTTTTAATGAATATTTAATTAGATTGAAATGTGAATTGATAATTTAAATTATCAAATTTGGGAAATGATCGAGAGTGGGGTATCACCAGTTTTGCTCCAGGCAATAGTTAAATCTTTAATTAGATTAGAACGGGAAATGGTAATTAATTTTTCCAATAACACTGTGGTATTAGTTATGGGGTAATATCAGTTTTGCTCCAAGGGATGAATAGGTTGGGATTGGGAAATTAAATAAATGGTTACTTCGGTAAGGTGCGCTAATCCTGACTAGTTTGGAAAACCGTAACATGGTTTGAAATGATACCCAAAGGAAGATTAAAGAATAAATTTAAAGAATTTATCTTTGATAAAATTAATGGGAACCTTTCCCAAAGGATATGAATATTTAAATAAAAGAATATTCAGAATTGGAATGAGTAGTATTTTGTGTTTTGTATAACACTTGTATATTATATACGCGAGTTATTCGGAATGACGGGGTTTATACCCATTCTGAATAACTAATTTGACGATATGTCGACTATGAAGACGGTGGCTGAAGACCGGATGTCTTCACATCATTTGGATGATTATTGATGTCTTGATTGGGCTGTACACCCAAGACGAGGTAATATGTGGTGATCGTCCAGACGTACTAGGAGATCGACGAATATGTGAGGGCCTCTCTCCTGTATTGGACATGTGGGACAAGGAATAAGGTGCCTCTAGTTTCGTTCAGACCCCGAACGAACTTGTAAATGGATGTGTGTCTGACATTGGATTTTATTTTATGTTGATTGATATCCATTAAATATATATCTGTTTGGTGGCGGAGATTTATTCTCTTGCTTAACGCCCTTCTCTGAGACATACGAGCTAAAAGGTTATATATCGATAGATATCAGTCGCATGGCGTGAATTGCCTGTGTGGCATGCTGAGATGCAAATGATTAAGGCTTCTATTGAAAAGCAGAGTCTTGCGGTTGATGATCAAAGCATGGTTTTAATACATCATAGCTTTGTGTATAGCGTTAATTCGCAGACCTTACACCTCGGTATGAGTCAAAAACGAGATAAGGGAACCCAAGGAGAACATGACGTTTCTTTCTAGCTATGGGTGGTGTTAGCATTTTACTAGCCTTGACATCGTTGTTGTATTTTTACCTATGTGGTTGTTGGATTGCGAGGTGCCTCGGATATATCGGCTACTGCGGGAGCTGATGGATATAGGTCCTATAGGACCGGGAAACGTGTGTTCAGGAATTGCCAACCAACTAACGTAAGTGTGGATCGGCCTTGGAGGATCCAAGGGTCTACTGCAGGAGATCCTGAGGCATTTGCTAGAGTGTCTCAAATCGGCGAGGAGTACATCCCTTGCCTCCGCTCATGACGGAAATCCAATTTCCAATACGTGACATTTCAGATTTTAGTTGTAATCCTATATATGGCGACATAGTGGGATGGGGCGCTCATGCTGCCTATGATTGATACATCTATATTTGAAGTTGATTTCCTCACTTATAGTAATAATAAAAGATAAAATTTCGCGTATCAAGCATTATTTGGCTATTATAAGGTAAAAACCTATCCTCCGGCTTGCGTTGAATTGTGTGATGGGACCTGGGTATTATAATAGCTTCATTGTTCTTTATTTAGCATTGCGCTGTTTGTTTTATGCACTGGTATTCTTAGGAGGAAACCCATTCCGTGTTATACGGCATGGTCCCTTGATTTACCTAACTTTAAAAATAAATATTAATAACTGTTTTAGTTCTCACACCAGTTATATGACTAACCTGGAGTTTATTATTTTAACCTAAACTCTGGGTGCCCCTATTTTCCACACGGGCATCTAGTAGTTTTGGTTTTGCAGATTTATACTCGTAGGATCCTGGTTTACAACTAGAATGATATTCGGAAAGCTCTATATCCGTATATCTACTTTAGTTGTGTTTTGTATTATGTTTCCGCTGCAGTAATATATTTAAATCTCTGATATTTATGATGTGTAATATTTATTCATACTCTGTATATTCTTGTATTCTGATGTAATTGTTGTAATAAGCAATGAAATGTTCTTCTGTTTGTGTTCTGATTTGTCGTGTTCTCAATTTCAATCCAGGCTTTCCTTCATAGGGAAGTTCGGGTCGTTACACCATTAGAGAAAACATAAGAGATAAGGAGAGACTTTTATTTCTATTAATTCAGGTGTATATGATTTGTATTGAATTGGCTATAACAACCCGCACCACCGTTCACGCAAGACATTGTCCCTAACTTAGCCACCGTATAGGTGTGGGGGGTTTTATTCCTCAAAAGGCCTCGGCGTTAGTAAGAGATGGGATCTACTATATAAGTACCCTTCACACAGGGCTTCCACGATGTGGGACTTAGGGGTGTTACATTCTCCCCTCCTACAGAGCCCAACGTCCCCGTTGGCTCACAAACACCCCACTCAGGCGCTGTGGTCCACACATGAGCCACAATTCCGGCTGGGTATTAGCTCTAATACCACTATAACAACCTGCACCTCCGTTCACGCAAGATATTGTCCCCAACTTATCCACCGTATAGGTGTGGGGTTTTGTTCCTCAAAAGGCCTCATCGTTAGTAAGAGATAGGATCTACTATATAAGTACCCTTAAGACAGATTTCCACAATGTGGGACTTAGGGGTGTTACATTGGCTCCTTTATATATAGGCTTTGGAGTGATGTTAAATTTATCTCCACGATGTGAGACCAAACAAAATATTGCAAAAGCATATTCACTTTCTTATATTACAACAATTCTCCTAATCTATTTTGTGGAAATAATTCAAATCTAGGTTTATGTCAATTTGGAAGATCATATCCAACTCTTATCTTTCAGATTTGTATTTTCTATTAATCAGTTCATAAAAGCAGAAACCATCGATTCAGAACTAAAGCTTATGTTAATTTTGAAGATCAAAACCATATCTTAACTAGATTAGTCTCTCTGTAAACATCCATAGATTCAGGTACTTTCTCTATTTTCTTCTTAGTTAAATCAATATGGATCATCTATTCAAATATTGGATTTCATGATTTGTCAATTATAAAGTATATAGAAATCTTTAACAACAGGTATCAGAGCCACCCATTATTGATTTCATTGAAACTTTCTTTAGTTTTGAAATGAACTTCATTTAGAAGTTACTGAATTCATATAATTTCTTATTCAAGTTTTAAATCTGCTTCTGGTGATGTTTTTGGTTTTGATTTAACACATTTCTTTAATATTATAAATTGAAATGCAGTTTTGAGAAATTATCTTGGTGTATAATGATTGATATAAATGACATGCATGTTATTTTAGAAGTACATTAAGATTTTGAAATCATTGAGCTTTCAAAAATAATATGAATCCCTCTAAATTTGGAAAACAAATCTTGTAAATATAGTTTCCACATGTGTATTTTTTTTATTTTGGATTTTAATGTAAAAAAACATTTTGGATTTACTTTTGTAAAGTTGTTTTTCTTTAATGTTTACTGATGGTATAAAATGATTTGAATAAATCAAGATCTGTTTCGGTAAGAAATTATGAACCTGGGTCCCTGATTTAATTAATATGTATGTATATAACATATATAATATAAGGTATTAGGGATATTTCAGAATTTTGGAATCAGTATGCTCCTTTGAGATATTTATGCGTACCAAGATTTGATATGAAATGATATTATTTGATTGCTTTATATATTTGTAACTAAATCGGTTTGTTGTAATACTGGTTTACATTTTAGACCACATAATGGTCAATTGCATTGTTTTTATAAATGCATTAATTGTGGTTATTATGGTAATATCGTAAATGCATTAAATGCTTCGGTTATGAAAATTAAATGATTCAACTTGCTTGTATAAGGAATAAGAAAAGGTATATGGTTTTATTTGATGCATTTATATTTGACAGATATATATATATATATATATATATATATGTGTGTGTGTGTATGTGTGTGTGGCCTATGTGGAAGATATGTGTCACTTTCATGTTTCGGTTTGCATGCAGGGGCATACGCAGAATGTATATGCAGTAGGGGCGGAAGATCGTACTTTGATTTTCATGCATACACGCGCGCACACATACAAAAGCTATGATCAAATATTCATATTTCATTTTTGAAAATATTGACGATAGTTTTACTTTCAATTAATATTGCCTCCTAAAAGACTTTTTGTGAATATGGAAACAAGGAACCATATTAGATACATTCGTCATTTTATACTAAAAAAACTTGAACTCGGAGAAAGAATCAATATAATGACAATAACATACATGGTTAAGTTTTTTTCTTTTTTTTGAAACAACAAGGTAATTTATTACACAAAAAGAAGAGCATAAAAGGGTTGAGTTGGCAATAAAATACACATACATAAACAAATATATACAACAAAAAAACCAACTCAAACCAATAGAGACCAAAATACTATAAAAACAAAAACACGCACAACAAGCTAAAAATAGAACTAAGCCTTGCATGCCTAAAACTACAACTTCCAAAACACCCAAACCAAAATAAATGGCAGCACAACTTCAAAAAAACCAAACTACAATGGATCCACAAACTTGATGTGCACGTAAATATGCACATTTATATTCAAACATTTATTCTTATTTTAATTAAATAAATAACATAATTGGCTATTTTTACATGTTTTAAACCAAAGTCCTAAAATTCTCAAATTGTCATGCATTCACCCTTATTTAAGGTGTAAAATGGTCACTTGTGCATGTTTTAATTTGTGATTGCATTTACTTGTTCTTTGTATTTGTCTCTTATAGGAATTTTGGAGCACAAATAGTGCATACACATGAAGATTTGGAGCACAAATGCATGCATGCAAAGGAATGAGGAGGAAATAATTCTCATACATAATCATGGAGGACCCCACCTCTCAAATTATCCTCTTTCTCTTAAGCTTCTTATTAAAGACTAATTGAATAAAACAAAAGGTCTCATGCATCCTACATGACTTATTAGTGGCTAAGAGAGGATTAGAAGCTTCATGAAGGGACATTTTGGGGAGTTCCCAACAAATGTGATTAGGGTTTTGGGTTAGAAACATGTATATATATATCCCTTTGTGTGATGTAAATAGACTCTTCTCTTTTGATCCCCTTCTTTAGTTTAGTTGAGAGGAGCACAAGCTCTCTTGTATTTCCTCGGCTACTTAGCCATTTTCTTTATGTAACTTCATTGTTTTTATGCAATTTAATTCCTATGCTCTTTACTTTCATGTTCAAAGCTTAGATTTAAATTGATGTTCATAGCTTAGATTTACTTTCATGTTCATCCTTACTAGCTTTTCCTTATTACAGGTTTACCTGATATAATTCTTACAACTTATCAAATTTTCAAGATCTCGCTTACTTATTCTAATTGATATCAATTTATCCAATATTTTCAAACACTTACCTAAATTGATTTAAGTATATATTGATATTTTAATTGGAATCATATAGTCATCCCACTTTCGAAACTCGAAAATACATACAGATGATGCTGTAGTCATCAGCAGAATCGTCTTCAAGCGACTAGAGTGTGATACTATATCTATCTAGTATACTTAAGACTTCGTATATACGTTGATCCGACGTATATGCAAAATCTTCTTATACTCGATAGTCCAACCTCAACATAAAATAAAATACTCAAATTCTAATTTTTAATTTATAACCATATTGATTAGTTACCTTAACAAATTTGACCCAAGTTTATCGATATTTCGAAATGTTACCCAATAGTGAAATTAAATCCAAAAGGCATTTGTACTTGGATCATTTTCCTGATCAGTGGAACAGGCTTAATTACCATGCCATAAGAATTATTTTATGTGTAATTATAATCACAAAATGTAAACTTAACCTTAATCATTTGATTAAGTATCCAGGTTATAATTAACCATATATTTCCAAAATATGTTTCTTTCTTAAAATATAACTTTTCAAAACTCATTTCATATTTTCAAATACGCTCTCTCAAATACAGTACTCCAAAATCTCATTCTAGGGCATTACTAACCCTATCTTTAATGAGATAAATATAACTCTAATGGGTCATTCCTTTTGTTCAAATGTGTCGTACCCCATTGCTTTGTATAAATCAAAGCTCTGATACCAATCTGTAACGACCCTTCTTTTTGCCAGGTTCTCGCTGGTAATTAAACCAACTTAAATCGTTCATAAAGACAGATTGTTATGGGTACTAACATATTTGCACAAAAATAAAAGTACTTTTCATTTCATTACCATAGTATAACATCAGAGTTACAAGGAATACATCAGAGTACATTAATTTCACAGTGGAGGAGATACTAACGCAGCGGAAGAATGCAAATGCTCCAAAACATATAGCTCTAGCTAATACCAGAATCCTGCTCTAATCAACTCTAAGGCTAAATTTGCGAACCAAACTACTAGGCTGCTCGTGTAAAAATTATGGGCACCCAGAGTTTCGGTGAGGGAACAATAAACTCTAGGTCAGTCGTGGGACTGGTGTGAGAACTCAAAACAGTTGTTTTTAGGGTTTATTTTAAAGTTAGGTAATTCACCGGACCACGCCGCCAATGTGGAACGGGTTTAATCCATGTGGACACCAGTGCATAGAAATCCGCAATGACTTTTTGAAAAATGAAGCTATCATAAGCTTGTCCTATATCACACAATGCAAGTGCACACCAGGTGGGCGAGTTTTGCCTTATGATAACAAAAAATGCATTCATATGTGAAAATCCTCTTTTACTATTATATATAGTGTGAAAAACCTTTTCGCAAATAAATGTGTTAATCCTAGCCAGCATAATGCCCCATTCCATTATACTGACAATCCTACTGGTAACCAGAATGCTATACAATCAAAACCGTACGGGCTCGTAGTGGAGATTGGGTTTCGAACATGATGGTTCCTGGTACGAAAGATCATTCGTGGGCTCACAAACTTTCTTGCGCGCATCATCCCAGTACTCGCGGATAACGTCCAGACTCGGACTCCGTTATACTAACCCACAATACATGAATCAGAGTACCCAACAAATAGCATCCCAGACTGGGAACTTCGCAGTACCTTTTCATGATCACATCCCGGTGCACCGAACATACAAAAAGAACATAAAATTCTGACCACCAGTTTACCATCAATCCAGGGTGTGAGGTTCGTCGAGGTCAGGATATACACAAAGCTATGCTTTAATAAGCCATGCTTTGATCATCCATAGCTCATCTCATAACTTAAGTATGCCACATTGTCCATTCACTACGCATCACTGATTTTCATCAATATATAACCTCTAAGCTCTTACGTCTTAGAGAAGGGTGTTAAGCAAGAGAATAAATTCTCCGCTACCAAGTAGATATATATTTAACACAGTGCTACGCAGTCAATTACAATGTCAAACACGCAATCCATACAAGTCCGTTCTGGGTCTGAACGAAACCACAATCCGGAATTCCTTCACATACGTTCGGGCTTCTTGCCACTTAACTGATATAAAATCCATCTGCAAATGGGAGCGACCCATTCGAGACATTCAGCAAGTCGTCCTTAGACATGAAGGGTCCCGGTCTTCAATGTCATCTCCAGTGTCTTCAGTTGCTCCACAACGTCGTATTATTACTTGGAATGGTTTTCAGACGTACATCCGATCCCGGTCTTTCCAAATAATAGGCGCTATTTAAAAAAAACACAATTATAGAACACACGGGCTTTTTACCAATCTCCTTCTGTCTAGGATTTTTTCAAAATTAAATTTCTTTAAACCCATTCTCAAATTATTACAAAATCCATATTTAACCTTTCTCTTTTAAAACACATCCCTTAAATCAAAGATGATTTAGCATTAAAGCCTTAATTAATTTTCCGTTTGATAAATCGTTATCCAAATCTAGTTTCCTTTGAAAATCCTTAATCACATTTCAACCATAGTTTCCAATTAAATTGATTTTCCAACATTCCATTCTTTAATCTTAACTAAAAGATTATACTTTCTTTCCAATTCCTCACCTTTAATTTCCTCAAGTCAAAGATCTGATTAAATCCTCAAATTATGATATGAATTTCCGTAACTCAATCTCATGGGGTTTTAAGAATGATATTATTAAAGATATGATTAACGACAAAACCCAAACCAATTGATATTGAACATAAGTTACATAGAAATTGTATCTACTTATATTCAATATCAATTCTCATAATTAACAAATACTATAAGTGGAATAACGATATAATAATATCTTCCAAATCCCTCAAATATATAAGTTTACACCACATAATTTCATATCAAATATCTGAAGATTATTTCTATCCAACTTATCCTAGTCAACTTAGGAAACTCGTATCTTAATTAAAAGATTTATCCAACTCTTTGACATTAGATCTGGATAGAAATACCATCAACTTATATTTAATATTAATCTCGATATCCAACTCACACTATAAGTGGAATAATGGTGAACTACCTTTTAAATTTCTCAAATAGTAAGAATTATCATCTATCGGATTAATATCAAACATCCGAAGATTTATCTCCAACCATATCAAGTTATTTAAAATTGTAAAAACACATTTAATTATTAAATAAATCAATTTAAATTCCAAACAAATCATTTTCAATACTTTTAAACCTTTGAAAACATTCAACAAATCATTTACAAATGATTACTTATAGTTGGAAAACATTTCGCGGTTTAAATACTTCAAAATAGATCGTTTTTGAAGAAAGCGTTACAATAACATTTCAAAAGTGTTACAAAAGCATTACAAACAGTTATCTTAACTATTTTGATCAAAATATAGTTTATATTAGCTAAAGCTTAAACTTTAAAATTCGAAACACCTTTTCAAAATTTGTAATGATTTTACATTTTTTTTCCATATTTTAAAAATATTTAAAAATAGCTGTTTATAGTTATGGTCAACAATTATTCTTACATCAATCTTTTCCAAACGGTTTCAAACATAACTTAAAAATTAAAACTCAAATTTAAAATCTGCTTTCACTCATTTGAAGTTCTTGTTTATGGAAATCATACATTTTTCATTTTATGGAAATCCAATTTAGATTGCGAAAGTTATTAGCGTTTAAAGTTTGCATCTAAAATACGTAAATTGCCATTATGCGACAAGCTCTATTTTAACCCTAATAACCATTATTCTACGATACTTCAAAATATCTTAGAAAACCATTATATCCTTATATAACCCTTTTAAAATCATTTAAATTTACTTTCCAAATTATTTTGAATCCAAAATTCGACTTTCATAAATCCCAATTCATTTCTAAATTCAAATAACTTCAAATTAATCTTCCCATTCGTCGGACCAGTTAGGGATAGCCAGGGAGAGCAGGAAACATCATTTCCAAACCCAAGCCTAGACACTATCCTCTCTATCATCCTAGAATGTTCCGGTATTTATTTATTCATTTAATGGGCTTTAACAATATATATGAATTCACACATATGGTCTTTTCCAATTATTAACCTTCAATTTCAATTGCTTTTAATTATGAAGGAGATTTTTCGATCACCAATGTGATACCATAATTGTTGTGTCATAGTGTGTGCAAAACAACATCAACAACCATTTAGACATCCATAGCAACCGTCATCAACATGATTCAATAAATCATAATTGTGCACAAGCGTTATAACACTAACGCTTAATAGTGTGTGTTCTAAACTTCGCATCCATCATCCACCACAACAAATGTCAATCATCATTAACCAATAATAATTCATCACTATAATTAAATTGGTCTAGCTACTAATTAAATATATAAATCGTGGTTAAAGAGTTCTCACCTAACAGCTTTCCAAATCTTCACAGTAGGCGAGCCTAGCTGAACGAACCCTCAAACAGTATTTCCGCGCACCATCTTCTTTGCCAATATACATACACATACACATATATATATATATATATATATATATATATATATATATATATTAATCTTATCTCTTTATAAGAGGAGGAGGACGAACTTTGGCAAGGTGGTGGTGGTGGAAAAGAGGAAGTCTTATGCCATGGAAACCATGGCCATAAGCTTTAAGAAGAAGAGAGAAAGAAAAAAAGTGAGAACGAATGAAAAAGTGGAAGGAAAGGGTAGTATTTATAGGAAAAGAGGATTAAGGAGAGAGTGAAACATCATAGGACATGTGTATTTTATGCATGTAATGTTGCATGAAAAATTACAAGTGTCTTAACACTTGCAAAAAGGAGAAGGAATGTGTTTTTGGTAGCATTTACCTTAAACGTTATGAAAACAAAGAGCAACGCATAATACTAATGCTATTAATTTATGTTATCTTTTGATAAATCCGATCGAACGATAAATAATATCAGTAAATCCAAACTTATTAATAATCACTTCCATTTATAAATGTTATAATTCAAATAAAACCTTGTAACGACCCGCATTCTACGCTTCAAAGGATCGTAGATTATTTATTTCTTTCTCATGCGAAGTCGTATGGTCATGCAACTTTGGGAGACGACTATTGGAGTCATTTCCGATGTTCATGATTTTTCCGATTTTGAAATGACCATTTTGCCCCTAGCTGATCTTGTTTTCGGCCATAACTTTTGATTGGCAATGAGTTTTGACCTAAAACCACTTCCATTGGATTCGGATGATGGTTTACAATTCTGTAGAGTGGTCACATTAGCCAAACAGACTCACCGTTTGGGAGATATGGCTGAAACAATGTTTAGAAGGTGAAAAACTACTTAACCGGGCTTAATTGGGTAGTTAATAGCTAGGACCAATGGGGGATTTCGGGATTAGGGGTATATAAGGGCTGATTAGGGTTAGAAAACATTTCTTTAGACACTTTTCAGCCGCCACTTTCATTCTTGGAACCCTAGTAATGACCTCCAACATCTAGAATCACCTCTAATCACTTTCCAATCAAGTATTAGCCTAATCTTCACCAAATTAAGGAGAAATAGGACCAAATCAAGGTCGGAACTACTGTATAGCCTTGGGAACAACGCCAAATTGAGGATAGTTTCAGATTTGGTATTTTATTTGTGGCTAAGGAGAGTGATTTGCATAGTTCCTCACTAATTATGGTTAATTAAGAGTAATTAGTGTTAATTAGCGAAGTTAAACATGATTAAATTCTGGAAAAATATTTATAAATTCTGAAATATTGTTTTAGGCCTCTGTTAGAAAATTTGGTTGATTTGGTTAAGTTTTGCTAATCATATCATTAGTTATGCTTAAACATGATTAAGGAAAATATGGGTTTTTGGGTATGTTTGATCCGTTTTGACATGTTAATTCATTGTTTTGTGTTTATGGTAAGTTCTTTGTGTTGCTATGACTGTATGGTATGCCTTATGATTGCTTAGAACAGTTAGAATGGTCGAAAACGCCGTCTTATGGCGTAAAACAGTCGCTGTAAAAGTTGCAGGAAAAACTGCGGGGATCGGGATCAGATCGGATAGGGGGGAGGGATTCAGATCGGATAGGATTGGTCGAACCGAACCGACACCAGAGACAAGGAATCCGAACCGAACTAGAGCCCAGACAGAAGAAAGAGTATGGTAACGAAGGAGCCGCTAGCTTGGAGTTGGAGTTGGAGTGAAGCACCGAATCGGATCGGGATCCATGAGCACCGAACCGAACAGGTGGCAATGGACTAAAGTGAAGTGCAGGAGATGAACCAAGAAATACGAGTCGAACCGCATGGAGGAGAGAACCCGAACCGAACCGAGGGAAGGGAATTTAGCTGAACCGATTGGGGAGCTGAGCACCACATGCCGAACCGAACCGAGTAGGACGAACCGAACCGGTTTTGGACCTCCACTACTACTACGCGACGACTCTTCTGAAGACCAACTCCAATTCGACTAAAACCCGAGATGCAAAGGAAGTCCAAATGGGAGGTTATTACTCAGGACCCAAATGGGATCAACGGGTTAACTTCATGAGTTGGGCTTTGCTGCGGGACATGTGCTAAGGGGTTATCGACGTCCATAGTTTTGATTCACCATAGAAAGACAATTGTTTGGTTGCGGATCAGTGCAGTGGGGTAGTTACTACTCCATGGGGTAGAGTGATCGTAGCATGGCTACGAGCCAGTGCAGTGGAGTCTTCATGACTTCATGGGGAAGAGTGGACATAGCAAGGACTAGTGGCTATGGATAAATGCAGTGGAGTTGCCATGACTCCATGGGGCAGAGTGATCATAGCAAGGATTTGGGGAATCAAAGCGGTGGATATCGTATGCTTTACGCACTGAGTGAGAGATGTGAGGATGATTGCTATGCTTGATTGTTTGCCATCACTATGACATGCACACCCCCACCCCCGTATTTTTACACCATATGTTAGTGGCACCTTAGAGTATTGTACAGTATGTAGTGCTAACTCTTTGGTTGCATGTCCAGGTTCAGGTATGGTTTATTATACCTGTTATTATTCTGTTTTGTTACTTATCGCTCATACCAGACTTTTGTCTGACCCAGAGTTTTATGTCTCTTCTTATTATTCTGGGTGCTCCTAAACGAGCAGACTAGAGACAAGTTAGCTGGTTAGGCACGAGTAGCTGATCCGGAGATGAGCAGGAGGCTCCTACGTATTATCTACATATATTCTCCCTGTGTTGTTGATGGTCTCCGCTTTGGGCATTAGTAGCGTACCTTTCCTTTCTTTTTCTTTAGAGACAGTATTTTGAAGTTGTAATAATGGTTATGGATCATAAGCTGTATTTTGGATTTCCGCTGCTATGGTGATTATGATTTAGTTTTCAGCTTATTCACTGTCTCGCCTGTTTTATGTCAAGTATGTTATTATTATATTTTATTCCATGCACTGTGAGACATTCTACAGGTTCCTTGTTAGTTCGAATTCCTTTCTTTGGCGACCGTCCCGTGCTGGTTGGACATCGACACAACGCACTTTCATTGGAAATGTCGGCTGGTGCGGGGCGGGCCGTCACATTTGGTATCAGAGCCAGGTTGCGTAGTTAACCTATGAAAAGACATCAGGGAGAGATAGTACATATATGAGAGTGCGTATTTGTGGTTATTTTGGTTTTCAAAAGCTATATATATATATATACTATTAGTATAGCTAAGGATGAAGTCGCACTGCATTGACACCACAAAGAGGATGGTTAATCGTTTCTCTTTATAGATCGAATGATGAGCCAATATACGAGGGGTGCTGGTAGAGGAGCCAATAATGGGAATGCTCCTGACATAAGGACTATGTTCACTGACTTCATGAGAGAGATACTTAGGGACGTTCATAGGGCAGTTCCCAAATGTTGCTAATGGTGGTGGTGCAGCGGTGCAGGCGCCTAGAGCCGATTTCGCCAAGCTTTGCAAGGATTTCACTAGTCTTGGTGGAAAGCCGTTCCATGGAACGGAATCGGCTACAGAAGTTCAGGATTGGTTGGACAGCTATGAGCGTATCTTCGAAGACTTGGGTATCGAGGATGCGATGAAGAGGAATTTAGCATCTCGTCAGCTGCACGGACGGGCAATGAGTTGGTGGAATGCTATTAAGGCATCTACTCCAGAGGTTCAAGTTACATGGGATCAGTTTAAGGCTCGATTCAGTGATAAGTTCATCCCAGCTGCCCAGAAGTCAGAGTTGTTTAGGAAATTTCTAGAGCTTAAGCAGAATGGTAGGGCAGTCTCGGAGTACATTGTAGAGTTCGATACTGTAACACCCCACATCCGTTAGTGTCACTCACAAAGGGAATGCATAAGTTCTGTGGAGCATTTAGGGTAAAAGATGCTGATAAATTACAAGACAGACAGAAATTAAACAGCGGAAAATAAAACTTTACTTTATTGATAATATAGTTTGTACAACAATTGTTTTCCAATATCAGAGTATCATCTGTCTTACAAAATAAAGAAGCATAAAACAACATTTATATTCCCCAATGTAGCAAGAGCCAGCCATAGCATCTGAAAAGAGAACCCAAAACTTTGACAAATCTTCAAGCTGGGAAAGAGTGACAGTCCAACTTAACCTGAGCTATACTATTCCCTTCTTTACTACTTGGGGGGGGGGAGGGAACGGAAGAAAAGAAGACGAAAGAAAAACAGAGTCAGACATAAAGCCTGAGTAAGTTCAGTTACTTCTAGCATGTGAACATGGAAAAACAATATGACATAAATTAACTGAATACAAGATAACACCATGATGATAGGGTCAGCAAGATTAGACAAGATTAACACAGGATATGCTAAGATAAGATTAACTGGATATGCTCTAATACTTTCGCCGCTTCGCTATTTCCTTGTTATACTGGTTTCTATATCTCTGCACCACCTAACTAGTGTCCCAACTAGTAACGATAACGTGATCCCAAACCCTAAATTTTCCATTGCCTTCAGGCATACATTTATTATTTATTACCTAGATCTAATCCAGGGTTTTCTATCAAGTGCTTTCTAGATTAACCTAGAGTTTACGCTATCTGCTGAACGCTTCTTGGATTCAGGGTTTATGCCACCTAGTCCAACTAGGGATTATGCTACCTGTCGAACGATGCCCCTTAGTCTAGGACACACTATCTAGAGTGGTATATGTTCCTAGACTTCCCCACGCATGTATCGCGAATCGTTATCGCTTGTCTAGATGCACATGTCCTGTAATGTGCGGCCCGAGTCCTGTGGCAGGGCAAATCAAGAAACACAGAACTCGGTCGGGAGCTTTTAGATATCTGCCGATGCAGATGCAAAGGTCTGTTTTTATTCCAGTCGCTATGGTCCCACTCGACCCCTCCCTCAACTAATGAAAGGCACACCTTGAAAAATGAGAACTATACGTAGGCCCCCTATGCCCCACTAACCTATGGCCATCCTCACCCATAACTAGATAGCAAGTATATGGTCTTTTGGAGTTCTCCGCCTTTCCGCTTCACGTATCTCGATTGACTCAAGATGGATGGTAGACGATGAGTTGCTATCACAGGGCTACCGTTTTCTCGCCGAATCACGCTGGTCCATCCTAGTCTTTAGGTTGCCATATATTGCAACCAAGGCATACCCCTGGTTCTTCTAACGCAGACCTTAACCTCTGTGAGCCCAGGAGGATCATCTGCAGCCTCATAGAGGGATACCAAGAGTACCCTCACGTCCCCTCGAAGCCTCGGGCTTCGTAACCCAATTCGTTGGATCCTTCTTTTTAGTCAGACGGACGTCAGCTCCTTCCCGTGTTATACTAAGAATTACTACTTAGTTTTGCTAACTAAGGTTTACCACTTAGTTTCCAGAATCGTTGTTTTCTTAACTAAGGTTTACTACTTAGTCCCTTTTAACTAAGGTTTACAACTTAGTTCTCTTTCTCGTCAATTTGGATTGGTTAAGTGTCATTAGTCCATTCAAGCTAACTCAACCCTCTTCATTTATCCTGATAAACTGGTTAAGTGTTATCAGTAATTCATGTTGACTTAACCCTACCACAAACCAAGTTATATTGGTTAAGTATTTCTTATTACTTAACCCTATTCATTCATCCTGTATTGGTTAAGTGTTCCTTTTTAACTTAACCTTGCCCATCTGTTTTACCTAACACTTTATTAATGGTTAAGTATTATCCCTTCATGTTTTAGACTTAACCCTATTCCTTTATCACAATCTGATGGTTAAGTGTTCAAGTTTACTTAACCTTACAGTCTAGTCTAGCTAACATATCAAATTGGCTAAGTGTATTAAATTATACTTAACCCCAACCTCTAGTCTAGTTAACATGTTAATTTGGCTAAGTGTATTAACTTTACTTAACCCCCCCTTCTAGTCTAGTTAACATGTTAATTTGGATAAGTGTTTTCTTAGTTACTTATCCCCTACAAATCTTGTCTTGTTACGATGTTAAGTTTGGTTAAGTGTTCCTATGGACTTAACCCTCCCATTCTAGCTTAACTGTGTTAAGTTGGTTAAGTGTTCCTATGGACTTAACCCTCCCATTCTAGCTCAACTGTGTTGAGTGTCCGTATGAACCTAACCCCACCCATCGGTTTGGTTATCATGTTGAATTGGTTAAGTGTCTTAGTTAACTTAACCCTACCATTCTTGTTCTAGCTTTAACTAAATAAATTAAAGCCGCGACCACTCACATTAGACAGATATTGTTGCGAATACTGGATGTGCCGGTTGGTTCCGGGCAGGTTTACATCGCAACTCAGTCTAACCTCGGGTTAGGCATATTTGTGTTTTCTAAATTCAAAGGGTTTTGATTAATTTTCAAATCAGGTTTTGAAAGTAACCATCCCGTCCGTCGGATCAGTTAGGGATAGCCCGGAAAAGCAGGAAACTTGTATTTTCCAAACCCAAGCCTAGACACTATCCTCTCTGTCACCCTAGAACTTTCTGGTGTATGTATTATTAAAAGAGATGTCATTAATAGACCTTCCTTTTGTCTAAATTTACATTTTCTCATTTAGGACAAATTCTATAAGTAAATCATTCCTAATTTACTTATTTCCTAATTACTCTTTTAATGTAAATTGTCAACACTTATTCTTATGACCCATTTTCCCCTCTATATCATATTTAGGCTTTTTGGTATGTAAACTATACCAAATTAAGTGTCACTAACCATGATTTTTTCCAAACATGACAATTACTCGCAATTATGGCCAATTTCAAATTTAGGCCAATATACTTATTATGCCAAATTAGCTAATCCAATTCTGATTTAACATTCTAATTACAGTTCATGTCAAACTAGACTTATTATTATAGTTCATGTAAATGCTAGATTTACAAGTCAATACTAGATCCAAATTACACATCCTATAATTCATGTCAAATTTATCCAATTTGCATTTATATGAACATGCCATAATACATGTTCCCAATTTATGCCAATTTCCAAGTTAAAAACTACGTTTTTAGTAAATTTCATATTTTGCCCAAATCGTATTCCCACCGTTCGTATAATTGTGATTCAATCTAGATTATAGATAAATCTAGCTTCGTAGAAAATAGGGAATGAACCGAAGATGCTATGAAAAAGATAGACATAATAAATGGCATAAAATGATAATTTACTAATTACAGACCTAACGAATTAGACTGAAATTGATCTAAAACATCGAAAGCCTATAGGTCTGAAAATCTTATGGCATAAAAAGGGTTGAATAACGACGTAAGTTCAAGAACATGGGTAGACCTAACTTAATAGGTAAATTCCCAAGATCTAAAACCAAAGAAAACCAAGAATAGACAGAATAGATAATCAGGTTTAGACCCAATTTCATAGTCGCAATACTTAAGCAACACTTTCCTAGTCATGAATCATAGGTGTTTAATCACAGTTGTCCTTGTTATGTCATAGGCAATAGTTTATGTTTCCTAATCAAAGGCATAGGCTTGTGTTCATAGTCTAGGAAATAATTCTCATAGTCATGAGTCACAGTCATAGGCAGTGTTCATAGTCATAGGCAATGTTCATAGTCAAAGAGGCATAAGGTTTTAAGGTCCATAGTTTCGTAGTCACAGTCTCATTGGTCATCGAATCATAACAGTTCTTAATTAAGTCCAAAGATATAAGCACTGATTCGAATAGAAAGATTTGGCATATTCTTTTATTCCTTTAATTTCATGTCACGAATAGAGAAAACGTTCAAATCTAAAAAGTAACCGACTTACATTGATCGGTTTTTAGAATAGAAAGATGGTGTTGCTATGATTCGTGCGACGTTGCTCGAAACCGTTTGAGTTTGCCTTTGATTCTTATCTTGAAGCTTTAATCTTGATTCGAATCTCTTCTTGACAAACTTGAGCAGCATAACCTTGTCTTGGATTTTCGTATTATTTTATTTTAATTAAAATTAGAGCAGAGTATAGGCATGTAGAAGTTGTGAGGAGAAAATATGAGGCCTAGGGGTGTTTTTATAGTGTAGAAGTCAACGAATCTGGTCAGAATGGCGTCCGGATACAGAAAAACGAACCAGGCTGCAGATCTGGAAAAAGCGGGGAGGTCGACCCCTAGGTCGACCTATGGGGGGGAGGTCGACACCCTGGTCGACCTGGTACCCAGGTAGACCCCCAGGTCGACCCCCTGGTCGACCTGGGTCCTGGGCAGGAAATTTCCCGCCCAACCCTCTTCTGAGTCTGTTTTGAAATTTGAACTTCGCTGAAACTTCCGGAGGCCATATCTTCCTCATACGGACTCCGATTTACGCAAATTCGGTCTCGTTTTCATGTAGAATTCTAAGACGAACGCAATGGCACAGCCTGTTTCCCTTTATTTTGATTTTAAAATTTAATTCTGCCTTGATTTGTGAATCTTAGTGTTACAGAATTACGGGGTGTTACATTCTCCCCCACTTAAAAGGATTTCGTCCTCGAAATCTTCAAGTTAGGAAGAATGTGTCCTACAATCCAATCAACCATCTACTCAATCATTCAATCACAGGCATTCATTGTCCTTAAATTTCTAATGCTTTCATGCTCATAAGCATAGTGTTTGTATATGACTTTATCTAATGCAAAATCAGGCGGTCTACTGATTCAGTTGACCTCCTTAATGCGAATCATGTCAGTGTCATGCGTCCAATCATGTATGCAAGCATCCCTAGTTATGTAAATACTACATGTGTGCATAGCCATTCATCCATATGCAACATCCATATGATAACATATCAAGTTCAACTTACAAACAAATACATATCTGTAAATGCAATATGAAAGCGTCCGAACTGATCTAGTGCCTAATACGTATGTATATGCATTCACGAGCAACAATTAGCAAACATTCGCAACCATCAACCATAACATGTTTCAAATACATGTTTACATCCAAAAGAGTTTCTTCCTAAGGATCGAAGATACGACCTAGAGGATATACTTTGGAAAGAGAGAAACAATTATGCGTAAAGCTCCTAAAAAAAAGAAACCAAGGATGCACCCTTAAGGAAAAGGGTATGATGCTAGTATCTAGCCTTCTTGAGCTTTACTCCACTGTATCTTAACTAATTTAACTTCACGATTGTGAAGTTTCTGTCCTCCATTTCCAAAATAAACAGATGTTAACTATGATACCAAGTGTACATACCAGGATGGTTTGAGGTCCTTCCTCTTAGCTAATCCACCACGTCATAACTATGAGGGTCAAAAGGTCACTACGTGCTTTTTAGAGTGCCTGCCACAACTATTCATCTCTCACGCAAACCATCCTAGTCGAACTCGACATTTCTCAAGTACAAGCCCCAAAGGCCTAAACCAATATCAGACAAGCACCCAAGGAATATCTCCTTCGAATTTAGACGATCTACGTGAGATGATATAAGCAAACTCGATAGCTATTCTCAAATCCCTACTAACCAAAAATAAACTGGTCGGACCACCAATTGGATTTGAGACTCTAGTGGGATCTTCCTACTATACAAGTACTATGGTGCAGAGACTCAACTATGGAAGTGGATATGAACAAATGCGAAGCGCTAAAACCAAAGGAAAGAGTACGAACAGCAAAACTAGACACTTCCAACAGAACTTTACTACCTTTCTCCTAGGTACGCTTGGTGGCGAAAGTAGGTACTTGCCCTTCTGAAAATCTTGTCCTTTGCCCTTGATTACATGCCCTATTACACCATAGTAAAGATACTTCCTCTTGTCTTAGGTTTTATAATTCCTTCCTCCTTTGTGAGCTAAATCTACATCCATGAATTCCATATCCTCTTCCGTGTGTAGTCATGTTGACAAATCTCTCGAAAGCTGCTTCCATCGTGCAGAAAACACTATAAGCTTGAAAGAAAACTGGCCGTAGGTGAAACAACTACGGCTATGGATGGAAGCCAGGCATGTATTCGCCCATCGATGAGGTTACCACCCAGAAAGCCAGGAGCCCCAGAGACTCAAGAAAGAAGGAGACAAGAATTCAAACAGAGGAAGAGAAGATAGTGCGTATGGCTTTGGAGAATATGCCTTTAAAACAAATCTATTCTCTTGAAAATGCTTCTTTTAAAACCATTTTGAAAATAAATTTTCAAATCCTTTATCTGATCTGGTAACCTTCAGCTCTGATACCACGTGTAACACCCCACATCCGTTAGTGTCACTCACAAAGGGTATGCACTAAGTTCTGTGGATAATTTAGGGTAAAAGATGCAGATAAATTACAAGATTGACAGAAATTAAACAGCGGAAAATAAAAATTTACTTTATTGATAATATAGTTTGTACAACAATTGTTTTCCAATATCAGAGTATCATATATCTTACAAAATAAAGAAGCATAAAACAACATTTATATTCCCCAATGTAGCAAGAGTCAGCCATAGCATCTGAAAGGAGAACCCAAAACTTTGACAAATCTTCAAGCTGGGAAAGAGTGACAGTCCAACTTAACCTGAGCTATACTATTCCCTTCTTTACTACCTGGGGAGGGGGGGAACGGAAGAAAAGAAGACGAAAGAAAAACAGAGTCAGACATAAAGCCCGAGTAAGTTCAGTTACTTCTAGCATGTGAACATGGAAAAACAAAACGACATGAATTAACTGAATATAAGATAACACCATGATGATAGGGTCAGCAAGATTAGACAAGATTAACACAGGATATGCTAAGATAAGATTAACTGGATATGCTCTAATACTTTCGCCGCTTCGCTATTTCCTTGTTATACTGGTTTCTATATCTCTGCACCACCTAACTAGTGTCCCAACTAGTAACGATAACGTGATCCCAATCCCTGTATTTTCCATTGCCTTCAGGCATACATTTATTATTTATTACCTAGATATAATCTAGGGTTTTCTATCAAGTGCTTTCTAGATTCAACTAGAGTTTACGCTATCTGCTGAACGCTTCTCGGATTCAGGGTCTATGCCACCTAGTCCAACTAGGGATTATGCTACCTATCGAACGATGCCCCCTAGTCTAGGACACACTACCTAGAGTGGTATATGTTCCTAGACTTCCCCACGCATGTATCGTGAATCGTTATCGCTTGTCTAGATGCACATGTCCTATAATGTGCGGCCCGAGTCCTGTGGCAGGGCAAATCAAGAAACACAGAACTCGGTCGGGAGCTTTCAGATATCTGCCGATGCAGATGCTAAGGTATGTTTTTATTCCAGTGGCTATGGTCCCACTCGACCCCTCCCTCAACAAATGAAAGGCACACCTTGAAAAATGAGAACTATACGCAGGCCCCCTATGCCCCACTAACCTATGGCCATCCTCACCCATAACTAGATAGCAAGTATATGGTCTTTTGGAGTTCTCCGCCTTTCCGCTTCACGTATCTCGATTGACTCAAGATGGATGGTAGACGACGAGTTGCTATCACAGGGCTACCGTTTTCTCGCCGAATCACGCTGGTCCATCCTACTCTTTAGGTTGCCATATATTGCAACCAAGGCATACCCCTGGTTCTTCTAACGCAGACCTTAACCTCTGTGAGCCCAGGAGGATCATCTGCAGCCTCACAGAGGGATACCAAGAGTAACCTCACGTCCCCTCGAAGCCTCGGGCTTCGTAACCCAATTCGTTGGAGCCTTCTTTTTAGTCAGACGGACGTCCGCTCCTTCCCGTGTTATACTAAGAATTACTACTTAGTTTTGCTAACTAAGGTTTACCACTTAGTTTCCAGAATCGTTGTTTTCTTAACTAAGGTTTACTACTTAGTCCCTTTTAACTAAGGTTTACTACTTAGTTCTCTTTCTCGTCAATTTGGATTGGTTAAGTGTCATTAGTCCATTCAAGCTAACTCAACCCTCTTCATTTATCCTGATAAACTGGTTAAGTGTTATCAGTAATTCATGTTGACTTAACCCTACCACAAACCAAGTTATATTGGTTAAGTATTTCTTATTACTTAACCCTATTCATTCATCCTGTATTGGTTAAGTGTTCCTTTTTAACTTAACCTTGCCCATCTGTTTTAGCTAACACTTTATTAATGGTTAAGTATTATCCCTTCATGTTTTAGACTTAACCCTATTCCTTTATCACAATCTGATGGTTAAGTGTTCAAGTTTACTTAACCCTACAGTCTAGTCCAGCTAACATATCAATTTGGCTAAGTGTATTAAATTTTACTTAACCCCAACCTCTAGTCTAGTTAACATGTTAATTTGGCTAAGTGTATTAACTTTACTTAACCCCACCTTCTAGTCTAGTTAACATGTTAATTTGGATAAGTGTTTTCTTAGTTACTTATCCCCTACAAATCTTGTCTTGTTACGATGTTAAGTTTGGTTAAGTGTTCCTATGGACTTAACCCTCCCATTCTAGCTTAACTGTGTTAAGTTGGTTAAGTGCTCCTATGGACTTAACCCTCCCATTCTAGCTTAACTGTGTTGAGTGTCTGTATGAACCTAACCCCACCCATCGGTTTGGTTATCATGTTGAATTGGTTAAGTGTCTTAGTTAACTTAACCCTACCATTCTTGTTCTAGCTTTAACTAAATAGATTAAAGCCGCGACCACTCACATTAGACAGATATTGTTGCGAATACTGGATGTGCCGGTTGGTTCCGGGCAGGTTTACATCGCAACTCAGTATAACCTCGGGTTAGGCATATTCGTGTTTTCTAAGTTCAAAGGGTTTTGATTAATTTTCAAATCAGGTTTTGAAAGTAACCATCTCGTCCGTCGGATCAGTTAGGGATAGCCAGGGAGAGCAGGAAACTTGTATTTTCCAAACCCAAGCCTAGACACTATCCTCTCTGTCACCCTAGAACTTTCTGGTGTATGTATTATTAAAAGAGATGTCATTAATAGACCTTTCTTTTGTCTAAATTAACATTTTCTCATTTAGGACAAATTCTATAAGTAAATCATTCCTAATTTACTTATTTCCTAATTACTCTTTTAATGTAAATTGTCAACACTTATTCTTATGGCCCATTTTCCCCTCTATATCATATTTAGGCTTTTTGGTATGTAAACTATACCAAATTAAGTGTCACTAACCATGATTTTTGCCAAACATGACAATTACTCGCAATTATGGCCAATTTCAAATTTATGCCAATATACTTATTATGCCAAATTAGCTAATCCAATTCTGATTTAACATTCTAATTACAGTTCATGTCAAACTAGACTTATTATTCTAGTTCACAGTTCATGTAAATGCTAGATTTACAAGTCAATACTATATCCAAATTACACATCCTATAATTCATGTCAAATTTATCCAATTTGCATTTCTGTGAACATGCCATAATACATGTTCCCAATTTATGCCAATTTCCAAGTTAAAAACTACGTTTTTAGTAAATTTCATATTTTGCCCAAATCGTATTCCCACCATTCGTATAATCGTGATTCAATCTAGATTATAGATAAATCTAGCTTCATTGAAAATAGGGAATGAACCAAAGATTCTATGAAAAAGATAGACATAATAACTGGCATAAAATGATAATTTACTAATTACAGACCTAACGAATTACACTGAAATTGATCAAAAACATCGAAAGCCTATAGGTCTGAAAATCTTATGGCATAAAAAGGGTTGAATAACGACGTTGGTTCAAGAACGTGGGTAGACCTAACTTAATAGGTAAATTCCCAAGATTTAAAACCAAAGAAAACCAAGAATAGACAGAATAGATAATCAGGTTTAGACCCAATTTCATAGTCATAAAACTTAAGCAACACTTTCCTAGTCATGAATCATAGGTGTTTAATCACAGTTGTCCTTGTTATGTCATAGGCAATAGTTTATGTTTCCTAATCAAAGGCATAGGCTTGTGTTCATAGTCTAGGAAATAATTCTCATAGTCATGAGTCACAGTCATATGCAGTGTTCATAGTCATAGGCAATGTTCATAGTCAAAGAGGCATAAGGTTTTAAGGTCCATATTTTCATAGTCACAGTATCATTGGTCATCGAATCATAACAGTTCTTAATTAAGTCCAAAGATATAAGCACTGATTCTAATAGAAAGATTTGGCATATTCTTTTATTCCTTTAATTTCATGTCACGAATAGAGAAAACGTTCAAATCTAAAAAGTAACCGACTTACATTGATCGGTTTTTAGAACAGAAAGATGGTGCTGCTATGATTCATGCGACGTTGCTCGAAACCGTTTGAGTTAGCCTTTGATTCTTAACTTGAAGCTTTAATCTTGATTCGAATCTCTTCTTGACAAACTTGAGCAGCATAACCTTGTCTTGGATTTTCGTATTATTTTATTTTAATTAGAATTAGAGCAGAGTATAGGCATAGAGAAGTTGTGAATAGAAAATATGAGGCCTAGGGGTGTTTTTATAGTGTAGAAGTCAACGAATCTGGTCAGAATGGCGTCCGAATATAGAAAAACGAACCAGGCTGCAGATCTGGAAAAAGCGGGGAGGTCGACCCACAGGTCGACCTATGGGGGGTGAGGTCGATCCCCAGGTCGACACCCTGGTCGACCTGGTACCCAGGTCAACCCCCAGGTCGACCCCTTGGTCGACCTGGGTCCTGGGCGGGAAGTTTCCCGCCCAGCCCGCTTCTGAGTCTGTTTTGAAATTTGAACTTCGCTGAAACTTCCGAAGGCCATATCTTCCTCATACGGACTCCGATTTACGCAAACTCGGACTCGTTTTCATGCAGAATTCCGAGACGAACGCGATGGCGCAGCCCGTTTCCCTTGATTTTGATTTTAAAATTTAATTCTGCCTTGATTTGTGAATCTTAGTGTTACAGAATTACGGGGTGTTACAGATACTTTATCGAAGTATAGATTATCCCTCATTGACACTCCAGAGAAGAAAATGAGAAGTTTATAATAGGCTTGGAACAGTACTTGGGGGAAAGTCTTATTAACCACATCGATGAGACGTTTGAATCGATTGTGGGGATAGCTTTGAGATCAGAGAGTCTATACCCTAAGTCGAAGACTGAGGTTGCATCTGCAGAGGAGCCAAAGCTGCAAGCAAGAGGTGGAGGCAAGAATGGTTCTCAGAATAAGAGAAAGCAGAATCAGACCAAGGATGGCCAGAAGAAAAAGAATAAGAAAGATGTTGAGTGCTTCAGCTGTGGTAAGAAGGGCCACTATGCCAAAGAATGTCAGGCCAAGCCAGCGGATAGGAAGTGCTTCAACTGTGGCCAAGTGGGACATCACAAGGATAAGTATCCGCGACCCCCTAAAGAAAAGCAGATTGTGAAAGCATATGCTACCAATGCTGTTCCTTCTTCGTCGAATGCCCCAACTGTGGCGGAGAAAGGAAAGAATGTCATCGTTCAAGGTATGCTTTCTGTTTATGATGTTCCTGTTCGAGTATTGTTTGATACCGGAGTTTCCCGTTCTTTCATATCTAGTGACCTGGTAGATAGGTTGGGATTGGAACCTGAGATGGTCGATAGGCCTTTAGCAGTGACGAACCCAATTGGTGGTTCGACTAGCCTTTGTACGATTTGTCGTAATGTGGTCTTATCGAGTGATGGATGCATGTTTGTTAGTGATTGCTTTGTTTTGGGCTTTACTGGGTTTGGTATTATTTTGGGAGTTGATTGGCTCCAAAGATACGGGGTGGTGGTAGACTGTGAGGGCTTTTTGGTGATAGTTAGAGCGGATGATGGGCGGAGGGTAGTGGTTGGTGGTCTACCTAGTGATTGGGTAATGGCTAGTTTTGTAAATTCCCTAGACATCCCGCATGATGAGTTGTCAGATGTGCCCGTGGCTGGCCAGTATCCGGACGTCTTCGAAGAAGTGACCGGACTTCCACCATACTGAGAGATTGAGTTCCGTATTGATTTAGTGAAAGATACCAGACCTATAGTGATGCCACTTCGTCGTATGGCACCAAGGGAGCAGCAAGAGCTCGGGGTGCAAGTAAGCGATCTTTTGAAGAAGGGATTTATCAGAAGAAGTGTTTCTGAGTGGGGAGCACCAGTTGTATTTGCTACCAAGGCATACGGTTCCCTTCGTTTGTGTGTGGACTACCACGAGTTGAATAAGGTGACGAGGAAGAACAAGTATCCTCTACCATGGATAGATGATTTGTTTGACCAGTTGAGTGGCGCGAGAGTGTTCTCCTAGTTGGATCTCACGACAGTTTTCATCAGCTTAGAGTGGAAGCTGAGAGTATAGCTAAAACGACATTTCGGACGCCGTCTAGATTCTATGAGTGGTTGGTCATGCCATTCGGGTTGACCAATGCACCAGCGTATTTTGTGGATCTTATTAATAGGGTATTCAGAGATCAGTTGAATAAGTTTGTTCTTGTGTTCGTGGACGATATACTTGTTTATTCGAGGACAGAGGAAGAACACAAGGAATACTTGAGGATAGTGATGGAGGTGTTGAGAAAACACCAACTGAAAGAAAAGTTTTCTTAGTGTCTCTTCTGGAGGAGGGAGGTGAGATTCTTGGGGCATGTTGTTTCAGAGAATGGTATTGCCGTGGATCCTGCGAAGGTGGCTACGGTACAAAATTGGTCTACGCCGAAGAATGCAACAGACGTAAGAAGTTTTTTGGGATTAGCTGGAAATTATCGTAAGTTTATCCAAGACTTCTCCCAGATAGCAACACCGTTGACCAGGAAGAATCAAGCTTTCATCTGGGACGAAAAGTGCGAGAATGCATTCAAGAGTCTAAAGGAAAAGTTGACATGTGCACCAGTATTAGTCATTCCTAAGGGGAATGAAGAGATGATGGTATATACAGACGCATGTGGTACCGGACTAGGTGTTTTACTGATGCAAGGAGGTAGGGTTGTAGCTTATGCAAGTCAGCAACTAAAACCACATGAGAAAGTTATCCTACCCATGATTTGGAATTGGCAGCGATCGTGTTCGCATTGAAGATGTGGAGATATTTTCTCTTGGGAGAAAGATTTGAGTTGTTTACCGATCATAAATCGTTAAAGTATCTTTTCTAATAGAAGGATCTAAATCTCCGACAGCAAAGATGGTTAGAATTCTTGGCTTCCTACGATTTCGATATCGCATACACACCAGGAAAGGTCAATGCGGTGGCTGATGCGTTGAGTAGAAGACATGCCAGTTTAGGGGCTATGTTTCTTGAGTGGAAGCAACTGGAGTACATCGCTGTGTATGATTTCAAACCAAATTGTGAATTAGATCCAGAAGTATTAGCAAGTTTGACGATTAGACCCACTTTGATTGAGCGGATTGGTTCCAGTCAGAGGGACGATCCTAACTTATTGAAAATCATCTCCAAGTTAGAGATGGGCATCGATGAGGAGATTAACGAGTATGGGCTTGATCGAGATGGATGGCTTAGAAAGAATGGAAGACTAGTTGTACCTAATGTCAATGGATTGAGAGATGAAGTGCTTAGAGAATGTCATCACTCAAAACTGACTATACACCACGGTACTAACAAGATGTATCGATACATGAAGCAGACCTGCTACTGGGAAGGGATGAAAAGAGACGTTGGGAAGTTTATATCCAAATGCATGAATTGCCAACTAGTTAAAGCTGAGCAAAAGAAGACTAATGACTTTTTGCAACCATTAGAAATTCCAGAATGGAAATGGGAACAAGTCTCAATGGATTCATTGATAGGTTACCAAGGACTAAATCGGGCCATGAAGGCATTTGGGTGATTGTGGACCGATTGACAAAGAGTGTAAGATTTATACCTATCAAGTCGAATAGAACGACAACTAAGTTAGCTGAGCTATATATGAAATGGGTAGTGAGATTTCATGGAGTACCTTAAGCCATTTAGGGTGACCGAGACCCGTTGTTTACTAGTGGGTTTTGGAAGAGCTTACAAGAGGCGTTAGGATCAGAATTACATCTCAGTACCGCGTATCATCCTCAAACCAACGGTCAAACAAAGAGGGTGAATCGTATATTAGAAGATCTCTTGAGAGCTTACGTATTAGATTTTGGTGGATCATGGGATGACCATTTGCATCTAGTGGAGTTCGCATATAGTAATGACCCACATTTGCAGAGGAATTTTAATTAATTTATTTAATTATATAAATAGTGATATAGTGAATTAAATGGTCATGGAATTAAATAATGGTGAATATTTAATTAAAATGATAAATTAAATAATATACTTAATTCTGAAATAATCAAAATTGGCCGAAATGGCGATATGGTATGAACTGGATCATCTGTGATATTAAATTCAGCTTGGAATTTGATTTGAATAACGAATATATTATATGAATGACAATTTGAACGTATAATCATATTATAATTAAAAATCGAGCTCGAAATGGCGCTGCAGTTCGCAATTTGGCGATTTGAACTTCAACTGAATGTACAGGATTCGTTTTAAGCCGGATTTCTGTAAAACAAGAAACGTGTGGATCTGGTGGAGTATATATCTTTCTAGTGGAAGAGAAAAATCAGGATTTCGTCCTGTAGATTTTGATTCATGTCCAAATTAAATTTCAGAAAAGTCGTTGTGGAATTCCTTTATAATTTATAAAGGAATTATTTATATTTTAAAAAGGAATTTCAATATAAATCGAATATCGGGTTGACCCAGATTGAAATATCAAGTTAGAAATTCATATAGGAATATTCTTTAGCTGTATGGTATTCCACTGTGAACATATACGATAATATAAATTTATTTATATTTAATTTAATTTTATTTAAATATATTTATATATTTAAATGGATTATTTAGGGGTTTAAAAATAGCCACTTTTGCAAGCGAAGTCGGAATTCGACAAAACCAGTTTCGTTGGGACCGTAATGTCGAACTGTAGCTGCATGTCCAATTTCGTAATTTTTAGGTATCGTGTGTGAGCACACGGATTTTTAGAAGGTAAATACAAGTGATCTAAAAATAAATAAATAAAAATTAAATGGATGAGGTAGTTACAACAAGCCACCTTTTTCCCTATAAATACACATCCATCCCTTAAAACCCTTGTATTCTTTTCTGTAAATCCAAGCCGCCACTTCAAACCAAAATTTGTGAGGGAGAAATAAATCAAAACAAATCCATAAAAATACCAATAAATCTCAAAACACTCATATCTGGATTCAGAGAATTCTCCTCTTCATCTCTATGCCGGTTTTGAGCAGTGCGCTGAGTATTTCGTATGCCCGAGTTTTAACAGTAAAACTAGGGTTTCGAACTGCTAGAGATTTAGGCGACAATGGTTTAATCGAACTTCGGATTTGATTTTGGGGGATTAAATACTGTTTGTGAGTATTTTCTTGGGGGATTCGATGAAGGAAACGATCAGTGGGTTTTTCCTGTAGTTGTGTTGTTCCGGCTTGACATCGCGAGTGGAAGGAGCCATCGAGATCGAGTGGTGCGTCTCTGGTATAGCAAGGAGGAGATTTCGAAGTGGAGGAAACCAATGGGGTTAGTCTGTTGTTTCGTGATTCATAGAAGGAGCGAACGAAATCAGAAGTTATGGGAAGGGAGAGAGATGTGCTCGAAACTGTCGTGGTATTGTCTGTATGTGTGGTTTCTCCTGAAGTGGGTGGCAAGGGAGACTTACGAGTGGCGTGATTTTAGTTCGGTTGTGTTTATTATTTGGATTTTTACAAAGTGAAATGATGAGATGAAGGTGCTGAAATGGTGGAGTGTCGTTCAAAATGGTACAGGAAGTAGTTACGGTATTTGCAGTTGGGGGAGATGAAGTGTACGGGCTTGGGTGTTCAAGAATGCGGGTTTGGGCTTCTTAGTTTGGGGTTGGGCCGATGTCTGTGTGATAAGCCCAATCAAGAAGGAAAAGAAGAAAAGTATATATGAATAAAGATGGTGGAAAATTTAACATTGGCAACAAGGAAGTGGTATTGAAGATAGGGAATGGATTCTTGTCTTAAATACAATAAGAGAACAAATGGTAGTGGGTCTACGACACAGGTTGGGCCGAATAAACATGGTAAAGCCCAATATTTAAAATAAATCAAGTTGAGTTTAATTTAAATATTATATAAACATATATAAATCATATCTTATGCATACCGTATCAGAACTGCGAATCGTCGGTCATGTTAGGATCGTATGGACGGTGGATACACCGTGGAACTGACCGGAAGTGGATTGGAGCTCGTGACAATTTATAGTAAAATAAATTGTCCGTCTGAATCAAGCGATGGTTATCATTATTAACGATGATCGTCCAATATGAGTAAATATTACTAACTCTGAACAGTTTATAATTTCATGTTGTATTTTTAGAACTGTTAAATATTGGCTGATTGACTGTGTGTTGACCGTTTGATTGAACTGCTAGTCAGTTAGTGAATTTCTATATTGATTCTATTTAACAGAATATATCATATGGAACTGAAAGTGATGTTGATTTTATTATGTAACATCTGTGGATGCAGGGAAACAGGTTGGAGGAATCCGACTGGATTCCCCAACAGTTATTTTATTGTTTTCATATATTGTGATATATGACGTGATTTAAAATCTGCTGTTGATTATATGTGTATGGACGATATTGAACATCGTAATCTGATATGTTAAACACCATAACATACCGGGATTTGGAGAAAAGGGGAATTTTTCAAAGTGAATACTGAAAGGAGAATATTTATAAATAGAATATTTATAAATAGAAATTTATTTATAAATGGATTATTTATAAATAGAAATTTATTTATAAATGGATTATTTATAAATAGAAAATACTTAGAAATAAAACCCTAAAGGAATTATTTGCAAACCATTTGCAAATAGATTAGGAAGAGAAATGTTTGTAAACCATTTAAAAATCAATCAGAAAGAGAAATGTTTGTAAACCATTTACAAATGAGATTGAATAGGGAATATTTGCAAAACCTTTACAAATGAAATCGAAAGAGGAATATTTGTAAATCCTTTACAAATGAAATCGAAAAGGAGATATTTGTAAAACCATTTACAAATAGAATTAAAAAGGAAATATTTAGAAAATAAATAGAGTTATAAAAAGGGAAATTTGTTTATAACCGAATAGGATGTGATAAAAAGGAAAACGTTACTAAAAAGAAAATCATTTGTAAAGTGAAGAACCGTTACTAAAAAGTAAATCTTTATAAATGAATAGTTTATTCGAGTAAAATAAATTGAGTTAATCGAATATTAGTGATTCGAATAAAGTAAAAGGAATTATCGAATATTAGTTATTCGAATAGTGCTAAAAGAGTTATCGACTAGATTTAAATCAAATAGAGTTAATCCAATAGCGTTAGTCCAATAGAGTTAATTGATAAGGGTTAATCGAATAGAGTAAATTGAAGAGAGGTTATCGAATATACCTTATCGAAGGAAAGAATTATCGAATAGAGATGATTCGAAAGAGAGTTACGTAAGGAAGTTTGTTAAAGAATTTAAAAGGTGAACTTTGTTTATTTCAAGGTTAGAAACGTTGTTAAGTTAAGGTATGAGAGGTAGTATTACCCCAAATTGATTGACTTCGTTTTTAATTTAGAAATGGTTAAGGTTCGAGAGTGAAAGTGGTTAAGTGAATTTAGTAAATTAGTATAGTGGTTTGAGTTGTCGTCGCGATGTTGATTTAAACATCTGTTTAAATCCAAGTAAAGAAGATTTGGAAATGTTTTCCAAATAGAATCAGAAACGTAATCAAATATTTAAATTTGGAAATATGGATTAGAAATGGAAATGTTTTCCAGTGTTAGCATATATTTTCTAAACATAGAAAATAAGGAAATATGAATATATCTATACAGATATATATATATATGATTGATTATTGATTGATAGAATTTCCATCTGGAAATAATATCGTTGTTTGCACACGTGTTTTTATTTGATAGTTAAGTCACAGACTATCGAAGGTTTGACCATTTTAATGTTGTTAATATGGAGAGACCGGTTGGATTATTATCCAAAGAACCACTCTGTATTTGCATAAGCGTTGCGAATCATATATGCCAAAGATAATTGAAGACGGAGTAAAGTGCAAGGGCTGTTGTATAAATCTTAGATAGAAGTGCCTAAGATGGATATACTGAATAGTACCTTCAGTTCATCCTGTTCCTGGATGACTTGTATGGATGGATGTCTGACAAAGTATTTCCAGACGATCACATATATTGATTTCTCCAACCGTACCAAGAGTGGAAGCGGAGAAGGAAACTTCTTTTAGCTAACACATAATGTATGGTTGAGGACGTCAATCGGTGATTTGATGGATTTGACGATGTAGCATTCAAAGTGAATCTAATGTGATGATAAAGCGTAGCTTCTAGCCTCATCAACCGGTAAATGACAGAAATCGGGCAGGCAGCATGACTAAGTCGGTCGCTCCGAAGTAGGGTGTATAATCACTTGATCTAGAGTTTCATTTATTTCTAAAAATCTATTGTTGATGCTGTCCCATTCAGGAAACGGTTGCTGATCCCAACTGTTGGTGATATACATTCGATACACTCAAGCGAAATGAGTGGTCTTTCATGTGTGGCCGGGTTGCAAGATGTTCTTATTGAAACCGGTGTATTCCTTTCTAGAGATACACTAGCGAAAGGTGGATCCATACCTTGTCATAGTTGCAAATCCATTACCCAATATGTGCTTGCAGTTTTGACTGTATACTATATATGTAGAATGTGAGATGAAAGCGTTTCTGCTAGATGATTATTATATTGTGGTTGATAGACATTATTATAATATCAAAAGGTTTTTGATATAAAGATATTTTGGATTCTCATAAGGGAAAAACCCGTTCCGTTATATAGCGTGGTCTTATGAGATATCATTTACCTGCTTGAACTTTTTTAAACTGTTTTACTCAAACCAGTCCATGTTGCGTGCTTGGGGCATGTGTCGTATGATAGGGGGTTCTCGCTTTTTGTTAGGTGGCGAACGGGAGACTCTTACCCCCAACAAGTCCCGAAAATGTGGGTTGGTTGTGAAGTCGAAAGGCTGGCCGTAAAATATGGTGCTGGGGTACCAATGTAAGCCACAGTAGGGTATTACCTTGCTGCTTCGGGAGGATGAGGAGAGGATGGTTGCAAACATCAGAGTAACATGAACCTCACAGCGGAACGAATAACATATAATAGATATAACGTAACTTGAAATATACATCTGTACTTGAATATACATCATTATCAAAGTACAACACTTACAACACAACGGAAATAACTATAGCTATATAATCCTGAAGCCTCCTACTCCAAGCTCTTCCAGTATATCTGTAAATCCTGACTACTTGATTGCCCGTACAAAATTGGGCACCCAAGAGTTTAGGGAAAACAATAAATTAAACTCCGGGTCAGTCATGGGACTGGTGTGAGTAAAACTGTTTAAAATAGTTCGAACAAGTAAACGATATCTCATAAGACCACGCTGTATAACGGAACAGGTTTTTCCCTTATGAGAATCCAAATTATCTTTATATCAAAACCCTTTTGATTAATGTCTATCAACCACAATATAATAATTATCTAGCAGAAACGCTTTCATATCCACGTTCTACATATATAGTATACAATCAAAACCGCAAGCACGTATTGGATAATGGGTTTCCACCTATGACAAGGTATGGAATCACCTTTCTATAGTGTACCTCTAGAAAGGAATACACTGGGTTCAACAAGAACATCTTGCAACCTGGCCACACATGACAGACCACTCATTTCGCTTATTTGTGTCGAATGTATATCACCAACGGTTGGGATCAGCAACCGTTTCGCAAATGGGACAGCATCAACAATAGATTTTTAGAAATAAATGAAACTCTAGATCAGGTAATTATACACCCTACTTCGGAGCGACCAACTTAGCCATGCTGCCTGCCCGATTTCTGCCATTTAACGGTTAATGAGGCTTGAGGTTACGCTTCATCATCACATCAGATTCACTTCGAATGCCACATATGATGTTGTGGTGATGAACAGGGTAAGGAGGAGGGTGATCAGTTATAAGGCATGAATGGGGTTGTTTGGTTTGGCTACATCAGGAGTCAAACTGCTGGGAAACAGGTTGGAGGAATCCGACTGGATTCCTCAACAGTTATTTTATTGTTTTTCATATATTTTGATATATGATGTGATTTATTACCTGTTGTTGATTTTGTGTGTATGGACGATATTGGACATCGTAATTTGAGGTGTTAAACACCATAACATACCAGAATGTTGATAAGGGGAATTTGTCAAAGTGAATACTAAAAAGAGAATATTTATAAAATCAGAGGATTTTATAAAAGAGAATATTTATAAATAGAATATTTATAAATAGGAATATTTATAAATGGATTATTTATAAATAGGAAATACTTAGGAATAAAACCCTAAAGAAATATTTACAAACCATTTGTAAATAGAATAAGATAAAGAGGATATTCATTTATTAAATAGAATAAGATAATATAAGGATTATTCATCTAGGATAAGTAAATAAGATATTAAGGAAATATTTGCAAACCATTTGCAAACAGAATTAAAAAGGGTAATATTTGTAAACCATTTACAAATAAAGATTTAAAAAGAAAATATTGGTAAAGGCATTTAGAAAACAAATAGATTATAAAGGAAATATTTATCTCTGGATAAATAGATATATATATAAGTCTGAACTTATATATGAAGAAGTAAACAGATAAAAGGAGCAGATTGATTTATAAATGATATTTATAAATTAAGTTAAATATTTATCATTTGGATAATAGAATATATAATTCAGGACTTATATAAAGAAGTAAGAATCGATTTCAACTTCGATGTTTGAAACTGAATTAGGACAAAGAGTTAACCATTAGGGTTAACCAGTTAGAGTTAATCAATTAGGGTCAATCGATAGAGTTAAATCGAACTAGAGTTATTCAAATGGAGTTAATCCAATTTAGTTTATTCGAATAGAGTTGAAATGAGTTAATCAAATTTAGTTATTCGAAGAAGTGAATCGAATCAGAAATGTTCGAAGTGAGATAATCGAATAGTAGATATTCGAAGTGAGATAATCGAATCATAGATATTCGAAGTAAGTTAATCAAATACAAGTTGTTCGAATAAGTTATTCGAATATCAGTTAATCCAGTAAGAGTTAAATAGAATAAAAGTTCATCGAATAAGTGTTATAGCGTAGAGTTAACCAAATAGGAGTTAATAAATTAGTTGATCGTTATATTATTCGAATTAGGAAATAAAGTTAGATTTAAGTTATTATATTTCGGATGCATGGGATTATAACACCATTGTTATAATCAAGTGTTTTTGTGAAAGAAGCAGATTCATAAATAGAATCCGGAAGTTACGTAAAGAAGTGTTAAAGGTTTGAAAGATGAACTTACCCTGTTTCGAGATTTGAAATGTTGTTCAGTTAAGGTCTGAGAGGTAGTTATACCCCAACTTGATTGACTTCATTTTTAATTTAGAAATGGTTAAGGTTCGAGAGTGAAAGTGGTTAAGTGAATTTAGTAAATAAGTATAGTCGTTTGAGTTGTCCTCGCGATGCTGATTTAAACATCTGTTTAAATCCAAGTAAAGAAGATTTGAAAATGTTTTCCAAATAGAATCAGAAACGTAATCAAATATTGAAATTTGAAATATGAATTAGAAAAGGAAATGTTCTTCAGTGTTAACGTATATTTTCTAAACATAGAAAATAAGAATATATATGTGTGTATATATATATGATTGATGGTCGATTGATAAAATTTCCATCTGGAAATAATATCATTGTTTGCACACGTATTTTTCTTTGATAGTTAACTCACCGACTATCGAAGTTTTTGACCATTTTACGTTGTAAATATGGAGAGACCGGTTGGATTATTATCCAAAGAACCACTTTGTATTGGCATAAGCATTGCGAATCATATATGCCAAAGATAATTGAAGACGAAGTAAAGTGCAAGGGCTATTGTATAAGTCTTAGATAACAGTGCCTATGATGGATGTACTGAATAGTGCCTTCAGTTCATCATGTTCGTGGATGACTTGTATGGATGAATGTCTGACAAAGTATTTCCAGAATGGTCACATACATTGATTTCTTCAACCGTAACAAGAGTGGAAGCGGAGAAGGAAACTTCTTTAGCTAACACGTAATGTACTATTGTAGAAGTCAATTAGTGATTTTCGATGGATCTGACAATGTGGCATTCGAAGTGAATCTGATGTGATGATGACGCGTAACCTCAAGCCTCATCAACCGGTAAATGACAGAAATCGGGCAGGCGGCATGGCTAAGTCGGTCGCTCCGAAGTAGGGTGTATAATCACCTGATCTAGAGTTTCATTTACTTCTAAAAATCTATTGTTGATGCTGTCCCATTCGGGAAACGGTTGCTGATCCCAACCGTTGGTGATATACATTCGATACACTCAAGCGAAATGAGTGGTCGGTCATGTGTGGCCGGGTTGCAAGATGTTCTTGTTGAATCCAGTGTATTCCTTTCTAGAGGTACACTAGCGAAAGGTGGTTCCATACCTTGTCATAGTTGGAAATCCATTACCCAATACGTGCTTGCTGTTTTGATTGTATACTATATATGTAGAACATGAGATGAAAGCGTTTCTGCTAGATGATTATTATATTGTGGTTGATAGACATTATTATAATATCAAAAGGTTTTTGATATAAAGATATTTTGGATTCTCATAAGGGAAAAACCCGTTCCGTTATACGGCGTGGTCTTATGAGATATCGTTTACTTGTTCGAACTGTTTTACTCACACTAGTCCCATGACTAACCCGGAGTTTATTTGTTTGTTTTCAGTAAACTCTTTGGCGCCTAAATTTGTACGGGTAATCAAGTAGTCGGGATTTACAGATATACTGGAAGAGCCCGGTGTTTAGTTTGTTTTGTTTTCCCTAAAATCTTGGGTGCCCAATTTTGTATGGTTGTCAAGTAGTCGGGATTTACAGATACTTGAAGAGCTGGAGCAGGAGGCTTCAGGATCATATAGCTATAGTTTATTTCCGCTGTGTTGTAAGTGCTGTACTTTGATAATGATATGTATATTCAAGTACAAATTTGTATTTCAAAGTTATGTTATGAAATATATGTTATTCGTTCCGCTGTGAGGTTCGTGTTACTCTGATGTTGTGTTCTTCTTCTTCTATTCTAAGTTTCTATCTTATCTTTCCTCACCCTCTAATTTCTTTAATTAATGACTGGTATTTTCGATCCTTGGATGTTCGATATGTGTTGTATATCAGATAACCAAGATCGTCAAATTCCCGGGTCATTACAGTTGGTATCAGAGCTTAAGTTAAGAATTACCTTGGCTCTGTGGTGTGACTCAGTAGAGATGGGGTTAGTAATACCCTAGATTGAGTTTGAGTGTATATATACGAGTGAACGTATTTTTTATTGATATAAAAATTTGTTTTATATTGTGGATATTTGTTGAGTGAGTTGTTTATGGATTCTGGTCGATCAGTTTGATCCACTGTATCGGTAGGAGTTACTAAACACTTGAATACGATGAACCGCCATGGTATGTTTTGAAAAGAGGGTAAACGAAATAATTTTGCCCCAAATTATATTTTGATATAATGGATTTATATTGGAATGATTATAATATATTGGATATATTGGTTGTTATTATAATCGAGTAAGATTATAAATTAAATGGTTATGTAAATAACCAATCAGAATTCATATAAGTGAATTATATGAAATCAAAATGAATTAAATCTGAATTTAAACCATAAATTGAATTAAAATTCTAGAAAATTGGATAAGTGTTTGTAAATGGATTTGGATTAAAAATAAGGAAAATTTAAGATCTTGGGAGATTTTAAATTGTTTTACAAGCAGTGTGAATTATATTTTGAAATGAATTTCAAAGTGGAAATGTTTAGAAATGGTTTTATAGTATTGAACTCACTTCGATCGCTGGGAAATAGATTCCGATGATGACAGCTGCATCATCAGTATTCATTTTCGAGTTGTAAGTGACGAATTACTACCAGAGATACTGTTTTGAATTTGTTTTAGGAAAGACAAGTTGTGTTGAATTTCAAAATGGGATTTATAATATAGAATTTGATACATAAAATTTGAATATATAGAATTTGAATATAGAAATTCAAATTGGATTTATAATATAGAATTTGAATAGAATTTGAATAATAGAATTTGATATATAGAATTTGAATAATAGAATTTGATATACAAATTTGAATAATAGAAGTGATATAAAATTTGAATAGAAAATGAATAGAATTAACTAAGTCTAAGAGGAATTAGTTAATCGAGTTTTGAATTTGAAGTTGAACTTTGAAAGGTGAATTGGATTTGTAAATGGATATTCGAAATTGAATATAGAACTTAAATTTGAAATTTGGATTCAAATTAGTTAATAAGCAAGTTAAAATATATTTGATCATGTCATGTTCAAATATAAAAGTGAAATAGACTAAAGAGTTAATTAACAAATTAATTAACGAATTGAGTTAAAACGATCAGGTATAGTTAAAATAGACTGGGCAGGTATAAATATACATGAGATAGGTATGGATAAGGTATGAAGGTATATAAATAGAATGCTCGACGAAAAGGTATGTATTTAATTCATATACGAGATTTTATGCGCCGTATCGGCTAGCCGCTTGGACATTTCTTTTTCTTTTGGATTGGTGAGGGCCATGGGAGGCTATTTGAAATATCCCGATGCTCCTGATACAAAGGAGGTTACAGCGAATTTTTCCGGGAATTTAAGGAGTTAGAATATTTTTAAGATAATTTGATAGTTAGAAATCAACGTATCGATATATATATATATAGAAGTCGATAAGGAAACAAACTTAGAAATAGAATAGTAAAATCAAAAAGGAAGACTAAGAATAAAATGTAGTAAGAATAGAAAGAGGAAGCGTATACGTGTTTAAAAGTGAATAAGTAGTTGTATGATATAGATTATTCGAGTAAGTAGTCATATCTATTTTGACGTTATAAATGTTATTCAGTCAAGGTCTGAGAGGTAGTTATACCCCAACTTGATTGATTTCATTATTAACAAATAAATTGTAAGATTTCAGGCTCGAAGATCAATGTTAAATAAGAGTTAGCTGAATATAGTATTTGGGTTGTCATAACGATGTTTTACACAACATCAGTTTTAACCCAAATAAGTGTAAGCTTGGAAATATAATAAAGAATATTTCCTAAGTATAGAAATAAACAAGATCGGAAAAGAGATAAGTAAGTGGAATATTTTCCAATTATAAATAGCATATATAAAGTTTAGAAAATAAAGGAAGGCGATATTCGGAAATGTTTCCAAATAACATAAAAGGCCAATATGGTTATTGAAAATATTTGGTTAAAAAATATTGATAAAGAAATAGAGAAGTGATTTAACTAGTGGAATATTAATTAAGGACTCAGTGACATGTTCAAAAGGAAAATTTGATTTTTGAAAAGAGTAAACTGTTTAAAAACTCCCAGGGAAAGACTGCTTGAATTAAAAACAAATTTAACAAAAATTTGTGAAAGAAAAATTGAATTAAAGTAAAGCCAGTAAAGTGGTAACTGAGATTGAATTAGAATGATATCAAGACAAATTGGATTGTGAGATTCAAATTTGAAGTGTAATGTGACAATCAAGTTAAGAGTTGGGAATCGAGAAGAAACTCGAGTTGAAATTATATTGGCTCGGATATAAGCGAATGGTTGTGTTGTGGATAAAAGCATATTGGAATTTGATTGGGATGACCCTTGTATCCACTGAATTGATAACAGGTGGAAAGGATAAAATGATATGCCGACAAAAGGTACAAGTTTATATTTCTATTGGATATAAGATTTATGAGCTGAATTGGCAAGCCGCTTGGCTGTTTGATTTTCTTTTGGGTTGGAGATGGCCCAGAGAGGCAAGTTGGAGTTTGAACTATTGACCAGTACAAAGGAGGTGCTGGCGAAATTTTTCGAAAAAACTAAGGAGTTAGAAAATTTTCAGGATTTTTGGAAATTTTCATTGATAAGAATTAATTAATAATTTAATTGAAATTAAATTGGTGTAGTTGAAACTGAAGTTAAGAAGTGAACAAATATGTTCTAACCAGTCGATAGGGTCGTTCTCTACCGTAGCAATTTCGAGGACGAAATTATTTTAAGTGGGGAAGAATGTAATGACCCGCATTTGCAGGGGTATTATAATTAATTTATTTAATTATATAAATAGTGATATAGTGAATTAAATGGTCGTGTAATTAAATAATGGTGAATATTTAATTAAAATAATAAATTAAATAATATACTATTCTGAAATAATCAGAATTGGCTGAAATGGCGATATGGTATGAACTGGATCATCTGTAATATTAAATTCAACTTGGAATTTGATTTGAATAACAAATATATTATATGAACGATAGTTTGAACGTATAATTATATTATAATTAAAAATCGAGCTCGAAATGGCGCTGCAGTTCGCAATTTGGCGATTTGTACTTCAACTGAATGTATAGGATTCGTTTTAAGCCGGATTTATGTGAAACAAGAAACGTGTGGAGCTGGTGGAGTATATCTTTCTAGTGGAAGAGAAAAATTGGGATTTCGTCATGTAGATTTTGATTCATGTCCAAATCAAATTTCAGGAAAGTCACTGTGGAATTCCTTTATAATTTATAAAGGAATTATTTATATTTTAAAAAGGAATTTCAATATAAATCGAATAACGGGTTGACCCAGATTGAAATATCAAGTTAGAAATTCATACATGAATATTCTTGAGCTGTATGGTATTCCACTGTGAACATATACGATAATATAAATTTATTTATATTTAATTTAAATATATTTATATATTTAAATGGATTATTTATGGGTTTAAAAATAGCCACGTTTGCAAACGAAGTCGGAATTCGACGAAACCAGTTTCGTTGGGACCGTAATGTCGAACTGTAACTGCATGTCCAGTTTCGTGATTTTTAGGTATCGTTTGTGAGCACATGGATTTTTAGAAGGTAAATGCAGGTGATCTAAAAATAAATAAATAAAAATTAAATGGATGAGGTAGTTACAACAAGCCACCTTTTTCCCTATAAATATACATCCATCCCTTAAAACCCTTGTATTCTTTTCTGTAATTCCAAGCCGCCACTTCAAACCAAAATTTGTGAGGGAGAAATAAATCAAAACAAATCCAGAAAAAATCCGATAAATCCAAAACACTCATATCTGGATTTAGAGAATTCTCCGCTTCATCTCTATGCCGATTTTGAGCAGTGCGCTGAGTATTTCGTACGCTCGAGTTTTAACAGTAAAACTAGGGTTTCGAACTGCTAGAGATTTAGGCGATGATGGTTTAATCGAACTTCGGATTTGATTTTGGGGGATTAAATACTGTTTGTGAGTATTTTCTTGAAGGATTCGGTGACGAAAACGATCGGTGGGTTTTTCCTATAGTTGTGTTGTTCCGGCTTGACGTCGCGAGTGGAAGGAGCCATCGAGATCGAGTAGTGCATCGCTGGTATAACAAGGAAGAGATTTCGAAGTGGAGGAAACCAATGGGGTTAGTCTGTTGTTTCGTGATTGGTAGAAGGAGCGAATGAAATCTGAAGTTACGGGAAGGGAGAGAGCTGAGCTCGAAACTGTCCTGGTATTGTCTGTATGTGTGGTTTCTCCTGAAGTGGGTGGCAAGGGAGACTTACAAGTGGCGTGATTTTAGTTCGGTTGTGTTTATTATTTGGATTTTTACAAAGTGAAATGATGAGATTAAGGTGGTGAAATGGTGGAGTGTCGTTCAAAATGGTACAGGAAGTAGATACGGTATTTGCAGTTGGGGGAGATGAAGTGTACGGGCTTGGGTGTTCAAGAATGCGGGTCAGGGCTTCTTGGTTTGGGGTTGGGCCGATGTGTGTGTGATAAGCCCATTCAAGAAGGAAAAGAAGAAAAATATATATGAATAAAGATGGTGGAAAATCTAACGTTGGCAACAAGGAAGTGGTATTGAAGATAGGGAATGGATTCTTGTCTGAAATACAATAAGAGAACAAATGGTAGTGGGTCTACGACACAGGTTGGGCCGAATAAACATGGTAAAGCCCAATATTTAAAATAAATCAAGTTGAATTTAATTTAAATATTATATAAACATGTATAAATCATATCTTATGCATACCGTATCAGAACTGCGAATCGTCGGTCATGTTAGGATCATATGGACGGTGGCTACACCGTGGAACTGACCGGAAGTGGATTGGAGCTCGTTACAATTTATAGTAAAATAAATTATCTGTCTGAATCAAGCGATGGTTATCCTTATTAATGATGATCATCCAATGTGAGTAAATCTCACTAACTCTGAACAGTTTATAATTTCATGTTGTATTTTTAGAACTGTTAAATATTGGCTGATTGACTGTGTGTTGACCGTTTGATTGAACTGCTAGTCAGTTAGTAATTTCTATATTGATTCTGTTTAATAGAATATATCATATGGAACTGAAAGTGATGTTGATTTTATTGTGTAACATCTGTGGATGCAGGGAAACAGGTTGGAGGAATCCGACTGGATTCCTCAACAGTTATTTTATTGTTTTCATATATTGTGATATATGACGTGATTTATAATCTGTTGTTGATTATATGTGAATGGACGATATTGGACATCGTAATTTGATATGTTAAACACCATAACATACCTGGATTTGGAGAAAAGGGGAATTTGTCAAAGTAAATACTGAAAGGAGAATATTTATAAAAAGAATATTTATAAATAGAAATTTATTTATAAATGGATTATTTATAAATAGAAAATACTTAGAAATAAAACCCTAAAGGAATTATTTGCCAACCATTTGCAAATAGATTAGGAAGAGAAATGTTTGTAAACCATTTAAAAATCAATCAGAAAGAGAAATGTTTGTAAACCATTTACAAATGAGATTGAATAGGGAATATTTGTAAAACCTTTACAAATGAAATCGAAAGAGGAATATTTGTAAAACCTTTACAAATGAAATCGAAAAGGAGATATTTGTAAAACCATTTACAAATAGAATTAAAAAGGAAATATTTAGAAAATAAATAGAGTTATAAAAAGGGAAATTTGTTTATAACTGAATAGGATGTGATAAAAAGGAAAATGTTACTAAAAAGGAAATCATTTGTAAAGTGAAGAACCGTTACTAAAAAGTAAATCTTTATAAATGAATAGTTTATTCGAATAAAATAAATTGAGTTAATCGAACATTAGTGATTCGAATAAAGTAAAAGGAGTTATCGAATATTAGTTACTCAAATAAGAGTTAAATAGAGTTATCGAATATTAGTTATTCGAATAGAGTTAAAAGAGTTATCGACTAAAGTTAAATCAAATAGAGTTAATCCAATAGCGTTAGTCCGATAGAGTTAATTGATAAGGGTTAATAAAATAGAGTAAATTGAAGAGAGGTTATCGAACATACCTTATCGAAGGAAAGAATTATCGAATAGAGATGATTCGAAAGAGAGTTACGTAAGGAAGTTTGTTAAAGAATTTAAAAGGTGAACATTGTCTATTTCAAGGTTAGAAACGTTGTTCAGTTAAGGTCTGAGAGGTAGTATTACTCCGACTTGATTGACTTCGTTTTTAATTTAGAAATGGTTAAGGTTCGAGAGTGAAAGTGGTTAAGTGAATTTAGTAAATTTAGTAAATTAGTATAATGGTTTGAGTTGTCGTCTCGATGTTGATTTAAACATCTATTTAAACCCAAGTAAAGAAGATTTGGAAATGTTTTCCAAATAGAATCAGAAACGTAATCATATATTTAAATTTGGAAATATGGATTAGAAATGGAAATGAATAGTTACTAAAAAGTAAATAGAATATTTGTAAAGTGAAGAACCGTTACTAAAAAGTAAATCTTTATAAATGAATAGTTTATTCGAGTAAAATAAATTGAGTTAATCGAATATTAGTGATTCGAATAAAGTAAAAGGAGTTATCGAATATTAGTTATTCGAATAGAGTTAAAAGAGTTATCGACTAGAGTTAAATCAAATAGAGTTAATCCAATAGCGTTAGTCCAATAGAGTTAATTGATAAGGGTTAATCGAATAGAGTAAATTGAAGAGAGGTTATCGAATATACCTTATCGAAGGAAAGAATTATCGAGTAGAGAAGATTCGAAAGAGAGTTACGTAAGGAAGTTTGTTAAAGAATTTAAAAGGTGAACTTTGTCTATTTCAAGGTTAGAAACGTTGTTAAGTTAAGGTCTGAGAGGTAGTATTACCCCAACTTGATTGACTTCGTTTTTAATTTAGAAATGGTTAAGGTTCGAGAGTGAAAGTGGTTAAGTTAATTTAGTAAATTAGTATAGTGGTTTGAGTTGTCGTCGCGATGTTGATTTAAACATCTGTTTAAATCCAAGTAAAGAAGATTTGGAAATGTTTTCCAAATAGAATCAGAAACATAATCAAATATTTAAATTTGGAAATATGGATTAGAAATGGAAATGTTTTCCAGTGTTAGCGTATATTTTCTAAACATAGAAAATAAGGAAATATGAATATATCTATATATATATATATATATATATATATATATATATATATGATTGAATATTGATTGATAGAATTTCCATCTGGAAATAATATCGTTGTTTGCACACGTGTTTTTATTTGATAGTTAAGTCACAGACTATCGAAGGTTTGACCATTTTAATGTTGTTAATATGGAGAGACCGGTTGGATTATTATCCAAAGAACCACTCTGTATTTGCATAAGCGTTGCGAATCATATATGCCAAAGATAATTGAAGACGGAGTAAAGTGCAAGGGCTGTTGTATAAATCTTAGATAACAGTGCCTAAGATGGATATACTGAATAGTACCTTCGGTTCATCCTGTTCTTGGATGACTTGTATGGACGGATGTCTGACAGAGTATTTCCAGACGATCACATATGTTGATTTCTCCAACCGTACCAAGAGTGGAAGCGGAGAAGGAAACTTCTTTTAGCTAACACATCATGTATGGATGAGGACGTCAATCGGTGATTTGATGGATTTGACGATGTGGCATTCAAAGTGAATCTGATGTGATGACAAAGCATAGCTTCTAGCCTCATCAACCGGTAAATGACAGAAATCGGGCAGGCAGCATGACTAAGTCGGTCACTCCGAAGTAGGGTGTATAATCACCTGATCTAAAGTTTCATTTATTTCTAAAAATCTATTGTTGATGCTGTCCCATTCGGGAAACGGTTGCTGATCCCAACTGTTGGTGATATACATTCGATACACTCAAGCGAAATGAGTGGTCGGTCATGTGTGGCCGGGTTGCAAGATGTTCTTATTGAACCCAGTGTATTCCTTTCTAGAGGTACACTAGTGAAAGGTGGTTCCATACCTTGTCATAGTTGGAAATCCATTACCCAATACGTGCTTGTGGTTTTGACTGTATACAATATATGTAGAATGTGAGATGAAAGCGTTTCTGCTAGATGATTATTATATTGTGGTTGATAGACGTTATTATAATATCAAAAGGTTTTTGATATAAAGATATTTTGGATTCTCATAAGGGAAAAACCCGTTCCGTTTTACGGTGTGGTCTTATGAGATATCATTTACATTCTTGAACTGTTTTAAACTGTTTTACTCATACCAGTCCAATGACTGACCCAGAGTTTATTTTGTTTTGATTTCCCTAAACTCTTGGGTGCCCAATTTTGTATGGGCAGTCAAGTAGTCGGGATTTACAGATACTTGAAGAGCTGGAGTAGGAGGCTTCAGGATCATATAGCTATAGCTTATTTCCGCTGTGTTGTAAGTGCTGTACTTTGATAATGATATTTATATTCAAGTACAGATTTGTATTTCAAAGTTATGTTATGAAATATATGTTATTCGTTCCACTGTGAGGTTCGTGTTACTCTGATGTTGTGTTCTTCTTCTTCTTCTATTATAAGTTTCTATCTTATCTTTCCTCACCCTCTAATTTCTTTCATTAATGACCGGTATTTTCGATCCTTGGATGTTCGATATGTGTTGTATAACGGATAACCAAGATCGCCAAATTCCCGAGTCATTACAGTTATCAATCCATTATTGGTATGGCTCCATTTGAAGCTTTGTACGGAAGACATGCAACCCACCGTCATGTTGGTTAGAAACTGATGAGAAGTTTGTGCTTGGACCAGATGTGATAAGAGAAACTTCAGATAGGGTTAAGAAAATTCAACAGCGAATGAAGGCTGCCCAAGATAGGCAGAAGAGTTATGCTAATAAGAGGAGAAGGGATTTAAAGTTCTCCATTGGCGACTTGGTGTTTGTCAAGATTTCTCCGTTAAAGAGCGTGATACGATTTGGTAGGAGAGGCAAGTTATCACCAAAATTTGTTGGACCATTCCCAGTTCTCGAGCAAATTGGGAATTTGGCATATAAAGTTGAATTACCAGAGAAGATGGCAGGAGTTCATGACGTATTTCATGTTTCCCAGTTAAGGAAATTCATGCACGACCCTAGTGTGACTATTTCACCAGATCAGTTGGACGATATCGAGATTGAACCCGAGGCGGTTGGGAACCGCAGGCCTATGCGTATCGTTGGGAACGATACGAAGCAGCTTCGAAGGAGGTGAAACTAGTCAAAGTTTAGAGGGGTGATGATAAGGAAGACAGTACTTCGGAAACAGAGGAGGATATAAGGAGGAAGTATCCAGAACTCTTTGCTTGGTAAGATTTTAATTGCGACTTAGTTTTCTGCATGCTAGGATAGACTTGTTTGTTTGTTTTTGTATGTTTGATTGTGGTCAATGGTTAATAGGCATCTGGGATCATTTGCATGTTTCTTAGTTAAGGAATTTCGAGGGCGAAATTTCTTAAGGGGGGAGAATGTAATGACCCGCAGTCTGCGCATCAAAGGATCGTAGAATATTTCTTTCTTTCTCATGCGAAGTCGTACGGTCATGCAACTTTGGGAGACGACTATTGGGGTCATTTCCCATATTCATGATTTTTGCTGATTTTTAAATGACCATTTTGCCCCTAGCTGATCTGGTTTCCGCCATAACTTTTGATTGGTAAGGAGTTTTGACCTGAAACCACTTCCATTAGATTCGTATGATAGTTTACAATTCTGTAGATGGTCACATTAGCCAAACGGACTCACCGTTTGGGAGATATGGTTGAAACAATGTTTAAAAGGTGAAAAACTGCTTAACCGGGCTTAATTGGGTAGTTAATGGTTAGGTCCAATGGGGGATTTCGGGATTAGAGGTATATAGGGACTGATTAGGGTTAGAAAACATTTTTTTAGACACTTTTTCAGCCACCACTTTCATTCTTGGAACCCTAGTAATGGCCTCCAACATCTAGAATCACCTCTAATCACTTTATAATAGTATTAGCCTAATCTTCACCAAATTAAGGAGAAATAGCACCAAATCACGGTCAGAACTGCTGTATAGCCTTGAGAACAACGCTAAACAGAGGATAGTTTCAGATTTGGTATTTTGTTTGTGGCTAAGGTGAGTGATTTACATAGTTCCTCACTTATTATAGTTAATTAAGGGTAATTAGTGTTAATTAGCGAAGTTAAACATGATTAAATTCTGGAAAAATATTTATAAATTCTGAAATATTGTTTTAGGCCTCTGTTAGAAAATTTGGTTAATTTGGTTAAGTTTTGCTAATCATATCATTAGTTATGCTTAAACATGATTAAGGAAAATATGGGTTTTTGGGTATGTTTGATCCGTTTTGACATGTTGATTCATTATTTTGGTGTGTATGGTTAGTTCTTTGTGTTGCTATGACTGTATGGTATGCTTTATGATTGCTTAGAACAGTTAGAATGGTCAAAAACGCCGTCGTATGGCGTAAAACAGTCGCCGGAAAAGTTGCAGGAAAACTGCAGGGATCGGGATCGAATCGAATAGGGGGAAGGGGTTCGGATCGGATAGGATTGGTCGAACCGAACCGACACCAGAGACAAGGAATCCGAACCGAACTGGAGCCTAGGAAGAAGAAAGAGTATGGCAACGAAGGAATGCCGCAAGCTTGGAGTTGGAGTCGGAGTGAAGCACCGAACCAGATCGGGATCCATGAGCACCGAACCAAACATGGGGCATTGGACTAAAGTGAAGTGGAGTGCAGGAGACGAACCGAGACATACGAGCCAAAAAGCATGGAGAAGAGGAACCCGAACCGAACCGAGGGAAGGGAATTTAGCTGAACCGAATGGGGAGCTGAGCACCACTTGCCGAACCGAACCGAACCGGTTTTGGACCTCCACTACTACTACTACGCGACGACTCTTCTGAAGACCAACTCCAATTCGACCAAAACCCAAGATGCAAAGGAAGTCCAAATGGGAGGTTATTACTCAGGATCCAAATGGGATCAACGGGTAACTTCATGAGTTGGGCTTTGCTGTGGGACGTGTGCTAAGGGGTTATCGACGTCCATAGTTTTGATTCACCATGGAAAGACAAGTGTTAGGCTGTGGATCAGTGCAGTGGGGTAGTAACTACTCCATGGGGAAGAGTGATCGTAGCATGGCTATGAGCCAGTGCAGTGGAGTCTTCATGACTTCATTGGGGCAGAGTGGACATAGCAAGGACTAGTGGCTATGGATCAGTGCAGTGGAGTTGCCATGACTCCATGGGGCAGAGTGATCATAGCAAGGATTTGGGGAATCAAAGCGGTGGATATTGTATGCTTTACGCACTGAGTGAGAGATGTGAGGATGATTGCTATGCTTGATTGTTTGCTATCACTATGACATGCACAACCCCACCCCGTATTCTTTACACCATATGTTAGTGGCACCTTAGAGTATTGTACAGTATGTAGTTCTAACTCTTTGGTTGCAAGTCCAGGTTCAGGTATGGTTTAGTATACCAGTTATTATTCTGTTTTGCTGCTTATCGCTCATGCCAGACTTTTGTCTGACCCAAAGTTTTATGTCTCTTCTTATTACTCTGGGTGCTCCTAAACAAGCAGACTAGAGACAAGTTAGCTGGTTATGCACGAGTAGCTGATCCGGAGATTAGCAGGAGGCTCCTACGTATTATCTACATATATTCCCCCTGTTTTGTTGATGATCACTGCTTTGGGCATTAGTAGTGTACCTTTCCTTTCTTTTGCTTTAGAGATTGTATTTTGAAGTTGTAATAATGGTTATGGATCATAAGCTATATTTTGTATTTTCGCTCCTATGGTGATTATGATTTAGTTTTCAGCTTATGCAATGTCTCACCTGTTTTATATCAAGTATGTTATTATTATATTTTATTCCATGCGTAGTGAGACATTCGACAGGTTCCTTGTTAGTTCGAATTCCTTCCTTTGGCGACCGTCCCATGATGGTTGGACATCGGCACAACGCACTTTCATTGGAAATGTCGGCTGGTGTGGGGGCGGGCCGTCACATTTGGTATAAGAGTCAGGTTGAGTAGTTAACCTAGGGAAAGACACTAGGGAGAGATAATGCGTATATGAGAGCGCGTATTTGTGATTATTTTGGTTTTCAAAAGCTATATATATATACTACTAGTATAGCTAAGGATGAAGTCGCACTGCACTGACACCACAAAGAGGATGGTTAATCGTTTCTCTTTACAGATTGAACGATGAGCCGATATGAGGGGTGCTGGTAGAGGAGCCAATAATAGGAATGCTTCTGACATGAGGACTATGTTCACTGACTTCATGAGAGAGATGCTTAGGGACGTTCAGAGGGCAGTTCCCAATGTTGCTAATGGTGGTGGTGCAGCGGTGCAGGCGCCTATTAGTTTAGGTAATATCTTCATAATATTCCCACTTTCCAAATATCCTTTAATCAAATTGTGAAACTTTATTCACAAGGTGTTCATGCTCACTTAACCAGTTCCTTTTGTTGTCACAATATACTTTAAAACTTATCGACCGTTCAAATTCGCCGATAATTCCAGATTTTAATTCCTTATATTATTTAAGTTTGGCTATCCTCATTAATTATTCTAAATTCAAGATTAGAAAACTTATTTCCTTCAAACTTTAGAGAAACAACTTTAACCAATGTAGTCCTTAACCAAAATATCATCAAGTATCATATCGTCATATTGAATTCTCAAGATATTTGCATTTTAAATTTGATTAGTTGGGGAGGACTAATTATAAAATATCCTGATTAATTAATTCCAACTTTGCCTTTAAATCGTTTCCCAAACTACATGGATTGCTTATGTAAATTACAACTTTACGTAGACGTCTTTTAATCAACTGAGAAATTCTAATCACAAGATGTCCGTGCTCATGTTTTTAATTTTCAGATATTTTCAAAGATCTTTTTCCTTTATATTAAAAATATATTCTTTCAAAATCAATTCCAAAGTAACTGCCAATTCTTACTCAAAATTTTGATTTGAGTTTTCAAATTATACATCTTTTCAGAACCTATATATATGTATATATATCACAAATTCACGTTCTCATATACTCTTTACTGGCTTATCCTTATTACAGGTTTACTTGATATAATTCTTACAATTTATCAAAATTTCAAGATCTTGCTTACTTATTCTAATTCATATCAATTTATCCAATATTTTCAAACACTTACCTAAATTGGTTTAAGTACATATTGATATTTTAACTGGAATCATATAATCATCCCACTTTCGAAACTCGAAAATACATACTGATGTTGCTACAGTCATCAACAGAATCATCTTCAAGCAACTAGACTGTGATACAATATCTAACTAGTATACTTAAGACTTTGTATATACATTGATCAGACGTATTTGCAAAATCTTCTTATACTCGATAGTCCAACCTCAACATTAAATAAAATACTTAAATTCTAAATTTTAATTTATAACCATATGGATTAGTTACCTTAACAAATTTGACCCAGGTTTATCGATATTTCGAAATGTCACCCAACAGTGAAATTAAATCCAAAAGGCATTTGTACTTGGATCATTTTCCTAATCAGTGGAAGGGGCTTAATTACCATGCCATAAGAATTATTTTATGTGTAATTATAATCACAGAATGTATTAACGCTAATCATTTGATTAAGTATCCTGGTTATAATTAACCATATATTTCCAAAATATGTTTTTTTCTTAAAATATAACTTTTCAAAACTCATTTCATATTTTCAAATATGCTCTCTCAAATATAATACTCCAAAATCTCATTCTGGGGCATTACTAACCCTATCTCTAATGAGATATACATAACTCTGATGGGTCTTTCCTTTTGTTCAAATGTGTCGTACCCCATTGCTTTGTATAAACCAAAGCTCTAATACCAATCTGTAACGACCCGGCTTTTTGCCCGGTTCTCGTTGGTAATTAAACCAACTTAAACCGTTTATAAAGGCGGATTGTTATGGGTACTAACATATTTGCACAAAAATAACAGAACTTTTCATTTCATTACCATAATATAATATCAGATTTACAAGGAATACATCAGAGTACATTGATTTCACAGTGGAGGAGAAACCAACTCAGCGGAAGAATGCGAATGCTCCAAAACATATAGCTTTAGCTAACACCAGAATCCTACTCCAATCAACTCTAAGCCTAAATCTGCGAACCAAACTACTAAGCGGCTCATGTAAAAATTATGGGCACCCAGAGTTTAGGTGAGGGAACAATAAACTCCAGGTCAGTCGTGGGACTGGTGTGAGAACTCAAAACAATTGTTTTTAGGTTTTATTTTAAAGTTAGGCAATTCACCGGACCACGCCGCCAATGCGGAACGGGTTTACTCCATGTGGACACCAGTGCATAGAAATCCGCAATGACTTTTTGAAAAATGAAGCTATCATAATGTAACGACCCAGGGATTTCCAAATATAATATTTAAAATAAATTAATTAATTATATATTTGATGGCCAAAAACATGGGTCGTTACATTCTTCCCCCCTTAAAATATTTTCGTCTCGAAATTGCTAAGGTAAGAAAGAACATTATAAATCCATTAATTTTCGAATCTAATTTATTTTTAAATCAAAAATCAATTCAATACTATAAATAAATATTTTCAAAAATATTGAAAATTTTCTAACACCTTAAATTTCTAAAAAAATTCTCAGCATCTCCTTTGTACGGCTCAATCGGTACAACTACAACTCGCCTTTCTAGGCCTTTTCAATCCAAAAGAAAATAAAACAGCCAAGCGGCTTGCCAATTTGGCTCATAAATCACCAAACCAATATAAAAATAAACGTGTACCTTTTTGTCGGGCATATCATTATATCCTTTTTGCCTGCTACCCTGTCAGCGTATACAAATGCATTCCCAAACAAAATTCCAATTTTATCCTCAAAACCAAATCCTTCACGCGTCTAAGCCAAATCTCATTCTTAACTCAATTTCCATCCATTATCAATTTCAACTCTTAACTTACCAGTCCAACACCAATCCAGATTCCTGTCTTACAATTCAGAATCTGATTCTACTTGATATATTATATCCCGATTCAATTTCCGGTTACTTTCAATTAAATTCATATTTTCTTTCTCAATTTCTATTTAATTTTGCCTTTGTTCAAACAATTTCCCTGGGAGTTTTTAAACAGTTCAGCTCTTTCAAAAATCAAATATTTCTTTTCAAGATTCAAAACAACTTGTTTTTCTCAAAGCAATTCAAAACAAGATTTTTGGTAGTAATCCCTCACTTAGAACTCGAAAATGAACGCTGATGATGTGGCCAGCATCATCAGAGTTATTTCCCAGCTATCGAAGTGAGTTCAATACTAAATCACTTATTAAAACCATATTTAAATATTTTCATTTTGAAATCTATTTCAAAATACCAAACACGATGCTCGTAAAACAAATTAAAATCTCCCAAGATTTTAAAATTCTCATATATTCAATCCAAGTTCATTTGCAAACACCTTTCCCACTTTTAGGAATTTTAATTCCAATTCTGATTTTAATTTTAGATTTAAAAAAATCTGCTTTTATATTATACGAATTCTAATTGGTTATTTATATAATCATTTCAATTATAATCAACCAACACATCCAATATACTATAATACTTCAAATATTAATCATCCTTTTATATTAAAATATACTTTGGGTAAAATTATTTCATTCACCCTCTTTCAAAACATACTGCGTCGGTTTATTGTACTTGAGTGTTTATAAACCCCTATCGATACAGTGGATCAAACTGATCGACCAGAACTCATAAACAACTCAAACAAATAAATCTCCACAATATAAAACAATTTTTATAAAATCTACAAATACGTTCACTCGTATATATACACTCAACTCAATCTAGTGTATTGTTAACCCCATCTCTATTGAGTCATGCCAGGAGCCAAGGTAATTTCTTAACCTTCAGCTCTGATACCATTGTAACGAACCAGGGATATCCAAATATAATATTTAAAATAAATAAATAAATTAAATAATTGATGGCCAAAAACACGGGTTGTTACACATAAGCTCGTCCCATATCACACAATGTAAGCGCACACCTAATGGGCGAGTTTTGCCTTATGATAACCAAAAATGCATTCATACGCGAAAATCATCTTTTACTATTATAAATAGTGTGAAAAACCTTTTCGCAAATAAATGTATTAATCCTAGCCAGCATAATGCCCCATCCCATTATACTGACAATCCTACTGGTAACCAGCAGGCTGTACAATCAAAACCGTACAGGCTCGTAGTGGAGATTAGGTTTCGAACATGATCGTTCCTGGTATGAAAGATCATTCGTGGGCTCACAAACTTTCTTGCGCGCATCGTCCCAGTACTCGCGGATAACGTCTAGACTCGGACTCCGTTATACTAACCCACCATACATGAATCAGAGTACCCAACAAATAGCATCCCAGGCTGGGGACTTCGCAGTACCTTGTCATCTCACATCCCGGTGCACCGAACATACGAAATGAACATAAAAATCTGACCACCAGTTTACCATCAATTCAGGGTGTGAGTTTCATCGAGGTCACAATATACACAGAGCTACGCTTAAATAATCCATGCTTTGATCATCCATAGCTCATCTCATAATTTAAGTATGTGTAACAACCCGCATTTTGCGTATCGGAGGATTGTAGGATATTTATTTCTTTCTTATATGAAGTCGTATGGTCATGTGGCTTTGGGAAACGACCATTGGGGTCATTTCACATGTTCATGATTTTTGCCGATTTTTAAATGACCGTTTTGCCCCTATCTGATCTTGTTTCGGCCATAACTTTTGATTGGAAAGGAATTTTGACTTGAAACCACTTCTATTAGATTCGTTTGATGGTTTACCTTTCCGTATAGTGGCCATAATAGCCAAACAGACTTACCGTTTGGGAGATATGGCTGAAATAATGTTTGGAAGGTGAAAATCTACTTAACCGGGCCAAATAGGGTGATAAGTGAATGGGCCCATAACCCATTTCGGGAATAGGGTTATGGGGAGGCTGAAAAGAGTTAGGGTTTCATTCCATTTCAGTTTTCTAGCCTCCACTTACCACTTAGAAACCCTAAAAATGGCCTCTAACCTCTAAATCACCTCCAAATCACTTTCTTATCAAGGATTAAGCTTAGCAACATCAAACTAAGGGAGATCTTCACCAAATTAAGATTTGAGCTACTATTTAGCATTGGTATTCGCGCCATATCAGAGATTTATTTCAGATCTAAGGTTTATTTGTGGCTAAGGTGAGTGATTTGCATAGTTCCTCACTAATTATGGTTAATTAAGGGTAATTAGTTTTGATTAGCGAATTTATACATGTTAAAAATCTGGAAAAATATTGATAAATTTTGAAATAATGTTTTAGACCTCTGTTAGAAATTGGGTTTGATTTGGTTAAGTTTTACTAATCATGTCACTAGTTTTGCTTAAACATGCTTAAGGGAAAATATGGGGTTTTGGCTATGTTTGATCCATTTTAACCTATCATATTGATGTTTTGGTGTTTGAGGTCACTTCTACTTGTTGCTATGACTGTATGGTATGCTTTGTGATTGATTATAATAGTTAGAATGGTCGAAAATGCCATCGAATGGCGTAAAACACTTGCTGGAAAAGTTGCAGGAAGACGGTGCAGGTTTTCAGATCGGATGGGATGGATGGGCTCGGACCGGATAATGGGCTGGGCAAGGGATCACCGAACCGAACCGAGGCTTGGCATAAGAGAAAGTTTGGCGAAAAAGGAAGTCCACTATGGTTAAACTGGGATCGGATCGGAGCATCACAACTGAAGGGACCAACATCTAAAGGAGGAGAGCTACCGAACCGAACCAAGATGCATCTACTCGACCCGACCCGCTAGAGGGCACCCGAACCGAACCGATGTACTACGAAGGGACTTGGAGGCCATGACCCGACCCAGAGCACTTGGAAGTAGGCCGATCCGAACCGACAGAGAAGAAGGACTGGGGATCTGAACCGATCCAGTGCCGACCAATAACCCGAGATGCAAAAGTAGTCCAAATGGAAGTTAGAGCTCAGGATCCAGTTGGGAACCAATGAGTTGACTTCATGGTTGGGCTTTGCTGCGGGACGTGTGCTAAGGAGTTGTTGAAGTTCATAACTTCGATTCACCATTGAAAAGGAATGACGGCTACGTATCAGTGCAGTAGTGTCATCATGACTCGAGTGGCAAAGTGATCGTAGTAAGACTATGAGCTAGTGCAGTGGAGCCATTGCGACTCCATGGGGCAGAGCGGACATAGTAAAGGATTAGTAAGGCTATGAGCCAGTGCAGTGGGGTGTGTATGACTCCATGGGGCAAAGTGGACATAGCGAAGAATTAGTGGCTATGGATCAGTGCAGTGAAGCCTTTGTGACTTCATAGGGCAGAGTGATCATAGCAAAGTATTGAGTGGTCGAATTGGTGGATATCATATGCTTTACGCACTGAGTGAGAGATGTGAGGATGGTTGCTATGTTTGATTTGTTTGCCATCACTATGACATGCACACCCCCACCCCCGTATGCTTGTACACCATATGTTAGTGGCACCTTAGAGTGTTGAATAGTATGTAGTGCTAACTCTTTGGTTGCAGGTCCAGTTTCAGGTATGGTTTAGTATACCTGTTATTGCTCTTTTAGCTGCTTATCGCTCACACCAGACTTTTGTCTGACCCAGAGTTTTATGTCTCTTCTTATTACTCTGGGTGCTCCTAAACGAGCATACTAGAGACAGGTTAGCTGGTGATGCACGAGTAGCTGATCCGGAGGCGAGCATGAGGCTTCCACGTATGATATATATAGATATTCTCCCTGTGTCGTTGGTGGTCACTACTTGGGCATTAGTAGTGTACCTCCCTTATCTTGCTTTTACCTTTAGAGACAGTTTGAAAAGTTGTAATAATGATGATGTGGAACATAAGCTGTATTTGGATTTTCCGCTGCTATGATAGTTTGTTTTCAGCTTATGCACTGTCTCACATGTTTTATGTCAAGTATGTTGTTATTATATTTTGTTCTATGCGCTATGAGACATTCTACAGGTTCCTTGTTGATTTTTCGTCTTCTTCCTTTCCTTCTGACGACCGTCCCGTGCTAACTGGACATGTGTACAGCGCACTTTTGGAGTAAATGTCCGTTGGTGCGGGGCAGGCCGTCACATTTGGTATCAGAGCTCTAGGTTGCGTAGTTAACCTAGGAAAAGACACTAGGGAGAGAGAGTACGTATATGAGAGTGCGTATTTGTGATTACTTTGGTTTTCAAAAGCTCTATATATATACTATTATTATAGCTAAGGATGAAGTCGCACTGCACTAGCACCACTATGGAGATGGTTAATCATTTTCTCTTTACAGATTGAGCGATGAGCCGATACGCAAGAGGTGCTGGTAGAGGAGCCAATAATGGGAATGCTGCTGTCATGAGGGTGATGTTTACTGACCTCATGAGAGAAATGCTTAGGAATGTGCAAGGGGCAGCTCCCCATGCCGGTAATGGTGGTGGTCCAGTAGTGCAGGCGCCTAAGGCCGATTTCGCCAAGCTATGCAAGAATTACACTAACCTTGGTGGGAAGCCGTTCCACGGAACGGAGTCGGCCACGGATGTTCAGGATTGGTTGGATAGCTGTGATCGTATCTTCGACGACTTGGGTATCGAGGATGCGATGAAGAGAAGGCTAGTGTCTTGTCAACTGCAAGGGCGAGCGATGAATTTGTGGAATGCTATTATGACAGCCACTCCAAAGGATCAGGTTACTTGGGATCAGTTTAAGGCTCGCTTTAGCGATAAGTTTATCCCAACTGCATAGAAGTCGGAATTGTTTAGGAAGTTCTTGGAGCTTAAGAAGAATGGTAGGGCAGTCTCGGATTATATTGCTGAGTTCGACACTTTGTCGAAGTATGGGTTATTCCTTATCGATACTCCTGAGAAGAAGAATGAGAAGTTCATTACTAGTTTGGATGGATACTTGGGGGAAAGGCTTATCAACCACATCGATGAGACTTTTGAATCGATTGTGGGGAAAGCTTTGAGATCAGAGAGTCTTTACCCTAAGTCAAAGACTGAGGTTGCATCTGCAGAAGGGCTGAAGCTGCAAGCAGGCGGTGGAGGCAAGAATAACATTCAGAACAAGTGGAAGCAGAACTAAGCTAAGGATGATCAGAAAAAGTATAAAAAAGATGTTGAGTGCTTCAGCTGTGGTAAGAAGGGCCATTATGCCAAAGAATGTTGGGCCAAGCCAGTGGATAGGAAGTGCTACAACTGTGGCCAAGTGGGACATCATAAGGATAAATGTCCACAACCTCTTAAAGAGAAGCAGATTGTGAAAGCATATGCTATTAATGATGTTCCTTCTTCGTCAAATGCCCCAACTGCGGCGGAGAAAGGAAAGAATGTCGTCACTCAAGGTATGCTTTCTATTTTTGATGTACCTGTTCGAGTTTTATTTGATACTGGGGCTTCCCGTTCCTTCATATCTAGTGACCTGGTAGATAGTTTGGGACTGGAACCCGAGATAGTCGATAGACCGTTGGTTGTGACGAACCCGATTGGTGGTTCAACTAACCTTAGTATGATTTGCCGAAATTTGGTCTTATCGAGTCATGGATGTATGTTTGTTTGTGATTGCTTTGTTTTGGGCTTTACTGGGTATGGAATTATATTGGGGGTCAATTGTCTCCAAAGATACGGGGTGGTGGTAGACTGTGAGGGCTTTTTGGTGACGGTTAGGGCAGATGATGGGAGGAGGGTAGTGTTTGGTAGTCTACCTAGTGATGGGGTAATGGCTAGTTTTATAAATTCCCTCGACATCCCGCATGATGAGTTGTCAGATGTGCCCGTGGTTGGCCAGTATCCGGATGTCTTCGAGGAAGTGACCGGACTTCCACCACACCGAGAGATTGAGTTCCGTATTGATTTAGTGAAAGATGCCAGACCTATAGTGATGCCACTTCGTCGTATGGCACCAAGGGAGCAGGAGAGCTCGAGGTGCAAGTAAGCGATCTTTTGAAGAAGGGGTTTATTAGAAGAAGTATCTCCAAGTGGGGAGCACCAGTTGTGTTTGCCACTAAGGCAGATGGTTCCCTTCGTTTGTCTGTGGACTATCGCGAGTTGAATAAGGTACGAGGATGAATAAGTATCCTCTACCGCAGATAGATGATTTGTTTGATCAACTGGAAGGAGCAAGAGTGTTCTCCCAATTGGACCTCGCGACAGGATTTCATCAACTCCGAGTAGCGGCTGAGAGTGTTCCGAAAACGGCATTTAGGACGTCGTCTGGATTCTATGAGTGGTTGGTCATGCCATTTGGGTTGAACAATGCACCAGCATACTTCATGGATCTTATGAATCGGGTGTTCAGAGATCAGTTGAATAAGTTTGTTCTTGTGTTCATAGACGACATCCTTGTTTACTCAAGGACATAGGAAGAACACAAGGGACATTTGAGGATAGTGGTGGAGGTGTTGAGAAAACACCAATTGAAAGCGAAATTTTCTAACTGTCACTTCTGGAGGAGGGAAGTGAGATTCTTGGGCCATGTTGTTTCAGAGAATGGTATTGCCGTGGACCCTGCGAAGGTGGCTACGGTACAGGATTGGTCTACGCCCAAGAATGCAATAGACGTAAGAAGCTTCTTGGGGTTAGCTGGATATTATCGCCAGTTTATCCAGGATTTCTCCAAGATAGCAGCACCGTTGACTCAGTTGACTAAGAAGAATCAAGCCTTTGTCTGGGACGGAGTGTGTGAGAATGCATTCAAGAGTCTAAAAGAAAAGTTGACACGTGCGCCAGTGTTAGTCATTCCTAAAGGGAATGAAGAAATGACGGTATACACGGATGCTTGTGGTACCGGACTAGGTGCTGTACTGATGCAAGGAGGTAGGGTTGTAGCTTATGCTAGTCGGCAACTAAAGCCGCATGAGAAAAGGTATCCTACCCATGATTTGGAACTGGCAGCGATCGTGTTCGCATTGACGATGTGGAGACATTATCTCTTGGTAGAGAGGTTTGAGTTGTTTACCGATCATAAATCGTTAAAGTATCTCTTCTCGCAGAAGGATCTGAATCTCCGTCAACAGAGATGGTTAGAGTTATTGGCTTCGTATGATTTTGATATCGCATATACACCTGGGAAAGGGAATGCGGTAGCCGATTCCTTGAGTAGGAGACATGCCAGTTTAGGGGCTATGTTTCTTGAATGGAAGCAACTGGAGTATATCGTTGGGTATGATTTCAGACTAAAGTGCGAATTGGATCAAGAGATGTTAGCTAGTTTGACGATCAGACCCACTTTGATTGAGCGGATTGGTTCCAGCCAGAGGGACGATCCTAATTTATTGGAAATCAACTCCAAGTTAGAGATGAATATCGACTTGTATGGGCTTGATCGAGATAGATGGCCTCGAAAGATTGGAAGACTAGTTGTACCCAACGTGAATGGTTTGAGAGATGAAGTGCTTAGGGAATGTCATCACTCAAAACTGACTATACACCCCGGTGGTGATAAGATGTATCGAGACATGAAGTAGACTTACTATTGGAAAGGGATGAAAAGAGACGTTGGCAAGTTTATATCCAAGTGCATGAATTGCCAACTAGTTAAAGCCGAGCAAAAGAAACCTAGTGGTTTGTTGCAACCATTAGAAATTCCCGAATGGAAATGGGAGCTAGTCTCGATGGATTTCATAGATGGTTTACCAAGGACTAGATCGGGACATGATAGCATCTGGGTAATTGTGGATCGATTGACTAAGAGTGCAAGATTTATACCAGTCAAATCGACCAGAACGGCAGCTAAGTTAGCAAAACTGTATATGAAGTGGGTAGTGAGATTTCATGGAGTACCTAAAAGCATTGTGAGTGACCGAGACCCGTTGTTTACTAGTGGGTTTTGGAAGAGCTTACAAGAGGCTCTAGGGTTGGAATTATATCTCAGTACCGCGTATCATCCTCAAACCGACGGTCAGACAGAGAGGGTGAATGGAATCTTGGAAGATCTCTTGAGAGCTTGTATATTGGATTTTGGTGGATCATGGGATGACCATTTGCATCTAGTAGGTTTGCATATAATAATAGCTACCAATTCAGTATCGGTATGGCTCCATATGAAGCTTTGTACGGAAGGCCGTGCAACTCACCATCATGTTGGATAGAGACCGGTGAGAAGTTTGTACTTGGACCAAATGTGGTAAGGGAAACTTCAGATAAGATTAAGATCATTCGACAACGGATGAAGGCTGCCCAGGATAGGCAGAAGAGTTATGCTGATAAGAGGAGAAGAGACTTAAAATTCTCCATTGGTGACTGGGTGTTCGTCAAGTTTTCTCCATTGAAAAGCGTGATACGATTTAGCAGGAGAGGCAAGTTGGCACCGAGATTTGTTGGCCCATTCCCAGTTCTCGAACAAGTTGGGAATTTGGCATAAGAATTGAATTACTAGAGAAGATGGCGGGAGTTCACAACGTATTTCATGTTTCCCAGCTAAGGAAGTTCGTGCACGACCCAGATATGACTATTTCACCTGCTCAGTTAGAGGACTTCGAAGTGGAGCCCGAGGCAGTTGGGAACCGCAAGCCGATTCGTATTATCGAGCACGATACGAAGCAACTTCGAAGGAAGGCGGTGAAGCTAGTCAAGGTTCAGTGGGGCGAGAACGAGAATGACTGTACTTGGGAGACAAAGGAGAGCATTAGGAAGACGTATCCAGAACTCTTTGCCTGGTAAGATTTACTTTACAATTTAGTTATTCTACATGCTAGGATAGACTTGTTTTGCTTGTTTTCGTGTTTGATTGTTGTTTTATGACTTATAGGCATGCGGGACCCTTTGTGTGTTTTGGTTAGGGAATTTCGGGGGCGAAATTTTTTAAGGAGGGGAGAATGTAACAACCCGCATTCTACGTATCGGAGGATCGTAGGATATTTATTTCTTTCTTATATGAAGTTGTATGGTCATGTGGCTTTGGGAAACGACCATTAGGGTCATTTCCCATGTTCATGATTTTTGCCGATTTTTAAATGACCATTTTGCCCCTAGCTGATCTTGTTTCGGCCATAACTTTTGATTGGAAATGAATTTTGACCTGAAACCACTTCTATTAGATTCGTTTGATGGTTTACCTTTCCGTAGAGTGGTCATAATAGCCAAACGGACTTACTGTTTGGGAGATATGGCTGAAATAAGATTTGGAAGGTGAAAACTGCTTAACCGGGCCAAATAGGGTGATTAGTGAATGGGCCCATAACCCATTTCGGGAATATGGTTATGGGGAGGTTGAAAAGAGTTAGGGTTTCATTCCATTTCAGTTTTCTAGCCTCCACTTACCTCTTAGAAACCCTAAAAATGCCCTCCAACCTCTAAATCACCTCCAAGTCACTTTCTAATCAAGGATTAAGCTTAGCAACATCAAATTAAGGGAGATCTTCACCAAATCAAGATTTGAGCTGCTATTTAGCATTGGTATTCGCGCCATATCAGAGATTTATTTCAGATCTAAGGTTTATTTGTGGCTAAGTTGAGTGATTTGCATAGTTCCTCACTAATTATGGTTAATTAAGGGTAATTAGTGTTGATTAGCGAATTTATACATGTTAAAAATCTGGAAAAATATTGATAAATTTCGAAATAATGTTTTAGACCTCTGTTAGAAATTTGGTTTGATTCAGTTAAGTTTTACTAATTATGTCACTAGTTTTGCTTAAACATGCTTAAGGGAAAATATGGGGTTTTGGCTATATTTGATCCATTTTAACCTATCATATATTGATGTTTTGGTGTTTGAGGTCTCTTCTACTTGTTGCTATGACTGTATGATATGCTTTGTGATTGATTAGAATAGTTAGAATGGTCGAAAACGCCGTCGAATGGCGTAAAACACTCGCTGGAAGAGTTGCAGGAAGACGGTGCAGGTTTTCGGATCGGATCGGATGGGCTCGGACCGGATAATGGGCTGGGCAAGGGATCACCGAACCGAACCGACGCTTGGCATAAGAGAAAGTTTGGCGAAAAAGGAAGGCCATTATGGTTAAACTAGGATCGGATCGAAGCATCACAACCGAAGGGACGAACATCTAAAGGAGGAGAGCTACCGAACCGAACCAAGATGCATCTACCCGACCCGACCTGCCAGGGGCACCCGAACCGAACCGATGTACTGCGAAGGGACTTGGAGGCCACAACCCGACCCGGAGCACTTGGAAGGAGGACGATCCGAACCGACAGAGAAGAAGGACTGGGGATCCGAACCGATCCAGTGATGACCAATAACCCGAGATGCAAAGGTAGTTCAAATGGAAGTTAGAGCTCAAGATCCAGTTGGGAACCAATGAGTTCACTTCATGGTTGGGCTTTGCAGCGGGACGTGCGCTAAGGAGTTGTCGACGTTCATAACTTCGATTCACAACTGAAAAGGAATGACAGGCTACGTATCAGTGCAGTAGAGTCATCATGACTTGAGGGGCAAAGTGATCGTAGTAAGACAATGAGCCAGTGCAGTGGAGCCGTTGCGACTCCATGGGGCAGAGTGGACATAGTAAAGGATTAGTAAGGCTATGAGCCAGTGCAGTGGGGTGTGTACAACTCCATGGGGAAAAGTGGACATAGCGATGAGTTAGTGGCTATGGATCAGTGCAGTGAAGCCGTTGTGACTTCATGGGGCAGAGTGATCATAGCAAAGTATTGGGTGGTCGAAGTGGTGGATATCGTATGCTTTACGCACTGAGTGAGAGATGTGAGGATGGTTGCTATGTTTGATTTGTTTGCCATCTCTATGACATGCACACCCCCCACCCCTATATGCTTGTACACCATATGTTAGTGGCACCTTAGAATGTTGTACAGTATGTAGTGCTAACTCTTTGGTTGCAGGTCCAGGTTCATGTATGGTTTAGTATACCTGTTATTGCTCTGTTTTGTTGCTTATCGCTCACACCAGATTTTTATCTGACCCAGAGTTTTATGTCTCTTCTTATTACTCTGGGTGCTCCTAAACAAGTAGACTAGAGACAGGTTAGCTGGTGATGCACGAGTAGATGATCCGGAGGTGAGCAGGATGCTTCCACGTATGATATATATATAGATATTCTCCCTATGTCGTTGGTGGTCACTACTTGGGCATTAGTAGTTTTCCTCCCTTATCTTGCCTTCACCTTTAGAGACAGTTTGAAAAGTTGTAATAATGATGATGTGGAACATAAGCTGTATTTGGATTTTCCGCTGCTATGATAGTTTGTTTTCAGCTTATGCACTGTCTCACATGTTTTATGTCTAGTATGTTGTTATTATATTTTGTTCTATGTGCTGTGAGACATTCTACAGGTTCCTTGTTGATTTTTCGTCTTCTTCCTTTCCTTCTGACGACCGTCCCATGCTAACTGGACATGTGTACAGCGCACTTTTGGAGTAAATGTCGGTTGGTGCGGGGCGGGCCGTCACAGTATGCCACATTGTCCATTCACTATGCATCACTGATTTTCATCAATATATAACCTCTAAGATCTTACATCTTAGATAAGGGTGTTAAGCAAGAGAATAATTTCTTTGCCACCAAGTAGCTATATATTTAACAAAGATCAGAGCTACGTAGTCAATTACAATGTCAGACACACAATCCATACAAGTCCGTTCTAGGTCCGAACGAAACCACAGTCCAGAATTCCTTCACATACGTTCGGGCTTCTTGCCACTTAACTGATATAAAATCCATCTGCAAATGGGTGCGAACCATTCGAGACATTCAGCAAGTTGTCCTTACGACATGAAGGGTCCCGGTCTTCAATATCGTCTTCATTGTCTTCAATTGCTCCACAATATCGTATTATTACTTGGAATGGTTTTCATACATACATATGATCCCGGTCTTTCCAAATAATAGGCGCAATTTTAAAAAAAACACAATTATAGAACACACGGCTTTCTACCAATCCCCTTCTGCCTTGGATTTTGTTAAAATTAAACTTCTTTAAACCCATTCTCAAATTATTACAAAATCCATATTTAACCTTTCTCTTTTAAAACACATCCCTTAAATCAGATGATTTAGCCTTAAAGCCTTAATTAATTTTCCGTTTGATAACTCGTTATCAAAATCCAGTTTCCTTTGAAAATCCTTAATCCACATTTCAACCATAGTTTCCAATTAAATTGATTTTTCAACATTCCATTCTTTAATCTTAACTAAAAGATTATACTTTCTTTCCAATTCCTCACTTTTAATTTCCTCAAGTCAAAGATCTGATTAAATCCTCAAATTATGATATGAATTTCCATAACTCAATCTCATGGGGTTTCAAGAATGATATTATTGAAGATATGATTCACGGCAAAAGCCAAATCAATTTATATTGAACATAAGTTACACAGAAATTGTATCAACTTATATTCGATATCAATTCTCATAATCAATGAATACTATAAGTGGAATAATGATATAATAATATTTTCCAAATCCCTCAAATAGTATACGTTTACACCACAGAATTTCATATCAAAATATCTGAAAATTATTTAATGTCCCGTATTTTTACGGTATAATAATTAATTTATTTAATTATTTAAAATATGGTTTGGTAATTTAAATGCTTTAAATTAAAATAACTATTGAATATTTAATTAATATAATAATTAAATAATATATTTAATTTTGGAATAATCAGAATTAGATGAAAAGGCAATATTGTGTGAATTGGACAATTCAAAATATACAATTCAGTTTAGAATTTAATTATATTAACGAATATATTTAAATAACGATAGTTTTAACGTAGAATTATAATCGAGCTCGAAATGGCGTGGCAATTCGTAATTTGGCGATTCGAACTTTAAACGAATATACAGAATCCGTTTTAAGCCGGATTTCTGTGAAACAAGAAACGTTCGGAGCTAATGAAGTATATTTTTCTAATGGAAGAGAAAAATCTGGATTTCGTTGTGTAGATTTTGATTTATGTCCAAATCAAATTTTCAAATAGTCGCTACGGAATTCCTTTATAATTTATAACGATTTATAAAAGGATTTCTATTTTTAATTGAATATCGATCCAACTGGGATTTGAATATCAAGTTACAAATCCAATTGGAGCTATATGATATTCTATTGTGAATATATACGAGAATATTTATTTATAAATATTTAATTTAATTATTTTTAAATATATTAATATTTAAAAGGGTTTATTTAGAGCTTTAAAAATAGCCAGTTTTGCAAACGACCTCCGTTTTCAATGAAATTAATTTTGTTGGATTTGTAATATTTAATTTTTGTTAGATTTCAATTTTTGTGATTTTTTGGGGTCAGCGTGTGGCCGTACGGATTTTTAATGTGAAAAATAGTTAGTATTTTGACGGTTAAAAATACGCTGTTTGAGAAAACGGAGTCGGAATTCGACGAAAGCAGTTCCGTTGGGTCCGTAATGTCAAACTGTAGCTGCATGCCCAGTTTCGTGATTTTTGGATATCATGTGTGACCATAGAAATTTTAAATGTCGAATATAAATAGCGTTAACTTATTATATTGAAATTTAATCAAATATTAAATTATTAAAAATACACTATAAATATCTGAAACTATTCCTAACCCTAATTCACAACTCCAGTCAACCAAAATAATCCGCCGTCGCTCTATTTCTTCATACAGTAAAAATCATGCTTCCATAAATTCAAAACAAAGGATATAAAATCCTAAAATCATGATATTTATATCTATGTGTTCCTGGGCTCATTCTCTTCGCATCCATATGAGTATTCTTGGGTTCGATGTTACCTTGTTACGTTGGAAATAAAGTAGCAGTATCTAGGGTTAGGATGGTAGGGATGTTGAAGCCTCAATTCATTGATTTGAGTTTGAATTTGTGATGAGGGGTCAAAACCGCTCTTGCGTGAACCATTTGGGATGATTCGATTAGTATTTGTGTCTATGGGTTTTTTTGGGGTCACGGCTTTGAGATGAGTTCGACGTGATGGAGTTTGAGTCGCGAATTATAGTTTATGGCATGGAGGACGGAGAGCTCAGTCAGGTGGAGTGATGGTGTTTTCGGTTGGGATTTCCGTTGAAAAATGGAGGAGTAAGAGGAAGTCGATCATGGAAATGGCATACTGGAACATGCTATGTTTGTGAACGGGAGAAGAAGGAATGAGCAGTAGTAGTTAAACGATAATGAGGTGTTTAAGGAGTTAATGAATAATTAAGGGGTTAAATTTATAATTAATATTTTAGTTAATGACTGGTGTTTCTTTTTATGGAAATTAGAAGTTGAAAGGAGAACAGAAATGGCCTTGAGGAAATCTTGCGTGAGTTATACGGAGTTGGGGAAGAAGAAAAGAGGTGGCGGGTTAGTTTAGAAGTGGGTCGAAGTTATTATAAGGGTAAGGCATAAAGGTGTTAAGAAAAATTAAATTAGTTGTTTTAGAATTGGTATAAAATCTTGTAAAAATCCTAACTTATTCGTTTGGTATCGGAATTGGACAAAACAGGATCCGATGGGATCGTATGGACGGTGGCTATACAGTGGAACTAACTGGGAGTTAAGTGGGATTCGTTACTGAAACGACCCGCAAATCCGTACCCTTTGAGTTGACTAATAACACCATACGTCCAACCCAGATGGCACAGAAATACGAATCATTATAAGAAAGAAGTTAGAGGGTGAGAATTAGAAAGAAAGAAATATTAGAATAGAAGAAAAACGAAGATCACAAACTCACAGCGGAACGAATGAAATATATTAGATAACATACTTTTGAAATATAAAACAATAACTGTATATATACATACCATCATCAGAGCACAACAGTTATCTTTGGAACAGTTATAAACACCTGTTTCCAGATACAACAAAATACACAGCGGGAAGTATGATAGTCTATAGCTAACAGGTAAAGCCTCCTGCTTCAATCTTCTCCAAGTGAATCTGAAAAATCCCGACTACTTGACTGCCCGTAAAAATTTGGGCACCCAAGAGTTTAGGGAAAACAAACAAAATAAACTCTGGGTCAGTCATGGGACTGGTGTGAGTAAACTCCAACCATTTGTTTAACTTTCAAAATCCTTTTGAAAGAAATGATAATCGTAAGACCAATCCACACATAAACACGGATGGTTTTTACCTTACGATAACCCAAAAATATCTTGATATCAAATCCAGTGATATTATAATAATGTCTAAATCAAATAAATAGAATCTAGCGGAACGCTTGCATCTCACGCTCCATATATAATATTAAATCAAAAACCGCAGGGCTCTTATTGGAGATTGGATTCCAACTTGACAAGGTATGGGACCACCTTCCGATAGTGTATCTCTAGAGACGAATACACTGGGTTCAACAAGAACATCTTGCAACCCGGCCCACACATGACCGACCACTCATTTCGCTTGAGTGTATCGAATGTATACCACCGACGGTTGGGATCAGCAACCGCCTCCCGAAAAGGGACAGCATCAATAGATTTAAGAAGCAAAAGGAATTCCTCTAGATAGGTGATTATACATCCTAATGGGTGCGACCCACATAGCCATGCTGCCTGCCCGATTTTTGTCCAATTCCGGGTTGATGAGGCTTGAGGTTTGAATTATCTTCCAGAACATCTGGCCATCATTCACTTTGAATGCCACATCGTCAGATCCATCGGAAATCACTAATTGATTCCCACAAAAATACTCAGATTGTTAGGCTAAAGAAGTTTCCCTTCTATGCCACCAACTTCGTACGTTTGAAGGAATCAACGTACGTAACCCCCTTTGGAAATACTCTGTCAGACACTCGTCCATACAAGTTGTCCTGGGTCTGGACAAACCGAAGGCACTAACCCGTAAACAGGATAGCCCTTGCATAACTCCGTCTTCAATTTTCTTCAGCATAAGTTGCTTCATAACGCTTACGCCAATACGGAGTGGTTTTCAGATATCAAATCTGATCCCGGTCTCTCCATGTTGACAACGGAGGTATAAAAAAATAAAACTTTGATAGTCGGTGATTTAACTATCAAAGAAACATCCATACAATCAACGGTTCTATTTCCAAATGGAAATTCTATCAATCAAGCATTAAACAACACTGGGCCCTTTTTATATTAGTTCTTTGTTACATTATCATTTCCAATTCCCATTTTCCCCCTTTCGTGTTCTTTCAAAGCTCTATTTTCTCTCTTGATTATTGGAAACATTTCCAATATATATAATTTCTTTATTGAGAAAATATCTTTTACTCCAGTTAGAAAACATTTCTAAATCCTTTGAATTAACTGATGTTATAACCATTGTTATTATAACTCAAATCATAAATCATTCGTTAACTAACGATATCACTAACCAACCCTTGCTATCGAGCCTTAACCATTTCTCCGTCAATAATGTAGTCAGTCAAGTTGGGGTATAATTACCTCTCAGACCTTAACTGAACGACATTCTTAACTTTGAAATAGTCAGAGCTCACAACTTTAAACCAAACATTGCTTACGCGACTCTCGGATTTGATCTACGAACACACCTTCTTTATAAAAATATTGATTATAACGGTAGCGTTATAATTGCTGTCTTCAAATGTTTGGTTTATAAAACATTGCTTTCAACAACAGCGTTAAAACCGCTGTCTAGCATTATAGAACACTTATCATAACCATAGCATTAAGATTGCTATTAAAACAGTTATTATAACGGCAGCGTTAAAATTGCTATTTAGATTTACCAAGACATTTATTATAACAACAGCGTCTAAAGTTGCTGTATAGATTTACAACATCTATTATAACAACAGCGCTAAAATCACTATTTAGTTTTATAAAAGCATTTCTTACAAAGACAGCGTTATAATCGCTGTTTAAAATTATAGAAGCATTTCTTATAACAACAGTGTTATGATTGCTGTTTTGAATAAAATACCGTGTGCGACGCACACGCTTCCGTTGTTCATTTATAAACTCTGTTTATTTTAAACAATTCAAGTTCTCCTTTAAACATATTTATAAACTATACATTTTCTAACCACTTAATTCGATTTCTATAAATCCCCTTTTTATATACATTTTATTTGCAAAATATTTCCTTGTTTTAAACTATTATTCTTTTATTTTAAGCATTTGAAAATCTTTCTTTAAACTTTCCTCTGTAATTTGCTAAATTCGGATCCATTTCCAAATATTGGTTTCAAAACCGATACTCACTTTCAAATATACACTCATATTTGAACTTACCTTTTAATTTATCCAATAGTTAATGATCCACTTAATTTATATCTTTATTCATAACATTTTTCTTGGTTTATCCAATGGAATAGGTTTCCATTTGCAACTCAATGAAAAAGGAAATAAACTCTGCTTTTAAATTCTAATTTCCTTTTTCACATTCGATGATATTTTACGGTATCTAAAATACCAGGTTCCTAAGGCCAGGGTAAACCAAACACACAGATTCAACCATGGATAATGTAGCATAACATATATCACCATCAAATAAAACAGTAAATAAAATGTTGAGGGATCCAGTTGGATCCCTCCTACCTGTTCCCCTGCATCCACAGATGTTAGTAACATCAATAATATTATTTCACATCAAAAATGAAATATCAGAACTAATGATCAATTAATGGTGTGATCCTATCAACCAATTCAACCAAATTTACCAACTATTAAACCAATCAACCATTGCACATTATAAAAATATTTAAAACTCGTTTATATATAAAAATATAAACGAGAGGGAGTTAGTGAGTTTACTCACCTTGGCTCGCAGTTGACGCTTCTGCTTTTAAAACTAACAGGCATTTGATTTTTGTCTCAAAATTATGGTTGCTCTATTCTCAACCGTGTCAGTTCCATAACGTAGGCGACGTTGTTACGATTCTAACAGATCGGATGGCATTCGATTCTGTTCACGTATAACATAGTTATACATGTGGTAAGTTTTTAATTGATTAAACCGTTAAAATAAATAACTAATTTACAATTAAATAACTTTAGTAACCTTAAACCATGGTTTTGGTTCCTTTTATTTCCAATATTGTTCCTATCTGGCTCACGGAATACCCAATTTACTGCCAAAGAAAATAATCGAACCATTAATACAATAATTTAAAACCTAATAGCCTTTATTATTATTACCGCTAATCGTATTTAAGGTACCTTAATCCTTCTTCCATTGTTTGAGCGATACGAAACCTCACGCTCTCTCCTTAACAGCCATGCTGACTTCCAATGCTTGCCGCACCTATATTATTCCACCAAAACCCTTGAAAACACCACCGATGATCAGCTTTTCCTACGTACTACCACCTCCTCCATACAGTCCGCACCTCACATTTTTAATTCTGCATGATATTTACTTCAACCCTTTATCCCGCGTGTGAGGCTTTCTGCCTCACAAACCAATTACTGGAACCATGATGTTCATCACTTCATCAACCCACTTCCAGCTTCATCAACAACGCTGCAAAATTACCCTGAACTGACATGTCCCTAATTACTCATTCAATTACCAAAGATTAGGGTTAATTAACCCACTAGTTAGCTTAAATAAGCTGCGCCATAACCCTTCTTTCCACTGCGTTTCCATGCTCAAACTTGCCCAGAAGCCTGTCGCGCCCAATCCTAGACACAACGAGACCAAGAACCCCCCTTCATGAATTGATTTCATCGGTTTCAAATCTCAATTTAATTTGTGGAGTATTTTATTCGATTAGTCGATGAACTCACTATTTTGAGAGGCTATGTTTCTGTTGGCTTGCGGGAAGAACAATGCTCACGCCTGATGTATTTATAATTTGAATTACTTGACCCCCACGTATTAGCCAAACAGGGTAGGTTTGATTTTCAATGTATGTTTTACTTTGTCGGTAAGGAGTTTGACATGGTCGGCACGCTTCTGTAACTCATTAATTTTTTGATGTAGACTCAAAGAAAAGGACAGTGTCGGTGTTATATGTTCACAGGGAATAAAGTTTATGAAAGAAATCATAGCTACTAACCCTGAATACTGGGATGGTTAATAACAATTGATCCTTTTAATATTATTTTGGTCTTGGATCCAATTATCTAAATAGTATTGTTTCGCGATATAAGACTATATCTTACTCATCTATGCTGCTATCTTTGACTAGAAATGAACAAATAATCATATGAATGAACAGTCTGTTTACTGATAAAAAAGCTAATCTTGGTGTAAAAAGTTATTCTGAACATAATGGGACAAGTTTTGTCGTAATCCGACTTCGTTTGAAAAAATTTCCTTTATAAAACCGAAAATACATACGCATTTTAATTTTTCAAGGTCACCAGATAAATCGAATCAACTTGAAACTGCGAAGTCTGATAATAACTTTTCGATACGAACCCAACGACACTAATTTCGTCGCATTCTGAGACTGTTGCCCCGGTAGACTGTTTTTGGCGCGTACCGCACTGCCCTTCTGAACACCAAATTTGTCGATCTCTAAAAATAACAAACTATATACCTATCCTGACTATATCCGACGCTACGAACTCACTGGAACTGGTTTCGTGGCCTGATTCGATCGTCTGTTCAAGTTACACTCAAATATCCCTTTATTCAGTTGAATTAATTTAATTGCACTGAACGAGCGTTTACGGCTACCGTGGTTACATACGAAATCGGTTTTCCACGCCACTCACCACCATACAATAATTTAACGATACGGTCCCAATGAAACTGATTTCGTCGAAATCTGAGTCCGTTTGCAAAACGGCTATTTTAACACGTATAATTTAAATAATGATTTCCACAGCGACTATTTCAAAATTTGATTTGACCATAACTAACAAATTATAACACGAAATCTAGATTTTTCTCTTTCATATGAAAATTATAATCAATACAGTTCCAACGTGTCTTGTTTCACAGAAATCCGACTTATATCGGATCCTGTATCCTCAGTTGAAGTTCAAAACTCTATATTACGAACTGCCGCGCCATTTCGAGCTCGTTTTATAATATATTATAAATTAACGTTCAAACTTCGTTTTTAATCAATAAATTCCTATATATAATTCAATTAAAATTTTTAAAACAAATTTAAATATTCAGAATTCAACGGCCAAAAATCCGGGTCATTACATTCCTTCCCCCTTAAAATAATTTCGTCCTCGAAATTGCTAACGTAGGAAAAGATGCCACGTACCCTGTTAACTAGATCCAGAACCCTTTTTGTTCAAATTCTTAACTTCAGTTTAACTGGGCCAATTTATTTCAATTAAATATTTATTTATTCTTACTAATGAAAATTTTCAAAAATTCTGAAAATTTTCCTACATTTAAATTCTGAAAATTTTTGGCAGCATCTCCTCTGCACGGCTCAATCGGTACAACCACAACTTGCCTTTCTAGGCCTCCCCAATCCAAAAGAAAATCAAAAAGCCAAGTGGCTTGCCCCCAGAGGCTCATAAAATCATCAACCCAAACAATATTGTAAACATGTACCTTTTTGTCGGGCATAATTCTATCTCTTGCATTTGTTTCCATTCAATATCTGCTCACATACATATACCCATTTCCAGCTGGTTTCCAAATCAATCCAACTTCCAGTTTTGAAATCTCTAATCAACTTCTGATTAGTCCACTTCAATTCTATCAATTCAAATCTGATCTCAACTTTAGGAATCAATCCACTTATTCCATTTGAGTTTCACTTTCCATTTAACTTAAATTTCAATCCATTTGATTTATTTCCACCAATTTATTCAACTTATACAAGTTAAACAATTTCAGAATTCAAATCCCCGGGTTTTATGTCAAATTAGTTTGAAATCATATATATTTATACCCATATATTTACAATCAGCTCAATTCAAAACATTTGAATTTCTAAAACATCTTGTCCCTTTCAAACAAGTTTTTTTTTATTCCCAAATTACTATGGTAGCAATCCGTCACTCAGGAACTTGAAAGTGAATACCGATAATGTCGCAACCCATTATCAGAATTATTTTCTCGCCCCTGAAGTGATTTCAGTGCTTAATTACTTTCAAATCCATTTAAAACCATTCTAATTCAAAAATCTCTTCAAACCCAAGCCATATTACCTTTAAAATACTTCAAGGAATATTTTCAAAATATCCGGGATTTTAAATTCCAATTTATGGTTTGAATTTTTATTCTAGTTTATCTTTGTTATATAACCAATTCAATATTTCATAATTTCATTTGATCGTAATAATGATCAACACATCAATATAATAATTCATAAATTATTCCTTTTATATCAAAATAACTTTTGGGCAAAATTATTTCATTTACCCACTTTAAAACAATACTGTATCGAATTGTTCTGTTCGAGAGTTTAGAAACACCTATCGATACAGTTGTACTTCCTGTATCGACCAGAATTCATAAACCACTCAACAAACCAGCCAACACAATATAAAACAATTTTATATCAAATCTACAAATACGCGCTCATATATACACACTCAAACTCAATCTAGGGTATTACTAATCCCATCTCTATTGAGTCACGCCACAGAGCCAAGGTAATCACTTAACCTTCAGCTCTGATACCAACTGAAATGACCCGCAAATCCGTACCCTTTGAGTTGACTAATAACACCATACGTCCAACCCAGATGGCACAGAAATACGAATCATTATAAGAAAGAAGTTAGAGGGTGAGAATTAGAAAGAAAGAAATATTAGAATAGAAGAAAAACGAAGATCACAAACTCACAGCGGAATGAATGAAATATATTAGATAACATACTTTTGAAATATAAAACAATAACTGTATATATACATACCATCATCAGAGCACAACAGTTATCTTTGGAACAGTTATAAACACCTGTTTCCAGATACAACAAAATACACAGCGGGAAGTATGATAGTCTACAGCTAACAGGTAAAGCCTCCTGCTTCAATCTTCTCCAAGTGAATCTGAAAAATCCCGACTACTTGACTGCCCGTACAAATTTGGGCACCCAAGAGTTTAGGGAAAACAAACAAAATAAACTCTGGGTCAGTCATGGGACTGGTGTGAGTAAACTCCAACCATTTGTTTAACTTTAAAAATCCTTTTGAAAGAAATGATAATCGTAAGACCAATCCACACATAAACACGGATGGTTTTTACCTTACGATAACCCAAAAATATCTTGATATCAAATCCAGTGATATTATAATAATGTCTAAATCAAATAAATAGAATCTAGCGGAACGCTTGCATCTCACGCTCCATATATAATATTAAATCAAAAACCGCAGGGCTCTTATTGGAGATTGGATTCCAACTTGACAAGGTATGGGACCACCTTCCGATAGTGTATCTCTAGAGACGAATACACTGGGTTCAACAAGAACATCTTGCAACCCGGCCCACACATGACCGACCACTCATTTCGCTTGAGTGTATCGAATGTATACCACCGACGGTTGGGATCAGCAACCGCCTCCTGAAAAGGGACAGCATCGATAGATTTAAGAAGCAAAAGGAATTCCTCTAGATAGGTGATTATACATCCTAATGGGTGCGACCCACATAGCCATGCTGCCTGCCCGATTTTTGTCCAATTCCGGGTTGATGAGGCTTGAGGTTTGAATTATCTTCCAGAACATCTGGCCATCATTCACTTTGAATGCCACATCGTCAGATCCATCGGAAATCACTAATTGATTCCCACAAAAATACTCAGATTGTTAGGCTAAAGAAGTTTCCCTTCTATGCCACCAACTTCGTACGTTTGAAGGAATCAACGTACGTAACCCCCTTTGGAAATACTCTGTCAGACACTCGTCCATACAAGTTGTCCTGGGTCTGGACAAACCGAAGGCACTAACCCGTAAACAGGATAGCCCTTACATAACTCTGTCTTCAATTTTCTTCAGCATAAGTTGCTTCATAACGCTTACGCCAATACGGAGTGGTTTTCAGATATCAAATCTGATCCCGGTCTCTCCATGTTGACAACAGAGGTATAAAAAATAAAACTTTGATAGTCGGTGATTTAACTATCAAAGAAACATCCATACAATCAACAGTTCTATTTCCAAATGGAAATTCTATCAATCAAGCATTAAACAACACTGGGCCCTTTTTATATTAGTTCTTTGTTACATTATCATTTCCAATTCCCATTTTCCCCCTTTCGTGTTCTTTCAAAGCTCTATTTTCTCTCTTGATTATTGGAAACATTTCCAATATATATAATTTCTTTATTGAGAAAATATCTTTTACTCCAGTTAGAAAACATTTCTAAATCCTTTGAATTAACTGATGTTATAAACATCGTTATTATAACTCAAATCATAAATCATTTGTTAACTAACGATATCACTAACCAACCCTTGCTATCGAGCCTTAACCATTTCTCCGTCAATAATGTAGTCAGTCAAGTTGGGGTATAATTACCTCTCAGACCTTAACTGAACGACATTCTTAACTTTGAAATAGTCAGAGCTCACAACTTTAAACCAAACATTGCTTACGCGACTCTCGGATTTGATCTACGAACACACCTTCTTTATAAAAATATTGATTATAACGGTAGCGTTATAATTGCTGTCTTCAAATGTTTGGTTTATAAAACATTGCTTTCAACAACAGCGTTAAAACCGCTGTCTAGCATTATAGAACACTTATCATAACCATAGCATTAAGATTGCTATTAAAACAGTTATTATAACGGCAGCGTTAAAATTGCTATTTAGATTTACCAAGACATTTATTATAACAACAGCGTCTAAAGTTGCTGTATAGATTTACAACATCTATTATAACAACAGCGCTAAAATCACTATTTAGTTTTATAAAAGCATTTCTTACAAAGACAGCGTTATAATCGCTGTTTAAAATTATAGAAGCATTTCTTATAACAACAGTGTTATGATTGCTGTTTTGAATAAAATACCGTGTGCGACGCACACGCTTCCGTTGTTCATTTATAAACTCTGTTTATTTTAAACAATTCAAGTTCTCCTTTAAACATATTTATAAACTATACATTTTTCTAACCACTTAATTCGATTTCTATAAATCCCCTTTTTATATACATTTTGTTTGCAAAATATTTCCTTGTTTTAAACTATTATTCTTTTATTTTAAGCATTTGAAAATCTTTCTTTAAACTTTCCTCTGTAATTTGCTAAATTCGGATCCATTTCCAAATATTGGTTTCAAAACCGATACTCACTTTCAAATATACACTCATATTTGAACTTACCTTTTAATTTATCCAATAGTTAATGATCCACTTAATTTATATCTTTATTCATAACATTTTTCTTGGTTTATCCAATGGAATAGGTTTCCATTTGCAACTCAATGAAAAAGAAATTATTCTAATTTGGAAATAAACTCTGCTTTTAAATTCTAATTTCCTTTTTCACATTCGATGATATTTTACGGTATCTAAAATACCAGGTTCCTAAGGCCAGGGTAAACCAAACACACAAATTCAACCATGGATAATGTAGCATAACATATATCACCATCAAATAAAACAGTAAATAAAATGTTGAGGGATCCAGTTGGATCCCTCCTACCTGTTCCCCTGCATCCACAGATGTTAGTAACATCAATAATATTATTTCACATCAAAAATGAAATATCAGAACTAATGATCAATTAATGGTGTGATCCTATCAACCAATTCAACCAAATTTACCAACTATTCAACCAATCAACCATTGCACATTATAAAAATATTTAAAACTCGTTTATATATAAAAATATAAACGAGAGGGAGTTAGTGAGTTTACTCACCTTGGCTCGCAGTTGACGCTTCTGCTTTTAAAACTAACAGGCATTTGATTTTTGTCTCAAAATTATGGTTGCTCTATTCTCAACCGTGTCAGTTCCATAACGTAGACGACGTTGTTACGATTCTAACAGATCGGATGGCATTCGATTCTGTTCACGTATAACATAGTTATACATGTGGTAAGTTTTTAATTGATTAAACCGTTAAAATAAATAACTAATTTACAATTAAATAACTTTAGTAACCTTAAACCATGGTTTTGGTTCCTTTTATTTCCAATATTGTTCCTATCTGGCTCACGGAATACCCAATTTACTGCCAAAGAAAATAATCGAACCATTAATACAATAATTTAAAACCTAATAGCCTTTATTATTATTACCGCTAATCGTATTTAAGGTACCTTAATCCTTCTTCCATTGTTTGAGCGATACGAAACCTCACGCTCTCTCCTTAACAGCCATGCTGACTTCCAATGCTTGCCGCACCTATATTATTCCACCAAAACCCTTGAAAACACCACCGATGATCAGCTTTTCCTACGTACTACCACCTCCTCCATACAGTCCGCACCTCACATTTTTAATTCTGCATGATATTTACTTCAACCCTTTATCCTGCGTGTGAGGCTTTCTGCCTCACAAACCAATTACTGGAACCATGATGTTCATCACTTCATCAACCCACTTCCAGCTTCATCAACAACGCTGCAAAATTACCCTGAACTGACATGTCCCTAATTACTCATTCAATTACCAAAGATTAGGGTTAATTAACCCACTAGTTAGCTTAAATAAGCTGCGCCATAACCCTTCTTTCCACTGCGTTTCCATGCTCAAACTTGCCCAGAAGCCTGTCGCGCCCAATCCTAGACACAACGAGACCAAGAACCCCCCTTCATGAATTGATTTCATCGGTTTCAAATCTCGATTTAATTTGTGGAGTATTTTATTCGATTAGTCGATGAACTCACTATTTTGAGAGGCTATGTTTCTGTTGGCTTGCGGGAAGAACAATGCTCACGCCTGATGTATTTATAATTTGAATTACTTGACCCCCACGTATTAGCCAACCAGGGTAGGTTTGATTTTCAATGTATGTTTTACTTTGTCGGCAAGGAGTTTGATATGGTCGGCACGCTTCTGTAACTCATTAATTTTTTGATGTAGACTCAAAGAAAAGGACAGTGTCAGTGTTATATGTTCACAGGGAATACAGTTTATGAAAGAAATCATAGCTACTAACCCTGAATACTGGGATGGTTAATAACAATTGATCCTTTTAATATTATTTTGGTCTTGGATCCATTATCTAAATAGTATTGTTTCGCGATATAAGACTATATCTTACTCATCTATGCTGCTATCTTTGACTAGAAATGAACAAATAATCATATGAATGAACAGTCTGTTTACTGATAAAAAAGCTAATCTTGGTGTAAAAAGTTATTCTGAACATAATGGGACAAGTTTTGTCGTAATCCGACTTCGTTTGAAAAAAATTCCTTTATAAAACCGAAAATACATACGCATTTTAATTTTTCAAGGTCACCAGATAAATCGAATCAACTTGAAACTGCGAAGTCTAATAATAACTTTTCGATACGAACCCAACGACACTAATTTCGTCACATTCTGAGACTGTTGCCCCGGTAGACTGTTTTTGGCGCGTACCGCACTGCCCTTCTGAACACCAAATTTGTCGATCTCTAAAAATAACAAACTATATACCTATCCTGACTATATCCGACGCTACGAACTCACTGGAACTGGTTTCATGGCCTGATTCGATCGTCTGTTCAAGTTACACTCTAATATCCCTTTATTCAGTTGAATTAATTTAATTGCACTGAACGAGCGTTTACGGCTACCGTGGTTACATACGAAATCGGTTTTCCACGCCACTCACCACCATACAATAATTTAACGATACGGTGCCAATGAAACTGATTTCGTCGAAATCTGAGTCCGTTTGCAAAACGGCTATTTTAACACGTATAATTTAAATAATGATTTCCACAGCGACTATTTCAAAATTTGATTTGACCATAACTAACAAATTATAACACGAAATCTAGATTTTTCTCTTTCATATGAAAATTATAATCAATACAGTTCCAACGTGTCTTGTTTCACAGAAATCCGACTTATATCGGATCCTGTATCCTCAGTTGAAGTTCAAAACTCTATATTACGAACTGCCGCGCCATTTCGAGCTCGTTTTATAATATATTATAAATTAACGTTCAAACTTCGTTTTTAATCAATAAATTCCTATATATAATTCAATTAAAATTTTTAAAACAAATTTAAATATTCAGAATTCAACGGCCAAAAATCCGGGTCATTACAGTTACAATTTATAGAGAAATAAATTGCCCATCTGAATCAAGTGATGGTTATTGTTATTAACGATGATCGTCCAATGTGAGTAAAACTCACCAACTCTATAAGTTCATATTTTTATAATGTATATTTAGAACTGATAAATGATGATTGATTTCTATGTATTGACTGTTTGGTTGAACTGCTAAGTAATTGGTTGAAATTATAGATCTGGTTATATATACATATAAGTAAATGTATATATATATAAATTGATTCTATTTAGCAGAATATTTCATAGTGGAATGAAATTGATATTAATTGTAATGTTTAACATCTGCGGATGCATGGAAACAGGTTGGAGGGATCCAACTGGATTCCTCAATATTTATAATAACTCTTTTTTTCATATATTGAAATATATGATGTGATATATAATCTTTGTTGATTATGTGTGTTTGAATGATATCAATCATTATTATTTGGTAATTTAGATACCGTAAGAAATACTCGGATGTAGAAAAGGGGATTTTCAAAGTGTATTTTGAAAATGAATTATTTATATAAAATCAATGGATTTTATATATAAAAGGAAAAGGATTTTATAAAAGAAAATAATTATAAAATCAAAGGATAATTAAAAAAGGGAAATATTTTTGAAACAAATATAAAAGGAAAATATTTGTGAAACAAATATAAAAGGAAAATGTGAAACAAATATAAAAGGAAAATATTTGTGATACAAAATGAAAGGAAATATTTGTAAAACATTTACAAATAGAATTGAAAAGGAAATATTTATTTGTAAAACATTTACAAAAAGAATTGAAAAGGAAATATCTGTAAAACATTTATAAATAGAATTGAAAAGGAAATATTTGTGAAACATTTATAAATAGAATTGAAAATGAAATATTTGTAAAACATTTACAAATAGAATTGAAAAGGAAATATTTATTTGTTAAATAAATAGAATTGAAAAAGAATATTTATTTTTAAATAAATAGAATTGGAAAGGAAATATTTATTTGTTAAATAAATAAAATTATAAAAGGAATATTTATTTGGAAAATAAATAGGATTATAAAAGGGAATTAACGAGATGTAAAAGAGTTACGATAAGATTGTTTAAAGTGGATATCAAATAGAGTTAATTGTATAGAGTTATCAATTAGAGTTAATCAAATAGGATTAATCAAATAGAGTTATCGATTAGAGTTAATCGAATAAGAGGTAATCGAATATTAGTTATTCGTATTAGAGTTAATTGATTAGAGTTAAATCGAATAGAGTTGAATCGAATTAGAGTTATATCGGATTAGAGTTAATCGAATAATAGGTAATCGAATATTAGTTATTAGAATTAGAGTTAATTGAATAGAGTTAATTGGTTAGAGATAATTGAATAACGTTAATCGAATGCTAGTTATTCGTATAAAGGTAATCGAATGGAGTTAATTAAATAAAGTTAATCGAATATTAGTTATTCGAATATTAGTTATTCGAAGAGAGAAAATCGAATATAGTTTATTCGAAAGGAGTTATCGAATATAATTATTCGGAAAAGGAGTCATCGAATATAGTTATTCGAAAGGAATTAATCGAATTAGTTATTCGAAAGGAGTTATCGAATATAGTTATTCGAAAAAAGAGTTATCGAATATAGTTTATTCAAAAGAGAGTTATATTGAATTTGGGAAAGTACTATTCACTTTCCGTTTTTAATCAAGATTTATTTATTTATAAATAAACTAGTTGTTTGTTTATTTATCCAAATTAATAAATAAAAGTTATACTTAAGTTATTATATTTTGGAAGCATGGGATTATAACACTATTGTTATAATTAGATAATTCCTACAAAAGAAGTGGATTCGTAAATAGAACCCGAGAGTTAAGTAAGGAAGTCTGTTAAAGATTTAGAAGGTGAACTTTGTCTATTTTCGAAATTAGAAATGTTGTCCAGTTAAGATATGAGAGGTAGTTATACCCCAACTTGATTGACTCCATTTTTAACTAAGGAATGGTTAAGGTTCGGTAGTGAAGATTGGTTAAGTGAATTTAGTTAACGAGTATAATGGTTTGAGTTGGCATAGCGATGTTTTATTTAAATATCGGTTTAAATCAAATGAATGAGTTTTGGTACATTTTCCAAATATGATCAGAGATATTTTCTAATCATAGAAAATGAAATGTTTGATGATAAAGAATACTAGAATGACAGTGATACGTGAAAAAGAGATGGAAATGTTTTCCAATGATTTCTAACATATATTCTCTAAATTTAGAAAATAAGAAATGTTGAATATATGGAAGTAGGAAATGGAAAAGGAATAAATTAATGAACTAAAGAGATAAATGTTAAATGATGATTGATCAATAGAATTTCCATCTAGAAATAATTTCGTTGTTTGCAATGTGTTTTTTCTTTGATAGTTCACTCACCGACTATCAAAGTTTTTGACATTTTTACGTCGTCAATATGGAGAGATCGGGATCAGATTCATTATCTGAAAACCACTCTGTATGGACGTTAGCATTGCGATCCAATATGATGAAGATAATTGAAGACGAAGTTGTGCAAGGGCTGTCATGTTCACAGAATAGTGCCTTCGGTTTGTCTAGTCCCAGGATGACCAGTGTGGAAGAATGTTTGACAGAGTATATATAATAGATCGCGTAAATTGATCTCTTCAAATGTATGTACATTTGGTGGCGGAGGAATTCGTTTCTCTTAGCTGTATACCCATTGTATTTTTGGGGAAATAAATTTGTGATTTGGAGGTTATGACGATGTGACATTCAAAGTGAATAAATGTGTGATCTGTTAGGGATAAGCGTGGCCTCTAGCCTCACAACCGGGAAATGGAAAAAATCAGGCAAACAACATGGCTAAGAGGTTGGCTGCCAAGTAGGGTGTATTATCACTTGTCTAGATATATTCATTTCATTCTTTAATCTATTCGATGCTATCCAATTCGGGAAACGGTTGTTGATCCCAACCGTTGGCGATATACATTCGATACACTCAAGCGAAATGAGTGATCGGTCATGTGTGGTCGGGTTGCAAGATGTTCTTGTTGAACCTAGTGTATTCCTCTCTAGAAGTACACTATCGGAAGGTGGTTCCATACCTTGTCATAGTTGGTAATCCATTATCCAATAAGTGTTCGCGGTTTTGATTGTATACTATATATGTAGAACGTGAGATGAAAGTGTTTCCGCTAGATGATTATTTACTTGTGGTTGATAGACATTATTATAATATCAAAAGAGTTTTAATATAAAGTTTATCGTTTCTTTCAAAAGGATTTTTGAAAGTTAAAACAAATGTTTTGGATTCTCATATGGGAAAACCCATTCCGTTATATGGTGTGGTCTTATGAGATATCGTTTAATTGCTTAAACTGTTTTAAACTGTTTTACTCACACCAGTCCCATGAATTACCCATAGTTTATTTTGTTTTGTTTTCCCTAAACTCTTGGGTGCCCAATTTTGTACAGGCAGTCAAGTAGTCAGGATTTTTCAGATATGCTTGGAGAGCTTGGAGTAGGAGGCTTCAGGATTATACAGTTATTGTTTATTCCGCTATGTTGTAGGTGTTGTACTCTGATAATGTTACTGTATACATATATTGATTTTATTTCAAGGATATAATATCTATTATATGTTGTTCGTTCCGCTGTGAGATTCGTGTTACTCTGATGTTGCATCTTCTTCTTCTTCTATTCTAAGTTTTTATCTGATCTATTCTCACCCTCTAATTTCTTTCATGGACTATCCGGTTTTTCCGATGCTTGAATAGTCGAAATAGTGTTGTATGCCGATATCCAGGATCGCAAATTCCCCGGGTCGTTATTGTTGTATCAGAGCTTAAGTTTAAGTAACTACCTTGGCTCTGTGGCGTGACTCAGTAGAGATGGGGTTAGCAATACCCTAGATTGAGTTGAGTGTATATATACGAGTAAATGTATTTGTCGCAAATTCCCCGGGTCGTTACAGATTATTTCTATCCAACTTATCCCAGTCAACCTAGGAAACTCATATCTTAATTAAAAGATTTATCCAACTCTTTGACATTAGATCTGGATAGAAATACCATCAACTTATACTTAATATTAATCTCGATATCCAACTCACACTATAAGCGGAATAATGGTGAACTACCTTTTAAATTCCTTAAATAGTTAGAATCATCATCTACCGGATTAATATCAAACATCCTAAGATTTATCTCCAACCATATCCAATTATTTAAAATTGAAAAAACACATTTAATTATTAAATAAATCAATTTAAATTCCAAACAAATTATTTTCAATACTTTTAAACCTTTGAAAACATTCAACAAATCATTTACAAATGATTACTTATAGTTTGGGAAACATTTCGCGGTTTAAATACTTCAAAATAGATCGTTTTTGAAGAAAGCGTTACAATAGCATTTCAAAAGTGTTACAAAAGCGTTACAAACAGTTATCTTAACTATTTTGATCAAATTATCGTTTATCTTAGCCAAAACTTAAACTTTACAATTCAAAACATTTTTTCATAATTCGTAATGATTTTATAATTTTTTTTCCATATTTTAAAAACATTTAAAAATAGATGTTTATAGTTATGGTCAACAATTGTTCTTACATCGATCTTTTCCAAAACGGTTTCAAACATAACTTGAAAATTATAACTCGAATTTAAAATCTGCTTTCACTCATTTGAAAGTTCTTCTTAATGGAAATCAAATACTTTTCATTTTATGGAAATCCGATTTAGATTGCAAAAGTCATAAGCGTTTAAAGTTTGCATCTAATATACATAAATTGTCGTTATGCGACAAGTTCTATTTTGACCATAATAACCATTATTCTACGATACTTCAAAATATCTTAGAAAACCATTATATCCTTATATAACCCTTTTAAAATCATTTAAATTTACTTTCCAAATTATTTTGTATCTAAAATTCAACTTTCATAAATCCCAATCATTTCTAAATTCAAATAACTTCAAATTTACCTTTCCATTCGTCGGACCAGCTAGGGATAGCCAGGGAGAGCAGGAAACTTCATTTCCAAACCCAAGCCTAGACACTATCCTCTCTGTCATCCTAGAATGTTCCGGTATTTATTTATTCATTTAAAGAACTTTAACAATATATATGAATTCATACATATGGTCTTTTCCAATTATTGACCTTCAATTTCAATAATGATATTGCTTTTAATTATGAAGGAAATTTTTCGATCACCAATGTGATACCATAATTGTTGTGCCATAGTGTGTGCAAAACAACATCAACAACCATTTAAACATCTATAGTAAACATCGTCAACATGATTCAATAAATCATAATTGTGCACAAGCGTTATAACATTAACGCTTAATAGTGTGTGTTCTAAACTTCGCATCCATCATCCATCACAATAAATATCAATCATCGTTAACCAATAATAATTCATCACTATATTTAAATTAGTATAGCTACTAATTAAATATATAAACCGTGGTTAAAGAGTTCTCACCTAACAACTTTCCAAATCTTCACGGTAGGCGAGCCTAGCTGAACGGACCCTCAAACAGTATTTCCGCGCACCATCTTCTTTGCCAATATATATATAAATATATTAATCTTATCTCTTTATAAGAGGAGGAGGACGAACTTTGGCAAGGTGGTGGTGGTGGAAAAGAGGAAGACTTATGCCATGGCCATAAGCTTTAAGAAGAAGAGAGATAGAAAAGAAGTGAGCATGAATGAAAAAGTAGAAGGAAAGGGTGGTATTTATAGGAAACGAGGAGTGAGAAGAGAGTGACACATCATAAGACATATGTATTTTATGCATGGAATGTTGCATGCAAAATTATAAGTGTCTTAACACTTGTAAAAAGGAGAGGGAATGTGTTTTTGTTTTTGGTAGCATTTACCTTAAACGTCATAAAACAAAGAGCAACATATAATACTATTGCTATTATTTTATGTTATCTTTTGACAAATCCGTTCGAACGACAAATAATATCAGTAAATCCAAACTTATTAATAATCATTTCCATTTATATAAATGTTATAATTCAAATTAAACTTATTGTTTAACCTATCAAAATTATTAAATGTTCTCTAAATTTATTTTATGTTCAGAAAATTCAAATTAAGTATTAAAATTTCCAAATTCAAATTGGTTCAAAATTCTGGATCATTACATTCACCCCCCTTAAAACTTTCCGTCCTTGAAAAGGAAAGGGACTCATTCAACAAATTCAAGATTAAGATTCTTTATACCAAAGCTCCATGTTCTTATAATAAATATACTAGGTAAAATATTATAACACACATATTTACGGTAAACCATATCTACTTGTCCTCTGACGATAACCTCCAGTTACCCATTATATTCGATTCATCGTTTACTGGGCCAATTGCTTATACTCAACCATTTACTTCTTTCAAAAAAGTCAGAGTTATAAATTTATTCTCTTAGATCTTGTCTTGCAAATACAAAGGTTATGAAACTTATTCCTTCTCAGTTCTCCAAAATTTATTCTCTTAGATCTTGTCTATCAAAAAAGCCTTAATTGATCATCCCAGAACTCATCTTATCTAAACGTTTTAGTTTAGGTAATATCTTCTTAAATTCCCACTTTCCAAATATCCTTTAATCAAATTGTGAAAGTTAATTCACAAGGTATTCATGCTCACTTAAACAGTTCCTTTTGTTGTCACAATATACTTTAAAACTTATCGACCTTCCAACTTCGCCGATAATTCCAAATTTTAGTTCCTTATATTGTTTAAGTTTGGCTATCCTCATTAATTATTCTAAATTCAAGATTACAAAACTTATTTCCTTCAAATTTTAGAGAAACAACTTTAACCAATGTAGTCCTTAACAAAAATATCATCAAGTATCATATCGTCATATTGAATTCTCAAGATATTTGCATTTTAAATTTCACTAGTTAGGGAGGACTAATTATAAAATATCCTGATTAATTAATTCCAACTTAGCCTTTAAATTGTTTCCCAAACTACTTGGATTGCTTATGTAAATTACAACTTTACGTAGATGTCTTTTAATCAACTGACAAATTCCAATCACAAGATGTCCGTGCTCAAGTTTTCAATTTTCAAATATTTTCAAAGATCCTTTTCCTTTATATTAAAAATATATTATTTCAAAACCAGTTCCAAAGTAACTGCCAATTCTTACTCAAAATTTTGATTTGAGTTTTCAAATTATACATCTTTTCAAAACCTTTATATATATATATATATATATATCACAAATGCACTTTCTCATATACTCTTTATTGGCTTATCCTTATTACAGGTTTACCTGGTATAAGTCTTACAACTTATCAAATTTTCAAGGTCTCACTTACTTATTCTAATTCATATCAATTTATCTAATATTTTCAAACACTTACCTAAACTGGTTTAAGTATATATTGATATTTTAATTGGAATCATATAGTCATCCCACTTTCGAAACTCGAAAATACATACTGATGATGCTGCAGTCATCAACATAATCATCTTCAAGCGACTAGAGTGTGATACTATATCTATCTAGTATACTTATGACTTCTTATATACGTTGATCAAACGTACATGCAAAATATTCTTATACTCGATAGTTCAACCTCAACATTAAATAAAATACTCAAATTCTAATTTTTAATTTATAACCATATTGATTAGTTACCTTAACAAATTTGACCCAAGTTTATCGATATTTCGAAATGTTACCCAATAGTGAAATTAAATCCAAAAGGCATTTGTACTTAGATCATTTTCCTGATCAATGGAAGGGGCTAAATTACCATTCCATAAGAATTATTTTGTGTGTAATTATAATCACAAAGTGTAAACTTAATCTTAATCATTTGATTAAGTATCCACGTTATAATTAACCATATATTTCCAAAATATGTTTCTTCCTTAAAATATAACTTTTCAGAACTCATTTCATATTTTCAAATACGCTCTCTCAAATATAATACTCCGAAATCTCATTCTAGGGCATTACTAACCCTATCTCTAATGAGATATATATAGCTCTGATGGGTCTTTTCTTTTGTTCAAATGTGTCGTACCCCATTGCTTTGTATAAACCAAAGCTCCGATACCAATCTGTAACGACCCGACTTTTTGCCTGGTTCTCTTTGGTATTAAAACCAACTTAAACCGTTCATAAAGACGGATTGTTATGTGTACTAACATATTTGTAAAAAAATAACAGAACTTTTCATTTCATTACCATAATATAACATCAGAGTTACAAGGAATACATCAGATTACATTGATTTCACAGCGGAGGAGATACTAACTCAGCGGAAGAATGCGAATGCTCTAAAACATATATCTCCAGCTAACACTAGAATCCTGCTCCAATCAACTCTAAGGCTAAATCTGCGAACCGAACTACTAGGCTGCTCGTGTAAAAATTATTGGCACCTAGAGTTTAGGTAAGGGAACAATAAACTCCAGGTCAGTCGTGGGACTGGTGTGAGAACTCAAAACATTTGTTTTTAGGGTTTATTTTAAAGTTAGATAATTCATCGGACCACGCTGCCAATGCGGAACGGTTTTACTCCATGTAGACACCAGTGCATAGAAATCCGCAATGACTTTTTGAAAAATGAAGCTATCATAAGCTTGTCCCACATCACACAATGCAAGCGCACACCAGATGGGTGAGTTTTGCCTTATGATAACCAAAAATGCATTCATACGTGAAAATCCTCTTTTACTATTATATATAGTGTGAAAAACCTTTTCGCAAATAAGTGTATTAATCCTAGCCAGCACAATGCCGATCCCATTATACTGACAATCCTACTGGTAACTAGCAGGCTATACAATCAAAAGCGTACGGGCTCGTAGTGAAGATTGGGTTTCGAACATGATGGTTCCTGGTACGAAAGATCATTCATGGGCTCACAAACTTTCTTGCGCGCATCATCATTGTACTCGCGGATAACGTCCAGACTCGGACTTCGTTATACTAACCCACCATACATGAATCAGAGTACCCAACAAATAGCGTCCCAGACTGGGGACTTTGCAGTTGCTTTTCATCACCACATCCCGATGCACCGAACATACGAATCGAACATAAAAATCTGACCACCAGTTTACCATCAATCCGGGGTGTGAGGTTCGTCGAGGTTACGATATACACAAAGCTACGCTTAAATAAGCCATGCTTTGATCATCCATAGCTCATCTCGTAACTTACGTATGCCACATTGTCCATTCACTACGCATCACTGATTTTCATCAATATATAACTTCTATGCTCATACGTCTCATAACCCTGAAACCACGGACCTCCTCTACGTCTCACGGCAACTCAGCAAACCAGAAAATCCCAAACCCCCTTCTCAAAATTGAGCCACTCCTAAAATCATTCACGGAAACCCACACGCAAATTGAACTCGACCTCCCAAATCAGAACTTCGCAACCGGCCTCAATTCGAACAAAAAACAAACGTTTCTGATATTACTTTCATTTCAGTTTTAAGAATTTTCCATCAATCACAATTTGGAGTTCGAATTGCTTTAATTTTATTTTATTTTCATTTCGATCTTCTGAAAGATAAGAAAAAAGAGGAGAATGAAGGGTGTGATTCATTAAGTTTGATTATTAATTTGACAATAATAGTTTTCTATATCGGGCTTGGGCTTGGGCCTATTCATCTGGAAAAACATTTTTTTTCCGCTTGGGTCTCTTTGCATTTAAGTGTTGTGATTTCCCTTGGTGTTTGGTTATTTTGTTGGTTCTCATTGTTTCTCTTGTTTTTCTTTGAGTTCTATTTGTGTTAAAAAAAACTTGTTTGGTTTTCTTTTATTTGATTTTATCTTATTTTAGAAAATAGAAATATTCACCTTCTTTTGTATATATATCATTTTCATTTTTCAGGTTGAAAAAGAGGATTGCTTGCTTGCTCACTTACTTTGCGCGTTGCTTGCTAAAAAAATGCCACTAAAAAAAATTTCTAATAAATTCAGACCCTCTGGTATTGTTCTCTTCTCCCTTATTTTTATTTAATTGCATTATTGTTTGCTTGCATTTGCATTAAAAAATAAATCAAAAAACAAACAAAAAATTCATTGTTAGTTGCATCATTAATTCACGTTTAATTTCTGTTTTGCATTCATCTCGTTTTATTTTCATTTTATTTAAGGACTTTTTATATTTTGACAAATTGGTTTCTTTCCAAAGAATTTTTTGTTGGTGTCTAGACTACGACAGTGTAATAACCGTTTACAAATATTACGGTGATTCGTAAATATTATATCGGTTGTTCCACTGAAGGTACTTAAACCTTTGGCTGCATTGCTCTGGTGATTCCTGGTGCACCGATGACTCCTGTCCGTTAACTGGCTGAGAAATCTTTTGTTGAAATTAATCTAACCGTCATTATATAATTTTAGAAAATTTGTAAATATTTGATTTGCATTCATATAGTTGCATTAGGTTCATGCATACATAAAAAAAATCAAAATCTAAAAAAAAAACTTTTGTGAATATTTCCTTTTCTCTTAAAACAAAAAAAAGCTTCTTGAAAATGTCTCAATTTCCTTATTCCTACGGATTTTGCAATAGTTGTGAAAATCAATATAATCCATATAATTTTAAACCAAATTCATATGGATATTTTAATAACAACTATTGTACATCATCAACTTTTCAAAATTTTCAAAATAACTCCGAACTTGCACCACATAATTTTCAAACTAACGATCAACCTTCGACTCTTGAAATACAAATTGAATCTTTACTTGAAATGAGCACACAACAAAATCAAAGAATAAATGAATGGTGTAGTTCATATCTGTGCAACAATCAAGTCAAAGTTTTCAAAATAATCAAAATTTGAATTCACATCCTAATTCAAATGATTTTGAATATAATCCTTGCCAATTCAATTTCGAACTCCGTAATGAAATTCAAAATGGAAATGTGAACCACTTTACAAATGATTTTGGCAATGGGAATAATTTCAATGATGGAGGACTAACGATTTCTGTTCTCAACAATTTCAAATTGAAACTTCTCAAGTTAATAATTATAAGTTTGATTTTGTTGACCAAATGAATGAAATTTTTCATAATCACACGGATTTGGTATTTGAAACATACTTGAAACAACGTGACCAACAGAATCAAGTTTCAATGTGTGGCGATTTAAACGATAATCCACCTTTGCCTGCAATTGATGATTTTCAAATAACAACTTTCGAAATGGAAAATGACAAGTTTAATGAAGTTGTTAGTAACACGATAATTGATTTGGATTTCAATTCTTTTGAGAGGGTGGAACTAAATCTCAAATTCGATCTTCCTTTTTTTGAAAATTTGAAATTAACTACTTTGGACTTTGAAAATGATATACGTTATGAAGTTGTTAATAATTCAAAGGAAGATGAACTAAATGAAAACGAATTTTTTGGTCTTTTTGATAATAAGTTGAATCTTAATGAGGTAGATTTGAATCACCATTTGGATTTTGATATCAATATTTTTGAACAAATTTTCAATGATAAAATTGAAATTCAAATTGGTGAAATTAATGATGAATTTCAACCATTTATTCAATCTACCCCTAAAATCATCGAAAATAAAGCAACTCGTTCGATTTTTAATAAAATGACATTTGTTTTTTCAAATTTACGTCTAACTTTGAAAGCTTTAATGATTTGGTTTTTCAAGCTTAAGCTGTGTCTCTCATACTTGAAGAGACAAATGAATCGCTCTTTAGAAGACTGTTTCATTTACTTCTTGTCAATATACTTTCTGATATACTATAAATATATTTGATTCTTTTTTGTAAATATAGTGCATATTTTCAAAATTTTCTTTTCTTTTCTCCTTCCACTTGGGTTGCCTGTGGGGACACAGTCAAAATCTAGTGTGAGGGGAGTTTCTCATTTATTTTGGTTTTACATAGTTTTTTCTTTTCTTTTTCATTTAAAAAAAATAAAAAAAATGCATTTTAATTTACTTTTAAAGGGACGACGAAGTAAATATATGGTTTCGGGTCGTTCGATTAAAATGTTTGGAAATTTACTTCTCGTAACAAATAACAAAAGAAAAGTTTAAATTATGAGCAAATTTGGTGTAACTGGTTTACAGGAAGATTCATATGTGAGGAGTATGAAATGTTTTCTAAATTGTAGTCTAATTAAATGAAAGGTTAATTTAGATTACTTGTGATAACATTTTAGATATTTTAAGTGAAGTTCTAAGATATTCTCGCTTAACTCTCTCTCTTATGTGAAAAAAAAGAAAAAAAAAAGAATGTATATAGATATAATAATCCATGGGTATCCAACATTGTTGGTACATCTGGCGTTGGTGTGCAAACCCACCAAGCTCTTTCTGACACCATGTTGACAAAGTCAGCATCGGTATACCTTGGTCTCATTTTATGAGTTGGACACCTTAGGATTACTGACCCTCACATAAGTCGTAGTGCAGTGTAGGTGTGGTATACCTAGGTATTTGTAAAAAATAATAATGTAAATATTTTGTAATAAAGAGAGAGTTAGCACTTGAAATCCAAGCACACTCTTCACTTATTTAACCTAACTTGCTAACCAAAAGTGAATAAAGATGCCATTTTATGATTGTTGATATCGATTATAGAATTCATTTCATATTTGCACTATGTTTTTACCAAAATAACTGGCCAAGCTGGAGAAGTTTGTGATTACATAATTGACTATTTTTACATGTTTTAAACCAAAATCCTAAAATTCTCAAATTGTCATGCATTCATCCTCATTTAGGGTATAAAATGGTCACTTGTGCATGTTTTAATTTGTTATTGCATTTACTTGTTCTTTGTATTTGTCTCTTATAGGAATTTTGGAGCACAAATGTAACGACCCAGATTTTTGACTATTCAAATCGACAATGAACCACAAATGTCGACCCAAACAAATCGCCAATACTGGTAGTTATTGAGAAAAAGAAGAAAAAGAAGAGAGAAGAGAAAAACAATCACAGAGATCTCACAGCGGAAGGATAACATATAATAATTAAGTAATGGTTAAACAATTGAAATATAAACAATGATTATCAGGGACATACATGCACAGATTTTCATCACATGACAGAGGAAATAAATGCAGCGGAAATACATACATACATATATATATATATATATGTATATATAGAAGATATATACCAAATCTTCGTCTTCGATCACCAAGGCACAGTCATCTTCGCTGACTGCAAACGTCTGCTGACCCGAGCGTATTACATAAAAATAAAACACAAAAAACACTCGGATCAACACTAAATCATTCTCATATTAGTGAAATTAAAATACGAAATAACATCAGTATCATGATTTCAGTAACTCAAGAGATGTTACGGTATTTTTTTCCATTTCTCGAGGATCCGTTAAAACTAATACATACATAGTATAATACGCTATTATGATAGTGTCTATCCAGTAAAGTAAATATCATAAAAATAGCGTAAGCGGGATTTCCATATTACCCTTAGGCCGTTTATAGGCATCAACAGTCTGTACAGTACCGTAAATTCACCGTATTGGTGTTATCAGAGGGCACTCCATAGAAGGCAATGCGAAATCAAAATTGTATGGGGTCGATATGGATCAATATGACAAGGCACTCGAGGCAATGCCCAGGGTAGGATTCTACCAATTGCACTCCCAGACCGGTGGTAACGCATAGCAGCCACTACTGTCCACCTCGGAACACACTCCCAAAGTCATAAATGGGCCCAAATCATCATCATTGTAGTCATAGAATTAGTACTGAAGAAGTGTGTCCGATCAAAGTTGCTACCTCAGTTAGCCACGGTATAGCTTCTGTTTTAGTCCTTTCAATTCTGACCCGAAGGTCAGGGCTATTTCGTCATTGTTCATCTCCTTCGATTCAATAATCGCCTCCAAGTCATCATACTCATTCTGGATATGTAACGACCTGGTTTTTAGCGATTTTGGTTATCGACATAAACTCAATGATGACTAACCAAACATCGAAAAATACCAATAGTTAATGAAAGAAATTAGAGGGTGAGAATAGATAAGATAGAAACTTAGAATAGAAGAAGAAGAACAACACAACATCAGAGTAACACGAACCTCACAGCGGAACGAATAACATATAATATATAACATAACTTTGAAATATAAATCTGTACTTGAATATACATATCATTTCCAAAGTACAACACTTACAACACAGCGGAAAATAACCATAGCTATATAATTCTGAAGCCTCCTGCTCCAGCTCTTCAAGTATCTATAAATCCCGACTACTTGACTGCCCGTACAAAATTGGGCACCCAAGAGTTTAGTGAAAACAAAACAAAATAAACTCCGGGTCAGTCATGGGACTGGTATGAGTAAAATAGTTAAAAACAGTTTGAACAAGTAGATGATATCTCATAAGGCCACGCCGTATAACGGAACAGGTTTTTCCCTTATGAGAATCCAAAACATCTTTATATCAAAAACCTTTTGATATTATAATAATGTCTGTCAACCCCAATATAATAATCATCTAAACGCTTTCATCTCACGTTTTACATATATAGTATACACTCAAAAATGCAAGCGCGTATTGGGTAATGGATTTCCAACTATGACAAGGTATGGAACCACCTTTCGCTAGTATACCTCTAGAGAGGAATACGCTGGGTTCAACAAGAACATCTTGCAACCCGGCCACACATGACCGACCACTCATTTCGCTTGAGTGTATCGAATGTATATCACCAACGGTTGGGACCAGCAACCGTTTCCCAAATGGGACAGCATCGACAATAGATTTTTAGAAATAAATGAAACTCTAGATCATGTGATTATACAGTCTAATAGGTGCGACCTACATAGCCATGCTGCCTGCCCCATTTTTGTCATTTCCCGGTTGTGAGGCTAGAGGCCATGTTTATCTCTGATAGATCACACAATTATTCACTTTGAATGTCACATCGTCATATCCACCAAATCACAAATTGATTTCCACAAAAATACGACGGGTATACAGCTAAGAGAAACGAATTCCTCCGCCACCAAACATAAATACGTTTGTAGAGATCAGCTTACGCGATCTATTAAATATACTCTGTCAGACATTCTTCCATACAAGTCGTCCTGGGACTGGACAAACCGAAGGCACTATTCAGTATCCATCTTAGGCAATCTTTACCTAAGATTTATACAACAGCCCTTGCACTTTACTCCGTCTTCAATTATCTTTGGCATATATGATTCGCAACGCTTATGCCAATACGAAGTGGTTCTTCGGAAAAAAATCCAACCGATCTCTCCATATTAACAATGTTAAAATGGTCAAAAACTTCGATAGTCTTTGAGTTAACTATAAAAAAAAACACGTGTGCGAACAACGATATTATTTCCAAATGGAAATTATATCGATCAATCATCATTGAACATTTATCTCTCTGTTTAACTTATTCATTTTTTTCATCTCCTGTTTCCATATCTTCAACATTTCTTATTTTCTAAATTTAGAAAATATACGTTATTAACAATGGAAAACATTTCTATTTCTTGTTTTTTATATTAGAAAACATTTCTGATTCTTATTTGGAAAACATTTCCAAAGATCCTTCATTGGGTTTAAATAGATGTTTAAATAAAACAACGCTATGCCAACTCAAACCATTTACTAAATTCACTTAACCATCATTTACTATCAAACCTTACCATTCCTTAGTTAAGAAGTCAATCAAGTTGGGGTATAATTACCTCTCAGACCTTAACTGAACAACGTTTTAACTTCAAAATAGTCCAAGTTTATCTTTTAAACCTTTAACAATCTTCCTTACGTAACTCTCTTTCGTATAATCTCTATTCGATAACTCCTCCCTTCGAATAACTATATTCGATAAGCTCTCCTACGAATAACTAGATTTGAAAACCTATCTTCGAATAAACTATATTCGATTAACTCTATTCAATTAACTCTTATCAATTAACTCTTATTGGATTAACTCTTTTGATTTAACTCTGATCGATTAACTCTATTTGATTAACTCTATTGGATTAACTCTTTTCACTTAACTCCTTTCGAATAAACTATATTTTATGACTCCTTTAATTCTATTCGAATAAACTATATTCAATTAACTACTTTCGAATAACTATATTCGATAATTCCTTTCGAATAACTAGATTCGATAACTCCTTTCGGATAACCAATATTCAATTAACTTACTTCGAATAACCAATATTCGATAACTCTTCTCGAATGAACTATATTCGGTTACTCTTCTCAAATAAATTATATTCGATAACTCTTCTTCGAATAAATTATATTCCATAACTCTTCTTCGGATAAATTATATTCGATAACTCTTCATCGAATAACTAGATTCGATAACTCCTTTTAACTTTATTCGAATAACTAATATTCGATAACTCCTTTTAACTAACTCTAATCAATTAAATCTATTTAATTACTCTATTGGTTAACTCTAACTCTAACTGATTAACTCTAACTGATCAACTCTAGCTGATCAACTCTAACTGGTCAACCCTAATTGATTAACTCTAACTGGTTAACTCTAACTGATCAACTCTAACGGATTAACTCTAACTGGTTAACTCTAACCCTAATCGAATAACTAATATTCGATTAACTCATTTCGATTAACTCTTTCGGATTAACTCCTTTGATTTGTTCCTTTGAATTATCTCCTATGATTAATTCCTTTAAATTAACTCCTTTGATTAATTCCTTTGAATTATCTCCTTTGATTAATTCCTTTGAATTATCTCCTTTGAATCATTTCCTTTTGAATCATCTCCTTTGGATTATCACCTTTTCTATTTGTTTACTTAACAAATAACTATTCCCTTTTCAATTCTATTTATTTAACAAATAAATATTTCTTTTGTCTTTTCTATTTATTTAACAAATAAATATTTATTTTATCTTTTCTATTTATTTAACAAATAAATATTTCCTTTATCTTTCCTACTTATTTAACAAATAAATATTTCTTTTATAACATTCTATTTATTTCCTATAAATAAATATTTCCATTTAATCTATTTGTAAGTGTTTTACAAATATTTCCTTTTAAATTCTATTTGTAAATATTTTACAAATATTCCTTTTTCCTATTTTATTTGTAAATGTTTTACAAATACTTCTTTTTTCTATTTGTTTTTGCAAATATCTTCCTTTGTATTTGTTTTAAAAATATATTTCCTTATATTTGTTTTACAAATAATTTCCTTTATATTTGTTTTACAAATATATTTCCTTTTTAACTCTTTTGATTTTATAATTATTTCCTTTGATAAAATCCTTTTTCCTTTTATGTATAAAATCAATTGATTTTATATAAATATTTTTTTTTCAAAATATACTTTGAAAATCCCCTTTTCTACATCCCAGTATTTCTTACGATATTTAAAATACCAAATCACAATAATCAATATCATTTAAACACACATCATCATCAACAAATTTTATATTATATCATATATTACACAATATATGAAAATAGCAAAATAAATGTTGAGGAATCCAGTTGGATTCCTCTAACCTGTTTCCCTGCATCACAGATGTTAAACAATATAATTAACATCGATTTCATTTCAATATGAAATATTCTACTAAACAGAATCAACATTTGATTAACGATTTATATATGTATCGTTATCTATAATTTCAAACAATACACAAGCAATTGAACCAAACAGTCAACACACAGCAATCGGCAGATAATTAGCAGTTCTAAGAATACGTTATAAAAATATAACTGTTCAGAGTTGGTGAGTTTTACTCACATTGTACGATCATCTTTAATAACGATAACCATCTCTTGATTCAGACGCATAATTTATTTTGCAACAAATTGTAACGAGCACCAATCTACTCCCGTTCATTTCCATTGTGACGCTCCCATCCATACGATCTCGACGGATCTTGTTTCGTCTAATTCTGGTATCGTATGATGAAGTTACACATTATAGAATTTTGAATACAATTTAAAACGTCATTAGCAAGTTAATTAATGATTAACACTTTATTTAGCTTATAACTGATCCGGGTTTTAACTTCTAAGTGTCGCACTCATTACCTTCTTTTGCATTTAACACCCACATCCATGAATGATTCCTCCAAGCCCAGCTTCCCATTTCTCGTCCTCACTTGATTAAAACGCATCTGTCTTCACCACCATTGTTCAGAACAGCCCAACAAAATTATTACTTAAATCATTGATTATAAATCAGGGCCTCACCCCAATTTCTCGGCCCCTTTCCAAACTCAAATACCCAGACCCGATAGCTTCATCTCCTCCAAACAGATATAACTCACGAGCTTCAGAAATGGCAAATCCGAACTACCCTTCCACCCATCCTCGATCATTTCTTCACGAATTTAAAAACCATATACATCATCACTCTCCTCTTTCTAATCTCTCTCTCCCCATACCCTTAATACCATGTTCGATGCCACCAACAGATTTCTGTCGACGGCCTCTCCCAGTTGAGTACAGGCATCGCGCGACCTCCCACAGTGTCGGAGAGCACCAAACTCCAGCGACAGACACGCCTAGCCACCACCAACTCATAACACATCTCCAATCCGAGCAACAACCACCACAGAAGCCACCAAATCGAACCCAAGCTCCACCGTATGTTTTCAGCATCAGCAGAACCGCGTCACAACCCACAAAGCTAGTATCAGACTGAAGAGAAACCATCCCCGAATTCGAATATGTCTATGAAATGATTTATAGGATTTATTTTGATTTCCTTTGATTTTCTGTTTCTGCGGTTTGCTTTGTGAATGAGAATTTGTTTCTCCTGTTATATACTTGTGGTGGTGGTTGAGGGTTGTGGTTGAGAAAGAGGATGGGGGGCCTTGTTTAGGTCCACACAAAATTTAGGATATTTTACTAATTTCATTTTCATTTTATATTTATTTTCAGTACTCTAAAAATCCCTATGAATACATATGATATCTAAAAATCATGAAAACCCGCATCCAGCTACAGTTCGACATTACGGTCCCAACGAAATGGTTTCGTCAAATTCCGACTCCGTTTGCTCATACAGCGTATTTTTAAAGGTCAATTTATCGAATGTTTTTCACTTTAAAAATCGGTACGGCCACATACTGACTTCAAAAATCATGGAAATTGAAATCTAGCGATAATTTAATATTGCGGATCCAACAAAATTAGTTTCGTTGAATTCCGAGGTCGTTGGCAAAACTAGCTATTTTTAAAGCTCTAAATAACCCTTTTAAATATATAAATATATTTAAAAACAATTAAATTTAATATATAAAAATAAATTTTATCGTATATATTCACAACAGAATATCATACAGCTTAAGAATATTCCTATATGAATTTCTAGCTTGATATTTCAAATCCCAATCAAATTGATATTCGATTTATAATGAAATTCCTTTTATATATCGTTATAAATTATAAAGGAAATTCCACAGCGACTTTTCTAAAATTTGATTTGGATATAAATCAAAATCTACACGATGAAACGCCGATTTTCCTCTTCCATCAGAAAGATATAATTCACCAACTCCGAACATTTCTTGTTTCTCAGAAATCCGGCTTAAAATGAATCATGTACATTCAGTTGAAGTTCGAATCGCCAAATCGCGAATTGTCACGCCATTTTGAGCTCGATTTTAATTATAATATATATTATACGTTCCAGCTTCGTTATTTAAATATATTCGTCAATATAATTCAATATAAACCGAATTATATATTTTAACTTGTCCAGTTCACACCATATCATGAATTCTGTTATTTCTGATTATTTCGGAAATATATATTATTCTATTATTTATATTAATTAAATATAAATATTATTTAATTTTGGTTATCGATATCGCCACTTGATATTTAATAATTAATTAATTAATTATTCGCCAGCTAAAAAATGTGGGTCATAACAATCTTTCCCCCTTAAAATAATTTCGTCCTCGAAATTGTTAAGCTAGAAGAATGTTACTAACTCTACTAATTAGATTTAAACATCTTCAGGTTTTACTTCTTAACTTCCATTTTAACTGAACTATTTAAATTCCAATTAACTTATTAATTCTTTCCGAATTACTAAAATCTTCAAAAATTCTGAAAATTTTCTAACGCTCTAACTTTTTAGAAAATTTCGCCATAGCCTCCTTTGTACAACCCTATCGGTAAAACCACAACTCGCCTCTCTAGGCCTTCTCCAACCCAAAAGAAAAATCAAACAGCCAAGCGGCTTTCCAATTCGGCTCATAAATCTTATATCCAATAGAGATATAAACTTGTACCTTTTTGTTGGCATATCGTTATATCATTTCCACCTGCTATCAATTCAGCAGATACAAGGGTCATCCCAATCAAATTCCAATCTGTTTTTATCCACAAATACAATCATTCCCTTATACCTAAGTCAAATTCAATTTCAAATCAAAGTTCCATTTTCGATTTTTTTTATTTCTTAACTCATTAATCTAATACCATTTCAGATTCTATCTCACAATTCAAAATCTGATTCTACTTGATATATCCTATCCAATTCACTTTCCAGTTAATTGGTTTCAATTCAGTTCCAGCTTGGTTTCACACATTTCTATTTAAATTTGTTTTTTTAATTCACATAGTCTCTTCCTGGGAGTTTTAAACAACTTTGCTTTTCTAAATACAAGTATTCCTTTTTGGATTTCAAACAACTTATCTCTCTCAAAACAATTCAAAAACAAAATCCTTGCTAGTAATCCGTTACTTACCACTCGAAAATGAACACTAATGATGTCGCAATTCGTCATCAGGGTTATTTCCTAGCTATCGAAGTGAGTTTAATACTATATCACTTTTCAAAACCATATCTAAACACTTCCATTTTGAGATTCATTTCAAAATACCATTCACACTGTTTGTAAAACAATTTAAAATCTCCCAGGATTTTAAAATTCTCATATATTCAATTCAAGTCAATTTATAAACACTTACTCAAATTTCCAGGTTTTAGTTTAACTTCTGATTTAAATTCAGATTTAATTCAATTCGATTTCATATATTTCACTTATATGAATTCTGATTGGTTATTTACATAACCATTTCACATCTTATAATCTTATTCGATTATAATAGTGACCAACACATCCAATATATTATAATCATTTCAATATAAATCCTTTATATCAAAATCTAATTCGGGTAAAATTATTCCGTTTACCCTCTTGTCAAAACAAACAGTGTCGGTTCATCGTATTCGAGTGTTTATAAATCCCTACCGATACAGTGGATTAAACTGATCAACCAGAACTCATAAACAACTCAACCAACAAATCTCCACAATATAAATCGTTTTATATTGAATAACAAATACGTTCACTTGTATATATACACTCAAATTCAATCTAGGGTATTACTAACCCTATCTCTATTGAGTAACGCCACAGAGCCAAGGTAATTACTTAACCTTAAGCCCTGATACCAACTGTAGTGAGCCGACGATTTTGTTAAGCTTTGCAACCATCCCTCAATCCCCCAAGAAGCAGGATAATATCCCACCGTGGCTTAAATTGATACCTCAGAAATGCTTTTACGACCAGCCTCGCGACTCGACTAACCCGCTATATTGTAGAATCTGTAGGGGTAAGAGTCTCTCGTTCGCCACCTAAAGCAAAGCGAGAACCCCCTATCAGACGTACCAGTTAAGCAACCAGCTCTAATACCAACTGTAACGACCCGGTTTTTAGCGACTTTGGTTATCGACATAAACTCAATGATGACTAACCAAACATCGAAAAATAACGGTAGGTAATGAAAGAAATTAGAGGATGAGAATAGGTAAGATAGAAACTTAGAATATAAGAAGAATAACAACACAACATCAGAGTAACACGAATCTCACAGCGGAACGAATAACATATAATATATAACATAACTTTGAAATATAAATCTGTACTTGAATATACATATCATTTCCAAAGTACATCACTTACAACACAGTGGAAAATAACCATAGCTATATAATTTTGAAGCCTCCTGCTCCAGCTCTTCAAGTATCTGTAAATCCCGACTACTTGACTGCCCGTACAAAATTGGGCACCCAAGAATTTATGGAAAACAAAATAAAATAAACTCCGGGTCAGTCATGGGACTGGTATGAGTAAAATAGTTAAAATCAGTTTGAACAAGTAAGCGATATCTCAAAAGGCAACGCCGTATAATGGAACGGGTTTTTCCCTTATGAGAATCCAAAACATCTTTGTATCAAAAACCTTTTGATATTATAATAATGTCTATCAACCACAATATAATAATCATCTAGCAGAAACGCTTTCATCTCATATTCTACATATATAGTATACAACCAAAACCGCAAGCACGTATTGGGTAATGGATTTCCAACTATGACAAGGTATGGAACCACCTTTCGCTGGTGTACCTCTAGAGAGGAATACACTGGGTTCAACAAGAACATCTTGCAACTCGGCCACACATGACCGACCACTCATTTCACTTGAGTGTATATCACCAACAGTTGGGATCAACAACCGTTTCCCGAATGGGATAGCTTCGACAATAGATTTTTAGAAATAAATGAAACTCTAGATCATGTGATTATACACTCTAATAGGTGCGACCTACATAGCCATGTTGCCTGCCCGATTTTTGTCATTTCCCAGTTGTGAGGCTAGAGGCCACGTTTATCTCTGACAGATCACACAATTATTCACTTTGAATGTCACATCGTCATATCCGCCAAATCACAAATTGATTTCCCCAAAAACACCATGGGTATACAGCTAAGAGAAACGAATTCCTCCGCCACCAAACATAAATACATTTGAAGAGATCAACTTACGCGATCTATTATATATACTCTGTCAGACATTCTTCCATACAGGTCGTCCTGGGACTGGACAAACCGAAGGCACTATTCAGTACATCCATCATAGGCAATCTTTACCTAAGATTTAAACAACAGCCCTTGCACTTTACTCCGTCTTCAATTATCTTTGGCATATATGATTCGCAATGCTTATGCCAATACGGAGTGGTTCTTCGGATAAAAATCCAACCCGTCTCTCCATATTAACAACGCTAAAATGGTCAAAAACTTCGATAGTCGTTGAGTTAACTATCAAAGAAAAACACGTTTGCAAACAACGATATTATTTCCAAATGGAAATTATATCGATCAATCATCATTGAACATTTATCTCTCTGTTTAACTTATTCATTTTTTTCATCTCCTGTTTCCATATCTTCAACATTTCTTATTTTATGAATTTAAAAAATATACGTTATTGACAATGGAAAACATTTCCATTTCTTGTTTTCTATATTAGAAAACATTTCTGATTCTTATTTGGAAAACATTTCCAAAGCTCCTTCATTGGATTTAAACAGATGTTTAAATAAAACATCGCTATGCCAACTCAAACAATTTACTAAATTCACTTAAACATCATTTACTATCAAACCTTACTGTTCCTTAGTTAAGAAGGAAGTCAATCAAGTTGGGGTATAATTACCTCTGAGACCTTAACTGAACAACATTTTAACTTCGAAATAGTCAAAGTTTATCTTTTAAACCTTTAACAATCTTCTTTACGTAACTCTCTTTCGAGTAATCTCTATTCGATAACTCCTCCCTTCAAATAACTATATTCGATAATCTCTCCTACGAATAACTAGATTCGAAAACATTTCTTAGAATAAACTATATTCAATTAACTCTATTCAATAAACTCTTATCAATTAACTCTTATTGGATTAACTCTTTTGATTTAACTCTAATCGATTAACTCTATTTGATTAACTCTATTGGATTAACTCTTTTCACCTAACTCCTTTCGAATAAACTATATTCGATAACTCCTTTAATTCTATTCGAATAAACTATATTCGATTAACTCCTTTCGAATAACTATATTCGATAACTCCTTTCGAATAACTAGATTCGATAACTCCTTTCGAATAACCAATATTCGATTAACTCACTTCGAATAACCAATATTCGATAACTCTTCTCGAATGAACTATATTCGGTTACTCTTCTCAAATAAATTATATTCGATAACTCTTCTTCAAATAAATTATATTCGATAACTCTTCTTCGAATAACTAGATTCGATAACTCCTTTTAACTTTATTCGAATAACTAATATTCGATAACTCCTTTAACTAACTCTAATCGATTAACTCTATTTAATTACTCTATTGGTTAACTCTAACTCTAACTGGTTAACTCTAATTGATCAACACTAACTGATCAACTCTAACTGGTCAACCCTAATTGATTAACTCTAACTGGTTAACTCTAACTAATCAACTCTAACTGATTAACTCTAACAGGTTAACTCTGACTCTAATCGATTAATTCTAATCGAATAACTAATATTCGATTAACTCATTTCGATTAACTCTTTCGGATTAACTCCTTTGATTTATTCCTTTGATTTATCTCCTTTGATTAATTCCTTTAAATTAACACCTTTGATTAATTCCTTTGAATTATCTCCTTTGATTAATTCCTTTAAATTAACTCCTTTGATTAATTCCATTGAATTATCTCCTTTGAATCATTTCCTTTCAAATCATCTCCTTTGGATTATCTCCTTTGGATTATCTCGTTTTCTATTTGTTTACTTAAAAAATAACTATTCCCTTTTCAATTCTATTTATTTAACAAATAAATATTTCTTTTATCTTTTCTATTTATTTAACAAATAAATATTTCTTTTATCTTTTCTATTTATTTAACAAATAAATATTTCCTTTATCTTTCCAATTTATTTAACAAATAAATATTTCTTTTATAACATTCTATTTATTTCCTATAAATAAATATTTCCATTTAATCTATTTGTAAATGTTTTACAAATATTTCCTTTTAAATTCTATTTGTAAATGTTTTACAAATATTCCTTTTTCCTATTTTATTTGTAAATGTTTTACTAATATTTCTTTTTTCTATTTGTTTTTGCAAATGTCTTCTTTGTATTTGTTTTACACATATATTTCCTTATATTTGTTTTACAAATAATTTTCTTTGTATTTGTTTTACAAATATATTTCCTTTTTAACTCTTTTAATTTTATAATTATTTCCTTTGATAAATTCCTTTTTCCTTTTATATATAAAATCCATTGATTTTATATAAATAATTTATTTTCAAAATATACTTTGAAAATCCCCTTTTCTATATCCAATTATTTCTTACGGTATTTAGAATATCAAATCAAAATGATCGATATCATTTAAACACACGTCATCATCAACAGATTTTATATTATATCATATATTACAATATATGAAAACAGTAAAATAAATGTGGAAGAATCCAGTTGGATTTCTCCAACCTGTTTCCCTGCATCACAGATGTTAAACAATATAATTAACATCGATTTCAATTCAATATGAAATATTCTGCTAAACAGAATCAACATTTGATTAACGATTTATATATATATATATATATATATATATATCGTTATCTATAATTTCAACCAATACACAAGCAATTGAACCAAATAGTTAACACACAACAATCAACAGATAATTATCAGTTCTAAGAATACGTTATAAAAATATAACTGTTCAGAGTTTGTGAGTTTTACTCATTGGACGATCATCGTTAATAACGATAACCATCTCTCGATTCAGACGGACAATTTATTTTGCAATAAACTGTAACGAGCACCAATCCACTCCCGATCAGTTCCATTGTGACGCTCTCGTCCATACGATACCGACGGATCTTGTTTCGTCTGATTCTAATATCGTATGACGAAGTTAAACATTATAGAAGTTTGAATACAATTTAAAACGTCATTAGCAAGTTAATTAATGATTAACACATTATTTAGCTTATAACTGATCCGGGTTTTAACTTCTAAGTGTCGCGCTCATTACCTTATTTTGCCTTTAACACCCGCATCCATGAATGATTCCTCCAAGCCCAGCTTCCCATTTCTCCTCTTTACTTGATTAAAACGCATCTATCTTCACCACCATTATTCAGAACAACCCAACAAAAATATTACTTAAATCATTGATTTTGAATCAGGGCCTCACCACAATTTCTCGACCCATTTCCAGCCTCAAATACCCAGACCCGATAGCTTCATCTCCTCCACACAGATATAATTCACGAGCTTCAGAAATGGAAAATCTGAACTACCCTTCCACCCATCCTCGGTCATTTCTTCACGAATTTAAAAACCATATACATCATCACTCTCCTCTTTCCAATCTCTCTCTCCTCATACCCTTAATACCCTGTTCGATGCCACCAACAGATTTCCGTCGATAGCCTCTCCCTGTTGAGTATAGGCATCGCGCGACCTCCCACAGCGCCGGAGAGCACAAACTCCAGCGACAGATACGCCTCGCTATCACCAACTCATAACACATCTCCAATCCCACCAACAACTACCAAAGAAGCCACCAAATCAAACCTTAGCTCCACCGCATGTTTTCGAGCATCAGCAGAACCATGTCGCAAACCACAAAGCCAGTATCAGACTGAAGAGAAACCATCCTCGAATTCGAATATGTCTATGAAATGATTTATAGGATTTATTTTGATTTCCTTTGATTTTCTGTTTCTGCGGTTTGCTTTGTGAATGAGAATTTGTTTCTGTAACAACCCGGAAATTCTAAGCCAATTTAAAATTTTTATTTTGGAAATTTTGATGAATTTTGATTATTTAAAATGAATTATTTTAAATAATATCGATGAGAAATTTATTTTGAATATATTAGAACGTATATATTTATAAACGTCGTCGTTAGAATATAATTATTTATTTTATATATATAAAAGGAATTGAAAATGGGGCGGTAGTTCGATAATTCGATTTCAAAATTCAAATGAATGTACAGGATTCAAAATAAACCGGATTTTAGTGAAACCAAAAATATTAGAATCTAATTGAGAATATCTTCCCAACGAATCCGAGAAATCAAAATTTCATAGCGGGAATCAAAAGATATGTCCAGTTAAAAATTCAGAATAGTCGCTATGGAATTCAGGCCCTTAAAAATGGGAATTTTGCAAACGACCTCGGAATTCGACGAAACCACTTTTGTTGGATCCGTGATGTCAAGTTATTGCTATATTCCAATTTTCATAAATTTTCGAATCAATATGTGAGCGTGGCAAAGGAAAACGCGTTTGGCCAGTTTCAGTTGATTTTAATCGACTGGAAAATGGCCATTTTTCAAACGGTCTCGGAATTGGATGAAATTAGTTTTGTTAGGACCGTATCGTCAATACGAAGCTAGAAAATATTTTTTTGGAATTTTTCGAGTTAGTGTGTGGCCCCGGTAATTTGAAATGTGCGTTTAAATTGAATATATAAAGATTTATATTTTAATTTAAATCAAACCTGGCCGTAACGATCGAATTGGCCTATGATACATATCCCATTGTGTTCGAAATGGGGGTATTATGCTGGGGACGACAGTCGTTGGGCTTGATTTCGTGTTCGAATTAAAAAGTTACCTTTTTGAATTTAATAAAAGAATAAAATAATAAAATTATTAACACCCCCTATCCCCTCCTCTTTGAAGTCAACCCCCCCTCTTATCTCTAACTTCCCCCATACAGTTAACAGATTTCAAAATAAAAAAAAGAAGAAGGGGGAATCTCGCCAGGCCTCTCGACGTCGCCCCTCCGATCTTCCGACGCCCGAGCCACTACCCTTCCCTAGCCGCGCCGCCCTCTCCACTGGCCATCGCTTCCCTCTCGCGCTCGATCCCCTCTTCTCCTCTATTCTCTCTCCTCACGAGCCCTTCCGCCGCTCTACCCTAACCCACCTGAAAGCCTAGCGTTGCTTCCCCTCCGCCTGCACCCAGTTCCGTCGCCTTCGACCTTCGGAGCCACCACCGACGTCATCCCCTTCAGCTCCTCCCTCCACTCTGTAAAACCACGAGCCCATTCAAGCCCCCCCAAGCCTTAACGCGCCATCCGAGCCACCTGAAGCCCCGACCAACCCTACGACACTCTTTTTCACCCCGAAACGCTGTAAGTTTTACCCCCTTTTTTCTTTTTATTTGTTTATTTATTTATTTATTTATTTATTTTTATCTATTTAAAGGTAATTCGATTTATAATTTATAGCGTGTAAAGGATATATTTTGTTTAGAGAAAATATTTGATCTTTAGTTATGAAAGATTTCATTTTTAGTTATTAAAAGAAAAATAAGATTGTTATAAAAGAAGAAAAATAATAAGATTTTTTATTTGTTAACAAGGATTTGATTTTTATTTAGAAACAAAATTGATTTTCATTTTTCTTATATAAACATTAGTTGAAGTGATTTGATTTTTGAACGATTAAAAATATAATCTTTGTTATGTAGAAGATGAAAAAAAATATGATTTTTTTTTATATAGAGGTTAAAAATACAATTTTTATAATATAGAAAGGTTAAACATATAATTTTTATAATATAGAAAGGTTAAAAATATAATTTTTATACTAGTGGCATATTAATAATATGATTTTTATTCATGTAGAGTAATAAAAATATAATCTTTATTAGGAGAAGAGCAATATAAAAATATGATTTTTGTATATATGAAGTGAAGTTAAAAATTCGATCTTTATATATTTGGTAGCGTGGTAAAAATATATAAAGTGGAAATAAAAATATGATTTTTATTATGAACAGTGTGAAAAGAAGTGAGATGGAACAAATAGAAATCAAAGGGGAATTCAGACAGTTCAGAAATGAAATGGCGGAGTGGAACCCTCTGTGAGAACTTCTCACCTTTTAATTTTGTTTTCTAGTTAAAATATATACTAGGATGCAGACGGTGTTTAGTAGCACCCGACACCCGTCGGCCACAAACCATGGACGGCTGGTATGCTTGTTTGTTTGATTTTGATGTGTAGTTGATTGTGTGATGTTATGTGAAATGAAATAAAATATTTATATAGTTGAAATAAAATATTTTATAGTGGAAAATATTTTATAGTTAAAAATAGAATTTTTAACGTGTATATGAAATGAAATAAAAATAAACAAATCGGACGATTTGTTTATATACACACATTCAACTGATATTGATTGGGACGATAAATTTTACACATCTCCCAACTGCACAAATAAAATCTGTGTTTGATTGTTGGAAAAACCCATACGGGTATTGGGATGATATATGACATACACTAATCCCAATAGTTAGTTGTATGTCGATCGATTGATTGACAGACTGTTATAAGCGTTAAATATTTATATTTGATGCTTATACAGTGTAGAATGCACTTTGGATGATGGTTGATTATTCATCGTTGTTATTTTATACATTTGTTGTAGAAAATCCATATAATTAACATTATACGGTAATTGATTGGGCCTCATTCCATATTTGAAAAAGAAATATTTGAAAAAGAAATATTTGAAATAGAAATATTTGAAATAGAATATTTGAAAATAGAAATATATGAAGCCGTGTTGATTAGATTGACGCCATTTTGACGTGAACGATATTTATATCGATTTTATTCATTTTATAATGAACATCGAAAGTGATTTCAAAATCTGATATTTTGAATAGAAATAAATTCGAATATAAATGAATTCGAATTGAAATTGAATAGAATTGAAATTGAATAGAAATGAATTCGAATTGAAATTGAATAGAATTGAAATTGAATAGAATTGAAATTTTAATAGAATTGAAATTGAATAGAAATGAATTCGAATTGAATTGAATTGAAACGAACTGAAATTGAATTCAAAATCGATTTGAATTGAAATCAATTTGTAATGAATTTAAAACGAATTTGTAAGGGAAAATTCAATTTTGATTTGAATTTGAAAAAGAAGTTGAAATCGTTTTGAAAACGAATTTAAAACGACTTATAAAATACGTTTTAAAAGAGATTCGATGAAGTATATATTATATATATGATATAATGGCCTGAATAGAACGCGCCGCGCCGCGACAGTTCGCGAATTTCGACCATTGACTTCGAACGGATATTACGGGAGATCCGACCGTCGGATTCTCCTGAAACTGGAACCATTGGGTTCGTATCGAAAAGAGTTTTCCAATGAATATTAGAAATTAGAAATCTAACGGTTGGATTTGGAATTATGTCCAAATCGAATTTGGAAAAGGTCGCTGTAAGTGCAGTTCGATGGCCATTGGTGGAAATCGACTGTACGGGCCTTGATAAAATTATTAAAAATAGTAATAATTTGTGCAAAATCATAAGAAATGATTTGGGAAGAATTGGGATGAAAAACTCCATATTTGAAAAGATAAAAATAGATTTTTATCGAAATGAACTAGTTCTGAACTAGAATTATAATTCTATTTATTTTTAAATAAATAAACTGGATTTGAAATGGTTTTGAAAATAACCAGAATTTCCAATAATTATATTAGAATGGATTTGAATCGAAATTGTCTTCGGAATATTTCGATGTTGGATTTCGTGACGATACAGATATTGTTATGGGGATTTGAAAGATATATATATATATATATATATATATATATATATCGTTATTTCCAATACGATGTTTGTTGGTCGTAGAATTTGATATTGAATATAAGCCGATATATTTTCTATTCAGAGCCCTGTATTTAATATCAAATGTGATTTGGGTTTGTCGTGAATGGTGTCTTCATGAACATTGTTCTTAAACCCAGTTGAGAAAAAAATTAAATCTTTTTATTTAGATTTAATGAAGTGTACCAATTAGTTAATATTTAATTGGAATTGAATTGGTATTGATTTTTGGGTTTATCGTGAACAACGTTTTAAATAACACTTATTCTTTAACCCGATAATTAATGGAATGTGATTTTGGGTTGTCGTGAACGGTATCTTCAAGAATACTGTTCTTAGACCAAAAGGAGTCAAGAAAATCAGAAAATAACTGGAGATTAGTTAAGTCGAATGGTTTCCTGTGTATTGATCTGATGTTGGTTTCGGCCTTCGGGGTTAATACTTAGGGAATTGCTCGCTTGCTAATTTACGGTTAGGGACTGATTGAAATATGATGTGATTTTGGGGTTTATCGTGAACCGTGTTTTAAATGACATTGATTCTTTAACCCAGTTAAAGATTAAAACTAAGTGGAGTTTTAATGAATCTTTAATTAGATTGAAAAGATCGAGAATGGAGTATCACCAGTTTTGCTCCAGGCGATAGTTAAATCTTTAATTAGATTTAAACGTGAAATGGTAATTGAATTTACCGATAACATCGTGGTGTTAGATATGAAGTATAACCAGTTTTACTTCATAGGATGAATAGGTTGGGATTGTGAAATTAAAACAAATGATTACTTCGGTAAGGTTCGTTAATCCCGACTAGTTGAATCGATATTCAAAAGAAGATTAAAGAATAAATTCAAGGATTTATCTTTGATAAAATTAATGGGAACCTTTCCCTATGAATGTGAAATTTAGAAACTAACTGTCAATTAGCTAAGCAGAATGGTTTTCTGGATATTGATCTGATGTTGGTTTCGTCCTTCGGGGTTAATATTTGGGGAATTATTCTCTTGTTAATTTACGGTTAGTGACTGATGAATTGAAATGAGGCGTTTGTTTTGTTTATGTAACACTTGTTTATAATATACGCGAGTTATTCGGAAAGACCGGGTTTATCCCATTCTGAATAACTGATACGATGATAAGTCGAAGATGAAGATGGTGGTCGAAGACCGGAGGTCTTCACGTCGTTCGGGTGATTACTGATGATCTTGATTGGGATGTACACCCAAGAAGATGGAAACAGTTGGTGATCGTCCAGACGTACTTGGAGATCGATATATATGCGGGGTACTAGGTGCCTCCGGTTTCGTTCAGACCCAGAACGGACTTGTAAATGGACTGTGTCTGACATCGGATTTCATTCTGTGTGACTGATATCGGTTGCATAGAGTGGTTTGCCTGTGTGGCATGCTAAGATGCAAATGATCAAGGCTTCTGTTGAAAAGCAGAGTCTTGTGGTTGATGATCAAAGCACGGCCTTTGTGGCGTAGCTTTGTGTAACGTTTACTTTGGGAGTTTCACACCCGGTATGAACCAAAAACGGGAGACGGACCTCAGGGAGGACATGCGTTTATTTCTAGTTAGAAGTGGCGTTAGTGGTTTTACACGCCCTAACGAGTTTGACTTATGTGGTTGTTGCTGTTGCGAGGCGCCTCGGTTTGATCGGACGATCCGGGTCCGATGGAGTCATTCGTTGGCTCATTTACGCCCCAAAGGGTGGGGAAACGCAGTGTTCAGGCATTTTAATCCACATTGGTGGACCGGCCCTGTCGCTCCAAGGGCTCACCTGTGTCTGGGTCCTGAGGCTCGGACTAGACAGTCTCGAATCGGTAGAGGACTATACACTATGGCGACATAGTGGGATGGAAATCCAATTTCCAAATACGTGACATTTGCGGTTTTAATTGTAGAGCCTAGTATGGAGACATAGTGGGATGGGGCCCTTATGCCGTCTATGGTTGATACTTATGATTTGGAGTTGTTTTATACACTATGCACTTATGATAGTATTAAATGATTTGTTTTAAACGTATCAAGCATTCTTGGCTATTATAAGGTAAAAACCCTATCCTCCGGCTTGCGTTGCATTGTGTGATGGGAACTGGGTCTTATAATAGCATCATTGTTCTTTATTTAGCATTGCCCTGTTTGTTTTATGCACTGGTGTTCTTGGGAGGAAACCCGTTCCGTGTTATACGGCGTGGTCCCTTGATTTACCTAACTTTAAAAATAAAGATTAATAACTGTTTTAGTTCTCACACCAGTCCCATGAATGACTTGGAGTTTATTGTTTTAACCTAAACTCTGGGTGCCCTTATTTTGACATGGGCAGCTAGTAGTTTTGGTTTTGCAGATTTATATTCACAGGATCCTGGTTTACAGCTAGAACGATATCCAGAAAGATTTGTATCCGTATATCTCCTTCAGTTGTTTATTGTATTATTTTCCACTGCTATGTATTTAAATGTAATTTAAATCTCTAATATTTCTGTGTAATATTCATTTATACTCTGTATATTCTTGTATTCTGATGGAATTGTTGTAATATACAATGAAATGTTCTTCCGTCTGCGTTCTGTTGTGGCTTGTTCTCGAACTATCCGCGCTTTCCTCGCCGGGGACGTTGCGGGTCTTTACAGTTTCTCATGTTATATACATGCGGTGGTGGTTGAGGGTTGTGGTTGAGAAAGAGGATGGGTGGCCTTGTTTAGGTCCACACAAAATTTAGGATATTTTACTAATTTTATTTTCATTTTATATTTGTTTTTAGTACTCTAAAAATCCCTACGAATACACACGATATCTAAAAATCATGAAAACCCGCATGCAGCTACAGTTCGACATTTTGGTCCCAACGAAATTGGATTCGTCAAATTCCGACTTCGTTTGCTCCCACAACGTATTTTTAAAGGTCAATTTATCGACTGTTTTTCACTTTAAAAATCAGTACGGCCACATACCGACTTCAAAAATCATGGAAATTGAAATCTAGCAATAATTTAATATTGCGGATCTAACAAAATTAGTTTCATCGAATTCCGAGGTCGCTGGCAAAACTGGCTATTTTTAAAGCTCTAAATAACCTTTTTAAATATATAAATATATTTAAAAACAATTAAATTTAATATTTAAAAATAAATATTAACGTATATATTAACAACAGAATATCATATAGCTCTAGAATATTCCTATATTAATTTTTAGCTTGATATTTCAAATCTCGATTAAATCGATATTCATGAAATTCCTTTAATATATCGTTATAAATTATAATGGAAATTCCACAGCGACTTTTCTAAAATTTGATTTGGACATAAATCAAAATCTACACGACGAAATCCCGATTTTTCTCTTCCATCAGAAAGATATACTTCACCAGCTCCGAACGTTTCTTGTTTCACAGAAATCCAGCTTAAAATGAATCCTGTACATTCAGTTGAAGTTCGAATCGCCAAATCGCGAACTACCGCGCCATTTCGAGCTCGATTTTAATTATAATATATATTATATGTTCCATCTTCGTTATTTAAATATATTCGTCAATATAAATCAATATAAACTGAATTATATATTTTAACTTGTCCAATTCACTCCATATCATGAATTCTATTATTTCTAATTATTTCGAAAATATATATTATTATATTATTTATATTAATTAAATATAAATATTATTTAATTCTGGTTATCGATATCACCACTCGATATTTAATAATTAATTAATTAATTATTCACCAGCTAGAAAATGCGGGTCATTACAGGATACGTCATAACGTTCACAGTTGTCAAAGTGGTATCGACACCGACAGAGAGTATGCCTTATGTCGACTTCGGTCTCCTTAACAACCAACGCTTACATCTTTCACATCGGTTGGTTCTTTTATATTTCATAAAGGGTCGTTTCCATATCGAAATATCATATTCTGTTAGAACCCCATTTATATTCAAAAGAATATAATTTCATATCAAGATATCTCAATCATTCCCAAAACCGATTATATTCCAATTAGAATATATTTTTATATCATTATATTATACTCATATAATATTCCCAAACCGATTTATATTCCAGAAGAATATACTTCACATTTGAGGTTATAATCATTTCAAATCGATTTATATTTGAAATCCATTCATATTCAATTGGAATATATATTTCATAACAACTCATTTTAAATCTCTTAGGAGATCCATTTATATTCGAAAAGAATATAATTCATATTTCCATATTAAAAATTGATTTAAATCGATTCATGTCCAATTAACTTATTCCAACTCCATTTCGAACTATAGTTCAAATCCAGCACTTTCCATTCGGAAGAAATTTACCATTATTTATTATAACTTTGAAAATAGATACTTATAAATAAACTTTATGTATAAAATTTACTTATAAAAAAATACTTAGAGTATACTATGATACTTAAATCATTTTATACATATATCAAATAAAGGCTTTACTACTAATTTTAAATAATAACATATAAAAAAAATTCATTTATAACAAAATAGTATATATGTTACAAAAATCTATAAAAATAATTTTTTAAAAAAATATAAATTTATTTGCAAAACAAACAATGCATATATATAGTTTATATAATAAAATAAAAATGAAATTTTAAACCATAATTGTTCTTCCTCCCGAATTTTAAATACTTGAATCTATACTCCAGTCTCAATCGAGTTTACGAAATTAAATATCTTGTTTCAAACCATTCAAACCAACCATTCGATTCCAAGGATTCAAATTCATATTCATTCCAGTTCGAAGTAATTTCAAGTATCCTCAGGTAACTTTCATTTCCAACTTAATTTATGGAGAATTTATAAATTCTCATTTACCATAAATTTGGACTTCAAGATATACTAAAAATCTTTTTTTTTTCAAATTTAGTTTGGATAATTCCCTCAACAAATTCAAAATCATTCAAAGTTCAAATTTAAAGGAAATAAAATTTATCAAAAATCGATACCTTCTGTTTAGGTAAAATTTCATCGAATAGGAATTTCGAATATTTAAAAATCATTTAACCAACCGATGTCCATATATAATTCGCTATCCTATGGCCAAGTGATTTTAAATTTAATTTCTCGAAATTCAGGTATGGATCTATCATTTCGATCCAAATCAAGGTCACAGACATTTGTCATTTCATTCTGCGTTCTTAATTTATTTCCATCGATAAATCCCGGTTCATTAGATGCCCGCAACATCAACGGTAAAATTGGGATTCATCGTCAAACTCAACATGCAATACAATGTACTGAATATGAAGCATTAGCAATGTCAATCAATTCAGTAAAAAAATTCAACCAAACGTCCATCACAACCATTTCATCAAATTTATCAGTATTAAACTGTTCACGGGTTTGCAAGGATAAGCATTTCCACTAATAATAAATTTAATTTAATAACTGATTTTTGGCCTAAAATTTTCAGATTACCATACTTGCATGTCGGTTTTAAATCAACACATCATCAATCATACACAACCATGCAACCAAACCTATTTCACAATTTAATTTAATAATTATTTGAATAATTCAGTATTTCGTAGGCGAAGAATCACTCACCTTTGGGTCCTTAGTTGATCGTACGTCCAACTAAAGGCCAAAATTTGACATTCTCCAATCGCAGCCAAACCAGTGCCAAACGTCCGCAATCTCGCCACGATCCCAATGCAACAAACCGTGCCCAAAACCTAGTCAGTATGCAAAAGTTATCAGCTTTTTATGATTTGGATATTAAATTATATAGAATTTATAAAAATAGGTTCCTCACCACTCATATCTGGACACGTCAGCAGGGAAGCTTCTCCTTCCCGCTCCCATCGCTACAGTAACCGATGGATGGACAAACCCATAACCACTGAAACTTTGACCCAACGTAGCTCCTTCCTCCGACCAAATCAGACCCCAAGACCACCACCAAAAGAAAGCTCCTCACACCCCGCGCCCAACCATCCCCCTGTCATCATCTCCGGTGGCCTTATCCTCCGCCGGCGGTGCCATAAATGGGAAGGGGTTTTTACACTTTACTGACAAAATTTCGGTGCCACCGACTGTTCTAGACCGTGCTACCACCTTAGTTCGACTCCCCAGGCCTTCCTTTATACAAACCACACCATGATTTCTTCGATTGATGCTTAGATCGCAAAACCCCAAATCACCTCCTAGGTTTCTCGATTTCAAAGACTTTGACCGCAGTTTCCGAACACCACATGTCGTGCATGTCGAAACAGACTGTACCCGCGGCTTTGTATCGTCAAGGGCTTCAGTGTTATATATAATACGCTATGGTTTTGAGGGATTTTATTTTTGAGCTGAAATTTAATTTAGATCTAGGGTTTGAAATTTTTTCTCTGCCATTAGAGAGCAAGAACAGGCATATGAGAAATACGTGAAGTGAGAAATGGGGCTGATGTGTGAAGGAAAGGAGATTTATTTATATAAATATGGAAGGCCCAAAAGAAGACACACAATTATCCAATTACATAGATCTCTTTCGCACTTTCTCTCGTATGGTCAAACGGTAAGTCGGATTGTAACGCAAACTGAAATCCTTTCTTAATTCATCGTTACGGATCCAGTGGCGCCAGTTTCATCGAATTCCGAGATAGTCGTCAAAACAGTTAATTTTCCACAGTAAATTAATTAATAAAATATTCAATAATTCATTTAACTATTTAAATTCAAATTAAATATTTATAAAATTCCACTTAAATCAATTTATAACTTAAATAAATTTTTTATAAGTAATTTCACACATTTTTAAATCTTAATTTGCTTATTCGAATTTGATTTGAATTTCAGTTATAATTCAATGACTTAAAATTCCACCATTTCCAGTTTAAATTGAATTCTACTTTTAAATTAACCCACTCAAATAAATTTATTATTTAAATATTAAATTTCAAATTACATCCTTTCTAAATAAAACAAAATTTGAAAAAAAATCTATTTATACTCAATTTAAACAATCACCATCATTAAAATTAACAAAAATTTGATTTTTCGCTAATACTATTCCACTTATTTATTTTATATCTAAATTTAGATATACTGAAAATTATGGGATGTTACATTCTCCCCCACTTAAAATCTTTTCGTCCTCGAAAAGAGAACGAAATAAGTTACTAAACAAATCATACTTTCAAATCCATACCTATAAAATTAGCATTTATAAAATAAGTATATAGTTGTAAAACCTCATAAATTTTCTAACTCCCGAAATCACGGAAAATTTCAGCAGCATTTCCTTTGTATGGAGAGGTCCAGAAAATCACATTCATGTTTAAAATTCATATATACATCTCATCATTCGATGAGGCATCCCAACAAATGGGGAAAACACCATATATATGTAATTACAAAACTATACAGCTCAAATACGTACCTTCTTAGCGTTTATTTGCATTTTTATTTACCTTAGCACTTAGCGCAAGCGAGTTCTGAAGCGTAGCGCGACTTCCCTACACCTGCTACATACTCACATATACATGAGAATCAAACATATATACACTAAATAGCAAAGGTATACAACTTACACAACATATATTGAACATTTCAACTACAAAACCAAGGTATTCATAACAGGCCAGTGAACAAATTCGAGTTTAACACCCCTTAGATGATGGAATTGGACTAAGATACACTAGAAAAAAGTTGTAGCATTAGTTTTAGGCTTTCTGAATTGTCCGGATTCGTCGAATTCAGATAAATCATTCAAAATTTATGACCATTTTATTGAAGGCGAACACCTCAGCCCGTGCACCAAAAAATGCAGATCTGAGTTGTTCAACCCAGTTTTTAACCCTTTAAATGGCAAAATTTTACCCAGCATATTACAGAAAAGTTTTAGTTTAGATCCTGGGCTTTTCGAATTATACTCGTACATTAAAATCCGACGTTCCATTAGGAAGTTATGATCAAAACAATGTTGGTATATGTTTCAGCTTTTAACTTTTCTGCACATAGTACTACAACTAAAGCTTGGATTGCAGGCAAATAAACATGAGAATTTGACATGGCGCTATTAACAAAAGTTTTAGATCAGTTTCCGAGGTTTCCAAAAAGTCCGAAGTCATCGAATTCCGATCATTCCTTGAAAAATTATGGTCATTTCGCTTCAGCTCAACTAATATTTCAGGTTTTTGCATAAATGCCAGTTTACTTTATTTAGAGTTTGAAACCTTTCGCTTCCAAAACTTTGCAAATCTTTAACACTTCAATTTGTTATCACTTCTTCACTCGAGAAATGGCTTCCAAACTTTTAGTAACAACCATCCAAATGAATTATCGCCCCGTTATGCTCATAATACGATTTTCCTTTTTAATACTTAAACATGTTCATATTCATTTCACTTATGTTGAGTGTAATTTATTTCATTTACTTATGTTCCATTATCGTACATTAGATCTTTTACATTTATTTCATTATCCGAGCAATGGATTCATATTCAATTTCTTATTTCATTCCAATATATTATCCATTCGTTTTCTTGTTTCATTCAAGCATTAATTTTAGTTAAAACTTGATGTTATTTTACTTTCCGAACTAACTTGATTGTATTTAATCATTAATTTATTTTCGTGGATTGATTCTCCAAACTTCATTACTTATCCTTTCCTAAGTGCCTAATTCTCAATCGATCTTTGCACGGTCACTTAAGTTAACTCTTATCGAGTCAATTCACTTAACTCGACAAATTTAGCCTTATTCATGTTTTCTAATGCTTGTTCATTTTATAACTTTTAAATCATTATTCCTTCGGCCCTTTTTATATTCATTTGAATTTAGTTCTAAATCAACAATTTAAATTTCTCAAGTTTACTCCATTTATTCCAATTCATTCGACTTCTTTTACTTCTCTAAGTTGATTTCATTTTATTAAATCCATCCAACTCAGATTAAATCTTATTTTTATTATATTTCAATATCTAAAATTTCCAAATTTAGAATTCGTTTAATTATTATATTGTTCCGAACAAGCCAAGATTTTCATATTTGCGTCTCATTTTCTTATATTGGCACCTCGATTCATACCTTTAACCATTTCCTTATTCACTTATTCCCATTTTCATTTTAAATTAAACATTATTCCATTTACTCAACTTATTTATTCGACATTCAAATCATGCTTCGAATTACAAATGGTTCATAAGTTGAATTCTATGCTTTGTTCTCAATCAATTACTATTCGATTTCCTAAGTATACTTTATTTAACTCAATTCCTTTACTAACTTAAATTATATTCCATCAACTAATCATGAATTTCTTTTAATTCCTTCTCGACTAACTTCACATTCTTATTAGTTAGTCAAGTCATCAGCTATTGCCCATTTATTTCCATAACAAAACTTCCCAATTATGTTAAATAACTTTAGTTGAATTTTTATTTCTGGTTAATTTAATTTTTTTCCAAAACTTTTATCATTCAAACATGTAATTCCTTTGACTCATTATAGTCCATGCTTAAGCATTTCAACGGCCACATCTTTTCTTATAATACTTAAGTTTATTTTCAAGGTTTCAAAGTCTAAAATTCATATGAGTCGAGTAAATTTAGTACTTACATCAATGTAGTTAGTTAAGATGAATTTATATTACTCGAATTCCGAGTTTATAAACCAAGTTAAAATAATATATGTAACTATAATATTTTGCAGAAAACCATACGATATAAATTTTAAATCTAAATCTTTAATTAACAAAGAATAAGGAAAATATAAACCCCGCGTAAATTTTGAATTCAACTTTCGAAAAATATATACCAATACTTTATTTAAAATTTATACCATATGGAATTTAAATTCAAAATCTTTTGCCAACACATTAAAATCGTCGAGTGTTCTCCCCCACTTAAACTTTTCAAAATAAACATCGATAATGCGTGCACTCATTACCGAAGTCACTTCTAAAGTCTAAGTAGAGATTTCACACTTATATCTTTAATATCCTTTTGAAAACTATTTCCAAAACTATTCCTTATAATATGATTTTATTTCAAACTTTGGCAACTATTTCAAAAGTACCCAGGATTATTTCAAGTTCCTTTCTATTTCAATCACAAATCTTTCTCACCCAATTGTACTTAATGGTAACATTTCATTTTCAAATATTTCTTAGACCATTTAAATTTCCTTATTAAATTTTTTATCGAACCAACCGTAATAGGTATTAACTTAATATTATTACCTACAAACGACCAATGCTTATACACTTAAAACCACTAATGATATATATAATATATATATATATAATCGAAAGCCATATTATGTCAATTCATTCCATTCGATTATTTAGGAATTCCTATCGATTCTATGGCGTCCCATATATCGACCAGAACCCATAAATATTCAACAGAATAAGTCAACACAACATAAATCACTTTATATCAAAATACAAGTACGCTCTCTCGTTTATACCCTCAAACTCATTCTAGGGCATTACTAACCCCATCTCTAATGAGTTAATTCCCAACAGAGCCAAGGTTATCGCTAACCATCGCTCTGATACCAAAATGTAACAACCTAGATTTTTACCGTTCAAATCGACAATAAACCACAAATGTCGACCCAAATAAATCACCAATATAGGTAGTTATTCAGAAGAAGAAGAAAAAGAAGAGAGAAGAGAAAAAACAATCACAGAGATCTTACAGCGGAAGGATAACATATAATAATCAAGTAATAGTTAAACAATTGAAATATAAACAATGATTAACAGAGATATACATGTACATATTTTCATCACATGACAACGGAAATACATACATACATATATATATATATAGTAGATATATACCAAATCTTCGTCTTCGATCTTCAAGGCATAGTCATCTTCGCTAACTGCAAACGTCTGTTAACCCGAACATATTACATAAAAATAAAACACAAACAACACTCAGATCAGCACTAAATCATTCTCGTATTAGTCAAATTAAAATACGAAATAGCATCAATATCATGGGTGCAGTAACTCAAGAGATGTTATGGGATTTTTTTTCCATCTCTCGAGGATCCGTTAAAACTAATACATACATAGTATAATACACTATTATGATAGTGTTTATCCAGTAATGTAAATATCATAAAAATAGCGTAAGCGGGATTACCATATTACCCTTATGTCGTTTACAGGCATCAACAGTCTATACAGTACCGTAAATTCACTGTATTGGTGTTATCAGAGGGCACTCCATAGAAGGCAATGCTAAATCAAAATCGTATGAGGCTCGATATGGATCAATATGACAAGGCACTTGAGGCAATGCCTAGGGTAGGATTCTACCAATTGCACTCCCGGACCGGTGGTAACGCATAGCAGCCACTACCGCCCACCTTGGAACACACTCCAAAGTCATAAATGTGCCCAAATCATCATCATAGTCATAGAATTAGTATCGAAGAAGTGTATCCGATCAAAGGTGCTACCCCAATTAGTCACAGTATAGCTCCTGTTTTAGTCTTTTTAATTCTGACCCGAAGGTTAGTGCTATTTCGTCATCGTTCATCTCCTTCGATTCAATAATCACCTCCAAGTCATCATACTCATTCTGGATACATCATAACATTCATAGTTGTCAAAGTGGTATCGACATTGACAGAGAGTATGCCTTATGTGGACTCCGGTCTCCTTAATAACCAACGCTTACATCTTTCACATCAGTTGGTTCTTTTATACTTCATAAAGGTTCGTTTCCATATCAAAATATCATATTCTGTTAGAACCCAATTTATATTCAAAAGAATATAATTTCATATCAAGATATCTCAATTATTCCCAAAACCGATTATATTCTGATTAGAATATATTTTTATATCATTATATTATACTCATATAATATTTCCAAATCGATTTATATTCCAGAAGAATATACTTCACATCTGAGGTTATAATCATTTCAAATCGATTTATGTTTGGAATATATATTTCATAACAACTCATTTTAAATCTCTTAGGAGATCCATTTATATTCTAAAAGAACATAATTCATATTTCCATATTAAAAAATGATTTAAATCGATTCATGTTCAATTAACTTTATTCCAACTCCATTTCGAACTCTAGTTCAAATCCAGCACTTTCCATTCGGAAGAAATTTACCATTATTTAATATAACTTTGAAAATAGATACTTATAAATAAACTTTATGTATAAAATTTACTTTTAAAAAAATCATTATAGCATACTAAGATACTTAAATCATTATATACATATATCGAATAAAGGCTTTACTACTAATTTTAAATAACAACATATAAGAAAAATTCATTTATAACAAAATAGTATATATGTTACAAAAATCTATAAAAATAATTAAAAAAAATAAAATATAAATTTATTTGTAAAACAAACAATGCATATATATAGTTTATAGAATAAAATAAAATAAAATAAAATTTTAAACCATAATTGTTCTTCCTCCCGAATTTCAAATACTTGAATCTATACTCCAGTCTCAATCGAGTTTACGAAATTCAATACCTTGTTTCAAACCATTCAAACCAACCATTCGATTCCAAGGATTCAAATTCATATTCATGTCAATTCGAAGTAATTTCAAGTATCCTCAGATAACTTTCAATTCCAACTTAATTTATGGAGAATTTATAAATTCACATTTACCATAAATTTGGACTTCAAGATATAATAAAAATCTTTTTTTTTCCAAATTTAGTTTGGAAAATTCCCTTATCAAATTCAAAATCATTCAAAGTTCAAATTTAAGGGAAATAAAATTTATCGAAAATCGATACCTTCTGCTTAAGTAAAATTTAATCGAATAGGAATTTCGAATATTTAAAAATCATTTAACCAACCGATGTCCATATATAATTCGCTATCCTATGGCCAAGTGATTTTAAATTCAATTTCTCAATATTCAGGGATGGATTTATCATTTCGATCCAAATCAGGGTCACAGACATTTATCATTTCACTCTGTGTTCTTAATTTATTTCCATCGATAAATTCTGGTTTATTAGATGCCCGCAACATCAAGGGTAAAATTGGGATTCATCATCAATCTGAACATGCAATACAATGTACTGAATATGAAGCATTAGTAGTGTCAATCAATTCAGAAAAAAAATTCAACCAAATGTCCATCACAACCATTTCATCAAATTAATCAGTATTAAACTGTTCACGGGTTTGCAAGGATAAGCATTTCCACTAGTAATAAATTTAATTTAGTAACTGATTTTTGGCCTAAAATTTCCAGATTACCATACTTGCATGTCGGTTTTAAATCAACACATCATCAATCATACACAACCATGCAACCAAACTTATTTCACAATTTAATATAATAATTATGGGGATAATTCAGTATTTCATGAGCGAAGAATCACTCACCTTTGCGTCCTTTGTTGATCGTACATCCAACTAAAGGCCAAAATTTGACAGTCTCCAACCGTAGCCAAACTAGTGCCAAAACGTCCGCAATCTCGCCACGATCCCAATGCAACAAACCGTGCCCAAAAGCGAGTCAGTATGCAAAAGTTATCGGCTTTTTATGATTTGGGTTTTAAATTATATAAAATTTATAATAATAGGTTCCTCACCACTCATATCTGGACACGTCAGCAGGGAAGCTTCTCCTTCCCGCTCCCATCCCTACAGTAACCGACGGATGGACAAACCCATACCCACCAAAACTTTGACCCGTCGTAGCTCCTTCCTCCGACCAAATCAGACCCCGAGACCACAACCAAAAGAAAGCTCCTCACACCCCGCGCCCAACCATCCCCCTGTCATCATCTCCGGTGGCCTTATCCTCCGCCGGCGGTGCCACAAACGGGAAGGGTTTTTTAACCTTTACAGACCAAATTCCGGCGCCACCGACTGTTCTAGACCGTGCTACTACCTTAGTTCAACTCCCCAGGCATTCCTCTATACAACCCACACCATGATTTCTTCGATTGATGCTTAGATCGTAAAACCCCAAATCACCTCCTAGGGTTCTTGATGTCAAAGACTTTAACCGCAGTTTCCGGCCACCACAGGTCATGCATGTCGAAACAGACTGTACCCGCGGCTTTGTATCGTCAAGGGCTTCAGTTTGATATATAATACGCTATGGTTTTTAGAGATTTTATTTTTGAGCTGAAATTTAATTTAGATCTAGGGTTTGAAATTTTTTCCCTGCCATTAGAGAGCAAGAACAGGCAAATGAGAAATACATGAAGTGAGAAATGGGGCTGATGTGTGAAGGAAAGGAGTTTTATTTATATAAATATGGAAGGCCAAAAGAAAAACACACAATTATCCAATTACGTAGATCACTTTCACACTTTCTCTCGTACGGTCAAACGGTAAGTCGGATTGTAACGCAAATTGAAATCCTATCTTAATTCATCGTTACGGATCCAATGGCGCCAGTCTCATCGAATTCTGAGACAGTCGTCAAAACAGTTAAATTTCCACAGTAAATTAATTAATAAAATATTCAATAATTCATTTAACTATTTAAATTCAAATTAAATATTTATAAAATTCCACTTATATAAATTTATAACTTAAATTAAAAAATTATAAATAATTTCACATATTTTTAAATCTTAATTTGCTTATTCGAATTTGATTTGAATTTCAGTTATAATTCAACGACTTAAAATTCCACCATTTCCAATTTAAATTGAATTCTACTTTTAAATTAACCCACTCAAATAAATTTATTGTTTAAATATTAAATTTCAAATTACAGCCTTTCTAAATAAAACAAAATTTGAAAAAAAATCTATTTAAACTTAGTTCAAACAATCACCATCATTAAAATTAACAAAAATTTGATTTTTCTCTAATATTATTCCACTTATTTATTTTATATATAAATTTAGATATACTGAAAATTATGGGATGTTACAACAAATAATGCATACACATGAAGATTTGGAACACAAATGCATGCATGCAAAGGAATGAGGAGGAAATAATTCTCATACATGATCATGGAGGACCCCACCTCTCAAATTATCCTCTTTCTCTTAAGCTTCTTATTAAAGACTAATTGAATAAGACAAAAGGTCTCATGCATCCTACATGATTCATTACTGGCTAAGAGAGGATTAGAATCTTCATGAAGGGACATTTTGGGGAGTTCCCAACAAATGTGATTAGGGTTTTAGGTTAGAAACATGTATATATACCCCTTTATGTGATGTAAATAGCCTCTTGTCTTTTGATCCCCTTCTTTAGTTTAGTTGAGAGGAACACAAGCTCTCTTGTATTTCCATGGCTACTTAGCCATTTTCTTTATGTTACTTCTTTGTTTTAATGCAATTTAATTTCTATGCTCTTTACTTTCATGTTCATAGCTTAGATTTACATTCATGTTCATAGCTTAGATTTGCTTTCATGTTCATTTACTTTAATTTTCATAGCTTAGATTCACTTTATGTTCTTTGTTTAGTTCTCTTCTTGTTCTACTTAGTTTTTCTTTCATTTTGCTTTATTTTCTAATGTTGAAACTTATATGTATTGATATGATAACACATATGAGTGGCTAATCCCTTAATTTTGGGGTAATGATGCTCTCTAACTTTATGTAAGTTCAACATTTGTGATCTCTAATATGTGGTTTATGTTAGTGAATGTTTATGTAAGTTTATGCAAATGGTTTTGACAGTCTATGTTTGTTGACAACAAAATAGGCTATGCTTAATCAATGTAAAAACAAATTACATCAATATTAGCTAAGTGGTTATTGATTTTGAAATGAAAGTAAGAACAAAATTTGATGGTCTATAGTTTTAGTTAATAATTCATAGGCCATATTTAGAATAGTTTTGTTTTAGTTCCATTTTCATAAGAATCATAAGTGGTTTAAATATTGAATTTATATCACTTAATGGAGATCATAAATTGTATTTTTGATAGCTTACATTAATGTGAGAGTTGATTTGCCTCTAAATTGTTTTCATTTCATATTTAGCTCTCAGTTCAGTTTATTGTTTTCATTAGCTTTTATTAGTTAAAACTTCACTTGAATTTGGTTTAATTTGATTGAGTAAAATATAGAATTAATTCTTTCCCTGCGGAGCGACTCCTATTCGCCACATACTAATAATTGTACACCGTGCACTTGTGGTATTATCACAATATTTCGTGTTAACGGTTTTCTAATTTAATAGAATATCTATTTTGCGAACAAAACCCTTCAAAACACATCAGTAAAAAATTGCTCATAGAAAAAGAACTAGGAGCGTGCACTAGGGAAAATATCAACAAGAATCCTTGAAAGCAAAAAAGGGAAGAATGAGAATGAAGAACCAGAAAATCCATACTAACCAAAAGGGAGAAATAATCTCAAACAATGCAAATTTGAAATGAAGCCGATCATCCAAATTGACCCAACTAGTAGAGATAGTACCCCCAAAAAAGTAAATTAAATAAAAGTATAAATTATCTAAAAAATAATGAGTGGGGCGACAGCTCCAACTAGGCCCAAGGTAGGTCCATCATTGTTTGCATGCATATCTAAACTGCATGGTTTCTTGATTTAATTAAGTATTTAAATAATACCAAAGTTAAAATGACATGGTAACATTCTAGTAGCTATACTATGATACATCATAACCATCATGTTTAGCATTGTTATTTAACATGACATTTACTATGTCATTTATATGTAATTTTATGTGGCATTAATTCTGGAATTTAATTTTGACATTTGTTTTGAGATTAATTTATGTACTGTATTACATTTATTTATTAAGTGCAACGTATACAACCACATACATAAAGAAAAGATTAAAATAGCCACAATTAAAACATGTTATGCCACTGTAAGAGCTTTTTGGAATTTTCTTTTTAACTGTTACGTGGACCTAAAGCTTTTAAGTGTTTTATAGCACTTAAGGTACATTATACAAATGCTAAGAAATAAATTCAAATAAATTTTTGGCGTTTCTTAGCAATTGTAAATATCATACATTCATATTGAACTAACTAAAATAATATATCACCAAAGTGACCCCTCTTATTTTGGAGGTTCATTTAAAATGTTTGATATTCGTATGCAGTTGTTCATGCGAGTATTAGTTGTTCCAAAGAAAGACTAATATTCGTATGCAGTTGTTCATGGCTCAGTGTTTGTATAATATTCATGAAGATGACGTTACATTCTTATATCTCTTACTATGATTTTGCCAGGCCAATTCTTTATTTTTAAGCAGGCTAATCTTCAAAGAATATTCATACAGAGTAGAAATTTTTTAAAAGAACAATACAAGAAAAATTGATTGTAATTTGTCCTGTTTGTTTTGTTTCACTGACTGAAAAGTAATTGCATAAATTTTTTACACATCAAATATATAAAATGTCCCGAGTATTTTTCTAGCAGCTAGGTATCAAACAATAAGACAAAACATTATGCTAATATTATGCAGTATATAGCATAACACATCAAAACTAATTAAAGGAAAAAATACTGACATATGTCACACAACTAAGTTGAATTACATTTAAAATTGAAGCAGGCGTGTGCATCCAAAGCAGCTTAGTTTCACATTAGTTATCTTATTTATTTTATTCACAAAGAACCCGCAAATCGCTTAAAGACATTTAAGCATGTTGAAGACCAAAATCCTGAAAATTCACAATTATATTTTTTTTTGCTTTTGTTAAAACGAAATCTATGGTAGCTCATCCCATCTACTGAAACATGCAGTTAGTAGTGGATAGTGTAGAATTTATAGCACTGGGCAATAAATTCAAACTAAGGTGAACTTTAGGTTCCAGTGTCTTCTTAGTCCAAAATATAATAAAAAATGATTACATAAAATATTGTGAAATGTTTAAGGTAAACACCCAATCTACTTGTAGAAGTAAGACAACATACTTAACAAAAATATCATTGTATTTAAGATTATATATATATCATAAACTAATAACATTAGAAAATATTTTGGGAAAAGTTTATGGGTCAAGAGGTTAGTTTATTTTTTTGATTTAAAGTGCAGATCATCAAATAGCACAACAAAATAAAAGTTCAACAACCACCATTGCACTGCAAACACCATCTTAAGTGTTGCATATCTTCAATAAGCTACAATGCATTAGCATTACACTGGCAACCACGTCAGTAGCACTAAACTATACCAGAATAGAACAGCAAGAGCATAATTGGCTGCATGCAAGTGACCAGTTACACCAAATGGCCAATGAACAGTGACAAAGAGTAATAATAAGCATTCACCAAAATCCTAGTAGTGCCAAGATTATACAGCAACTACAGATGAAAGCACAACAGCAACATATCAAGTGAGAGAAGGATCATACATCGGATTTTTCAGCGTATGCCATCGAGAAGTTTTCAGTTTATTACCAAGAGGCAACACATCCTCTAGGCCGTAGTAATTCCCTTCATTAAGATCATCATCTGCCCAAAACTTTCCTTTCATTTTTTATCCTTATATTAAGATGATATAAGCGAGCTTGTCGGCTCCGCAGTGGATAGGAGAGCAGTGTTTACAATAGGGAAAGTCATACCTGATCCTGTTACATTTGGTGGTGGTAGTTGAAGGTATGAGGGAGGTTTCAAGTTATGGTAAGGGGAAGATTTTGAGGGTGTAGAAGATAAAGTTGTTGAAGCGCCAGATTTAGTGGCAATAGGAGCTGTACTGGAAGCGGATGTATTAACAACATTCATAATAGATTGGAAAGCATTAGCATTCAAACCTGTTGAACCTGGAGAGGCAACAGGGATGCTTGTACCAATAATTGTCATTATATATTGATCTGTAGTAGTAATATTTTCATCAAAGAGATTACCCACCAATGTTTCTACATCTACAATCTGTGTATCATTATTACTCACTATGTTTAGAAATGCAGCCTCATTAACAATATGCACTTGCAATTCTAGACCAGCAGCAGCAACTGAATTACCGCTAGTTATCTCTTTTCCATTAACATGCACATTGGATTTAAATTGTTTTCAACATTATCCTCATCTGTATAACCATTTCCATCATTCTCTGTTGCTAGAACATCAAACAGATTATCGTTAATCTTTGGTAAATCATTTTCCACATTTTTAGTGGCCTTCTTATTAATCCCTCCCCTCTTTCTCCAAAATTTCTTAGCTTTTGTATTAATTGAAGTCCAATTACTTCGATTGACATTTGAGTTAGACTTCCTAGAATCATGTCCAACTTGATCTCTAAATCTTACATGATGGTTAGTGTCCAAATCCTCTATATGATTCCCGTTTTCCCCATCTTCCTTAGCATTAAATTCACAATCACTAGATGTATGGGCAAAGACTCTACAAATGGTGCAAATTTTGGGTCTCCAATCATAAGCTAACCTAACTAATGGGCAATCCTTACCAAGACCGTCTACCACTATTTTATCAGGGAGATCAATGTCTGAAGAAATCTCAATTAAGGCTTTTGCATATCTATATCGTTGTAACTTTTCAGTGCTACTGTCAAAACATATTAGTCTCCCCACATGGAAAGCAAGTCAATTTATACCCATTAACGTACAAAGAATTGTAGGGATTCGATACAAATGTACCCAAATAGAAACTTTTTGTAGCGGTAAGGAATTTCGCTCGATCCGAATCGATCGTTAAACCGACTAAGACCGTTCGAAACCCTTGATCATTTTGAGAACAGGACAAATCAGAACTCAGACGGAAGAATATTTCACTGTTTATTACAACAATTCCATCAGAATACAAGAATATACAGAGTATGAATAAATATTATACAACAGAGAATATCAGAGATTACAATAAATTACAATTAAATACATCGCAGCGGAAAATAATACAAAACACAACTGAAAGAGATATACGGATACAGAGCTTTCCGGATATCATTCCGGCTGTAAACCAGGTTCCTGTGAATATAAATCTGCAAAACCAAAACTACTAGCTGCCCGTGTGGAAAATAGGGGCACCCAAAGTTTAGGTTAAAACAATAAACTCTAGGTCAGTCATGGGACTGGTGTGAGAACTAAAACAGTTATTAATCTTTATTTTAAAGTTCGGTAAATCAAGGGACCACGCCGTATAACACAGAACGTGTTTCCTCCCAAGAATACCAGTGCATATAACAAAACAGCGCAATGCTCTTTGGAAAAATGAAGCTATTATAAGACCCAGGTCCCATCACACAATGCAACGCAAGCCGAAGGTTAGGGTTTTCCCTTATAATAGCCAAACATGCTTGGTACGTTCGAAACAAATCATTTGATACTATTATAAGTGTATAGTGTCAAAAAAAAATTCAATCATAAATATCAATCATAGGCGGCATGGGTACCATCTATCATGTCGCCAATACTAGGCTCTACAAATAAAACCAAAATATCACGTATTGGAAATTGGATTTCCGTCATGAGCCGAGGCAAGGGGCAAGCTACTCTCCATTCGAGACACTCTAGCAAATGCCTCGGGACCGCACACAGCAATCCCTGGATCCTCCAAGGCCGGTCCTCTCCTACTTCTGAGGATTGGCAATTCCTGAACACACGTTTCCCGATCCTTACAGACCTATATCCGAGGCGCCTCGCATTCCAACAACCACACAGGTAAAAAGTATATAAATGTCAGGGCTGGTAGGTCACCGACACCACCATAGCTAGAAAGAAACGTCGTGCACTCCTTGGGTCCTTCTCCCGTTTTTGACTCATACCGAGGTGTGAGGCTTGCGAGTTCACGTTATACACAAAGCTGCGCCACACAGGCAGTGCTTTGATCATCAACCACAAGACTTTGCTTTTCAACAGAAGCCTTGATCAATTGCCACTTACGCGTGCCACACTAGCAATTCACTCCATGCGACTGATGTCCATCGATATACAACCTCTGAGCTCGTACGTCTCAGAGAAGGGCGTTAAGCAAGAGAATAAATTCTCCGCCGCCAAAACAGATGTATATTTAATAGAGATCAATCAACACATAATAAAATCCAATGTCAGACACACAATCCATTTACAAGTTCGTTCTGGGTCTGAACGAAACCGGAGGCACTTTCCTCGCATATCCATCTAATATAAAAGCTACCTTATTTCATCACTTCAAATCTTCAACCACCCTGATACCTAACACATATCATATCACAGTCTTGTAAACATTAAATCACGCACAGCTGAACTAAAGACTACTTAGCAAAATGAAATGACGTTGCGCCAACCTAATTTTCTTCGGCTGTATCTTCAAAACTGCACATGCCTATGTCTGAAAGGAAAACATAGTCCTGCATGCCTATTACCTACTTGATGGATGTTGTTTATATCCTTATTTCATCACCTATATAAGCATTAGCTACCATAGTTTTTCCAGGAAGCAACAAATGGAAGGAAAGTTTCCTTTAAAATAATAAAACAAAAGCTTCAGCCTTTATACACACCAAATATCAAAAATGAAGAAGTCGTTTGTTTTTTTCTCGGACGAATGAGAGTCTCATACGTTGGGAACATGGAGGAGTAAGTGGAAGGGATAACAAGGGAAATGTGGTGAAGATTTGGTCAGCAGGGTGGAGTTTAAGAATGGGAGTGCATGGAAGTATGGCAGATCTGTATAGGCGAGTGGGGAGGTGGTGGCACGAGGTAGCTAGCTAGTCACAGGGGATCCTAACGTGGTGCAGCGGTGTGTGAAGGGCGGTAGTTATGGGTTCAGTCGCATTTTGGGGTAAATGGATGGGGTATTAGCAACTTAGCATGGTTGAAGAAACAGCAGATGTGGTTTTCGAATTATCCAAATGGTTCTAATGTGCTGTAGAAGTGGGGAGCATCTGTTGTGGAACAATAAAATAAAAGAATTGTCAACAAATAAAAATATAAATGGGAAGGTTGGTTTTCTGGAGCGCATGTGATGGGAAGAACGTGGAGGATTGGTGCGGGTTTGATAACGAGGTGCATGAGGGGAAGGGAGAACTGGGGAGGTCTGAGTCTACGGCAGTGGTAAGGAAACAGAGGAGAGGTGTAAAAACCCGTAACTACCCCGGTAAGGAAAGCCCAGATAGTTCGAGAACAAGCCACAAAAGAGCGCAGAGGGAAGAACATTTCATTGTATATTACAACAATTCCATCAGAATACAAGAATATACAGAGTATAAATAAATATTACACAACAGAAAAATATCAGAGATTTAAATTACATTTAAATACATCGCAGCGGAAAATAATACAAAACACAACTAGAAGTAGATATACAGATACAAAGCTTTCCGGATATCGTTCCAGCTATAAACCAGGATCATGTGAATATAAATTTGCAAAACCAAAACTACTAGCTGCCCGTGTCAAAATAAGGGCACCCAGAGTTTAGGTTGAAACAATAAACTCCAGGTCAGTCATGTGACTGGTGTGAGAACTAAAACAGTTATTAATCTTTATTTTAAAGTTGGGTAAATCAAGGGACCACGCCGTATAACACGGAACGGGTTTCCTCCCAAGGATATCAGTACATAAAACAACAGCGCAATGCTAAATAAAGAACATTGAAGCTATTATAAGACCCAGGTCCCATCACACAATGCAACGCAAGCCGGAGGATAGGGTTTTTACCTTATAATAGCCAAAGAATGCTTGATACGTTTAAAACAGATTATTTTGATAGTACAATAAGTGTATAGTGTCAAAAAAACTTCAAATCATAAGTATCAATCATAGACGGCATAAGCGCCCCATCCCACTATGTCGCCATACTAGGCTCTAGAAATAAAACCGCAAAAACACGTATTGGAAGCTGGATTTCCATCTGTGAACCGAGGCAAAAGATAGTCCTCTACCGATTCGAGACTCTCTAGCCCGAGCCTCAGGACAAGTACTCAGTCAAGCCACTTGGATCGTCAGGGCCGGTCCACCGATGTGGATTAAAATGCCTGAACACTGCGTTTCCCCGCCCTTTGGGGCATAAATGAGCCAACGAATGATTCCATCGGACCCGGATTGTCCGATCTTACCGAGGCGCCTCGCAACAACAACAACCACATAAGTCAAACTCGTCAGGGCGTGTAAAACCACTGATGCCACTTCTAACTAGAAAGAAACGCATGTCCTCCCTGAGGTCCTTCTCCCGTTTTTGGTTCACACCGGGGTGTGAGGCTCGCGAATCAACGCTACACAAAGCTATTCCACACAGGCGGTGCTTTGATCATCAACCACAAGACTTTGCTTTTCAACAGAAGCCTTGATCAATTGCCACTTAGGCATGCCATAGAGGCAATTCACTCCATGCGATGGATATCCATCAATATATAACCCCTGAGCTCGTACGTCTCAAAGAAGGGCGTTAAGCAAGAGAATAAATTCTTCGCCGCCAAACAGATATATATTTAATAGAAATCAATCACATAGACTGAAATCCAATGTCAGACACATAGTCCATTTACTAGTTCGTTCTGGGTCTGAACGAAACCGGAGGCACCTAGTACATATCCATCGATCTCCAAGCACGTTTGGACGATCACCAACTGATTCCCTCCTCTTGGGTGTACGGCCCAATCAAGATTATCAGTAATTATCCAAACGACGTGAAGACCTCCGGTCTTCGACCACCGTCTTCATCTTCGACACCACGTCGAACCATTTATTCAGAATAGGATAAACCCCGTCTTTCTGAGTAACTCGTGTATATAATAAACAAGTGTTACACAAACACAACATACGCTTCATTCCAATTCATAATATTCTTTTATTCAAATATTCTTATATTTTGGGAAAGGTTCCCATTAATTTTATCAAAGATAAATTCTTTAAATTTATTCTTTAATCTCCTTTTGAATATCAATTCAAACTAGTCGGGATTAGCGAACCACACCGAAGTAATCATTTATTTTATTTCCCAATCCCAACCTATTCACCCCATGAAGTAAAACCGGTAATACTTCATATCTAGCACCACGGTGTTATCGGTAAATTCAATTACCATTTCACGTTCAAATCTAATTAAAAATTTAACTACCGTTTGGAGTAAAACTGGTGATACTCCATTCTCGATCTTTTCAATCTAATTAAAGATTCATTAAAACTCCACTTAGTTTTAATCTTTAACTGGGTTAAAGAATCGATGTCATTTAATACACGGTTCACGATAAACCCCAAAATCACATTCCATTAATTATCGGGCTAAAGAAAAAGTGTTATTTAAAACACTGTTCACGATAAACCCAAAAATCAATACCAATTCAATTCCAATTAAATGTTATTTAATTGGTACACTTCATTAAATCTAAATAAAAAGATTTAATCTTTTTCTCAACTGGGCTTAAGAACAGTGTTAATGAAGACACCATTCACGACAAACCCAAATCACATTTGATATTAAATACAAGGCTCTGAATATAAAATATATCAACTTATATTCAATATCAAATTCTTCGACCAACAAATATCGCATGGGAAATAACGATATAAATATATCTTTCAAATTTCCATAACAATATCTATATAATCACGAAATCCAACATCGAAATGTTCTAAAGACAATTTCGATTCAAATCCACTCCAATTCAATTATTGGAAATTCTGGTTATATTTCAAAACCATTCTAGTTCAAAACTAATTTATTTCGATAAAAATCTATTTTTATCTTTTCAAATATGGAGTTTTTCATCCCAATTCTTCACAAATCATTTCTTATGATTTTACACAAATTATCACTATTTTTAATAATTTTATCAAGGCCCTTACAGTCAATTTCCATCAACGGCCATCGAACTGCACTTATAGCGACCTTTTCAAAATTTGATTTGGACATGATTCCAAATCCAACCGTTAGATTTCTAATTTCTAATATTTGTTAGAAAGTTCTTTTCGATACGAACCCAACGGCTCCAGTTTTAGGAGAATCCGACGGTCGGATCTCCCGCAGTATCCATTCGAAGTCAATGGTCGAAATTCACGAACTGCCGCAGCGCGGCGCGTTCTATTCAGGCCATTTTATTATATATATAATATATACTTCGCCGATTTCCTTTTAAAACGTATTTTATAAATCGTTTTAAATTCGTTTTCGAAACGATTTCAACTTCCTTTTCAAATTCAAATCAAGATTGAATTTTTCAATATAAATTCGTTTTAATTTCATTTCAAATCGATTTCAATTTGAATCGATTTCAATTCAATTTCAGTTCGTTTAAATTCAATTCAAAACGATTTCATTTCTATTTCAATTCAATTCGAATTTCAATTCTATTCGAATTTCAAATCATTTCTATTTATTTCGAATTTCAAATCAATTCAATTTAATTCGAATTTCAATTCTATTCGAATTTCAATTCACTTCAATTTAATTCGAATTTCAATTCACTTCAATATTCATTTCAATTTGAATAAAATCGATATAAATATCGTTCACGTCAAAATGGCGCAAATCTAATCAACACGACTTTATATATTTCTATTTTAAAATATTTCTATTTCAAGTATTTCTATTTCAAAACTGGAATGAGGCCCAATCAATTACCATATAATGTTAATTATATGGATTTTCTACAACACATGTATAAAATGACAACGATAAATAATCAACCATCATCCAGAGTGCACCACACAACTGCATAAGCATTAAATATAAATAATTAACGCTTACACAGTCTGTCGACCAATCGATCGACATACAGCTAAATAATTGGGATTAGTGTACGCCAAATATCATCCCAATACCCGTGTGGGATTTCAAACAATCAAACATATATTTTATTTGTGCAGTTGGACGATGTGTAAAATTTATCGTCCCAATCAATATCAATCAAATCAGTGTATATAAACAAATCTCCGATTTGTTTACAAATATTTATTTTATATACACGTTAAAAAATCTATTTTTAACTATAAAATATTTCTAACTATATAATATTTTATTTCATTTCACATCACATCACACAATCAACTACGTATCAAAATCAAACAAACAAGCATACAAGCCGTCCATGGTCTGTGGACGACGGGTGTCGGGTGCTACTAAACACCGTCTACATCCTAGTATATATTTTTAACTAGAAAATTAAATTAAAAAGTGAGAAGTTCTCACCAACTAGCTAAACCAAACGCCTCGACTCTTTATATGTAGAAAATCTCTACCATTTCTTCTTTCATCACTTTCGTCATCCGTAGCCACTACATATATAAAAATCACATTTTTATACTATTGCTATGTATATAAAAATTCTATTATTACACTACTACTATATAGATAAAAATTCTATTTTTACAACGGTGTTCATATAATAAAGATAATATTTTTTTATCACGCTATTCTCTATATAAAGATTTCGCCTTTTCAAATATAAAGATTTCGCCTTTTCAAATATAAAAATTTCGCCTTTTCAAATATAAAGATCAAATTTTTATTATCTATATGATATAAAAATCATATTTTTAATACTTATTTATAAAAATTATATTTTTATATTTCACATATGATAAAAATTTATATTTTTATCATTTTTATAATATAAAAAATCATATCTTTCCTACTTCAAAGATATAACCTTTTCGCTTTTAAAAATATCGTCTTTTACTTAATAAAAATCCGACCTTTCTTTTCCTTTGTAGAAATTACTTCCTTATGTAATTAAAAATCCGATCTTCTCATACAATAAAAATTCGATCTTTGTTCACTAACCTTGTAAAAGAAAAACTGATTTATTTATTTATAGAACTAATTATTTATATAAAAAAAAATAAAGTAATAAAAATAAATTGATTCAGAACTTACAGTGAAAATCGAGGGAGGGGGCGGTTTGCTGGCGTCCGTCGGAGAAGGGGAGGGTGGCTCGGCCAATGGCGGCGGTCGGATTGGAGGCTATGGTTTGAAAAAAGGGGGGCGGAGGCTGCGTTCGATTGGAAGGAGGGGGCTCGGTCAGGGAAGAAGAAGGGGAGGAGGAAGCGGAGGACGATGGAGGAGGGGATGCGGTGGCCGCGCCTTGGGCGGCGGCGGCGATTCGAGGGGGGGCGATGGCAGCGGCGGCCCCCCCCATCGCTCTCCTCTTCCTTTTTTTTCCTTGAATGAATTAAGAACGAGGGGGCCAGAGAGAAAGTAAGGAGTAGAGGAGAGAGAGAGTTTTATTTTTATTTTATTTTTTTGTTTCAAAAAAAAGTTGACTTTTTATTTCAACCTCGAAACGAGACCCACCGCCTGCCGTCCATAGCTAATTACCCCCATTTCGAACACAATGGGATATGTACCATAAGTTGATTCGATCGTTTCGATCAGTGTTCGTCAAAGTCAACATATAACTCTATATATTGAATTTGAACACGCATTTCAATTTACCGGGGTCACATACTAACTCGAAAAATTCCAAAAAAATATTTTCTAGCTTCGTATTGACGATACGGTCCTAACAAAACTAATTTCGTCAAATTCTGAGACCGTTTGAAAAATGGCCATTTTCCAGTCGATTAAAATCAACTAAAACTGGTCAAACGCGTTTTCCTTTGCCACGCTCACATACTGATTCGAAAAATTATGAAATTTGGAACCTAGCAATAACTTGACATCGCGGATCCAACAAAAGTGGTTTCGTCGAAATCCGAGGTCGTTTGCAAAATGGCTATTTTTAAGGGCCGAAATTCCATAGCGACTATTTTGAAATTTCAACTAGACATATCTTTTGATTCCCGCTATGAAATTTCGATTTTTCGGATTCGTTGGAAAGATATCCTCAAATAGATTCAAATATTATTGGTTTCACTAAAATCCGGTTTATTTTGCACCCGGTAAGTTCATTTGAATTTTTAAATCGAATTATCGAACTACCGCGCCATTTTCAATTCCTTTTATAATTATAAATAATTATTTATATCCTAACGATGACGTATATAAATATATTCGTCCGAAACTATTCAAATTAAATTTCTCATCGTTATTATTTAAAATATATCATTTTAAATATTCAAACTTCGCTAAATTCGCCAAAATAAAAATTTTAAACTGGCTCAGATTTTCCGGGTTGTTACAATCTCCCCCACTTAAAACTTTTCGTCCCCGAAAAGGAACGAAGCCGAAAGTTGTTTAACTAATCAACTCAGCTTTCAATATTTTCATTACGGCTTAAGTTCTTCAACTTTTCAGTTTCTAAGAACTTTTCAAATTTTTCAAAAATTTGCCTAACACCCTAAATTTTCGAAAAATTTCGCCATAACCTCCCCTGCAACGGGGACTTCGGGATATTTCATATAGCCTCCCATGGCCTTCTTCAACTCAAAAGAAAAAGAAAAAGCCAAGCGGCTAGCCAATCGGCTCATAAAATCATCATCACCCAAACAAAACAGTAAATTATGGTAAACATGTACCTATTTGTCGGGCAAACAATTTTATTCTTCTTCCCTAGCCTCCTTGCTATGACCTGTTCAATAGATATACATGTACTATGCATGCAAATGCGACTAATTCTCAATACAATTCACTATTTGATATAATTTGGTTATAGGTTCAACATTTAATTAATCAAACAATAATCAAACAACACAACCAGCAATCAATTAGTTGATTAGCTTTTCAAATTCATAACTTTGATGTATAGTCAAAAATCACATTTTTGATACCAAATCACAACAATATGCCCTATCTAATTTTGGTTCTCACACCAGTCTAATGGAAATATATAGACATCACACTTTCGAAACTCGAACATAAATACTGATGATGTGGCCACATCATCAGAATCATCCCCGGGTGACTAGAGTGTGATTCTATATCTACCCAATATATTAAAACTTCAAATACACGCGGATCAGACGTATACGCAAAACCTTTATATACTGGATTATCCAAATTCAATATAAAATAAATAATCAAATACGAATAATTGATTTAAATTTTCAAAACAAAACTTGTTTTCATTTCAAAAACACACTCTTCACACTCGTTCTAGGATACTACTGATCCCATCTCTAACGAGTCATTCCCGTTGGATATTACTAATCCAATTTCTGATGAATTCTTTCGTATGGTTCTAACATGTCTTGTTCTCTGAGCTTTGTAAACCAAAGCTCTGATACCAGCTGTAAAAACCCATAACTTCCCCGGTAAGGAAAGCACAGATAGTTCGAGAACAAGTCACAAAAGAGCGCAGACGGAAGAACATTTCATTGTATATTACAACAATTCCATCAGAATACAAGAATATACAGAGTATAAATAAATATTACAAAACAAAAAATTATCAGAGATTTAAATTACATTTTAATACATCGCAGCGGAAAATAATACAAAACACAACTAGAAGTAGATATACGGATACAAAGCTTTCTGGATATCGTTCCAGCTGTAAAACAGGATCCTATGAAAATAAATCTGCAAAACCATAAATACTAGCTGCCCGTATCAAAATAAGGGCACCCAGAGTTTAGGTTAAAACAATAAACTCCAGGTCAGTCATGTGACTGGTGTGAGAACTAAAACAGTTATTAATCTTTATTTTAAAGTTGGGTAAATCAAGGGACCACGCCGTATAACACGGAACGGGTATACTCCCAAGGATACCAGTGCATAAAACAACAGCGCAATGTTAAATAAAGAACAATGAAGCTATTATAAGACACAGGTCCCATCACACAATGCAACGAAAGCAGGAGGATAGGGTTTTTACCATATAATAGCCAAAGAATGCTTGATACATTTAAAATAGATTATTTTGATAGTACTATAAGTGTATTGTGTCAAAAACAACTTCAAATCATAATTATCAATCATAGACGACATAAGCGCCCCATCCCACTATGTCGCCATACTAGGCTCTACAAATAAAACCGCAAAAACACGTATTGGAAGATGGATTTCCATCTGTGAACCAAGGCAAAAGATAGTCCTCTACCGATTCGAGACTCTCTAGCCCAAGCCTCAAGACAAGTACTCAGTCAAGCCACTTGGATCGTCAGGGCCGGTCCACCGATGTGGATTAAAATGTCTGAACACTGCGTTTCCCTGCCCTTTGGGGGCGTAAATGAGCCAACGAATGACTCCATCGGACCCGGATCGTCCGATCTAACCGAGGCGCCTCGCAACAGCAACAACCACATAAGTCAAACTCGTCAGGGCGTGTAAAACCACTGACGCCACTTCTAACTAGAAAGAAACGCATGTCCTCCCTGAGGTCCTTCTCCCGTTTTTGGTTCACATCGGGGTGTGAGGCTCGCGAATCAACGCTACACAAAGCTATGCCACATAGGCGGTGCATTGATCATCAACCACAAGACTTTTTTTTTCAACAAAAGCCTTGATCAATTGCCACTTAGGCATGCCACACAGGCAATTCACTCCATGCGATGGATATCCATCAATATATAACCCCTGAGCTCGTACGTCTCAGAGAAGGGCATTAGTCAAGAGAATAAATTCTCCGCCGCCAAACAGATATATATTTAATAGAAATCAATCACACAGACTGAAATCCAATGTCAGACACACAATCCATTTACAAGTTCGTTCTGGGTCTGAATGAAACCGGAGGCACCTAGTACCCCGCATATCCATCGATCTCCAAGCACGTCTGGACGATCACCGACTGATTCCCTCCTCTTGGGTGTACGGCCCAATCAAGATCATCAGTAATTGTCCAAACGACGTGAAGACCTCCGGTCTTCGACCACCGTCTTCATCTTCGACACCACGTCGAATCAGTTATTCAGAATGGGATAAACCCGGTCTTTCTGAATAACTCGCGTATATAATAAACAAGTGTTACACAAACACAACATACGCTTCATTCCAATTCAGAATATTCTTTTATTCAAATATTCTTATATTTTGGGAAAGGTTCCCATTAATTTTATCAAAGATAAATTCTTTAAATTTATTCTTTAATCTCCTTTTTGAATATCAATTCAAACTAGTCGGGATTAGCGAACCACACCGAAGTAATCATTTATTTTATTTCCCAATCCCAACCTTTTCACCCCATGAAGTAAAACTGGTAATACTTCATATCTAACACCACAGTGTTATCGGTAAATTCAATTACCATTTCACGTTCAAATCTAATTAAAGATTTAACTACTGTTTGGAGTAAAACTGGTGATACTCCATTCTCGATCTTTTCAATCTAATTAAAGATTCATTAAAACTCCACTTAGTTTTAATCTTTAACTGGGTTAAAGAATCAGTGTCATTTAACACACGGTTCACGATAAACCCCAAAATCACATTCCATTAATTATCGGGCTAAAGAACAAGTGTTATTTAAAACTCTGTTCACAATAGACCCAAAAATCAATACCAATTCAATTCCAATTAAATGTTATTTAATTGGTACACTTCAATAAATCTAAATAAAAAGACTTAATCTTTTTCTCAATTGGGCTTAAGAACAGTGTTAATGAAGACACCATTCACGACAAACCCAAATCACATTTGATATTAAATACAAGGCTCTGAATAGAAAATATATCGGCTTATATTCAATATCAAATTCTACGACCAACAAATATCGTATGGGAAATAACGATATAAATATATCTTTCAAATTTCCATAACAATATCTGTATAATCACGAAATCCAACATCGAAATATTCCAAAGACAATTTCGATTCAAATCCACTCCAATTAAATTATTGGAAATTCTGGTTATATTTCAAAACCATTTCAAATTCACTTTATTTATTTCAAAAATAAATGAATTTCCATTCTAGTTCAAAACTAATTTATTTCGATAAAAATCTATTTTTATCTTTTCAAATATGGAGTTTTTCATCCCAATTCTTCACAAATCATTTCTTATGATTTTACAAAAATTATCACTATTTTTAATAATTTTATCAAGGCCCGTACAGTTGATTTCCATCAACGGCCATCGAACTGCACTTACACCGACCTTTTCCAAATTTGATTTGGACATAATTCCAAATCCAACCGTTAGATTTCTAATTTCTAATATTCGTTAGAAAGTTCTTTTCGATACGAACCCAACGACTCCGGTTTTAGGAGAATCCGACGGTGGGATCTCCCGCAGTATCCATTCGAAATCAATGGTCGAAATTCACGAACTGCCGTAGCGCGGGGCGTTCTATTCAGGCCATTTTATTATATATATAATATATATAATATATACTTCGTCGATTTCCTTTTAAAACGTATTTTATAAATTGTTTTAAATTCGTTTTCGAAATGATTTCAACTTCCTTTTCAAATTCAAATCAAGATTGAATTTTTCAATATAAATTCGTTTTAATTTCATTTCAAATCGATTTCAATTTGAATCGATTTCAATTCAATTTCAATTCCTTTAAATTCAATTCAAATCGATTTCATTTCTATTTCAATTTAATTCGAATTTCAATTCTATTCGAATTTCAAATCATTTCTATTTATTTCGAATTTCAAATCAATTCAATTTAATTTGAATTTCAATTCTATTCGAATTTCAATTCACTTCAATTTAATTCGAATTTCAATTCACTTCAATTTAATTCGAATTTCAATTCACTTCAATATTCATTTCAATTTGAATAAAATCGATATAAATATCGTTCACGTCAAAATGGCGCAAATCTAATCAACACGACTTTATATATTTCTATTTTCAAATATTTCTATTTCAAATATTTCTATTTCAAAACTAGAATGAGGCCCAATCAATTACCATATAATGTTAATTATATGGATTTTCTACAACACATGTATAAAATAACAACGATAAATAATCAACCATCATCCAGAGTGCACCACACAACTGCATAAGCATTAAATATAAATAATTAACGCTTACACAGTCTGTTGACCAATCGATCGACATACAGCTAAATAATTGGGATTAGTGTACGCCAAATATCATCCCAATACCCGTGTGGGGTTTCAAACAATCAAACACAGATTTTATTTGTGCAGTTGGGCGATGTGTAAAATTTATCGTCCCAATCAATATCAATCAAATCAGTGTATATAAACATATCTCCGATTTCCTTATAAATATTTATTTTATATACACGTTAAAAATTCTATTTTTAACTATAAAATATTTCTAACTATATAATATTTTATTTCATTTCACATCACATCACACAATCAACTACACATCAAAATCAAACAAACAAGCATACAAGCCGTCCATGGTCTGTGGACGACGGGTGTCGGGTGCTACTAAACACCGTCTGCATCCTAGTATATATTTTTAACTAGAAAATTAAATTAAAAAGTGAGAAGTTCTCACCGACTAGCTAAACCAAACGCCTCGACTCTTCATATGTAGAAAATCTCCGCCGTTTCTTCTTTCATCACTTTCGTCATCCGTAGCCACTACATATATAAAAATCACATTTTTATACTGTTGCTATGTATATAAAAATTCTATTTTTACACTACTACTATATAGATAAAAATTATATTTTTACAACGGTGTTCATATAATAAAGATTATATTTTTTTATCACGCTATTCTCTATATAAAGATTTCGCCTTTTCAAATATAAAGATCAAATTTTTATTATCTATATAATATAAAAATCATATTTTTAATACTTCTTTATAAAAATTATATTTTTATATTTCACATATGATAAAATTTATATTTTTATCATTTTTATAATATAAAAATCATATCTTTCCTACTTCAAAGATATAATCTTTTCGCTTTTAAAAATATCGTCTTTTTACTTAATAAAAATCCGACCTTTCTTTTCCTTTGTAGAAATTACTTCCTTATGTAATTAAAAACCCGATCTTCTCATATAATAAAAATTCGATCTTTGTTCACTAACCTTATAAAAGAAAAAATGATTTATTTATTTATAGAACTAATTATTTATATAAACAAAAATAAAGAAATAATAATAAATTGATTCAGAAGTTACAGTGAAAATCGAGGGGGGGCGGTTTGCTGGCTTCCATTGGAGAAGGGGAGGGTGGCTCGGCCTATGGCGGCGGTCGGATTGGAGGCTAGGGTTTGAAAAAAGGGGGGGCGGAGGCTGCGTTCGATTGGAAGGAAGTGGCTCGGTTAGGGATGACGAAGGGGAGGAGGAAGCGGAGGCCGGTGGAGGAGGGGATGCGGTGGCTCCGCCTTGGGCGGCGGCGATTCGAGGGGGTCGATGGCAGCGGCGGCCCCCCCGTCGCTCTCCTCTTCCTTTCTTTTTTTCTTGAACTAATGAAGAACGAGGGGGCCAGAGAGAAAGTAAGGAGTAGAGGAGAGAGAGAGTTTTATTTTTATATTCCAAAAAAAGTTGACTTTTTATTTCGACCTCGAAACGAGGCCCACCGCCTACCGTCCATAGCTAATTACCCCCATTCCGAACACAATGGGATATGTACCATAAGCTGATTCGATCGTTTCGATCAGTTTTCGTCAAAGTCAACATATAACTCTATATATTGAATTTGAACGCGCATTTCAATTTACCGGGGTCACATACTAACTCGAAAAATTCCATAAAAATATTTTCTAGCTTCTTATTGACGATACGGTCCTAACAAAACTAATTTCGTCAAATTCTGAGACCATTTGAAAAATGGCCATTTTCCAGTCGATTAAAATCAACTGAAACTGGTCAAACGCGTTTTCCTTTTCCACGCTCACATACTGATTCGAAAAATTATGAAATTTGGAACCTAGCAATAACTTGACATCGCGGATCCAACAAAAGTGGTTTTGTCGAAATCCGAGGTCGTTTGCAAAATGGCTATTTTAAGGGCCGAAATTTCATAGCGACTATTCTGAAATTTCAACTGGACATATCTTTTGATTCCCACTATGAAATTTCGATTTTTCGGATTCGTTGGAAAGATATCCTCAAATAGATTCAAATATTTTTGGTTTCACTAAAATCCGGTTTATTTTGCACCCGGTATGTTCATTTGAATTTTGAAATCGAATTATCGAACTATCGTGCCATTTTCAATTCCATTTATAATTATAAATAATTATTTATATCCTAACGACGACGTATATAATTATATACGTCTGAATCTATTCAAATTAAATTTCTCGTCGTTATTATTTAAAATATATCATTCTAAGTATTCAAACTTCGCTAAATTCGTCAAAATAAAAATTTTAAACTGGCTCAGATTTTCCGGGTTGTTACAAGAGGGAAAGCTGCTGAACTAGGCTAGAGTGAAGAAAGAAGCTTGTATTGAGATGCTCAAGTGGCACAGTGTTTGGGTACACGCGGTGAATAGAGAAGGCTTCAGTTGCAGGTGAAAAAGAAAATGAATAGTAAACTTCTATTGTGCCAAATTACAACTTACGTGGCCTAACCTTTTATTTAACCTGCCAAATGATGGCTTAATTAACATAGTTAAAATAAGTTAATAATATATATATATATTAAGTGGTAATAATATGCGCATCTGGGTTTAACATTTTTCGAACTGCCTAAAACACATTAGTGCCTAAGAAAGTTTCAAGGTACCAATTCTCGTTTTAATTGAGTTCAGATTTAGCATATATTTTATATCTATATTTGTATAAGGTGGAAACTCGTGCATGCTGCATGGGTGGGTATGAAGCTTTTTCGAAAGAAACTGGGGCGGAGAGAAATAGTAACAGTGGAAAGGGGTTTATCATGCGTGGAAGTAGAGAAGCAATGATGCCATGTATAATTTATTTAGAATGCGAAAGTTCCTAATCCTCCTTATAATCAATGATTAAAGTGACCTCATTTTCTGGGTGTACCTAATTAATCGTTACCAAACTATACGTATGACATGCCCAGTATAACTGAATATGCCTAATCCTGTCTTTAACGACCCTAATTATATTTTCATTAGTGCCTAATCTATGTTTTACTCATTTATTTTTATAACGTCAGTAAGTTGAGCACGGTTTATATAAATAACACATCGACCTGGGTAAGTTTAGTTATATGCCTAATTCCCTTTTTAATGAGTTATTTATGTCAGCTAAATTTATATATATGTATATCACTGAATCCGATTACATCCCCTATTATAATTAATTTTTGCCAAACTTAGTTTAACATACCTAAGCACGATCATAACATGACCCAATTCATCGAACTATAGGTGGAATAGATGTCAGTCTAATATTGTAAGGCGTATTGAACAATTGTTTTAAATAATATTAGACAAATGAAATTCCTATACGAATCTGGTTTGTTTGATCGACAATTATATTGTGGCCCAATTTGTTTAAAACACAATTAGAACACTCAACCAAAGATTTATAGATATATATAATACGGGTCGGGTTTATCAAGTATAATAACAGCCTATTATTTTAAAAATATTAAATTAGGGTATTAATTTATTTAAATTCATCGTAATTGTATAGTGTGTATAACGTTCTCATCCATGCACAGAATTGGACAAATCGGTTGCCCTGGAACTGTATCAGAGAAAACAACATTTTGGGAGCTAGTTTGGTCGCAGATGGAAGCAACTTAAGTTTTAATTAAATTAAACGCATGCATATAATTTAATTAAATCGAACCATTCAACGTCAGATGTAAAAACCCAAGGTGAGTTTAACTCACTCAGTTTATCCCATTTATATTTAATATAAGCTGGGTTTTTATTTTATGTGCAATGTTTGCTAATGGTTGATGATTGAATGACTGTTTGTTTGTATATTGAATATTATTTAATATTCATATATTAAACTAAGCGTTTGTTTAATCTAATCAGATTAAATCGTTATTTAAACGATTAGATTCCAAACAAGGTAACTTACCTTGTTGGTTACGCTTATAATAATATAAACGGATTAAATAAATAATTGTGTGTTTGATTGGATATTGTTAAGTGATTGTTGTTTTTTATTAAACTTTTTATTTATGATTACCAAAATAAATATTATCCTATTAAATTTGAGGTAACCCATTTTGATGCAGGGAAGGACAGGTTGGAGGGATCCAACCGGATTCCTCAAATACGTTTTTACTTTCATATTATATAAACTGTTCAATCAATTTGATTGATTGTTGAAAAAAAATTCAACACTTGTTAATATTAACCAGTGGGTGATATTGGCTGACTAATTATCGTCAAATGGACTGTAAATGAATCGTTTATAGAGAATTATTTACCATTAGGAAAATCAATAGAAAGGAAGTTATAAAAACTATTTATAACTAAAAACAGATTTTGAAATCTACTTTATATGGATTATTATTTTTAGCGAAGTTATCAAAGGAAATAAATAATTACATTTTGATTATACAACGAGTATATAAAGCGAGATTCGTAGATTTATGAGTTTTTAAACAAGTGGACATCAATTAACAAAATGGTCAAGGGTTAAATTAATTGTTATTTTTCCAATAAACAATTAAATGAGATTATTTAATTCAATTAGATTGTTCATTAAATCAAATGATATTATCTAAATTAATTTTATTAATGTAAAAGAAATAACTAAGTGGAAATGGTTAACAAAGTAATCTTGTTTGAGATGACCAAGTCAACTACTTGCATGAGAATTAAGTATTAAAGGTAATTATTGGATTGTTTAATTTTTATTGAAGTTAAGTATCATTTTAAAATAATCATTTAAGAAAGATTAATTATTTTATTTATAGTCGATAACGAAGTAAACCATTTGATGTAATGGATGTTAGACAGTTAACAAGGAGTTGGCTTGTAAACGGGATTTTAAAAAGTATAATATAAATTCATAAAGTGACTCGATAGACAAGATTTGATTATATAACAGTGTTTCAAATGAAACCAAGTTGTTTTGGTATATCGAGTCGTGATTTTTATAAAAAGAAATAAAATTAACTTTTATAGAAAAAATGTTTTGAAAGTAAACATATCGAGACAAAAATGGTTATAAAGGAAATGGAATTGATTAAGACGTGGTTTGTAATTAAAAGAAATTCCATATGATTATTTTTATGAGTTAGACTTTTGATCCAAATTCATGGAAGGAATTTTATAAAAAGGAAAGTTTCATACAAATATTTAATATGAGTTGGGAGTGAACGGAAGCTTAAGTGGATGGAAATTGATTATTCAAATAAAATCTAACGATAATATCTAAGGATAAGTATTTTAATGTGAAATAGAGTTATTTAAATCAAAAATTAAGAGTAGTGGTTTTTAAAAGGGATTCTATAGTAAATAGAAGGGTTGGGATAAGTACTGGAATGAGATTGCATTAATAAACTTCTATCTATTCTGAAGATAAGAATGTTGTCGACTCAAGGACTGAGAGGTAAATAAAATACCCCAACTTGAACGACTTCATGATTATACAAGAATGATATTAGTTTAGAAACGAGGGTAATTAAATGAATATTTTTGTAAAGGATATTGTAAACTAAAATTCGAGAGTTATAAGATGAATAATTTGATTTGAAAATAAGAATTAAAAAAAGGGGATTCCTAATGTTGGAGATTTATAAATTAGTTAACAACTATTTAACTAAAGAGACCAAGTCACTTCGTATACTGAACCAATGGATCCACTTTATTTTTATATTGATGATGATTATTATTTTGATTGTTAAATCACCAACTATCAAAATCTGGCCAAATCGATTATTGGTTCGGAAAGACCGGGATCGAATTAATGTTCGAAAACCATTCTGACCAATAAATACGTAAACATTGAAGATATCAGAAGATGGTCGAGATGGAGCATTGAAAACCGTGGATCTTCATAAGCGGAAGGATTACTTGTCGAATATTCAGTGGCTAGCTACCCGAGGTATTCTGACGTGATTCGGTCGTGGTTGAGATTTTACTGATTGCAAGGACATCTCACTACTGATCCTAGAATGCGGTAAGAGGGTGCCTTCGGTTCATCCTGTTCCTGGATGACTTGTATAGACGAGTGTCTGACAGAGTATTTCCAGATGGTCACGTACATTGATTTCTTCAGACATGCCTAGTGTATTTTTGAGGACGTCAATTAGTGTTTTGACGGATCTGACGATGTGGCATTCAAAGTGATGTGCCGATAAGTAAACGTAGCCTCATGCCTCATCAACCGAGAAATGACAAATCGGGCAGGCAACATGGCTATGTGGGTCACTCCCATTTGGGTGTATAATCACGTATATAGAGAAAATCCTTTTCTTCTTTAATCTATTTTGAGGTTGTCCCTTTTGGGAAATGGTTGCTAATCCCAACCGTTGGTGATATACATTCGATACACTCAAGCGAAATGAGTAGTCGGTCTTGTGTGGGCCAGGTTGCAAGACGTTCTTGTTGAACCCAGTGTATTTATTCTAGAGATACACTATCGGCAAGTGGTTCCATACCTTGTCATAGTCGGAATCCAATCTCCAATAAGCGCCACGGTTTTGATTGTATACTATATGTGTGGAGCGTGAGATGCAAGCATTCCACTAGATTATTATTTATTTGTATTTAGACACTATTATAATATCAGACAAGATATGATTTCAAAAATATTTTTTGGGGTTATAGTAAGAAAAAACCCTCTGTATTTATGTGTGGATCGGTCATACTATTATCTTTTTCTTTCAAAAGAATTTTGAATTTTAAAATCAAGTTGGATGATTCCCCTTAAAACTTAGTATGTTTTCTCACTCTGGTTAACTGACCGGGTATTTGTAATGCTCGGGTTAGACCGGGCTGTATAGGTTCAGGTCATTAGATAATATGAAGTTTCGAAGACGTGATGGAGGAGTTCAGACCTATAATTTAATCTAATATATTCCGCTATGTGATGTATATGAGGACAGGTTGTTATAACTGGCCAGTTGTATTGGTGTACTCTAATGTTGTAAGTAATTTTCAAGATCTCAATAAAGATTATTTCTATATTATATTTTATTCTGTTGTGATGTAAGACTCTGATTATGTGTTGTGTTGGTTCTCCTTCTTCTTCTATTCAAATATTTCTTTCTTATCTCACCCTCTAAATTCTTTTTATTGTCATCTGGCTTTCTAGTACAATTTGGGTTGGATTGGTGTTATTTTGGTCAGCCCAAAAGGTACTAGAAATTTGGGTCGCTACAATCAGACCATTCGAAATTTTGATATGGTATGTACAAGTTATTAAGGTTCCAAGTTTATTTAGTATTTAAATTGTTAGACCAAAAAATGGTCCTAACACCCAAATTATCGTATTTAGAGCGTAGGATATGAAGAAATAACTGAAAAAGTGAGAGAAAAGAAAGACAACAGAATTTTTATAGTGGTTCGGCGTCAACAAGCCTACATCCACTTCATAGTTTCTCATTTCATTCATGGATTACAATTACAAGGAATTCAATCACTCAATCGCTCAAATACAATGAATAATTCTCTCCGAATTCATTGATTTTCATTGATTTTCATTGGAGAAGAAGGTAGTTATTGGTGGGGGAATTCGGCCATGGCTACCATGAATGAATGAAATGCCAAAAGTCCCTTCAAATGGCCACGTTGTGGTGTATTTATAGCTGTAGAGAAGCTCTGGGCACTTCCGGTTCGGATGGGCCACGTGGCGTGACCGGAGGAGATCTCAGAAGTAGCGGAGAACGTGGAAAAGTGGTTACCAGGTCGTGCTTTGCCAAGTGGAGTCCGATCCGCAATTGTAGGAGTCGGTTATGCCAAGAGAAGAGGTCAAACTCTGTGTGCAGAAGCAGGTCCAGTCGGTTCGGATCGGATCCGAACCAGTTGTTCGAGCAGAATGCTTGCATGCACTTTTTTGCAGAATACTTCAGGCGGTTCGGGTAGAGGGTACTCCGATCCGATCCGGGGAGGGGGATCCGATCCGATCCGAAAGCAGGGATCCGATCCGATCCGAATGGGGGATCCGATCCGATGACATTTGCATGAATAATTCAAATTTTCCATCTTTCTATCACTCCATCCAAGTGATCGCCAATCAATGTAAGTTCATACTCAAGTCCCTAGCTTTGGGTAGCCTGGTCACAAAGCAGGCTAACATAAATTAAAACAAAACTTATAATTTTACTAAATAAACGTTGGGCCTCACCATTTCATTTCTCAGCCCAAAGCCTACTCACATGTCCACCTACGCCTGTAATCTTCCCCAAATCCAACGCAGTTTCTTCCCACCTGTGCAAACTTACCATAATCGGTTTTCCCTCTTCTTCCCTTTATTTTTATTTTTATTTCTTTTTTTCCTTTTCGGTCCTTACCTATTTTATACTAGCCCGTTTCTACTTTTAAAAACTTGACCCGCCTGTTTATCCGTCAAAAGACCGAGCCTGGGATGGAACTACAAAACAAGCGCTCGTAACATCTTATGTGACCATGTCTCCAACAAAATTTAGACGCGAATTGTGATTCAGGTACAGAAGCAAAGGTTGGTTGTTCATATTGGGACAAAGCCACTCAAACACCGAAGCAAAGCAAGTCGTCCATTCAACATAGGCTGAAGCGACCTCATAGCATAGTCGTAAGGGCAAACAGCGCCATACAAAGGCAGCAAAAGGACGAGCGCCCTTAAACTAAGAAGGTCGGTCGCACAAGGAACAAGGGAGAATCGAGTCTAGTCCCGCGTTATGCTCTTATAAAAGTTTCCAAGTTTCCCAAAGCATTCACTCTTACGAGGACGCCCGCTCCTATTGACCCGCTCGCACATTATAACTTAGTACAGCCGCAGACAGCTGGCTACAGCTAGCCAGTGGCATGACTGTAATTAACAGAATGAGCGATCTGTAGCCTGCATAAACGGATTTCAAGTCATTTCCCAAAGGAGGCACACCTATAAATACACCATGGCTGCCAACATAAGGGGGATCGGATCTTTGAAACCATGAAGTGCTGCAAAATCCTATCCTCAACTAATGATTCGGCCATGACGTCAAGTACAATCTTGTGATCAAGGAAAACAAAGGCATCCTCCTTCTCAATCATTCATCCATCCTTCTTCTCCTCAAATTCTAACATTCTCTTGTATAATTCCAAGATTGAAATATATAAACGAGGGTATATTGAGTAAATATAGAGATGTATGAAAAGAGAGAATTGGTGTATTTTGTAATCCTCATTATAAGATTGGGAATCACCTTCACAGTGGACATAGGCCTAATTAACGGCTGAACCACTCTAAATCTCGTCTCTACTTTACTTTTCTCGCATTTTTCATTTTCAATTGCTGATTAAACACGGTTCCATTTATTTCTTACGGTATCGGTGAAGTACAGTTTTAGTACCGTGGGTGTTTAGACCAATTTTGGTGTAAACATTTTGGCGCCCACCGTGGGGCCGTGTTTGCCTCTTTCCCCATTTCAGATCTGATAAGATTTTCTGAGAGGCACTGTGCTTGAAATCATAAGCACACCGAAGGAAATCACTAAAAAATCGACGGCGTCTTCGACGTTGCCACTTTGCCTACCATCCATCCCGGAGAAAAGGAACCGTAAAATGTTGAGGCGGCTGTAACCAAGAGGGAGTTGGAAGAAGCAATGACAGAGTTAACGAGTCAAATAACTATTGCAAATGATGCAGTGATAAAGAACATCGAGTCGATGCTCGTTGTTCAAGCCTCTATTGTAAAAGCCATACCAAGTGTCGCTGACCTTCCGTTCTCTCGAACAAGTCATGCAAGCGAAATAGAGTTTTTTTACTGAACAAGGAAATTCTACTCAGAAAACTACGTGTCGTGACTACGGGTACTGGCGAAGACCTAGCAGGGAGAAAGTCGCTCGTTCCATAAATCAGAATGAAAAGCACAGATATATCTTAGGTGCAAGAGGTGGAGTTTCGGAAAGAAGCGACAAGGGAAGAACCAAACAGCCTAAAAGGAAACCACGCTTTTTCAAGGATTCTGAATTCACCTCCCTTAATGACACCATAGGGAATATCTTCAGGGCAACTAAGAACACAAAAAAGTATCCAGTCCCAGAACGGATGCAAGTTAGAGATGCTGCCATAAAATCAAGAAGGTTCTGTCAATTCCATGACCAACCAGGACACGACACTAATGAGTGTAGGCACTTAAAATCGTTAATCGAGGGGCTGGTTAGGGAGAACCATTTCCAACAATATGTGCAAGACCATTCTCCTATTTTTCCACAAACAGAGGGCAACAAACTCTCTGAGGAAAGGACCTAAACTATCCCGGAACTAATGCTTGGCTAAGGATCAGTAGCTGGTGTCTCGACCCAGGAAGTTTTGAACTAAAATTCCCGTTACTATGCTCTATTACTCTGTTTCTTACCCTGTTTGCTTAATAGATAATAATTGTTTTACCTTGTTGTGCCACTTGCTATATTCATGATAATATTTGACAATGAATTACTTATAAATGCCTTGTACAAAGGAAATTATCATGCGCTTATCTGAGTACCATACTTATCGCTTCATGCTAAAAACTGATTTTTCAAAATGTAGGCATGATAGAAGCAATTAATCATACCCATCCTAGTTGCGAAGGGAGGGTTACAATTTGAGCAAAATGGCTTGAAAGCACTATAAAAAGCATGCGAATCAAATTGGATGTATAAGCATATCGCCTCAACAAGACATGCTGTTATAAGGCAAACAACAAGCCGAAAGGTGGTACTTCCTTTAGCAAGCATTTGCTGGAGAAATTGACATCAGGCTTCAAAAAAAAGGTACAAGAGAAATAATAAAAACGTCCCACGGATAAATACCTAGCTGGAAACATCAGTCCTAGTGTCGGAAGGACCGACAAAACATGTTGGAAGGACCAGCGCAAATCAGAAATCCTAGCCGAAAGGGGGTATCCAACAAGGTCTGTCAGTCCTAGAAAAATAAGGGCTGACAAGGCCGAACTTGGGTAGAAATTGAAACCGAAGACCTCCCATGGGGCACCCAAAAGAAAACACACATAATAACCACGTGTTGTTTTAAAAAAAATCATGAATTGATCAAATGAAATCATGATTCAAATTAACAGAATTTATGGAATTAAAAAGAGATTTGGTATGAGGACATCACCATTGTGTAAAAAATCACCAATGCCCACTCAAAACATACCACAGACTAGTTATAACTTCATTGCGAGAACTATTCGAACGATAAGATTCGCACGAACAATAAACTAAAAGTGCAACAGCTCATAAGAATAAAGTAATAAAACTATGATAGCATTTAAACGATACAGACGCAAATCCGCAAACATAAAATATTAAGCGAGGGTCGGCACTCGCACAAACAACCGGTCTAGGTACGTAATAGGTAAAAGAAAATAGGCTAGAATCAGACCATAAAGGTCACAAATGCTATTTCTTATACAGGGGAGGATGAACCAATTGTTCAGGCATTTGCTGATATATCTATACAAAAGAACCATCGAAGGAAAAAAGCTTATGATCTTGGACTATTAATCGACTAACTTCCTTTTGCGTTTCAGGGTGGAAACAGCCTTGGTATTCCAAAACTCTTCTTCATCTTCCGAATCAGACACATCTGGTAAAGATGGGTCGTCTGATGAAGGTGTGATGCGAGGGTTAGCGCTGGTAGATATTAGGACAGAACCAGAGGAGGCAGGTTGAGCAGTAGTGCCACAAACAGATGAAGGAGGTGGTGAAAGCACACCTGATGCAAACGAATAACATGCGCTAAACTCAGCAATCCCAGGTGAAGAAATAAGGAAATTTAAATCCAGGGTAGATTGGTAAATATCAATTTTACTTGCAGTTTCTAGGTATACAAAACCAGCCCCATAATCGCTCGCGTTAAAAGAAGTATTACCATGACCCACGCACTGTTTAACAACATTTTCTAGAGCTGAATACACGATAATGGGTTGAGTTCTTGCAACATCTAAGGCAGAGCGATCTGCGGGGGGAATAGGAGAGCTCAAAATATCAATCCTGATGGAATCAGGTGGGGCATAAGAAATGGTAGCGTCTGAACGTTCCCTCCTAAACGATTGAGCTCGCTCGTTCGCCAATATCCTCCTACCTTCAACCAGAGTCTTGCGGTCTTCTTCTTCTAAAAGCTGTTCTTGAATGAACTCATCATCAACATCATTGGAATATGAAAGTACCTATTCCCAAACAAGAACCAGAGTTCGCGGAAAATCCTTGTTCAAATAGCTTAAACTTCCACGACTCATGACACTGCAAACATAAATTGAAACAAAGTATTATCAGTCCCAATTCTGGCTTCATCAAGATCTCTGTGCAACCTGATTTTATTCTCTTCAAAGGCTCTAAGGGTTTCGTTCTGAAAAGCAATTTTGCCTTCGAGAGCCATGTTTTCCTGTTTTTGAGAAATTAAAACCTTCTTTTCTAAGGCCAAATTGCGCTCGGCAAGTTCTTGAGCAGACTGAGCTTTTAAAAGCTGCGCTCGGACACCCTCCAGCTCCTTCCTAATCTCAACATTTCTAGCCTCTAATCTATTCGCTTTAATGCTTCCATTCTTTAAAGAAAAAATCTCAGATTCTTGGGATCTAATCAAGTGGATCAGGCCAGCTTTGTCGTTTTCTAATGTTTTAATATGGTCCGGGTGCCGAGCGTTCAATTTATAGAATTCATAACCAAATTTGGCTCAATGTTCCAGTCGCCTATCAACATCCTTCATGGCTAGATTCAATTGTGTCTCAAATTGATTCTTAACAATGCTAAGCTGATTGGTCATTCTACTTTTTACGGCATCCAAAATTTTCATAGCATCTCGCCTATCATTGAGATGTAAATCCAGGTCAAAATGCATTCCCCTTAAGTCCCAACCGCTAAAGCGATCCTTAAGCGTTGAGTTTCCAGGAGGAATCCTATAAGGTGGACGATCACGTATTATTTGAACCCGAGCAGGGGTCGGGACAATAGATCTTGCAGAAGATTCAATCGGTGCAAGCACCTTAGCCTGATCAAGTACCCCACGCCTTAAAGAATCGACCATTGGAAGTTCAGAGGTATGTTGGACCTGAGAACTTGAAGACAGTTGGGAGTGCTTCACATAACAGGAAAGGTGAAACTGTAAGAGGCTTCGTGGATCAGTAAGATCGGCTTGTTTGGAAAAGCTATCCGATAACGAATAGTTCGCATTTACACCTGAAAAATAAAGCATGAGTTCAACAAGCGTTTAGATATTATCAGATTTATGGGAAATTATGCCACAAATAAGATGATATCAAAACCAGTTCTTGGGGAAGTTATGATGGCAGAAGCTTTCCCAGGACACTGAACAGGCCCTCAGATTCTTCCCATATCAGATACAACGGGTTCAGACATCACAACGTCACCTTGGTTCAAGTATTTGGCAGAGTCCAAATCCCACAGGTCTCCAAAAGTCCCTGAGGAACCTTCCGCCTGAGTAACAGGGAGAGCAAAACTTTCGGAGGTCATTCCAGAAATTACATCAACCCTCAAACCGACCGTGTTCTCATCGAATCTTCTGTCACTCCCCTTGGTAATCAAAGACGAAGGTCGACCACTTACATCAGGGATTAGACGTTTCTTTTTGGTAAAATACTTACCAACGGAGCGTTGAGAGTGAACCAGAGTCTTTTTAAAAGATCGTATAGAATGAATCAGCTGATACTTGCGGAGGTTCTCCTCTGAAAGCAACACCTCTCTGCTCCTTTCTTTTTTGTCAACAGAAATTAAAGAATTGAGGAGGGCTTGATCTAAAGTAAGACCCACAACCGAAGGAATCACTACAAGAACCGGAAAGAAATCCAAATGAGAAAGAGAAAAGGAGTAAGAATTCTAAGAGCAAAGGTGCAATTACCTCCTTCTGCCCATCGACCATAGAATCTACCAGGACATCGGACGAAGAAATATTGATCTGGGAATCCTTTAGCGCCATCCGTCAGACCAGTAATAACCCTACCATGCATATCTTCCATAAAAAGGAAAGAAGGACTGTCTACTTCCCTTCTCTTAAAAGTATACAAAGAACAAATATCCTTAAACGTGGGTTCCTGCTGCCAGACTTTCATGAAGAGTATGTATAGCCCAAGCAAAATTTGATACCCACTAGAATGCAACTGATATGGGGCAATGACCAGGTGCCGCAAAATGGACCCTAGGTAAGGATTAAAAGGAGAAATCGCCCCGCTAGACAGCATATGATAATTAACCGTCACATATCCAGAGGGCGGATGATCGGCCAATTCTTCCTTTCTGGGAAATCTGGCTTCGTCTTTCGAAAACCCTAAGCGGTTGCACATTTGCAAATATTGATCAAAAGAAAGTATCAATTTACGGCAACTGGTCGCCACCCTATCAAAAAAGCAAGGTCAAGGATGGATATGGCTAATGATCAAATCGGAACCAGTAGCCGGGGCAACCTCAATTACCCGTTCCAGGCCCTTTCGTTCCCCAGACATGATGAGTTAACTGGGATTAAGATGAATTAGCGGTTAGTTACATGTCAGCGCAGATAAGCATGCTTAAAAAAATTTATTGAGTTGCTAGTAACTAAAAGGAGGCAACTCTGGATAGATACACCTTCCAAATGGATCGTCAGTCATACCCGACAATAAGGGCTTACTAGCAGTATAATCACATAAAAGAAGGATTGAAAATTCAAAGGTATAAAACCATAGGCTCTGATTTGTTCGGTTGCAACTATTAATCGCACATGCCAAGAGAATAGTGAGAGGGGGGAGCAGAAGTATCGCTATGATATAAGTATCCCATCAAACATCCAGTGAAGGCATGATGAATTAGGAAATGCAGTTTCATAGGCATTTAAACAAGCAACTTGTCAGCATAAAAAGGGCTAAAAGTTTATCGTACAAATCGGGACCGTCGGAAGATTCTGCGTGAAATCCAAGTACATACCAAGCCAAATCAATACTTCTCAAACATCACAACCATGTGTGTTCAAGCAACTCGATGTTACCAGCTCGGAACCCTCTTTTACAAAAACGAGAGAATTAACCCAGAGTCAGAGGTAAGGGGGAAAATATTCACTTACGAGTAAAATTAAATTCGAAGAAAGAAGCGTTATAGTCGGAAACACAGCTGAAGTAAACCTTCGACCAAAAAAGGGTCAGGCAAAATGATCAATCGAACAAAGATAATCGAGGTTTCAAGAAGCAACAGCGAGGTCTTCTACAGTGAAATCGCCATTGAAGTAGGTTTATTGGAGAAATATAAAAGAGGGAAAATAAAGAGACAATATTTAAAGAAGACTAGAAGGCCCCTTTTTAACGATATGACAGTTCAATTAAAATCTAGTGATCCGGTTTTGCATACCCGGAAAATATCCCGCCAAGTGTCCGTAGACGAACAATTGTTGAAATATTAAAATTTTGAAAACATAAGCTACCTGTGAGGGAGCCTATTTTGCAGAGCATTGAACTTAATCCATCCAGCGATATTGCATCTCATTACTTCGAAGCTCGTAGTTTTTGATGTTTTAAAAACTACGAACTTCGAGGGGCAAAGGTTTATCCATCAAAAGACCGAGCCTGGGATGGAACTACAAAACAAGCGCTCGCAACATCTTATGTGACATTGTCTCCAACCAAAGTTATACGCGAATCATGATTCAGCCGCAGAAGCAAAGGTCGGTCGTTCATATTGGGACAAAGCCGCTCAAACACCGAAGTGAAGCAAGTCGTCCATTCAACATAGGCGGAAGCGACCTCGTAGCATGGTCATAAGGGCAAACAGCGCCATACAAAGGCATCAAAAGGACGAGCGCCCTTGAACTAAGAAGGTCAGTCACACAAGGAACAAGGGAGAATTGAGTCCAGTCTCGCGTTCTGCTCTTAAAATAGTTTCCAAGTTTCCCAAAGTATTCACTCTTACGGGGACGCCCGCTCCAATGGACCCGCTCGCACATGATAACTAAGTAAAGCCGCAGACAACTGGTTACAACTAGCCAGTGGCATGACTGTAATTAACAGAATGAGCTATCCGTAGCATGCATAAACGGATTTCAAGTCATTTCCCAAAGGAGGCTCACCTATAAATACACCATGGCTGCCAACATAAGGGGGATCGAATCTTTGAAACCACGAATTGCTACTAAATCCTAACCTCAACTACTAATTCGGCCGTGGTGTCAAGTACAATCTTGTGATCAAGGAAAACGAAGCCATCCTCCTTCTCATTCATTCATCCATCCTTCTTCTCCTCAAATTATACCATTCTCTTGTTTAATTCCAAGATTGAAATATATAAACGAGGGTATATTGAGTGAATATAGAGATGTATGAAAAGAGAGAACTGATGTATTTTGTAATCCTCATTATAAGATTGTAAATCACCTTCACAGTGGACGTAGGCCTAATTAACGGCTGAACCACTCTAAATCTCGTCTCTACTTTACCTTTCTCGCATTTTTCATTTTCAGTTGCTGATTAAACACGGTTCCATTTATTTCTTACCGTATCGGTGAAGTACAGTTTTAGTACCTTGGTTGTTTAGACCAATTTTGGTGTAAACACCGCCTCAAATGCTTTCTTCCTGGTTGAAAAACTACTCCTGCTCCTATACGAAAATTTTAGTAACCTATTGTCGTGCATTTCTTCTATCCTTCATGTTATCTCTAGTTCGAACCCACGTATGCGTCAGCTAACTCACTTCACAAATGGCTGCAAAAACTTCCTCCCGTTTTAACTCATGCAGTTTGATTGACATAGAAATATGTTTATTTTAAGCTCTTATTTCTTATCTTTTGTATATAAATAAATATTACTTGGGTATTGTTTTGTTAATTTTACAGATATTCCAACCCAGCCCGCATGCAACCAGAAATGTAAAGAAATAGAGATCAATTTGCTGTGTAATTGTAGTTTGAAGAATTGTAGATGAAGATCTCACATCTAGTTGCTGTTGGACAAGAAAAGGATTGATATAAAGGCTTTGCACATCACCAGTCAATGAAGAAATGTCAAGGAAGTAAGAGGAAAAGAGAGAAGGCCCAAATTTGCTTTATTTATCTAAGGCCCATTTATGTTTCTCATTGCAAACTAATTAGTGATGTAATGACCAGGCCCAGTTATCATTAGGGTTAGGGTTAGGGTTTGGTTATCCCCTATATATACCCTTGTAATGGCATTGTAGCCACCATCCTATCTCATCTCTTATTCCATTGTTCTAATAAAAGTTCTTCTTTCTCTTTTATTTTCTGCAATTTTTTGTTTTCTTAGCAACTAGTGTTGTCTATACGATTAGATTCGGTAGAACACTATTTGTATTTTGCACTTATTTGCATTAGTGATTTACCGTCTGATTAGATTCAGCGGAAATCCTAATTTTAATTCTTGTTTGTTATTTCAATTTCTGCAATTTCAATTTCTGCTTTTTATTATTTTCTTAGGTCAAATTGGGTTTGATTAGATTCAAATCTAATTCATAGTTTCATTTGCTTTCCATTGAAATTGTGATTTGATCGTTGGTTCAGTTAGATCTGTTCTGAATCAAATCACAGTTTTAATTTTGTTTTGTTTTATTTTCAAAATCAACCTCCAAAGTTCGTCTAACACGCCCACGAAACATATAAATAATAAAATTTAACTTTCCTCCCTGTGTTCGACCTGTATGCTACACACCTGTATGCTTGCAGAATTTATTACAGATGTCGCGCTTTTCTAATTCATAGACTAGCGTCGATCAAGTTTTTGGCGCCGTTGCCGGGGAGGTAACGGTTAAATTTTATTATTTGTTTAATTTCTGATTCGTGTTAGTTTTATTTTATTGTACTTTCTTTTGTTTTCTTGTATATTTAAAAAAAAAAAAAGAGAATTTCTTGATTGATTTGATTTGGCATTACGCAATGATGCTACAATCTTCATAACAAGAGAAAAACATAACATACCATTTTCATTGATTTTCTGCTCTTGCCAGTTCTATTTTCTTTTATTTCTTTCTTTCCTTTCCTAATCAATTTCCTCCTTTATACAAATATATTTCTTGTTTTACAAGTCCAAAAAAAAAAAAAAAAAAAAACTCTTTACAACTCCTTCTTGCAATCTTCTTTTTCTTCTTGTTTGATTCCTTATTTCTTTGCTTTTTCAAACTTTTTTTTCTATCAATCTCTTCTTCTTTACAAAAAAAAAACAACAAAAAAAAAAAGAAAACAAAAAAAAAAGAAAAAAAGAAAACCCGCAAACGCAACTCCCAATTCAACAACAAAACCATACTGTCTTCATCGCAAAACCAGTACCCGTGACTTCATTCCCCTCTCATCTCCTTCACAAACCATAAACAAAAATCTGCCAATCACCATACCACTGCTCACCACAACAAACTCCAATATCTTCTTTCCACACTTGTGCCAAACAGCATCTCTACAATACCCAACGTCCATACAACCTGGTTCACGCAAGCTTCATCTTTAAACCACACTCCACCTTCTGTCCGCTTCCACCGACCATAATTCTACCACAAACCACATCTACCAAAACCACTTTCATCGCACAGCAAACCACAGCCATCAAAACAGCACGAACATCACCCGTAATACCCCAAAGCCGTAGTTCATCCACAACTTCTACCTCCGTTCAAACAAGTCCGCACCCCATCAGCTTTGCAACTCCTTCATACCCACTTCCTAGAACCGCATATCAGAACATCATCCATCCAATTTCCGCACTGTCTGAACACAGTCATCACCACAAAAGCCTCTACGTTCGCCTACCAGACAGTCACGTATACCCTCTGCTATACTTGTTCCGGCAAAATAGTCAGACCTCACGCACCTCACAACTGCTATCCCTCAAACATCTACACCACCACAAACCATTAGCAAACAGACCCTTCTTCACATACAGCATCTACAAACAGCACCCTCTGCCTCATCCCACCATTTTCCAACGTTCCCAGATCAACCACATCATCCACAACCAATTCGAACCACAAATTCAAAGTTCTCCATCACACCTTAACCTCCGACACAGCACCTCTTGAGTTTCCACAAAACAATTTCAAACTTCAATCATCAACCTGCGAAACTCTATCTTCCAACTCCTGAAACCCTAATACCTGATTCGAACACTTCGAACAAAATCCGGAACCCCCAAATCTGATTCAAAGATCGCAAATCATCAATTCAAGCAAACCGCCGATTCGAAACCAAAATAAAAATAAAATAAAAAATATAAATAAAAGAGGAAGATGGGAGAATTAAATCGGGCTCTTGAGTATTTCTTTGACGGCATCCTTTCATAATCGGAGTACAAGATTTGGTTTCCTGATTCCATATTTGTGGCGTAAGTGCACTTTGTTTTTTCGGAATTAAAGAGTTTCGGTTCTCCAAAATAAAAGGAGTCGTTATTTTGAAGGGGGAGGCCAAATTCTCGGCTTGAATCAGGCATGATTTTTTTTGTTCTTGCTTTGGCAGTTTGATTCCTTTTATTATTGAAAAGGAGTGGTTGATTTTGACTGAATATACAAGGCAATAAGAAAGGAGGGTCGTGACCAATTTAGAATCTTTGGTCAGTATACTGTGATCGCCGATTTTTCAAGCGTGATCTTTTGAGGGTTCAATTTTTATAAAGGAACTGTGATTTGTTTCCTAACAGAAAGGCGTGAATTTTGATTGACCATTTTTGCTTTTGCGGGTCTGTTAGTTAAAAAAAAAAAAAAAAAACAGGTACAACTGAAATTTAAAAAAAAAAAGGTCTAAAATTTTTTTTTTTCGGGCTCCTAGCCCGAACCCGTGCCGCAGCGCAGTCAAGCATTTAATAGAGGGGGACAACAACAGAAAGCAGCGGACGATTCAGATGGGTTGGAGCGGTTGCACACCAAGTGGGGTGTGAACGCGCTAGCGCTTCCCAAATTCACTGGAGGACTGCCGATCAAGGTGAAAACTTTTAAAACTCTACAGGTGCTCTGCTGCAAAAAGAAAAAAATATATCGACAGTTGTTGTAAAATTTTCTGCAGGGGCAGCAGCTTTGAATGTACAATTTTTAATTTCTGCAATTGATTTGTGTGATTGTTGTTATTTCTGCAATTTTTATTCATTCTGTTAAGGGCAATACCCCAATTCACATAAGGTGAGGGATTTCATCACCCTTTCCTTAGCCCACAAATTGCATTTCATCGTAGAATCTGACTAATAATAACGGTTAGACGTTGGACTTAAGGGAGTCACGCGCTCATCTAGGGCTTAATTGTATTTTGACAGTTGATTCATTTGGAACGAATTATTTCTTGGTGTCTAGACTACGGCAGAGAAATAACCGTTTATAAATATTACGGTGATTCGTAAATATTATATCGGTTGTTACTCTGAAGGTACTTAAACCTTCGGCTGCATTGCTAGGGTGATTCCTGGTGCACCGATAACTCCTGTCCGTTAACTGGCTGAGAAATCTTTTGATCTAAGTAATCAAACGCATCACTTTATAATTTTGGGTTAAGAGCCAATAAGGACAGAACACTTCATTGTAGCTAATTTCTGTGCTTGCATTCAACAACAATGAGCGAAAAAAGTGTTAGCCAACAAAATTCTCCTAGGGGTTCTCGAATCAACCAAAATTTTCCAACCGAATTGGATCAAAATCGAGTGAATCAAAACTTTCCAAACTTTGGGGATCAAAACCAAATAAATCAAAATTTTCAGAACCTCAATATCCAAATGGATAGACCCCTGTCTCTTCGTGAACGATGTTATCCAACTAGGACCGTCCAACCCTCTGTCATCGTTTTTCCACCAGCTGAAGGAAGCAATTTTGAGTTGAAACATTCCTTTATTCAAGGGGTACCAAAATTTACTGGGTCTGAAAATGCTTATGAATTTCTGAGTGAATTTGAATTGTATGCGTCCACAACAAAAATGCAACAATTGTCTAACGAATCGATCAAGCTAAGGCTAATCCCATTTGCACTACTTGAAAGCGCTAAAAGATGGCTAAATTCTCTTCCAAAACATTCCATAAGAAGTTGGGATGAATTTGTCACTGCATTTTTGAAAAAGTTTTTCCCTTTCCATAAAACTCTTAAAATCCGAACTGAGATAAATCAATTTTGTCAAAATGAGGGGGAAACTTTTTCAAAATATTTTGAGAGATTCAACCAACTACTGTATAGTTGTCCTCATCATGGAATTCTAAAAGACAACTTGTGTCAAATTGTATATGAAGGGCTTAACTACCAATCTAAAACTCAACTAGAATCAATGTGTGGAGGAGATTTTATGTCTAAAACAGCCGATGAAGCTTGGCGGTTCTTAGAAGATTATTCTGAAAAGGACATGCAATGGGAATCAATTCGCGTTCCCAATCGTACTTCTACTAGAGGAGTGCATGTCGTGGACCCAAATCAAATCCCCGTAGAAAATCAAACTCCTCAAGCCGGAGAAGGGTTACCCCACTACTACTCTCAGGACCAAGCCAATGCTATAGCTCAAAATAACCCTTACTCAGCCACGTACAATCCTGGTTGGAGGAACCACCCAAACTTTTCTTGGTCAAACCCCAATAATTCGGCAAACCCATCTCACATGCAACCCTTTATTCCCAATCCGAATTACCAAGCTCCACCCCCCAATTCTCAAACCTCACAAGCTGCACCTCAATCCAAACAACCTTATAGGCACCCCAATTTTCAATCATCGAACCAATCCTCTCAATCTTCTCAACCATCACAAGATATTGTTCGATTAGAAAAACAAATAAATAATCAAGACGCTAAAATCGACCAACTAATGCATATGATAAAGGAAATGGCGAAAAATAATGAGAAAGGAAAGTTGCCTAGTCAACCCGAAGTGAATCCAAAGTATAACCCTCGTGCTGTAAACTCTTGTGAGGACGAAAACCATAATCCAGTCAACGCTATTACAACCCTTCGATCTGGAAAGAGGATTGATAATAACGTGGACGACCCTGACGAACCTTCTAACTCGACCCCAATCCCTAATCTTGATGATCACCCATTGGCTTCGAATACCAATTCTTCCAAACCTCAAATTCCCTTAAATGTTGGCAATCCCAACATTTCATCTTCTACACCCCTACCACCTTCTTCTTCGAATGATGAAACTGATCGTAGAGTCGAAAAACCAGTTGCTCCTTTTCCCCATAGACTCAATAATAAGAAGAAAGCAGCAAATTTCGATAAAATCTTGGAAATTTTCAAACAAGCCGTGTGAACATTCCTCTTTTAGACACCATTGAACAAATTCCTCAATATGCTAAATGTCTTAAGGAATTGTGCACACAAAAACGTGCGACCAATGTCCCAAAAACCGCCTTTCTAACTGCGAATACAAGCTCTGTTCTTTCGAATCTTGCCCCAGTCAAGTATAAAGACCCTGGCTGCCCTACGATTGATTGTAAAATAGGAAACACTCACATCTCTCGTGCCCTACTCGACCTTGGTGCCAGTGTCAACCTTCTCTCTTATACTGTCTATCGTCAACTTGGACTAGGGGAGATTAAACCAACAAACATCACACTTCAACTAGCCGATCGATCCGTCAAAAAGCCATTGGGAATTATCGAAGACGTCTTGATACAAATCGAACAGTTTTACTTCCCTGTCGATTTTATAGTTCTAGAAACAGAGCCTGTCTCAAATCCCAACGTTCAAATACCATTGATCTTAGGACGCCCTTTCTTAGCAACCTCTAATGCTGTCATTAATTGTAGGAATGGTCAGCTTCGACTCTCCTTCGGGCACCTAACCATCGAGCTAAACATCTTTAATCTCAACAAACAACCTAGGGATTTTGAGATCGATGAAATTGACATGATTCAAACTACAGTTGATGAAACCTCAAGTGACACTTCTGAAGCCCTGAAAATGTGTCTTGACCATTTCAACCCTGATTTCGACGAACTCGAATACATTTCTGAACTAAACAAAATTCTTGACTCCGACACTTCGCCACCTGAATCTAACCAAGGAATGTTGACCAATGTTGATACACAAGAACTTCCTAAGTTAGACCTCAAACCCTTGCCAACAGCCCTTAAGTACGCATACTTAGACTCTTCAGAAACTCTTCCCGTAATCTTGGCTTCTGATCTTACCAAGGACCAAGAAGAGAAACTCTTAGAAATTTTGCGGGAAAATAAAGATGCTTTGGGGTGGGAACTGAGCGATATAAAAGGAATTAGCCCATCAATTGTGGAACATCGCATACATTTAGTTGATGAGGCTAAACCCACCCGTGAGGCTCAAAGGCGATTAAACCCAAACATGAGAGAAGTGGTCAAGGAGGAGATAATCAAATGTCTAGACAATAACATCATCTATCCCATCTCTGACAGTACTTGGGTGAGTCCGGTACAAGTTGTACCAAAGAAGTCGGGAGTCACAGTGATCAAAAACGACAGTAATGAACTCGTCCCAACAAAAATCAAAACCAAATGGCGTGTGTGCATCGACTATCGAAAGCTTAACTCAGCCACACGAAAAGACCATTTTCCCTTGCCTTTTATTGACCAAATGCTCGAACGCTTAGCGGGACATGAGTACTACTGTTTTCTCGATGGATACTCTGGCTATAACCAAATCCCTGTTGCTTTAGAGGATCAACATAAGACCACCTTTACTTGTCCCTTTGGAACCTTTGCTTATCGTCGCATGCCTTTTGGTCTTTGTAATGCCCCCGCGACTTTCCAAAGGTGTATGATGAGTATTTTCTCTGATATGGTGGAAGAATTCTTGGAAATATTCATGGACGATTTTTCAATATATGGATCATCTTTTTCCCAATGTCTCACTCATCTAGAACTCGTCCTTAAGCGTTGTAAGGAGAAATCACTCGTGCTTAATTGGGAGAAATGCCACTTTATGGTAAAAAGGGGGATAGTTCTAGGTCATGTCGTCTCCAAAGATGGCCTAGAAGTCGATAAATCCAAAATCGATTTGATTGCTAATTTACCTCCTCCTAAGTCTGTCAAAGATGTTCGTTCATTTCTTGGCCATGCGGGATTCTATAGAAGATTCATTAAGGATTTCTCAAAAATTTCAAAACCTCTCTCGAATTTACTTGCCAAAGATGTAAAGTTTGAATTTTCCAATGATTGCAAAACATCTTTTGAAACTCTCAAATCACTCTTGACCACAACTCCCATCATTCAACCTCCTGATTGGACTCAACCCTTCGAACTTATGTGTGACGCTTCTGATTTTGCTATTGGAGCCATCTTGGGTCAGCGTATCGATAAACTCACTCGAGTCATTTATTACGCTAGCAAAACTTTAAACGAGGCCCAACTGAATTACTCAACTACTGAAAAGGAATTCTTGGAAATTGTCTTCGCTCTTGAGAAATTCAGACCATATCTCATAGGATCCAAAGTCATAGTTTACACTGACCATACTGCCTTACGATATTTTCTTTCTAAGAAGGATGCCAAGGCCCGCTTGATCCGTTGGATCCTTCTTCTTCAAGAATTCGATATAGAAATACGAGATAAAAAGGGTTCTGAAAATGTCGTAGCTGATCATCTCTCTCGAATTGTGCACGAAAATGATAACGACACCAAATCGATGACTATTTTCCTGACGAACAACTCCTTTCGATCTCTAACACCCCTTGGTACGCTGACATTGTGAATTATCTTGTCACACAACAAATGCCCGCTGAATGGTCGAAACAAGATAAACAAAAATTTCTTTCGAAAGTTCGAAACTTCTATTGGGACGACCCATATCTTTTCAAATACTGTCCCGACCAAATCATTCGAAGGTGTGTGCCTGATCTTGAACACCAAAGTATTCTCTCTTTCTCACATGACCATGCTTGTGGCGGTCATTTTGGAGCAAGAAAAACTGCTGCAAAAGTTTTGCAAAGCGGTTTTTATTGGCCCACACTCTTCCGTGACGCTTTCGAATTTTGCTCTAAATGTGAGCGATGTCAAAGAACGGGTCGAATCTCTAAGCGAAACATGATGCCCCTCAACCCCATTTTAGTGATTGAGTTATTCGATGTTTGGGGCATCGATTTCATGGGACCATTCCCAAATTCATTTGGGAACCTTTACATCCTACTTGCGGTAGATTATGTCTCAAAATGGGTTGAAGCCATTCCGACCAAAACCAACGACAACAAGGTTGTTGTCAAATTCCTCAAAGAAAACATCTTTTCACGTTTTGGCACACCTCGAGCTATCATTAGCGATAATGGTACTCATTTCTGTAATCGTGCTTTTGAGTCCTTGCTCAAGAAATATTCAATCACACACAAGCTGTCGACCCCCTACCATCCACAAACGAGTGGGCAAGTAGAAGTTTCCAATAGACAAATCAAACAAATTCTTGAGAAAACCGTGAGTTCCAATAGAAAAGATTGGTCCGTAAAACTGATTGATGCACTTTGGGCTTTTCGCACTGCTCATAAAACCAATCTAGGGATGTCACTATATCGATTAGTCTTTGGAAAGGCCTGTCACTTACCTCTTGAATTAGAGCATCGTGCTCTTTGGGCCATAAAATTTTTGAACTTTGACTTAGAAAAAGCCGGCTCACATAGGAAGTTACAAATTTCTGAATTGGAGGAATTAAGAAATGAGGCGTATGAAAATGCGAAAATCTACAAAGAAAGAACCAAAGCCCAACACGACAAAAACATACTTCGTAAGGAATTCAACGTAGGTCAAAAAGTTCTTTTATACGACTCTAGACTTCACTTGTTTCCAGGAAAACTCAGATCTCGATGGACTGGACCTTATGTCGTGAAAACAGTATACCCTCATGGAGCGGTTGAAATTGAAAATCCTAGAGATGGAAAAGTCTTCAAAGTAAACGGTCAACGACTGAAACCATTTTTGGAATTTGAGCAATATGACGAAGACGACTCTATCGATCTGCATGATCATCCACCATGAAATCAGGTGGTACACGTTCTTTTTCTTTTATTTTTCTTTTTCATTTTTTTATTTTTGTTTTTCTGCCTTAGACGGTTGGGACACTGTCTGACTCAAGTGTGGGGGGGAGTCTGCATTTCATCCATTTTCATTTTTCTTTGTTTTTATTCCTTTTTATTTTCAGCCATTTAAGTAGGACCATCATGCATTTTAGACTGTAGTAACATGCCATTTTTTTTTTTTGAAATACGACTCATTTTCAATTGATATAACAAAATAAGTTTACAATTTTTAGCCAGTTGATAGTATTTTTTTCTCTCAACTTAGATCGAATAAGAAATATAATGAAAAGTTTAATTTTGAGGGATAATAGTGTAACCGGTACATAGGGAGATTCTTAGGTGATGGCCATGAAATCTATTCTATATTGTAGACTTTGTTAAAATAAGTGGAGGACTTAAAATACTTATATTGGCTTTTCAAATCTTTGAAACTAAGTTGTGTTAAGTTGAATTCGCGTAACTCTCTTTTATGCTTATATTTTCGATAATAATAATAGTATTCCAAGGGTATCCAACATTGCTTGTATATCGAGCGTTGGTGTGCAAACCCGCCAAGCTCTATCCGACACGTTGTTGACAAAGTCAAAGTTGGAATATCTTGGTCTCATTTTATGGGATTGGACACCTAAGGATTACCGACACGTTGTTGACAAAGTCAAAGTCGGCCTGCACAATCCGCCAAGCTCTTTACCCACTCTCCGTTAGTCCGCGAGGCAGTGCATGGGTGGTAAACCTTGGTCTTTTTAGTTAGGTGTATGTACTTAATCATAAATATTAAAATTTTATAGAATAAAGAATAAGCGATGATACCTAAACATTTCTTGACCTTATTGATTTGACTAGCCATACATGAGAAAATTAGAATACCACTTTGCAAACTGTGCCAAGCAAACTAAGAATTTATTTCATGGCTGCACTATGTTATCGACCGAACTAACTGGCCAAACTGGAATTTAACATTTGAAAACTTGATTTATATTGGAAATTTGTGACAAGTCGAGGTATCTAAAATAAAATCAACTGACTAGAAATTGTTAACTTAATTTGTTGTACCACTTTCCTGAAATAAGTCGTGTTGTCATTTTTCGTTTTTATTTTTGCATATGTCCATTGCATTCATGTAGTTTCATTAGAATCATAGCATACTGCATGTGGATTTTGTGGGTAGTATCCGCTGAAAACCCTCACGAGACACCACTCGTCCTACTAGGGACACCTAGAGGTTTAACGGCTTGTTGCATACGCTCAATGCAATCGTGTTTCCTACGAAAGTGTGACCTATCTAGTTTAGTTTTTCATTTTTTGTTTTACTCGAGGACGAGTAAAAGATAAGTGTGGGGGTATTTGATTGACATAGAAATATGTTTATTTTAAGCTCTTATTTCTTATCTTTTGTATATAAATAAATATTACTTGGGTATTGTTTTGTTAATTTTACAGATATTCCAACCCAGCCCGCATGCAACCAGAAATGTAAAGAAATAGAGATCAATTTAATGTGTAATTGCAGTCTGAAGAATTGTAGATGAAGATCTCACATCTAGTTGCTGTTAGACAAGAAAAGGATTGATATAAAGGCTTTGCACATCACCAGTCAATGAAGAAATGTCAAGGAAGCAAGAGGAAAAGAGAGAAGGCCCAAATTTGCTTTATTTATCTAAGGCCCATTTATGTTTCTCATTGCAAACTAATTAGTGATGTAATGACCAGGCCCAGTTATCATTAGGGTTAGGGTTAGGGTTTGGTTATCCCCTATATATACCCTTGTAATGGCATTGTAGCCACCATCCTATCTCATCTCTTATTCCATTGTTCTAATAAAAGTTCTTCTTTCTCTTTTATTTTCTGCAATTTTTTGTTTTCTTAGCAACTAGTGTTGTCTATACGATTAGATTCGGTAGAACACTATTTGTATTTTGCACTTATTTGCATTAGTGATTTACCGTCTGATTAGATTCAGCGGAAATCCTAATTTTAATTCTTGTTTGTTATTTCAATTTCTGCAATTTCAATTTCTGCTTTTTATTATTTTCTTAGGTCAAATTGGGTTTGATTAGATTCAAATCTAATTCATAGTTTCATTTGCTTTCCATTGAAATTGTGATTTGATCGTTGGTTCAGTTAGATCTGTTCTGAATCAAATCACAGTTTTAATTTTGTTTTGTTTTATTTTCAAAATCAACCTCCAAAGTTCGTCTAACACGCCCACGAAACATATAAATAATAAAATTTAACTTTCCTCCCTGTGTTCGACCTGTATGCTACACACCTGTATGCTTGCAGAATTTATTACAGATGTCGCGCTTTTCTAATTCATAGACTAGCGTCGATCACAGTTGCTCCTTATGAAGGCCATAGTCATACCTTCGAAATTTTTTTCTCCCTCTATATTCCATTAAAAACAAGCCGCATTCACCACTCAACTCCTCACCAAATTTCCTTTAACTCTATACACATTATACCGAACTCGCTCATCCTTGAAACTCTCCACGTACAGCAGTTCCTCACAACACTACAGTGAATTATCGACCAAAAGTTCCATCCACCATCTCCATAATTTGCACGCAGACATATTTCTCCACCACAAGTCCACAAATAAACTCGAAATCAAGAATTTATGCTGGTATAACATGCGATTTCAAACCCTAAATCACAAACATCACGTTGGAAAAAAAGTGCGACCAAGAACAACATCGAGCCCTATAAAACTTGTATATGAATTGTAATGGCCCGTATTTTTGGTAGTGAAATATTTAAATTATTTTATTATTTTAAATATTATATTTGGTATATTTATGGATTCTTAATATTTAATTCGTTTATTAAATGAAGTTTAAATATTAAATTTATATATAACTTAAACGAGCTCAAAATGGCGCAGTAGTTCATAATATTGAGTTTTGAACTTCAATTGAATATACAACATCCGATATAAGTCAGATTTCTGTGAAACAAGAAATGTTTGAATCTAGTTGATTAAAATTTTCGTATGGAAGAGAAGAAACTAGATTTCATATTATAGATTGTTAGTTATGTCCAATTCAAATTATAAAATAGTCGCTATGGAAATCATTTTTGGTTTATATTTAGGCTATAGAGATATTCTATTTTGATATTTATGATAAAAATAATTTATTATTATCTAATTGAATTATTTGGGAATTTATTTATATTTTTCAATATCTTATAAGCGTTAAAAATAGCCATTTTTCAAACGATCTCGGTTTTCGATGAAATTAGTTTCATTGAAACAGTAGTGTTGAATTATTGTACGATATTAAATTTTATGGCAAACCGATGCCATATGTGGCTTTGGTAGCCATAAATGTCTCTGTTTTTATTTAATCATTTATATTATTTTGGCCAATTTAGACAGGGATAACTTTAAAGGAATAAACGACTGGCCAAATGAACTCCGATTTTAACCATACAAATTTCATTGGATACATAACGAAAAGGACTAGTAGAATTTCAAAGTTTCAAGTTGATTGGATTTATCTTGTGATCGTAGGAAATTTAAACACATGATTTTTTACCTGTGAATTATAAAGGGATTTTTACAAATGACCTTGGAATTCGACGTAACCCATTCCATCGGGTCCAGAATATATTTTTATGCTAGGATTAGGAGTTTCGTCTCATTTAGACATTGTATATGGTGGTTTTTAACACAATACTTCATGACGAAGTTTCATTATATTATAATCTATATACTAAAATATCTTGGTAGGACAAACCAAGAGACAAAGAGCGGCCATGATTTGATATTGGGAAAGACATCAGATGGCTATAATTTGTCCACGTTTTACAACACAAATGGTGTTAACTCTGTTAATACCACCGTTAACAGTTTCAATCCTCATTTAACTCCACGATTACTCCACTCACCCAACATCATCGTTTCAAAGGGAAACTCACATTTCAGTTTAAACCTAAAACCATATAAACATTTTTCCATCTTCCTTCCTCATCGATATTCTCTCATTTGTTCCCTTTCCCTTCTCTGCTTCTATTCTCCTGTCGATACACCTCTCATCAAAATTCATGTCAAACCCTAAATTCGGCCATCCACTTCATGATGAAAACAGAGAATAATTTGAGATGCAACACAAAGAGATGAGTAAATAGTAGAAGATGTGCAATAATTTAAAGTACTCAAAGTAAGAAATGTCTAAATTCAAGTTTCCCTTTTTTAAATAGATTTGTAATTTATTTGATTTGGCACTTTCGGATCAAATAATACTCAACTCTTTTGTTTTTCTTCTACTATTGGATGTTACTGTTTTGATTTCCTGTCTAATATGCTGACTATTCTTAGATAAACGGATTTATATATTGGGTTTTTGGTATCACCTCCTCTCAAGATTGATCTAGGAGTGTCGATTAAATGCATCCAAATGTTATACATAATATTATGACATACTAATACTATTATGTCTTTTCGATGTTTCTATTGGGTTTACTAATTGTTTTGAAGTTATTTCCAAAAAATGAAGTGGCGCTAGAAAATACAAAGAACTGAATTGTAAAATTAAAAAAATGATGTATCGTGCAAAGAAATGCTAGGACACATACTAAGAAGAAGGAAAACCTATAAAAGAGGGAAGAGGAGACTACCTGCACCAAAACTATAGCAACCAATGCTGAAATAATCAATATTCAGGGAGACCCATGACCGCAATGATGCCTTGAGACAAGATATCAAGCAATAGTAAAAAAAACATCATAGCAAACAACAATAACAAAATTACTCTAATGGTGTAGAAATAATAGAGATTGGCTGAAGCTTGAGCGATTGGATGGGCTGAAAAAAGAGATTCACATGGCTAACTCAGCATAACTAAAGACCCTTGCGGTGAAAGAAAATTTCGAACTACAGTTGAACTTAGAAGATATGAAATCGACAGAGGTGTGAAGCCCATCAAATAAAGCTTCATGCTGAAATTTCCAATATAGGTATATTTTTCATTTTGTGGATAAAAATGCTTCTTGATAATTAGTCTGTTACATTTTTCTCTCGCCGTCATTATGTTCACTTCTGACTATAGTAAGTGTATCAATAGATTGTATGTTCCCATTTTCTTTTTATAGCTAATATCATTTTGTTCACATTGACTGAATAATGCGGAAAAAATTTCCTTTTTGTGCACATTCAACGCAATACTAATATATGAGATGCCTAATTAATTTTCCATTTTAAAAAATTGAAAAATGAACAAAATCAAACATCTGATGGGTTTTTGTTTTCTGCATTCTCAGTACTGTTCACGGATCTCATATGCTTTGAAGTGTGCTAAATGTTACACTTCCTATGCCATATGCTAAATGTTACACTTCCTATGCCAGGAATGAGATATATGTACAATATTATATTATAATATATATCATAGTTTAACAGTGGTATTCAAATTCTCAGTTCCGGACATTGATGCATCAGCTGCCCTTAATAGCTACTTTGCTTCGCTTAATACTCAACAATCTGCATCAGGTACATGATAGGTTTGTTGATCCATCTGTGCATAAATATGAAAGGATTTTAGATTCTATATGTTTCATGTTTAACTGCAGCATGCGAAGGTGTCGCCATATGTGTATTTTAGGTTATATTGGTGATAGTAGGTAGCTTGCAAAGGTTTCTTCAGCCTTGAAGCAATCCTTCAGTTTAGTTTACCACCTTCTTTTTTTCGCATTCAGTTCAGTTGTTGTAGGCATAATATTGTGTTTTCTTCAAATTTCACTTCTACCTAACTGTATATTCTGTAGCTTAATATTTGTTTAAATCATTTTATCTACTGATTTTTTTTGGGAGAACTTATATTGCACTACTTGCAAGATGATTCTTGATACATTTTCCATTCATAACTCATGATTGTGAAACTCCTATAGTTATATGCTATTTTGAAATGCCTCACTATACTTATAAATCATGTAATCCATGTTAACCATTGATGCTATAAAGGCTTCTCTTGCATGTTAGAACTTCTATAAGACAAGTACAAGATCTACCATTAAATTAACCATTGTTGTTGCTACAAAGGATGACTTACAATAGGAATTGCTTAGATGAAAAAGAAGCTTGAAGAGAAAGATTTGTTTTGTTATTTTGGAAAGATTGCTTTGTAGTGTTTGCTATGACAGCTAAAACATATAACAAGACAGTTAGTACGGAATGTGTGTAGAAGAAGCTTCCATGTTAATAAAAGCGGTGAGAGAAGTTGCAAAAATATTAGAGTAAACCAGAATTATACCTGTTATAAATGATAAAGGTTTTCATACCATTTAATGATATGAATATGCATTGTTTATGTTTTCCACAATATTTCAGGTGAAAACGACATCATAACAATGTGTATCAGTTTAATAAACACTCTTTATTGCTCCATTTTATTGAAATGCTAGAAGTCATTTGATAAGTACATAATACAATTATCGAAATTTTGACTTATATTGTTGGAAGATATGACCCAGACACTTGCGAAGATGTACAGAGAATAAAAATATGTTTTTTGTACGTTAGTGTAAATATATTCATTTGTCCGATGCATTATAATATAATTTGTTGGTCTAAACTGATTTGTATTTCAATCTTTTCCAGTTAATATTGTACGTTTGATCGTGCCTTAGTACAAAAATATTAATTTTCTCTTCTCACTTTAACGCATGTATTTGTTGGCTTAGGGTGTGTTCTTTGCAAGCGGAAGCGGAGAATTTAAGTGGAGAATTATAGCGGAGAATGGTAGTTAGCGGACCATGCGTTTGGCGGTTTAAGCGGAGTATTTTATTTATATTTTGTAATTTAACTAATTACCGATTAAACATAACATTATAATTATTGCTAAATAACACAGTTAACAAACATAACGGTCCATTACATAAAAACAGTACAGAAAGTGATAAATTGCAGAAATAATATTATGATTCCTAAGCGTTGCTTGGTCCGTTCTTGATCAGAAAATACTTGTAGTCAGCAGAAAGTTGATCGCGCTTTGTCTCAAATGCCATCCATGTTATTGCATCGTCATCGTTTAAGAGGTTGAATATATCTGCCTTATTGGGATCTGCAACTATGTGTAATGCTTCTGCTAAATTAAAATCTGCTCCTTCACTCAAACGTTTAACGCGTCCTATCATATCAGCTGGACTTAAAGAATTTCCTGTTGACCGCATACTGTTTGCTGTCAAATTGTTCGGGGTCGGACTTTCCGTAGTTGTAGATTTTTGCACTTTTCGGGCATGGAGGTAATCGACGAGATCAGCAAACTTATTGTCCATGTCACCACACCCTTTTTTGAAACCTCTCTTTTTACCAGAGGTTGAACCAACATGTCGAGTTCACTGCTGAATGGGAGTTTCGGGCACGTTTGTTTGAGTGGCCGGTTCAGGAACCCAAGAATGATGCGTTGGTGAATTCAAATTGGGAATAGTATTTTGCCCATGGTCTTCAGTTTCATTGAGCTGACTATGGAATTGATCAAATGCCCATGGATTAGCATAATTCCCAAGCAAAGAGGGAGTAAACTGTGGTGTTTGTTCAGGTTGAGTAACAGCAGGCGTATATGCTGGCGTATACGTCGTTTGTCCAGTTGCATGTGTGCCTTGAAACAGTTGTTGTTGTAGCTCCAAATGCTCTAGTGGTGACTTTTTAAATTTCAGAATGGATGGTCCAAATTCCTATTTTAACAACATTAATTAATAATGGATCTATTAAAAACAAAGTAGAAGTTTACCGCGAATACCTTTAAACGATCATCCCACCATTCATCAGAGCCTGAAACAGTTTGACGATTAGGATCCCAACCAGCCCCAGTTTTGTTGTTCAAGCTTTCCCATTTAACCCATTCCCTTCGAAGACTATCATACTTATGCCGGACTTTGTTTTCGTTGATAAAATCCAGAGTTTCATCTGTTCTTGTAACGTTGATTTCGACCGCTGCAGCAATAAATTTTTCAGCTATCGCTTTGGTAACCCCTTTCTTGTTATTACCACATTTTCCATACGCTGCAACGACGAATTTAAGCAATAGTCGTGTTACTTCACTGCTCCAATGGTGTTTAGGTTGTCGATTTTCCATTTTTAAGTGAAGATAGAGGAGTGTTTAGAGAAGTAGAAGATGAATTTGGGGTAGATGGAGGAATGGAGGAGGGTGGGATTTTATAGAAGAGATGAGGTTGAGGCCTAACAGATCAAATTGGAGCCATTGGGAACCGACGCGTCGGTTCCCAACGGCTCCAATTTGAGCCGTTGGGCAAACGGTCCTTAATGGACCGTTTTTCAACGGACGCGTCCTGTAATGACCCGGATTTTTGGCGACTTTGGTTATCGACATAAACTCGATGTCGATAACCAAAAACATCGAAAAATCCTGGTAATTAATGAAAGAAATTAGAGGGTGAGGATAGATAAGATAGAAACTTAGAATATAAGAAGAAGAACACAACATCAGAGTACACGAATCTCACAGCGGAACGAATAACATATAATATATAACATAACTTTGAAATATAACAGTTATGTATACCATAGCACTTATCAGAGTACAGCACTTACAATACAGCGGAAATAAACTACAACTATATGATCCAGAAGTCTCCTGCTCCAGCTCTTCTAGTATATCTGTAAATCCCGACTACTTGACTGCCCGTACAAATTTAGGCACCCAAGAGTTTAGGGAAACAAAACAAAATAAACACCGGGTCAGTCATGGGACTGGTGTGAGTAAAACAGTTTAAAACGGTCTGAACAAGTAAACGATATCTCATAGACCACGCCGTATAACGGAACGGATTTTTCCCTTATGAGAATCCAAAATATCTTTATATCAAAAACCTTTTGATATTATAATAATGTCTGTGTACAAATAGATATCAATCTAGCAGAAACGCTTTCATATCATGTTCTACATATAGTATACAATCAAACCACAAGCACGTATTGGGTAATGGATTTCCAACTATGACAAGGTATGGAACCACCTTCCGATCAGTGTACTCTAGGAACGATACACTGGAGTTCAACAAGAACATCTTGCAACTCAGCCACACAAGACCGACCACTCATTTCGCTTGAGTGTATCGAATGTACATTACCAACGGTTGGGATCAGCAACCGTTCCCGTATATATATATATATATATATATATATATATATATATATATATATATATGGGACAGCATTGATAGATTAAAGAAGCAAATGAATATTCTCTAGATATGTGATTATACACCCTACTTCGGTGCGACCGACTTAGCCATGCTGCCTGCCTGATTTCTATCATTTACCGGATGTGAGGCTAGAAGCTACGCTTATCTTTTCACGTACCACATCTTCATTCACTTAGAATGTCACATCGTCATACCATCTAAATCATAAATTGATTTTCCCAAAAATACCACAGGTATAAGCTAAGAGAAACGAATTCCTCCGCCACCAACGTAAATATGTTTGAAACGATCAACTTACGTGATCTACCAGATATACTCTGTCAGACCTTCATCCATACAAGTTGTCCTGGGGTTTGACAAACCGAAGGCACTATTCCGTAAACAGGACAGCCCTTGCACTTTACTTCATCTTCAATTATCTTTGGCATATATGATTCGCAACGCTTATGCCAATACGGAGTGGTTCTTCGGATAATAATCCAACCGGTCTCTCCAAATTAACAACGTTAAAAATGGTCAAAACTTCGATAGTCTATGATTTAACTATCAAAGAAAAACACGTGTACAAACAACGATATTATTTCCAGATGGAAATTATATCGACCAATCATCATTTAACATATATATACACATATATATTCATATTGCCTTATTTTCTATGTTTAGAAAATATATGTTATTAACACTGGAAAGCGTTTCCATCTGCTTAATTACGTATCACTATTCTTCCACATCTATCAGACTCTAACTATAAACTAACAAGAGAACAACTTCCCAGGTATAAACCCCAAAGGCCGAAACCAACATCATATCGATACACAGAAATATATTCAACTTATTAATCTCTAGTCAGTTTCTAATTTCTGTTTAACTCCATTTTGATTTACTCTAATTGAATAACTCTATTTGTTTAACTCCTATTCGGATAACTAATATTGAATTTGTAACAACCCGAAAATCTGGGCCAGTTTAAAATTTTTATTTTGGCTATTTTAGCGAATTTTGAATATTTAAAATGGATTATTTTAAATAATATCGACGAGAAATTTATTTTGAATATAATTCGATGTATATATTATACGCGTCGTCATTTGAATATAAATATTTATATATAATTATAAATAGAATTGAAAATGGCGCGGTAGTTCGATAATTCGATTTCAAACTTCAATTGAATGTAGCGGGTGCAAAACAATCCGGATTTTAGTAAAACCAAAAACATTAGGATCTAATTGATGATATCTTTCCAACGAATCTGGAAAATCGAGATTTCATAGCGGGAATCAAAAGATATGTCCAGTTGAAAATTCTGAATAGTCGCTATGGAATTCAGGCCCTTAAAAATTGACATTTTGCAAATGACCTCGGATTTCGACGAAACCACTTTTGTTGGATCCGCAATGTCATATTATTGCTAGGTTTCAAATTTCATAATTTTTCGAATCAATATGTGAGCGTGGCAAAAGAAAACGCGTTTGACCAGTTTCAGTTGATTTTAATCGACTGGAAATTGGCCATTTTTCCAACGGTCTCAGAATTCGACGAAACTAGTTTTGATAGGACTGTATCGTCAATACGAAGCTAGAAAATATTTTTCGAGAATTTTTAGAGTTAGTATGTGACCCCGGTAATTTGAAATGTACGTTTAAAATTAAATATAGTGATTTAAATGTAAATTAAACGGAAACTGATCGAAACGATCAAATCAGCTTGCGATACATATCCCATTGTGTTCGGAATGGGGGTAAAACGCTATGGACGACAGGCGGTGGGCCTCGTTTAGAGGTCGTATGTGAAAGTCAACTTTTTGAAAAATAAAATAATTAAATTAAATAAAAAATTAAAATCCCTCCTTCCTCCCTTTTGTTTCATCTGCCCCCCCCCCCCTCTTCTTCATTTCGTAACGGAGAAAGAAAGAAGAAGAAAAAAAAACCCCAATCGAATCGCGCGCCTTCCCCTGGGTTCACCGCCGCCGCCCTTACCGCGCCACCACCCAGAAGAGCCGCCGCCTCCCCTACAACGTGCCGCGCCGCCGCCTTCTTCTTCTCCTCCTCCTTCTTCCTCCAGCGATCGCGAACCCCCCCTTTTTTTTCCCTGCTGCCGACCGCACCCCTCCCCCTGGCGCCACCGTGAGCCGCGAAGCCCACCCGAAGCCCCCTCCGAAGAAGGTGAAACCCCCCCCCCCCCTCTGCAGTCGAACACTGTGAGCTCCTTTTCCTTTTTTATTTTTATTTCGTTTTGTTTAATTAATTGTAGGAGGATAAAAATACAATCTTTTATATTGTAGGAGGATAAAAATACAATCTTTTATATTGTAGGAGGATAAAAATACAATCTTTTATATTGTAGGAGGATAAAAATATAATCTTTCATATAATATAGAAAGGTCAAAAGTATGATTTTTATATAATAGAGAATGTAAAAATATTGTTTTTATATATGTAGCGAAACAAAAATATGAATTTTAGTGAAATAAAAATACGATTTTTATATTATATAGATTATAAAGGCGAAAACTTTATTTTTATAAAGGCGAAACTTTATTTTTATAAAGGCGAAAACTTTATTTTTATAAAGGCGAAAACTTTATTTATGAAAGGGCGAAATCTTTATAAAGGGAATAGCGTTATATAAATAGAATTTTTATCTATATATTAGCGGTATGGAAGTGCGATTTTTATCCATATGGATTTGAAGTAAAAATTCGATTTTTATATATTGAATAGCATAGTAAAAATATGATTTTTATATATTGAACATCGTAGTAAAAATTCGATTTTTAATATATGAAGTGATTATAAAAATATGACTTTAAATTGAAAGTGAATAAATAAAAATGTGATTTTTTATTTTAAAGACATCAGTATATAAAAATGTGATTTTTACATATGTAGTGAAAGCGGACAACGAAGATGATAAAAGGCGAGAATGAAGAAGATTTCTATAAAAGAAGAGTCTAGATGATTGGATAGCTTCGGTGAGAACTTCTCACCTTTCAATTTCATTTTCTAGTTATATATATATATACTAGGATGCAGACGGTGCTTAGTAGCACCCGACACAATCGTCCACAGACCATGGACTTGTTTGTTTGGTTGAATAAATTAGTTAGATTATTTGATTGAAATTGAATTGTTTGGTGAAATGAATGGATTTGATTGATGTGTGAATGGCGTGGGCCTTCACTAGACCGGGGATAAGGCTAGGCCTCGTCCCGTTTCTAGTATCGTGCCGTTATGCCGCCGAAATTTTCTAAAATATGTTAGAAAAATAGAAATATCATTTTTATTGAGTAAATGAACTGAATAGAAATTCATGTGTTGAAATAGAATATTTTATCGTTAAAAATATAATTTTTAACGTGAAGTGAATAAAATAAGATATTCATTTACAAACCGGACGGTTTGTTTATGTACACCTATTTGAAGGACATTGATTGGGACGATAAATTTTACACGTCGCCCAACTGCACAACTAAAATCTGTGTTTGATTGTTTGAAACCCCACACGGGTGTTGGGATGAAATTTGAAGTTCACTCATCCTGATTGATTAAATATGTCGATCGATTGATTGACAGGCTGTCATAAGCGTAAGATATCTATATTTGATGCTTATACAGTGTAGTGCACTTTGGTTGATGGTTGATTATTTTTCAATGCTATTATATACATGTGTTGTATGGAATCCATATAATTAACATTATATGGTGATTGATTGGGCCTCATTCCAATCGGGAAGATAATGAATATTATAAAAGAAAATTCATGTGTTGAATATAAAAATAGTCATGTGTTGACAATGAATAAGGGTTGAAGATATTCGTGTGTTGAGTAAAATATTTTAAATAATAAAAATTACACCTTTATCATATTTACGATTAGAATCTACTTTACGGTGGAGTCTAATTAAAATCAAACGATAGATACCATAGTTTTATAAAATATTTTACATAACAAAAATAGTGATGTGTTGACAGTACTCATGTGTTGAGATTAGTCGTGTGTTGAAAGAAATATAGATTCATGTGTTGAATGGGATAAATATTCATTTGTTGAATAGAATAAAGAAGTTTTTGAAAAATATAAAGCCGTGTTGATTAGAGATGCGTTATTTTGACGCGAACGATATTTATATCGATTTTATTCGTTTTATAATGAATATGGAAAGGTGATTTCAAAATCTAATATTTTGAAATGAAATTCAAATTGAATTAGATAAAAATTGAAATTGAAATTTTATTGAATCAATTTGAAATGAATTCGAATCGAATATAAAATGAATTCGATTCGAATTGAATAGAAAATGAACTCGATTCGAATTGAATAGAAAACGAATTAGAATTTGAATTGAATGGAAAGTGAATTTGAATTCGAATAAAACAGAAATGAATTCAAATGAAATTAAATTCAAATTGAATTAAATTGAAATGAATTCGAATTGAATTGAAATCAAATCGATCTGAAATTGAATATAGTGTTGAAATGGTTTTGAAAACGAATGTAGAACGATTTATAAAATACGTTTTAAAAAGGAAATCGACGAAATATATATATATTATATATATATAATGGCCTGAATTGAACGCGCCGCGCCGCGGCAGTTCGTGAATTTCGACCATTTATTCCAAACGGACATTACGGGAGATCCGACTGTCGGATTCTCCTAAAACCGGAACCGTTGGGTTCGTATCGAAAAGAGCTTTCTAACGAATATTAGAAATTTGAAATCTAACGGTTGGATTTGGAATTATGTCCAAATCAATTTCAGAAAAGGTCGCTGTAAGTGCAGTTCGACGGCCGTAGATGGAAATCGACTGTACGGGCCCTGATAAAATTATTAAAAATATTGATAATTTGTGTAAAATCATAATATGTGAATTGGAAAGAACTGGGATGAAGAATTCCACATTTGAAAGGATAAAAATAGATTTTTATCGAAATGAACTAGTTTTGAACTAGAATTAAAATCAATTTATTTTTGAAATAAATAAATTGAATTTGAAAGTGATTTTTAAAAATAATCAATATTCCCAATACGTGGATTAGACTGGAGTTGAATTGAAATTATCTTCGGAATATTTCGATGGTGGATTTCGTGACTATACAAATATTGTTATGGGGATTTGAAAGATATATTTTATATCGTTATTTCCAATATGATATTTGTTGGTTTCAGAATTTGATATTGAATATAAGCCGATATATTTTCTATTCAGAGCCTTGTATTTAATATCAAATGTGATTTGGGTTTATCGTGGATCGTGTTTTAGATGACATTGGTTCTTTAACCCAGTTAAAGTCAAGATGTTGATTTTTGAAAAGATTAAAACTAAGTGGAGTTTTAATGAACCTTTAATTAGATTAGAAAAATGTGAATTGATAATTTAAATTATCAAATCTGAAAGGTGATCGAGAATGGAGTACCACCAGTTTTGCTCCAAAGCGATAGTTAAATCTTTAATTAGATTTGAACGTGAAATGGTAATTAATTTTACCGATAACACCGTGGTGTTAGGAATGGAGTATCACCAGTTTTGCTCCATGGGATATATAGGTTGGGATTGGGAAATAAAATAAATAATTACTTCGGTGTGGTTCGGTAATCCCGACTAGTTTGAAATGATATCCAAAGGAGGATTAAAGAATAAATTTAGAAGAATTTATCTTGGATAAAATTAATGGGAACCTTTCCCTAAGAATGTGATTTTGTGAATAAAAGAATATTCTGAATTGGAATGAGGCGTTTGTTGTGTTTGTGTAACATTTGTTTATCATATACGTGGGTTAATCAGAAAGGCTGGGTTATACCCATTCTGAATAACCGATTCGACGAGATGTCGAAGATGAAGACGGTGGTTGAAGACCGGAAGTCTTCACATCGTTTGGGTGATTACTGATGATCTTGATTGGGCTGTACACCCAGGATGAGGGAATCAGTTGGTGATCGTCCAGACGTACTTGGAGATGGATGGATATGCGAGGAAAGTGCCTCCGGTTTCGTTCAGACCCAGAACGAACTTGTAAATGGATTGTGTGTCTGACATTGGATTTTATTCTGTGTTGATTGATCTCTATTAAATATACATCTGTTTGGCGGCGGAGAATTTATTCTCTTGATTAACGCCCTTCTCTGAGACGTACGAGCTCAGAGGTTGTATATCGATGGACATCAGTCGCATGGAGTGAATTGCCAATGTGGCACGCGTAAGTGGCAATTGATCAAGGCTTCTGTTGAAAAGCAAAGTCTTGTGGTTGATGATCAAAGCACGGCCTGTGTGGCGTAGCTTTGTGTATAGCGTGAATTCGCGAGCCTCACACCTCGGTATGAGTCAAAAACGGGATACGGACCCAAGGAGTGCATGACGTTTCTTTCTAGCTAGGGTGGTGTCAGTGACCTACCAGCCCTGACATTTATATACTTTTCACCTGTGTGGTTGTTGGATACGAGGCGCCTCGGATATAGGTCTGTAAGGACCGGGAAACGTGTGTTCAGGAATTGCCAATCCTCAAAAGTAAGAGAGGACCGGCCTTGGAGGATCCAGGGATTGCTGTGTGCGGTCCCGAGGCATTTGCTAGAGTGTCTCGAACGCGGAGAGGAGCTTGCCCCTTGCCTCGGCTCATGACGGAATCCAATTTCCAATACGTGTATTGCGGTTTTAATTGTAGAACTAGTATGGCGACATGATATATGGTACCCATGCCGTCTATGATTGATATTTATGATTGAAATTGTTTTGACACTATACACTTATAATAGTATCAAATGATTTGTTTTAAATGTATCAAGCATTATTTGGCTATTATAAGGGAAAACCCTATCCTCCGGCTTGCGTTGCATTGTGTGATGGGACCTGGGTCTTATAATAGCTTCATTTTTCCAAAAAGCATTGCGTTCTTTTGTTATATGCACTAGTATTCTTGGGAGGAAACCCGTTCCGTGTTATACGGCGTGGTCCCTTGAATTACTATCTTGAAAGTAAAGTTTTAAATAACTGTTTTAGTTCTCACACCAGTCACATGACTGACCTGGATTTTATTGTTTTAACCTAAACTCTGGGTGCCCCTATTTTCCACACGGGCCGCTAGTAGTTTTGGTTTTGCAGATTTATATTCACAGGGTCCTGATTTACAGCTGGAACGATGCTCGGAAAGCTCTGTATCCGTGTATCACTTTCAGTTGTATTTTGTATTATTTTCCGCTGCTATGTAATTTATTGTAATCTCTGATATTTATTAAATGTAATTTATTCATTTATACTCTGTATATTCTTGTATCTGATGGAATTGTTGTAATAACAATGAAATGTTCTTCTGTATGCGCTCATTTGTGTGTTGTTCTCAAAGTATTCGTGCTTTCCTTCACGGGGAAGTTACGGGTCCTTACAGTGGTATCAGAGCTTTGGTTTACAGAGCTCGAGAACAAGACACATTAGAACCATACGAAAGAATTCATCAGATATTGGATTAGTAATATCCAATTAGAATGACTCGTTAGAGATAGGATCAGTAGTATCCTAGAACGGGTGAAAAGAGTATATTTTTCAAATGAAAACAATTTTGTTTTGAAAATTTAAACCATTTTAAACGTATTTGATTATTTATTTATTATGAATTTGGACAATCGAGTATATATAGATTTCGCGTATACGCGTCATGAACGTATATTCGAAGTTTTAATATACTGGGTAGATATAGAATCACATTCTAGACATCCGGGGATGATTCTGATGATGGTGCATCATCATCAGTATTCATATTCGAATTTCGAAGGTGTGATTTCTATATATTTCCATTAGACTGGTGTGAGAACCAAAACTAATATAGCTTGAATACATTGTTGTGAATTGGCGTCAAAAACATGATTTCTTGACTATATATCAAAATTATGAATTTGAAACTCTAATCCACTAATTGATTGATGTTTGTGTTGTTTGTTTATTTGTTTGATAATTTTTGAACAATTATGCCTAATTGAACCAAATATTGAATTGTATTGAAAATTGGTCGCATTTGCTTGCATATGCATATACTTACATTGAACAGGTCATAGCAAGGAGGCTAGAGCCAGAGAATAAAATTTGTTTGCCCGACAAATAGGTACATGTTTACTACATAATTTACTGTTTTGTTTGGGTGATGATGATTTTATGAGCCTATTGGCTAGCCGCTTGTCTTTTTCTTTTTCTTTTTGAGATCTGAAGGACCGGGGAAGCTATTTGAAATTCCCCGATGCTCCCGGTGCAGGGGAGATTATGGCGAAATTTTTCGAAAATTTAGGGTGTTAGCCAAATTTTTGAAATTTTTGAAAATTCTCAGAAACTGAAAGGTTGGAGAATGCAAGCCAGATCGAACGTAGAGTTGATTAATCAAACCACTTTCGACTTTGTTCCTTTTCGGGGACAAAAAGTTTTAAGTGGGAGAGAATGTAACAACCCGAAAATCTGGGCCAGTTTAAAATTTTTATTTTGGCTATTTTAGCGAATTTTGAATATTTAAAATGGATTATTTTAAATAATATCGACGAGAAATTTATTTTGAATATAATTCGACGTATATATTATACGCGTCGTCGTTTGAATATAAATATTTATATATAATTATAAATAGAATTGAAAATGGCGCGGTAGTTCGATAATTCGATTTCAAACTTCAATTGAATGTACCGGGTGCAAAACAATCCGGATTTTAGTGAAACCAAAAACATTAGGATCTAATTGATGATATCTTTCCAACGAATCCGGAAAATCGAGATTTCATAGCGGGAATCAAAAGATATGTCCAGTTAAAATTTCTGAATAGTCGCTATGGAATTCAGGCCCTTAAAAATTGACATTTTGCAAATGACCTCGGATTTCGACGAAACCACTTTTGTTGGATCCGCAATGTCATATTATTGCTAGTTTTCAAATTTCATAATTTTTCGAATCAATATGTGAGCGTGGCAAAAGAAAACGCGTTTGACCAGTTTCAATTGATTTTAATCGACTGGAAATTGGCCATTTTTCCAACGGCCTCAGAATTCGACGAAACTAGTTTTGATAGGACCGTATCGTTAATACGAAGCTAGATAATATTTTTCGAGAATTTTTAGAGTTAGTATGTGACCCCGGTAATTTGAAATGTACGTTTAAAATTCAATATAGTGATTTAAATGTAAATTAAACGGAAACTGATCGAAACGATCAAATCAGCTTGCGATACATATCCCATTGTGTTCGGAATGGGGGTAAAACGCTATGTACGACAGGCGGTGGGCCTCGTTTAGAGGTCGTATGTGAAAGTCAACTTTTTGAAAAATAAAATAATTAAATTAAATAAAAAATTAAAATCCCTCCTTCCTCCCCTTTATTTCATCTGCCCCCCCCTCTTCTTCATTTCGTAACGGAGAAAGAAAGAAGAACAAAAAAACCCAATCGAAACGCGCGCCTTCCCCTGGGTTCACCGCCGCCGCCCTCACCGCGCCCCCACCCAGAAGAGCCGCCGCCTCCCCTACAACGTGCCACGCCGCCGCCTTCTTCTCCTCCTCCTTCTTCCTCCAGCGATCGCGAACCCCCCCCCCCTTTTTTTCCCTGCTGCCGACCGCACCCCTCCCCCTGGCGCCACCGTGAGCCGCGAAGCCCACCCTCGAGCCACCCGAAGCCCCCTCCGACGAAGGTGAAACCCCCCCCCCTCTGCAGTCGAACACTGTGAGCTCCTTTTCCTTTTTTATTTTTATTTCGTTTTGTTTAATTAATTGTAGGAGGATAAAAATACAATCTTTTATATTGTAGGAGGATAAAAATACAATCTTTTATATTGTAGGAGGATAAAAATATAATCTTTCATATAATATAGAAAGGTCAAAAGTATGATTTTTATATAATAGAGAATGTAAAAATATTGTTTTTATATATGTAGCGAAACAAAAATATGAATTTTAGTGAAATAAAAATACGATTTTTATATTATATAGATTATAAAGGCGAAAACTTTATTTTTATAAAGGCGAAACTTTATTTTTATAAAGGCGAAATATTTATTTTTATAAAGGCGAAAACTTTATTTTTATAAAGGCGAAAACTTTATTTATGAAAGGGCGAAATCTTTATAAAGGGAATAGTGTTATATAAATAGAATTTTTATCTATATATTAGCGGTATGGAAGTGCGATTTTTATCCATATGGATTTGAAGTAAAAATTCGATTTTTATATATTGAATAGCATAGTAAAAATATGATTTTTATATATTGAACATCGTAGTAAAAATTCGATTTTTAATATATGAAGTGATTATAAAAATATGACTTTAAATTGAAAGTGAATAAATAAAAATGTGATTTTTTATTTTAAAGACATCAGTATATAAAAATGTGATTTTTACTATGTAGTGAAAGCGGACAACGAAGATGATAAAAGGCGAGAATGAAGAAGATTTCTATAAAAGAAGAGTCTAGATGATTGGATAGCTTCGGTGAGAACTTCTCACCTTTCAATTTCATTTTCTAGTTATATATATATATACTAGGATGCAGACGGTGCTTAGTAGCACCCGACACAATCGTCCACAGACCATGGACTTGTTTGTTTGGTTGAATAAATTAGTTAGATTATTTGATTGAAATTGAATTGTTTGGTGAAATGAATGGATTTGATTGATGTGTGAATGGCGTGGGCCTTCACTAGACCGGGGATAAGGCTAGGCCTCGTCCCATTTCTAGTATCGTGCCGTTATGCCGCCGAAATTTTCTAAAATATGTTAGAAAAATAGAAATATCATTTTTATTGAGTAAATGAACTGAATAGAAATTCATGTGTTGAAATAGAATATTTTATCGTTAAAAATATAATTTTTAACGTGAAGTGAATAAAATAAGATATTCATTTACAAACCGGACTGTTTGTTTATGTACACCTATTTGAAGGACATTGATTGGGACGATAAATTTTACACGTCGCCCAACTGCACAACTAAAATCTGTGTTTGATTGTTTGAAACCCCACACGGGTGTTGGGATGAAATTTGAAGTTCACTCATCCTGATTGATTAAATATGTCGATCGATTGATTGACAGGCTGTCATAAGCGTAAGATATCTATATTTGATGCTTATACAGTGTAGTGCACTTTGGTTGATGGTTGATTATTTTTCAATGCTATTATATACATGTGTTGTATGGAATCCATATAATTAACATTATATGGTGATTGATTGGGCCTCATTCCAATCGGGAAGATAATGAATATTATAAAAGAAAATTCATGTGTTGAATATAAAAATAGTCATGTGTTGACAATGATTATGGGTTGAAGATATTCGTGTGTTGAGTAAAATATTTTAAATAATAAAAATTACATCTTTATCATATTTACGATTAGAATCTACTTTACGGTGGAGTCTAATTAAAATCAAACGATAGATACCATAGTTTTATAAAATATTTTACATAACAAAAATAGTGATGTGTTGACAGTACTCATGTGTTGAGATTAGTCGTGTGTTGAAAGAAATATGGATTCATGTGTTGAATGGGATAAATATTCATTTGTTGAATAAAATAAAGAAGTTTTTGAAAAATATAAAGCCGTGTTGATTAGAGATGCGTTATTTTGACGCGAACGATATTTATATCGATTTTATTCGTTTTATAATGAATATGGAAAGGTGATTTCAAAATCTAATATTTTGAAATGAAATTCAAATTGAATTAGATAAAAATTGAAATTGAAATTTTATTGAATCAATTTGAAATGAATTCGAATCGAATATAAAATGAATTCGATTCGAATTGAATAGAAAATGAACTCGATTCGAATTGAATAGAAAACGAATTAGAATTTGAATTGAATGGAAAGTGAATTTGAATTCAAATAAAACAGAAATGAATTCAAATGAAATTAAATTCAAATTGAATTAAATTGAAATGAATTCGAATTGAATTGAAATCAAATCGATCTGAAATTGAATATAGTGTTGAAATGGTTTTGAAAACGAATGTAGAACGATTTATAAAATACGTTTTAAAAAGGAAATCGACGAAATATATATATATATATTATATATATATATAATGGCCTGAATAGAACGCGCCGCGCCGCGGCAGTTCGTGAATTTCGACCATTTATTCCAAACGGACATTACGGGAGATCCGACTGTCGGATTCTCCTAAAACCGGAACCGTTGGGTTCGTATCGAAAAGAGCTTTCTAACGAATATTACAAATTTGAAATCTAACGGTTGGATTTGGAATTATGTCCAAATCAATTTCAGAAAAGGTCGCTGTAAGTGCAATTCGACGGCCGTAGATGGAAATCGACTGTACGGGCCCTGATAAAATTATTAAAAGTATTGATAATTTGTGTAAAATCATAATATGTGAATTGGAAAGAACTGGGATGAAGAATTCCACATTTGAAAGGATAAAAATAGATTTTTATCGAAATGAACTAGTTTTGAACTAGAATTAAAATCAATTTATTTTTGAAATAAATAAATTGAATTTGAAAGTGATTTTTAAAAATAATCAATATTCCCAATACGTGGATTAGACTGGAGTTGAATTGAAATTATCTTCGGAATATTTCGATGGTGGATTTCGTGACTATACAAATATTGTTATGGGGATTTGAAAGATATATTTTATATCGTTATTTCCAATATGATATTTGTTGGTTTCAGAATTTGATATTGAATATAAGCCGATATATTTTCTATTCAGAGCCTTGTATTTAATATCAAATGTGATTTGGGTTTATCGTGGATCGTGTTTTAGATGACATTGGTTCTTTAACCCAGTTAAAGTCAAGATGTTGATTTTTGAAAAGATTAAAACTAAGTGGAGTTTTAATGAACCTTTAATTAGATTAGAAAAATGTGAATTGATAATTTAAATTATCAAATCTGAAAGGTGATCGAGAATGGAGTACCACCATTTTTTCTCCAAAGCGATAGTTAAATCTTTAATTAGATTTGAAAATGAAATGGTAATTAATCTTACCGATAACACCGTGGTGTTAGATGTGGAGTATCACCAGTTTTACTCCATGGGATATATAGGTTGGGATTGGGAAATAAAATAAATAATTACTTCGGTGTGGTTCGTTAATCCCGACTAGTTTGAAATGATATCCAAAGGAGGATTAAAGAATAAATTTAGAAGAATTTATCTTGGATAAAATTAATGGGAACCTTTCCCTAAGAATGTGATTTTGTGAATAAAAGAATACTCTGAATTGGAATGAGGCGTTTGTTGTGTTTGTGTAACATTTGTTTATCATATACGTGGGTTAATCAGAAAGGCCGGGTTATACCCATTCTGAATAACCGATTCGACGAGATGTCGAAGATGAAGACGGTGGTTGAAGACCGGAAGTCTTCACATCGTTTGGGTGATTACTGATGATCTTGATTGGGCTGTACACCCAGGATGAGGGAATCAGTTGGTGATCGTCCAGACGTACTTGGAGATGGATGGATATGCGAGGAAAGTGCCTCTGGTTTCGTTCAGACCCAGAACGAACTTGTAAATGGATTGTGTGTCTGACATTGGATTTTATTCTGTGTTGATTGATCTCTATTAAATATACATCTGTTTGGCGGCGGAGAATTTATTCTCTTGCTTAACGCCCTTCTCTGAGACGTACGAGCTCAGAGGTTGTATATCGATGGACATCAGTCGCATGGAGTGAATTGCCAATGTGGCACGCGTAAGTGGCAATTGATCAAGGCTTCTGTTGAAAAGCAAAGTCTTGTGGTTGATGATCAAAGCACGGTCTGTGTGGCATAGCTTTGTGTATAGCGTGAATTCGCGAGCCTCACACCTCGGTATGAGTCAAAAACGGGATACGGACCCAAGGAGTGCATGATGTTTCTTTCTAGCTAGGGTGGTGTCAGTGACCTACCAGCCCTGACATTTATATACTTTTCACCTGTGTGGTTGTTGGATACGAGGCGCCTCGGATATAGGTCTGTAAGGACCGGGAAACGTGTGTTCAGGAATTGCCAATCCTCAAAAGTAAGAGAAGACCGGCCTTGGAGGATCCAGGGATTGCTGTGTGCGGTCCCGAGGCATTTGCTAGAGTGTCTCGAACGCGGAGAGGAGCTTGCCCCTTGCCTCGGCTCATGACAGAATCCAATTTCCAATACGGGTATTGCGGTTTTAATTGTAGAACTAGTATGGCGACATGATATATGGTACCCATGCCGTCTATGATTGATATTTATGATTGAAATTGTTTTGACACTATACACCTATAATAGTATCAAATGATTTGTTTTAAACGTATCAAGCATTATTTGGCTATTATAAGGGAAAACCCTATCCTCCGGCTTGCGTTGCATTGTGTGATGGGACCTGGGTCTTATAATAGCTTCATTTTTCCAAAAAGCATTGCGTTGTTTTGTTATATGCACTAGTATTCTTGGGAGGAAACCCGTTCCGTGTTATACGGCGTGGTCCCTTGAATTACTATCTTGAAAGTAAAGTTTTAAATAACAGTTTTAGTTCTCACACCAGTCACATGACTGACCTGGAGTTTATTGTTTTAACCTAAACTCTGGGTGCGCCTATTTTCCACACGGGCAGCTAGTAGTTTTGGTTTTGCAGATTTATATTCACAGGGTCTTGATTTACAGCTGGAACGATGCTCGGAAAGCTCTGTATCCGTGTATCACTTTCAGTTGTATTTTGTATTATTTTCCGCTGCTATGTAATTTATTGTAATCTCTGATATTTATCGAATGTAATTTATTCATTTATACTCTGTATATTCTTGTATCTGATGGAATTGTTGTAATAACAATGAAATGTTCTTCTGTATGCGCTCATTTGTGTGTTGTTCTCAAAGTATTCGTGCTTTCCTTCACGGGGAAGTTACGGGTCCTTACAGAATTTAACTCCATTCGCTTGACACTAGATCGCAGCGACCACAATGGTTACGCCTGATTCCCTCAGGAAACATCCGACCGCCGTAAGCTATCTGCAGCCCTGCGAATTACGCTAGCAGTTGTGCTAACTGACAACTTATCTTGAATAACTATGTTTGACTAACTCTATTCGACTAACCATATTCGATTAACTCGACTTCGAATAACTAAATTCGATTAACTCTTTTATATCTCGTCAATTTCCTTTTTATACTTGTTTTTATTTTCTAAATAAATATTCCTTTATTAATTCTATTTACTTCCTAAATAAATATTTCCTTTATCAACTTTATTTATTTTCTAAATAAATACATCCTTTATAAAATCCTATGATTTTATAAATACTTTATTTTCAAAATATTTCCTTTATAAAATCAGTTGATTTTATAAAGTTCCTTTATTTCAATATACATTGAAATATTCCTTTTCTACATTCTGGTATTTCTTATGGTATTTAACACACCATATAACAATGATAAATATCGTTCAAACACACATAATCAACGTCAGAATATATATCACAATATATAAATCATAGTAAAATAACTGTTGAGGAATCCAGTTGGATTCCTCCGACCTGTTTTCCTGCATCACAAATTTCACACAATATAATCAACATCGCTTTCAGAATTTAACGGTTTATATATATATATATATATATATATATATATATATATTCCACTAACTGACTAGCAGTTCAATCAAACAGTCAACACACAGCAAACAGTCATTACTTATCAGTTCTAAAAATACAACATGAAATTATAAACTGTTCAGAGTTAGTGAGATTTACTCACATTGGACTGTTATCGTTAAAAATGATTAACTGTCTTTGATTCAAACAGACAATTTATTTTGCTATAAATTGTAACGAGCTCGGATTCACTCCTAGTCAGTTCCATGTTGTTGCTCCCGTCCATACGATCCCAACAGATCTGACAGTTTGAAGTTCTGATATCGTACGGAAAAGTAATGGTATTATAAGTGAACGCATATTATACTAAACTTAAAACTAAACTCATTAAATCCATTTGGGCTTCACCTTTTCATAAGGCCCATACCCTTAAGTAAAACCGCTCCAATAAGCCTTCATCTCCCTTCCGTCTAAACACAGTAGTCCATCGCTCCTCACAACAACCGTTACCAAGCTTTCAACCCTCATCCGCTCTCCTATTTCTCATCGAACCCAAAAACTAGGGTCAACGAAATGCTCCTCTTGACATCCTCTCTCTTCTCCACACCGTTGCTTACCACTCGTCGGCGTTCAACCGAGACCGACGTTCCCTCCCTGTACACTATCGCTCGACAATTATCAGCACGGAATTCACAAATTTTAGCACACTGGGTGCGGATTTCCTCGTCGATCCCAAATACAACCTCACAAACTCGAATTGATTCGTATATTTCCCAAAATCATGAACCCTAGTTTTACTGTGTAAATAACAGTGAAGAAATTCATCATCATGTTCGACGAAAATTACACTCAGTCGAAGAGGAATGTTTGGTGAACCAAAATGTATACCTTTCGTCATTTATAGGATTTGATTCCTATTATTTGGATTTTATTTTGATCGAGAGTTTACTGAGGATGGAAAAAAAAGACTCGCGGTGGAATTCCGCTGTGTTGACTTCTGAGGGAAATAGATTAGGGTTTAGGAGTTGGTGTGGTATTTATAGTAAATTTATAATATTTTTATATTTATTTATTATCATACGCTCTTGTATTTATCCTTCTAAAAATTCCTACGGTCACGTATTATACCCAAAAATCATGAAAATTGACATGCACCTTCAGTTCGACATTCCGGTCCCAACGAAACTGGTTTCGTCGAATTTCGACTTCGTATGCTCACACAGTGTATTTTTAACTGTCGAAATACTGACTGTTTTTCACTCTGAAAATCCGTGCGGCCACATAGCGACTCTAAAAATCACGAAGCTGGAAATCTAACAACTATTTGATATTGCGGATCCAACAAAATTGGTTTCGTCGAATTCCGACTTCGTTTGCAAAACTGGCTATTTTTAAAGCTTTGGATGACCCATTTTAATATATAAATATATTTAAATATAATTAAATTTAATATTTAAAAATAAATAATATTGTCTATATTCACAGTGGAATACCATACAACTCTACTGGCATTTATAACTTGATATTTCAAATCCCGATTAAATCGATATTCGATTTATATTGAAATTCCTTTTTTAAAATATAAATAATTCCTTTATATATTATAAAGGAATTTCACAGCGACTTTTCTAAAATTTGATTTGGACATATCTCAAAATCTACACGATGAAATCCTGATTTTTCTCTTCCACTAGAAAGATATACTCCACCAGCTCCACACGTTTCTTGTTTCACAGAAATCCGGTTTAAAACGAATCCTGTACATTCAGTTGAAGTTCAAATCGCCAAATAGCGATCTGCCGCGCCATTTCGAGCTCTATTTTAATTATATTATAATTCTACGTTCAAACTAATGTCGATTGAATATATTCATCAATATAATTCAACTCTAAGCTGAATTAAATCTTAGGGATGACCCAGTTCACAGAATATTGTCAATTCACTATTTCTGGTAATTTCTGAATTAAATATATTATTCTATTATTTAATTTAATTAAATAAATCACTTATTTAATTAAATCACCATTTAATTCACTATATCACTATTTATATAATTAAATAAATTAATTATAATACCATTGACAATGCGGGTCATTACAATCTTCCCCACTTAAAATAATTTCGTCCTCGAAATTGCTAAAAGGTAGAGGACGACCCTATCGACTGGTTAGAACATATTTGTTCACTTCTTACCTTCAGTTTCAACTGAACCAATTTAATTTCAATTAAATTATTAAATAATTTTGACTAACGAAAATTTTCAATAATCCTGAAAATTTTCTAATGCCTTAACTTTTCGAAAAATTTCGCCAGTACCTCCTTTATACTGGTCAATAGGTCAGACTCCAACTCGCCTCTCTGGGCCATCTCCAACCCAAAAGAAAATCAAACAGCCAAGCGGCTTGCCAATTCGGCTCATAAATCTCATGCTTAAATCGAATATAAACTTGTACCTTTTTGTCGGGCATATCAACTCTATCACTTTACCTATTATCAATTCAACATATACCAACGTCATCTCAACCGATTTTTTGCTTATACCTAAGTCGAATTCAATTCAAACTCAAATTCCAATCTCAATTCAAAATTCTTACTCAACACTTCAATTTACTCGACATCCTTTATTCTAATCCAATTCAATTTCCACATAATTGATTTCAACTTAATTTCCAATTTATTTTCCAACTTTTAATTCAAGTTGGTTTTAATTCAACAATCTTTTCCTGGGAATTTTAAACAGCTTGCCACATCGAAATCAAACTTCCCTTTTCAAGATTCAAAACACTTGCTTTTCTAAACAATTTCAAAAACAACCTCTTTGGTAGTAATCCGTCACTTACAACTCGAAAATGACACTGATGATGTTGCCATCATCATCAGAGTTATTTCCCAGTGAACGAAGTGAATTCAATACTATATCAGCTTTCAAAATCATTTCTCAAACACTTCCACTTTGAAATATATTTCAAATACCATTCACAATGCTTTAAACCTATTTAAAATCTCCCAGGATTTTAAAATTTCCTTATACTTAATCCAGATTCATTTACAAACACTTTTTCAACTTCTGGGACATTAATTCCAATTCTAATTTAAATTTCAGATTTAATTCATTTCGATTTCATATAATTTACTTATATGGATTCTGATCGATTATTTACATAACCATTTTACTTATAATCTTACTCGATTATAATCACAACCAATATATCTCCTTTATATCAGAATATACTCTGGGTAAACTTATTTTAATTTACCCTCTTTAAAAAACATATCGTGTCGACCCATCGTATTCGAGTGTTTTTAAACTCCTACCGATACAGTGGATCAAACTGATCGACCAGAACTCATCAACAACTCAACCAATGAATCCCCACAATATAAAACAATTTTTATATCAAATAACAAATACGTTCACTCGTATATATACACTCAACTCAATCTAGGGTGTTACTAACCCTATCTCTACTGAGTCACGCCACAGAGCCAAGAAAATTCTTAACTTAAGCTCTGATACCAACTGTAATGACCCGGATTTTTGGCGACTTTGGTTATCGACATAAACTCGATGTCGATAACCAAAAACATCGAAAAATCCTAGTAATTAATGAAAGAAATTAGAGGGTGAGGATAGATAAGATAGAAACTTAGAATAGAAGAAGAAGAAGAACATAACATCAGAGTACACGAATCTCACAGCGGAACGAATAACATATAATATATAACATAACTTTGAAATATAACTGTTATGTATACCATAGCACTTATCAGAGTACAACACTTACAACACAGCGGAAATAAACTATAGCTATATGATCCAGAAGTCTCCTGCTCCAGCTCTTCAAGTATATCTGTAAATCCCGACTACTTGATTGCCCGTACAAATTTAGGAACCCAAGAGTTTAGGGGAACAAAACAAAATAAACTCCGGGTCAGTCATGGGACTGGTGTGAGTAAAACAGTTTAAAACGGTCTAAACAAGTAAACGATATCTCATAAGACCACGCCGTATAACGGAACGGGTTTTTTCCCTTATGAGAATCCAAAATATCTTTATATCAAAAACCTTTTGATATTATAATAATGTCTATGTACAAATAGATATCAATCTAGCAGAAACGCTTTCATCTCACGTTCTACATATAGTATACAATCAAACTGGAAGCACGTATTGGGTAATGGATTTCCAACTATGACAAGGTGTGGAACCACCTTCCGATCAGTGTACTCTAGGAACGATACACTGGAGTTCAACAAAAACATCTTGCAACTCAGCCACACATGACCGACCACTCATTTCGCTTGAGTGTATCGAATGTACATCACCAACGGTTGGGATCAGCAACCGTTCCCGTATATATATATGGGACAACATTGATAGATTAAAGAAGCAAATGAATATTCTCTAGATAGGTGATTATATACCCTACTTCGGTGCGACCGACTTATCCATGCTACTTGCCCGATTTTTGTTATTTACCGGATGTGAGGCTAGAAGCTACGCTTATCTTTTCACATACCACATCTTCATTCACTTAGAATGTCACATCGTCATACCCTCTAAATCACAAATTGATTTTCCCAAAAATACCACAGGTATAAGCTAAGAGAAACGAATTCCTCCGCCACCAACGTAAATACGTTTGAAACGATCAACTTACGTGATCTACCAGATATACTCTGTCAGACCTTCGTCCATACAAGTTGTCCTGGGGTTGGACAAACTGAAGGCACTATTCTGTAAACAGGACAACCCTTGCACTTTACTCCGTCTTCAATTATCTTTGGCATATATGATTCACAACGCTTATGCCAATACGGAGTGGTTCTTCGGATAATAATCCAACCGGTCTCTCCATATTAACAACGTTAAAAATGGTCAAAACTTTGATAGTCTGTGATTTAACTATCAAAGAAAAACATGTGTACAAACAACGATATTATTTCCAGATGGAAATTATATCGACCAATCATCATTTAACATATATATATATACATATATATTCATATTGCCTTATTTTCTATGTTTAGAAAATATATGTTATTAACACTGGAAAACGTTTCCATCTGCTTAATTATGTATCACTATTCTTCCACATCTATCAGACTCTAACTATAAACTAACAAGAGAACAACTTCCCAAGTATAAACCCCGAAGGCCGAAACCAACATCAGATCGATACCCAGAAAACTATTCAACTTATTAATCTCTAGTCGGTTTCTAATTTCTGTTTAACTCCATTTTGATTTACTCTAATTGAATAACTCTATTTGTTTAACTCCTATTCGGATAACTAATATTGAATTTAACTCCATTCGCTTGACACTTGATCGCAGCGATCACAATGGTTACGCCTGATTCCCTCAGGAAACATCCGACCGCCGTAGGCTATCTGCAGCCCTGTGAATTACGCTAGCAGTCGTGCTAAATGGCAACTTATCTTGAATAACTATGTTTGACTAACTCTATTCGACTAACCATATTCGATTAACTCGACTTCGAATAACTAAATTCGATTAACTCTTTTATATCTCGTCAATTTCCTTTTTATACTTGTATTTATTTTCTAAATAAATATTCCTTTATTAATTCTATTTACTTCCTAAATAAATATTTCCTTTATCAACTTTATTTATTTTCTAAATAAATACATCCTTTATAAAATCCTATGATTTTATAAATACTTTATTTTCAAAATATTTCCTTTATAAAATCAGTTGATTTTATAAAGTTCCTTTATTTCAATATACATTGAAATATTCCTTTTCTACATTCTGGTATTTCTTATGGTATTTAACACACCATATAACAATGATAAATATCGTTCAAACACACATAATCAACATCAGATTATATATCACATTATATATCTCAATATATAAATCATAGTAAACTAACTGCTGAGGAATCCAGTTGGATTCCTCCGACCTGTTTTCCTGCATCACAGATGTTACACAATATAATCAACATCACTTTCAGAATTAACAGTTTATATATATATATATATTCCACTAACTGACTAGCAGTTCAATCAAACAGTCATTACTTATCAGTTCTAAAAATACAACATGAAATTATAAACTGTTCAGAGTTAGTGAGATTTACTCACATTGGACTGTTATCGTTAAAAATGATTAACTGTCTTTGATTCAAACAGACAATTTATTTTGCTATAAATTGTAACGAGCTCGGATTCACTCCTAGTCAGTTCCATGTTGTTGCTCCCGTCCATACGATCCCAACAGATCTGACAGTTTGAAGTTCTGATATCGTACGGAAAAGTTATGGTATTATAAGTGAACGCATATTATACTAAACTTAAAACTAAACTCATTAAATCCATTTGGGCTTCACCTTTTCATAAGGCCCATACCCTTAAGTAAAACCGCTCCAATAAGCCTTCATCTCCCTTCCGTCTAAACACAGTAGTCCATCGCTCCTCACAACAACCGTTACCAAGCTTTCAACCCTCATCCGCTCTCCTATTTCTCATCGAACCCAAAAACTAGGGTCAACGAAATGCTCCTCTTGACATCCTCTCTCTTCTCCACACCGTTGCTTACCACTCGTCGGCGTTCAACCGAGACCGACGTTCCCTCCCTGTACACTATCGCTCGACAATTATCAGCACGGAATTCACAAATTTTAGCACACTGGGTGCGGATTTCCTCGTCGATCCCAAATCCAACCTCACAAACTCGAATTGATTCGTATATTTCCCAAAATCATGAACCCTAGTTTTACTGTGTAAATAACAGTGAAGAAATGTCACGGCAAGGCATTTCGCTCGGTCCGAACCAGTCGCTAAACCGATCCAGGCCGTTCGAAACACCCTATCGTTTGAGAACAGGACAAAACAGAACTCATACAGAAGAACGTTTCACTGTATATTACAACAATGCATCAGATTACAAGAATATACAGAGTGTGAATGAATGAATATAACACAGAAATATCAGAGATTTAAATTACATTTAAATACATATCAGCGGAAAATAATACAATACACAACTAGAAATGGATATACGGATACAAAGCTTTCCGGATATCGTTCCAGCTGTAAACCAGGATCCTGTGAATATAATCTGCAAAACCGAAACTACTAGCTGCCCGTGTCAAAATAAGGGCACCCAGAGTTTAGGTTAAAACAATAAACTCCAGGTCAGTCATGTGACTTGTGTGAGAACTAAAACAGTTATTAATCTTTATTTTAAATCATTAGGTAAATCAAGGGACCACGCCGTATAACACGGAACGGGTTTCCTCCCAAGAATACCAGTGCATAAAACAAACATCGCAATGCTAAATAAAGAAAAATGAAGCTGTTATAAGACCCAGGTCCCATCACACAATGCAACGCAGCCGAGGATAGGGTTTTCCCTTATAACAGCCAAAGAATGCTTGATACGTTCTAAAACAAATCATTTGATACTACTATAAGTGCATAGTGTATAAAACAACTTCAAATCATAAGTATCAATCATAGGCGACATGAGCGTCCCATGCCACTATGTCGCCATATATAGGTTTATAAATAAAACCGCAAAGTCACGTATTTGGAAATTGGATTTCCATCTATGAACCGAGGCAAAAGATAGTCCTCAACCGATTCGAGACAATCTAGCCCATGTCTCAGGATCAGAACGCATCAACCCTTTAGATTGTCAGGGCCGGTCCACCGATGTGGATTATTATGCCTGAACACTACGTTTCTCCGCCCTTTGGGGCGTAAGCGAGCCAACTAAATGACTCCATCGGTTCGAGAACGACCGATCAATCCTAGGCGCCTCGCAACAGCAACAACCACATAAGTCAAACTCGTCAGGGCGTGTAAAACCACTGACGCCACTTCTAGCTAGAAAGAAACGCAAGTCCTCCCTGATGTCCCTCCCGTTTTTGGTTCATACCGGGTGTGAAACTCGCGAAGCAAACGTTACACAAAGCTACGCCACAAAGGCCTTGCTTTGATCATCACCACAAGACTTTGCTTTTCAACAGAAGCCTCGATCAATTGCCACTTAGGCATGCCACACAGGCAATTCACTCCATGCGTTTGATATCCATCAATATATAACCCCTGAGCTCGTACGTCTCAGAGAAGGGCGTTAAGCAAGAGAATAAATTCTCCGCCGCCAAACAGATATATATTTAATAGAGATCAATCACACAGACTAAAATCCAATGTCAGACACACAGTCCATTTACAAGTCCGTTCTGGGTCTGAACGAAACCGGAGGCACCTAGTACCCCGCACATCCATCGATCTCCAAGTACGTCTGGACGATCACCAACTGTTTCCATCTTCTTGGGTGTACAGCCCAATCAAGATCATCAGTTATCACCCAAACGACGTGAAGACCTCCGGTCTTCGACCATCGTCTTCATCTTCGACTTATCGTCGCATCAGTTATTCAGAATGGGATAAACCCGGTCTTTCCGAATAACTCGCGTATATTTTAAATAAGTGTTACACAAACACAACATACGCCTCATTCCAATTCATTAGTCACTAACCGTAAATTAATCAAGAGAATAATTCCCCAAATATTAACCCCGAAGGCCGAAACCAACATCAGATCAATATCCAGAAAACCCTTCTGCTTGGCTAACCGACAGTTAGTTTCTAAATTTCACATTCATAGGGAAAGGTTCCCATTAATTTTATCCAAGATAAATTCCTTGAATTTATTCTTAAATCTATTTTTGAATATCAATTCAAACTAGTCGGGATTAACGAAACTTACCGAAGTAATCACTTGTTTTAATTTCCCAATCCCAACCTATTCATCCCATGAAGTAAAACTGGTAATACTTCATATCTAACACCACAGTGTTATCGGTAAATTCAATTACCATTTCACGTTCAAATCTAATTAAAGATTTAACTATCGCCTGGAGCAAAACTGGTGATACTCCATTTTCGATCATTTCAATCTAATTAAAGATTCATTAAAACTCCACTTAGTTTTAATCTTTGACTGGGTTAAAGAATCAGTGTCATTTAAAAACACGGTTCACGATAAACCCAAAATCACATTCCATTAATTATCGGGTTAAAGAACAAGTGTTATTTAAAACACCGTTCACGATAAACCCAAAAATCAATACCAATTCAGTTCCAATTAAATATAATTTAATTGGTACACTTCATTAAATCTAAATAAAAAGATTTAATCTTTTCTCAACTGGGTTCAAGAACAGTGTTAGTGAAGACACCATTCACGACAAACCCAAATCACATTTGATATTCAATATAAGGCTCTGAATAGAAAATATATCGGCTTATATTCAATATCAAATTCTACGATTAACAAATGTCGTATTGGAAATAACGATATAAATATATATCTTTCAAATTTCCATAACAACATCTGTATAATCACGAATCCCAACATCGAAATATTCCGAAGACAATTTCGATTCAAATCCACTCCAATGCAATCACTGGAAATTCCGGTTATTTTTAAAACCCCTTTCAAATTCAATTTATTTATTTAAAAATAAATAGAATTATATTTCTAGTTCAAAACTAGTTCATTTCGATAAAAATCTATTTTTATCTTTTCAAATATGGAGTTTTTCATCCCAAATCTTCACAAATCATTTCTTATGATTTTACACAAATTATTACTATTTTTAATAATTTTATCAAGGCCTGTACAGTCGATTTCCATCAACGGCCATCGAACTGCACTTATAGCGACCTTTTTCAAATTTGATTTGGACATAATTCCAAATCCAACCGTTAGATTTCAAATTTCTAATATTCGTTAGAAAGCTCTTTTCGATACGAACCCAACGGTTCCGGTTTCAGGAGAATCCGACGGTCGGATCTCCCGTAATTTCCGTTTGAAATAAATGGTCGAAATTCACGAACTGCCGCGGCGCGGCGCGTTCTATTCAGGCCATTATATTATATATATAATATATATAATATATATTTCGTCGATTTCTATTTAAAAACGAATTTTATAAATAGTTTTGAATTCGTTTCAAAAGCAATTTCAACTTCCTTTTCAATTCAAATCAAAATTGAATTCTCCTTTATGAATTCGTTTTAAAATTCATTTCTATTCAATTCAAATTTCAATTCAATTTGAATTCATTTCAATTCGTTTTCAATTCAATTCATTTCGAAATCGTTTTCAATTCAATTCATTTCGAAATCGTTTTCAATTCAATTCATTTCGAAATCGTTTTCAATTCAATTCATTTCGAAATCGTTTTCAATTCAATTCGAAATCGTTTTCAATTTAATTCATTTCGAAATCGTTTTCAATTCAATTCATTTCGAAATCGTTTTCAATTCAATTCATTTCGAAATCGTTTTCAATTCAATTCATTTCGAAATCGTTTTCAATTCAATTCATTTCGAAATCGTTTTCAATTCATTTCGAAATCGTTTTCAATTCAATTCATTTCAAAATATTCGATTTCGAAATCACTTTTCAATATTCATTTCAAAATGAATAAAATCGATATAAATATTGTTCACGTCAAAATGGCGTCAATCTAATCAACACGGCTTCATAAATTTCTATTTTCAAATATTCTATTTCAAATATTTCTTTTTCAAAATAGTTGTTATTATCAAAATATTTCGTTCAACACATGACCAATCTCAATGGATGAGTACTGTCAACACATGAACTTTTATTTTATATTGATAAAGATGTAAATTTTATTACTAAAATATTTCGTTCAACACATGACCAATCTCAACGGATGAGTACTGTCAACACATGAACTTTTATTTTATAATATTCTTTGTTTTTCAAATTGGAATGAGGCCCAATCAATTACCATATAAAGTTAATTATATGGATTTTCATACAACACATGTATATAATAACATTGAAAATAATCAACCATCAACCAAAGTGCACTACACTGTAAAAGCATCAAATATAGATATTCAACGCTTATAACAGCCTGTCAATCTATCGATCGACATATTTAATCAATCAGGATGAGTGAACTTCAAATTTCATCCCAACACCCGTGTGGGGTTTTAAACAATCAAACACAGATTTTTATTCGTGCAGTTGGGCGATGTGTGAAATTTATCGACCCAATCAATGTCCTTCAAATAGGTGTACATAAACAAACCGTCTGGTTTGTAAATGAATATTTATTTATTCACATTCACGTTAAAAATTATATTTTTAACGACAAAACATTTTATTCCAACATATGAACTTCTATTCAATTCATTCTTTAAATAAAATGATATTTTTATTTTTCTAACATATTTTAGAAAATTTCGGCGGCATAACGGCACGATACTAGAAACGGGACAAGGCCTAGCCTTATCCCCGGTCTAGTGAAGGCCCACGCCATTCACACATCAATCAAATCAATTTCATCTCACCAAACAATTCAATTCAAACAAATAATTCAACTAATCTATGCAACCAAACAAACAAGTCCATGGTCTGTGGACGATTGTGTCGGGTGCTACTAAGCACCGTCTGCATCCTAGTATATATATATAATTAGAAAAGAAATTGAAAGGTGAGAAATTCTCACAGATAGCTATCCAATCATCTTGACTCTTCTTTTGCAGAATTCTTCGTCGACCTCGCCTTTTTGTCGCTTTCGCCCGTATTCTAGTTTTTCGAAGAAGAAGGGGGGGTTTCTGTCGTCGCGGTGGGGCTCCTGGCAGAGGAGGCTAGGGTTTGGTCTCGGTGGCTGTGGGGGTGCGTGGCTGTGGGGGTTTGGGTCCTTTTTGAGAGGGTTCGGGCCAACGTCTCAGAGGGAAGAGGAGAGAGGAGCACGGGCGCGAGAGGAGGTGGGGTGAGCGGAGCGATGGCAGGGGGTGGCGATCGCGAGTAGGATTCCGTCGATCCCCTTTTTATTTCTTTTTTTATTTATTTATGAACTGAAATTGAAACGGGGGGGGGGGGGGGGGGGGGCAGAACTAAAAGGAGGGAGACGGTTTTTTTTTTTATTTATTATTTTATTATTTTTAAAAGTTGACTTTTACATACGACCTCGAAACGAGGCCCACCGCCTGTCGTCCCTAGCGTTTTACCCCCATTCCGAACACAATGGGATATGTATCGCAAGCTGATTCTATCGTTACAATCAGTTTCCGTTAAATTTACATTTAAATCACTATATTGAATTTTAAACGTACATTTCAAATTACCGGGGTCACATACTAACTAGAAAAATTCCAGAAAAATATTTTCTAGCTTCGTATTGACGATACGGTCCTAACAAAACTAGTTTCATCGAATTCTGAGACCGTTTGCAAAATGGCCAATTTCCAGTCGATTAAATTCAACAAAAACTGGTCAAACGCGTTTTCCTTTGCCACGCTCACATATTGATTCGAAAAATTATGAAATTTGGAATCTAGCAATAACTTGGCACTGCGGATCCAACAAAACTGGTTTCGTCGAAATCCGAGGTCGTTTGCAAAATGTCCATTTTTAAGGGCCTGAATTCCATAGCGACTATTCAGAATTTTCAACTGGACATATCTTATCATTTCTAAGATGAAATCTCAGTTTGTTAACTTCGTTACAAAGATATAGTTATACAGATTCAAATATTTCTTGTTTCGTTCAATTCTGACTTATATTGAATTCTGTATATTCATTTGAAATTAGAAATCGAATTTTTGAACTACCGCGCCATTTTCAATTCCTTTTATAATTATATATAATTATTATATATTCTAACGACGACGTATATAATATATACGTTCGAATTATATTCAAAATAAATTTCTCGTCGATATTATTTAAAATAATCTATTTTAAATATAGAAAATCCGTTATAATTGCCAAAATAAAAATTTTAAACTGGCCCAGATTTTCCGGGTTGTTACAATCTCCCACACTTAAAACTTTTCGTCCCCGAAAAGGAACAAAGTCGAAAGTGGTTTGATTATTCAGCTCTACATTCGATCTGGCTTCCATTCTCCAACTTTTTAGTTTCTGAGAATTTTCAAAATTTCAAAAATTTGGCTAACACCCTAAATTTTCGAAAAATTTCGCCATAACCTCCCCTGCAATGGGAGCATCGGGGAATTTCAAATAGCTTCCCCGGTCCTTCAGATCTCAAAAAGAAAAAGAAAAAGCCAAGCGGCTAGCCAATAGGCTCACAAAATCATCACCACCCAAACAAAACAGGAAATTATGTAGTAAACATGTACCTATTTGTCGGGCAAACAAATTTTATTCTCTGCTCTAGCCTCCTTGCTATGACCTGTTCAAAGATATATATGCATATGCAAGCAAATGCGACCAAATTTCAATACAAGTCAATATTTGATTCAGTTAGGCATAATGGTTCAAAATTATCAAACAATTAAACAAACAACACAAACATCAATCAATTAGTGGATTAACGTTTCAAATTCATAATTTTGATACATATACAAAAATCATGTTTTTGATGCCAAATCACAACAATAGGCCCTATCTAATTTTGGTTCTCACACCAGTCTAATGGAAATATATAGATATCACACCTTCGTCACACGAATATAAATTCTGACGATGAGTACTCAACCATCAGAATCATCTTCGGGCCACTAGAGTATGATTCTATATCTATCCAATATATTAAAACTTCGAATACACGCGGATCAGACGTATACGCAAAATCTTTATATACTGGACTGTCCAACTCAATATAAATAGATAATCAGATACGAATAATTGATTTAAATTTTCAAAACAAAACTTTGTTTTCATTTTAAAAATATACTCTTCACACTCGTTCTAGGATACTACTGATCCCATCTCTAACGAGTCATTCCCATTGGATTTTACTAATCCAATATCTGATGAATTCTTTCGTAGGGTTCTAATGTGCCTTGTTCTCTAAGCTTTGTAAACCAAAGCTCTGATACCAACTGTCACGGCAAGGCATTTCGCTCGGTCCGAACCAGTCGCTAAACCGATCCAGGCCGTTCGAAACACCCTATCGTTTGAGAACAGGACAAAACAGAACTCATACAGAAGAACGTTTCACTGTATATTACAACAATGCATCAGATTACAAGAATATACAGAGTATGAATGAATGAATATAACACAGAAATATCAGAGATTTAAATTACATTTAAATACATATCAGGGGAAAATAATACAATACACAACTAGAAATGGATATACGGATACAAAGCTTTCCGGATATCGTTCCAGCTGTAAACCAGGATCCTGTGAATATAATCTGCAAAACCGAAACTACTAGCTGCCCGTGTCAAAATAAGGGCACCCAGAGTTTAGGTTAAAACAATAAACTCCAGGTCAGTCATGTGACTTGTGTGAGAACTAAAACAGTTATTAATCTTTATTTTAAATCATTAGGTAAATCAAGGGACCACGCCGTATAACACGGAACGGGTTTCCTCCCAAGAATACCAGTGCATAAAACAAACATCACAATGCTAAATAAAGAAAAATGAAGCTGTTATAAGACCCAGGTCCCATCACATAATGCAACGCAGCCGAGGATAGGGTTTTCCCTTATAACAGCCAAAGAATGCTTGATACGTTCTAAAACAAATCATTTGATACTACTATAAGTGCATAGTGTATAAAACAACTTCAAATCATAAGTATCAATCATAGGCGACATGAGCGTCCCATGCCACTATGTCGCCATATATAGGTTTATAAATAAAACCGCAAAGTCACGTATTTGGAAATTGGATTTCCATCTATGAACCGAGGCAAAAGATAGTCCTCAACCGATTCGAGACAATCTAGCCCATGTCTCAGGATCAGAACGCATCAACCCTTTAGATCGTCAGGGCCGGTCCACCGATGTGGATTATTATGCCTGAACACTACGTTTCTCCGCCCTTTGGGGCGTAAGCGAGCCAACTAAATGACTCCATCGGTTCGAGAACGACCGATCAATCCTAGGCGCCTCGCAACAGCAACAACCACATAAGTCAAACTCGTCAGGGCGTGTAAAACCACTGACGCCACTTCTAGCTAGAAAGAAACGCAAGTCCTCCCTGATGTCCCTCCCGTTTTTGGTTCATACCGGGTGTGAAACTCGCGAAGCAAACGTTACACAAAGCTACGCCACAAAGGCCTTGCTTTGATCATCACCACAAGACTTTGCTTTTCAACAGAAGCCTCGATCAATTGCCACTTAGGCATGCCACACAGGCAATTCACTCCATGCGTTTGATATCCATCAATATATAACCCCTGAGCTCGTACGTCTCAGAGAAGGGCGTTGAGCAAGAGAATAAATTCTCCGCCGCCAAACAGATATATATTTAATAGAGATCAATCACACAGACTAAAATCCAATGTCAGACACACAGTCCATTTACAAGTCCGTTCTGGGTCTGAACGAAACCGGAGGCACCTAGTACCCCGCACATCCATCGATCTCCAAGTACGTCTGGACGATCACCAACTGTTTCCATCTTCTTGGGTGTACAGCCCAATCAAGATCATCAGTTATCACCCAAACGACGTGAAGACCTCCGGTCTTCGACCATCGTCTTCATCTTCGACTTATCGTCGCATCAGTTATTCAGAATGGGATAAACCCGGTCTTTCCGAATAACTCGCGTATATTTTAAATAAGTGTTACACAAACACAACATACGCCTCATTCCAATTCATTAGTCACTAACCGTAAATTAATCAAGAGAATAATTCCCCAAATATTAACCCCGAAGGCCGAAACCAACATCAGATCAATATCCAGAAAACCCTTCTGCTTGGCTAACCGACAGTTAGTTTCTAAATTTCACATTCATAGGGAAAGGTTCCCATTAATTTTATCCAAGATAAATTCCTTGAATTTATTCTTAAATCTATTTTTGAATATCAATTCAAACTAGTCGGGATTAACGAAACTTACCGAAGTAATCACTTGTTTTAATTTCCCAATCCCAACCTATTCATCCCATGAAGTAAAACTGGTAATACTTCATATCTAACACCACAGTGTTATCGGTAAATTCAATTACCATTTCACGTTCAAATCTAATTAAAGATTTAACTATCGCCTGGAGCAAAACTGGTGATACTCCATTTTCGATCATTTCAATCTAATTAAAGATTCATTAAAACTCCACTTAGTTTTAATCTTTGACTGGGTTAAAGAATCAGTGTCATTTAAAAACACGGTTCACGATAAACCCAAAATCACATTCCATTAATTATCGGGTTAAAGAACAAGTGTTATTTAAAACACCGTTCACAATAAACCCAAAAATCAATACCAATTCAGTTCCAATTAAATATAATTTAATTGGTACACTTCATTAAATCTAAATAAAAAGATTTAATCTTTTCTCAACTGGGTTCAAGAACAGTGTTAGTGAAGACACCATTCACGACAAACCCAAATCACATTTGATATTCAATATAAGGCTCTGAATAGAAAATATATCGGCTTATATTCAATATCAAATTCTACGATTAACAAATGTCGTATTGGAAATAACGATATAAATATATATCTTTCAAATTTCCATAACAACATCTGTATAATCACGAATCCCAACATCGAAATATTCCGAAGACAATTTCGATTCAAATCCACTCCAATGCAATCACTGGAAATTCCGGTTATTTTTAAAACCCCTTTCAAATTCAATTTATTTATTTAAAAATAAATAGAATTATATTTCTAGTTCAAAACTAGTTCATTTCGATAAAAATCTATTTTTATCTTTTCAAATATGGAGTTTTTCATCCCAAATCTTCACAAATCATTTCTTATGATTTTACACAAATTATTACTATTTTTAATAATTTTATCAAGGCCTGTACAGTCGATTTCCATCAACGGCCATCGAACTGCACTTATAGCGACCTTTTTCAAATTTGATTTGGACATAATTCAAAATCCAACCGTTAGATTTCAAATTTCTAATATTCGTTAGAAAGCTCTTTTCGATACGAACCCAACGGTTCCGGTTTCAGGAGAATCCGACGTTCGGATCTCCCGTAATGTCCGTTTGAAATAAATGGTCGAAATTCACGAACTGCCGCGGCGCGGCGCGTTCTATTCAGGCCATTATATTATATATACAATATATATAATATATATTTCGTCGATTTCTATTTAAAAACGAATTTTATAAATAGTTTTGAATTCGTTTCAAAAGCAATTTCAACTTCCTTTTCAATTCAAATCAAAATTGAATTCTCCTTTATGAATTCGTTTTAAAATTCATTTCTATTCAATTCAAATTTCAATTCAATTTGAATTCATTTCAATTCGTTTTCAATTCAATTCATTTCGAAATCGTTTTCAATTCAATTCATTTCGAAATCGTTTTCAATTCAATTCATTTCGAAATCGTTTTCAATTCAATTCGAAATCGTTTTCAATTTAATTCATTTCGAAATCGTTTTCAATTCAATTCATTTCGAAATCGTTTTCAATTCAATTCATTTCGAAATCGTTTTCAATTCAATTCATTTCGAAATCGTTTTCAATTCAATTCATTTCGAAATCGTTTTCAATTCAATTCATTTCGAAATCATTTTCAATTCAATTCATTTCGAAATCGTTTTCAATTCATTTCGAAATCGTTTTCAATTCAATTCATTTCAAAATATTCGATTTCAAAATCACTTTTCAATATTCATTTCAAAATGAATAAAATCGATATAAATATTGTTCACGTCAAAATGGCGTCAATCTAATCAACACGGCTTCATAAATTTCTATTTTCAAATATTCTATTTCAAATATTTCTTTTTCAAAATAGTTGTTATTATCAAAATATTTCGTTCAACACATGACCAATCTCAATGGATGAGTACTGTCAACACATGAACTTTTATTTTATATTGATAAAGATGTAAATTTTATTACTAAAATATTTCGTTCAACACATGACCAATCTCAACGGATGAGTACTGTCAACACATGAACTTTTATTTTATAATATTCTTTGTTTTTCAAATTGGAATGAGGCCCAATCAATTACCATATAAAGTTAATTATACGGATTTTCATACAACACATGTATATAATAACATTGAAAATAATCAACCATCAACCAAAGTGCACTACACTGTAAAAGCATCAAATATAGATATTCAACGCTTATAACAGCCTGTCAATCTATCGATCGACATATTTAATCAATCAGGATGAGTGAACTTCAAATTTCATCCCAACACCCGTGTGGGGTTTTAAACAATCAAACACAGATTTTTATTCGTGCAGTTGGGCGATGTGTGAAATTTATCGACCCAATCAATGTCCTTCAAATAGGTGTACATAAACAAACCGTCTGGTTTGTAAATGAATATTTATTTATTCACATTCACGTTAAAAATTATATTTTTAACGACAAAACATTTTATTCCAACATATGAACTTCTATTCAATTCATTCTTTAAATAAAATGATATTTTTATTTTTCTAACATATTTTAGAAAATTTCGGCGGCATAACGGCACGATACTAGAAACGGGACAAGGCCTAGCCTTATCCCCGGTCTAGTGAAGGCCCACGCCATTCACACATCAATCAAATCAATTTCATCTCACCAAACAATTCAATTCAAACAAATAATTCAACTAATCTATGCAACCAAACAAACAAGTCCATGGTCTGTGGACGATTGTGTCGGGTGCTACTAAGCACCGTCTGCATCCTAGTATATATATATAATTAGAAAAGAAATTGAAAGGTGAGAAATTCTCACAGATAGCTATCCAATCATCTTGACTCTTCTTTTGCAGAATTCTTCGTCGACCTCGCCTTTTTGTCGCTTTCGCCCGTATTCTAGTTTTTCGAAGAAGAAGGGGGGGTTTCTGTCGTCGCGGTGGGGCTCCTGGCAGAGGAGGCTAGGGTTTGGTCTCGGTGGCTGTGGGGGTGCGTGGCTGTGGGGGTTTGGGTCCTTTTTGAGAGGGTTCGGGCCAACATCTCAGAGGGAAGAGGAGAGAGGAGCACGGGCGCGAGAGGAGGTGGGGTGAGCGGAGCGATGGCAGGGGGTGGCGATCGCGAGTAGGATTCCGTCGATCCCCTTTTTATTTCTTTTTTATTTATTTATTTATGAACTGAAATTGAAACGGGGGGGGGGGGGGCAGAACTAAAAGGAGGGAGAGGGTTTTTTTTTATTTATTTATTATTTTATTATTTTTAAAAGTTGACTTTTACATACGACCTCGAAACGAGGCCCACCGCCTGTCGTCCCTAGCGTTTTACCCCCATTCCGAACACAATGGGATATGTATCGCAAGCTGATTCTATCGTTACAATCAGTTTCCGTTAAATTTACATTTAAATCACTATATTGAATTTTAAACGTACATTTCAAATTACCGGGGTCACATACTAACTAGAAAAATTCCAGAAAAATATTTTCTAGCTTCGTATTGACGATACGGTCCTAACAAAACTAGTTTCATCGAATTCTGAGACCGTTTGCAAAATGGCCAATTTCCAGTCGATTAAATTCAACAGAAACTGGTCAAACGCGTTTTCCTTTGCCACGCTCACATATTGATTCGAAAAATTATGAAATTTGGAATCTAGCAATAACTTGGCACTGCGGATCCAACAAAACTGGTTTCGTCGAAATCCGAGGTCGTTTGCAAAATGTCCATTTTTAAGGGCCTGAATTCCATAGCGACTATTCAGAATTTTCAACTGGACATATCTTATCATTTCTAAGATGAAATCTCAGTTTGTTAACTTCGTTACAAAGATATAGTTATACAGATTCAAATATTTCTTGTTTCGTTCAATTCTGACTTATATTGAATTCTGTATATTCATTTGAAATTAGAAATCGAATTTTCGAACTACCGCGCCATTTTCAATTCCTTTTATAATTATATATAATTATTATATATTCTAACGACGACGTATATAATATATACGTTCGAATTATATTCAAAATAAATTTCTCGTCGATATTATTTAAAATAATCTATTTTAAATATAGAAAATCCGCTATAATTGCCAAAATAAAAATTTTAAACTGGCCCAGATTTTCCGGGTTGTTACAAGAAATCTGTCATCGAGTTCGACGAAAATTACACTCAGTCGAAGAGGAATGTTTGGTGAACCGAAATGTATACCTTTCGTCATTTATTGGATTTGATTCCTATTATTTGGATTTTATTTTGATCGAGAGTTTACTGAGGATGGAAAAAAAAGACTCGCGGTGGAATTTCGCTGTGTTGACTTCTGAGGGAAATAGATTAGGGTTTAAGAGTTGGTGTGGTATTTATAGTAAATTTATAATATTTTTATATTTATTTATTATCATACGCTCTTGTATTTATCCTTCTAAAAATTCCTACGGTCACGTATTATACCCAAAAATCATGAAAATTGACATGCACCTTCAGTTCGACATTCCGGTCCCAACGAAACTAGTTTCGTCGAATTTCTACCTCGTATGCTCACACAGCGTATTTTTAACTGTCGAAATACTGACTGTTTTTCACTCTAAAAATCCGTGCGGCCACATAGTGACTCTAAAAATCATGAAACTGGAAATCTAACAACTATTTGATATTGCGGATCCAACAAAATTGGTTTCGTCGAATTCCGACTTCGTTTGCAAAACTGGCTATTTTTAAAGCTCCGGATGACCCATTTAAATATTTAAATATAATTAAATTTAATATTTAAAAATAAATATTATCGTCTGTATTCACAGTGGAGTACCATACAACTCTACTGGCATTTATAACTTGATATTTCAAAACCCGATTAAATCGATATTCGATTTATATTGAAATTCCTTTTTTAAAATATAAATAATTCCTTTATGTATTATAAAGGAATTTCACAGCGACTTTTCTAAAATTTTATTTGGACATATCTCAAAATCTACACGACGAAATCCTGATTTTTCTCTTCCACTAGAAAGATATACTCCACCAGCTCCACACGTTTCTTGTTTCACAGAAATCCGGTTTAAAACGAATCCTGTACATTCAGTTGAAGTTCAAATCGCCAAATAGCGAACTGCCGCGCCATTTCGAGCTCTATTTTAATTATATTATAATTCTACGTTCAAACTGATGTCGATTGAATATATTCGTCAATATAATTCAACTCTAAGCTGAATTAAATCTTAGGGATGACCCAGTTCACAGAATATTGTCAATTCACTATTTCTGGTTATTTCTGAATTAAATATATTATTCTATTATTTAATTTAATTAATTAAATCACTTTTTTAATTAAATCACCATTTAATTCACTATATCACTATTTATATAATTAAATAAATTAATTATAATACCTCTGATAATGCGGGTCATTACACGTCCGGCGCGTCGGACGCGTCCGTTGAATAAACGGTCCATTAAGGACCAAAGAACGCACCCTTAATAGAAGATAAGTACGTAGTATTATGCGATACTGATATGGATGTATCACATAGATTGGCGCAATTAAGACTAAACTCACAAACTTTACCACTAAAAAGAACTAAAGACTACATTTTAGTGATACGGATTATATTTGAGTACTACACGATTGGAATTAAAGAAACAGTGGTCAGTATATATTGCAAGTACTTGGTCAGTTAGCCCAAAATGATGCCTTTAGTATACTGCTGTTGTCGTTCTCAAGCCCAAATAAGGATGAGGAAAAACATTTATTAACGAAGTGTCATGAGAGGTACAATAATTACTATTCAAAGACAAAATTATGTATATGCTAATAGGCTGATTTGAAAAAAGGGTGTATGCATATAACATGCACTCTTCCTTGCTATGACTCCAAAAGTTTTGACACTGATGCAACTTAGTGGTGGTGTAAAGAAGGTTGAATTTGGGTGATGCGGCTGTCAAATTAAGAAGTAGCTAAATGAACCGAGGACTTGGAACAATAAACTATCTGTGCATTGGTTGGACTTCAAGATATTGGTGTTGTTGTATGATTGCTGAAGGCATTCAACTTCTTATATGTTGTAAGGATCGAGCTACAGGTGAAGTGAATAGCATTTTGTGTTCATTTATATGCTATGTGGAATGGTGTGTTGAGTTGATGTTGATTTGGATGTTATATATTGATATGTGTGTTGAGATAATTACATATTATCAGTTTGATCATGTTAACAAACTATATTAATATTTCTCATTTGATTTTTGCATAGCCATATGCAATTATATATCTCAAAAATAAGTTAGCAATTAAATATCAAATAATAAGCATAAATACTAGGTAATACGCTTACAGGCATAGAAAAAACATTGGCATGTCGTAGATCAACAAACAATTAATGGTTCAGGTTTGCAGTTTAACCAAAAACGGTCCACGCGCGAAGCGCGTGCCTTGATCACGCGCGAAGCGTGTGCCATCATCACGCGCGAAGCGCGTAACGTTACGCTCGTAATAATATATTATACCGTTCATATATATATATAATATATATATGTTAACGTAATTTTGGATCAAACAAAGATGCGTGGTCAAACAACCAATATTTTGCGCGTCCACTTTTATTGTTAACGGCTGAGAATCACACCGACTTCCACCTATTTAATCATGCAATACATAGATTAATAACCGAAATGATTAACTAGTTAAAGTAATCAACATGTTGAGATCTTGAATATTGACGGTTATGATCAAAATTAAAGAACTCTGGCGACCGGATATGGGAAAAATAGTGGTGGCAGTCGAAGAAGAACTGGCTTCGAACGGCGATGAGAGGATGGGCGAGACTCTTGGTGATGAATGTAGGGACTAAGGCGGCTTGATTGGTGGTCTCTGATGTGGTGCCGGACGAAGGAAGGTGGCGCAGCGGCTCTGGAGTTCGACGGTGTATGCGATTCGTGAATGAAGAGTAGTAATATGAAGGAGCTGAACCACGTGAAGAGGGAAACTGGAATCGTGCATGAAGAAGGGGTCGGGCCTTATTTTACTTTTTTTGCCTAATCAAGTAATTAAAACGTAATTAAATTATTATTAAACATTGATTAGATTAATTAATTAAAAATGTTTATACTATTGCATGATCGTGGGTTTTGGAAACGTGAAGTAGCGTTGGACGAGAGCAACAACAAAGAAGATGGGAATGAAGTCTTTGAGATTATCGGACCTGATTGTAGAATAAAGTAATTAAGTTACTTTAAGCTACGTTATATTAATTAATCTTTATTATAAAAATGTTAAACAATGTGTAATGTTAAATTTATGTCAGGATTTCAGTACCAGTAAGACATAAACGAAGAGTTATAGAGGTGTAAAGGATTTATCGGCCCTGCTTATTTCAACTTAAAGTAATTAACTAATGTTAATTATAATTAAGGGATTTGTTAAAAATAATTTAAAACTTATATTAAAATGATTTTCGACTTGTCCATAATTACAAGAACAACTAACTCGAAAAGGAGGAATAAACGAGGAAACAGAACTGTATCGGCCTGTAAATGTAATTCAAGTTATACACGATAATAATTAATTTAATTGAAAAGCTAATTAGTTTTAAAATTAAATAGTATAATTATAACGGTGATAATAAATGAATATGTTATCAGAGTTGGTCTATATAAGAAGCAATGGAATAGTGGAAATGAATCCTACATTATGGAACAAAAATGGACAGAATTGAAATCAATCGGGATTTCTAATTAAATTAAATGACCATTTAATTAAAACGGGTCGTTGACAACGGAATCAAACCAAGGTGAGTTAAACTCACTCAGTTCTTCCCACTTATATGTTATATAAGTCGGGTTTTTATTGTATGTGATATGGTTACTAATGGTTGGTTGTTTGTAAATTATATATTCATATATTGATTAAACCGATGAAATTAAACGTTGTTTAAACCAAATCGTTATTTCAACGATTGGAACCAATGAAGGTAACTTAGTTTTTTGGACACGTTTATAAAATAAATGTGTTAAATTATTTGAATTGTTTTGTTAATTAGTTGATGTTAAATTGTCATTATTTACTGTTATAGAAGTAATCTGTTAAATTGAATTAAATGAATTTATCCGTGATAATCTATTTTGATGCAGGGAAGAACAGGTTGGAGGGATCCTACTGGATTCTGCAAATATATTAAATGTTATTTATTCTCATATTATCATTATATGAACGGTTCTGATTGGATAGTTAATTTTATTGTCGGTCATTGACGGGAAATTCAATAATTGTTTTGTTTTAATCAGTGGGAAGAATTGGTTGACTATTGGCAGCACATGGCCTATAAATCAATTGTTTTATAAATATCGATTTACCGTCAAGTGAACCGACATAACTGAAGTTATAAAAATTATTTTATAACTGAAGATAGATTTTTAAATTGTTACTTTAAATAAAAGTTTAATAAAAAGAAATAAATATCTATTATTTAAATTTATAAGCGAGTATTTAATGATTTTATAAAGCAAAATCTTATGTTAAGAAAATTTATAAGCAAATGGGCAGAAATTAACCTAACGGTTAAGGGTTGGATAATTGTTCTTAAGAAAACAATTGAAGGGAATTATTTAAATTAATTATATTATTAATTAATATATGGAAGGATCAATTGATTTTGGTTACCATGATAATTGTGTTTTGAGTTGACTAAGTTAACCATTTTAAACTGGAATTGGTTATCAAATAGGTTTTTTTGAATTAATCTAATGAAATAGTTTAATGAATATTTGTTTTAATCTTAATAAGCTTTTAAAAAGGGAATTTACTATTTAATTTAGTTAATAAAGAAATAAATTACTTCTACAGTAGTTAATGATTGAAATAAATTATTATTTTAATTAATAATAATTTAAGAGATTACTTTTTAATTGGAATTCATTTAAAAAATAATTGGTGTGGAAATGGAATCTAATTGAATTGTGAAAGGAGTTTATGAACGGGTTTTATATTAAAACTCGAATTTTTATAACGAAGTTATAAAAGGAATTATAAGCAAGTACGTTAGCCTAAATTAAATTGTTACTTAATATTTGAATTATGTCGCACTCCGAAATCCTCGCTTGGTCTAGACCGAATGAGAACATAGATTGTTTGAGAACACGGTGCATCGAAACACAGAACAATAGAACTTTTCATTGATTTCACAATAATTTACATTAGAATATTTGAGTACGAATAAATATTACACAGCAGAAAAATACAATTATCAGAGAATATAATACATAGCAGCGGAAATAAAAATGTATAAGTACAATGCATAGTGGAAATACATCAACTAACACAGCTGAAACCAGTACACAGATACAGAGCTTTCCGAATATAGCTCCAGCTATAACCCAGGATCTTGAGAAAAATAAAGAATCTGCAAAAACCAAACCACTGACTGCCCATGTGGAAAATATGGGTACCCAGAGTTTAGGTGGAAACAATAAACTCTGGGTCAGTCATAGGATTGGTGTGAGAGCTAAAACAGTTAATAAAACTTTACTTTAGAATAAGGTAATTCATGGGACCATGCCGTATAACACGGAATGGGTTTACTCCCATGAATACTCTAAAATAAAACAATGCAATGCTTTTTCAAAAATGAAGCTATTATAAGACTCAGGTCCCATCACACAATGCAACACAAACCAAAGGATAGAGTTTACCTTGTAATAGCCAAACATGCTTGGTACGCTTTAAAACAAATCATTTTGATATACTATAAGTGCATAACCACTTAGAATATAAATGTATCAATCATAGACGGCATAGTACCCCATCCTACTATGTCGCCATACAGGCTTACAACTAAAACCGAAAAGCCACGTATTGGAAATTGGATTCCATCTATGAGTCGAGGCAAGGGACGTCTTCTCATCGGTTTTGAGACATTCTAGCAAATTCCTTAGGATCACACCTACGAGCAACCCTTGGATCCTTAGGGTCGTTCCACACCTAACATATGCGGATTAGTTATTCCTGAACAATACGTTTCCCGATCCTATACGACCTATCACTTGAGCCTTTTAGTCGGCTCTATATCCGAGGCGCCTCGCAGTCTATTATCCTCATAAGTAAAAATGTCTGGGTTCCATACCATGACACCACTTCTACCTATAAAGAAACGCATGCACTCCCTGTAGTCACTATCTCGTTTTTGACTCGTACCGGGGTGTGAGGCTCACGAATTAACGCTATACACAAAGCTACGCTACTTAAAGTCGTGCTTTGATCATCATTCACAAGGCTCTGCTTTTCAATAAAAAGCCTTGATCATTTGCATCCTAGCATGCCACATTGACAATTCATGTCATACAACTAGTATCTATCAATATATAACCTCTAAGCTCATACATCTCAGAGAAGGGTGTTAAGCAAGAGAATAAATTCTCCACCACCAAACATGTAACGACCCAGAAAATCTGAACCAATTTAAAAATTTTAAATTGGCTAAAATAATGGATTTTAAATATTTAAAATAAATATTTTAAATAATGGCAATGGAAAGTGAGTTTGAATCGACAATTGAAAACGAATATAATTAATTATAATTATAAACAAGGCTTGAAGTGGCGCTGCAGTTCCAAAAATTGAATTCAAACTTTGTCGGACTGTACCGGGTGCAAAACAAAAACGGATTTTAGTGAAACCAAAAATATTTAAATCTGTTAGTGAATACCTTTCTAATGAGTCTGAAAAATCGAATTTTCATAGCGGAAAGCAAAAGTTATGGCCGAATGAATTTTCAGAAAGGCCGCTATGGAATTTATATAGCCCGTGAAATTGGCCATTTTGCATACGACCTCGGAATTCCACGAAACCACTTTTGTTGGATCCGTGATGTCAAATTATTGCTAGGTTTCAAATTTCATAATTTTTGAAGCTAGTATGTGAGCGTGGCAAAGGAAAATGTGTTTTGGTCAATTACAGTTAAATTGGATCGACCAGAAATGGGCCTTTTTGCAAACGGTCTCAGAATTCGACGAAACTAGTTTTGTTGGGACCGTATCATCAAAACATAGCTAGATTTATTTTTCTGGAATTTTTCGAATCAGTTTGTGGCCCTGGCAAATTGAAATGTACGTTCAAATTAAATACTGAAGGTTTTATATTTTAATTTGAATGGAAACTGACCGAAACAGTCGAATGGGCCTTCGAAACATATTCCATTGTGTTCGGAATGGGGGTAAAACGCTAGGGACGACAGTCGTTGGGTTTGGATTGGTGGTCGCGTCAGAAAAACCCTTTAAAACCCATCGGCCAATCAAAATTTTTATAAAAAAAAAGGAAAATCCTTTAATTTTCTCTCTCCCCGATATCGATTCACGGCGGAAAACCGCTCGTGCCTTCTCTCCTCCGTTCGTCCTCCTACAAGCAAAATTACGCCTTCCTCCTGTTGAAGATTTTGAAGAGCACGAGAAGATCTTCAAATCCATATATAGTTTGGATTTTTTCATTGTGTGGATTGGAAGAACCGACGTCACGAAGTTCAGCACTTCGAACCGCCGCCGCGTCCTCCTCCCTGCGTCGAAGTGGGCCCCACCTACCTCCGCCTGAGCGCCGTTCCAAGCACTACAAGGTGGTGTACTCCGATCGTCTCAAAGTTGCACGGATCGAAAGAAAAATCAAACCTAGTTTTGAACATTTATTGAATGTAACGACTTTAATTTATTTTTAGCTGTTTTAACACCTTTAAACCGTTGCAAACTTTGAAAAATCATATCTTTTTCGTTCTTTAACGAAATTCGATGAAACAGGAAACATCGTGACCGTGTGGACGCCTTCTACATTTTAGAAGAGACCGCATATTTTTCTGAGCCTTCTGCTATTTTTGGTGGAGTGGAACCCAATGTGAGATTTCTAATTTATAAACGATATGGAAAACGACGATGTATAAATTATATAGTCGATGTATGAGTTATATAAGCGTTGTACACCTCTTGTATAAGCGTTGTATAAGTTGTATGTTCGATGTATAAGTTATATATGCGTTGTAAAAATTATATATGTGTTGAAATAGAAGTGAAGTGCTATATATAAATATATATATATATATATATATATACACCCCTCGTCCACAAACCATGGACGATATTTATTGATTGTGATTGGTGTGAAAATTGATTGATAGCGAATGGTTGTTTGGGATTATTTGTGGTTGATATTGATTGATTGTGGTTGAAAAATACCCATTTGTGGTTGAGAAATATTTGGTTGAAACCACATAGGATTAGTTTGTGGAAATGAAATAAATATATACATGCCGCCTGCGTGCGAACTAGATGCATGATCCCCATTGTCAAAAACCGCGAGGTTTTAAGGTAGAGCGAGGAGCCGTACTAGGGACGGTCCCGGTTTTAACTACCCTGCCGTTATGCTGCCGAAATTTTGAATAATATTCATGTGTTTGAATTATTTTCGTTTGCTGAAACTATATTTATTCGTTAAATAGAAAACCTTCATGTGTTGAATCGATATTCATTCGTTGATTAGAGATTCATGTGTTGAATGGTCTTCGTGCTTTAAATATAAAAATCACATTTTTATCTATATATATAAACTATAGAAAACCTTCATGTGTTGAATCGATATTCATTCGTTGATTAGAAATTCATGTGTTGAATGGTCTTCGTGCTTTAAATATAAAAATCACATTTTTATCTATATATAGAAATTATAGAAAACCTTCATGTGTTGAATCGATATTCATTCGTTGAATTGAAATTCATGTGTTGAATGGTATTCATATTTTGAAATAAATTGTTTTATAATAAAAATCACCTCTTTATCATCTATGTAAACTATGTAAAATGACCTTGTTTTAAAATAAATTGTTTTACAATAAAAATCACCTTTTTATCATCTATATAGACTATATAAAATAATAGTGTTTTGAAAAGAATTGTTTTACAATAAAAATCACATTTTTATTATATACATGAATTGTTGAAATGTGAAGTGTTAAAAATAGCAACTCGTTCAAATAAATATGGATGAGTCGAAATATTCATTAATTAGCTAATGATGTGATTTTTACCTGTGCATGCAACATTAGAATGAATGGTGTTTTTAAACCAAATGGAATCAAATATGAAGTTGAATGGAAAATGATAAATGAAAAGAACTATATATATGTACATGCATATTTATTGAACAGGTTATAGCAAAGGGGCTAGAGAAGAGGAATAAAATTTTGTGCCCGACAAATAGGTACACATTTACTGTTTTGTTTGGGTGATGATTTTATGAGCCTGTTGGCTAGCCGCTTGGCTTTTTCTTTTTCTTTTCGACATGAGACGCCCGTGTGGCTATTTGGGAATTTTCCCAGCCCCTCCCGTACAAAGGAGGTTATGGCGAAATTTTCCAAAATTTAAAGGCGTTAGTGAAATATTAGAAGTGAAAACCATATTGAAATGGTTGAATGAACTATATTTATATAAATATATAAATATAAATAAAATTAAAACGAAACGTGGTCGTGCAGTTCGTATTTCGAAACCGTGATTTCAAACAACTAGTGCGGGAAATCCGACCATTGGATTTTCCCGAAACCGCAACCGTTGCGTTCGCCTTGGAAATATCTTTCCAACGGCACCAACTTTGTAAAAATCCAACGGTTGGATTGTCTGGAATGTTTAATTCAAATCTGAAGAAAAACAGCGCCAGAAACGATTATATTTATATATATATATAAATATAATTATATTTAATCGAATAACGACGCTGCAGTTCGTATTTTGACATCGAAACTTCAAACGATTGTACCGGGAGATCCGACCGTCGGATTTTCCCGAAACTGGAACCGTTGGGTTCGTTTTGAAAAGATCTTTCTAATGATGTAAATTTTATGAAAATACAACGGTTAGATTTTCAGATATGTGTAAATCAAATCTAAAGAAAAACAGCGCCACGGCCGCGTTATGGCCCGAAGCGTCGTTTTGAATAAATTGGCTATTTTAAAATAAATAAAAATAGCGATAAATCGTTATAAAATATCATAAACGATATGGAATGGAAATAAACTGAATTTGCTCGATTTATGTGGTATTTGATGGTTGAATGTGTTTGGTGTGAAAATAACATTAAAGAGCAAAATTGGTGTTGTCGAATGATTTAACCATTGAAGTAAATTGATTTGAAATTCTAAATATACGTGAATTATTTGAAAAGGCCGAGTTAATTCTCATTTCGAACAATTGACCGACGATTGAAATTCGAAGATGAAGACGGTGGTCGAAGACCGGAGATCTTCACCTCGTTTGGATGGTAACCGAGGTCCTGATTGGGAGGCATCCCGAAATATGGATAATGAGTGGTGATCGTCCAGACGTACGTGGTGATCGATGGGTTTGCGAGGTATTTAGTGCCTCCGGTTTCGTTCAGACCCAGAACGGACTTGTAAATGGACAGTGTGTCTGACATGGGATTTTATTCTGTGTTGATTGATCTCTGTTTAATATACATCTGTTTGGCGGCGGAGAATTTATTCTTTTGCTTAACGCCCTTCTCTGAAACGCACGAGCTCAGAGGTTGTATATCGATGGACATCAGTCGCATGGCATGAATTTCCTGTGTGGCATGCTAAGATGCAGTGATCAAGGCTTCGGTTGAAAAGCAAAGTCTTGTGGTGATGATCAAAGCACCGCCGTTGTGGCGTAGCTTTGTGTATAACGTGAAATCGCGAGCCTCACACCCTGGTATGAACCAGAAACGGGAGAAGGACCCCAGGGAGGGCATGCGTTTCTTTCTAGCTAGGGTGGTGTCAGTGACCTACCAGCCCTGACATTTATATACTTTTCACCTATGTGGTTGTTGCTGTTGCGAGGCGCCTCGGTTAGATCGGACGATCCGGGTCCGATGGAGTCATTCATTGGCTCGTTTACGCGCCAAAGGGCGGGGAAACGTATTGTTCAGGCATTTTAATCCACATCGGTGGACCGGCCATGACGATCCAAAGGCTTGACTGAGTACTTGCCTGTGGCGCGGGCTAGAGAGTCACGAATTCGGTAAGGACTATCTTTTGCCTTGGTTCATGATGGAAATCCAATTTCAAAATACGACATCGTGCGGTTTTGATTGTATATATATATATGGCGACATGATATATGGTACCCATGCCGTCTATGATTGATAGTTATGATTTGAAATTGTTTTCAAAACATATAAACACTAGCAATAATATCAAATGCCTTTGTTTTATTCGTATCAAGCATATTTTGGCCGTTATAAGGTAAAAACTCTATCCTCCGGTTTGCGTGGCATTTTGTGATGGGAACTGAGTCTTATAACGGCTTCATTTTTATAAAAAAGCATAGCGATGTTTAAAAAGGAAGATTTGTTTTAAAGCACGGGCAATCCAATGGAGTAAACCCGTTCCACGAAAGTGGCGTGGTCCTTTGATTAGCCATATTATATATGTGTTGAGTAGATTTCTCATACCAGTCCCATGACTGACTCGTAGTTTGCTTCACTTTCAAACTCGGGTGCCCCTTTTTCTACACGGGCAGCCTTGTATTCAGGTTTAGCTGGTTCTTTCTGGATAGCTGGAGCTGAAGATGGATTCTATCATTTATCTCTTTTTATGCTGTTCAGCTCCTATTGTACATATTTTGTTTGTTTTCCGCTGTAGACATTTATGTATAGCTGAACTGTATTTGTGCTAAGTAAGATCCTGTATACTGTGTAACTCTGATGATTACTTTTATCCAGTATATTGTTTTGTTCATTAACTGGTGTATTTATTTAATTCTGTTCTGCTATTATCTGTTTCTGTGTTATATTCTACGGATTACCCTTGCCACCGTCAGTATGGGGCTTGGGGTCGTCTCATTTGGTATCAGAGCTTTGGTTAAGCTTAGTTCTGGAATATAACATTTGAACGAACTCGTCAGAAATAGAACCAGTAGTGTTCTAGGACGGGTAACTCTATACATATAGGATCAGTAATATCCTAGTATAAGTAAAGCAGAATGGAATACACCCCAGTAGACACATTTACATTGAAGTATTTGTCTCTATATTTTGAAATATCTTTTCTGTTGACCTGACACTTTGTCTGCTAATTGCAGACGCACTAGAAAATGAGTGACAGGAACAGAAGAAATAATCGTATGGCTCGATCAGCTAATGAGCCAGTTGTGCTCCCGCAGTCAGAATCCGATATAGAAGTTCTATTCAAGAGATTTCGAAATCTGGGTGGATTGCCATTCTTAGGCAAGGAATCCATTATGGAAACACAAGCTTGGATTCGTTCTGCAGAGAAAATCTTTGAGGGTTTAAAGCTGAGAGACGATCAGAAAAGATTGCTGGCGTCTTGGGCACTCAAAGAGGAAGCTTTGTTTTGGTGGGATTCAATTATTAAAGATAATCCAGAAGGTGATATCACCTGGGACAGATTCAAAGTGATTTTCTTAGAAAGATTTACTCCTCCCGAAGCAACCGAGAGATTATGTGATGAATTTTCTTATCTGATACAAGGTGATATGACCATCCCAGAATATCACAAGAAATTCAACGAACTTGCTCACTTTGCTCCTCATCTGATTCAAGATCCAAAGAGGAAAAATCTGAGATTTATTCATGGCCTACAAAGGAAATATCAGAATAGTGTGATGAGGAATGTGAAACTTCCTTTCTCAGAAACTGAAAAGTTGGAGAATTGAAGCCAGATCGAACGTAGAGTTGATTAATCACCCCACTTTCGACTTTGTTCCTTTTCGGGGACGAAAAGTTTTAAGTGGGGGAGATTGTAACGACCCAGAAAATCTGAACCAATTTAAAATTTTTAAATTGGCTAAAATAATGGATTTTAAATATTTAAAATAAATATGTTAAATAATGGCAATGGAAAGTGAGTTTGAATCGACAATTGAAAACGAATATAATTAATTATAATTATAAACAAGGCCTGAAGTGGCGCTGCAGTTCCAAAAATTGAATTCAAAATTTGTCGGACTGTACCGGGTGCAAAACAAAACGGATTTTAGTGAAACCAAAAATATTTAAATCTGTTAGTGAATACCTTTCTAACGAATCTGAAAAATCGAATTTTCATAGCGGAAAGCAAAAGTTATGGCCGAATGAATTTTCAGAAAGGTCGCTATGGAATTTATATAGCCCGTGAAATTGGCCATTTTGCATACGACCTCGGAATTCGACGAAACCACTTTTGTTGGATCCGTGATGTCAAATTATTGCTAGGTTTCAAATTTCATAATTTTTGAAGCTAGTATGTGAGCGTAGCAAAGGAAAATGTGTTTTGGTCAATTATAGTTAAATTGGATCGACTAGAAATGGGCCTTTTTGCAAACGGTCTCAGAATTCGGCGAAACTAGTTTTATTGGGACCGTATCGTCAAAACATAGCTAGATTTATTTTTCTGGAATTTTTCGAATCAGTTTGTGGCCCTGGCAAATTGAAATGTACGTTCAAATTAAATACTGAAGGTTTTATATTTTAATTTGAATGGAAACTGACTGAAACAGTCGAATGGGCCTTCGAAACATATTCCATTGTGTTCGGAATGGGGGTAAAATGCTAGGGACGACAGTCGTTGGGTTTGGATTGGTGGTCGCGTCAGAAAACCCCTTTAAAACCCATCGGCCAATCAAAATTTTTATATAAAAAAAAGGAAAATCCTTTAATTTTCTCTCTCCCCGATATCGATTCACGGCAGAAAACCGCTCGTGCCTTCTCTCCTCCGTTCGTCCTCCTACAAGCAAAATTACGCATTCCTCATGTTGACGATTTTGAAGAGCACGAGAAGATCTTCAAATCCATATATAGTTTGGATTTTTTCATTGTGTGGATTGGAAGAACCGACGTCACGAAGTTCAGCACTTCGAACCGCCGCCGCGTCCTCCTCCCTGCGTCGAAGTGGGCCCCACCTACCTCCGCCTGAGCGCCGTTCCAAGCACTACAAGGTGGTGTACTCCGATCGTCTCCAAGTTGCACGGATCGAAAGAAAAACCAAACCTAGTTTTGAACATTTATTGAAGGTAATGACTTTAATTTATTTTCAGCTGTTTTAACACCTTTAAACCATTGCAAACTTTGAAAAATCATTTCTTTTTCGTTCGTTAACGAAATTCGATGAAACAGGAAACATCGTGACCGTGTGGACGCCTTCTACATTTTAGAAGAGACCGCATATTTTTCTAAGCCTTCTGCTATTTTTGGTGGAGTGGAACCCAATGTGAGATTTCTAATTTATAAACGATATGGAAAACGACGATGTATAAATTATATAGTCGATGTATGAGTTATATAAGCGTTGTACACCTCTTGTATAAGCGTTGTATAAGTTGTATGTTCGATGTATAAGTTATATATGCGTTGTAAAAATTATATATGTGTTGAAATAGAAATGAATTGCTATATATAAATATATATATATATATATGCCCCTCGTCCACAAACCATGGACGATATTTATTGATTGTGATTGATGTGAAAATTGATTGATAGCGAATGGTTGTTTGGGATTATTTGTGGTTGATATTGATTGATTGTGGTTGAAAAATACCCATTTATGGTTAACAAATATTTGTTTGAAACCACATAGGATTAGTTTGTGGAAATGAAATAAATATATACATGCCGCCTGCGTGCGAACTAGATGCATGATCCCCATTGTCAAAAACCGCGAGGTTTTAAGGTAGAGCGAGGAGCCGTACTAGGGACGGTCCCGGTTTTAACTACCCTGCCGTTATGCTGCCGAAATTTTGAATAATATTCATGTGTTTGAATTATTTTCATTTGCTGAAACTATATTTATTCGTTAAATAGAAAACCTTCATGTGTTGAATCAATATTCATTCGTTGATTAGAGATTCATGTGTTGAATGGTCTTCGTTCTTTAAATATAACAATCACATTTTTATCTATATATATAAACTATAGAAAACCTTCATCTGTTGAATCGATATTCATTCGTTGATTAGAAATTCATGTGTTGAATGGTCTTCGTGCTTTAAATATAAAAATCACATTTTTATCTATATATAGAAATTATAGAAAACCTTCATGTGTTGAATCGATATTCATTCGTTGAATTGAAATTCATGTGTTGAATGGTATTCATATTTTGAAATAAATTGTAAAATCACCTCTTTATCATCTATGTAAACTATGTAAAATGACCTTGTTTTAAAATAAATTGTTTTACAATAAAAATCACCTTTTTATCATCTATATAGACTAAATAAAATAATAGTGTTTTGAAAAGAATTGTTTTACAATAAAAATCACATTTTTATTATATACATGAATTGTTGAAATGTGAAGTGTTAAAAATAGCAACTCGTTCAAATAAATATGCATGAGTCGAAATATTCATTAATTAGCTAATGATGTGATTTTTACCTGTGCATGCAACATTAGAATGAATGGTGTTTTTAAACCAAATGGAATCAAATATGAAGTTGAATGGAAAATGATAAATGAAAAGAACTATATATATGTACATGCATATTTATTGAACAGGTTATAGCAAAGGGGCTAGAGAAGAGGAATAAAATTTTGTGCCCAACAAATAGGTACACATTTACTGTTTTGTTTGGGTGATGATTTTATGAGCCTATTGGCTAGCCGCTTGGCTTTTTCTTTTTCTTTTCGACATGAGACGCCCGTGTGGCTATTTGGGAATTTTCCCAGTCCCTCCCGTACAAAGGAGGTTATGGCGAAATTTTCCAAAATTTAAAGGCGTTAGTGAAATATTAGAAGTGAAAACCATATTGAAATGGTTGAATGAACTATATTTATATAAATATATAAATATAAATAAAATTAAAACGAAACGTGGTCGTGCAGTTCGTATTTCGAAACCGTTATTTCAAACAACTAGTGCGGGAAATCCGACCATTGGATTTTCCCGAAACCGCAACCGTTGGGTTCTCCTTGAAAATATCTTTCCAACGGCACCAACTTTGTAAAAATCCAATGGTTGGATTGTCTGGAATGTTTAATTCAAAACTGAAGAAAAACAGCGCCAGAAACGATTATATTTATATATATAAATATAATTATATTTAATCGAATAACGACGCTGCAGTTCGTATTTTGAAATCGAAACTTCAAACGATTGTACCGGGAGATCCGACCGTCGGATTTCCCCGAAACTGGAACTGTTGGGTTCGTTCTGAAAAGATCTTTCTAATGATGTAAATTTTATGAAAATCCAACAGTTAGATTTTTAGATATGTGTAAATCAAATCAGAAGAAAAACAGCGCCACGGCCGCGTTATGGCCCGAAGCGTCGTTTTGAATAAATTGGCTATTTTAAAATAAATAAAAATAGCGATAAATCGTTATAAAATATCATAAACGATATGGAATGGAAATAAACTGAATTTGCTCGATTTATGTGGTATTTGATGATTGAATGTGTTTGGTGTGAAAATTACATTAAAGAACAAAATTGGTGTTGTCGAAGGATTTAACCATTGAAGTAAATTGATTTGAAATTCTAAATATACGTGAATTATTTGAAAAGGCCGAGTTAATTCTCATTTTGAATAATTGACCGACGATTGAAATTCGAAGATGAAGACGGTGGTCGAAGACCGGAGATCTTCACCTCGTTTGGATGGTAACCGAGGTCCTGATTGGGAGGCATCCCGAAATATGGATAATGAGTGGTGATCGTCCAGACGTACGTTGTGATCGATGGGTTTGCAAGGTATTTAGTGCCTCCGGTTTCGTTCAGACCCAGAACGGACTTGTAAATGGACAGTGTGTCTAACATGGGATTTTATTCTGTGTTGATTGATCTCTATTTAATATACATCTGTTTGGCGGCGGAGAATTTATTCTTTTGCTTAACGCCCTTCTCTGAAACGCACGAGCTCAGAGGTTGTATATCGATGGACATCAGTCGCATGGCATGAATTTCCTGTGTGGCATGCTAAGATGTAGTGATCAGGGCTTCTGTTGAAAAGCAAAGTCTTGTGGTGATGATCAAAGCACCGCCGTTGTGGCGTAGCTTTGTGTATAACGTGAAATCGCGAGCCTCACACCCCGGTATGAACCAGAAATGGGAGAAGGACCTAGGGAGGGCATGCGTTTCTTTCTAGCTAGGGTGGTGTCAGTGACCTACCAGCCCTGACATTTATATACTTTTCACCTATGTGGTTGTTGCTGTTGCGAGGCGCCTCGGTTAGATCGGACGATCCGGGTCCGATGGAGTCATTCGTTGGCTCGTTTACGCCCCAAAGGGCGGGGAAACGTATTGTTCAGGCATTTTAATCCACATCGGTGGACCGGCCCTGACGATCCAAAGGATTGAATGAGTACTTGCCTGTGGCTCGGGCTAGAGAGTCACGAATTCGGTAAGGACTATCTTTTGCCTTGGTTCATGATGGAAATCCAATTTCCAAATACGACATCGTGCGGTTTTGATTGTATATATATATGGCGATATGATATATGGTACCCATGCCGTCTATGATTGATAGTTATGATTTGAAATTGTTTTCAAAACATATAAACACTAGTAATAATATCAAATGCCTTTGTTTTATTCGTATCAAGCATATTTTGGCCGTTATAAGGTAAAAACTCTATCCTCCGGTTTGCGTTGCATTGTGTGATGGGAACTGAGTCTTATAACGGCTTCATTTTTATAAAAAGCACAGCGATGTTTAAAAAGGAAGATTTGTTTTAAAGCACTGGCAATCCAATGGAGTAAACCCGTTCCATGAAAGTGGCGTGGTCCTTTGATTAGCCATATTATATATGTGTTGAGTAGATTTCTCATACCAGTCCCATGACTGACTCGTAGTTTGCTTCACTTTCAAACTCGGGTGCCCCTTTTTCTACACGGGCAGCCTTGTATTCAGGTTTCGCTGGTTCTTTCTGGATAGCTGGAGCTGAAGATGGATTCTATCATTTATCTCTTTTTATGCTGTTCAGCTCCTATTGTACATATTTTGTTTGTTTTCCGCTGTAGACATTTATGTATAGCTGAACTGTATTTGTGCTAAGTAAGATCCTGTATACTGTGTAACTCTGATGATTACTTTTATCCAGTATATTGTTTTGTTCATTATCTGGTGTATTTATTTAATCCTGTTCTGCTATTATCTGTTTCTGTGTTATATTCCACGGATTACCCTTGCCACCGTCAGTACGGGGTTTGGGATCGTCTCAAAACAGCTACATATTTAATAGAAATCAACCAAAACAGAATGAAATACAATGTCAGATAAAATCCATTCACAAGTCCATTCTGGGTCTGAACGAAACCGGAGGCACTTTATTCCTTGTCCCATATGTCCAATACAGGAGAGAGGTCCTCGCATACCTAATCGATCACCCAGTACGTTTGGACAATCACCACTTATTTCCTTCTCTTGGAGGTACACCCCAAGTCGAGACATCAGCAATCATCCCGACGATGTGAAGATCTTCGATCTTCAACCACTGTCTTCATATCTTCGACTTTTAATCGTCGTAACAGTTATTCATAATGGGTTAGACCCGGTCTTTCCGACTAACTAGCGTATCTTTTAATCATGTGATAAATAAACAATGATAACATTCATCTCATTCCAATGCAGAGTATTCTTTTATTCAAATATTCATATAATTAGGGAAAGGTTCCCATTAATTTTATCAACGATAAATTCTTTTAAACTTTTGTTTAATCTTCCTTTGGATATCATTTCAAAAGATTTTATAATATCCTTTCACAACTTGAACCAAATTAAGGTTACAGAACTAGTTGGGACCAATCGAACCTTACTGAAGTAATTATTCATTTTATTATCCCAATCCCAACCTATTCATCCTATGGTGTTATCGGTAAATTTAATTACCATTTAACATTCAAATCTAATTAAATATTTAACTAACGCATGGAGTAAAACTAGTGGTACTCCATTCTCGAACACTTCTCAAATTCGGTAAATTTCATTACCTCTTTCTACATGTCAATCTAATTAAAGATTCATTAAAACTCTAGTTCAGTTTTAATCTCAAAAATCATTATTTAATGGTTAATCAACTTAGGAAATTTATCTTGTCTTTAATTGGGTTGAAGAGCAAATGTCATTTAATACACATTTCACGATAAACCCAAAATCATTTTCCATTAATATGGGATCGTTATGGAAATATAAACAATTTATAATCGATATAAATTTCTGTGTCAGGCTAATATTATAAATGGAATAATGGCAAAGCCTTTTAAATTCTATAAATAGTAAGGGCCTTCCTTTACAGAAGCTCATTTTGATTATTATTGAATCGAATTCCATTCAATTCCAATTTAATTAAATAAACTGAAAAAATTCATTAAACCCTATTTAAAAGATTTATTCCTTTTCACAAATGGGTTCAAGAAAAGTATTATTTAAGATACCATTCATAACAAACCCATAATCCAATTTGATACTAAATATAAGATCTTAAATGGAAATCATGTCGACTTACATTCAATGCCAAATTATGAAACAAATAGATATCGTTTTGGAATAAATTATCAATATCTTTTAAATTCCTCAATGATATCCGTATAAACACGGAATCCAACATCAAAAATATCCTAAGTAATTTCCATTCGAATCCATTCCAATTTATTTGTTAGAAAACATTGGTTATATTAAAACCATTCACGAATCCATTCTATTAATTTAAACTTATTGGATTATTATTCAAGTTGTTAAGAAGTACATTTAAATAAAATTGTCTTTTATCTTTTCAAAACTTAGAATATTTCATCAGAAATCTTTCCAAATTATTTGTTAATATTTTACATAATTTATTCATATTTTTAATAATTTTATTAAGGCCCTTATAGTCGGTTTTCAATATCGACCATCGAACTACCTCCATAGCGACCTTTTCCAAATTTGATTTGGATATATTTTAAAATCTAACCATTCCAATTCAAAACTCGTATATTCATTGGAAATTTCTTTTCGATACGAATTCAACGGTTTCAGTTGTAAGGACCCGTAACTTCCCCGTGAAGGAAAGCACGAATACTTTGAGAACAATACACAATAAAACGCATACGGAAGAACATTTCATTGTTATTACAACAATTCCATCAGATACAAGAATATACAGAGTATAAATGAATAAATTACATTCGACAAATATCAGAGATTACAATAAGTTACATAGCAGCGGAAAAATATACAAAACACAACTGAAAGTGATACACGGATACAGAGCTTTCCAAGAATCGTTCCAGCTGTAAATCAGGACCCTGTGGATATAAATCTGCAAAAACCAAAACTACTAGCTGCCCGTGCGGAAAATAGGGGCACCCAGAGTTTAGGTTAAAACAATAAACTCCAGGTCAGTCATGTGACTGGTGTGAGAACTAAAACAGTTATAATTCTTTATTTTAAAGTTCGGTAAATCAAGGGACCACGCCGTATAACACGGAACGGGTTTCCTCCCAAGAATACCAGTGCATAAAACAAAACAACGCAATGCTTTTTGGAAAAATGAAGCTATTATAAGACCCAGGTCCCATCACACAATGCAACGCAAGCCGGAGGATAGGGTTTTCCCTTATAATAGCCAAACATGCTTGGTACGTTTAAAACAAATCATTTGATACTATTATAAGTGTATAGTGTCAAAACAATTTCAATCATAAATATCAATCATAGGCGGCATGGGTACCATCTATCATGTCGCCATACTAGTTCTACAATTAAAACCGCAATATCACGTATTGGAAATTGGATTCCGTCATGAGTCGAGGCAAGGGGCAAGCTCCTCTCCGCGTTCGAGACACTCTAGCAAATGCCTCGGGACCGCACACAGCAATCCCCTGGATCCTCCAAGGCCGGTCCTCTCTTACTTTTGAGGATTGGCAATTCCTGAACACACGTTTCCCGGTCCTTACAGACCTATATCCGAGGCGCCTCGTATCCAACAACCACACAGGTGAAAAGTATATAAATGTCAGGGCTGGTAGGTCACTGACACCACCCTAGCTAGAAAGAAACGTCGTGCACTCCTTGGGTCCGTATCCCGTTTTTGACTCATACCGAGGTGTGAGGCTCGCGAATTCATGTTATACACAAAGCTATGCCACACAGGCCGTGCTTTGATCATCAACCACAAGACTTTGCTTTTCAATAGAAGCCTTGATCAATTGCCACTTACGCGTGCCACATTGGCAATTCACTTCATGCGACTGATGTCCATCGATATACAACCTCCGAGCTCGTACGTCTCAGAGAAGGGCGTTAAGCAAGAGAATAAATTCTCTGCCGCCAAACAGATGTATATTTAATAGAGATCAATCAACACAGAATAAAATCCAATGTCAGACACACAATCCATTTACAAGTTCGTTCTGGGTCTGAACGAAACCGGAGGCACTTTCCTCGCATATCCATCCATCTCCAGGTACGTCTGGACGATCACCAACTGATTCCCTCATCCTGGGTGTACAGCCCAATCAAGATCATCAGTAATCACCCAAACGATGTGAAGACTTCCGGTCTTCAACCACCGTCTTCATCTTCGACATCTCGTCGAATCGATTATTCAGAACGGGTATAAACCCAGCCTTTCTGAATAACCCACGTATACAATAAACGAATGTTACACAAACACAACAAACGCCTCATTCCAATTCAGAATAGTCTTTTATTCACGAAATCACATTCTTAGGGAAAGGTTCCCATTAATTTTATCCAAGATAAATTCTTCTAAATTTATTCTTTAATCCTCCTATGGATATCATTTCAAATTAGTCGGGATTAACGAACCACACCGAAGTAATTATTTATTTTATTTCCCAATCCCAACCTATATATCCCATGGAGAAAACTGGTAATACTCCACATCTAACACCACGGTGTTATCGGTAAGATTAATTACCATTTCACGTTCAAATCTAATTAAAGATTTAACTATCGCTTTGGAGAAAAACTGGTGGTACTCCATTCTCGATCACCTTTCAGATTTGATAATTTAAATTATCAATTCACATTTTTAATCTAATTAAAGATTCATTAAAACTCCACTTAGTTTTAATCTTTTCAAAAATCAATATCCTGCCTTTAACTGGGTTAAAGAACTAATGTCATCAAAAACACGATTCACGACAAACCAAATCACATTTGATATTAAATACAAGGCTCTGAATAGAAAATATATCGGCTTATATTCAATATCAAATTCTGAAACCAACATATATCGTATTGGAAATAACGATATAAAATATATCTTTCAAATCCCCATAACATTATTTGTATAGTGACGAAATCCAACATCGAAATATCCCGAAGATAATTTCGATTCAACTCCACTTCCACTTCACCTATTGGGAATATTGATTATTTTTAAAATCACTTTTAAATTCAATTTATTTATTTCAAAAATAAATTGATTTTAATTCTAGTTCAAAACTAGTTCATTTCGATAAAAATCTATTTTTATCTTTTCAAATGTGGAATTTTCCAACCCAATTTTTCCCAAATCATTTCTTATGATTTTACACAAATTATAGATATTTTTAATAATTTTATCAAGGCCCGTACAGTCGATTTCCAACAACGGCCATCGAACTGCACTTACAGCGACCTTTTTCGAATTTGATTTGGACATAATTCCAAATCCAACCGTTAGATTTCAAATTTCTAATATTCATTGGAAAGCTCTTTTCGATATGAACCCAACGGTTCCGGTTTTAGGAGAATCCGACGGTCGGATCTCCCGCAATGTCCGTTTGAAATAAATGGTCGAAATTCACGAACTGCCGCGGCGCGGCGCGTTCTATTCAGGCCATTATATATATAATATATATATATATTTCGTCGATTTCTATTTAAAACGAATTTTATAAATCGTTTTCAAATCGTTTCAAAAGCAATTTCAACTTTCTATTTCAATTCAAATCAAAATTGAATTCTTCTTTATAAATTCGTTTTTAAAATTCATTTCTATTCAATTCAAATTTTAATTCAATTTGAATTCATTTTAAATTCACTTTCAATTCAATTTGAATTCGTTTTCAATTCAATTCATTTCGAAATCGTTTTCAATTCAATTCATTTCGAAATCGTTTTCAATTCAATTCATTATAAAACGAATAAAATCGATATAAATATCGTTCGCGTCAAAATAACGCATCTCTAATCAACACGGCTTTATATTTCAATAATTCGTTATTCTATTCAACAAATGAATATTTGTTCTATTCAACACATGAATCTATATTTCTTTCAACACACGACTAATCTCAACACATGAGTCCTGTCAACACCTCACTATTTTTGTTATGTAAAATATTTTATAAAACTATGGTATCTATCGTTTGATTTTTAATTAGACTTCTACTGGGAAGTAGTTCTAATCTTAAATGTGATAAAGATGTAATTTATTTTATTTAAAATATTTTACTCAACACATGAATAGTTTCTACACATAATCATCGTCCACACATGACTATTTGTATATTCAACACATGAATTTTCTTTTATAATATTCATTGTTCTCCCGATTGGAATGAGGCCCAATCAATCACCATATAACGTTAATTATATGGATTCCATACAACACATGTATATAATAGCATTAATAAACAATCAACCATCAACCAAAGTGCACTACACTGTATAAGCATCAAATATAGATATCTGACGCTTATAACAGTCTGTCAATCGACCGATCGACATATTTAATCAATCAGGATGAGTGAACTTCAAATGTCATCCCAACACCCGTGTGGGGTTTCAAACAATCAAACACAGATTTTATTTGTGCAGTTGGGCGATGTGTAAAATTTATCGACCCAATCAATATCAGTCAAATCAGTGTAAATAAACAAATCGGCCGATTTGTTTATAAATATTTATTTATTCACTTTCACGTTAAAAATTATATTTTTAACGTCAAAAATATTTATTTCCACACTTGAATTTCTATTCAGTTCATTTACACCATAAAAATGATATTTTTATTTTTCTAACATATTTTAGAAAATTTCGGCGGCATAACGGCACGATACTAGAAACGGGACGAGGCCTAGCCTTATCCCCGGTCTAGTGAAGGCCCACGCCATTCACACATCAATCAAATCACTTTCATTTCACCAAACAATTTCCATTCAATCAAATATTCTAACTAACCACTCAACCAAACAATTTAACAAACAAGCCATCCATGGTCTGTGGATGACGGGTGTCGGGTGCTACTAAGCACCGTCTACATCCTAGTATATATATATATAACTAGAAAAAAAAGAATTTAGAGTGAGAAGTTCTCACCTATAGCTATCCAAACACCTTGACTCTTCTTTGATAGAAATCTTCTTCATTATCCCATCTTCGTCATCTTTGTTGCCCGTAGTCACTATATATATAAAAATCACACATTTTTATATTTCGATGTCTTTAAAATAAAAATCATATTTTTATTTATTCACTTTCAATTTAAAAGTCATATTTTTATAATCACTTCATATATTTAAAAATCGAATTTTTACTATGCTATTCAATATATAAAAATCATATTTCCTTACCGCTAATATATAGATAAAAATTCTATTTCAAAAATATAGATTTCGCCCTTATAAAAATAAAGTTTTCGCCTTTATAAAAATAAAGTTTTCGCCTTTATAAAAATAAAGTTTTCGCCTTTATAAAAATAAGTTTCATCATTATAAAAATTACCACTTTATCTCAACGTATATAAAATAAAAATCAGATTTTTATTTCGCTACATATACAAAGATGATATTTTTATATTCTCTATCCTATAAAGATTATATTTTTAATACTTTAAAAATATAAAAACCATATTTTTAATATTTCTATATAGTAAAGATTATATTTTTAATACTTTAAAAATATAAAAATCATATTTTGATTATCTTCCTTATATAAAAATTATATTTTTACTTCACTACTCATCTCAAAATATCGTCTTTTCAGTTTTAAAAATATCGTCTTTCTTCTTTTAAAAATCTAATCTCTTATATTTTAAAAATCAAATTTTTTCTAATTTAAAAATCAATGCTTTTCTAATTTAAGAATCAATGCTTTTCTAATTTAAAAAAAATCAATGCTTTTCTAATTTAAAAATCAATGCTTTAGCGTTATTCAAAAATAATAAAAAAAAATCAGTTCTTTAGCTTACTCTAATGTATATAAAAAAACTGATTTACTTTTGCTATAATACAAATAAATAACTGATTTATTTTTTGCTATATATATAAAAAACTAAATAAAAATAACTGATAACTTACAGGTTTTTTCAAGGGGGGGGGAGGACGGCTTCAGTGCTCCCCGGGTGGAGCGCGTCTGGGTGGAGGTCGGGTGGGTGTCCGGCCAAAGGCGCGGCGGCTAGGGTTTAGTGCGGTGGTCGGTTTGGGGATGTGGGGCGATGTGGATTCTGGTTGGAGGAGGGAGTTCGCGCCAGGCTATCGAGGAAGGAGGTGAAGGTGAGGCAAGATCGACGGGGGGAGGAGGAATTTGCGGCGGCGGTGATGGCCCCCTTGGGCGGCGACTTAGATCGACGGGCTGCTGCCCCCTTTTTTTTTTTTTTTTTTGCTTCTGAAATGAATCGGGGGGGGGGTATATGGAGGGAAGAGAAATTTTTTTTTTTATTATTATTTAATTATTTTATTTTCATAGAAGTTGACTTTTACATACGACCTCTAAACGAGGACCACCGCCTGTCGTCCATAGCGCTTTACCCCCATTCCGAACACAATGGGATATGTATCGCAAGCTGATTTGATCGTTTTGATCAGTTTCCGTTAAATTTACATTTAAATCGCTATACTGAATTTTAAACGTACATTTCAAATTACCGGGGTCACATACGAACTCGAAAAATTCTAGAAAAATATTTTCTAGCTTCGTATTGACGATACGGTCCTATCAAAACTAGTTTCGTCGAATTCTGGGGCCGTTGGAAAAATGGCCATTTTCCAGTCGATTAAAATCAACTGAAACTGGTCAAACGCGTTTTCCTTTGCCACGCTCACATATTGATTCGAAAAATTATGAAATTTGAAACCTAGCAATAATTTGACACTGCGGATCCAACAAAAGTGGTTTCGTCGAAATCCGAGGTCGTTTGCAAAATGTCCATTTTTAAGGGCCTGAATTCCATAGCGACTATTCAGAATTTTCAACTGGACATATCTTTTGATTCCCGCTATGAAATTTCGATTGGTCAGATTCGTTAGAAAGATATTACCAATTAGACCCTAATGTTTTTGGTTTCACTAAAATCCGGATTGTTTTGCACCCGGTACATCCAATTGAAGTTTGAAATCGAATTATCGAACTACCGCGCCATTTTCAAGTCTATTTATAATTATATATAAATATTTATATTCTAACGACGGCGTATTTAATATATACGTCGAATTCTATTCAAAATAAATTTCCTCGTCGATATTATTTAAAATAATTCATTTTAAATATTCAAAATTCGCTAAAATTGCCAAAATAAAAATTTTAAACTGGCCCAGATTTTCGGGTTATTACAATCTCCCCCACTTAAAACTTTTCGTCCCCGAAAAGGAACAAAGTCGAAAGTGGTTTGATTAATCAAATCTACGTTCGATCTGGCTTGCATTCTCCAACTTTTCAGTTTCTAAGAATTTTCAAATTCTTCAAAAATTTGGCTAACACCCTAAATTTTCGAAAAATTTCGCCATAACCTCCCCTGCACCGGGAGCATCGGGGAATTTCAAATAGCTTCCCCGGTCCTTCAGATCTCAAAAAGAAAAAGAAAAAGCCAAGCGGCTAGCCAATAGGCTCATAAAATCATCATCACCCAAACAAAACAGTAAATTATAGTAAACAAGTACCTATTAGTCGGGCAAACAAATTTTATTCTCTGCTCTAGCCTCCTTGCTATGACCTGTTCAATGTAAGTATATGTATATGCAAGCAAATGCGACCAATTTTCAATATAGTTCAATGTTTGGTTCAATTAGGCATAATGGTTCAAAATTATCAAACAAATAAACAAACAATACAAACATCAATCAATTAGTGGATTAACGTTTCAAATTGATAATTTTGATATATATACAAAAAATCATGTTTTTGATGCCAATTCACAACAATGTGTTCTAACTATATATGTTTTGGTTCTCACACCAGTCTAATGGAAATATATAGAAAATCATACCTTCGTCACTCGAAAATAAATACTGGTAACGCTGCAGCATTATCAGAATCATTCCCGGGCAACTAGAATGTGATTCTATATCTATCTAATATATTAAAACTTTGAATATACGTTCATGACGCGTATACGCAAAACCTTTATATACTAGATTGTCCATATTCAAAATAAACAAATAATCAAATACGTATAAAATGGTTTAAATTTTCAAAACAAAATTGTTTTCATTTGAAAAATATACTCTTCACACCCGTTCTAGGATACTACTGATCCTATCTCTAACGAGTCATTCTAATTGGATATTACTAATCCAATATCTGATGAATTCTTTCGTATGGTTCTAATGTGTCTTGTTCTCGAGCTCTGTAAACCAAAGCTCTGATACCAACTGTAAGGACCCGTAACTTCCCCGTGAAGGAAAGCACGAATACTTTGAGAACAATACACAATAAAACGCATACGGAAGAACATTTCATTGTTATTACAACAATTCCATCAGATACAAGAATATACAGAGTATAAATGAATAAATTACATTCGACAAATATCAGAGATTACAATAAGTTACATAGCAGCGGAAAAATATACAAAACACAACTGAAAGTGATACACGGATACAGAGCTTTCCGAGAATCGTTCCAGCTGTAAATCAGGACCCTGTGGATATAAATCTGCAAAAACCAAAACTACTAGCTGCCCGTGCGGAAAATAGGGGCACCCAGAGTTTAGGTTAAAACAATAAACTCCAGGTCAGTCATGTGACTGGTGTGAGAACTAAAACAGTTATAATTCTTTATTTTAAAGTTCGGTAAATCAAGGGACCACGCCGTATAACACGGAACGGGTTTCCTCCCAAGAATACCAGTGCATAAAACAAAACAACGCAATGCTTTTTGAAAAAATGAAGCTATTATAAGACCCAGGTCCCATCACACAATGCAACGCAAGCCGGAGGATAGGGTTTTCCCTTATAATAGCCAAACATGCTTGGTACGTTTAAAACAAATCATTTGATACTATTATAAGTGTATAGTGTCAAAACAATTTCAATCATAAATATCAATCATAGGCGGCATTGGTACCATCTATCATGTCGCCATACTAGTTCTACAATTAAAACCGCAATATCACGTATTGGAAATTGGATTCCGTCATGAGTCGAGGCAAGGGGCAAGCTCCTCTCCGCGTTCGAGACACTCTAGCAAATGCCTCGGGACCGCACACAGCAATCCCCTGGATCCTCCAAGGCCGGTCCTCTCTTACTTTTGAGGATTGGCAATTCCTGAACACACGTTTCCCGGTCCTTACAGACCTATATCCGAGGCGCCTCGTATCCAACAACCACACAGGTGAAAAGTATATAAATGTCAGGGCTGGTAGGTCACTGACACCACCCTAGCTAGAAAGAAACGTCGTGCACTCCTTGGGTCCGTATCCCGTTTTTGACTCATACCGAGGTGTGAGGCTCGCGAATTCACGTTATACACAAAGCTATGCCACACAGGCCGTGCTTTGATCATCAACCACAAGACTTTGCTTTTCAACAGAAGCCTTGATCAATTGCCACTTACGCGTGCCACATTGGCAATTCACTTCATGCGACTGATGTCCATCGATATACAACCTCTGAGCTCGTACGTCTCAGAGAAGGGCGTTAAGCAAGAGAATAAATTCTCTGCCGCCAAACAGATGTATATTTAATAGAGATCAATCAACACAGAATAAAATCCAATGTCAGACACACAATCCATTTACAAGTTCGTTCTGGGTCTGAACGAAACCGGAGGCACTTTCCTCGCATATCCATCCATCTCCAGGTACGTCTGGACGATCACCAACTGATTCCCTCATCCTGGGTGTACAGCCCAATCAAGATCATCAGTAATCACCCAAACGATGTGAAGACTTCCGGTCTTCAACCACCGTCTTCATCTTCGACATCTCGTCGAATCGATTATTCAGAACGGGTATAAACCCGGCCTTTCTGAATAACCCACGTATATAATAAACGAATGTTACACAAACACAACAAACGCCTCATTCCAATTCAGAATAGTCTTTTATTCACGAAATCACATTCTTAGGGAAAGGTTCCCATTAATTTTATCCAAGATAAATTCTTCTAAATTTATTCTTTAATCCTCCTATGGATATCATTTCAAATTAGTCGGGATTAACGAACCACACCGAAGTAATTATTTATTTTATTTCCCAATCCCAACCTATATATCCCATGGAGAAAACTGGTAATACTCCACATCTAACACCACGGTGTTATCGGTAAGATTAATTACCATTTCATTTTCAAATCTAATTAAAGATTTAACTATCGCTTTGGAGAAAAAATGGTGGTACTCCATTCTCGATCACCTTTCATATTTGATAATTTAAATTATCCATTCACATTTTTAATCTAATTAAAGATTCATTAAAACTCCACTTAGTTTTAATCTTTTCAAAAATCAATATCCTGCCTTTAACTGGGTTAAAGAACCAATGTCATCAAAAACACGATTCACGACAAACCAAATCACATTTGATATTAAATACAAGGCTCTGAATAGAAAATATATCGGCTTATATTCAATATCAAATTCTGAAACCAACATATATCGTATTGGAAATAACGATATAAAATATATCTTTCAAATCCCCATAACAATATTTGTATAGTCACGAAATCCAACATCGAAATATCCCGAAGATAATTTCGATTCAACTCCACTTCCACTTCACCTATTGGGAATATTGATTATTTTTAAAATCACTTTTAAATTCAATTTATTTATTTCAAAAATAAATTGATTTTAATTCTAGTTCAAAACTAGTTCATTTCGATAAAAATCTATTTTTATCTTTTCAAATGTGGAATTTTCCAACCCAATTTTTCCCAAATCATTTCTTATGATTTTACACAAATTATAGATATTTTTAATAATTTTATCAAGGCCCGTACAGTCGATTTCCAACAACGGCCATCGAACTGCACTTACAGCGACCTTTTTCGAATTTGATTTGGACATAATTCCAAATCCAACCGTTAGATTTCAAATTTCTAATATTCATTGGAAAGCTCTTTTCGATACGAACCCAACGGTTCCGGTTTTAGGAGAATCCGACGGTCGGATCTCCCGCAATGTCCGTTTGAAATAAATGGTCGAAATTCACGAACTGCCGCGGCGCGGCGCGTTCTATTCAGGCCATTATATATATAATATATATATTATATATATATTTCGTCGATTTCTATTTAAAACGAATTTTATAAATCGTTTTCAAATCGTTTCAAAAGCAATTTCAACTTTCTATTTCAATTCAAATCAAAATTGAATTCTTCTTTATAAATTCGTTTTTAAAATTCATTTCTATTCAATTCAAATTTTAATTCAATTTGGATTCATTTTAAATTCACTTTCAATTCAATTTGAATTCGTTTTCAATTCAATTCATTTCGAAATCGTTTTCAATTCAATTCATTTCGAAATCGTTTTCAATTCAATTCATTATAAAACGAATAAAATCGATATAAATATCGTTCGCGTCAAAATAACGCATCTCTAATCAACACGGCTTTATATTTCAATAATTCGTTATTCTATTCAACAAATGAATATTTGTTCTATTCAACACATGAATCTATATTTCTTTCAACACACGACTAATCTCAACACATGAGTCCTGTCAACACCTCACTATTTTTGTTATGTAAAATATTTTATAAAACTATGGTATCTATCGTTTGATTTTTAATTAGACTTCTACTGGGAAGTAGTTCTAATCTTAAATGTGATAAAGATGTAATCTATTTTATTTAAAATATTTTACTCAACACATGAATAGTTTCTACACATAATCATCGTCCACACATGACTATTTGTATATTCAACACATGAATTTTCTTTTATAATATTCATTGTTCTCCCGATTGGAATGAGGCCCAATCAATCACCATATAACGTTAATTATATGGATTCCATACAACACATGTATATAATAGCATTAATAAACAATCAACCATCAACCAAAGTGCACTACACTGTATAAGCATCAAATATAGATATCTGACGCTTATAACAGTCTGTCAATCGACCGATCGACATATTTAATCAATCAGGATGAGTGAACTTCAAATTTCATCCCAACACCCGTGTGGGGTTTCAAACAATCAAACACAGATTTTATTTGTGCAGTTGGGCGATGTGTAAAATTTATCGACCCAATCAATATCAGTCAAATCAGTGTAAATAAACAAATCGGCCGATTTGTTTATAAATATTTATTTATTCACTTTCACGTTAAAAATTATATTTTTAACGTCAAAAATATTTATTTCAACACTTGAATTTCTATTCAGTTCATTTACACCATAAAAATGATATTTTTATTTTTCTAACATATTTTAGAAAATTTCGGCGGCATAACGGCACGATACTAGAAACGGGACGAGGCCTAGCCTTATCCCCGGTCTAGTGAAGGCCCACGCCATTCACACATCAATCAAATCACTTTCATTTCACCAAACAATTTCCATTCAATCAAATATTCTAACTAACCACTCAACCAAACAATTTAACAAACAAGCCATCCATGGTCTGTGGATGACGGGTGTCGGGTGCTACTAAGCACCGTCTACATCCTAGTATATATATATATATCTAGAAAAAAAAGAATTTAGAGTGAGAAGTTCTCACCTATAGCTATCCAAACACCTTGACTCTTCTTTGATAGAAATCTTCTTCATTATCCCATCTTCGTCATCTTTGTTGCCCGTAGTCACTATATATATAAAAATCACACATTTTTATATTTCGATGTCTTTAAAATAAAAATCATATTTTTATTTATTCACTTTCAATTTAAAAGTCATATTTTTATAATCACTTCATATATTTAAAAATCGAATTTTTACTATGCTATTCAATATATAAAAATCATATTTCCTTACCGCTAATATATAGATAAAAATTCTATTTCAAAAATATAAATTTCGCCCTTATAAAAATATAGATTTCGCCTTTATAAAAATAAAGTTTTCGCCTTTATAAAAATAAAGTTTTCGCCTTTATAAAAATAAAGTTTTCGCCTTTATAAAAATAAGTTTCATCATTATAAAAATTACCACTTTATCTCAACGTATATAAAATAAAAATCAGATTTTTATTTCGCTACATATACAAAGATGATATTTTTATATTCTCTATCCTATAAAGATTATATTTTTAATACTTTAAAAATATAAAAACCATATTTTTAATATTTCTATATAGTAAAGATTATATTTTTAATACTTTAAAAATATAAAAATCATATTTTGATTATCTTCCTTATATAAAAATTATATTTTTACTTCACTACTCATCTCAAAATATCGTCTTTTCAGTTTTAAAAATATCGTCTTTCTTCTTTTAAAAATCTAATCTCTTATATTTTAAAAATCAAATTTTTTCTAATTTAAAAATCAATGCTTTTCTAATTTAAGAATCAATGCTTTTCTAATTTAAAAAAAATCAATGCTTTTCTAATTTAAAAATCAATGCTTTAGCGTTATTCAAAAAAAAAAAAAAAAAATCAGTTCTTTAGCTTACTCTAATGTATATAAAAAAACTGATTTACTTTTGCTATAATACAAATAAATAACTGATTTATTTTTTGCTATATCTATAAAAAACTAAATAAAAATAACTGATAACTTACAGGTTTTTTCAAGGGGGGGGGAGGACGGCTTCAGTGCTCCCCGGGTGGAGCACGTCTGGGTGGAGGTCGGGTGGGTGTCCGGCCAAAGGCGCGGCGGCTAGGGTTTAGTGCGGTGGTCGGTTTGGGGATGTGGGGCGATGTGGATTCTGGTTGGAGGAGGGAGTTCGCGCCAGGCTATCGAGGAAGGAGGTGAAGGTGAGGCAAGATCGACGGGGGGAGGAGGAATTTGCGGCGGCGGTGATGGCCCCCTTGGGCGGCGACTTAGATCGACGGGCTGCTGCCCCTTTCTTTTTTTTTTCTTTTGCTTCTGAAATGAATCGGGGGGGGGGGGGGGTATATGGAGGGAAGAGAAAGTTTTTTTTTATTATTATTTTATTTTCATAGAAGTTGACTTTTACATACGACCTCTAAACGAGGCCCACCGCCTGTCGTCCATCGCGTTTTACCCCCATTCCGAACACAATGGGATATGTATCGCAAGCTGATTTGATCGTTCTGATCAGTTTCCGTTAAATTTACATTTAAATCGCTATATTGAATTTTAAACGTACATTTCAAATTACCGGGGTCACATACGAACTCGAAAAATTCTAGAAAAATATTTTCTAGCTTCGTATTGACGATACGGTGCTATCAAAACTAGTTTCGTCGAATTCTGAGGCCGTTGGAAAAATGGCCATTTTCCAGTCGATTAAAATCAACTGAAACTGGTCAAACGCGTTTTCCTTTGCCACGCTCACATATTGATTCGAAAAATTATGAAATTTGAAACCTAGCAATAATTTGACACTGCGGATCCAACAAAAGTGGTTTCGTCGAAATCCGAGGTCGTTTGCAAAATGTCCATTTTTAAGGGCCTGAATTCCATAGCGATTATTCAGAATTTTCAACTGGACATATCTTTTGATTCCCGCTATGAAATTTCGATTGGTCGGATTCGTTAGAAAGATATTACCAATTAGACCCTAAAGTTTTTGGTTTCACTAAAATCCGGATTGTTTTGCACCCGGTACATTCAATTGAAGTTTGAAATCGAATTATCGAACTACCGCGCCATTTTCAATTCTATTTATAATTATATATAAATATTTATATTCTAACGACGGCGTATATAATATATACGTCGAATTCTATTCAAAATAAATTTCCTCGTCGATATTATTTAAAATAATTCATTTTAAATATTCAAAATTCGCTAAAATTGCCAAAATAAAAATTTTAAACTGGCCTAGATTTTCGGGTTATTGCATCAGTTTTAGGAGAACCCGACGGTCAGATCTTCCGTTACACCCATTCGAAGTTAATTGTTGAAATTCGCGAACGGACGCTGCGTGGCACGTTCTATTCAAACCATTTAAATATATATAATATATTTCATCAATTTCCATTTTCAAAATGTATTTTAATACATCTATAAATTCGTTTAAACATGATTTCAAGTTCCATTTCAAATTTTAAATTAAAATTGAACATCTCATTTTACTATAATCTCAATATGATAATATTTTCAAAATGTCATATTTTGAAATTCAGCGTTCTCGATAATCATTATAAAAAAACGAATAAAATCGATATAAAAATCCGCTTGAGTTAAAATGGCGTTTATATACTTAACCCAGCTTCATATTTTTAAATACCATTCATTTCACAATAATTTGAAAAACTCATAATTGCATGAAAATTTATTCAAATCAATTCATTTCCAATATAAATATTCATTTGTATTTTAATGTTTTTGTGTCCATCCAAAATCATACATTGAAATCAACTTCCAATTTTAATTGAATATTATATTATAAAAATATTCATGTTTATTCCAGATTGGAATAATATTCAACTAATATCCATATAAATAAATTTATATGGATTTCATTTACCATATATGTATATATCCAACAATAGTCGTAACAACTATCAACGTCCAAAATGACATCCACTGTGCATTTTATTTTTATGTTAGCTTCAAATGATTTATTGACGCTTATATAAATCAGTCAATCAACCGATTAACCACAATTTCACACAAGGGAGATGTGTGAGTCAAATATCATCCCAAGACCCGTGCGGGGTTTCAACCAACAAAAATCAATTTAAATTCATAGCTGAATAATGAATTTAATCATAAATAGTTCAATTCGAATCAATTTTCAAATTAACCAATTTCCCATGTTCAACATTATAGATGGATATTTATATCCAATTTTAACTACCACAATAATATTTACATTATTTTAACATGTTAAATATAACAAAATCACAATCATAATCTAATACAAGAAATCAACAAATTATCCATGGGTTTGCAAACAACTGTGATGTGAACTACCAGGCACCGTATAACAATTTATGATAATTAAAATTGATAAAAAACAGCCAACACTGGCAATTTGTATATTTTTAAATAAAAATACAATGGCATCATAAAATATTTGAGTGAGAAAGAACTCTCACTTTGATTTCGACTCCATCAATCTTTAATTGATGATTTATTTTTAAACTAAATTAAACAAACGTTTAATTTAGCTCAAAAATTCAACTCGCCCCATTTTTGTTCTGGTCAGCTCCATGTTGTAGTGTTTGTTGTCATGATTCTAACGAATCTGATTTTGTTCAATTCAGATTATGTTTGAGAGAGATATAACCATTTGAATTTTGAATATACTAATTACATCGTTAATTTAATAAATAAGTTAATTAACTTAGACTTAATCAATTTCTTCCCCGTTCATTTACTGTAACTGTTCGAACCCTCCCTTCATCCGTTCTCTGTCCACCGTGCACCACCCTTAAGTCACCTGAGCTTGATAGCCGACCACCACTTGAGGCGTAGGGGCGTTGCCACCCACCGCCAGCAACGGCGTGGGACTCGGTCCTCCTTCCGGCACCAGTATCCCAAATAAACCCGCCCACTTTGAGTGTAGAAATCGAGAAAATCACCACACGAAACAAGATCACAACTGTTGAATAAGTTGATCTCATTGAGTTAAAGAGATTTGATGTTGGAAGTTCGTGAATTCAATTAGTAAATTTCGCGAATTTTGGAAGATATAATCTAGAAAAAAAGGCCATGGATTTTAACCTGGAAGCGGGTTCATGCTGTAGCATTAGGGTTTAGTGAAAAGGGGATTATAAATATTTATTATATTATTTTATCCAATTAATTTCTTTGTTGTGACAATTTGTATCCCAACTCTATACGAATCCCAACGACTGTCACCCCTAGCTAAATACCCCCATTATGGACACAATGGGATATGTTTCGTAAGCCAATTCAATCGTTTTGATTAGTTTTTATCAAAATTAAAATATAAATTAATATAACGTTCAATACAAAATTTCAGCGTACATTTTAATTTACCAGGGCCACATACTGACATCAAAAATTATGAAACTTAAAACCTAGCTATGTTTTGACAATACGGTCCTAACAAAAGTAATTTCATCGAATTTGGAGACCGTTTGAAAAATGGCCATTTAACTAGCTTATTAATTTACAATTGAAATTCCATGGGAGTTTAAATTTGCTATGCTTACATTTGAAGTCCAATTGACTAGAAATTTTAAATCTGACAGTAATTTGACATTCCAGATCCAACAAAATTAGTTTCATTGAAAACAGAGGTCGATTGAAAAATGACTATTTTTAAGGGCTATATATAATATTAAAATAATAATAAATCCTATAGCGACTATTTGGAATTTATTTTAGATATAATTACAATTCATAAAATAAATCTAAAATTTTTCATATTCATTAGAAAGGCATAATTAAATGGATCCTAACATTTCTTATTTCATCAATTTCTGACTTATAACGAATTCTGCATACTCGATTGAAATTGAAAATCAAATTTTCAAACTACCACGCCATTTCAAGCACGTTTTATAATAAATATAAATTTATAGGTTCTAACTTCGAATTAATTAATTTTTTTGTCATTTATTTTCAAAATAAATCGATTAAAATATTTAATTCTCACCAAAATAAATTAAAAATAAATTTTAAATTGGTTCTGAAAATACGGGTTGTTACAAATTAAGTAAAAGGAATTTGAGATAAAATGTGGTTTATATTAAACCAGAGTTATATAAACGAGGTTTATAAAAAGAGATGAGGTGTTAAAATGTTAATTTTAAATTAACGTTATTTAATAATGGAATTAAGAGTAATTAATGGAATTAAGAGTAATTAATGGAATTAAGAGTAATTAATGGAATCGAAATAAGATATTTAAAGCGGGAAAGGATTGAATGGTTTAGAAAAAGGGATAGGTAAAAGTGAATTTGGTAAAAGAAGTTAGTAATAGGATTTTGTAACTAAATCCGAGTTATAAAACTAATTTTTCAAAGAAGGAGACGATAAAAAGTGACGTTTTAGTAAGTAATTTCTCAATCATTGAATTAAGAAATAATGGTTATGTTCGAGAAGGGGATTTCCAAAAGTAAGAAAGTTTTATAAAACCATGTTTCAAATCAAATTGTTAAACGGGATTTGTTTGATATTAGAATAAAATATCGGTTTTTGAATTACAGCTCATTTCTATCTTAAGATAACAACGTTGTTGATAAAGCTCTAAGTGGTAATTAAAATACCCCAACTTGAACGACTTCAGGATTATCTGAGGATGATATTAGTTGTAATGGTAAAGAGGTATAGAATAATTTATTATTTTTATTTGAGAAATAATAACGCAGTGATAATTGCAATGAAACATGTATAATGAGATTTCCAAAGTAACGGAAATAAAAAGTTTTGAAATATGTGTAATGAGATTTCCAAAGTAACGGAAATGGAAAGACTGGAAAATATTATATAATGATATTTCCAAAGCAAAAGAAATAAAAGAAGATTGTGTGAAATTATAACAATATTTTGAAGGTAAAAGGAAATGAAAAGTAGCTTTTTGGAATGGGTTTTATTCTAAAATAATAAGGGTTCGTTATTATTTCAAATAATAAAACAAGAGAGATTTCGTCACGTTGTTTTACGAGTGGTAATATGAATTTATTTCCCAATTATAGATAATGAGTAATGAGATCGCAAATGTTTTGAAATGATAGTAAAATAGAAAATCAGATATGATTATAGAATATTTTCCCAAGTATTAAAATAAAATAGTTTGGAGAATAATATTATGTTTGATAAGAAATGAAAAGCTATATTCGTAGTATGTGAAAGATTTCAAGGTTTAAATTAACCATCGTTAATCGTTTAAATTAAAAAAGCCAAGTGATGCTAAGTACTAAATAAGTGAACTCATTTTATTTTCATAATTACTTATTTGATAGTTAAATAACCGACTATCAAATCTGACCTATATGATTGTTGGTACCGAAAGATCGGGATCAAATTTATATTCGAAAACCATTCTGAACCAGCAAATACGTGGAAGATGCTGATTGAAGATGGATAAATTGAAGATCGTCGATCTTCATGAGCTGAAGGACTAATTGATATATTTCTTTGGGTCTCTACTGGAGATATTTTGACAGTGATTCTGTCGTGATTGGAATATGTGGATTGCAAGGACTACTCGCTACTGATTTCGGTTCATCCTATTCGTAGATGACTTGTGTGGACGAATGTCTGACAACGTATTTCCAAAGGATCACGTATATTTATTTCTAAAAATGTACTTCTATTGGTGGCAGAGGAATTCATTCCTTTTTTTTAAATGCCCAAAGTATTTTTCTGGGCGTCAATTAGTGATATCCAGCAGACCTGACAATGTGGCCTTCAAAGTGGATGGAGATGTGTTGTTCTGAAGGGTAAGCTTAACCTCAAGCCTCATCAAATGTGAAATGGTATAAAATTGGATAGGTCGCATGGTTATATGGGTCGCACCCATCAAAAGTGTAACACCCCACACCTGCTAAGGTCACTCATAAGAGGGGAATGCCTTAGTTTCGGTGAAGTATTTTAAGTGAATATAGAACAGTAAAATTACAACAAGACAGATATAAGTAATACTTGAAAATTTAAAACATCATTTCATTGCAGCGGAAAGTAAAACATGTTTGGTTACATCACAAAACCATACAAGAGTCAAGTACAAAATATCCATCTTGATAAAAATAAGTACATAATCCCACTATGTAAACAATATCCATAAAAGGAAAGATGAACTGAGCTTTACTTCAACGGTCCAAGCTCCAAAGGATAGATACAGAAATCTGATCAAAGCCCACTAGCACTAAGCCCACTCTGATAACCTGGGTTTGGGGGAAAAAGATAAAAACAACGGGGTCATACATAAGTCTGAGTGAGTCCTATAACCCTAACAATACAATCGTTAAAGTAATTAGGGTATGATATAAACAAGGTACGGTACCTCTGGGGATAATGACTACACTAAGTAGCCAACTAAACGCAGGATGTACTAAGATAACCGAAAAGACGCATTTATCCTCCCAAAGATAATTACTGGATTACACCACCCCAGATCTACCCACCCAAGGGTAATTCCTACACTGCACCACACCAGTCATTCCTAACTTAAAGGTTGATCCCACCCCTAGACTTATAAAATTAACTTAATAGTTCTCGTGCACCCCTAGGTGACTAAGTAGACGCCACGGGGCCCTACAATCCACTAGGTGTACACACTACTCCTCATTCGATCGGCTCCCTAACGTAGATATCCGTGCTGGTCCCACAATGGGGTGTATCATTTTCCCAAAGTGGCAACCTGATAATATCAGCGGTGCACGGCTTTATACCTACACGATGCAACAACGACTTACTAACCAGCCCGGGTCCACACACGCATATGAAACCCGTTGGTCCTACGTTGCCACCGCTAACCCGTTTTGGCCTCTTATAGTCAAGCCCAATATGCGTGTCCCGTCACTCGACTTGAGTCGAGCCCACAAAGATACGTTTGGGATATTGGTTGAAATGGGCCCCCACAAGCTACCACCTAAGCTTGTTATTTTATCTAGTATATCCCACTTAACCCTTTTTAATAATCATGTCTACCTTCATGTTATAAATCCTGGTTAAGTCATTAATCATATTTTAATTGCCATTCAAGGCACCCACTAGATTTCCACATGCCACCCAAGTCATTTACTTAATTCCCACATGCCAACCAAGGCACTTACTTAACCCTTTAATCATGTTTAATTACATGTTCCACTTTGGTTAAGTATTCTAATCGTATTTTCTATTGCCACCCAAGGCAACCCACTAGTTTCCTCATGCCACCCAAGGCACCCCACTAGTTACCACAAGTCACCCAAGGCACCCACTTAACCCTCATGCCTCACTTCATGCTTATATGGTTAAGTGTTTCTTAATTAATTAAGACCGTGATCCTCATAAAGACCTCTCACATTAGACTATCTTTTATGACCGCTGGTTAAGCCGGTTGGGTCCGGGCAGCCTTATGTTATAACCGAGTCTAACCTCGTGTCTTTACCTTAATCACGTATTTAGTTTGTGCCTAAGACCTCTCACATTGGGCTAACATTTGTAGCAACTGGTTAAGCCGGTTGGGTCCGGGCAGTTTTACGCTACAACTGAGTCCAACCTCGTGTCTTAGTCGATTAATTACACCTAATTAATCACCCTCACAATTTATATTAATTATTCCTAACGAATATCAAGTTTTTCATAACATGGGTAGACCTAACTCAATAGGTAAATTCCCATGGGGTAGACCTAACTCAATAGGTAAATTCCCACTTATGTTAATTTATTTTTATAGTATGCTTAATCATACCCAACCATACTTTTATTAACATATTTATTAACCCCATCATTCCCCACGCAAATCGTTCTCATTTCACGATATAATAAAAGGGAAGATCATCACAAACATCATGGGTTTAACCAAATCTTAGCATATAACTTTGTCATGGGTTAAGAGAATGTCAACTTGCATATATGAGCATATATTAACCCAACTACATTTAACCCAAACTTGCATATTATCACACACATATCTTGCATAACATGTTGAACTTGCATATAAGCATTCACATAACTTGCATAACATGTTAAACTTGCATATAAGCATTCACATAACTTGCATAACATGTTAAACTTGCATATAAGCATTCACATAACTTGCATAACATGTTAAACTTGCATATAAGCATTCACATAACTTGCATAACATGTTTAAACTTGCATATAAGCATTCACATAACTTGCATAACATGTTAAACTTGCATATAAGCATTCACATAACTTGCATAACATGTTAAACTTGCATATAAGCATATACATAACTTGCATATGAATTTGCATAACAACCTACACATAACTTACATAACATCATACACATAACTTACATAACATCATACACATAACTTGCATATGAACTTGTTAAACATGCATAAACCCACTTGTTAAACATGCTTAAACCAACTTATTTAAACATGCATAAACCCACTTGTTAAACATGCATAAACCAACTTATTAAACATGCATAATATCACATACTTAGCATGCATAGAATCACATACTAAACTTGCATAATATCATCTACTTAGCATGCATAGAATCACCTACTAAACTTGCATAATATCATATACTTAGCATGCATAGAATCACATACTAAACTTGCATAATATCATATACTTAGCATGCATAGAATCACATACTAAACTTGCATATTATCACATACTTAGCATGCATAGAATCACATACTTAACTTGCATAATAGATCAATGTTCAACTTAGTGTTTTGCATCATAATCATCATGAAACATAGCACCAAACTTTCATATAGATGTCATGACTACATAACATTAAACTTGCATGACATATGGTATATAACTTGCAAAACACATAACATACACTACACAAAGCTTGCATAAACACATTGATCCTCAAACATATCCATACATCATCATATCCTATCTTAATCAATTTAACAATTGATTATTAAGGAGATAGAATCTCACCAAAACAAAATTAGCAACTAATGAAGAAGATTAAGAGGCTAGAAGTTGATTTGGAATGCTATCCCTTCTCTAATTTTGATGGAGGCTCCTTCAAGTTTCATTTTGCCATAGTTTAGTTACTAGATTTAATTATGAATGAATTAGGGTAGGGTTAGGGTCTTATTTATAGGATTAGGTAGTGTTTTTAGGCCCTTAGATTAACCCTAGATTAGATTAGGACCCTTAGATTTCGGAACTCTCTAGAACCAGCCCTAAGACCAAGCCCAAACCCCAAACTGGTGCACCCAACCACAGAACTCTCTAGAAACTGTGCAGGTTTCTTGGCTCGGCACGGGCGCACTTCCCAAGTGCGCCAATGTATTTCTGTACTGGCGCACTTCACAAGTGCGCCAGTGCATTTTTGTACTGGCGCACTTCACAAGTGCGCCAGTGCATTTCTGGCCTGTTTCGGGTTTTCTGCCTAACTTCGTTCGTCCATATCTCTTTCATACGGTACCCGTTTTACGCAAACTCGGACTCTATTTCGCGTATTTTTCCGAGACGAACGCAATGACGCAGCCCGTTTCCCTTAATTCCCACATCCGGGATTAGTTATTCTTTAATTTGTGAATTTTAGCATTAACCGAAATTCGGGGTGTTACATTCTCCCCTCCTTAAAGGATTTCGCCCCCGAAATCTCTAAGCTAAGGAGAATGCAAATCCTACCATCCAAACAACCATCTACTCAATCCATCAAACACGGGCATCCATTGTCCTTAAAACAATTTCTAATGATGTATGAGCATATGCGAAAAGTGTGTGTATATGTTCCCTATCTAATGTACGAACATATGCAAACCATGATAGTGCCATGCATCCAATATGTATGCGAGATAACCCTATCGACACATACAGTATCTATATGAGTGCACAATCATTCACCAAAATGCATCATCCATATGATAACACAATCATTATACATCCATAAATATAGCTACCTACACACAATTATATGCAATATGCAATATGAAGTGACTGAGCCGATCTAGTGCCTAAAGTGTGTATATATGCATCCACGAGTAACCACTAGCAAACACTTGCATCCACTTGCATCCATCAACCATAACATGTCTCAAACACATGTTTCAACCACAGGTTTACCCTATCTAAAGGTCAAACAGCACTAACGAGAGGACATACTAAAGATAAGATAAGTACTAGTCAAACGATAGAGGAGAAATTATACTCTCAAAAAGAAATGGATACAAAGAACGCATCTTCGCTTCCGTCTCTCAAGTAGCATTGCTTCCGTCATCTCCCCATTGCACCTTAACTAGCTGAACTTCTTTAATCCTCAACTTCATAGTTTCTGACCCAAGGATGCGAGTAGGAGCTCGTCGAATCGTCGCATCACGCTCTACTTCCACTTCTCTAAGTAAGCTCGGCCCTACTACCTATGCGGTCTCGTGTAGGCACTTCCTCAAATGTGACACTTGGAATACACCATGTACACTACTAAGTCTCTCAGGAAACTCCACCCTATATGCTATCCGTCCAATCCTTTCCTTAACAGGAAACGGTCCAACAAACCTTGGTGCTCACTTCCAACAGATCCAAAGTGAACTACATTCTGCAACGGAGATACCTTGATAAAAAGCATGTCCTAATATCAAACTCAAGCTCTGTTCTCCTCTTATCCGCATAAGATTCCGCCGCTTTCATCCTTCTTCGAATCAAGTCAATCTTCTCTGAAGTCTCTCTAACCACATTGGCCCAACCAAGATCTTATCCGTAGATTCCCACCAACATGTAGGTGATCAACAAGGCCTTCCATAAAGAGCTTCGAAAGGAGCCATACCAATACTGGACTGAAAGCTGCTATTATATGTGAACTCCACTAACGGAAGATGCTCTTCCCATGTACTTCCAAAATCCAAAATACATAACCTCACAAGGTCTTCCAAAATACGATTCACCCTCTCGGTCTGACCGTCCGTCTGAGGATGATATGCGGTATTCTAACATAACTGAGTCCCTACCGCCTCTTGCAAACTCTTCCAAAACTCGCTAGTGAAGATAGAATCTCGATCGCACACCCTACTGGAAGGTATACCATGTAATCTAATAATCTCTCGAAGGTAAACTGAAGCTTAGACATGGAATAGTCCTCTTGCTCTTCACGGGTATGAAATGGGCACTCTTAGTAAGTCTATCTACCATAAGCCCAACCCCCGTATTACCCTTCCTTGATTTCGGTAATCCAATGAGACACTATCCCACTTCCCATTACGGAACTTCCAACGGGTGAAGCAACCCTCCGGGCTTCTTCTGTTCCGCTTTCACTTGTTAGCACACCAAGCATCTAGCGACATACTTGGCCGCGTCTTTCTCTATATTGGCCCAAAAGAAAACTCGCTTCATGTCTTGGTACATCTTGCCCCTACCGGGATGAATGGTCATCTTCGACCGATGTGTATCATCAAGTATAGCCTTCCTCAAACCACTGTCTTGCGGTACACAAAGTCTACCGTCTCTACGCAACCACCCCTTACCATCTAGGGTGTACCTACTCAAATGGCTGGACAACCCCCTCCTCGTGAGCTTCTCTACTAACTCATCCAACTGTGGGTCGTCTCGCTGTGCTCCGCCAATACGCCCTAAAAGAGTAGGCCTAACCTCCAAGGAGACTAGCAAACCGGGTACAAAGTTAACGGAAGGTCTAAAGTCACACATAGAAATAAACCCTAAGCTCCGTTGTTTAACGATCAATAAACTCAAGGACAACCTTTTCTCTTCTTAAGGCGTCTGTTACCATGTTTCCCTTACTCGGGGTATACGCTATCTCAAACTCATAAGATGCTAAAAAAAAAATCCCATCCAAAATCATCACAACCGTCCATCTCTCACGCAGACCACCCTAGTCGAATTCGACATCCCCCAAATGCAAGCCCCAAAGGCCTAAACCAATATCAGACAAACACCCAAGGGATATCTCCTTCGAGTTCAGGCGACCTACGTGAGATGATACTAGTAAAAATGGCTAAATAATTAAGCCTTTGACCAACTTTGGATGTCCTTGCCAGTCTTGCTCCAAAACCACCGTTTATCCCATAACTGGCTTCGCTCACCCTATTGAGCACATACGAAAACTTATTTCGCTCTTAGAAAAAATACCAAGGTGTCATTACAAAGACAATTACAAACTTATTTAGGTACTCCCTGAACACTCTACTCATTAGATCAACAAAGTATGCAGGGGCGTTCGTCAAACCAAATGGCATCACCAGCCACTCCTAAAAATAAATCATCTGGAGTCCTAAAGGCAGTCTTCTTCATACTATCCTCAGCCACTCTCAACTGACGAAACCCCGTGGCTAAGTCCAACTGCAAAAATACTGAGGCGCCAACTAACTTGATCAAAGAGATCATCAATCCCCGGCAATGGGTGTCTATTCGTCTTTGTGAGTTTATTTAGTTCTCTCTAGCCTACACAAAGTCTGAGGGACCCACCCGCCTTCGTGGCAAAAACTATTGGAGCACCCCACTCCGATATACTTCGTCTTATGAACCCCTTCTTAAGCAAATCGCCTACTTACTTATGGAGTTCCCTCTTCTCACGAGGAGCTTTGTGGCACACTGGCCAAGTTACTGGTTTAGCATTGTTTACCAGATATATTCGGAAGTCAATCTCCCGCTCCGGAGGTAAGCCCTTCACCTTCTCAAACACATCCGAGTATTCCCGGACCACTCTAACAGATCGCAAACTCTCGACCGACGTGTCAAGCGATTCTAGATAACTTAGCATAACAGATTCCATGGAATTACAAGAGATCTCGAGAGTGTTACCCCAGCGGGTCATAAGTCTAACAACTCTCCCTTCAAAATCAAGAACGGCACCCCTACTGGATAACCAGTCCATGCCCAAACTAACCCATAGCCTGTGAAGCCCAACAAGCATCACATCTAAACTCAACGCTAAGTATAGCAACTTTCAAACCCAAACACATCATGGAGCCCCAATTGGGTTTGAAACAACTAAGGGATCATCTACCAACTGGTGTCTAAGTGCAGTGACTCAACTAACAATGATGAGATAAACGAACTCGATGCGTCAGAATTAAATAAAGTTCGAACCGGATAATAAAGAAATCCTAATTCCAACCTAGACGGTCCTATCCCTATCTGGTACACTAGCCGCGAGGGAATACAACTACCCTCCAGGAGATTCCATACCTTGCCCATGCCCCTTTGGACAATCCTAATACGGTGTCCCATTCCTCTCAAAAGGATAACTACTCGCCTTCTTCTTCCCATTCTCCACTCGTAACCTCCCACCAATGAGGTTTCTTCCTTCATTAACCAAACAACTATTTGAGCCTTCCTCCCTTCGTCTATCCAATAGGTACCTACCAGTCCTCCTCCTTCTTGAACCAACTTCTAATCTGATTAACGTCTAAGTCCCTTGAAGCGGTTTTCCATCCTTATCTATCTTAGAAAGATCGTCTATACGCGGAGGGGAAACTCAAAATGAGGCGAGAGGAAGAGATTCAAAACGGAGAATTCGAAAGATATAGATATGGCTACTGGGGATTATGCTTTTCTTTCAAAAACTTTTCTCTTAAAAGATATGTTTTTGAAAATACTCCCTTCAAAAATATTCTTAGAAAATAGTTTTTCTAAAAAAATTATCTGTTCTGGTAACCTTAAGCTCTGATACCACGTGTAACACCCCACACCTGCTAAGGTCACTCATAAGAGGGGAATGCCTTAGTTTCGGTGAAGTATTTTAAGTGAATATAGAACAGTAAAATTACAACAAGACAGATATAAGTAATACTTGAAAATTTAAAACATCATTTCATTGCAGCGGAAAGTAAAACATGTTTGGTTACATCACAAAACCATACAAGAGTCAAGTACAAAATATCCATCTTGATAAAAATAAGTACATAATCCCACTATGTAAACAATAGCCATAAAAAGAAAGATGAACTGAGCTTTACTTCAACGGTCCAAGCTCCAAAGGATAGATATAGCAATCTGATCAAAGCCCACTAGCACTAAGCCCACTCTGATAACCTGGGTTTGGGGGAAAAAGATAAAAACAACGGGGTCAGACATAAGTCTGAGTGAGTCCTATAACCCTAACAATACAATCGTTAAAGTAATTAGGGTATGATATAAACAAGGTACGGTACCTCTGGGGATAATGACTACACTAAGTAGCCAACTAAACGCAGGATGTACTAAGATAACCGAAAAGACGCATTTATCCTCCCAAAGATAATTACTGGATTACACCACCCCAGATCTACCCACCCAAGGGTAATTCCTACACTGCACCACACCAGTCATTCCTAACTTAAAGGTTGATCCCACCCCTAGACTTATAAAATTAACTTAATAGTTCTCGTGCACCCCTAGGTGACTAAGTAGACGCCACGGGGCCCTACAATCCACTAGGTGTACACACTACTCCTCATTCGATCGGCTCCCTAACGTAGATATCCGTGCTGGTCCCACAATGGGGTGTATCATTTTCCCAAAGTGGCAACCTGATAATATCAGCGGTGCACGGCTTTATACCTACACGATGCAACAACGACTTACTAACCAGCCCGGGTCCACACACGCATATGAAACCCGTTGGTCCTACGTTGCCACCGCTAACCCGTTTTGGCCTCTTATAGTCAAGCCCAATATGCATGTCCCGTCACTCGACTTGAGTCGAGCCCACAAAGATACGTTTGGGATATTGGTTGAAATGGGCCCCCACAAGCTACCACCTAAGCTTGTTATTTTATCTAGTATATCCCACTTAACCCTTTTTAATAATCATGTCTACCTTCATGTTATAAATCCTGGTTAAGTCATTAATCATATTTTAATTGCCATTCAAGGCACCCACTAGATTTCCACATGCCACCCAAGTCATTTACTTAATTCCCACATGCCAACCAAGGCACTTACTTAACCCTTTAATCATGTTTAATTACATGTTCCACTTTGGTTAAGTATTCTAATCGTATTTTCTATTGCCACCCAAGGCAACCCACTAGTTTCCTCATGCCACCCAAGGCACCCCACTAGTTACCACAAGTCACCCAAGGCACCCACTTAACCCTCATGCCTCACTACATGCTTATATGGTTAAGTGTTTCTTAATTAATTAAGACCGTGATCCTTATAAAGACCTCTCACATTAGACTATCTTTTATGACCGCTGGTTAAGCCGGTTGGGTCCGGGCAGCCTTATGTCATAACCGAGTCTAACCTCGTGTCTTTACCTTAATCACGTATTTAGTTTGTGCCTAAGACCTCTCACATTGGGCTAACATTTGTAGCAACTGGTTAAGCCGGTTGGGTCCGGGCAGTTTTACGCTACAACTGAGTCCAACCTCGTGTCTTAGTCGATTAATTACACCTAATTAATCACCCTCACAATTTATATTAATTATTCCTAACGAATATCAAGTTTTTCATAACATGGGTAGACCTAACTCAATAGGTAAATTCCCATGGGGTAGACCTAACTCAATAGGTAAATTCCCACTTATGTTAATTTATTTTTATAGTATGCTTAATCATACCCAACCATACTTTTATTAACATATTTATTAACCCCATCGTTCCCCACGCAAATCGTTCTCATTTCACGATATAATAAAAGGGAAGATCATCACAAACATCATGGGTTTAACCAAATCTTAGCATATAACTTTGTCATGGGTTAAGAGAATGTCAACTTGCATATATGAGCATATATTAACCCAACTACATTTAACCCAAACTTGCATATTATCACACACATATCTTGCATAACATGTTGAACTTGCATATAAGCATTCACATAACTTGCATAACATGTTAAACTTGCATATAAGCATTCACATAACTTGCATAACATGTTAAACTTGCATATAAGCATTCACATAACTTGCATAACATGTTAAACTTGCATATAAGCATTCACATAACTTGCATAACATGTTTAAACTTGCATATAAGCATTCACATAACTTGCATAACATGTTAAACTTGCATATAAGCATTCACATAACTTGCATAACATGTTAAACTTGCATATAAGCATATACATAACTTGCATATGAACTTGCATAACAACCTACACATAACTTACATAACATCATACACATAACTTGCATATGAACTTGTTAAACATGCATAAACCCACTTGTTAAACATGCTTAAACCAACTTATTTAAACATGCATAAACCCACTTGTTAAACATGCATAAACCAACTTATTAAACATGCATAATATCACATACTTAGCATGCATAGAATCACATACTAAACTTGCATAATATCATCTACTTAGCATGCATAGAATCACCTACTAAACTTGCATAATATCATATACTTAGCATGCATAGAATCACATACTAAACTTGCATAATATCATATACTTAGCATGCATAGAATCACATACTAAACTTGCATATTATCACATACTTAGCATGCATAGAATCACATACTTAACTTGCATAATAGATCAATGTTCAACTTAGTGTTTTGCATCATAATCATCATGAAACATAGCACCAAACTTGCATATAGATGTCATGACTACATAACATTAAACTTGCATGACATATGGTATATAACTTGCAAAACACATAACATACACTACACAAAGCTTGCATAAACACATTGATCCTCAAACATATCCATACATCATCATATCCTATCTTAATCAATTTAACAATTGATTATTAAGGAGATAGAATCTCACCAAAACAAAATTAGCAACTAATGAAGAAGATTAAGAGGCTAGAAGTTGATTTGGAATGCTATCCCTTCTCTAATTTTGATGGAGGCTCCTTCAAGTTTCATTTTGCCATAGTTTAGTTACTAGATTTAATTATGAATGAATTAGGGTAGGGTTAGGGTCTTATTTATAGGATTAGGTAGTGTTTTTAGGCCCTTAGATTAACCCTAGATTAGATTAGGACCCTTAGATTTCGGAACTCTCTAGAACCAGCCCTAAGACCAAGCCCAAACCCCAAACTGGTGCACCCAACCACAGAACTCTCTAGAAACTGTGCAGGTTTCTTGGCTCGGCACGGGCGCACTTCCTAAGTGCGCCAATGTATTTCTGTACTGGCGCACTTCACAAGTGCGCCAGTGCATTTTTGTACTGGTGCACTTCACAAGTGCGCCAGTGCATTTCTGGCCTGTTTCGGGTTTTCTGCCTAACTTCGTTCGTCCATATCTCTTTCATACGGTACCCGTTTTACGCAAACTCGGACTCTATTTCGCGTATTTTTCCGAGACGAACGCAATGACGTAGCCCGTTTCCCTTAATTCCCACATCTGGGATTAGTTATTCTTTAATTTGTGAATTTTAGCATTAACCGAAATTCGGGGTGTTACAAAAAGGGTATATCATTACCTGATCTGGAGAAATCAAATGCCTTCAGTTGTCCCTTTTATTTTTATTTGTATGCTTTCAGCGGTTGGCTGACCCCCAACCGTGGTAATGATATATTCGGTACTCTCAAGCGAAGTAAGGGGCCTGTCATGTTTAGTTTGGGTTGCAAGATGTTCTTGTTGAACCCTAATGTATTCATCTTCGAAGGTAAATTGTCGGAAGGTGGTTGCCCATACCTTGCCATGGAAATCGATTCTCCTATAAGAGCCTGCGGTTTTGATTGTATACTATGTATATGGAGCGTGAGATGCAAGCGTTCCGCTAAATTGCTATTTATTTGTATTTAGACATTATTATAATATCATAAAAGATATGATTTCAAAAACGATTTGTGTTATTGTAAGGAAAAAACCCTCCGTATTTATGTGTGGATTTTGTCTTATGATTATCCTTTTCTTTCATAAAGATTTTGACTTTAAAATCAAGTTGGATGTTGCTTATAAACTTAGTGGGTTTCTCACTCTAGTTCACCAGACTGATCCGATGTTTGTAATGCTCGGGTTAGACCGGGTTTTACAGGTTTAAATTTGGAGGCTGCGAACTTCAAAAGACGTGTTGGAGGAGTTCAAACGTAGGATATATTTATGGTGTGTATTCTGCTATGTGTTGTATATAAGGACCGGTTGTTATAACTATCCAGATGAATAGATGTACTCTGATGATCGTAAGTTTTATTTAAAGCTCTCCATAAAGATTTATACCTATATTATATTTTGTTCTGCTGTAGTGTGAGACTCCGATTCTGTGTTGGTTCCTCTTCTTCTTCTATTCTAGTATTTCTTTCTTTCTTATCTCACCCTCTAATATTCTTTCTATAACTTCCTCATGTTTTCGATACTCTAATTTTGGCAAGTAATACGGGATTTGTGTACTATTTTTGGAATTTGGGCATCGAATTTCCATAGGTCGTTACAAGAATGAAGAAGATGATCCCAGGAATTCAAATATGTACGTGTGGTGATTTATAGATTTCTCTTGGATTTCCTGGGATTTTTCAAAGGATCAATTTTTAGTGTTCTAATTTTCTCGATGACGGCGTCAGAAGTTTTGATCACTGTGAAGAAATGTTTAGTAGTAGGAAGGTGTTAGATATTTATAGGTAGATTTAATATATTTTTTATTCAGTTATTATATTAATTCTTATTGAGTCGTTACCTCCGTTCAATGTTTAAAAATTCGTATGATTGCATACGAATCCCATTTTCGATGAAAATGGACATGTAGCTATGGTTCGACATTTTGGACCCATCGAAACTTGTTTCATGGAATTCCGAATCTGTTTCCTCACACAACATTATTTTAAAGTCAAATTATTGATCGATTCAACTATAAATTGTGCGCGATCACAAAACAACTCTAATTGGCGCGAAATTTGAAACCTAACAATAATTAATTATTAAGGATCTAATAAAATTTGTTTCATCGAAAACGGAAGTCGTTTGCAAAATGTCTATATTTAAGGCTTAAATAAACCAATAAAATATTAATTTATTCGAAAATAATTCAACTTAATATTAGTAAATCAAAATTTTCATATATACCTAGATAAAATATTATATAGTTCCAAAATAAACATACTTGGATTTATAACTCGATATTTCAAAAACCCAAGTTAAATCGATATTCAATTTACATTAAAGTCCACTTATTATATAAATAAACCGTTACAATTTTAAAACGATTCCACAGCAACTTTCTGAAATTTTGATTTGGACATAACTACTAATCTACAAGACGAAATCTCCATTTTTCTCCCTAGAAAAATATCGTTCAATAGATTCGAATATTTCTTATTTCAAGGAATTCCGACTTATAATGAATCATGTGTATTTGGTTGAAGTTCAAAACGTAAAATTACCAATTACCACGACGTTACGAGCTCATTTTAAATTTAATTATAAAATATATGTTCAAACATTGTTTATAAATAAACTCGTTATTATAACTCGTATGTAAACTTAGTTAAACTTACATTATCAAATTCGTACAATATTGCGAATTCAACTTATTCCCAGTATTCCAGAAATTAAATTTATTATTCCGCTATTTATATTAATTTAATATTCAAATTATTGAATTCCAACCATTTAAATCTCCAAATCAACCCTTTAAATAATTAAATTAATTAATTATTAAATTGCTAAAATCTGGGATGTTACATTCGTTCCCCCTTACAAGAATTTCGTCCCCGAAATTACTAAGTAGAAAAGACACTATAATTTTTCTTAACTTCTCACAATCCACTTGGTTGAAATCCTATACTCCATATCTCCTAATTCGATTCTTACACGTGACCTTTAATCCTTATATCGATATCGGACCTTCCATCATTCACCTCCAATGGTCTATCCATCATTCCATTTAGTTTTGGATGCTTCACAATCATCTTCTTATCTTAAATCTATATTCTCTTCATCTATATCCATGTTATTCAAATTGATTTCAAAACCATTTATCAACTTCCTTTAAAAATCTAGTTTTATAATTTCAAATAAAATCGATAAATCGATTTATAGTTATAAAAAAATTTCTAACTCTTTAAATTTTCGGAAAATTTCACTAGCATCTCCTTTGTACGGCTCAATCGGTACAGCTACAACTCGCCTCTTCAGGCCATCTCCAATCCAAAAGAAAACAAAAGGCCGAGCAGCTTGCTCAACAGGCTCATAAAATCATCAGTCCCAATTTTAACATAAAATTGCACCTTTTTATCGGGCATTCAACTCTATCTCTTCCATTTGCTTCCATTCGATACCTGCTCAACATCTACATATCCATTTCCAATTGGTTCTAGATAAGTTTTGCTTTTAGTCTTTAGTTCACTAACCAAAATCCTGATTAGTTCACTTTTATTCTATAATTCAACTCGATTTATATTTTGAAAATCGATCCACTTATTATGCTTGAGTTCGAATTCATAATTTAATTCCAATTAATAGCATCAAATAAATATATTCAACTTGTCTCGTATAAGTCAAAACCATTTTAATAACTCAAATCTCTAACATTTCTCTTCTTACCATATTCAGTCTCATTCAAAATCATCTCTATTCAATCCAATTTCATTTAATTTGACTTAAGTTATATTTCAATCTATTTGATTCACTTTTATAATTTCAATCCATTTAACTTCATGAGTTAAATTTAAATTTCAAAATTTAAATTCCTCGAGTTTTATTTCAAATCGGTTTTAAATCGTATATATTTATACACACAAAGATATATATATATATATATATAATTGTGGCAATTCAAAACTTTTGAATACTTAAAGCAACCTGTTTTCTCAAATAATTTTTCATTAGAAAATCTTACTCTGGTAGTAATTTGTCACTTCGTAGCTCGAAAATAAATACAAATGATGTGGCTAGCATCATCTGAATTATTTTCCAGTGACTGAATTAAGTTTAGTGCTTTATTATTTCCAAAACCTATTCAAAACGATTTTTTATTCAAAATCTTTTCAATATAATTTCATAACATTTTCAAAACACTTCAGAGAATATTACTATGCTAAATCGATTTACACTACAAAATTTAGTGATATTAAATCTCATCTTCAAATTATAACCATTATATATATCTTTAAGATATCATTTTATCAACTCAAATTTTACGTGAACTTATAAATTCAAGTTAAATTTATTTCAAACATTAATTTAAACTCAATATTACATTATATTTCAAAAAATCAATTGATTAAAATATGTACATACTTATAGCATTATACAAAATAGTTTTTAGTGACCACAACATCCGTATAAAATTTTCTATTCTATGGTCAAGTAAATCGAGTATATATCATTTCAACTCGTTTATTAAATTTTCCGGGTATATATCATTTCAACCCGAATCCCAATTCGATTCAAATTTTATTCCTAAATCTATACAATCGTTCGGGTATGTACCATTTCAATCCATAGTGATTTTCCTAAATCTACAGGGAACTTGCAAGGTGATAACAGTTCAAATATAGCATAACATCCACTGCATCCATATTGTGTCATATATCGACAGTGTGTGTGTCACATGCGCACAACCAATAATTATGGGTTTTTAGAGCAATCCTAGCATTTCATTCAACATTACAAATATTTAACTCACTTAGTGAGGGGAATTCCACCTTTCAAGGAAAGAATATGACTATGAAATCAACACGAATCCGAAAGCAAAGTCAAATAACCGAATGGTGGATGTACGTCAACCGATTTTTTGTAAAAACCCGTAACTTCCCCGTAAAGGAAAGCATCGGATAGTTCGAGAACAAGCCACAACAGAACGCATATAAAAGAACATTTCATTGCATATTACAACTGTGCATCAGATTACAAGAATATACAGAGTATAAATGAATATTACACAGAAATATCAGAGATTTAAATTACATTTAAATACATCGCAGCGGAAAATAATACAATACACAACTAGAAGAGATATACGGATACAAAGCTTTCCGGATATCGTTCCAGCTGTAAACCAGGATCCTGTGAATATAAATCTGCAAAACCAAAACTACTAGCTGCCCGTGTCAAAATAGGGGCACCCAGAGTTTAGGTTAAAACAATAAACTCCAGGTCAGTCATGTGACTGGTGTGAGAACTAAAACAGTTATTAATCTTTGTTTTTAAAGTTAGGTAAATCAAGGGACCACGCCGTATAACACGGAACGGGTTTCCTCCCAAGAGTACCAGTGCATAAAACAAACAGCGCAATGCTAAATAAAGAAAAATGAAGCTATTATAAGACCAAGTTCCCATCACACAATGCAACGCAGCCGAGGATAGGGTTTTCCATTATAACAGCCAAACATGCTTAGTACGTTTAAAACAAATCATTTGATACTACTATAAGTGTATAGTGTATAAAACAACTTCAAATCATAAGTATCAATCATAGACGGCATAAGCGCCCCATCCCACTATGTCGCCATACTAGGCTCTACAAATAAAACCGCACATGTCACGTATTTGGAAATTGGATTTCCGTCTATGAACCGAGGCAAAAGATAGTCCTCAACCGATTCGAGACGCTCTAGCCCGTGTCTCAGGCAAGTACTCAGTCAAGCCTTTGGATCGTCAGGGTCGGTCCACCGATGTGGATTAAAATGCCTGAACACTGCGTTTCCCCGCCCTTTGGGGCGTAGGTGAGCCAACTAAATGACTCCATCGGACCCGGATCGTCCGATCAAACCGAGGCGCCTCGAAACAGCAACAACCACATAAGTCAAACTCGTCAGGGCGTGTAAAACCACTGACGCCACTTTTTAGCTAGAAGGAAACGCATGCCCTCCCTGAGGTCCGTCTCCCGTTTTTGGTTCATACCGGGTGTGAAACACGCGAAGTAAACGTTACACAAAGCTACGCCACAAAGGCCTTGCTTTGATCATCACAACAAGACTTTGCTTTTCAACAGAAGCCTCGATCAATTGCCACTTAGGCATGCCACACAGGCAATTCACTCCATGCGTTTGATATCCATCAATATATAACCCCTGAGCTCGTACGTCTCAGAGAAGGGCGTTAAGCAAGAGAATAAATTCTCCGCCGCCAAACAGATACATATTTAATAGAGATCAATCACATGGACTAAAATCCAATGTCAGACACACAGTCCATTTACAAGTTCGTTCTGGGTCTGAACGAAACCGGAGGCACCTAGTACCCCGCATATCCATCGATCTCCAAGTACGTCTGGATGATCACCAACTGTTTCCATTTTCTTGGGTGTACAACCCAATCAAGATCATCAGTAATCACCCAAACGACGTGAAGACTTCCAGTCTTCGACCATCGTCTTCATCTTCGACTTATCGTCGTATCAGTTATTCAGAATGGGATAAACCCGGTCTTTCCGAATAACTCGCGTATATTTTAAATAAGTGTTACACAAACACAACATACGCCTCATTCCAATTCATCAGTCACTAATCGTAAATTAATCAAGAGAATAATTTCCCAAATATTAACCCCGAAGGCCGAAACCAACATCAGATCAATATCCAGAAAACCATTCTGCTTAGCTAACCGACAGTTAGTTTCTGATTTCACATTCATAGGGAAAGGTTCCCATTAATTTTATCCAAGATAAATCATTAAAATTTATTCTCAAATCTTCTTTTGAATTTCGATTCAACTAGTCGGGATTAACGAAACTTACCGAAGTAATCATTTGTTTTAATTTCCCAATCCCAACCTATTCATCCCATGAAGTAAAACTGGTAATACTTCATATCTAACACCACGGTGTTATCGGTAAATTCAATTACCATTTCACGTTCAAATCTAATTAAAGATTTAACTATCGCCTGGAGCAAAACTGGTGGTACTCCATTTTCGATCTTTTCAATCTAATTAAAGATTCATTAAAACTCCACTTAGTTTTAATCTTTAACTGGGTTAAAGAATCAGTGTCATTTAAAAACACAGTTCACGATAAACCCAAAATCACATTCATTAATTATCAGGTTAAAGAACGAGTGTTGTTTAAAACACTGTTCACGATAAACCCAAAAATCAATATCAATTCAATTTCAATTAAATATTATTTAATTGGTACACTTCATTAAATCTAAATAAAAAGATTTAATCTTTTCTCAACTGGGTTCAAGAACGGTGTTAGTGAAGACACCATTCACGACAAACCCAAATCATATTTGATATTCAATACAAGGCCCTGAATAGAAAATATATCGGCTTATATTCAATATCAAATTCTACGATTAACAAATGTCGTATTGGAAATAACGATATAAATATATATCTTTCAAATTTCCATAACAACATCCGTATAATCACGAATTCCAACATCGAAATATTCCGAAGACAATTTCGATTCAAATCCACTCCAATGCAATCATTGGAAATTCTAGTTATTTTTAAAACCCTTTTCAATTCAATTTATTTATTTAAAAATAAATAGAATTATAATTCTAGTTCAAAACTAGTTCATTTCGATAAAAATCTATTTTTATCTTTTCAAATATGGAGTTTTTCATCTCAATTTTTCCCAAATCATTTCTTATGATTTTACACAAATTATTACTATTTTTAATAATTTTATCAAGGCCTATACAGTCGATTTCCATCAACGGTCATCGAACTGCACTTACAGCGACCTTTTTCGAATTTGATTTGGACGTATCTCCAAATCCAACCGTTAGATTTCAAATTTCTAATATTCATTAGAAAGCTCTTTTCGATACGAACCCAACGGTTCCGGTTTTAGGAGAATCCGACGGTCGGATCTCCCGTAATGTCCGTTTGAAATAAATGGTCGAAATTCGCGAACTGCCACGGCGCGACGCGTTCTATTCAGGCCATTATATTATATATATAATATATATTTCGTTGATTTCTATTTAAAAAGAATTATATAAATAGTTCTAAATTCGTTTCAAAAGCAATTTCAACTTCCTTTTCAATCCAAATCAAAATTGAATTCTTCTTTATAAATTCGTTTTAAAATTCATTTCTATTCAATTCAAATTTCAATTCAGTTTGAATTCATTTCAATTCGCTTTCAATTCAATTTGAATTCGTTTTCAATTCAATTCATTTCGAAATCGTTTTCAATTCAATTCATTTCGAAATCGTTTTCAATTCAATTCATTTCGAAATCGTTTTCAATTCAATTCATTTCGAAATCGTTTTCAATTCAATTCATTTCGAAATCGTTTTCAATTCAATTCATTTCGAAATCGTTTTCAATTCAATTCATTTCGAAATCGTTTTCAATTCAATTCATTTCGAAATCGTTTTCAATTCAATTCATTTAGAAATCGTTTTCAATTCAATTCATTTCGAAATTGTTTAATATCGATATAAATATCGTTCACGTCAAAATGGCGTCAATCTAATCAACACAGCTTCATAAATTTCTATTTTCAAATATTTCTTTTTCAAAATAGTTGTTATTATCAAAATATTTCGTTCAACACATGACCAATCTCAATGGATGAGTACTGTCAACACATGAACCTTTATTTTGTATCGATAAAGATGTAAAGTTTATTACTAAAATATTTCGTTCAACACATGACCAATCTCAATGGATGAGTACTGTCAACACATGAACCTTTATTTTATAATATTCTTTATTTTTCAAATTGGAATGAGGCCCAATCAATTACCATATAAAATTAATTATATGGATTTTAATACATTACACACATATAATAGCATTGCAAAATAATCAACCATCAACCAAAATGCACTACACTGTATAAGCATCAAATATAGATATCTAACGCTTATAACAGCCTGTCAATCAATCGATCGACATATTTAATCAATCAGGATGAGTGAACTTCAAATTTCATCCCAACACCCGTGTGGGGTTTCAAACAATCAAACACAGATTTTATTTGTGTAGTTGGGCGATGTGTAAAATTTATCGTCCCAATCAATGTCATTCAAATAGGTGTACATAAACAAATCGTCCGGTTTGTAAATGAATATTTTCTTTTATTCACTTCACGTTAAAAATTATATTTTTAACGATAAAACATTTTATTTTAACATATGAATTTCTACTCAGTTCATTTATTCAAAAAAATGATATTTTTATTTTTCTAACTTATTTTAGAAAATTTCGGCGGCATAACGGCACGATACTAGAAACGGGACGAGGCCTAGCCTTATCCCCGGTCCAGTGAAGGCCCACGCCATTCACACATCAATCAAGTCAATTTCATTTCACCAAACCATTCAATTCAAACCAAATAATCTAACTAATTTTTGCAATCAAACAAACAAGTCCATGGTCTGTGGACGATTGTGTCGGGTGCTACTAAGCACCGTCTGCATCCTAGTATATATATATAACTAGAAAAATTAAATTGAAAGGTGAGAAGTTCTCACCGATAGCTATCCAACTTCCACGGCACTTCATTTAGAGAAATCTTCGTCGTTCTCGTCCCTTATCACTTTCTTTCGCCCGTAGCCACTACATATATAAAAATCGAATTTTTACTATACTATTCAATATATAAAAATCACATTTTTACTTCGACGTTCCATATATAAAAATCACATTTTTACTTCGACGTTCAATATATACAAATCACATTTTTACTTCGACGTTCAATATATAAAAATCACATTTTTACTTCGACGTTCAATATATAAAAATCACATTTTTACTTCGACGTTCAATATATAAAAATCACATTTTTACTTCGCTTCTTTCTATATAAAAATTATATTTTTATATCTCTACTTCTTATACAAAAATTGAATTTTTATACAACCAAAGTTCGTATTTTTACCTTATTAGAAATCTAATCTTTTCTTTTATAAAGATCTAATCTTTTCCCTTCTAGAAATACGATCTTTTCACTTCTAAAAATCAAATCTTTTTATTTCTAAAAATATAATCTTTTCTTGTTTTTAAAAAATATAATCTTCGCTTGTTTTAAAAATATAATCTTCCCTATTTTATAAAAATCAAATCTTTTAATATTTCGAAAATCATATATAATATATTTTTCTACAACGATATTTATAAATAAAAATCATATTTTTATAATGAAATTATCTATATAAAACACACATTTTCATTATGAAATAAACAAAAATAAACATAAATAAATAAAAACTCACGGTGTCGCTGTTGGCGGTCGGACCAAGCTTGTGGGTGGTTGCAGGCACTGCGAACGGTGATGGGGTGGCTCTACACGAACGGTGAACGGTCGGAGGGGGTCTGGTGGTCTCGGGGAAGGGGCGGTGGGGTGCAGAGGTCGGCTAGGGGGGGCAGCGGGTCCTACCACTGCGGATTAGGGCTAGGGCACGGTTTTTAAAGCAAGAAAAGGGGGAGGGAGAGAAGAACGCCGGAGAGAGGAGGGGGAGAAGAAGTCGATCAACGGAGGGGGGGGAACTGTGAAAACCCGTAACTTCCCCGTAAAGGAAAGCGTCGGATAGTTCGAGAACAAGCCACAACAAAACGCATACAGAAGAACATTTCACTGTATATTACAACAATGCATCAGATTACAAGAATATACAGAGTACAAAAGAATATTACACAGAAATATCAGAGATTTAAATTACATTTAAATACATAGCAGCGGAAAAATAATACAATACACAACTAGAAGTAGATATACGGATACAAAGCTTTTCGGATATCGTTCCAGCTGTGAACCAGGATCCTGTGAATATAAATCTGCAAAAACCAAAACTACTAGCTGCCCGTGTCAAAATAAGGGCACCCAGAGTTTAGGTTAAAACAATAAACTCCAGGTCAGTCATGTGACTGGTGTGAGAACTAAAACAGTTATTATTCTTTATTTTAAAAGTTAGGTAAATCAAGGGACCACGCCGTATAACACGGAACGGGTTTCCTCCCAAGAATACCAGTGCATAAAACAAACAGCGCATTGCTAAATAAAGAAAAATGAAGCTGTTATAAGACCCAGGTCCCGTCACACAATGCAACGCAGCCGAGGATAGGATTTTCCCTTATAACAGCCAAAGAATGCTTGATACGTTTAAAACAAATCGTTTGATACTATTGTAAGTGCATAGTGTATAAAACAACTTCAAATCATAAGTATCAATCATAGGCGGCATGAGCGCCCCATCCCACTATGTCGCCATACTAGGCTCTACAAATAAAACCGCAAATGTCACGTATTTGGAAATTGGATTTCCGTCTATGAACCGAGGCAAAAGATAGTCCTCTACCAATTCGTGACTCTCTAGCCCGAGCCACAGGACCCAGACTCAGGTGGGCCCTTGGATCGTCAGGGCCAGTCCACCGATGTGGATTAAACTTAAACCCTGAACATGCGTTTCCCCGCCCTATGGGGCGTAGGTGAGCCAACTAAATGACTCCATCGGTTCGAGAACGACCGATCAATCCGAGGCGCCTCGCAACAGCAACAACCACATAAGTCAAACTCGTCAGGGCGCGTAAAACCACTGACGCCACTTCTAACTAGAAAGAAACGCATGCCCTCCCTGAGGTCCGTCTCCCGTTTTTGGTTCATACCGGGTGTGAAACACGCGAAGTAAACGTTACACAAAGCTATGCCACAAAGGTCGTGCTTTGATCATCACCACAAGACTTTGCTTTTCAACAGAAGCCTCGATCAATTGCCACTTAGGCATGCCACACAGGCAATTCACTCCATGCGTTTGATATCCATCAATATATAACCCCTGAGCTCGTACGTCTCAGAGAAGGGCGTTAAGCAAGAGAATAAATTCTCCGCCGCCAAACAGATATATATTTAATAGAGATCAATCACACGGACTAAAATCCAATGTCAGACACACAGTCCATTTACAAGTCCGTTCTGGGTCTGAACGAAACCGGAGGCACCTAGTACCCCGCATATCCATCGATCTCCAAGTACGTCTGGACGATCACTAACTGTTTCCATCTTCTTGGGTGTACAGCCCAATCAAGATCATCAGTAATTACCCAAACGACGTGAAGACTTCCGGTCTTCGACCATCGTCTTCATCTTCGACTTATCGTCGTATCAGTTATTCAGAATGGGATAAACCCGACCTTTCCGAATAACTCGCGTATATTTTAAATAAGTGTTACACAAGCACAACATACGCCTCATTCCAATTCATCAGTCACTAACCGTAAATTAATCAAGAGAATAATTTCCCAAATATTAACCCCGAAGGCAGAAACCAACATCAGATCAATGTCCAGAAAACCATCCTACTTAGCTAACCGACAGTTAGTTTCTAAATTTCACATTCATAGGGAAAGGTTCCCATTAATTTTATCCAAGATAAATTCCTTGAATTTATTCTTTAATCTTCTTTTGAATTTCGATTCAACTAGTAGGGATTAACGAGCCTTACCGAAGTAATCATTTGTTTTAATTTCCCAACCCCAACCTATTAATCCCATGAAGTAAAACTGGTAATACTTCATATCTAACACCACAGTGTTATCGGTAATTCAATTACCATTTCACGTTCAAATCTAATTAAAGATTTAACTATCGCCTGGAGGAAAACTGGTAATACTCCATTCTCGATCATTTTAATCTAATTAAAGATTCATTAAAACTCCACTTAGTTTTAATCGTTAACTGGGTTAAAGAATCAGTGTCATTTAAAACACGGTTCACGATAAACCCAAAATCCCATTCATTAATTATCGGGTTAAAGAACAAGTGTTATTTAAAACACTATTCACGATAAACCCAGAAATCAATATCAATTCAATTCCAATTAAATATAATTTAATTGGTACTCTTCATTAAATCTAAATAAAAAGATTTAATCTTTTCTCAACTGGGTTCAAGAACAGTGTTAATGAAGACACCATTCACGACAAACCCAAATCACATTTGATATTCAATACAAAGCACTGAATAGAAAATATATCGGCTTATATTCAATATCAAATTCTACGATTAACAAATGTCGTATTGGAAACAACGATATAAATATATATCTTTCAAATTTCCATAACAACATCTGTATAATCACGAATTCCAACATCGAAATATTCCGAAGACAATTTCGATTCAAATCCATTCCAAAGCAATCATTGGAAATTTTGGTTATTTTTAAAACCCTTTTCGAATTCAATTTATTTATTTAAAAATAAATAGAATTATAATTCTAGTTCAAAACTAGTTCATTTAGATAAAAATCTATTTTTATCTCTTCAAATATGGAGTTTTTCATCCCAATTCTTTCTAAACCATTTCTTATGATTTTACACAAATTATTACTATTTTTAATAATTTTATCAAGGCTCGTACAGTCGATTTCCATCAATGGCCATCGAACTGCACTTACAGCGACCTTTTTCGAATTTGATTTGGACGTATCTCCAAATCCAACCGTTAGATTTCAAATTTCTAACATTCGTTAGAAAGCTCTTTTCGATACGAACCCAACGGTTCCGGTTTTAGGAGAATCCGACGGTCGGATCTCCCGTAATGTCCGTTTGAAATAAATGGTCGAAATTCACGAACTGCCGCGGCGCGGCGCGTTCTATTCAGGCCATTATATTATATATATAATATATATAATATGTAACGACCCGGTAGGAATTCGACGCCCGAATTCTGACAATAATACATAATCCCGCATTACTTGTCAAAACTCAAGTATCGAAATCCACCAGATAGTTATTAGAAAGAATTTAGAGGGTGAGATAAGAAGGAAAGAAATATTAGAATAGAAGAAGAAGAAGATCCAACACAACACAGAGTCTCACATCGCAGCGGAACAAAATATAATATAGAAATAAATCTTTATTGAGAGCTTGAAAATATACTTACAATCATCAGAGTACATCACACCTCTGGAAAGTTATAATAGTCTGTCCTCATATACAAAACACTGCGGAATAATATAACTCCATACGTCTGAATTCTTCTAGCTCGTCTCTTCACAACATCCAATAACCTGAACCTGTACACCTTGGTCTAACCCGAGCATTACAAATACCGGGTCAGTCTGGTGAACCAGAGTGAGAAAATCTCGCAAAGTTTATATAACATCCATCTTGATTTTACTGTTCAAAAATCCTTTTGAAAGAAAAGGGTAATAGTAAGACCAGCCCACACATAAACACGGACGGTTTTTACCTTACTATAACCCAAAACAGTTTTGAAATCATATCTTGTCTGATATTATAATAGTGTCTAAATACAAGTAAATAGAATCTAGTAGAACGCTTGCATCTCACGCTCTACATATATAGTATACAAACAAAATCGCGGGCGCTTATTGGAGATTGGATTCCGACTGTGACAAGGTATGGGACCACCTGCCGATCGTGTATCTCTAGAGACGAATACACTGGGTTCAACAAGAACGTCTTGCAACCCAGCCCACACATGACCGACCACTCATTTCGCTTGAGTGTATCGAATGTATATCACCAACGGTTGGGAGCTACCCACCGTCTTCCCGACAAGGGACAGCATCGATAGATTAAAGAAGCAAAAGGAATTTCTCTAGATAGGTGATTATACACCCTAATGGGAGCGACCCACATAGCCATGCTGCCTGCCCGATTTTTGTCATTTCCCGGTTGATGAGGCTTGAGGTTATAATTGACTTTTGGAACATCTGGCCACCATTCACATCGTCCATGTCATCCAGGAACAGGATGAACCGAAGGCACCCTCCTACCGCATCCAAAAGGATCAGTAGCGATAAGTCCTTGCAATCCGCAAAACCCCAACCACGACCGAATCATGTCACAAAACCTCTGGTTGCAAGTCAGAGAAATTCGACAGTAATCCTTCCGCTTATGAAGATCCACGGTCTTCAATTTCTCCATCTCGATCAACTTCTGAACATCTTCAACGTTTACGTATTTCTGGTCGGAATGGTTTTCGAATATAAATTCGATCCCGGTCTTTCCATACCAACAACGCATTGGCCATGATTTTGATAGTCGGTTATTTAACTATCAAAATAAACAATCATAAAACAAATTAACTCCATTGGTTCATTACATAGCGTCACTTGGCCATTAAGATAATATATCAGTGGTAATACCAAGATAATATATTAGTTATATATATTTTCCAATCATCTTAGATACTTTCAAACATATTAGAATCATATCCAATTTCCAGTTAACTATTATTACAAAATATTTGTAATAACATTACGTATTATCCATAATTGGGAAATCGACTCAACTTATCATTCGTAATCCAATCATTTCGAAATCCTCCTTTTGTTTTGTTACATAAAACAAATTAATCATCACTTACCTTTTGAATAAAACCATTTTTTTATTTCATCTCATTACCTTTGAAAGCAATCATTATAAGTTTACAAATCTCCTCTTAACCATGGAACTATTACTACATACTCCGGCCCTTTTATTTCCTTTTAATCAGGAATCCCATAATATATTCCAAATTTCTTCAAATTTTTCCTTAATATAAATCACTTCTAACATCTCCACCCTTACAACTCATATCATCCTTTGATAATCCTGAAGCCGTCCAAGTTGGGGTATTTTAATTACCTCTCAGACCTTGGTCAACCCCATTCTTATCATAAGACAAATATGAATTATAATTCAAAAACCCATATTTATTTTGATATCACTTGCCCATTGTATAAAAATATGGTTTTATAAAACCCTCTTACTCTTGAAATCCCCTTTCCTAATTCTTTAAATCATTCCATTTGGGAAATCTCACCTCAGTCTTACTTAACGTTAGTTTACAACTTAGCGCTTTAACGCCCTATCTTATTCACGACATGCTTACCCATCTCTGGTTTAATACAAATCCCTTTCCCATCTTGAATTCCTTTACTTAAAATATTAAGTAACCTTTGATTTTCAGTTTACCATATTCGCTTAAAAACACTTTACTACTTTATTTGCCAAATTGGGTTTAAATATAAACCCGCTCATGAACTTCCTTTGAAATTCAATTATACTTTATTTCTCACTACGATTACTTACTTAAATGGACTTCATTTAAGAAATAGTTCCTTAAACTAAATAAAACTTTAATTTACTTTATCATTAACTGGAACTAAATTCCATTTTTAAATTCTCCTTAAGTTAAACAACATTCGCTCAATTCTTTCTTAGATAAATCAACACAAAATAATTTAATTGTAATCAACTTCCGTTAAAACCGTTGGCTTGGTTAAACTTAAACATGGTTAATCCATTTATCTGACTCGTCTTTTATTTAATAACTTACATTCAAATAACTTTCTTTACTTTGATTATTTATTTAAAATAAACAATATTCTATTTCTAAATAATCTCCTTTAAATTCCGTAATAAAAAAAATCCTGGTTATTAATTGTCATGCTAAACCCCGCCCACAAGCTTATCAATCTTATTCATATAGGAACCAAATTTATACAATTATTCAGTAATTACGGTGAAGCACGTGCTTCGCACACGGTAGATCTTAGGTATAAAAATAGCGGTTAAAACAAACAAAATATATATATATATTATTTATTTTCCTTTTAAAACCTTGTTTAAAAGTATATATTTTAAAATCTACATTCAGTTATAAACTGAATTTCATAACTTCATTATTCTACCGCCTCACTTGACGGTAAAACGAATTTTCTAAAATAGTTTGTAATTTGGCCATCCGCTATGAATTTCCCAACCAATATCACAATTGGTTAATAACCACACAAATGTTGAATTTGGGTTTCACAATCAACAACCAATTCTATATGCCAATCATATGGGTTCAACGGTCCATGTAATGATCATATACTGTTAAAGAATCAATTCTATACGGATAACGGTCAACCAATAATAATCATTCAAGCACCCAAAATACGTTTATATTATAAACGTAACCAACAAGGTAAGTTACCTTGTTTGGAAATCATCGTTAAAAATAACGACGTTATTTTATTTAAATTAAACAACCGTTTAATTTAAATAATTGATAAAAATATTTAACACACATCAAACATCCATCAATCAACCAATGACTAACAGCCATAACATAGAGATGATAAACCCGACTTATATATATTATAAGTGGGAACTGAGTGAGATTAACTCACCTGATCTGCGTTGTAAACACTGCTCGTTCCAGATGAATTTCAACTCGTTCGATTCAATTCTGTTATGTACCGTCCTGCTCATGAATACGGTCCCAGTCTATTTTGAATCGACCAATTTTTGTTTTGAAATATTTTCGCTCGACTCTTTGTTCACCACTTCGTCGGATCCTGCTTTGTTTCAAATCCTGACTGCAAAATCCCAGAACCCTGGTGTAATGGTTACAAATCTTGTCATGATTTAAAACCATTATATAATCCTTAACAATTTAAAAATATATATGTTAGTTAACTTTTAATTTCAAAACAATTTTCATTAACCTATTATTTACCTTAACATGCCATTGGCTTTTGGTTACTAGAATTGGGCTACCACGTTTGTTTCACTTCAAGCCCACCCGTCCTTGCAGGCCCATTGCACGTGCCAACCCTAAACCGTCCACCTAATAAACCCTTACCCCAAAAGAAGTAGCCGCCTCCCATTTTTATCTCGTCCCTTTTTATTTCAATCTCGTTCAGGAAAAAAAAAAAAATCCCTCATTGACCATCGAAAATCCGGCGCTATCTTCCCCTTTGTTGATCGGAGGTCCGCCCCAGAGCATCGAAGGAAGCGCCGCAAGCCCCCCAGCCCTTCTCCCTGAGTCACGAACCACTAGACCCCGTCATTCACTTCCAGTACGCACCAGACCATGCCTCTTTTAACGACGAACTCCAATTACAGGTTAGAGCGCAGATCCTTCTTTTTGATTTTTAATTTTCTGTAAAAGTTTTGGCTTTGATTTATGATATGGTTTTTCTTTGTGGTTCGAGTCCGTTACTGTGTTGGCTTGTGAAAGTGTAGTGCGTATTTATATACGCGGGTACCTTGGGTGCCAAGGTTTAGGTTTGTAGGCTAGGAAGGTAGCTGTGTTGATGGGTCTCCTCATTACAGAGATTTCCTTCCATGTGATGTTGTATGTCGAGGAAGATAGGGAATCTGTGGGTTTTGATTTCGATTTGACCTTAGAAAAGAAGTTGCATGTGACTGTACAGAGTAGGGTAATAGAGTAGTCAGGTGCATGTGCGAAGGTTTCCTCCTTCAAAACTTAGCTGGGTGATGAAATGGTTCATGTCGACTGTACAGTGTAGTTGATTCAGCATTAAAGCAGGTATCAAATCCAAGTATAAGTTTGTACTGATTGTCGATATTTTCTCTAGGATAAAATATTGCCTTTCAACTCAAAAGAGGACATATAAATGTAACATTGTGTTCTGTACACATAGAGTAACTGCAAGTCTACTAGTAGCATGTGTGTTGGTTTTAAACACAGTAGGAAAAATAGGGGTAGTCTATGATTTAGCTGTGAGATTAAGCTTTTTGTTGTTTTTTTCATTTCAATACCTATTTTCTATAGCTGTCCTACTGAAAAGGTCAAGACATCTTTGTTGTTCTTGAATTTGAATTGAGTTGTTTTGTCCATGTGATAGCTTTGGGTTTGGCAACAAAATCTTGGTACAGATTTTGTACGTGAAGAAGAAATCTTTTCCTTGTTGTTTTTATTTCTTCTTCTTTTCCTATCCCCCTTTTTTTTTTATTTGCTACTATGTTTGATTTGATTTTATGCTTTGTAATATTCATGTTGCTAATAAAGTCTGTAAAATTGATTCGGCAAGAATCTTGTTCAAGATTATGAAAAAAAATGAAAAGGACAAGACGCCTTGCTGTTATTGAATTTACAGTGAATACCCTAAATACGATGTGATATCAAAAGCTCATTGATCACCAACTCGAAACACAGTAAATAAAAACCTGATTATCATTGTGCTTACTTTTTTAACAGCAAAGAGTTGACTAGGTACAGTTCACAAATCTTGCTCTTTAATTTGTGTGATAATGCCAAATGCTAATATCTCTTAATTATTTAGTTTACATAATACAGTGGCTAAGCTGTATGGATGCTATGTAGTCGAAAGTGCTGGAAGCCAGAAAAAGGTCTTTGTTATAAGAAGATGATTATGTTCACATCATATTTAGTTTGAGTCTAAATATTTGTGTTTGCAGGTCGATCTTCTTAAAGAAAAGCTCAGATTTGATCATGCTTTCAATTACAATGAAGAACCATACTTGAAAGCTGCACATAAAAAGTTAGTGGTTGCCTATACTACCACTTTTATGTATTCATCTCAAGTCAAATGTGTATATGGTGGATAATAGACATGAACAATATAAGTTGAGTCTATATTTCAATATCTATAGTTCAGAAGAGGAGAATGTATGATATCACAAAAGTTGTTGAAGGAACTGAACTGACTGAGAAGCAAATGAAGGACAGAATATGGTGGATGTACTAATTAGGGTAATAAAGTTCGTTACATGTCGGTTTGGTCAAAAAGAAATTTGTACTGTAGTATATATACACGTGAAGAACTGTTGGCTTTTATGTATTGTCCTTATCCTTCTTTGTTTTATTGATATTTCGCTTTGTTATTGGTTTGGTTGGGGAATCCTATTTGCTGTTGTAAACATATACTATTTGTTTGATGAAATATTCTATACATTTGATTTTCATAATTCATCACTTGCATATAGATATATTCGAATTCCATATTAAATTCAATGTAATATCCATTAACCTTACAACATTGATATTTAAAAACCGATTTAAATATTCCAAATAAATGTTCAAATTCTGGGACGTTACATTCTTCTCCCCTTAAAATAATTTCGTCCTCGAAATTGCTAAGGTTAGAAAAACATCGCAACCGATTATATTTTCTAAATCCAGTTCATTTTAAATTAACAACCAATTCAACCAAGTAAATTGAATTCATAATCATCGTTAATATTTTCTTCTCCAATTTTAAGTTTTAGTTCATATTCAATTTCTTACTTGATTTTTAACATTTCATTTTATAAATTTCAATTCTGATCTTAACTCAAACACCATCACTTTAATTCATTCCATTTTATTCTGTTTCAACTTATCTTAAGTTAAATTCAGATTTTCAATTTCATATTGAAATTCCCATTCACAACTATATATGTGAAAATTTGGTTATATTAACCATTCAAATTCAAAGTTCTCTTTGAATTCCACTCAAGTAAATCCATCAAACCATAATATCTAAATAATTTAAGAAAATTATTTTTTTTATATACAAACTATGATTTGGATAAAATTATATCATTTACCCTATTTACAAAATAATATTGTGTACATTTCCAGTCCAATGCTTTTCAACACTTGAACCGATCAACAACACAATACAAAACATTTCTAAATAAAATCTACAAATACGCTCTCATATATATACACTCAACTCGATCTAGGGTATTACTAACCCCATCTTTACCGAGTCACACCACAGAGCCAAGGTTATTTCTAAACCAATAGCTCTGATACCACTGTAACGACCCGGTAGGAATTCGACGCCCGAATTCTGACAATAATACATAATCCCGCATTACTTGTCAAAACTCAAGTATCGAAATCCACCAGATAGTTATTAGAAAGAATTTAGAGGGTGAGATAAGAAGGAAAGAAATATTAGAATAGAAGAAGAAGAAGATCCAACACAACACAGAGTCTCACATCGCAGCGGAACAAAATATAATATAGAAATAAATCTTTATTGAGAGCTTGAAAATATACTTACAATCATCAGAGTACATCACACCTCTGGACAGTTATAATAGTCTGTCCTCATATACAAAACACTGCGGAATAATATAACTCCATACGTTTGAATTCTTCTAGCTCGTCTCTTCACAACATCCAATAACCTGAACCTGTACACCTTGGTCTAACCCGAGCATTACAAATACCGGGTCAGTCTGGTGAACCAGAGTGAGAAAATCTCGCAAAGTTTATATAACATCCATCTTGATTTTACTGTTCAAAAATCCTTTTGAAAGAAAAGGGTAATAGTAAGACCAGCCCACACATAAACACGGACGGTTTTTACCTTACTATAACCCAAAACAGTTTTGAAATCATATCTTGTCTGATATTATAATAGTGTCTAAATACAAGTAAATAGAATCTAGTAGAACGCTTGCATCTCACGCTCTACATATATAGTATACAAACAAAATCGCGGGCGCTTATTGGAGATTGGATTCCGACTGTGACAAGGTATGGGACCACCTGCCGATCGTGTATCTCTAGAGACGAATACACTGGGTTCAACAAGAACGTCTTGCAACCCAGCCCACACATGACCGACCACTCATTTCGCTTGAGTGTATCGAATGTATATCACCAACGGTTGGGAGCTACCCACCGTCTTCCCGACAAGGGACAGCATCGATAGATTAAAGAAGCAAAAGGAATTTCTCTAGATAGGTGATTATACACCCTAATGGGAGCGACCCACATAGCCATGCTGCCTGCCCGATTTTTGTCATTTCCCGGTTGATGAGGCTTGAGGTTATAATCGACTTTTGGAACATCTGGCCACCATTCACATCGTCCATGTCATCCAGGAACAGGATGAACCGAAGGCACCCTCCTACCGCATCCAAAAGGATCAGTAGCGATAAGTCCTTGCAATCCGCAAAACCCCAACCACGACCGAATCATGTCACAAAACCTCTGGTTGCAAGTCAGAGAAATTCGACAGTAATCCTTCCGCTTATGAAGATCCACGGTCTTCAATTTCTCCATCTCGATCAACTTCTGAACATCTTCAACGTTTACGTATTTCTGGTCGGAATGGTTTTCGAATATAAATTCGATCCCGGTCTTTCCATACCAACAACGCATTGGCCATGATTTTGATAGTCGGTTATTTAACTATCAAAATAAACAATCATAAAACAAATTAACTCCATTGGTTCATTACATAGCGTCACTTGGCCATTAAGATAATATATCAGTGGTAATACCAAGATAATATATTAGTTATATATATTTTCCAATCATCTTAGATACTTTCAAACATATTAGAATCATATCCAATTTCCAGTTAACTATTATTACAAAATATTTGTAATAACATTACGTATTATCCATAATTGGGAAATCGACTCAACTTATCATTCGTAATCCAATCATTTCGAAATCCTCCTTTTGTTTTGTTACATAAAACAAATTAATCATCACTTACCTTTTGAATAAAACCATTTTTTTATTTCATCTCATTACCTTTGAAAGCAATCATTATAAGTTTACAAATCTCCTCTTAACCATGGAACTATTACTACATACTCCGGCCCTTTTATTTCCTTTTAATCAGGAATCCCATAATATATTCCAAATTTCTTCAAATTTTTCCTTAATATAAATCACTTCTAACATCTCCACCCTTACAACTCATATCATCCTTTGATAATCCTGAAGCCGTCCAAGTTGGGGTATTTTAATTACCTCTCAGACCTTGGTCAACCCCATTCTTATCATAAGACAAATATGAATTATAATTCAAAAACCCATATTTATTTTGATATCACTTGCCCATTGTATAAAAATATGGTTTTATAAAACCCTCTTACTCTTGAAATCCCCTTTCCTAATTCTTTAAATCATTCCATTTGGGAAATCTCACCTCAGTCTTACTTAACGTTAGTTTACAACTTAGCGCTTTAACGCCCCATCTTATTCACGACATGCTTACCCATCTCTGGTTTAATACAAATCCCTTTCCCATCTTGAATTCCTTTACTTAAAATATTAAGTAACCTTTGATTTTCAGTTTACCATATTCGCTTAAAAACACTTTACTACTTTATTTGCCAAATTGGGTTTAAATATAAACCCGCTCATGAACTTCCTTTGAAATTCAATTATACTTTATTTCTCACTACGATTACTTACTTAAATGGACTTCATTTAAGAAATAGTTCCTTAAACTAAATAAAACTTTAATTTACTTTATCATTAACTGGAACTAAATTCCATTTTTAAATTCTCCTTAAGTTAAACAACATTCGCTCAATTCTTTCTTAGATAAATCAACACAAAATAATTTAATTGTAATCAACTTCCGTTAAAACCGTTGGCTTGGTTAAACTTAAACATGGTTAATCCATTTATCTGACTCGTCTTTTATTTAATAACTTACATTCAAATAACTTTCTTTACTTTGATTATTTATTTAAAATAAACGATATTCTATTTCTAAATAATCTCCTTTAAATTCCGTAATAAAAAAAATCATGGTTATTAATTGTCATGCTAAACCCCGCCCACAAGCTTATCAATCTTATTCATATAGGAACCAACTTTATACAATTATTCAGTAATTACGGTGAAGCACGTGCTTCGCACACGGTAGATCTTAAGTATAAAAATAGCGGTTAAAACAAACAATATATATATATATAATTTATTTTCCTTTTAAAACCTTATTTAAAAGTATATATTTTAAAATCTACATTCAGTTATAAACTGAATTTCATAACTTCATTATTCTACCGCCTCACTTGACGGTAAAACGAATTTTCTAAAATAGTTTGTAATTTGGCCATCCGCTATGAATTTCCCAACCAATATCACAATTGGTTAATAACCACACAAATGTTGAATTTGGGTTTCACAATCAACAACCAATTCTATATGCCAATCATATGGGTTCAACGGTCCATGTAATGATCATATACTGTTAAAGAATCAATTCTATACGGATAACGGTCAACCAAAAATAATCATTCAAGCACCCAAAATACGTTTATATTATAAACGTAACCAACAAGGTGAGTTACCTTGTTTGGAAATCATCGTTAAAAATAACGACGTTATTTTATTTAAATTAAACAACCGTTTAATTTAAATAATTGATAAAAATATTTAACACACATCAAACATCCATCAATCAACCAATGACTAACAGCCATAACATAGAGATGATAAACCCGACTTATATATATTATAAGTGGGAACTGAGTGAGATTAACTCACCTGATCTGCGTTGTAAACACTGCTCGTTCCAGATGAATTTCAACTCGTTCGATTCAATTCTGTTATGTACCGTCCTGCTCATGAATACGGTCCCAGTCTATTTTGAATCGACCAATTTTTGTTTTGAAATATTTTCGCTCGACTCTTTGTTCACAACTTCGTCGGATCCTGCTCTGTTTCAAATCCTGACTGCAAAATCCCAGAACCCTGGTGTAATGGTTACAAATCTTGTCATGATTTAAAACCATTATATAATCCTTAACAATTTAAAAATATATATGTTAGTTAACTTTTAATTTCAAAACAATTTTCATTAACCTATTATTTACCTTAACATGCCATTGGCTTTTGGTTACTAGAATTGGGCTACCACGTTTGTTTCACTTCAAGCCCACCCGTCCTTGCAGGCCCATTGCACGTGCCAACCCTAAACCGTCCACCTAATAAACCCTTACCCCAAAAGAAGTAGCCGCCTCCCATTTTTATCTCGTCCCTTTTTATTTCAATCTCGTTCAGGAAAAAGAAAAAAAAGAAAAAAAAAATTCCCTCATTGACCATCGAAAATCCGACGCTATCTTCCCCTTTGTTGATCGGAGGTCCGCCCCAGAGCATCGAAGGAAGCGCCGCAAGCCCCCCAGCCCTTCTCCCTGAGTCACGAACCACTAGACCCCGTCATTCACTTCCAGTACGCACCAGACCATGCCTCTTTTAACGACGAACTCCAATTACAGGTTAGAGCGCAGATCCTTCTTTTTGATTTTTAATTTTCTGTAAAAGTTTTGGCTTTGATTTATGATATGGTTTTTCTTTGTGGTTCGAGTCCGTTACTGTGTTGGCTTGTGAAAGTGTAGTGCGTATTTATATACGCGGGTACCTTGGGTGCCAAGGTTTAGGTTTGTAGGCTAGGAAGGTAGCTGTGTTGATGGGTCTCCTCATTACAGAGATTTCCTTCCATGTGATGTTGTATGTCGAGGAAGATAGGGAATCTGTGGGTTTTGATTTCGATTTGACCTTAGAAAAGAAGTTGCATGTGACTGTACAGAGTAGGGTAATAGAGTAGTCAGGTGCATGTGCGAAGGTTTCCTCCTTCAAAACTTAGCTGGGTGATGAAATGGTTCATGTCGACTGTACAGTGTAGTTGATTCAGCATTAAAGCAGGTATCAAATCCAAGTATAAGTTTGTACTGATTGTCGATATTTTCTCTAGGATAAAATATTGCCTTTCAACTCAAAAGAGGACATATAAATGTAACATTGTGTTCTGTACACATAGAGTAACTGCAAGTCTACTAGTAGCATGTGTGTTGGTTTTAAACACAGTAGGAAAAATAGGGGTAGTCTATGATTTAGCTGTGAGATTAAGCTTTTTGTTGTTTTTTTCATTTCAATACCTATTTTCTATAGCTGTCCTACTGAAAAGGTCAAGACATCTTTGTTGTTCTTGAATTTGAATTGAGTTGTTTTGTCCATGTGATAGCTTTGGGTTTGGCAACAAAATCTTGGTACAGATTTTGTACGTGAAGAAGAAATCTTTTCCTTGTTGTTTTTATTTCTTCTTCTTTTCCTATCCCCTTTTTTTTTTTATTTGCTACTATGTTTGATTTGATTTTATGCTTTGTAATATTCATGTTGCTAATAAAGTCTGTAAAATTGATTCGGCAAGAATCTTATTCAAGATTATGAAAAAAAATGAAAAGGACAAGACGCCTTGCTGTTATTGAATTTACAGTGAATACCCTAAATACGATGTGATATCAAAAGCTCATTGATCACCAACTCGAAACACAGTAAATAAAAACCTGATTATCATTGTGCTTACTTTTTTAACAGCAAAGAGTTGACTAGGTACAGTTCACAAATCTTGCTCTTTAATTTGTGTGATAATGCCAAATGCTAATATCTCTTAATTATTTAGTTTACATAATACAGTGGCTAAGCTGTATGGATGCTATGTAGTCGAAAGTGCTGGAAGCCAGAAAAAGGTCTTTGTTATAAGAAGATGATTATGTTCACATCATATTTAGTTTGAGTCTAAATATTTGTGTTTGCAGGTCGATCTTCTTAAAGAAAAGCTCAGATTTGATCATGCTTTCAATTACAATGAAGAACCATACTTGAAAGCTGCACATAAAAAGTTAGTGGTTGCCTATACTACCACTTTTATGTATTCATCTCAAGTCAAATGTGTATATGGTGGATAATAGACATGAACAATATAAGTTGAGTCTATATTTCAATATCTATAGTTCAGAAGAGGAGAATGTATGATATCACAAAAGTTGTTGAAGGAACTGAACTGACTGAGAAGCAAATGAAGGACAGAATATGGTGGATGTACTAATTAGGGTAATAAAGTTCGTTACATGTCGGTTTGGTCAAAAAGAAATTTGTACTGTAGTATATATACACGTGAAGAACTGTTGGCTTTTATGTATTGTCCTTATCCTTCTTTGTTTTATTGATATTTCGCTTTGTTATTGGTTTGGTTGGGGGAATCCTATTTGCTGTTGTAAACATATACTATTTGTTTGATGAAATATTCTATACATTTGATTTTCTTAATTCATCACTTGCATATAGATATATTCGAATTCCATATTAAATTCAATGTAATATCCATTAACCTTACAACATTGATATTTAAAAACCGATTTAAATATTCCAAATAAATGTTCAAATTCTGGGACGTTACATAATATATATTTCGTCGATTTTTATTTAAAACGAATTATATAAATAGTTTTAAATTCGTTTCAAAAGCAATTTCAACTTCCATTTCAATTCAAATCAAAATTGAATTCTTCTTTATAAATTCATTTTAAAATTCATTTCTATCCAATTCAAATTTCAATTCAATTTGAATTCATTTCAATTTGTTTCCAATTCAATTCGAATTCGTTTTCAATTCAATTCGAAATCGTTTTCAATTCAAATCGAATTCGTTTTCAATTCAATTCGAATTCGTTATCTATTCAATCCATTTCGAAATTGTTATATATTCAATTCATTTCGAAATCGTTATATATTCAATTCATTTCGAAATCGTTATATATTAAATTCATTTCGAAATCCTTATATATTCAATTCATTTCGAAATCGTTATATATTCAATTCATTTCGAAATCGTTATATATTCAATTCATTTCGAAATCGTTATATATTCAATTCATTTCGAAATCGTTATATATTCAATTCATTTCGAAATCGTTATATATTCAATTCATTTCAAAATCGAATAAAATCGATATAAATATCGTTCACGTCAAAGTGGCGTCAATCTAATCAACACGGCTTCATAAATTTCTATTTTCAAATATTCTATTTCAAATATTTCTTTTTCAAAATAGTTGTTATTATCAAAATATTTCGTTCAACACTTGACCAATCTCAATGGATGAGTACTGTCAACACATGAACCTTTATTTTATATTGATAAAGATGTAAATTTTATTACTAAAATATTTCGTTCAACACATGACCAATCTCAATGGATGAGTACTGTCAACACATGAACCTTTATTTTATATTGATAAAGATGTAAATTTTATTACTAAAATATTTCGTTCAACACATGACCAATCTCAATGGATGAGTACTGTCAACACATGAACCTTTATTTTATATTGATAAAGATGTAAATTTTATTACTAAAATATTTCGTTCAACACATGACCAATCTCAATGGATGAGTACTGTCAACACATGAACCTTTATTTAATATTATTCTTTATTTTTCAAATTGGAATGAGGCCCAATCAATTACCATATAAAGTTAATTATATGGATTCCATACAACACATGTATATAATAGCATTGAAAAATAATCAACCATCAACCAAAGTGCACTACACTGTATAAGCATCAAATATAAATATCTAACGCTTATAACAGCCTGTCAATCGATCGATCGACATATTTAATCAATCAGGATGAGTGAACTTCAAATTTCATCCTAACACCCGTGTGGGGTTTCAAACAATCAAACACATATTTTATTTGTGCAGTTGGGCGATGTGTAAAATTTATCGTCCCAATCAATGTCCTTCAAATAGGTGTATATAAACAAACCGTCCGGTTTGTAAATGAATATTTTATTTTATTCACTTCACGTTAAAAGTTATATTTTTAACGATAAAACATTTTATTTCAACCTATGAATTTCTATTCAATTCATTTATTCAATAAAATGATATTTTTATTTTTCTAACTTATTTTAGAAAATTTCGGCGGCATAACGGCACGATACTAGAAACGGGACGAGGCCTAGCCTTATCCCCGGTCTAGTGAAGGCCCACGCCATTCACACATCAATCATATTCCCCAAACAACCAAATTCAAATCAAATTATCAAACTAATCTATGCAGCCAAACAAACAAGTCCATGGTCTGTGGACGATTGTGTCGGGTGCTACTAAGCACCGTTTACATCCTAGTATATATATATAACTAGAAAAAGAAATTGAAAGGTGAGAAATTCTCACAAATAGCTATCCTAGCTCCACGGCACTTCATTGATAGAAATCTTCATCGCTATCGCATCTTCGTCATCTTCGTTGCCCGTAGCCACTACATATATAAAAATCATATTTTTACTTCGCTATTCAATATATAAAAATCGAATTTTTACTTTGCTATTCAATATATAAAAATCGAATTTTTACTTCGAAGTTCAATATATAAAAATCGCATTTTTACTTCGAAGTTCAATATATAAAAATCGCATTTTTACTTCGAAGTTCAATATATAAAAATCGCATTTTTACTACTATGTTATATAGATAAAAATTATATTTTTATCATGCTATTTTCCATATAAAGATTTCGCCTTTTCTAAAATAAAGATTTCGCCTTTATAAAACATAGACTTCGCCCTTTCAAATTTAAAGATTTCATCTTTATAAAAATCTCATTTTTATTTTTCTACACATATAAAGATGATATTTTTAATATTCCTATCATGTAAAAATTATATTTTTAACTCTCTACCTAACCAAAAATCATATTTTACATCTTCTACTTAATAAAGATTATATTTTTAATACTTTAAAAATATAAAAATCATATTTTTAATACTTTAAAAATATAAAAATCATATTTTTATTTCACTACTCTTCTCAAAATATCGTCTTTCCTATTTTTAAAAATCATGTTTTCCCTATTTTTAAAAATCATGTCTTTCATTTTAAAATCAAATCTTTTCTAATTTTATATTGTTAAAAATCATATTTTTAATTCTTCCTAGCATATAAAAAAGAAATCAAACCTTTCTAAATATAAAAATCTAACTTTTACATCCTTAAAAATCTAATCTTTATATGATTACTCATTTATACTTCATATGAATAAGAATATATTCTTTATACGAATAAATATCTAAGCTTTATATTCAATTAAAATCGTATTTTCTTTCTAATCTAAATTTATAAAAATCAGTTTTAAAGTAAATAATAATAAAAAAAAAATCAGTTTCAAAGTAAATAAAAAAAAAAAATCAGTTTCAAAGTAAATAAAAAAAATCAGTTTCAGTGAACTTACAGAGGGGGGGCTGATGCGAGGTCGGCGCCGCTGGGGAGGGGGCTCCGATGGTGGACTGCGACGAGGGGGCTGAGGGAAAGGCGGGTGGCGAGGGTTGGGGCGCGGTGCGGTGACCATCAGGACGGGGGCGTGGGGTCACGATTGAAGGGGGAGGGGGTCGCGATCGTCGCGCCGCCGGGGGGGGGGGGGGGCTCTCGCGCGTCGCCTCTGGCGCCGGGGGGGGGCTTCGCGTGGCGGCGGGTTTTCGCTTTGTTTTTATATAAATCGATTTCTGTTTAAACGTGGGGGGGGCAGAAAGATAAAGGGAGAGGGAGGGAAGATATTTTTTTATTATTATTATTTAATTAATTAATTTTTAAAAAGTTGACTTTTACATACGACCTCGAAACGAGGCCTACCGCATGTCGTCCATAGCGTTTTACCCCCATTCCGAACACAATGGACATGTTTCGTAGGCTGATTCGACTGTTTGAATCAGTTTCTGTTAAATTTACATTTAAATCACTATATTGAATTTTAAACGTACATTTCGAGTTACCGGGGTCACATACTAACTCTAAAAATTCCCGAAAAATATTTTCTAGCTTCGTATTGACGATACGGTCCTAACAAAACTAGTTTCGTCGAATTCCGAGACCGTATGAAAAATGGCCAATTTCCAGTCGATTAAAATCAACTGAAACTGGTCAAACGCGTTTTCCTTTGCCACGCCCACATATTGATTCGAAAAATTATGAAATTTGGAATCTAGCAATAATTTGATACTGCGGACCCAACAAAACTGGTTTCGTCGAGATCCGAGGTCATTTGCAAAATGTCCATTTTTAAGGGCCCGAATTCCATAGCGACTATTCAGAATTTTCAACTGGACATATCTTTTGATTCCCGCTATGAAATTTTGATTTTTCGGATTCGTTGGAAAGATATTACCAATTAGATCCTATCATTTTTGGTTTCACTAAAATCCAGATTGTTTTGCACCCGGTACATTCAATTGAAGTTTGAAATCGAATTATCGAACTACCGCGCCATTTTCAATTCTATTTATAATTATATATAAATATTTATATTCTAACGACGACGTATACAATATATACGTTCTAAATATATTCAAAATAAATTTTATCGCCGATATTATTTAAAATAATTCATTTTAAATATCCAGAATTCGCTAAAATTGCCAAAATAAAAATTTTAAACTGGCCCAGATTTTCCGGGTTATTACAATCTCCCCCACATAAAACTTTTCGTCCCCGAAAAGGAACAAAGTCGAAAGTGGTTTGATTAATCAGCTCTACGTTCGATCTGGCTTCCATTCTCCAACTTTTCAGTTTCTGAGAATTTTCATATTTTCAAAAATTTGGCTAACACCCTAAATTTTCGAAAAATTTCGCCATAACCTCCCCTGCACCGGGAGCATCGGGGAATTTCAAATAGCTTCCCCGGTCCTTCAGATCTCAAAAAGAAAAAGAAAAAGCCAAGCGGCTAGCCAATAGGCTCATAAAATCATCATCACCCAAACAAAACAGTAAATTATGTAGTAAACATGTACCTATTTGTCGGGCAAACAAATTTTATTCTCTGCTCTAGCCTCCTTGCTATGACCTGTTCAATATAAGTATATGTATATGCATGCATATGCGACTAATTTTCAATACAATTCAATATTTGATTCAATTAGGCAAAATGGTTAAAAATTAGCAAACAAATAAACAAACAACACAAACATCAATCAATTAGTGGATTAGAGTTTTCAAATTCATAATTTTGATACATATAAAGAAAATCATGTTTTTGATGCCAATTCACAACAATGTGTTCTAACTATATTAGTTTTGGTTCTCACACCAGTCTAATGGAAATATATAGAAAATCACACCTTCGCCACTCGAATATAAATTCTGATGATGATATATCAATCATCAGAATCACTCCCGGGCGACTAGAGCGTAATTCTATATCTATCCAGTATATTAAAATTTCAAATACACGTGGATCAGATGTATACGCAAAATCTTTATATACTGGACTGTCCAACTCAATATAAATAGATAATCAAATACGAATAATTGATTTAAATTTTCAAAACAAAAATTTGTTTTCACTTTCAAAAATATACTCTTCACACTCGCTCTAGGATACTACTGATCCCATCTCTAACGAGTCATTCTCGTTGGATATTACTAATCCAATATCTGATGAATTCTTTCGTATGGTTCTAACGTGTCTTGTTCTCTGAGCTTTGTAAACCAAAGCTCTGATACCAACTGTGAAAACCCGTAACTTCCCCGTAAAGGAAAGCGTCGGATAGTTCGAGAACAAGCCACAACAAAACGCATACAGAAGAACATTTCACTGTATATTACAACAATGCATCAGATTACAAGAATATACAGAGTACAAAAGAATATTACACGGAAATATCAGAGATTTAAATTACATTTAAATACATAGCAGCGGAAAAATAATACAATACACAACTAGAAGTAGATATACGGATACAAAGCTTTCCGGATATCGTTCCAGCTGTGAACCAGGATCCTGTGAATATAAATCTACAAAAACCAAAACTACTAGCTGCCCGTGTCAAAATAAGGGCACCCAGAGTTTAGGTTAAAACAATAAACTCTAGGTCAGTCATGTGACTGGTGTGAGAACTAAAACAGTTATTATTCTTTATTTTAAAAGTTAGGTAAATCAAGGGACCACGCCGTATAACACGGAACGGGTTTCCTCCCAAGAATACCAGTGCATAAAACAAACAGCGCATTGCTAAATAAAGAAAAATGAAGCTGTTATAAGACCCAGGTCCCATCACACAATGCAACGCAGCCGTGGATAGGGTTTTCCCTTATAACAGCCAAAGAATGCTTGATACGTTAAAAACAAATCGTTTGATACAATTATAAGTGCATAGTGTATAAAACAACTTCAAATCATAAGTATCAATCATAGGCGGCATGAGCGCCCCATCCCACTATGTCGCCATACTAGGCTCTACAAATAAAACCGCAAATGTCACGTATTTGGAAATTGGATTTCCGTCTATGAACCGAGGCAAAAGATAGTCCTCTACCGATTCGTGACTCTCTAGCGCGAGCCACAGGACCCAGACTCAGGTGGGCCCTTGGATCGTCAGGGCCAGTCCACCGATGTGGATTAAACTTAAACCCTGAACATGTGTTTCCCCGCCCTATGGGGCGTAGGTGAGCCAACTAAATGACTCCATCGGTTCGAGAACGATCGATCAATCCGAGGCGCCTCGCAACAGCAACAACCACATAAGTCAAACTCGTCAGGGCGTGTAAAACCACTGACGCCACTTCTAACTAGAAAGAAACGCATGCCCTCCCTGAGGTCCGTCTCCCGTTTTTGGTTCGTACCGGGTGTGAAACACGCGAAGTAAACGTTACACAAAGCTATGCCACAAAGGTCGTTCTTTGATCATCACCACAAGACTTTGCTTTTCAACAGAAGCCTCGATCAATTGCCACTTAGGCATGCCACACAGGCAATTCACTCCATGCGTTTGATATCCATCAATATATAACCCCTGAGCTCATACGTCTCAGAGAAGGGCGTTAAGCAAGAGAATAAATTCTCCGCCGCCAAACAGATATATATTTAATAGAGATCAATCACACGGACTAAAATCCAATGTCAGACACACAGTCCATTTACAAGTCCGTTCTGGGTCTGAACGAAACCGGAGGCACCTAGTACCCCGCATATCCATCGATCTCCAAGTAGTCTGGACGATCACTAACTGTTTCCATCTTCTTGGGTGTACAGCCCAATCAAGATCATCAGTAATTACCCAAACGACGTGAAGACTTCCGGTCTTCGACCATCGTCTTCATCTTCGACTTATTGTCGTATCAGTTATTCAGAATGGGATAAACCCGGCCTTTCCGAATAACTCGCGTATATTTTAAATAAGTGTTACATAAGCACAACATACGCCTCATTCCAATTCATCAGTCACTAACCGTAAATTAATCAAGAGAATAATTTCCCAAATATTAACCCCGAAGGCCGAAACCAACATCAGATCAATATCCAGAAAACCATCCTGCTTAGCTAACCGACAGTTAGTTTCTAAATTTCCCATTCATAGGGAAAGGTTCCCATTAATTTTATCCAAGATAAATTCCTTGAATTTATTCTTTAATCTTCTTTTGAATTTCGATTCAACTAGTCGGGATTAACGAGCCTTACCGAAGTAATCATTTGTTTTAATTTCCCAACCCCAACCTATTAATCCCATGAAGTAAAACTGGTAATACTTCATATCTAACACCACAGTGTTATCGGTAATTCAATTACCGTTTCACGTTCAAATCTAATTAAAGATTTAACTATCGCCTGGAGCAAAACTGGTAATACTCCATTCTCGATCATTTTAATCTAATTAAAGATTCATTAAAACTCCACTTAGTTTTAATCGTTAACTGGGTTAAAGAATCAGTGTCATTTAAAACACGGTTCACGATAAACCCAAAATCCCATTCATTAATTATCGGGTTAAAGAAAAAGTGTTATTTAAAACACTGTTCACGATAAACCCAGAAATCAATATCAATTCAATTCCAATTAAATATTATTTAATTGGTACTCTTCATTAAATCTAAATAAAAAGATTTAATCTTTTCTCAACTGGGTTCAAGAACAGTGTTAATGAAGACACCATTCACGACAAACCCAAATCACATTTGATATTCAATACAAGGCACTGAATAGAAAATATATCGGCTTATATTCAATATCAAATTCTACGATTAACAAATGTCGTATTGGAAACAACGATATAAATATATATCTTTCAAATTTCCATAACAACATCTGTATAATCACGAATTCCAACATCGAAATATACCGAAGACAATTTCGATTCAAATCCATTCCAATGCAATCATTGGAAATTTTGGTTATTTTTAAAACCCTTTTCGAATTCAATTTATTTATTTAAAAATAAATAGAATTATAATTCTAGTTCAAAACTAGTTCATTTAGATAAAAATCTATTTTTATCTCTTCAAATATGGAGTTTTTCATCCCAATTCTTTCTAAACCATTTCTTATGATTTTACACAAATTATTACTATTTTTAATAATTTTATCAAGGCCCGTACAGTCGATTTCCATCAATGGCCATCGAACTGCACTTACAACGACCTTTTTCGAATTTGATTTGGACGTATCTCCAAATCCAACCGTTAGATTTCAAATTTCTAACATTCGTTAGAAAGCTCTTTTCGATACGAACCCAACGGTTCCGGTTTTAGGAGAATCCGATGGTCGGATCTCCCGTAATGTCCGTTTGAAATAAATGGTCGAAATTCACGAACTACCGCGGCGCGGCGCGTTCTATTCAGGCCATTATATTATATATATAATATATATAATATATATTTCGTCGATTTCTATTTAAAACGAATTATATAAATAGTTTTAAATTCGTTTCAAAAGCAATTTCAACTTCCATTTCAATTCAAATCAAAATTGAATTCTTCTTTATAAATTCGTTTTAAAATTCATTTCTATCCAATTCAAATTTCAATTCAATTTGAATTCATTTCAATTTGTTTCCAATTCAATTCGAATTCATTTTCAATTCAATTCGAAATCGTTTTCAATTCAATTCGAATTCGTTTTCAATTCAATTCGAATTCGTTATCTATTCAATCCATTTCGAAATCGTTATATATTCAATTCATTTCGAAATCGTTATATATTCAATTCATTTCGAAATCGTTATATATTCAATTCATTTCGAAATCGTTATATATTCAATTCATTTCGAAATCGTTATATATTCAAATTTAAAGATTTCATCTTTATAAAAATCTCATTTTTATTTTTCTACACATATAAAGATGATATTTTTAATATTCCTATCATGTAAAAATTATATTTTTAACTCTCTACCTAACCAAAAATCATATTTTACATCTTCTACTTAATAAAGATTATATTTTTAATACTTTAAAAATATAAAAATCATATTTTTAATACTTTAAAAATATAAAAATCATATTTTTATTTCACTACTCTTCTCAAAATATCGTCTTTCCTATTTTTAAAAATCATGTTTTCCCTATTTTTAAAAATCATGTCTTTCATTTTAAAATCAAATCTTTTCTAATTTTATATTGTTAAAAATCATATTTTTAATTCTTCCTAGCATATGAAAAAGAAATCAAACCTTTCTAAATATAAAAATCTAACTTTTACATCCTTAAAAATCTAATCTTTATATGATTACTCATTTATACTTCATATGAATAAGAATATATTCTTTATACGAATAAATATCTAAGCTTTATATTCAATTAAAATCGTATTTTCTTTCTAATCTAAATTTATAAAAATCAGTTTTAAAATAAATAATAAAAAAAATCAGTTTCAAAGTAAATAAATAAATAAAAAATCAGTTTCAAAGTAAATAAAAAAAATCAGTTTCAGTGAACTTACAGAGGGGGGGGCTGATGCGAGGTCGGCGTCGCTGGGGAGGGGGCTCCGATGGTGGACTGCGGCGAGGGGGCTGAGGGAAAGGCGGTGGCGAGGGTTGGGGTGCGGTGCGGTGACCATCAGGACGGGGGCGTGGGGTCACGATTGAAGGGGGAGGGGGTCGCGATCGTCGCGCCGCCGGGGGGGGCTCTCGCGCGTCGCCTCTGGCGCCTGGGGGGGCTTCGCGTGGCTGCGGGTTTTCGCTTTTTTTTTTTTTTAATAAATCGATTTCTGTTTAAACGTGGGGGGGGCAGAAAGATAAAGGGAGAGGGAGGGAAGATATTTTTTTTATTATTATTTAATTAATTAATTTTTAAAAAGTTGACTTTTACATACGACCTCGAAATGAGGCCTACCGCATGTCGTCCATAGCGTTTTACCCCCATTCCGAACACAATGGGACATGTTTCGTAGGCTGATTCGACTATTTGAATCAGTTTCTGTTAAATTTACATTTAAATCACTATATTGAATTTTAAACGTACATTTCGAGTTACCGGGGTCACATACTAACTCTAAAAATTCCCGAAAAATATTTTCTAGCTTCGTATTGACGACATGGTCCTAACAAAACTAGTTTCGTCGAATTCCGAGACCGTATGAAAAATGGCCAATTTCCAGTCGATTAAAATCAACTGAAACTGGTCAAACGCGTTTTCCTTTGCCACGCCCACATATTGATTCGAAAAATTATGAAATTTGGAATCTAGCAATAATTTGATACTGCGGACCCAACAAAACTGGTTTCGTCGAGATCCGAGGTCATTTGCAAAATGTCCATTTTTAAGGGCCCGAATTCCATAGCGACTATTCAGAATTTTCAACTGGACATATCTTTTGATTCCCGCTATGAAATTTTGATTTTTCGGATTCGTTGGAAAGATATTACCAATTAGATCCTATCATTTTTGGTTTCACTAAAATCCGGATTGTTTTGCACCCGGTACATTCAATTGAAGTTTGAAATCGAATTATCGAACTACCGCGCCATTTTCAATTCTATTTATAATTATATATAAATATTTATATTCTAACGACGACGTATATAATATATACGTTCTAAATATATTCAAAATAAATTTTCTCGCCGATATTATTTAAAATAATTCATTTTAAATATCCAGAATTCGCTAAAATTGCCAAAATAAAAATTTTAAACTGGCCCAGATTTTCCGGGTTATTACAGGAACCTCTGGCGGCGGCGGTCTTCGAGGGGAGCGGCGGGCGATTCCAGGGTTCGACGGTTTTTTTTTTTTTTTTACTTACTTTGAAATGAACGGTATAGAAGGAGAAGGGGGTAGGGGTATAGTTTATATATTTATTAATTATTATTTTTCGTTTTATTCACTAAAATGTTGACTTTCTATTCGAACCCGAATGGAGACCCAACGACTGTCGTCTCTAGCTAATTACCCCCATTCCGAACACAATGGGATTTGTATCGTAGGCCAATTCGATTGTTACGATCAGTTTCCTTTAAATCTACATTTAAATCGCTATATTGAATTTTAAACGTACATTTCAAATTACCGGGGGCACATACTAACTCTAAAAATTCCCGAAAAATATTTTCTAGCTTTGTATTGACGATACGGTCCTAACAAAACTAGTTTCGTCAAATTCTGAGACCGTTTGAAAAATGGCCAATTTCCAGTCGATTAAAATCAACTAAAACAGGTCAAACGCGTTTTCCTTTGCCACGCTCACATATCGATTCGAAAAATTATGAAATTTAAAACCTAGCAATAACTTGACACTGTGGACCCAACAAAACTGGTTTCGTCGAAATCCGAGGTCGTTTGCAAAATGTCAATTTTTAAGGGCCTGAATTCCATAACGACTATTCAGAATTTTCAACTGGACATAACTTTTGATTCCCGCTATGAAATTTCGATTTGTCGGACTCGTTGGAAAGATATTATCAATTAGATCCTATTATTTTTGGTTTCGCTAAAATCCGGATTGTTTTGCACCCGGTACATTCAATTGAAGTTTGAAATCGAATTATCGAACTACCGCGCCATTTTCAATTCTATTTATAATTATATATAAATATTTATATTCTAACGACGACGCGTATAAAATATATACAATTGAATTATATTCAAAATAAATTTTCTCGTCGATTTTATTTAAAATAATCTATTTTAAATAATCAAAATTCGCTAAAATTGCCAAAATAAAAATTTTAAACTGGCCCAGATTTTCGGGTTGTTACAATCTCCCCCACTTAAAACTTTTCGTCCCCGAAAAGGAACAAAGTCGAAAGTGGTTTGATTAATCAACTCTACGTTCGATCTGGCTTCTATTCTCCAACTTTTCAGTTTCTGAGAATTTTCAAAAATTTCAAAAATTTAGCTAACACCCTAAATTTTCGAAAAATTTCGCCATAACCTCCCCTGCACCGGGAGCATCGGGGAATTTCAAATAGCTTCCCCGGTCCTTCAGATCTCAAAAAGAAAAAGAAAAAGCCAAACGGCTAGCCAATAGGCTCATAAAATCATCATCACCCAAACAAAACAGTAAATTATGTAGTAAACATGTACCTATTTGTCGGGCAAACAAATTTTATTCTCTGCTCTAGCCTCCTTGCTATGACCTGTTCATTGTAAGTATATGTATATGCAAGCAAATGCGACCAATTTTCAATACAGTTCAATATTTGGTTCAATTAGGCATAATGGTTCAAAATTATCAAACAATTAAACAAACAACACAAACATCAATCAATTAGTGAATTAGAGTTTCAAATTCATAATTTTGATACATATACAAAAATCATGTTTTTGATACCAAATCACAACAATAGGCCCTATCTAATTTTGGTTCTCACACCAGTCTAATGGAAATATATAGATATCACACCTTCGTCACTCGAATATAAGTGCTAGTAACGCTGCAGCATTATCAGAACCATCCCTGGGCAACTAGAGTGTGATCCTATATCTATCCAATATATTAAAACTTTGAATATACGTTTGCAAGGCGTATATGCAAATTCTTTATATACCGAATTGTCCAAAATCAATATAAATAAATAATCAAATACGAATAGTTGATTTAAATTTTCAAAACAAAATTGTTTTCATTTGAAAAATATACTCTTCACACTCGTTCTAGGATACTACTGATCCCATCTCTAACGAGTCATTCCCGTTGGATATTACTAATCCAATATCTGATGAATTCTTTCGTACGGTTCTAATGTGTCTTGTTCTCTAGCTTTGTAAACCAAAGCTCTGATACCAACTGTAAAAACCCGTAACTTCCCCGTAAAGGAAAGCATCGGATAGTTCGAGAACAAGCCACAACAGAACGCATATAAAAGAACATTTCATTGCATATTACAACTTTGCATCATATTACAAGAATATACAGAGTATAAATGAATATTACACAGAAATATCAGAGATTTAAATTACATTTAAATACATCGCAGCGGAAAATAATACAATACACAACTAGAAGAGATATACGGATACAAAGCTTTCCGGATATCGTTCCAGCTGTAAACCAGGATCCTGTGAATATAAATCTGCAAAACCAAAACTACTAGCTGCCCGTGTCAAAATAGGGGCACCCAGAGTTTAGGTTAAAACAATAAACTCCAGGTCAGTCATGTGACTGGTGTGAGAACTAAAACAGTTATTAATCTTTGTTTTTAAAGTTAGGTAAATCAAGGGACCACGCCGTATAACACGGAACGGGTTTCCTCCCAAGAGTACCAGTGCATAAAACAAACAGCGCAATGCTAAATAAAGAAAAATGAAGCTATTATAAGACCCAGTTCCCATCACACAATGCAACGCAGCCGAGGATAAGGTTTTCCCTTATAACAGTCAAACATGCTTAGTACGTTTAAAACAAATCATTTGATACTACTATAAGTGTATAGTGTATAAAACAACTTCAAATCATAAGTATCAATCATAGACGGCATAAGCGCCCCATCCCACTATGTCGCCATACTAGGCTCTACAAATAAAACCGCACATGTCACGTATTTGGAAATTGGATTTCCGTCTATGAACCGAGGCAAAAGATAGTCCTCAACCGATTCGAGACGCTCTAGCCCGTGTCTCAGGCAAGTACTCAGTCAAGCCTTTGGATCGGCAGGGCCGGTCCACCGATGTGGATTAAAATGCCTGAACACTGCGTTTCCCCGCCCTTTGGGGCGTAGGTGAGCCAACTAAATGACTCCATCGGACCCGGATCGTCCGATCAAACCGAGGCGCCTCGCAACAGCAACAACCACATAAGTCAAACTCATCAGGGCGTGTAAAACCACTGACGCCACTTTTTAGCTAGAAGGAAACGCATGCCCTCCCCGAGGTCCGTCTCCCGTTTTTGGTTCATACCGAGTGTGAAACACGCGAAGTAAACGTTACACAAAGCTACGCCACAAAGGCCTTGCTTTGATCATCACAACAAGACTTTGCTTTTCAACAGAAGCCTCGATCAATTGTCACTTAGGCATGCCACACAGGCAATTCACTCCATGCGTTTGATATCCATCAATATATAACCCCTGAGCTCGTACGTCTCAGAGAAGGGCGTTAAGCAAGAGAATAAATTCTCCGCCGCCAAACAGATATATATTTAATAGAGATCAATCACACGGACTAAAATCCAATGTCAGACACACAGTCCATTTACAAGTTCGTTCTTGGTCTGAACGAAACCGGAGGCACCTAGTACCGCGCATATCCATCGATCTCCAAGTACGTCTGGACGATCACCAACTGTTTCCATCTTCTTGGGTGTACAGCCCAATCAAGATCATCAGTAATCACCCAAACGACGTGAAGACTTCCGGTCTTCGACCATCGTCTTCATCTTCGACTTATCGTCGTATCAGTTATTCAGAATGGGATAAACCCGGTCTTTCCGAATAACTCGCGTATATTTTAAATAAGTGTTACACAAACACAACATACGCCTCATTCCAATTCATCAGTCACTAATCGTAAATTAATCAAGAGAATAATTTCCCAAATATTAACCCCGAAGGCCGAAACCAACATCAGATCAATATCCAGAAAACCATTCTGCTTAGCTAACCGACAGTTAGTTTCTGATTTCACATTCATAGGGAAAGGTTCCCATTAATTTTATCCAAGATAAATCATTAAAATTTATTCTCAAATCTTCTTTTGAATTTCGATTCAACTAGTCGGGATTAACGAAACTTACCGAAGTAATCATTTGTTTTAATTTCCCAATCCCAACCTATTCATCCCATGAAGTAAAACTGGTAATACTTCATATCTAACACCACGGTGTTATCGGTAAATTCAATTACCATTTCACGTTCAAATCTAATTAAAGATTTAACTATCGCCTGGAGCAAAACTGGTGGTACTCCATTTTCGATCTTTTCAATCTAATTAAAGATTCATTAAAACTCCACTTAGTTTTAATCTTTAATTGGGTTAAAGAATCAGTGTCATTTAAAAACACAGTTTACGATAAACTCAAAATCACATTCATTAATTATCGGGTTAAAGAACGAGTGTTGTTTAAAACACTGTTCACGATAAACCCAAAAATCAATATCAATTCAATTTCAATTAAATATTATTTAATTGGTACACTTCATTAAATCTAAATAAAAAGATTTAATCTTTTCTCAACTGGGTTCAAGAACGGTGTTAATGAAGACACCATTCACGACAAACCCAAATCATATTTGATATTCAATACAAGGCCCTGAATAGAAAATATATCGGCTTATATTCAATATCAAATTCTACGATTAACAAATGTCGTATTGGAAATAACGATATAAATATATATCTTTCAAATTTCCATAACAACATCCGTATAATCACGAATTCCAACATCGAAATATTCCGAAGACAATTTCGATTCAAATCCACTCCAATGCAATCATTGGAAATTCTGGTTATTTTTAAAACCCTTTTCAATTCAATTTATTTATTTAAAAATAAATAGAATTATAATTCTAGTTCAAAACTAGTTCATTTCGATAAAAATCTATTTTTATCTTTTCAAATATGGAGTTTTTCATCCCAATTTTTCCCAAATCATTTCTTATGATTTTACACAAATTATTACTATTTTTAATAATTTTATCAAGGCCTGTACATTCGATTTCCATCAACGGTCATCGAACTGCACTTACAGCGACCTTTTTCGAATTTGATTTGGACGTATCTCCAAATCCAACCGTTAGATTTCAAATTTCTAATATTCATTAGAAAGCTCTTTTCGATACGAACCCAACGGTTCCGGTTTTAGGAGAATCCGACGGTCGGATCTCCCGTAATGTCCGTTTGAAATAAATGGTCGAAATTCGCGAACTGCCGCGGCGCGACGCGTTCTATTCAGGCCATTATATTATATATATAATATATATTTCGTCGATTTCTATTTAAAACGAATTATATAAATAGTTCTAAATTCGTTTCAAAAGCAATTTCAACTTCCTTTTCAATCCAAATCAAAATTGAATTCTTCTTTATAAATTCGTTTTAAAATTCATTTCTATTCAATTCAAATTTCAATTCAATTTGAATTCATTTCAATTCGCTTTCAATTCAATTTGAATTCGTTTTCAATTCAATTCATTTCGAAATCGCTTTCAATTCAATTCATTTCGAAATCATTTTCAATTCAATTCATTTCGAAATCGTTTTCAATTCAATTCATTTCGAAATCGTTTTCAATTCAATTCATTTCGAAATCGTTTTCAATTCAATTCATTTCGAAATCGTTTTCAATTCAATTCATTTCGAAATCGTTTTCAATTCAATTCATTTCGAAATCGTTTTCAATTCAATTCATTTCGAAATCGTTTTCAATTCAATTCATTTCGAAATCGTTTTCAATTCAATTCATTTCGAAATCGTTTAATATCGATATAAATATCGTTCACGTCAAAATGGCGTCAATCTAATCAACACGGCTTCATAAATTTCTATTTTCAAATATTCTATTTCAAATATTTCTTTTTCAAAATAGTTGTTGTTATCAAAATATTTCGTTCAACACATGACCAATCTCAATGGATGAGTACTGTCAACACATGAACCTTTATTTTGTATCGATAAAGATGTAAATTTTATTACTAAAATATTTCGTTCAACACATGACCAATCTCAATGGATGAGTACTGTCAACACATGAACCTTTATTTTATAATATTCTTTATTTTTCAAATTGGAATGAGGCCCAATCAATTACCATATAAAATTAATTATATGGATTTTCATACATTACACACATATAATAGCATTGCAAAATAATCAACCATCAACCAAAGTGCACTATACTGTATAAGCATCAAATATAGATATCTAACGCTTATAACAGCCTGTCAATCAATCGATCGACATATTTAATCAATCAGGATGAGTGAACTTCAAATTTCATCCCAACACCCGTGTGGGGTTTCAAACAATCAAACACAGATTTTATTTGTGCAGTTGGGCGATGTGTAAAATTTATCGTCCCAATCAATGTCATTCAAATAGGTGTACATAAACAAACCGTCCGGTTTGTAAATGAATATTTTCTTTTATTCACTTCACGTTAAAAATTATATTTTTAACGATAAAACATTTTATTTTAACATATGAATTTCTACTCAGTTCATTTATTCAAAAAAAATGATATTTTTATTTTTCTAACTTATTTTAGAAAATTTCGGCGGCATAACGGCACGATAATAGAAACGGGACGAGGCCTAGCCTTATCCCCGGTCCAGTGAAGGCCCACGCCATTCACACATCAATCAAGTCAATTTCATTTCACCAAACCATTCAATTCAAACCAAATAATCTAACTAATTTTTGCAATCAAACAAACAAGTCCATGGTCTGTGGACGATTTTGTCGGGTGCTACTAAGCACCGTCTGCATCCTAGTATATATATATAACTAGAAAAATTAAATTGAAAGGTGAGAAGTTCTCACCGATAGGTATCCAACTTCCACGGCACTTCATTTAGAGAAATCTTCGTCGTTCTCGTCCCTTATCACTTTCTTTCGCCCGTAGCCACTACATATATAAAAATCGAATTTTTACTATGCTATTCAATATATAAAAATCACATTTTTACATCGACGTTCCATATATAAAAATCACATTTTTACTTCGACGTTCAATATATACAAATCACATTTTTACTTCGACGTTCAATATATAAAAATCACATTTTTACTTCGACGTTCAATATATAAAAATCACATTTTTACTTCGACGTTCAATATATAAAAATCACATTTTTACTTCGCTTCTTTCTATATAAAAATTATATTTTTATATCTCTACTTCTTATATAAAAATTGAATTTTTACATAACCAAAGTTCGTATTTTTACCTTATTAGAAATCTAATCTTTTCTTTTATAAAGATCTAATCTTTTCCCTTCTAGAAATACGATCTTTTCACTTCTAAAAATCAAATCTTTTTATTTCTAAAAATATAATCTTTTCTTGTTTTTAAAAAATATAATCTTTGCTTGTTTTAAAAATATAATCTTTCCTATTTTATAAAAATCAAATCTTTTTATATTTCGAAAATCATATATAATATATTTTTCTACAACGATATTTATAAATAAAAATCATATTTTTATAATGAAATTATCTATATAAAACACACATTTTCATTCTGAAATAAACAAAAATAAACATAAATAAATAAAAACTCACGGTGTCGCTGTTGGCGGTCGGACCAAGCTTGTGGGTGGTTGCAGGCACTGCGAACGGTGATGGGGTGGCTCTACACGAACGGTGAACGGTCGGAGGGGGTCTGGTGGTCTCGGGGAAGGGGCGGTGGGGTGCAGAGGTCGGCTAGGGGGGGCAGCGGGTCCTACCACTGCGGATTGGGACTAGGGCACGGTTTTTAAAGCAAGAAAAGGGGGAGGGAGAGAAGAACGCCGGAGAGAGGAGGGGGAGAAGAAGTCGATCAACGGAGGGGGGGGAACCTCTGGCGGCGGCGGTCTTCGAGGGGAGCGGCGGGCGATTCCAGGGTTCGACGGTTTTTTTTTTTACTTACTTTGAAATGAACGGTATAGAAGGAGAAGGGGGTAGGGGTATAGTTTATATATTTATTAATTATTATTTTTCGTTTTATTCACTAAAATGTTGACTTTCTATTCGAACCCGAATGGAGACCCAACGACTGTCGTCTTTAGCTAATTACCCCCATTCCGAACACAATGGGATTTGTATCGTAGGCCAATTCGATTGTTACGATCAGTTTCCTTTAAATATACATTTAAATCGCTATATTGAATTTTAAACGTACATTTCAAATTACCGGGGGCACATACTAACTCTAAAAATTCCCGAAAAATATTTTCTAACTTCGTATTGACGATACGGTCCTAACAAAACTAGTTTCGTCAAATTCTGAGACCGTTTGAAAAATGGCCAATTTCCAGTCGATTAAAATCAACTGAAACAGGTCAAACGCGTTTTCCTTTGCCACGCTCACATATTGATTCGAAAAATTATGAAATTTAAAACCTAGCAATAACTTGACACTGCGGACCCAACAAAACTGGTTTCGTCAAAATCCGAGGTCGTTTGCAAAATGTCAATTTTTAAGGGCCTGAATTCCATAGCGACTATTCAGAATTTTCAACTGGACATAACTTTTGATTCCCGCTATGAAATTTCGATTTGTCGGACTCGTTGGAAAGATATTATCAATTAGATCCTATCATTTTTGGTTTCACTAAAATCCGGATTGTTTTGCACCCGGTACATTCAATTGAAGTTTGAAATCGAATTATCGAACTACCGCGCCATTTTCAATTCTATTTATAATTATATATAAATATTTATATTCTAACGACGACGCGTATAAAATATATACGATCGAATTATATTCAAAATAAATTTTCTCGTCGATTTTATTTAAAATAATCTATTTTAAATAATCAAAATTCGCTAAAATTGCCAAAATAAAAATTTTAAACTGGCCCAGATTTTCGGGTTGTTACATTTTTGTACATACATACATATGTGTATATATGTACACAAATGCGACTTGAATTTCAATCACATGAATTCCAGAAATGACAACTGAAGATCAATGACAAATATCTTTGAGTCTCAAACCTCATGCACAATCATGACCTCAATGAACACAACTTAAATTGACAATAATTCCTAACAAACAACGAAAATTCCCTCCATTACAAGTTGAACTACGTAAATAGATATCTATAGTATATATCCTATTTTATCCTTTTTATATATCATATATAAACAAAGAGAAAAGGAGATATACCTAGATTTTTTTCAGCTAAAACCAAATTATGCCTTCTGCTTGGAAGCTGCTCTAGGCCAGTCGTAGAGGATTAGCTTCAGGTGGCTTTTATCCCCTTTTCCTCATGGGTTCAAGTTGCTATGGGCCAGCTCCGCCGTTGCTACATGGCGGTGGAAGCTAACTGGATCTCGAAATGGCATAGAAGCCATAAACGACGTGGAGGCAGTGATTGGTTCGCGGCTTGGGATAGGGAATGAAAGAAGGCCGATTTGTGGGCTTCGGGTTTAGGGCTAATCGCTGCCAGAGTGATTCAAGTGGGGATCTGACGTGGGTTTTGCAGTGGTGGTTGCACGCGCTTCGAGGAGGCAATGCTATCGTTTGAGGAAGTCGATGAAGGAAACGCTGGAAGGAGAGGTGAACTTTGAGATGACCATGGCCGATTATTTCATTTTATGTTCTTTTGATTTTCGATTAGTAAAGGAATGAAAAGGGAAAGAAAAGGAAGAGGAAAGAAAGATAACGTGTGTAAAGAGGCTTGTATACTTGTTAATTCCATGTCATAGGAACACATGTTTCTACTTTTTTTCTTTTTTTAATCAAAAATTCTCTTCTCGTTTTTTTTCCAATAGGCATGTTAAGAAAATTTAATTAGATTAAGTTTATAGAAGAATTCAAATGGAAATATACATAAAATTTTCCATTTTGCGCATTTTGACACGAAAATATTTGTTCGAAGCACCAAACGCTTAAATTTTACGAAACAAAAAAATACCGTTATTCGTAGAATGTTGTCTAGTATTATAAGCTCAAATTCGTCTAACTTTTAATATTGTTTAATTCTTGGCGATTTATTATTGTTTAATTAGTCTAACAAGCAGGAAACAAACTTGTGTAATTTTATCACGAATCTTATTCCTTCACTATATCTAATTGTACGTATTTCAAATATTAAATTTCATGATTTAATTCAGCATTTTACTTTTAACGTCAATTACAATATCATTTACCGTTGTCGCAAATCGATCGTCCAAATCGGTTTAAAGGAAGCGAACAAACTTAGATATTATGGTTATATAATTACTCGGATTACTTCCATGTGACATCTTCAATTTTTTTAAGAATTAACGTATTAATATTAATTGATTTCACGTTCTGATTTTAAATAAATAAGTCATAAATTACTTATTGCTTTCAAATTCTATATCTCGAAACAACAAACACGTTTAAGTATAAATTTCGAAATCAAATTCACACTTTGACATAAATTTAAATTTCGCATTCTTAACTCAAATTCTAACCATACACATCCATTCAAACATTAAATTTTGATTAATTTCGTATATTTAAACATCAAAATAATTGAGTCATTATAAAAATGTGACGACCCCATTTCCCGTACAGACGGTGACAAGGGTAATCTTTGGAATATAACACAGAAACAGATAACAGCAGAGCAGAATTAAATAAATACACCAGATAATGAACAATAGAATATACTGGATAAAAGTAATCATCAGAGTTACACAGTATACAGGATCATACTTAGTACAAATACAGTTCAGCTATACATAAATGTCTACAGCGGAAACAAACATAATATGTACAACAGGAGCTGAACAGCATAAAAAGAGATAAATGATAGAATCCATCTTCAGCTCCAGCTATCCAGATAAAGCCTGCTAAACCTGAATACAAGGCTGCCCGTGTAGAAAAAGGGGCACCCGAGTTTGAAAGTGAAACAAACTATGAGTCAGTCATGGGACTGGTATGAGAAATCTACTCAACACATTTAAAATATGGCTAATCACAGGACCACGCCACTTTCATGGAACGGGTTTACTCCATTGGATTGCCAGTGCTTTAAAACAAATCATTCTTTTAAACATCGCAATGCTTTTTATAAAAAATGAAGCCATTATAAGACTCAGTTCCCATCACATAATGCAACGCAAACCGGAGGATAGAGTTTCACCTTATAATGGCCAAAATATGCTTGATACGAATAAAACAAAAGTATTTGATATTATTACTAGTGTTTACATGTTTCAAAAACAATTTCGAATCATAACTATCAATCATAGACGGCATGGGTACCATATATCATGTCGCCATATATATATATATATATATACAATCTAAACCGCACGATGTCGTATTTGGAAATTGGATTTCCGTCATGAACCAAGGCAAAAGATAGTCCTTACCGACTTCGAGACTCTCTAGCCCGAGCCTTAGGCAAGTACTCAATCAAGCCTTTGGATAGTCAGGGCCGGTCCACCGATGTGGATTAAAGTGCCTGAACAATGCGTTTCCCCGCCCTATGGGGCGTAAATGAGCCAACGAATGACTCCATCGGACCCGGATCGTCCGATGTAACCGAGGCGCCTCGCAACAGTAACAACCACATAAGTCAAACTCGTCAGGGCGTGTAAAACCACTGACGCCACTTCTAACTAGAAAGAAACGCATGTCCTCCCTGAGGTCCTTTCTCCCGTTTCTGGTTCATACTAGGTGTGAGGTTCGCGAATTCACGTTATACACAAAGCTACGCCACACAGGAGGTGCTTTGATCATCACCATAGGACTTTGCTTTTCAATAGATGCCCTGATCACTGCGTCTTAGCATGCCACATAGGCAATTCACACCGTGCAACTGATAACTATCAATCACACAGAATAAATTCCAATGTCAGACACACTGTCCATTTACAAGTCCGTTCTGGGTCTGAACGAAACCGAAGGCACTATATACCTCGCAAACCCATCGGTCACCACGTACGTCTAGACGATCACCACTCATTATCCATATTTCGGGATGCCTCCCAATCAGGACCTCGGTTACCATCCAAACGATGTGAAGATCTCCGGTCTTCGACCACCGTCTTCATCTTCAATTTCTTATCGTCGATTCAGTTATTCAGAATGGGATAAACCCGGTCTTTCTGAGCAACTCGCGTATATAATAAACAAGTGCAACACTAGCATACATACACATCATTTCAATTCATTAGTCACTAACCGTCAATCAGTAAGAGAGCAATTTCCCAAATATTAACCCCGAGGGCCGAAACCAACATCAGATCAATACCCAAGAAACCATTCGACTTAGCCAACCTTCAGTTTATTTCTAAATTTCACATCCATATCGTTTATAATATTTTATAACGATTTATTGCTATTTTTATTTATTTTAAAATAGCCAATTTATTCAAAACGATGCTTCGGGCCATAACGCGGCCGTGGCGCTGTTTTTCTTCAGATTTGATTTACACATATCTGAAAATCTAACCGTTGGATCTTCACAAAATTTACATCATTAGAAAGATCTTCGATTAAATATAATTATATTTATATATATATATATATATAATCGATTCTGTCACTGTTTTTCTTCAGATTTGCATTAAACATTCCAGACAATCCAACCGTTGGATTTTTACAAAGTTGGTGCCGTTGGAAAGATATTTCCAAAGCGAACCCAACGGTTGCGGTTTCAGGAAAATCCGATGGTCAAATCTCCCGGTATAATCGTTTGAAATCACGGTTTCAAAATACGAACTGCAGCGTCGTTATTCGATATATTCCAATTCTATTTATATATATTTATATATATATATATATATATATATCGATTCTTCGATTTCAAAACCATATGAATTTCATACATTTGATAAAATTGATATTTTTATCTAACTGTCTTCAATTTCAACACTTCACTATTTTTAACAATTCATGTATATAATAAACATGTGATTTTTAATGTAAAACAATTTATTTCAAAACACGATTATTTTATATATTTCATATAGGTGATAAAAATAGGATTTTTATTATAAAACAATTTATTTCAAAACAAGATTATTTTATATATCTCATATCGATGATAAAAATGGGATTTTTATTATAAAACGATTTCTTTCAAAATATGAATACCATTCAACACATGAATTTCAATTCAACGAATGAATTTCGATTCAACACATGAAGATTTTCTATAGTTTATATAAATAGATCAAAAGGGGATTTTTATATTTAAAACACGAATACCATTCAACACATGAATTTCGATTCAACGAATGAATATCGATTCAACACATGAAGGTTTTCTATAGTTTGTATAAATCGATAAAAAGGTGATTTTTATATTTAAAACACGAATACCATTCAACACATGAATTTCAATTCAACGAATGAATATCGATTCAACACATGAAGGTTTTCTATAGTTTGTACAAATTGATAAAAAGGTGATTTTTATATTTAAAACACGAATACCATTAAACACATGAATTTCAATTCAACGAATGAATATCGATTCAACACATGAAGGTTTTCTATAGTTTGTATAAATCGATAAAAAGGTGATTTTTATATTTAAAACACGAATACCATTCAACACATGAATTTCAATTCAACACATAAAGGTTTTCTATAGTTTGTATCGATAAAAAGGTGATTTTTATATTTAAAACACGAATACCATTCAGCACATGAATTTCAATTCAACGAATGAATTTCTATTCAACACATGAAGGTTTTCTGTTCAACAGATGAATATAATTTCAACACAGGAAAATAATTCTAACACATGAATGTTTTTCAAAATTTCGGCAGCATAACGGTAGGGTAGTTAAAACCGAGACCGTCCATAGTACGGCTCCTCGCTCTACCTTAAAACCTCGCGGTTTTTGACAATGGGGAATCATGCATCTAGTTCGCACGCATGCGACATGTATATTTTTTTCATTTCCACAAACTAATCCTATGTGGTTTCAACCAAATATTTCTCAATCACAAACGGGTATTTTTCAACCACAGTCAATCAATATCAACCAAAAACAATTCCAATCAACCATTCGCTATCAATCAATTTTCACACCAATCACAACCAATAAATATCGTCCATGGTTTGTGGACGAGGGGCGTATATATATACATATATATATTTATTTATTTATATTTATATTTATATTTATATATAGCATTTCACTTCTATTTCAACACATATATATTTTTTACAATGCATATATAACTTATACATCGAACGTACAACTTACACAACGCTTATACAAGAGGGGTAAACGCTTATATAACTCATACATCGACTATATAATTTATACACCATCGTTTCCATATCGTTTATAAATTAGAAATCTCACATTGGGTTCCACTCCACCAAAAATAGCAGGAGGCTCAGAAAAATATGCGGTCTCCTCGAAAATGTAGAAGACGTCCTCACGGTCACGATGTTTCCTGTTTCATCGAATTTCGTCAAGAAATGAAAAAGATATGATTTTTTAAAGTTTGCAATGGTTTAAAGGTGTTAAAATCAGTTCAAATAAAACACAGCCGTATAATTTCAAACTTGTTCAAAACTAGGTTTAGGTTTTTCTTGAAATCTGTGTAGTTAGGGGACGATCAGCCTTTGCCACTGCGTAGAGCTTCGAGAGGCGCGTAGATCAGTGTGGGTGGCGGTCAGATCGACGTCGGGATCCAGTCATGGCGGAGTGGCGAAGTTGCTGACTTCGTGGGCTCGGATCTCGTCAGATACTGATCGTGAGAGGGTGAGGCTTGCGTGGATGTGAAGCTCTCGAGACCCTCTTCAAAATCCCCTACAGGAGCGACGTGTTTTGGTGCTTGGTTTGGGCGGAACGGAGGAGAGATGGGAAGAAGGGGTTTTCGCCGTCGGTTTTGAGGGATCGGGGAAGAAAGTGAATAGCATAGCCAATAGGATTTTTTTATTATTTTATATATTTTTAAAATTTCAAAAATACCCTCTTTCACACCCGAACACCAATCCAAACCCAACGACTATCGTCCCTAGCGTTTTACCCCCATTCCGAACACAATGGGACATGTTTCGAGGGCCCATTCGAATGTTTCAGTCAGTTTTTCTTCAAATTAAAATATAAAACATTCAATATTAAATTTGAACGTACATTTCAATTTGCCAGGGCCACAAACTGATTCTAAAAATTCCCGAAAAATAAATTTAGCTATGTTTTGACGATACGGTCCCGACAAAACTAGTTTCGTCGAATTCTGAGACCGTTTGCAAAAAGGCCCATTTCTAGTCGATCCAATTTAACTATAATTGACCAAAACACGTTTTCCTTTGCCACGCTCACATACTGGCTTCAAAAATTATGAAATTTGAAACCTAGCAATAACTTCACATCCCGGATCCAACAAAAGTGATTTCGTCGAATTCCGAGGTCGTATGAAAAATGGCCAATTTCACGTCTATATAAATTCCATAGCGACCTTTCTGAAAATTCATTTGGCCATAACTTTTGCTTCCCGCTATGAAACTTCGATTTTTAAGATTTGTTAGAAAGGTATTCACTAACAGATTTAAATATTTTTGGTTTCACTCAAATCCGTTTTGTTTTGCACCCGGTACAGTCCGATAAAGTTTGAATTCAATTTTTGAAACTACAGCGCCATTTCAGGCCTCGTTTATAATTAGACAAAATTATATTCATTTTCAAACGTCGATTCAAACTCACTTTTCATTGCTATTATTTAAAATATTTATTTTAAATATTTAAAATCCATTATTTTAGCCAATTAAAAATTTTTAAATTGGTTCAGATTTTCCGGGTCATTACAATCTCCCCCACTTAAAACTTTTCGTCCCCGTAAAGGAACAAAGTCGAAAGTGGTTTGATTAATCAACTCTGCGTTCGATCCGGCTTCCATTCTCCAACTTTTCAGTTTCTGAGAATTTTCCAATTCTTCAAAAATTTGGCTAACACCCGGAATTTTCGAAAAATTTCGCCATAACCTCCTTTATACGGGGAGAAGTTTGGAAATTTATTGGGCCGTATTAGGCACCCAATAAATCCTAATAAGCATATACATATTTATAGTGATATATTCTGGTGTTTACATAGGAGTGCGTATAGATAATAACTCCAGAGAATAAATTCTCGTCACCCTGTCAAAGCCTGAGGGAGTGTGTATTTTAAATGCTCCAGAGGATAAATCCTCGTCACCTCGTCCCGTGTGGGAAATAAATAGTCCATGTGTCGTATCTAATAACTAAAGAGACGTGATTATTGTCAACTCCAGACCCGTGTGGGGTTTTTATTAATCTGGCAATTTATCGTTACAAATTTTAATAGTCCATATCAGTCATCAGTTCAACCTGTAAAATATAGTCATCGCCATACAAGCCTCTCGCTCGTATGGTAAATCTTCCACCTTGTCACAAAAGCTCCAAATGCTTATGTGGTATATGATGAAGTATGCCTATCTTCAAAAGTATGCCATGTAATGTAGTTCAAAATTAATTGTTACTATCCTATGGCGACATTTATTTTTACACACAGAATAACCAGCACTCCACATCCAATGGCATTCACAGGAGTTGATATAATAATATTTCGCATACAACTCATTAAGGTTTACCTATTTGTCAGGCACGCAAATAAAATCTTTACTCAACAGCTATCCATTTACCTGTTCAAACATATATAATGCACATGTATATATTTCTATCTATTTTCTAATCAGTTCAATGTGTGATATAATCGAATAAATTCTACCATTCATTCTATTATTGATTAAATTGACTATCGTTTTAATAATTTTAATTAATCAAATCTACTATCACACAACACAAACAACAATCAAATTGTTTTTAACTTTTCAAATATATATCTTTTATATATTCAAAAATTATATTTCTAAAACCAGACTATATATATAATCACAAATACGTTATTTAAAAACATATTACGCTCGACTCGTTCTGAGGCACTTCTGACCCCATCTCTAACGAGCTATTCTGATTATGCTATACTCATACTAGGATATTACTGATCTTATCTGTATTGAGTTACCTGTCCTAGAACACTTCTGGTTCTATCTCTGACGAGTTCGTTAATATGTTATATTCCAGAACTAAGCTTAACCAAAGCTCTGATACCACGTTGTGACGACCCCATTTCCCGTACAGACGGTGACAAGGGTAATCTTTGGAATATAACACAGAAACAGATAACAGCAGAGCAGAATTAAATAAATAAACCAGATAATGAACAATAGAATATACTGGATAAAAGTAATCATCAGAGTTACACAGTATACAGGATCATACTTAGTACAAATACAGTTCAGCTATACATAAATGTCTACAGCGGAAGCAAACATAATATGTACAACAGGAGCTGAACAACATAAAAAGAGATAAATGATAGAATCCATCTTCAGCTCCAGCTATCCGGATAAAGCCTGCTAAACCTGAATACAAGGCTGCCCGTGTAGAAAAAGGGGCACCCGAGTTTGAAAGTGAAACAATCTACGAGTCAGTCATGGGACTGGTATGAGAAATCTACTCAACACATTTAAAATATGGCTAATCACAGGACCACGCCACTTTCGTGGAACGGGTTTACTCCATTGGATTGCCAGTGCTTTAAAACATAACATTCTTTTAAACATCGCAGTGCTTTTAATAAGAAATGAAGCCATTATAAGACTCAGTTCCCATCACACAATGCAACGCAAACTGGAGGATAGAGTTTCACCTTATAATGGCCAAAATATGCTTGATACGAATAAAACAAAAGTATTTGATATTATTACTAGAGTTTACATGTTTCAAAAACAATTTCGAATCATAACTATCAATCATAGACGACATGGGTACCATATATCATGTCGCCATATATATATATATATATATATATATATATATATATATATATACACAATCTAAACCGCACGATGTCGTATTTGGAAATTGGATTTCCGTCATGAACCAAGGCAAAAGATAGTCCTTACCGACTTCAAGACTCTCTAGCCCAAGCCTCAGGCAAGTACTCAGTCAAGCCTTTGGATCGTCAGTGCCGGTCCACCGATGTGGATTAAAATGCCTGAACAATGCGTTTCCCCGCACTATGGGGCGTAAATGAGCCAACGAATGACTCCATCGGACCCGGATCGTCCGATCTAACCGAGGCGCCTCGCAACAGTAACAACCACATAAGTCAAACTCATCAGGGCGTGTAAAACCACTGACGCCACTTCTAATTAGAAAGAAACGCATGTCCTCCCTGAGGTCCTTTCTCCCGTTTCTGGTTCATACCGGGTGTGAGGTTCGCGAATTCACATTATACACAAAGCTACTCCACACAGGTGGTGCTTTGATCATTACCACAGGACTTTGCTTATCAACAGAAGCCATGATCACTGCATCTTAGCATGCCACACAGGCAATTCACACCGTGCAACTGATAGCTATCAATCACACAGAATAAATTCCAATGTCAGACACACTGTCCATTTACAAGTCCGTTCTGGGTCTGAACGAAACCGGAGGCACTATATACCTCACAAACCCATCGATCACCACGTACGTTTGGACAATCACCACTCATTATCCATATTTCGGGATGCCTCCTAATCAGGACCTCGGTTACCATCCAAACGAGGTGAAGATCTCCGGTCTTCGACCACCGTCTTCATCTTTGATTTCTTATCATCGATTCAGTTATTCAGAATGGGATAAACCCGGTCTTTCTGAGCAACTCGCGTATATAATAAACAAGTGCAACACTAACATACATACGCATGATTTCAATTCATTAGTCACTAACCGTCAATCAGTAAGAGAGCGATTTCCCAAATATTAACCCCAAAGGCCGAAACCAACATCCGATCAATACCCAAGAAACCATTCGACTTAGCCAACCTTCAGTTAGTTTCTAAATTTCACATCCATATCGTTTATAATATTTTATAACGATTTATCACTATTTTTATTTATTTTAAAATAGCCAATTTATTCAAAACGACGCTTCGGGCCATAGCGCGGTCGTGGCGCTGTTTTTCTTCAGATTTGATTTACATATATCTGAAAATCTAACTGTTGGATCTTCACAAAATTTACATCATTAGAAAGATCTTTTAAAAACAAATCCAACGGTTCCAGTTTCGGGAAAATCCGACGGTCGGATCTCCCGGTATAATCGTTTGAAGTTTCGATTTGAAAATACGAACTACAACGTCGTTATTCGATTAAATATAATTATATTTATATATATATAAATATAATAGATTCTGGCGCTGTTTTTCTTCAGATTTGAATTAAACATTCCAGACAATCCAACCGTTGGATTTTTACAAAGTTGGTGCAGTCGGAAAGATATTTCCAAAGCGAACCCAACGGTTGCGGTTTCAGGAAAATCCGATGGTCGGATCTCCCGGTACAATCGTTTGAAATCACGGTTTCAAAATACGAACTGCAGCGTCATTATTCGATATATTCCAATTCTATATATATATATATATATATATCGATTCTTCGATTTCAAAACCATATGAATTTCATACATTTGATAAAAATGATATTTTTATCTAACTGTCTTCAATTTCAACACTTCACTATTTTTAACAATTCATGTATATAATAAACATGTGATTTTTAATGTAAAACAATTTATTTCAAAACACGATTATTTTATATATTTCATATAGGTGATAAAAATAGGATTTTTATCATAAAACAATTTATTTCAAAACAAGATTATTTTATATATCTCATTTCGATGATAAAAATGGGATTTTTATTATAAAACGATTTCTTTCAAAATATGAATACCATTCAACACATGAATTTCAATTCAACGAATGAATTTCGATTCAAAACATGAAGGTTTTCTATAGTTTATATAAATAGATCAAAAGGGGATTTTTATATTTAAAACACGAATACCATTCAACATATGAATTTCGATTTAACGAATGAATATCGATTCAACACATGAAGGTTTTCTATAGTTTGTATAAATCGATAAAAAAATGATTTTTATATTTAAAACACGAATACCATTCAACACATGAATTTCAATTCAACGAATGAATATCGATTCAACACATGAAGGTTTTCTATAGTTTGTACAAATTGATAAAAAGGTGATTTTTATATTTAAAACACGAATATCATTCAACACATGAATTTCAATTCAACGAATGAATATCGATTCAACACATGAAGGTTTTCTATAGCTTGTATAAATCGATAAAAAGGTGATTTTTATATTTAAAACACGAATACCATTCAACACACGAATTTCAATTCAACGAATGAATATCGATTCAACACATGAAGGTTTTCTATAGTTTGTATAAATCGATAAAAAGGTGATTTTATATTCAAAACACGAATACCATTCAACACATGAATTTCAATTCAACGAATGAATATCGATTCAACACATGAAGGTTTTCTATAGTTTGTATAAATCGATAAAAAGGTGATTTTTATATTTAAAACACGAATACCATTCAACACATGAATTTCAAATCAATGAATGAATTTCTATTCAACACATGAAGGTTTTCTATTCAACAGATGAATATAATTTCAACACAGGAAAATAATTCTAACACATGAATATTATTCAAAATTTCGGCAACATAACGGCAGGGTTGTTAAAACCGGGACCGTCCCTAGTATGGCTCCTCGCTCTACCTTAAAACCTCGCGGTTTTTGACAATGGGGAATCATGCATCTAGTTCGCATGCAGGCGGCATGTATATTTTTTTCATTTCCACAAACTAATCCTATGTGGTTTCAACCAAATATTTCTCAACCACAAACGGGTATTTTTCAACCACAATCAATCAATATCAACCACAAACAATTCCAATCAACCATTTGCTATCAATCAATTTTCACACCAATCACAACCAATAAATAATGTCCATGGTTTGTGGACGAGGGGCGTATATATACATATTTATATATAGCATTTCACTTCTATTTCAACACATATATAATTTTTACAACGCATATATAACTTATACATCGAACGTACAACTTATACAACGCTTATACAAGATGGGTACAACGCTTATATAACTCATACATCGACTATATAATTTATACATCGTCGTTTCCATATCGTTTATATATTAGAAATCTCACATTGGGTTCCGCTCCACCAAAAATAGCAAGAGGCTCAGAAAAATATGCGGTCACCTCTAAAATGTAGAAGACGTCCTCACGGTCACGATGTTTCATGTTTCATCGAATTTCGTCAAGAAACAAAAAAGATATGATTTTTCAAAGTTTGCAACGGTTTAAAGGTGTTATAATCAGTTCAAATAAAACACAGCCGTATAATTTCAAACCTGTTCAAAACTAGGTTTAGGTTTTTCTTGAAATCTGTGTAGCTAGGGGACGATCAACCTTTGCCATTGCGTAGAGCTTCGAGAGGCGCGTAGATCGGTGTGGGTGGTGGTCAGATCGACGTCGGGATCCAGTCACGGCGGCGCGGCGAAGTTGCTGACTTCGTGGGCTCGAATCTCGTCAGATGCTGATCGTGAGAGGGTGAGGCTTGCGTGGATGTGAAGCTCTCGAGACCCTCTTCAAAATCCCCCACAGGAGCGACGTGTTTTGGTGCTTGGTTTGGGCGGACCGAAGGAGAGATGGGAAGAAGGGGTTTTCGCCGTTGGTTTTGAGGGATCGGGGAAGAAAAAGAATAGCTTAGCCAATAGGATTTTTTATTATTTTATATATTTTTAAAATTTCAAAAATACCCTCTTTCACACCTGAACACCAATCCAAACCCAACGACTGTCGTCCCTAGCGTTTTACCCCCATTCCGAACACAATGGGACTTGTTTCGAGGGCCCATTCGAATGTTTCATTCAGTTTTTCTTCAAATTAAAATATAAAACATTCAATATTAAATTTGAACGTACATTTCAATTTGCCAGGGCCACAAACTGATTCTAAAAATTCCCGAAAAATAAATTTAGCTATGTTTTGACGATACGGTCCCAATAAAACTAGTTTCGTCGAATTCTGAGACCATTTGCAAAAAGGGCCATTTCTGGTCGATCCAATTTAACTATAATTGACCAAAACACGTTTTCGTTTACCACGCTCACATACTAGCTTCAAAATTTTTGAAATTTGAAACCTAGCAATAACTTCACATCCCGGATCCAACAAAAGTGGTTTCGTCGAATTCCGAGGTCGTATGCAAAATGGCCAATTTCACGGCTATATAAATTCCATAGCGACCTTTCTAAAAATTCATTTGGCCATAACTTTTGCTTCCCGCTATGAAACTTGGATTTTTCAGATTCATTAGAAAGGTATTCACTAACAGATTTAAAAAAATTTGGTTTCACTCAAATATGTTTTGTTTTGCACCCGGTACAGTCCGACAAAATTTGAATTCGATTTTTGAAACAGCAGCGCCATTTCAGGCCTTGTTTATAAATAGAATTAAATATATTCTTTTTCAAACGTTGATTCAAACTCACTTTTCATTGCTATTATTTAAAATATTTATTTCAAATATTTAAAATCCATTATTTTAGCCAATTAAAAATTTTTAAATTGGTTCAGATTTTCCGGGTCGTTACAATCTCCCCCACTTAAAACTTTTCATCCCCGAAAAGGAACAAAGTCGAAAGTGGTTTGATTAATCAACTCTACGTTCGATCCGGCTTCCATTCTCCAACTTTTTAGTTTCTGAGAATTTTCCAATTCTTCAAAAATTTGGCTAACACCCGGAAATTTCGAAAAATTTCGCCATAACCTCCTTTGTACGGGGAGAGGTTTGGAAATTTATTGGGCCGTATTAGGTGCCCAATAAATCCTAATAAGCATACACATATTTAAAGTGATATATTCTGGTGTTTACAGGGGAGCGTGTATAGATAATAACTCCAGAGAATAAATTCTCGTCACCCTGTCAAAGCCTGAGGGAGTGTGTATTTTAAATGCTCCAGAGGATAAATCCTTGTCACATCGTCCCGTGTGGGAAATAAATAGTCCATGTGTCGTATCTAATAACTAGAGAGACATGATTATTGTCATCTCCAGACCCGTGTGGGGTTTTTATTAATCTGGCAATTTATCGTTACAAATTTTAATAGTCCATATCAGTCATCAGTTCAACCTGTAAAATATAGTCATCGCCATACAAGCCTCTCGCTCGTACGGTAAATCTTCCACCTCGTCACACAAGCTTCAAATGCTTATGTGGTATATGATGAAGTATGCCTATCTTCAAAAGTATGCCATGTAATGTAGTTCAAAATTAATTGTTACTATCCTACGGCGACATTTATTTTTACACACAGAATAACCAGCACTCCGCATCCAATGGCATTCACAGGAGTTGATATAATAATATTTTGCATCCAACTCATTAAGGTTTACCTATTTGTCGGGCACGCAAATAAAATCTTTACTCAATAGGTATCCATTTACCTGTTCAAACATATATAATGCACATGTATATATTTCTATCTATTTTCTAATCAGTTCAATGTGTGATATAATCGAATAAATTCTACCATTCATTCTATTATTGATTAAATTAATTATCGTTTTAATAATTTTAATTAATCAAATCTACTATCACACAACACAAACAACAATCAAATTGTTTTTAACTTTTCAAATATATATCTTTTATATATTCAAAAATTATATTTCTAAAACTAGACTATATATATAATCACAAATACGTTATTTAAAAACATATTACGCTCGACTCGTTCTGAGGCACTTCTGACCCCATCTCTAACGAGCTATTCTGATTATGCTATACTCATACTAGGATATTACTGATCCTATCTGTATTGAGTTACCCGTCCTAGAACACTTCTGGTTCTATCTCTGACGAGTTCGTTAATATGTTATATTCCAGAACTAAGCTTAACCAAAGCTCTGATACCACGTTGTGACGACCCCATTTCCCGTACAGACGGTGACAAGGGTAATCTTTGGAATATAACACAGAAACAGATAACAGCAGAGCAGAATTAATTAAATACACTAGATAATGAACAATAGAATATACTGGATAAAAGTAATCATTAGAGTTGCACAGTATACAGGATCATACTTAGTAAAAATACAGTTCAGCTATACATAAATGCCTACAGCGGAAACAAACATAATATGTACAACAGGAGCTGAACAACATAAAAAGAGATAAATGATAGAATCCATCTTCAGCTCCAGCTATCCGGATAAAGCCTGCTAAACCTGAATACAAGGCTGCCCGTGTAGAAAAAGGGGCACCCGAGTTTGAAAGTGAAACAAACTACGAGTCAGTCATGGGGCTGGTATGAGAAATCTACTCAACACATTTAAAACATGGCTAATCACAGGACCACGCCACTTTCGTGGAACGGGTTTACTCCATTGGATTGCCAGTGCTTTAAAACAAATCATTCTTTTAAACATCGCAATGCTTTTTATAAAAAATGAAGCCATTATAAGACTCAATTCCATCACACAATGCAATGCAAACCGGAGGATAGAGTTTCACCTTATAATGGCCAAAATATGCTTGATACGAATAAAACAAAAGTATTTGATATTATTACTAGTGTTTACATGTTTCAAAAACAATTTCGAATCATAACTATCAATCATAGATGGCATGGGTACCATATATCATGTCGCCATATATATATATACAATCTAAACTACACGATGTCATATTTGGAAATTGGATTTCCGTCATGAACCAAGGCAAAAGATAGTCCTTACCGACTTCGAGACTCTCTAGCCCGAGCATCAGGCAAGTACCCAGTCAAGCCTTTGGATCATCAGGGCTGTTCCACCGATGTAGATTAAAATGCCTGAACAATGCGTTTCCCCGCCCTATGGGGCGTAAATGAGTCAACGAATGACTCCATCGGACCCGGATCATCCGATCTAACCGAGGCGCCTCGCAACAGTAACAACCACATAAGTCAAACTCGTCAGGGCATGTAAAACCACTGACGCCACTTCTAACTAAAAAGAAACGCATGTCCTCCCTGAGGTCCTTTCTCCTGTTTCTGGTTCATACCGGGTGTGAGGTTCGCGAGTTCACGTTATACACAAAGCTACGCCACACAGGCGGTGCTTTGATCATCACCACAGGACTTTGCTTTTCAACAGAAGCCCTGATCACTGCATCTTAGCATGCCACACAGGCAATTCACACCGTGCAACTGATAGCTATCAATCACACAGAATAAATTCCAATGTCAGACACACTGTCCATTTACAGGTCCGTTCTGGGTCTGAACGAAACCGGAGGCACTATATACCTCGCAAACCCATCGATCACCACGTACGTCTGGACGATCACCAATCATTAACCATATTTCGGGATGCCTCCCAATCAGGACCTCGGTTACCATCCAAACGAGGTGAAGATCTTTGGTCTTCGACCACCGTCTTCATCTTCGATTTCTTATCGTCGATTCAGATATGCAGAATGGGATAAACCCGGTCTTTCTGAGCAACTTGCGTATATAATAAACAAGTGCAACACCAACATACATACGCATCATTTCAATTCATTAGTCACTAACCGTCAATAAGTAAGAGAGCGATTTCCCAAATATTAACCCCGAAGGCCGAAACCAACATCAGATCAATACCCAAGAAACCATTCGACTTAGCCAACCTTCAGTTAGTTTCTAAATTTTACATCCATATCGTTTATAACATTTTATAACAATTTATCGCTATTTTTATTTATTTTAAAATAGCCAATTTATTCAAAACGACGCTTCTGGCCATAACGCGGCCGTGGTGCTGTTTTTCTTCAGATTTGATTTACACATATCTGAAAATCTAACCGTTGGATCTTCACAAAATTTACATCATTAGAAAGATCTTTTCAAAACGAATCCAACGGTTCCAGTTTCGGGAAAATCCGACGGTCGGATCTCCCGGTATAATCGTTCGAAGTTTCGATTTCAAAATACGAACTGCAGCGTCGTTATTCAATTAAATATAATTAAATTTATATATATATATATATAAATATAATCGATTCTGGCGCTGTTTTTCTTTAGATTTGAATTAAACATTACAGACAATCCAACCGTTGGATTTTTACAAAGTTGGTGCCGTTGGAAAGATATTTTCAAAGCGAACCCAACGGTTGCGGTTTCAAGAAAATCCGATGGTCGGATCTCCTGGTATAATCGTTTGAAATCACGGTTTCAAAATACGAACTGCAGCGTCGTTATTCGATATATTCCAATTCTATTTATATATATATTGATTCTTCGATTTCAAAACCATATGAATTTCATACATTTGATAAAAATGATATTTTTATCTAACTGTCTTCAATTTCAACACTTCACTATTTTTAACAATTCACGTATATAATAAACATGTGATTTTTAATGTAAAACAATTTATTTCAAAACACGATTATTTTATATATTTCATATAGGTGATACAAATAGGATTTTTATTATAAAACAATTTATTTCAAAACAAGATTATTTTATATATATCATATCGATGATTAAAATGGGATTTTTATTATAAAACGATTTCTTTCAAAATATGAATACCATTCAACACATGAATTTCAATTCAACGAATGAATTTCGATTCAACACATGAAGGTTTTCTATAGTTTATATAAATAGATCAAAAGGGGATTTTTATATTTAAAACACGAATTCCATTCAACACATGAATTTCGATTCAACGAATGAATATCGATTCAACACATGAAGGTTTTCTATAGTTTGTATAAATCGATTAAAAGGTGATTTTTTATATTTAAAACACGAATACCATTCAACACATGAATTTCAATTCAACGAATGAATATCGATTCAACACATGAAGGTTTTCTATAGTTTGTATAAATCGATAAAAAGGTGATTTTTATATTTAAAACACGAATACCATTCAACACATGAATTTCAATTCAACGAATGAATATCGATTCAACACATGAAGGTTTTCTATAGTTTGTATAAATCGATAAAAAGGTGATTTTTATATTTAAAACACGAATACCATTCAACACATGAATTTCAATTCAACGAACGAATATCGATTCAACACATGCAGGTTTTCTATAGTTTGTATAAATCGATAAAAAGGTGATTTTTATAATTAAAACACAAATACCATTCAACACTTGAATTTCAATTCAACGAATGAATATAGATTCAACACATGAAGGTTTTCTATAGTTTGTATAAATCGATAAAAAGTTGATTTTTATATTTAAAACACGAATACCATTCAACACATGAATTTCAATTCAATGAATGAATTTCTATTCAACACATGAAGGTTTTCTATTCAACAGATGAATATAATTTCAACACAGGAAAATAATTCTAACACATGAATATTATTCAAAATTTCGGTAGCATAACGGCAGGGTAGTTAAAACCGGGACCGTCCCTGGTACGGCTACGCGCTCTACCTTAAAACCTCGCGGTTTTTGACAATGGGGAATCGTGCATCTAGTTCGCATGCAGGCGGCATGTATATTTTTTTCATTTCCACAAACTAATCCTATGTGGTTTCAACCAAATATTTCTCAACCACAAACGGGTATTTTTCAACCACAATCAATCAATATCAACCACAAACAATTCCAATCAACCATTCGCTATCAATCAATTTTCACACCAATCACAACCAATAAATATCGTCCATGGTTTGTGGACGAGGGGCGTGTATATATATATATATAGCATTTCACTTCTATTTCAACACATATATAATTTTTACAACGCATATATAACTTATACATCGAACGTACAACTTATACAACGCTTATACAAGAGGGGTACAACGCTTATATAACTCATACATTGACTATATAATTTATACATCGTCGTTTCCATATCGTTTATAAATTAAAAATCTCACATAGGGTTACACTCCACCAAAAATAGCAGGAGGCTCAGAAAAATATGCGGTCTCTTCTAAAATGTAGAAGACGTCCTCACGGTCACGATGTTTCCTGTTTCATCGAATTTCGTCAAGAAACGAAAAAAATGATTTTTCAAAGTTTGCAACGGTTTAAAGGTGTTAAAATCAGTTCAAATAAAACACGGCCATATAATTTCAAACATGTTCAAAACTAGGTTTAGATTTTTCTTGAAATCTGTGTAGCTAGGGGACGATCAGCCTTTGCCACTGCGTAGAACTTCGAGAGGCGCGTAGATCGGTGTGTGTGGCGGTCAGATCGACGTCGGGATCCAGTCACGGCGGCGCGGCGAAGTTGCTGACTTCATGGGCTCAGATCTCGTCAGATACTGATGGTGAGAGGGTGAGGCTTGCGTGGATGTGAAGCTCTCGAGACCCTCTTCAAAATCCCCCACAGGAGCGACGTGTTTTGATGCTTAGTTTGGGCGGAACGGAGGAGAGATGGGAAGAAGTGGTTTTCACCGTCGGTTTTGAGGGATCGGGGAAGAAAGAGAATAGCTTAGCCAATAGGATTTTTTATTATTTTATATATTTTTAAAATTTCAAAAATACCCTCTTTCACACCCGAACACCAATCCAAACCCAACGACTGTCGTCCCTGGCGTTTTACCCCCATTCCAAACACAATGGGGCATGTTTCGAGGGCCCATTCGAATGTTTCAGTCAGTTTTTCTTCAAATTAAAATATAAAACATTCAGTATTAAATTTGAACGTACATTTCAATTTGCCAGGGCCACAAACTGATTCTAAAAGTTCCCGAAAAATTAATTTAGCTATGTTTTGACAATACGGTCCCAACATAACTAGTTTCGTTGAATTCTGAGACCGTTTGCAAAAAGGCCCATTTCTGGTCGATCCAATTTAACTATAATTGACCAAAACACGTTTTCCTTTGCCACACTCACATAATAGCTTCAAAAATTATGAAATTTGAAACCTAGCAATAACTTCACATCCCGGATCCAACAAAAGTGGTTTCGTCGAATTCCGAGGTCGTATGCAAAATGGCCAATTTCACGGCTATATAAATTCCATAGCGACCTTTCTGAAAATTCATTTGGCCATAACTTTTGCTTCCCGCTGTGAAACTTCGATTTTTAGATTCGTTAGAAACGTATTCACTAACAGATTTAAATATTTTTGGTTTCACTCAAATCCGTTTTGTTTTGCACCCGGTACAGTCCGACAAAGTTTGAATTCAATTTTTGAAACTACAGCGCCATTTCAGGCCTTGTTTATAATTAGAATGAATTATATTCATTTTCAAACATCGATTCAAACTCACTTTTCATTGCTATTATTTAAAATATTTATTTTAAATATTTAAAATCCATTATTTTAGCCATTTTAAAAATTTTAAATTGGTTCAGATTTTCCGGGTCGTTACAAAAAACTTCCATCCATTATCCCCATAATTTGCACACAGACATATTTCTCCACCATAAGTCCACAAATAAACTCGAAATCAATAATTTATGCCCATATAACATGCGATTTCAAACCCTAAACTAGAAAAATTATGTTGGAAAAAAAAAGCGACCAAGAACAATATGTAACCTTGTAAAACTTATATGAGAATGATCCCAGGATTCGATTATATATGTATAGTGATTAACAGTTTTCTCTTGGATTTCCTAGGATTTTTCAAAGGATCAATTTTCACTGTTCTAGTTTTCTTGGTGGTGGCGTGAGAAGTTTTGACCACTGTGAAGAATTTTTAGGGTTAGGGAGGTGTTAGATATTTATAGGTAGATTTAATATATTTTTTATTTGGTTATTTTATTAAATTTTATTGAGTCATTACCTCTGCTCAGTGTTTAAAAATTAGTATGATCGCATATGAATCCCCTTTTTGATGAAAACAGACATGTAGCTAAGGATTGACATTACAGACCCAACGAAACTTGTTTCGTTAAATTACGAATCTGTTTGCTCACACGTCGTTATTTTGCAGTCAAATTATTGATCGATTCACATATAAATTGCGCACACTCACAAAAAAACTCTGATTGGCATGAAATTTGAAATCTAGCAATAATTAATCATTACGGATCTAATAAAATTTGTTTCATGGAAAACGGAGGTCATTTGCAAAATGTCTTTTTTAAGGCCTAAATAAACCAATAAAATGTTAATTTATTCGAAAACAATTTAATTTAATATTAGTAGATCAATATTATCGTATATATCCAAATAAAATATCATATAGCTCCAAAATAAATATACTTGGATTCATAACTCGATATTTCAAAAACCAAAGTTAAATCGATATTCAGTTTACATTAAAATCCATTTATTATATAAAAAACCATTATAATTTATAAACGATTCTGTAGCGACTTTCTAAAATTTTGATTTGGACATAACTAAACGAAATCTCCCTTTTTCCCTTTCATTAGAAAATTATCGTTCAATAGATTTGAACATTTCTTATTTCAAAGAAATCCGACTTATAATGAATCATGTATATTCAGTTGAAGTTCAAAACGTAAAATTACAAACTAGCGCGACATTACGAGCTCGTTTTAAATTTAATTATAAATTATACGTTCAAACGTCATTTATAAATAAACTCGTTATTATAACTCAAGTGGGAACTTAGTTAAATTATTTACATTGTCCAATTCACACAATATTGCTAATTCAACTCATTCCAATTATTCCAAAAATTAAATTTATTATTCCACTATTTATATTAATTTAATATTCAAAATATTGAATTCCAACCATTTAAATCTCCAAATCAACCCTTTAAATAATTAAATTAATTATTAAATCACTAAAATATGGGATGTTTCACATCCTAGTTTGTACTAATAGTATGGGAAAGTGTGACTCATTTACCCCTTTTATAAGTACCCCACTTCAATACATATACTTATGCTCCAATTTGCTGAAAGTTTGTTTCATACTCTAAGAATTTGTGTACCTAATAAACTAGAGAACTTTTTGGTCCTTGAATTGGTCAGCGTTTAATAATTTGATTTGGCCTGTGAATGTTGTTGCGTTATTGTAGGATGGCAAGTCAACCAATTGCAAATACCGGGCAATCAAGTACCATGCAAATGCGAAGGAAACCAGGGACCATGAATGTTGTTGGATCATTTACCTACCATTGACGATACTCAAGGTTTGGTTCAAGGAATCGTCTATGACCCATGTATGCACACTTTGTACTAAATGGTAGCCATACTGAGCAGGTATTGACATCACAAATAGGACATGCTTTCTTCTTACCTTTTACAGTGCAACCAACTAAATTTCCGTAAGCTGGAAAATCATTGATTGTCCACATAAGAATAACATGTAATCTAAATTCACTACGACTGTAAGCGTCGTACACTTTCACCTATTTATCCCATTTTTTAAAAATCTTCAATAAGTGGTTGTAAGTATACATCAATGTAATTTCCCAGTTGTCGTGGCCCAGGAAATAACAAAGATAGCATCATATTATCTTTGTGCATACAAAGCCATGGAGGAAAGTTATAAGCAACAAGAAACACTGGCCAACCACTATATCCATAATTCTAATCACTAAATGATTAAGGCCATCAGATGCAAGGCCAAGCCTTAAATTTCGTGGATAGGAAGAAAAAGAATGATACATTCTATTGCATAGCTCGCTGAGAAGAATCCACTAGATGACGCAGTTTGCCATCTTCACTCTTATGATTGCTATGCCATCTTAGTTGTTCTGATGTTTCTGGGGACGCAAAAATTCTTTTCAGTCTTAGTATCAGTGGGAAGTATCCTAAAACCTTCATAGGTATTTAGGCATGCTTCCCGTCTTCAGTAGTCTTGTTTTTTTTTCCAGCGAGACTGTAACACCCTGCATTCTTAGGATAATAAAAATGTGAATAACCTAATTAAATATTCATAACTAAGCAGAATTGGCATAACCATTGCGTTCGTCTCGGAATTCTGGTTCAAATGGACCCTAAGTTTGCATAAAACGAATAACGTATGAAGAAGTTGTGAGCACCGGAAGTTTGCACACACATAATGTAACACCCCGAAAATTCTATGACTGTGAAATTAACAAATCAAAGAACTAAGGGGAACGGGATACGCCATTACGTTCGTCTCGGAAAAATACGCGAAATAGAGTCCGAGTTTTCGAAAAACGGAGTCCGTATGAAGAAGATATGGCCTTCGGAAGTTTTGAATTAAGTTTAAAATTCAAACAGAATTAAATAATTAAATATTCCGAAGTAGGGCCCAACGGGCCAGGGTGGAAGAACACCCGCCTGGGCCACCCAGGTCGACTGGGCTGTCGACCTGGGCTACCCATGTCGACAGGGCTGTCGACAGCCCTGTCGATAGGGGTATCGACCTGGTCGAGCCCAGTCAACCTGGCTGGCCAGGTCTGTGTTCCTCCGATTTTCTGTGGTCTGCTTTGTCACTAGGGCTAGGTGGCAAGTTTTAATTGGTCTCTCTATCGAATGAATGGCTACGATCTAACCTAGCAACATCAAGGGTCCTAATCAGTTCCTAACCTCTATATAAACAACCCTAGACTAAACCCTAATCTATTCATTCAAAATTAAGAACATAGCCGCCATGTTGCCGAGGAACGACTAGAGGTAGCCGCCAACTAGAGAGAGGATTAGGAGGAAAATTCTAAAGCTTAAAGAGACCTAAATCAAATCAATTCAACAAAGGAATTTGCGTCTTCAATCTCTTAATTGGAGAATTCATCACACCATTGTAAGTAGAGTATTACTTTGGTATGAACAAATGATTGTGTAGATATGTATGCTTGAATTGTGGCAATGAAATTCATATTTGTGCGTTCTTATCAATTTATATACGATTGGATATTCTGAATTATGTCATTCAATTATAAAGAACTACATGCGGTAGTTCTATGCAAGTATACGTTTGGAATATTGCGCAAATTATGTAATCTATGTTGAAGCTACATGTATGTAGTTGATTGAAATTCATGCAAGTTTGGGGCTTTGTTATTATGCCATCATGATGTATATTTTTATGCATAAATCATTTTGCAAGTAATTGAAACAAGTTTGGTTGTTATAGTTCATATGAAACTATGTTGGAATTTTGACACCATAATCCGTGTATTAAGTCATGCTTTTGCAAACTTATGAATATGGCTAGGCTAGGAATGATATTTGGCATAATTGAAATCCATGATTAAGTCTATCTTGTTTAAAAGAATTATATGATGTCATATGTGAGACATGGCTAGGTTAGACTCAAAAATCCCTTTTTGCAAGTTTAAAGCAAACACCATGATTAGGAATATTTATGCATAAGTATATTTATGCCATGGTTATGTGAACAAATTTAACTATACTTATGCCATGCTTATGTTTGATATTATGCCATGCTTATGTTTGACATTATGCCATGCTTATGCTAGAAATATTTATGCCATGCTTATGTTTGATATTATGCCATGCTTATGCTAGAAATATTTATGCCATGCTTATGTTTGACATTATGCATAAATAAGAATATAGGTTCATGTTGCAGTTAAACCTATGCAAGTTCACATGCCTTAATTCATGTCACCTATGTTACCACTATGCAAGTACACCAGTTTCTATCATGTATTTCCAACGTCATATGCAAGTTCATGCGCTCACCTTCCCCTCTTTGTGTATGTAATCACGCTTTAAGCCTCCCCTTTTCGCATGGCTAAATTGGGCTTTAAAAGGCTAAGCCCAATATATATAAACGGACGTGTAAAAACGGGGGAAAATAACGTTGGGTTAAAATTAATTAATGAATGAAAATATAAAATAGAAGGGCCCAAATTCAAGTATGGGTTGGGCCCGTGATTGGTGTAACCTTTACACCATTAACTTAATAATGGGCCGCAAATATTTACATATAAGAAATAAAGAAGAATGACAAAATATGTAAATGTAGAACATACGATGTGTTTAACCCGAGGTTGGATTGAGTTGTGATGTAAACCTGCCCGGAACCGCCCGGCTGTCCAGTAGTCACAACAATACCTATCCAATGTGGGAGGTTAAACATGGAGCCCAGCAAGGACCCGAGGTTAGACTGAGTTGTGGCGTAAGACTGCCCGGAACCAACCGGCAACAGGAAGCCACAACAATACCTGTCTAATGTGAGAGGTCAGGGCCTTAATAAGACAATTAAGGCTGAGTCAGGATTGTTAAGATTAAGTGAACTAAAGACTTAATCAAAATGGAACATGCTAAACTAAATGGACCGGTGGGGTTAGGTTAGGAAACACTTAACCAACTTAGCATGTTGGCTAGAGATAGAAAACCTAGTAATGGGGGACCCTTTTCAGCAGTAACCCTAAAAGGTGTATCAGGATACCCTGAAACTAGGCAGGGTGGGGCACGATTACTGGGCTGATTGTAAGAGGTCAAATCGACGGCGGTGGTGTAGCAGTGTAGGTTCTAACGGGGTGCGGGCGTGCACACACTCCGGCGCAGAAAAATAAGGCACTGGACACCAGTAGCATACCTGTGCACTCTAAGGTTGTGTCGGGTTGCCACTATGGGACTTGATACACCCCATGGTGGGACCAGCATAGGTAACTACGACATCGGGGGCCGTAAGACACATGTAACTATGCGAGTAGGAGCCGATCATCATAGAATGGATCACATCACCCTGATTATGCGGTGCAAATCGGAAACTAGTTTATATGGGATCAGAGATCAACAGGGGGTACGATAGTATATTCGACCCTAGACAACTTAACCAAGTTTATAGTGCATGCCCACTTCTTGTTTATACTTATCATACCCAGTTCTTTATTCATAGACAAAATAGTACTAGACTTACTCAGGCTTTATGTCTGACTCTATTTTTCTTTCGTCTTCTTTCTTCCGTTTCCCCCCCCCCCCCCCCCCCCCAAGGTCCTCAGGGAGGGAACACAGCAGCTTGACCTACCTCAACATCCAGCTTGAAGAAGAGAAATGTATTGCTTGGACTTTCCTGTTTTGAACTATGACTTTGGACAATCCACTATGGGGCTTTTGCAGTTTACCTATATTTTATTCATGCTTCTTTAAATAATGTACTCAAGACAGATTATGAAAGTGTTATGTTATGTTTTTGGAAAGGATGTTGTTGTAACACGTATTTGACTTTATGAAATAAAAGTTTGTTGTTCTTCCGCTGTTTACAAATATGTGTTCTTATATCTGTCTTGTATATCTATGACTTGTACTTATAAACCTCCACCAAAATTAGGGCATTCCCTTTGAGAGTGACCCTAACGGAGGTGGGGTGTTTCACTTGGTATCAGAGCATAGGTTTACCAGATAAGATAAAAAGTTTTGAAAAATTATTTTCAGAAAAGGAAATTTAAAGAAGCATTTTTAAAAGAAAAATATTATTTTATTTTAAAAAAAGCAATGTCCACTCCCCAAAGCCATAGGAACTATCTCTATCCTTCGTTCTGAATCTATCCTTTTTGTTTCAGCATGTCCCAAGAACTCAACTTGCCGGAAGGGGTACCAATACCTGGTTGGTTTAGACGATTCTTAGAAGCAAGGGCCACTCAGCCAGGTCCTACCATTCCTCCTCCCCCAGCTGAAGGAAATCATCCAGCTGCAGCGGCACCTTTTCCTCCACCTCCTCCTCGGGGAAACACGTTTGCTAAGATATGTAAAGATTTTAAAGCTATGGGAGGAAGGGATTTCCATGGAACTGAGTCCTTCGTGGCAGCTAGGAATTGGCTGAAAGAGACTGAAGACCTATTTATCATCTTTGAGGTAGAAGATAGACAGAAAGTACAATTGGCGGTGTGGCTATTGAAGGGCGAGGCTTCCTACTGGTGGGAGGTCACTAATGCTGAAAGACCAGTGGAGACATGGGAGGACTTTAGGGCAAGGTTTGAGACCAAATTTCTCTCAGATGCAGAAAGAAGTTTGCAGTTGGAAAAATTCTTATTTCTTAAGCAAGGGGACAAGACAGTCAGAGAATATGTGAATCAGTTCGATGAGCTGGCTAGGTTTGGACTTGACCTAGTCAACACCCCGCACAAGAAGGCTCTCCGTTTCGTCAAAGGGTTAAATGAGCCATTACACAGTTTGGCCATGACCCATATACCCATGGGAGCCACGTATGAAAGATTGGTGCAAATGGCATTGCTGAATGAAGAGGATAAGGGCAAGAAGGAGACAAAGGCAGAAAGCTCTCAAGGGAAGAAAGAGGGTTTGCAGCCTAAGAAGACGGACTTTAAGAAAGGTGGGAAAGGCAACAAGGAGAAGAGGAAGTGTAATTTCTGTGGCAAAGTGGGACACTTAGTAAAGGACTGTCGGAAAAAGAAGGCGAAGGAGAATGGTGGGTGCTTTTCATGCGGTCAGACAGGCCACAGGGCTAAGGACTGCCCAAAGAAACGAGGACAGGGGCAGGGCACTGGATCCACCCCAGGGGCACAGGTTCATGTGCTGGAAGCACCACCTTTGCAACAGAGAGGTACAAACACTTCTGTAGAAAGTGTAGTTTATCTTTATGATCACCCCGTTCGCACTTTATTTGATTCTGGCGCATCACACTCCTTTATCTCGTCTGCTTTAGTAGAATCTCTGCACCTAAAAACTAGTATGGTAGAGGACCCCTTAATTGTTTCAAACCCAATTGGGGGCCCAGCTCATTTGTCTATGATCTGTCTGGATTTGAAAATTTCTATCCTAAGTGTTGAATTTCAATGTAGTGCCTTTGTTTTGGGCTTTTCGGGTTATGGTTTGATTTTGGGTATGGATTGGCTATCCAGTAATAGGGCCATCCTTGATTGTGAGAAAAGGGTTGTTAGGCTCCTAACCCAGCTCGGTAATACTTTGGAAATTTCTTGTAATCCCTCGTATGCGGTTATGCTTAGTTATCTTGAATCGCTAGATGCCTCTGTTGAAAATTTGCAATCAGTTAGAGTGGTCCGGGAATATCCGGATGTCTTCGAAGAGGTGAAGGGCTTGCCTCCGAAGCGGGAAATAGACTTCCGCATATATCTTGTAGATAATGCAAAGCCCGTTGCATTGCCCGTTAGACATATGGCTCCACGAGAAAGGAAAGAGCTCAGTAAACAGATTAAAGAGCTTCTAGAGAAGGGGTTCATTAGGAGGAGCATTTCAGAATGGGGCGCTCCAGTGGTGTTCGCTACAAAGGCGGATGGTTCACTCCGTCTATGTGTTGACTATAAGGAGCTCAACAAGCTAACGAAAAAGAATAGGCACCCTCTCCCTAGAATTGACGATTTATTTGACCAGCTTGTAGGAGCGTCTGTTTTCTCCCAACTCGATTTAGCAACCGGTTTTCATCAGCTAAGGGTGGCTGAAGATAGCATCGATAAAACGGCGTTCAGAACCGCAGATGGCTTCTTTGAATGGCTTGTCATGCCTTTCGGCTTGACAAATGCACCTGCTTACTTCGTGGACCTGATGAGTAGGGTATTTAGAGATTTCCTCAACAAATTCGTAGTGGTCTTCGTAGATGATATCCTTATCTTCTCAAAGAGTGAAGAGGAACATGCTCAGCACTTAAGGGCAATCATGGAAACTTTGCGAGTCCATCAACTAAAAGCCAAATTCTCCAAATGCCACTTTTGGAGGGAAGAGGTAAGGTTCCTTGGGCACATAGTATCCAAACAAGGGTTAGCAGTGGACCCTGCTAAGGTAGTGGCGGTACAGGATTGGAAGACACCAAGGAATGCAACTGAGGTCCGAAGCTTTCTAGGACTAGCGGGTTTCTATCGAAAGTTTATAAGGGATTTTGCGAAAATCTCAGCTCCGCTCACGAAATTGACTAAGAAGAATCTAGTATTCAATTGGGACTTGGATTGCGAGTTTGCTTTCCAACGACTAAAAAGGGCTCTCACAACAGCCCCAGTCTTGACGCTGCCAGATGGGAGCAAGATGTTCACTGTTTATACGGATGCATGTGGGACAGGGCTAGGTGCCGTCTTAATGCAAGAAGGAAGGGTAGTAGCTTATGGCGGGAGGCAGTTGAAAGTGCACGAAAAGAACTACCCAACCCACGATCTTGAGTTAGCCGCCATCGTCTTTGCACTCAAGTCTTGGCGACACTATCTCCTAGGTGAGAAGTTCGAACATTACACTGACCATAAATCGTTGAAATATCTTTTCTCGCAGAAGGATCTTAACTTGAGGCAACAAAGATGGATGGAGTTTCTTGCCTCGTACGATTTCGAAATCTCCTATACTCCGGGCAAAGGCAACGTAGTGGCAGACGCGTTGAGCCGAAAGAAATTGACCCTAAGCCCATTGTTTGTTGAAAGACAAAGCCTAGAGTTTATAGCCAGCTTCGACTTTAGGCCTTCCTCCGATTTCGTACCGGGCTTGCTTGCATCTCTCGAAGTGCGCCCAACTTTAGTGGATTCAGTAGGGACAGCACAACGCGAAGACCCTCAGCTTGTGGAAATAATTGATAGGCTAATTAGGGGTGAGACTTCAAGTCACCTCAACCGATACTCCATCGACGATAGGGGTTTGTTAAGGCGAGACGGAAGACTATGCGTCCCACAGACAAAAGATTTAATAAAGAAGGTTCTCGAGGAAGCACATCACTCCAAGATGACGATACACCCAGGCGGAGATAAAATGTACAAAGACATAAAAAGGACTTTCTTTTGGAACGACATGAAAAAGGACGTGGCAGAATTCGTTTCTAAGTGTATGGTGTGCCAACAGGTTAAAGCGGAACAGAAAAAGCCTGGCGGACTACTGCATCCTCTAGAGGTCCCGCAGTGGAAGTGGGATAGCATCTCAATGGACTTCATCGATGGGCTGCCTAGGTCTAGGAGAGGCAACACTAGCATTTGGGTAATAGTGGATAGGCTTACTAAAAGCGCCCACTTTCTACCTGTCAAAAGTAAAAGAACTGCCTCATCCCTAGCATCACTTTACCTTAAGGAAATCGTTCGACTCCATGGAATACCATCTAGCATTGTTAGTGACCGAGACCCCATCTTCACCAGCGAGTTTTGGCGGAGTCTGCAAGAAGCAGTAGGAACGCAGTTATGCTTGAGCACGGCCTATCATCCCCAAACCGACGGCCAAACAGAGAGAGTGAACAGAGTTTTGGAAGACCTTCTAAGACTGTGCGTCCTTGACTTCGGAGGGACATGGGAAGACCACCTTCCTTTGGTGGAATTTGCCTACAACAACAGCTATCAAGCAACCATCGGAATGGCGCCCTTCGAAGCTTTATATGGAAGACTGTGCCAATCGCCCACTTGTTGGTGGGAATCTACTGATAAGCTCATACTTGGACCGGATATGATCCGAGAGACTTCAGAGAAAGTGGACTTAATACGAAGAAGGATGAAGACGGCCCAAGACAGACAAAAGTCCTATGCCGACAAGAGGAGGACCGACCTTGAATTTGAGGTTGGAGACAGAGTTTTTCTCAAGGTATCACCGCTAAGGAACGTTGTTCGTTTTGGAACCACAGGAAAGCTAGCGCCAAGATTCGTAGGGCCATTCCCTATCATCGAGAAGATTGGAAAAATGGCCTATAGATTAGAGCTACCCGAGAAGTTGGCCGGAGTCCACAACATTTTTCACGTTTCACATCTCCGAAAATGTTTGCATGAGTCTGCTGAAGTGGTAGAGCCAAATATCCTCGAAGAGGCCGAAGTGGAACGCGAAGCAACCATAAGAAAAGTTCCAACCCGCATCTTAGGAACGGAAGTGAAGAAGCTACGCAACCGCGAAGTCAAGCTCGTCAAAGTTCAGTGGAGCGACGCCGAGGGAGACGCGACTTGGGAAACTGAAGCTAGAATCCGTACAGCCTACCCTTTTCTGTTCGAGGGTACATCCTTGATCTTTCATTTTCCTTAAGTTGCGCTTTTATCTATCTTTTTAGGTTTATTTCCTCGACCTTATCTTTTAGGTAGAAACCCTTTGGATGGAAACATGTAATTGAAACATGTTATGGATGATGGTTGCAAGTGGTTGCAAGTGATTGCTAGTGGTTGCTCGTGGTTGCATATACACACACACAATCTAGGTTTTAGATCGGCTCAGTCACTTCATATTGCATATGCATATGTGTTTGTATTCGTATGTGGTTGAACTTTAATGTGTTGACATGTGGATGCTGCATTTGTATTGAATGACTGTGCACTCATGTAGAATCAAGGATAGGAAAATTTGCATACATAATGGATTCATGGCACTTACATAATTCGCATTAAGGAGGTCAACTGAATCAGTAGACCGCCTGATTTTGCATTAGATAAGTTCATGTATACACACACACTCTGCATATGATCATGAAGCATTAGAAGTCTTTTAAGGACAATGGATGCTCGTGTTTGATGGATGAGTAGATGGATGTTTGGATGTTAGGATATACATTCCTCCTAACTTGAAGATTTCGGGGACGAAATCCTTTTAAGTGGGGGAGAATGTAACACCCCGAAAATTCTATGACTGTGAAATTAACAAATCAAAGAACTAAGGGGAACGGGATACGCCATTACGTTCGTCTCGGAAAAATACGCGAAATAGAGTCCGAGTTTTCGAAAAACGGAGTCCGTATGAAGAAGATATGGCCTTCGGAAGTTTTGAATTAAGTTTAAAATTCAAACAGAATTAAATAATTAAATATTCCGAAGTAGGGCCCAACGGGCCAGGGTGGAAGAACACCCGCCTGGGCCACCCAGGTCGACTGGGCTGTCGACCTGGGCTACCCATGTCGACAGGGCTGTCGACAGCCCTGTCGACAGGGGTATCGACCTGGTCGAGCCCAGTCAACCTGGCTGGCCAGGTCTGTGTTCCTCCGATTTTCTGTGGTCTGCTTTGTCACTAGGGCTAGGTGGCAAGTTTTAATTGGTCTCTCTATCGAATGAATGGCTACGATCTAACCTAGCAACATCAAGGGTCCTAATCAGTTCCTAACCTCTATATAAACAACCCTAGACTAAACCCTAATCTATTCATTCAAAATTAAGAACATAGCCGCCATGTTGCCGAGGAACGACTAGAGGTAGCCGCCAACTAGAGAGAGGATTAGGAGGAAAATTCTAAAGCTTAAAGAGACCTAAATCAAATCAATTCAACAAAGGAATTTGCGTCTTCAATCTCTTAATTGGAGAATTCATCACACCATTGTAAGTAGAGTATTACTTTGGTATGAACAAATGATTGTGTAGATATGTATGCTTGAATTGTGGCAATGAAATTCATATTTGTGCATTCTTATCAATTTATATACGATTGGATATTCTGAATTATGTCATTCAATTATAAAGAACTACATGCGGTAGTTCTATGCAAGTATACGTTTGGAATATTGCGCAAATTATGTAATCTATGTTGAAGCTACATGTATGTAGTTGATTGAAATTCATGCAAGTTTGGGGCTTTGTTATTATGCCATCATGATGTATATTTTTATGCATAAATCATTTTGCAAGTAATTGAAACAAGTTTGGTTGTTATAGTTCATATGAAACTATGTTGGAATTTTGACACCATAATCCGTGTATTAAGTCATGCTTTTGCAAACTTATGAATATGGCTAGGCTAGGAATGATATTTGGCATAATTGAAATCCATGATTAAGTCTATCTTGTTTAAAAGAATTATATGATGTCATATGTGAGACATGGCTAGGTTAGACTCAAAAATCCCTTTTTGCAAGTTTAAAGCAAACACCATGATTAGGAATATTTATGCATAAGTATATTTATGCCATGGTTATGTGAACAAATTTAACTATACTTATGCCATGCTTATGTTTGATATTATGCCATGCTTATGTTTGACATTATGCCATGCTTATTTATGCCATGCTTATGTTTGATATTATGCCATGCTTATGCTAGAAATATTTATGCCATGCTTATGTTTGACATTATGCATAAATAAGAATATAGGTTCATGTTGCAGTTAAACCTATGCAAGTTCACATGCCTTAATTCATGTCACCTATGTTACCACTATGCAAGTACACCAGTTTCTATCATGTATTTCCAACGTCATATGCAAGTTCATGCGCTCACCTTCCCCTCTTTGTGTATGTAATCACGCTTTAAGCCTCCCCTTTTCGCATGGCTAAATTGGGCTTTAAAAGGCTAAGCCCAATATATATAAACGGACGTGTAAAAACGGGGGAAAATAACGTTGGGTTAAAATTAATTAATGAATGAAAATATAAAATAGAAGGGCCCAAATTCAAGTATGGGTTGGGCCCGTGATTGGTGTAACCTTTACACCATTAACTTAATAATGGGCCGCAAATATTTACATATAAGAAATAAAGAAGAATGACAAAATATGTAAATGTAGAACATACGATGTGTTTAACCCGAGGTTGGATTGAGTTGTGATGTAAACCTGCCCGGAACCGCCCGGCTGTCCAGTAGTCACAACAATACCTATCCAATGTGGGAGGTTAAACATGGAGCCCAGCAAGGACCCGAGGTTAGACTGAGTTGTGGCGTAAGACTGCCCGGAACCAACCGGCAACAGGCAGCCACAACAATACCTGTCTAATGTGAGAGGTCAGGGCCTTAATAAGACAATTAAGGCTGAGTCAGGATTGTTAGGATTAAGTGAACTAAAGACTTAATCAAAATGGAACATGCTAAACTAAACGGACCGGTGGGGTTAGGTTAGGAAACACTTAACCAACTTAGCATGTTGGCTAGAGATAGAAAACCTAGTAACGGGGGACCCTTTTCAGCAGTAACCCTAAAAGGTGTATCAGGATACCCTGAAACTAGGCAGGGTGGGGCACGATTACTGGGCTGATTGTAAGAGGTCAAATCGACGGCGGTGGTGTAGCAGTGTAGGTTCTAACGGGGTGCGGGCGTGCACACACTCCGGCGCAGAAAAATAAGGCACTGGACACCAGTAGCATACCTGTGCACTCTAAGGTTGTGTCGGGTTGCCACTATGGGACTTGATACACCCCATGGTGGGACCAGCATAGGTAACTACGACATCGGGGGCCGTAAGACACATGTAACTATGCGAGTAGGAGCCGATCATCATAGAATGGATCACATCACCCTGATTATGGGGTGCAAATTGGAAACTAGTTTATATGGGATCAGAGATCAACAGGGGGTACGATAGTATATTCGACCCTAGACAACTTAACCAAGTTTATAGTGCATGCCCACTTCTTGTTTATACTTATCATACCCAGTTCTTTATTCATAGACAAAATAGTACTAGACTTACTCAGGCTTTATGTCTGACTCTATTTTTCTTTCGTCTTCTTTCTTCCGTCCCCCCCCCCAGGTCCTCAGGGAGGGAACACAGCAGCTTGACCTACCTCAACATCCAGCTTGAAGAAGAGAAATGTATTGCTTGGACTTTCCTGTTTTGAACTATGACTTTGGACAATCCACTATGGGGCTTTTGCAGTTTACCTATATTTTATTCATGCTTCTTTAAATAATGTACTCAAGACAGATTATGAAAGTGTTATGTTATGTTTTTGGAAAGGATGTTGTTGTAACACGTATTTGACTTTATGAAATAAAAGTTTGTTGTTCTTCCGCTGTTTACAAATATGTGTTCTTATATCTGTCTTGTATATCTATGACTTGTACTTATAAACCTCCACCAAAATTAGGGCATTCCCTTTGAGAGTGACCCTAACGGAGGTGGGGTGTTTCACATAAGGCCCATTACACAATTAAAATAATTCCATAAAATCAAACGTGGAAACAAGGGAGGGAAAAAGATCCATTGGGTGTCAACCCATATGTCGACCCCATAACGGGGGTGTCGACCCATGGATCGACCCTGGTGTCGACACCCATGAGATCTGGGGTACATTCCTACAAGCAAACGTGGACTGTTTCTTTTACAAAATTCGTTGCTCAACACCTATAAATAAGTTGGTAGAGCTTACCCTAATTCATATATTTTTGAGACAACTTAGAAGCTCTGCCATTCTTCTTCCTCCTCAAATCTTTTCAGAAAAACAAGATTATTAGTTTAGGAAAAATTCTAAATCATGATCTGGAGGAAAAGAGTTGATGCTAATTAAAAGGAGTTCAGGATCATATGCGAAGTGAGTTAATTTTCTAGATCTGGTCTATTCATTTTTCTTCCTCTTTCTTCCCTCTTCTTTTAGTAAAAATTATGAATTCATGTTTGTTACCAATTACGGGAAAACCATGGAATGCTAGATCTGGACCAAATCTAGGATTTGGAAAGCAAATGAGGTGAGTGGATTTAAATTGTATAGTTTTTGATAATGATATATTATCATTTAACATTCCTCGTTATTGTACAATGTGAATTTTCTAGAATAATTGAAAGTGTTGAAATGTTATTATGACATGTTGAAAAGTTTAAACATATGTTAAAAGGATTAAAGTGATGAATATGACATGTTGGAATATTAATATTCTAAGATATTATTATGTTGGAAAATTCGTATGTTGAAAAATAAACTTGTCAAAGTATGGTTAGCGATTACTGTTGTTTCAATTTCATGTTAACTTGTGACATTTATGTACCTGGACCATTAATGGCAGAAACTGAGAACATTACATGATTAAAAGATTACATGTTATAATAGAATTTAATGTATGCCAAAAAAAATATTCGACATAAAATGGATTAATAAGATTACATGTAAAATATAGATTATAGAAATTTACAGTGAATAGGAAATTGTAACAGCGTTTAGACACAAGGTTAGATTACACTTGTGGTAGAAGTCTGCCCGGAACCGCCCGACATATCCAGCATCCACAAGTGGTAAATCTAATGTGAGGGGTCTAAGTACATAAATAAAACATGTAGTGGTGCTAAGACACGAGGTTAAGTCAACTTGTGGTAGAAGTCTGCCCGGAACCACCCGGCAAATCCAACATCCACAAATGTAGGATTAATGTGAGAGGTCTAGTGCATAAATATAACATATATATAAAAATATATGTAAACAGAAGGACTGATAAACAATATTAATTGTAATTAATGGAAATAAACAGAATTGAATGAATGATACAACAGTAAAATAATTGGAATAAACGAGGAATGATAATAACCTATTATAAATAAGTTACATTAATGAGAATGTTGTATAATAGGTAGGCTTGTCCTAGGGACAAGTGGAAATTATAACTTAGGTTATAGTAAATGATAAAGAAAATGGAATAACTTATGTAATGAGATAAGTTGTACTTAATTGTAAATTAAGTTATTTGTAAGAACGAGAATATGAAATCTACGGATGAGGACAACATAATTTATATTTAATAAGTAAACAACGATAAGTTGTAGTGACAGTATAAGGTGGAATTATGCTTAAATGAGAAAGATGAGGCAAACTTATGAAATGAAGTAAGTTATATTTAATCATAAATAATAAGTGACATGTTAAACAGAAAACATGTGAATTGAGATATACTTAATTACATATTAAGTAAAACATGTTATTGTAATCATGAAATCAAACAAGAATATTAAGGGATTGTATATTACAGACCTTGGATCACAGTCTAGAGAATAACATGTAGTGGGCTTATTAGTAAACTTAAATGGGTAAAGTTATAAGGCTGAAATTAATAAGCAAGAGGAACTTGGTAACTTGAATAAGAAGTCAATGTGAATGGGAATAACAAAGTTAAATGGAAACCTGATGAGGTAAAGCAAGCGCATAAAGGAATGTTTAAACATAAGGTCTAATAACATATTAAAATGAGGTGCTTGGACCAGTCCACACGCTTGAGGGTCCAACAAGGTAGATCATCGTGGTGTCATAAGGCACGAGGGGAGCGCGCGTTCATCTGATTATTTTGTCAGCTCTGAAGAACTGGAAGGGTAAGCACATGACTTCCTGGGATACGTAAGGTGCTCCTGATAGTCCTATGTGCGGTGCCAGATGTTTAGGCTGTGCTCGCAGAGGTTGGGTCTGCGCGTTACTACCAGATGGGTGGGCCTTGACTACAAAAGTAGCTTTGCAATCATAATGCTATGACGAGGTGACACTAGGGTGATTCGGCGATCACCTCAACAGGAGGCGAGGTCAGGACCAACAAGGATAGTAGATAGTCGGGTACCCGTCATCGGCAGCCAGTGGGATGCAAAAAGACTAGAGCTAAACCTAATAGACCATTCACCTTTCACTATAGAGGTACAGTGCTTGAGGGGAGACACGAATTAGATGTTTAGATGATTTGTTAGGGGCAAGTCGCTTAGCTCTTGTTGTCTTTACTAGTTGAGCGAGGAGCCGAGGTGGAGCCATAGCCACCATGAAAAACAGACCCGAGGAATATCTGCATTTTGAGGCTCTTAAAGGCGGGCCTGTATAGATATGGAAAAGCTCCCGACTGAGTTCCATGTTTCTTGTATAGCCCTACCATGAAACTCGGTGAACACTATGTGCAGTTAAGGCATAGAATACGATTGACGATACGTACGTGGGAAAGTCTAGATACATGCATGTCTGCTCTGGGTGGTGTATCGTTGACTTGAGGGAATTAGTCTGGTATGAAATCTGGTTCGATCGACGGGGGCAGTCATATGCTTATGTAGCGTAGTAATGACAGGTATATGCAGAATGTAACATTGTTATGTAGAGATCCGTACGTCACTCCGGCGTAGGATGAGGGACTGCGTTCATTTTTGTGGCATTACGGTGGAGACCTTGCGAGTAGGGTACTATGGGGTGTACCTCAATATTGGGGAGTAGTTACATATATACTATATTCGGTTAATCAACTGGGAAGTAAATGGGTACGACGTGTGTATAAGCCTTGAGTGATGTTAACCCAAGTAACCTAATAAATAAGAAACTGTGATTAAACGGTATATGTAGGATTATCCAAAGGTATAGTTTCAATCTAGTGACCAGAACTTGTGTTCTGACCCCCTCCTCATAACATACTCGCAGGTTAGATCTGTGGCAGAGATATTATAGCATTCCATATTGGTTAGGCAGTATCATTATTATGGTAAGGCTATACTTTGCTTATATTATACTTTATCCATTTCGCTGTGAGATATTTTCTGAGCTCTGATATATTTTATATTTCTGTCTTTTCTGTAGGATACCAGAGCAACCAACACGGGTTTTGATGGATTAGAATTTTGAAAATAAATTCAGTCTATCAGAATTCGGGTTGTTACAGGGACTTACCACACTTAGGACATAAATCACTACTTGCAACCTCTTAAATAAACAACAATCATTTACGCATGCATGGATCTACTTATAGCCTAAACCAAATGACTTACGAAACTTCTTTGTTGCATATGTAGAAACTTGAATCATGTTTTCTTTAGGCAACATATCCTTAAGAAGTTTAAGAAGTTCTGTAAAAGTTATGTCCGATATACCATTTCGCGCTTTCTGCTTGAAAAGAAGTACTATAGCAAACAACTTTGTGTAGCTTGGACACCCGGGATACAAAGGAATTTCGGCATTCTCCATCATTTCCTTAATACCTGCCACATGTCTTTCTTCAACATTGGTTTCTACCTCCTCATTATAGATTTGCACATCAACATACATTCTGTAAGTATTAGTCTCACTTTTATTTTGTGGTGATTGTTTTTCTTCATGAAAATTCATACATTATAGGTTGGGTCCATTCCAAAACAAATCAAGTGTGACACAGCATCGTTTGATGTTTTCAAAATTAGATTCCTACAATTACGACATGGGCATCTAATTTTTTTGGGATTTCCTTCGCTTGTAGCATGCACATATACAAAATTTTCAACAGCTTGCTTATGTTCGCTTGTCATTCTACGTAACAAAAAAAAGTAATAATACCCATTCTTAAATACTTATAGTGTGATTCTAGGGCACCTCATTTTCTTCTTGCTAATACCACAAGATTTTATACCACATTCTTCCTAACACCAAACTTGTAATGGCTCGAATTTCTGTACTCTTTGAGTCGACAAATAACACCACACGTCCAACCCAAATCGCAAAAAAAATACGAATCATTATTAGAAAGAAGTTAGAGGATGAGAAATAGAAAGAAAGAAATTGTAGAATAGAATAAAAAAAGATCACAAACTCACAGCGGAACGAATAAAATATATTAGATAACATAAACTTTGAAACAAAAATCAGTATTTGTATATACATACCATCATCAGAGCATAACAGCTATTTCTGGAACAGTTATAAACTCCTGTTTCCAGATACAACATAGTACACAGCGGAAAATATAATAGTCTATAGCTAACTGGTGAAGCCTCCTGCTTCGAGCTCCTCCAAGTGAATCTGTAAAATCCCGACTACTTGACTACCCATACAAATTTGGGCACCCAAGAGTTTAGGGAAAACAAACAAAATAAACTCTGGGTCAGTCATGGGACTGGTGTGAGTAAACTCCAACCATTTGTTTAACTTTCAAAAGTACTTTCGAAAGAAATGATAATCGTAAGACCGATCCACACATAAACATGGATGGATTTTACCTTACGATAACCAAAAATATTTTGATATCAAATTCTGGTGATATTATAATAGTGTCTACAACAAATAAATAGAATCTAGCGGAACGCTTGCATCTCACGCTCCATATATAATATAAAATCAAAAACCGCAGGCGCTTATTGGAGATTGGATTTCCAACATGACATGGTATAGGACCACCTGCCGATAGTGTATCTCTAGAGACGAATACACTGGGTTCAACAAGAACATCTTGCAACCCGGCCCACACATGACCGACCACTCATTTCGCTTGAGTGTATCGAATGTATATCACCAACGGTTGGGATCAGCAACTGTTTCCCGAAAGGGACAACATTGATAGATTAAAGAAACAAATGGAATTTCTCTAGATAGGTGATTATACATCCTAATGGGTGCGACCCACATAGCCATGTTGCCTGCCCGATTTTTGTCAAATTCCGGGTTGTGAGGCTTGAGGTTTGAATTATCTTCCAGAACATCTGGCCACCATTCACTTTGAATGCCACATCGTCATACCCGCCAAATCACAAATTGATTTCCCCAAAAATACCACAGGTATAAAGCTAAGAGAAACGAATTCCTCCACCACCAAACATGAGTATGTTTGAAGAGATCAACTTACGCGATCCGTTAGATATACTCCGTCAGACACTCGTCCATTCACGTTGTCCTGGGACTGGACAAACCGAAGGCACTATCCCGTAATCTGGATAGCCCTTGCATAACTCCGTCTTCAATTTTCTTCATCATATTTGATTGCAACGCTAACGTCCATACAGAGTGGCTTTCAGATACTTGATCTGATCCTGGTCTCTCCGTATTGACGACGAAAAAAAAATGGTCAAAAACTTCGATAGTCGGTGATTTAACTATCAAAGAAAAATAAGTGTGCAACCAATGATCTTATTTCCAGGTAGGAATTTGATCGATCAATCATCAATCAACATCGAGCCCCTTTAAATCCATTCCTTATTATATTATCATTTACAATTCCCATTTCCCATCTTTCGTATTCTTTTGAAGCTCGATTTCCCCTCTCGATTCTTTGAAAATCATTTTTCAATATTATAATTCCTTTATTCGAGAAAATATCTCTTATTCCAGTTAGAAAATATTTCTAAATATTCACAAATCCTTATTTTCTGTACTCAGAAAATATACATTATTAATATCGGAAAATATTTCTGAATTCTCTTTCTTAATTCCTCGTTGGCCAATTTATTTCATTTTAACAACAGCGTTACAATCGCTGTTTCCAAATATTTGATTTATAAAACATTTCTTCTAACAACAGCGTTACAATCGCTGTGTAGAATTATAGAACACTTATTATAACAATAGCATTAAGATCGCTGTTAAAACAGTTATTATAACGGCAGCGTTAAAATTTCTATTTACATTTACAAGAAAAAAAACATTTACTTTAATGGCAGCGTTTAAAATCGCTATTAAAAATATTTGGTTTATCAAAATGCAACTTGTATTTATTTATTTCAATAAACAACTCCCTCTATATTCGATTTATATTCCGAATTTTTAGATAAAACTCATCGCTTTCTTTTAAAACGATTACCCATTTCCCCTTTCTCATTCAAGTTCCAATTTAGATTCATATTTCCAATCTAAATTTCCTTTATAGATAATTCAATTGCAAAATATTTTCTTTAACCCATTATTCACTTTAATCGTGAATATATTCCTTTTATATACAATCATTTGGTTTCGTACTTATAAATATTCTTTTAAACCCAAATTCTATTTATAACTTTTATTCAGAAATTCCCAAACAAATCTAATTTTTATTTCAATCGTTCGAAATCTCGTTTATGATTTCCTTTATAATTTACTAAGTTTAAATCTGATTTCCACTTCCATATAAATGCAAATTTGAATTTACATTTCAATTTATCCAACGATACACCTAATTTATAAATTCGTTTAACATCAACTTCTTGTTTTCATAAACAAGTTTCTACCTTTTTTTACTCCATTTGAAATTACATTTCACTTGTTGGAAAAATATATTTCCCTTTTGAACCTCAAATTCCAATTTCTATTCGAAGATATTTTACGGTACTTAAATACCAAAATTCTAGGGTCAGGGTAGCTCAAACACAACAAAGTCAATCACTGACTATATATATCACACCATACATCAAAATCAAGGAAAAACAGTAATATAAATATTGAGGAACCCAGTTGGGTCCCTCAAACCTGTTTCCCTGCATCCACAGATGTTAATAACATCAATAATATTAGTCCACATCAATATGAAATATCAAACTAATAATCGATCAACGATGTAATCCTATCAACCAATTTTATCAACTATTCAACCAAGCAACCATCACACAGTATAAAAATTATTATAAATAAATTTAAAACTCGTTTATATAAAAATATAAACGAGATAGAGTTAGTGAGTTTACTCACCTTTGTTCCCAGTTGATGATTCTGCTTTGGTTTCATTTAAAAACAAGCAGCGTTTGATTTTTCTACAAAATTCCAGTAGCCTAATTCTCAAGCACGTCAGCTCCATAGTGTAGATTTCGTCGTCGCAACTCCAACTTAATCGGTTTGGTTCAATTTCTATTCACATATAATTGAGTTAAAAACATTATCATTATATGAATAAATAAATTATTCATTTTCCTTAAATTAAAATGGTTAGTGTTAAATACGTTTAGTTTACTTTAAGCAGACCGACCATTATTTCTTTCTCACCTGCTCGTTTTTTCTCTCTTCTTTTTTTTTCTTTTCTAATCACGTCCATGTGTACCCGTTCTTGTTTAAGTTAAACCCCACAAAACCCATTTAGCAAACACTAACATACCTCCATCATCCTTGCGCATTCAATATTCACCAAGCATACACCATTAAGCCGTGCCTTTAAATATTTGATCACAGTCATAGATAATCCGTCTTCTCAGCTAAACAAGTTTGCTCCCATTCACAATGCCATAACCAACTCTACCGCTCCATTGTTGTTGCTTTTCCAGTTAACACCCACGTCCTACAGTAAACCGGGAGTAAACTTACCCCAAAACTTTCACCAACGATGTCCCACCTCCCCACTTAATCCACACTTAACTTTTCTTACTCCATGCTAAAAACAACGTTGTCCCTCCTTCCCTCATGAATTACTTAATACATCTTCCCAAACGTTGTACTGGAAAGGCCCACTAACACTTTAACTTGCCAATCCTCTCAAAAGAAATCACGGTTGAACCTCCTCCTGTTCTTTTTCATTACCATGAACGTAACCCATCTTCATATCAATATAAATATATACCAATCCTGAAAGCTTTCAAATCTCCAGGTTTAAATGCCACACAGCCGCCATCGTTCAGCATCACCGGACATCTCTTCTGGCAAGCCATCCTTCCACCATCGAGATACTGAACTCGCTCACCCAGGTAAAAACCCTGACCACTTTAACTAATGGCACCAATCTCCTTGCCTTTCCGACATCCTTACGAATTACCAAGGCCACGCTGTCTCATGTATACAGCGATCGAACTAATCATCGAAGTCCCTAAATATTGGCGACATGACCCAACTTCCTCTACGAATAAGAATATCCTCTCAGATTTCTGAATTGAAGGCCATGGATGAGGAAATTTAAACCCGAGTTTGCTGTTGATTACTTTCCCGTCCCTCACAAAATCACATCGCATCATATAAGAACCATGGAGAATGGAAGAGCCTAACCAAAATAGTTCGAGGATGGAACTTCTATGATTTTAGTAGTTTATCAGAATTTGTTTTTGATTTTTGAAGCATCGAGTGTTGTTTATTCCTGAAAGAGGAAAACGATTTGGCTCGAAGTAAGAATGAGTAGGAAAAAAAATTGGGGCTTAGGGATTTCAGTAGGCACGGTATAAATAGATGGAATTAATATTATTTAATTATAACGAAACTTCACGGTAAAGTATCAAGTAAGACTAACCACAGTCGACTTCTGCTTACTGATAAAAAGGCTAATCTTGGTATAAAAAAGTATTCTGAACCCAATGGGACAAGTTTCGTCGAAATCTGAGGTCATTTGAAAAAAATTCCTTTATAAAACCAGAAATAAACACGCGTTTAATTTTTCCATGATCACTAGATAAATCAACTCAACTTGAATCTTTAATATCCTATAATAATTCTTCAATATGAACCCAACGGCACCAGTTTCGTCGCATTCTGAGACTGTTCCCCGGTAGGCTATTTTTACGCGCACCGAGATGCCATTCGGAACACCAAATTTGTCGGTCTCTAAAAATAACAAACTATATATCTATCCTGACTATAATCGACGATACGAACTGAAAAGGACTGGTTTTGTGGCCTAATTCGACCGTCTTCTCAATTACACTCAAATATCCATTTATTAATTTAATTTAATTTAATTACGCGCTATAGAAAATAACTGGGCGTTTACGGCTACCGTGGTTATATACGACATCGGTTTGCCACGCATTTTAATGTCGTTCAATAATTTAACATTATGGTCCCAATGAAATTGATTTCGTCGAAAATGGTGTCCGTTTGCAAAACAGCTATTTTAAAGGCCTATAATTTAATAAAGATTTCCACAGCGATTATTTTAAATTTTGTTTTGGCCATAACTTATAATCTACAACACAAAATCTGGATTTTTCTCTTTCATATGAAAATTATCGTCAATATGGTTCCAACGTTTCTTGTTTCACAGAAATCCGACTTATAATGAATTCTGTATAATCAGTTTAAGTTTGAATCGTAAATTACGAACTATTGCGACTGTTTCGAGCTCGTTTTAAATTATATTATAAATTATATGTTTAAATATCGTTTTATTAAATGAATTCCTATATATAATTCAAATAAAATATTTAAAAAAATTTAAATATTCAGAATTCAACGGCTAAAAATCCGGGTCGTTACATTCCTTCCCGCTTAAAATAATTTCGTCCTCGAAATTGCTAAGGTAGGAAAAGATGCTACATACCCTATTAAATAGGTCCAAAAATCCTTTTTGTTCACTTCTAAATCTTCAATTTAACTGGACCAATTTTTTTCAATTAAAATATTTATTTATTCTTACTAACGAAAATTTTCAAAAATTCTGAAAAATTTCGGCAGCATCTCCTCTTCACGGCTCAATCGGTACAATCACAACTCACCTTTCTAGGCCTTCTCCAATCCAAAAGAAAATCAAAAAGCCAAGCGGCTTGCCCCATAGGCTCACAAAATCATCAAACCCAAGTAATATTGTAAACATGTACCTTTTTGTCGGGCATGCTTTTATCTCTTGCATTTGCTCCATTCAATATCTGCTCAACATACATATCCATTTCTAGTTCGTTTCAAATAAATCCAACTTCCAGTTTTAACTCTCTAATCAAATTCTGATCAGCTCACTTCCATTCACTAATCTAAACTGATTTCTATTTTCAAAAGCCAACCCTCTTATTCTGCTGGAGAATTCCATCACAGTATAATTCCAAACAACATCATCCAATATATATATTCAACTTGCTTATTCATACGTCGAATTCATATTAATAATTCGAATCTCAACATTCCTCTTTATTTAATTTTATTCGGAATTATTTGTAATCCAATCCAATTTTAACTTAAGTTAATTCCAATTCATTTGGTACATTTTTACTATTTCAATCTATTCAACTTATACAAGTTAAAATTTAATTTTAGAATTCAAATTCCCGGGTTTTTATTTCAAACTCGCTTGAAATAATATAGATACATATATCCATAACCATTTACAAATCCAAAACCTTTGAATTTTAAAAATAACTCGTTTTTTTCAAACAAATTTCCATTAACGAACTATTATGGCAGCAATCTGTCACTCAAAAACTAGAAAATGAATACTGATGATGTCGCGACCCATCATCTGAATTATTTCCTTGTCACTGAAGTGATTTCAGTGCTTAATCACTTTTAAAATCCATTTAAAATCATTCTTATTCAAAAATTCTTCAAAGTAATGTTAGATTACTTTAAAAATACTTCAGAAAATATTTCTAAACAACCGAGATTTAGAATTCCAAATCTTGGTTTGAACTTAATCTTGGTTTATCTCATTTGTATACCTTATCCGTATACAAATTATATAATCATTTCAATATTTTCATGATTCCATTTGATTGTAATAACAATCAACACACTCATATATAATAATTCATAAATTATTCCTTTTATATTAAAATAAAATTTGGGCAAAATTATTTCATCTACCCATTTTAAAACAATACTGTATCGAATTGTTTTGTTCGAGAGTTTAGAAACACCTATCGATACAGTTGTACATCCTGTATCGACCAGAATTCATAAACCACTCAACAAACCAGCCAACACAATATAAGCCATTTTTATATCAAATCAACAAGTACGCGCTCTCATTTATATACACTCAAACTCAATCTCGGGTATTACTAACCCCATCTCTATTGAGTCACGCCACAGATCCCAGGTTATCACTCAACCTTCAGCTCTGATACCAACTGTAATGTCCCGGCGATTTCGGTAGGCTTTTCAACCATCCCTCAACCCCCAAGGCAGAGGGCTAACCTCCCCCCGTGGCTTACACTGGTACCTCAGAACTTCTTTTACGGCCAGCCTCGCGACTCGACCAAATCACATTGTCGGGAGATGTAGGGGTAAGAGTCTCCCGTTCGCCACCTAACACAAAGCGAGAACCCCCTATCATCCGTACCAATTAATCAACCAGCTCTGATACCAACTGTAATGGTCCGAATTTCCGTACTCTTTGAGTCAACAAATAACACCACACGTCCAACCCAAATCGCACAAAAATACGAATCATTATTAGAAAGAAGTTAGAGGATGAGAAATAGAAAGAAATTATAGAATAGAAGAAAATTAGGATCACAAACTCACAGCGGAACGAATAAAATATATTAGATAACATAAACTTTGAAACACAAATCAGTATTTGTATATACATACCATCATCAGAGCACAACAGCTATTTCTGGAACAGTTATAAACTCCTGTTTCCAGATACAACATAGTACACAGCGGAAAATATAATAGTCTATAGCTAACTGGTGAAGCCTCCTGCTTCGAGCTCCTCCAAGTGAATCTGTAAAATCCCGACTACTTGACTACCCATACAAATTTGGGCACCCAAGAGTTTAGGGAAAACAAACAAAATAAACTCTGGGTCAGTCATGGGACTGGTGTGAGTAAACTCCAACCATTTGTTTAACTTTCAAAAATACTTTCGAAAGAAATGATAATCGTAAGACCGATCCACACATAAACACGGATGGTTTTTACCTTACGATAACCAAAAATATTTTGATATCAAAATCTGGTGATATTATAATAGTGTCTACAACAAATAAATAGAATCTAGCGGAACGCTTGCATCTCACGCTCCATATATAATATAAAATCAAAAACCGCAGGCGCTTATTAGAGATTGGATTTCCAACATGACAAGGTATGGGACCACCTGCCGATAGTGTATCTCTAGAGACGAATACACTGGGTTCAACAAGAACATCTTGCAACCCGGCCCACACATGACCGACCACTCATTTCGCTTGAGTGTATCGAATGTATATCACCAACGGTTGGGATCAGCAACCGTTTCCCGAAAGGGACAGCATTGATAGATTAAAGAAACAAATGGAATTTCTCTAGATAGGTGATTATACATCCTAATGGGTGCGACCCACATAGCCATGCTTCCTGCCCGATTTTTGTCAAATTCCGGGTTGTGAGGCTTGAGGTTTGAATTATCTTCCAGAACATCTGGCCACCATTCACTTTGAATGCCACATCGTCATACCCGCCAAATCACAAATTGATTTCCCCAAAAATACCACAGGTATAAAGCTAAGAGAAACGAATTCCTCTGCCACCAAACGTGAGTACGTTTGAAGAGATCAACTTACGCGATCCGTTAGATATACTCTGTCAGACACTCGTCCATTCACGTTGTCCTGGGACTGGAAAAACCGAAGGCACTGTCCTGTAATCTGGATAGCCCTTGCATAACTCCGTCTTCAGTTTTCTTCATCATATTCGATTGCAACGCTAACGTCCACACAAAGTGGTTTTCAGATACTGGATCTGATCCCGGTCTCTCCGTATTGAGGACGAAAAAAAATGGTCAAACACTTCGATAGTCGGTGATTTAACTATCAAAGAAAATAAGTGTGCAACCACCGATCTTATTTCCAGGTAGGAATTCGATCGATCAATCATCAATCAACATCGGGCCCCTTTAAAGCCATTCCTTATTACATTATCATTTACAATTCCCATTTCCCATCTTTCGTATTCTTTTGAAGCTCGATTTCCCCTCTCGATTCTTTGAAAATCATTTTTCAATATTATAATTGCTTTATTCGAGAAAATATCTCTTATTCCAGTTAGAAAATATTTTCTAAATATTAACAAATCCTTATTTTCTGTACTCAGAAAATATACATTATTAATATCGGAAAATATTTCTGAATTCTCTTTCTTAATTCCTCGTTGACCAATTCATTTCATTTTAACAACAGCGTTACAATCGTTGTTTCCAAATATTTGATTTATAAAACATTTCTTCTAACAACAGCGTTACAATCGCTGTTTAGAATAATAGAACACTTATTATAACAATAGCGTTAAGATCGCTGTTAAAACATTTATTATAACGGCAACGTTAAAATTTCTATTTAGATTTACAAAAAAAACATTTACTTTAATGGCAGTGTTTAAAATCGCTATTAAAAATATTTGGTTTATCAAAATGCAACTTGTATTTATTTATTTCAATAAACAACTCCCTCTATATTCGATTTATATTCCGAATTTTTAGATAAAACTCATCGCTTTCTTTTAAAACGATTACCCATTTCCCCTTTCTCATTCAAGTTCCAATTTAGATTCATATTTCCAATCTAAATTTCCTTTATAGATAATTCAATTGCAAAATATTTTCTTTAACCCATTATTCACTTTAATCGTGAATATATTCCTTTTATATACAATCATTTGATTTCGTACTTATAAATATTCTTTTAAACCCATATTCTATTTATAACTTTTATTCAGAAATTCCCAAACAAATCTAATTTTTATTTCAATCGTTCGAAATCTCATTTATGATTTCCTTCATAATTTACTAAGTTTAAATCTGATTTCCAATTCCATATAAATGCAAATTTGAATTTACATTTCAATTTATCCAACGATACACCTAATTTATAAATTCGTTTAACATCAACTTCTTGTTTTCATAAACAAGTTTCTACCTTTTTTTTACTCCATTTGAAATTACATTTCACTTGTTGGAAAAATATATTTCCCTTTTAAACCTCAAATTCCAATTTCTATTCGAAGATATTTTACGGTATTTAAATACCAAAATTCTTGGGTCAGGGTAGCTCAAACACAACAAAGTCAATCACTGACTATATATATCACACCACACATCAAAATCAAGGAAAAACAGTAATATAAATATTGAGGATCCCAGTTGGATCACTCCAACCTGTTTCCCTGCATCCACAGATGTTAATAACATCAATAATATTATTCCACATCAATATGAAATATCAAACTAATAATCGATCAACGAAGTAATCCTATCAACCAATTTTATCAACTATTCAACCAAGCAACCATCACACAGTATAAAAATTATTATAAATAAATTTAAAACTCGTTTGTATAAAAATATAAACGAGACAGAGTTAGTGAGTTTACTCACCTTTGTTCGCAGTTGATGATTCTGCTTTGGTTTCATTTAAAATCAAACGGCGTTTGATTTTTCTACAAAATTCAAGTAGCCCAATTCTCAAGCATGTCAGCTCCATAGTGTAGATTTCATTGTCGCAACTCCAACTTAATCAGTTTGTTTCAATTTCTGTTCACATATAATTGAGTTATAACCATTATCATTATATGAATAAATAAATTATTCATTTTCCTTAAATTAAAATGGTTAGTGTTAAATACGTTTATTTTACTTTAAGCAGACCGACCATTATTTCTTTCTCACCTGCTCGTTTTTTCTCTCTTCTTTTTTTTTCTTTTCTAATCACGTCCATGTGTACTCATTCTTGTTTAAGTTAAAACCCACAAAACTCGTTTAGCAAACACTAGTATACCTCCATCATCCTTGCGCATTCAATATTTGCCAAGCATACACCATTAAGCCGTGCCTTTAAATATTTGATCACAGTCATAGATAATCCTTCTTCTTAGCTAAACAAGTTTGCTTCCATTCACAATGCCATAACCAACTCTACCGCTCCATTGTTGTTGCTTTTCCAGTTAACACCCACGTCCTACAGTAAACCGGGAGTAAACTTACTCCAAAAATTTCACCAACGATGTCCCACCTCCCCACTTATTCCACACTTAACTTTTCTTACTCCATGGTAAAAACAACGATGTCCCTCCTTCCCTCATGAATTACTTAATACATCTTCCCAAACGTTGTACTAGAAAGGCCAACTAACACTTTAACTTGCCAATCCTGTCAAAAGAAATCACGGTTGAACCTCCTCCTGTTCTTTTTCATTACCATGAAAGTAACCCATCTTTATATCACTATAAATATATACCACTCCTGATAGCTTTCAAATCTCCAGGTTTAAATGCCATAAAGCCGCCATCGTTCAGCATCACGGGACATCTCTTCCGGCAAGCCATCCTTCCACCATTGAGATACTGAACTCGCTCACCCAGGTAAAAACCCTGACCACTTCAACTAACGGCACCAATCTCCTTGCCTTTCCGGCCTCCTTAGGAATTACCAAGGCCACACTGTCTCATGTATACAGCGATCGAACTAATCATCGAAGTCCCCAAATATTGGCGACATGACCCAACTTCCTCTACGAATAAGAATATCCTCTCAGATTTCTGAATTAAAGGCCATGGATGAGGAAATTTAAACCCGAGTTTGATGTTGATTACTTTCCCGTCCCTTACTAAATCACATCGCATCATATAGGAACCGTGGAGAATGGAAGAGCCTAACCAAAATAGTTCGAAGATGGAACTTCTATGATTTTAGTAGTTTATCAGAATTTGTTTTTGATTTTTGAAGCATCGGGTATTGTTTATTCCTGAAAGAGGAAAACGATTTGGCTCGAAGTAAGAATGAGTAGGAAAAAAAATTGGGGCTTAGGGATTTCAGAAGACACGGTATAAATAGATGGAATTAATATTATTTAATTATAAAGAAACTTCACGGTAAAGTATCAAATAAAACTAACCACGGTCGACTTCTGTTTACTGATAAAAAGGCTAATCTTGGTATAAAAAAGTATTCTGAACCCAATGGGGCAAGTTTCGTCGAAATCCGAGGTCATTTGAAAAAAATTCCTTTATAAAACCAGAAATAAACACGCGTTTAATTTTTTCACGATCACTAGATAAATCAACTCAACTTGAAACTTTGATATCCTATCATAATTCTTCAATACGAACCCAACGGCACCAGTTTCGTCGCATTCTGAGACTGTTCCCCGGTAGGCTATTTTTACGCGCACCGAAATGCCGTTCGGAACACCAAATTTGTCGGTCTCTAAAAATAACAAACTATATACCTATCCTGACTCTAATCGACGATACGAACTCAACGGGACTGGTTTTGTGGCCTAATTCAATCGTCTGCTCAAGTTACACTCAAATATCCATTTATTAAATTAATTAAATTACGCGTTATAGAAAATAACTGGGCGTTTACGGCTACCGTGGTCACATACGACATCGGTTTGCCACGCATTTTAATGCCGTTCAATAATTTAACGTTATGGTCCCAATGAAACTGATTTCGTCGAAAACGGTGTCCGTTTGCAAAATGGCTATTTTAAAGGCCTATAATTTAATAACAATTTCCACAACGATTATTTCAAATTTTGTTTTGGCCATAACTTATAATCTACAGCACAAAATCTGGATTTTTCTCTTTCATATGAAAATTATCGTCAATACAGTTCCAACATTTCTTGTTTCACAGAAATCCGACTTATAATGAATCCTGTATACTCAGTTGAAGTTTAAATCGTAAATTACGAACTACCGCGACTGTTTCGAACTCGTTTTAAATTATATTATAAATTATATGTTTAAATATCGTTTTATTAAATGAATTCCTATATATAATTAAAATAAAATATTTAAACAAATTTAAATATTCAGAATTCAACGGCTAAAAATATGGGTCGTTACAAAACTCATTCTTTAATACTTATATTACATGTGGTATTAGGAAGTACATAAAATTGCTCGTGCTTATTATTTTTATTCATGGTATTGGTAAGAGAAAAATAGTGTGCCCTCGGCATCACACTACTTATAACTATGGAAGTAATAGCAAAAATGATAAAACCTTGGTAGATTGACCCATGGTTTGTCCATATTGGTAAAACACCTCTAATTTTTGGACCTATTGGTAAGAATCATGCTCAACATTATGCTTTGTCTAGCTTGCTTATATGCAGCCATCTTGCTATATTACCCCTTTTATGTAACAAATATTAACTTATACATTTGTTAAAATTTTATATCTCAAATGATCATATATGCTTCAACAGTTCATTAATGAATTAGTTAAACTTATTAATGAAATTGATAGTGCTACTAAATTCAGTGTTTTATTACTTATGTATAAGGATCAAACATGAACATGCTTGTTAGATGCATTCCAACAAAGACAACATTAACATGGATCCCAACCTCAATAATGTGACGACCGACCATAACCCTTTCACTAAACAAGAGGAGAAGTGTGCTGAACGATGTGCCAGGCAGCTATGGACGATCATCGAAGTAGGTAAAGATCATCGGAACCTGCTGTAAATATCACAGCGTAAGGATAAAATATAATAGAACATATACAACAGGTAATATTAGTGAATCATATTTGAGTAGAAATCTCAAATTTTCAATACATCAAGAAAGTACATTGTAACACCCCGAATTTTCTGATAACACTAAGGTTGCTAAAATAATAATAAGTGTGTAAAAGAGGGGATGTATCTAATATGCATATAAAATAATAATAAGTGTGTAAAAGAGGGGATGTATCTAATATGCATATAAAAATAATAATAAGTGTGCAAAGGGGGGATGTATCTAATGTGTACGTATTTATATGAATTAACAAATAATAGTAAATGTTGATAATGTACATTAAGAGAGTAATTATGGCATAAGTAAAATTAGGAATTATTTACATATAGGATTTGTCCTAAATGAGAAATGTGTACATTGTAGAATATATATATATATATATATATATATGCTAAAACATGAAATTACATGTAATTGAAATAGTAATTATGGCATAATACAAAATGGGGGTAATTTGCATGCATAGTAATTATGACATAATTTAAAATGGGAGTGATTTACAGTCCTTAATTGTGAACATAATTGGCCTCTTTTGAAATTGATGGCCTTGATTAACCCTAGCATTATCGGACGGCTCAAATCAAAATGCAACTCTATAAAAAGACCTTAGGTCTCCAACTAAATATTCACATGAAAATAAGAGTTGAAACCGCCATGCTGTCGAATGAGAATTAGAGGGAGCCTCCATTTGAAAGAGATGAACAACAAAGCTAATACAAGAAAAAGATTAAAGCTACAACAAATAAATCAAAACAACATCTACAACAAAGGATAGCATCACCAAATTCAGAATTCAGAATTCAGAATCCTGAATACAAGATTCGTCATACGTTGTAAGTAGAGTGCTATTCCGATATGAATAACAATTGGATCTTGATTTGTATAAAATGTAAATGGAATTGTACATAATTTGTAGTGATGATAATTCTTAATTGTGTGATGCTATGATCCAAATTATAAATGAATTGGAGATGTTGTGGTGTGATAATATTAGATCTATTGCGTATTTGCAAGTACATGATTCATAGTGACACTTATATGCTTGTGGTAGTTTGTTACAACCAAGTTGAGATTCATGCAAGTATGTGATCCACTATTATGTCAACATAACTTAGACCCTTGAACATACATGACTATGATCATTGCAAGTGTAGCTTTGACCCTTTTTGGTAACACGATTCATATAAGTTTAGGTTGGAATAATTCTAGTTGAATCATACTTTTGTATTAGTGACAAAAGTAAACACCTTTGTGAACACCTAATGACTTTATGGACATGACTAGTTTATGTTTAGTGTTATGCCTAAATGAAAATATGTTTTAGGCTTATGTTGTTATCAAAATCATGTGATAATATATGTGACACCTAATTGAGTAGATTCATATTCTAGAATGCAAGTTTACGTGATTTGATTGAAACTCATGATTCATGTTTAGGTTCATGTTTTATGTCAAAAATAGATGATATTACAATGCAAGTACACAAGCCTCTAACTTGTGTTAATTAAATGGCCATATTGCAAGTTCATGCACCTCTAATTTGTGTTAATTAAATGGCCATATTGCAAGTTCATGCACCTCTAATTTTTGTTAATTAAATGGCCATATTGCAAGTTCATGCACCTCTAATTTGTGTTAATTAAATGGCCATATTGCAAGTTCATGCACCTCTAATTTGTGTTAATTAAATGGCCATATTGCAAGTTCATGCACCTCTAATTTGTGTTAATTAAATGGCCATATTGCAAGTTCATGCACCTCTAATTTGTGTTAATTAAATGGTCATATTGCAAGTTCATGCACCTCTAATTTATGTTAATTAAATGGCCATATTGCAAGTTCATGCACCTCTAATTTGTGTTAATTAAATGGCCACATTGCAAGTTCATGCACCTCTAATTTGTGTTAATTAAATGGCCACATTGCAAGTTCATGCACCTCTAATTTGTGTTAATTAAATGGCCATATTGCAAGTTCATGCACCTCTAATTTGTGTTAATTAAAATGGCCATATTGCAAGTTCATGCACCTCTAATTTGTGTTAATTAAATGGCCATATTGCAAGTTCATGCACCTCTAATTTGTGTTAATTAAATGGCCATATTGCAAGTTCATGCACCTCTAATTTGTGTTAATCAAATGGCCATATTGCAAGTTCATGCACCTCTAATTTGTGTTAATTAAATGGCCATATTGCAAGTTCATGCACCTCTAATTTGTGTTAATTAAATGGCCATATTGCAAGTTCATGCACCTCTAATTTGTGTTAATTAAATGGCCATATTACAAGTTCATGCACCTCTAATTTGTGTTAATTAAATGGCCATATTGCAAGTTCATACACCTCTAATTTGTGTTAATTAAATGGCCATATTGCAAGTTCATGCACCTCTAATTTGTGTTAATTAAATGGTCATGTTGCAAGTTCATGCGTTCACACACCCCTTTTATGCTGCTTAGAATATATCATGTTCTAGGCTTTCCCTTTTTATGTTTCTAAGTTGGGCTGAAATGTTGAAGCCCAACATATGTCATAATATAGCAAACATATAAAAACGGGGGTAATAACGTTGGGGTAAAAATAAAACATATGTGTTGGCATGTTTGACACATGCCAACGACTTGAGAACATTTATGTGGTATAAGTTATTATACCCAATAAGAATGAATTTGAATAATGGGCCGCAAATATTTACATATAAAATGGAAAGAGGCAAAATATGTAAACTAAGAAAATATGATGTAGGTAGGCCTAAAATCATGAAATGGGTTAGGGCCATGATTGGTGTAAACCTTTACACCATTAGTTTTAAAATTAAAATATATGACATCCCTTCTAATCACATACACTAAAATGTTCTAGGGTGACAGAGAGGATAGTGTCTAGGCTTGGGTTTGGAAAATACAAGTTTCCTGCCCTCCTTGGCTATCCCTAACTGATCCAATGGACGGGATGGTTATGAATTTAGAAAGATGCCTGACCTGAGGTTAGACTGAGTTGTGGTGTAAACCTGCCCGGAACCGACCGGCACATCCAGTAACCGCAACGATACCTGTCTAATGTGAGTGGTTAGTGCTTTAGTTAATAAATTAAGGCTAAGTTAGGATTGATAGGGTTAAGTCAATTAAATAAATACTTAACCAAATTCAACATATTAACTAAATTGGTGGGTAGGGTTAAGTTAATCTGGACACTTAACCAATTTAATATGTTGACTAGGGGAGTGGGTAAGGTTAAGCAAATGTTTAACCATTATAACATGATCAACTGGACTAGAGAGTGAGGTTAAGTTAATTAGAACACTTAACCATAGAAACACGTTAGTTAGACAAGTGATTGAGGTTAAGAAAAAAATTAGAACTCTTAACCATGATAACAAGTTGATTTGACAAATGGGTTGGGATTAAGTAGTTAGAAATACTTAACCGATATAGCATGAATGATTAGAGTTAAGTAACAAGAACACTTAACCAGTGTAATTTGACTTGTAGTAAAGTTAAACGTGAATGGACAACACTTAACCATTATAACCTGTTAATTAAACAAGTAGTAGGGTTAAGTTAGCTAAGGAGACACTTAACCGTTGTAACAGGTTAGTTAAACAGATGGTGAGGTTAAGTTAACACAAGGAGGCAACACTTAACCAGTATAATCTGAGTTGTGGTAGGATTAAGTCAACAGGAATAACACTTAACCATTTTAATATGACAAAAGGGATGGGTTAAGTTAACTTGAATTGACTAATGACACTTAACCAAACCAACTTGACGAGAAAGAAAACTAAGTAGTAAACCTTAGTTAAAAAGGGACTAAGTAGAGAACCTTAGTTAAGAAAACAACGGTTCTAGAAACTAAGTGGTAAATCTTAGTTAACAAAACTAAGTAGTAATTCTTAGTATAACACGAGAAGGAGCGGACGTCCATCTAATTTTAAAATAAGGCTCCAACGAATTGGGTTACGAAGCCCGAGGCTTCGAGGGGACGTGAGGGTACTCTTGGTATCCCTCTTTGAGGCTGCAGATGATCCTCCTGGGCCCACAGAGGTTAAGGTCTGCGTTAGAAGAACCAAGGGTATGCCTTGGTTGCAAAATATGGCAACCTAAAGACTAGGATGGACCAGCGTGATTCGGCGAGAAAACGGTAGCCCTGTGATAGCAACTCGTCGTCTACCTACCATCTTCAGTCAAGCGAGACACGTGAAGCGGGGAGGCGGAGAACTCATACGGACCACATACTTGCTATCTAGTTGTGGTTGCGGGGTGTTGTTGGCCATAGATTAGTGGGGCAGATAGGGGCCTTCGTACAGTTCTCATTTTACAAGGGTGCCTTCCATTAGTTGAGGGAGGAGTCGAGTGGGACCATAGCCACTGGAAAAACAGACCTTAGCATCTGCATCAGCAGATATTGAAAGCTCCCGACCGAGTTCCGTATTTCTAGAGTAGCCCTGACAACGGAACTCGGGTAGCACATTACAGGACATGTGCATCTAGACAAGCGATAACGATTCGCGATACATGCGTGGGGAAAGTCTAGGAACATATACCACTCTAGGTAGTGTGTCCTAGACTAAAGGGCATCGTTCGATCGGATGCATAATTCCTAGTTAGACCTTGGTGGCATCAAACCCGAATCCAAGAAGCATTCAGCAGATAGCGTAAAACTCTAGTAGAAGCTAGAAAGCACTTGATAAGAAACCCTAGATTAGATCTAGGTAATAAATAATAAATGTATGCCTGAAGGCAACCGAAACAACCAGAATTGGGATCACGTTAACATTATTAGTTTGGACACTAGTTAGGTGGTGCAGAGATTAGTATGGGGTACGACAGTAGATTCGGTCCTAGACAACTTAACTTAGTTTATGGTGCTTTCCCATTTCCAGTTTATACTTATCATGCTCTTTTTCTTATCCATAGACTGAATAGTCACTAGACTTACTCAGGCTTTATGTCTGACTCTACTTTTCTTTCGTCTTCTTTCCTTCCGTTCCCCCCCCCCCAGGTAGTTGAGGAGGGAATAGTACAGCTCAGGTTAGATTGGACCGCTGCTCTTTCCAAGCTCGAAGATTTGTGGAAGTTTTGCTTGGATTCTCTTTTCTATTGCTATGGCTGGCTCATGCTATATTGGGGAATACAAATGTTGTAACAACCCGAAATTTTACAACACGTTAAATCAAGAATCAAGACAGAATTAAATTATAAATTCTGAATCAAGTGAAACGGTCTGTGCCATTGCGTTCGTCTCGGAAAAATACGCGAAATAGAGTCCGAGTTTTCGAGAATCGGAGTCCGTATGACCCGTTAAAGGCCCAAAGAAGATTTCTGGAAATTTGAACTTCGGAAATAGCTTTGAAAATCAGATCTGGGGCTAGGCGGGAAGTTTCCCGCCTAGGCCACGTCGACAGGGCTGTCGACAGGCCTGTCGACTTGGGCCCAGACCAAGTCGACAGCCCTGTCGACTTGCCTGTCGACAGGGGGTGGCCGGGCAAGTTGCCTGGCGCACCTGTTTGTCTCACCTGGTCTTGTTCTTGGGCTGGTTCTGGAAGCTTCCGAGATCTGATGGTCCTGATCTATCCTAGGGTTAATCTAAGGGCCTAAAACTATCCTAATCTCTATAAAAAGACCCTAAACCTAACCTAAATCCCTAAAAATCAAACCTAGCAACTAAGTGCTGCCAAAATCAATTTTGATCATGGCCTCCATCTCCAATCCCTAGAGCCTATGCATTCAAATCGGGTTCAAATCAAAAGATGCAAGCTTGCTACACCAAATAGAGGCCAAATCAACATTGCTATGCGAGTTTCATGATGGTTCTTCTTCAAAGGAGCCACCTTTCTTCGTCAAGATGATGCATGATCCCTTTCCTAAGCCTTGCCTATGTAAGTTCTAGCTACTTGTAGATTTAAACGATGATTTTGATATGACATGGGATAAAATGCAAAGTAACATGAGTATGTTAGCCTATGGGAACCTAGTTTGCCTCTTTAACATGAACATATGACTTTGGGTGATGTTGTTGCGACTAAACCATGCTATTCATGTTGCATTGGACTTAGTTTGCCATGCAAGATTGGACCTTTACTTGTAGTATGATAGCATGAACACTTAGAGCCACTTTGACTTGTGAAATAGTTGCATAAGTTGAACTTTGGAGCTTATGCATGTACATAAAACCAACCCCTTCTTATGACATAAGTGACATGTGCATGTTTATCCCTTCATGATAGGTTTATGACATGAACACTTATGCAAGTTATCCCCTTTTATGCTATGCATGTTTGTGGCCAAATTACCTTATGACACTATGCATGTTTATGGCCAATCCCTTTATGATGTTATGCATGTGGAAGCCAAGCCCTTTTTGGCATCATGCATGTTTTGAGACCAATATGTGACATAGTATCCTTACTATGTTGACTCGCTTTGCTTGCGTTGGGAAAACACGATTTTGGGTAGTTAGATAAACATGAACATGTCGCGAAATCTTAACTTGAATATGACATGTGTTTATACTTGAAAATATGACTTGAAATATAAACATGGAAGTTAACATGTAAATATGCATAAAAACATGGGCTTGGGAATTTACCTATTAAGTTAGGTCTACCCATTGGGAATTTACCTATTAAGTTAGGTCTACCCAATTGCTTGAAAACTTGACCATGAACATGACACTAGGCTAAACATGAAAGTGGCCAACTCGAGGTTGGGTTGAGTTTGTAGCATAAATCTACCCGAACCCGCCCGGCTTAACTAGTAGCTACAAACAATAGGATCCAATGTGAGAAGTTGGTCATGTCGCGCCTAAGACCCGAGGTTAGACCAAGTTGTGGTGTAAATCTACCCGGAACCCACCGGCTTAACTAGGTAACCACAACAAAGTCTAATGTGAGAGGTTGGGGTGCATTAAATAATTAATGCCACATAATAGGGTTAAGTTAATTTGATTAATGAGGCTTAACCAAATATGACATGGACAAATGGGTTAAGTAATTTGATTAGGCTAATGATACTTAACAAAACATGACAGGGTTGGGTAGGTTAAGTAACTTGATTTGCCTAACGACACTTGACCATTTTTATACGACGAGGGGACGGGATAAAGTTAACCAACACTTAATCAATCCAACACGATAACTTGATAAGGTTAGGTAAATTTTCTTAGTAACACTTAACCGTTTAATACAGTTAATGGATGGGGTTAAGTCAACTCAGACCTAACTAATCTAAACATGGTAATTGGACGGGGTTAAGTTAATTTACACTTAACTAATCCAACTCGTTAGTTTGATGTGGTTAAGTGACCTATACTTAACCAATCTAACGTGAAAACATGATAAGGCTAAGTCACGAATCACTTGAATACGCTTGACCGATTTGACTCGGTAATTTGACAAGGTCAAGTTAATTTATATAATTAACCAATCTAAAATGATAATTAGACGAGGTTAAGTTATGGATTGCTTAATATACTTAGCCAACTTGACACATGGTTTGTAGGGTTAAGTCTTGGACTTGGATACTTAGCCAATTTTGACATGGTTTGTAGACGAGCTAAGTTATGAACTTAAGTGACACTTAACCCATTAGATAAACCCTAATTCGGAGGATTAGGTAAATAACCATAGTTAACAAGGATTATGGAAATAAGGCTAAGTGGTAAACCTTAGTTAAGGGAAACTAAGTAATAATTCTTAGTCAAGGAAATTTGGACCATTTCTTAGATAGATTAGTAACCCGATACGTTAGGTCAACGTTTAAGTATGCGTGTAGGAGCAGGCTATCTGATTTAGATAAAGGCTCCAACGAACTGGGTAACGAAGCAGCGGCTTCGGGGAACGTGAGGATATTCTTGGGATCCCTCTGTGAGCTGCCAGGTCATTATACTAGGCTCACGAGAGGTTGAGGTCTGCGGTAGAAGAACCAAGAATATGCCTTGGTTGCTATGCGAGCGACCTAAAGACTGGGGTGGATAGCAGTGAGTCGACGAATACATAAGGTGCCCGAGATAGCAAGTTCGTCGATCATCTACCATCTTGAGTCAATCGTGTACGTACGGAAAGGCAGGGAACACCCAACAGACCATAATTGCTATCTAATTATGGGTGAGGTAGGCCGTAGGATGTGGGCTGGACGGAGTGTAGTTCTCATGCAAGATTTTCTCTTGTGTTGCCTTTCACTAGTTGAGGGAGGGGTCTCGTGGGACCATAGCCACGTGTAGAAAAGCAGACCTTAGTATCTGCATCGGCAGATAAATCTAAAGCTCCCGACCGAGTCTTGTATTTCTTGTTTTGCCCTGTGACAGGACTCGGATGGCACGATGTGATACATGTGCATACAGTTATAAAAAAAACGATTCACGATGAATGCGTGGGAAAAAGGGCGCGGTTGAGGGTTAGCGTAATCCCTAGTGGCCTAGGTGGTTTAACCCAAACCGAAATACGAAAGCATGCAATAGGTAAGCGTAATCCCTAGTGGTGCTAGGTGGCGTAAGTCCTAGTAGTTCAAACGATGATTCATATGGAAGAGCCTAGCTAGAACAAGGGTGACAGTCCAAACGATTTCAAGGATAATACGACATGAGGAAGCCCGTACGAGGTACGGCAAAGGACTGAACTTATATACATGGAAAGAAACATATGATTTGAGTAACCTATATATGCGATATATTAGGTTGACATGGACCATTACACGACTTTGAGTAAGGGACATTCATGGTTAACACATAACAAGGCTGGGATACTAGTACGGAGGGTGCAGAGCAAATATACATGTAAAAACCAGTAAAGATATATATATATATATATATATATGAAAAATTCCATAGAACGTTAGAATAAATAGATACCATGGGACGTGATGCTTGATAGGAACCTGACGGCCTGATACCTTGTCTTATCTGACATCGTAATTTATCATGACACCTTAGTTTATCTGGGTACAGTAGTTCATCCTGTTATTTTGGTTCAGTTTATCTATCTTGACATCATCCTTGTGTTTACTTTCAGTTTATGCATGTCATGTCACCTTTATCTGTTTTTATGCTGGAAGTAGATAGGACTTACCAGTCTTTATGACTGACCCCGTTTCTTTCGCTTCTTGTCTTCCGTTCCCCCCCCCAGGTTACAGGGAGGAAATACTGTTGTTTAGTTCAGACTTCTTCTGCTTGAAGGTCATCTTGGATGGCTTGGACTTTCCTTGGCTATGGCTACTTTACTGTTTTAATTGGGGAATAATTTATGAAAAAGGTTTCATGCTTCTTTATTTCAGCAAGACAGGTTTTGATGTACTCTGATGTAAAAAGGCTTTTGACCTCATTTATTAATGTTATGAAAGTTTGTTTTTACTTCCGCTATTTTTATATGTTCTGTCTTGTGATATTTCTGTGGATGTTTACCAATAATGCCCCTCTAAAGCTAGTGCATTCCCTTGCGAGTGACCCTAGCGGAGGCGGGGTGTTACATTTGGTATCAGAGCAGAAGGTTACTAGACTGGGCAAAAGTTTTTAAAGACCTTCTGAAAATTATTTGAAAAACCGTTTACGAAGAAGCATTTTTCAAGAAAATTTTCTTTTAAAAAGAAAAAGGCTATTCCCCAAAGGCCATTAGCATTATCCTTGTTTCCTTGATTGAATCTCTTTTCCTTTCTTTCCTCCATCTGTAGTCACAGTAGTTTTGACTGCGACTAGTCTTTCTAGCTGCGTAAGTGTTTCCCGTACGATGGAGGTGGTTCTCGAGAGACCGTTGCAGAGTTATGCATGAAAGGATAGTAAGAACAAGGATAAAGGATACGAGCTCAGGGATAAGCAACATGTTGGTATGGCTGAGTCCTAAAAGGAGGGAGAAAGATGAACAATGAAACCCATGACGAGAGAGTACCTTTGGCATGGTGAAACGGGACGGATAGTTAAGTATCATGGAACAGGGACAAGATCATTCGGAGGGCAATAGTATGCTCTCATTTCTAGGGTACCTCAGAAGGAGGGTAACGATCTTGTTAAAGGTTTAGCTTTTCTTCTCTATCATCCTGTCGGGACTTTGTTTTGATCACCGCATCTTTTAAGTCCGCTTCAATAGTTGAGTCTCTGCACCTTAGTACTAGCGTAGTAGAGGATCCCGTTTTTGTCTCAAGTCCTATTGGAAGATCGGTCCATTTACTCATGGCTTGTTTGGATTTGAGAATGTCTATATCAAGTGTTGAGCTTGGAAATAATGCTTATGTTTATAAGTTGTGGATGGATTCTAGGGATGAAGTGGTTATCCAGTAAGGGGTGCCACTCTCGGTTTTAGAAGGAGGGTAGTTAGACTCTTGGCTTGCTTTGGTAATACCCTTGAAGTATCGCGTAACCTTTTGGGTTCTGTCATGATTAGTTACTTAGAATCCCTAGATGCCTTTGTTGGAAATTAGAAACCCGATCGAATGGTGTTCGCTAATAAGACGGATGGTTTACTTCGATTATGTATGGGTTATGGGAATTACCCTAGTAAGTGCGCACGGTAACTTGTTTACTTTCAAGAGAAAGTTTTTCTACGTGGAATACCTTATGGTACAAGGTCCAGGATTCACTAGTGAATTTTGAGGGCTCGCATGGAATAATGTGTACGTAGTCCTGTTTGCGCCAAGTATTCTAGAAGGAGAATAAGTGCAAGTGGAACGAGAGGCGACGAGGAAATGAGTTCCAACTCATGTTATGGAAACAGGAAATAAGAAGCTACGAAATCGTGAAGTAAAAGGGGCGGTCAAGGCACGATGGAACTAAGCTCAAGGTAATGCGACTCAGGAGACTGAAGACTAAATACGTGCATGATATCTCTTTTGGGAATATATCCTCGATCCCTGTTTTTCTGTTGAGCTTGCTTGTAGGCTATCTTTTATGGATATCCTCTCGGTTCTGTCTCTGTTACAAACCCCGTACGGAGTTTGTTTTGTTTATCTTCTCGACCCTGTTTCAGGGAATCTTAGGTAGAACCCTGTGGATGTAAACATGTATTTGAAACATGTTATGGTTGATATGGTTGCAAATGGTTGCAAGTGGTTGCTCGTGGATGCGCGAATTTACATTAGATATTAGCTCGACTCGGTCACATTTCATATTGCATATGCACGAGTATTTATACTTGTTTATGGATGAAATTGAATGTGTTATCATGCGGATGTTGCATATGGTTGAGTGTTTGTGCACGCATATAGTGTATATGACTAGGACTATTTGCATACATGATGGATTCATAGCACTAAACATATTTTTGCATTCAAAAGATTTTTCAGGCCTGATCATTAGCATTAGCTAAGGAACATGTACACACACGTTTTGCATACATTCATAAAGCATTAGGAGTCGTCTAAGGACAATGGTTGCTTGTGGATGATGGTTTGAGTAGATGGATGATGGATGGTAGGATATGTTCTTCCTAACTTTGAGATTTCGGGGACGAAATCCTTTAAGAAGGGGAGAATGTAACAACCCGAATTTTTACAACACGTTAAATCAAGAATCAAGACAGAATTAAATTATAAATTCTGAATCAAGTGAAACGGACTGTGCCATTGCGTTCGTCTCGGAAAAATACGCGAAATAGAGTCCGAGTTTTCGAGAATCGGAGTCCGTATGACCCGTTAAAGGCCCAAAGAAGATTTCTGGAAATTTGAACTTCGGAAATAGCTTTGAAAATCAGATCTGGGGCTAGGCGGGAAGTTTCCCGCCTAGGCCACGTCGACAGGGCTGTCGATAGGCCTGTCGACTTAGGCCCAGACCAAGTCGACAGCCTTGTCGACTTGCCTGTCGACAGGGGGTGGCCGGGGCAAGTTGCCTGGCACACCTGTTTGTCTCACCTGGTCTTGTTCTTGGGCTGGTTCTGGAAGCTTCCGAGATCTGATGGTCCTGATCTATCCTAGGGTTAATCTAAGGGCCTAAAACTATCCTAATCTCTATAAAAAGACCCTAAACCTAACCTAAATCCCTAAAAATCAAACCTAGCAACAAAGTGCTGCCAAAATCAATTTTGATCATGGCCTCCATCTCCAATCCCTAGAGCCTATGCATTCAAATCGGGTTCAAATCAAAAGATGCAAGCTTGCTACACCAAATAGAGGCCAAATCAACATTGCTATGCGAGTTTCATGATGGTTCTTCTTCAAAGGAGCCACCTTTCTTCGTCAAGATGATGCATGATCCCTTTCCTAAGCCTTGCCTATGTAAGTTCTAGCTACTTGTAGATTTAAACGATGATTTTGATATGACATGGGATAAAATGCAAAGTAACATGAGTATGTTAGCCTATGGGAACCTAGTTTGGCTCTTTAACATGAACATATGACTTTGGGTGATGTTGTAGCGACTAAACCATGCTATTCATGTTGCATTGGACTTAGTTTGCCATGCAAGATTGGACCTTTACTTGTAGTATGATAGCATGAACACTTAGAGCCACTTTGACTTGTGAAATAGTTGCATAAGTTGAACTTTGGAGCTTATGCATGTACATAAAACCAACCCCTTCTTATGACATAAGTGATATGTGCATGTTTATCCCTTCATGATAGGTTTATGACATGAACACTTATGCAAGTTATCCCCTTTTATGCTATGCATGTTTGTGGCCAAATTACCTTATGACACTATGCATGTTTATGGCCAATCTCTTTATGATGTTATGCATGTGGAAGCCAAGCCCTTTTTGGCATCATGCATGTTTTGAGACCAATATGTGACATAGTATCCTTACTATGTTGACTCGCTTTGCTTGCGTTGGGAAAACACGATTTTGGGTAGTTAGATAAACATGAACATGTCGCGAAATCTTAACTTGAATATGACATGTGTTTATACTTGAAAATATGACTTGAAATATAAACATGGAAGTTAACATGTAAATATGCATAAAAACATGGGCTTGGGAATTTACCTATTAAGTTAGGTCTACCCATTGGGAATTTACCTATTAAGTTAGGTCTACCCAATTGCTTGAAAACTTGACCATGAACATGACACTAGGCTAAACATGAAAGTGGCCAACTCGAGGTTGGGTTGAGTTTGTAGCATAAATCTACCCGGACCCGCCCGGCTTAACTAGTAGCTACAAACAATAGGATCCAATGTGAGAAGTTGGTCATGTCGCGCCTAAGACCCGAGGTTAGACCAAGTTGTGGTGTAAATCTACCCGGAACCCACCGGCTTAACTAGGTAACCACAACAAAGTCTAATGTGAGAGGTTGGGGTGCATTAAATAATTAATGCCACATAATAGGGTTAAGTTAATTTGATTAATGAGGCTTAACCAAATATGACATGGACAAATGGGTTAAGTAATTTGATTAGGCTAATGATACTTAACAAAACATGACAGGGTTGGGTAGGTTAAGTAACTTGATTTGCCTAACGACACTTGACCATTTTTATACGACGAGGGGACGGGATAAAGTTAACCAACACTTAATCAATCCAACACGATAACTTGATAAGGTTAGGTAAATTTTCTTAGTAACACTTAACCGTTTAATACATTTAATGGATGGGGTTAAGTCAACTCAGACCTAACTAATCTAAACATGGTAATTGGACGGGGTTAAGTTAATTTACACTTAACTAATCCAACTCGTTAGTTTGATGTGGTTAAGTGACCTATACTTAACCAATCTAACGTGAAAACATGATAAGGCTAAGTCACGAATCACTTGAATACGCTTGACCGATTTGACTCGGTAATTTGACAAGGTCAAGTTAATTTATATAATTAACCAATCTAAAATGATAATTAGACGAGGTTAAGTTATGGATTGCTTAATATACTTAGCCAACTTGACACATGGTTTGTAGGGTTAAGTCTTGGACTTGGATACTTAGCCAATTTTGACATGGTTTGTAGACGAGCTAAGTTATGAACTTAAGTGACACTTAACCCATTAGATAAACCCTAATTCGGAGGATTAGGTAAATAACCATAGTTAACAAGGATTATGGAAATAAGGCTAAGTGGTAAACCTTAGTTAAGGGAAACTAAGTAATAATTCTTAGTCAAGGAAATTTCGACCATTTCTTAGATAGATTAGTAACCCGATACGTTAGGTCAACGTTTAAGTATGCGTGTAGGAGCAGGCTATCTGATTTAGATAAAGGCTCCAACGAACTGGGTAACGAAGCAGCGGCTTCGGGAAACGTGAGGATATTCTTGGGATCCCTCTGTGAGCTGCCAGGTCATTATACTAGGCTCACGAGAGGTTGAGGTCTGCGGTAGAAGAACCAAGAATATGCCTTGGTTGCTATGCGAGCGACCTAAAGACTGGGGTGGATAGCAGTGAGTCGACGAATACATAAGGTGCCCGAGATAGCAAGTTCGTCGATCATCTACCATCTTGAGTCAAGCGTGTACGTACGGAAAGGCAGAGAACACCCAACAGACCATAATTGCTATCTAATTATGGGTGAGGTAGGCCGTAGGATGTGGGCTGGCCGGAGTGTAGTTGTCATGCAAGATTTTATCTTGTGTTGCCTTTCACTAGTTGAGGGAGGGGTCTCGTGGGACCATAGCCCCGTGTAGAAAAGCAGACCTTAGTATCTGCATCGGCAGATAAATCTAAAGCTCCCGACTGAGTCTTGTATTTCTTGTTTTACCCTGTGACAGGACTCGGATGGCACGATGCGATACATGTGCATACAGTTATAAAAAAAACGATTCACGATGAATGCGTGGGAAAAAGGGCGCGGTTGAGGGTTAGCGTAATCCCTAGTGGCCTAGGTGGTTTAACCCAAACCGAAATACGAAAGCATGCAATAGGTAAGCGTAATCCCTAGTGGTGCTAGGTGGCGTAAGTCCTAGTAGTTCAAACGATGATTCATATGGAAGAGCCTAGCTAGAACAAGGGTGACAGTCCAAACGATTTCAAGGATAATACGACATGAGGAAGCCCGTACGAGGTACGGCAAAGGACTGAACTTATATACATAGAAAGAAACATATGATTTGAGTAACCTATATATGCGATATATTAGGTTGACATAGACCATTACACGACTTTGAGTAAGGGACATTCATGGTTAACACATAACAAGGCTGGGATACTAGTACGGAGGGTGCAGAGCAAATATACATGTAAAAACCAGTAAAGATATATATATATATATATATATATGAAAAATTCCATAGAACGTTAGACTAAATAGATACCATGGGACGTGATGCTTGATAGGAACCTGACGGCCTGATACCTTGTTTTATCTGACATCGTAATTTATCATGACACCTTAGTTTATCTGGGTACAGTAGTTCATCCTATTATTTTGGTTCAGTTTATCTATCTTGACATCATCCTTGTGTTTACTTTCAGTTTATGCATGTCATGTCACCTTTATCTGTTTTTATGCTGGAAGTAGATAGGACTTACCAGTCTTTATGACTGACCCCGTTTCTTTCGCTTCTTGTCTTCCGTTCCCCCCCCCCTCCCCCAGGTTACAGGGAGGAAATACTGTTGTTTAGTTCAGACTTCTTCGGCTTGAAGGTCATCTTGGATGGCTTGGACTTTCCTTGGCTATGGCTACTTTACTGTTTTAATTGGGGAATAATTTATGAAAAAGGTTTCATGCTTCTTTATTTCAGCAAGACAGGTTTTGATGTACTCTGATGTAAAAAGGCTTTTGACCTCATTTATTAATGTTATGAAAGTTTGTTTTTACTTCCGCTATTTTTATATGTTCTGTCTTGTGATATTTCTGTGGATGTTTACCAATAATGCCCCTCCAAAGCTAGTGCATTCCCTTGCGAGTGACCCTAGCGGAGGCGGGGTGTTACAAATGTATTTTTTTATGCTTCTTTATTTTGTAAAGACAGATGATACTCGGATATTGTAAAGCAATCTTGTACAAACTATTTTATAAATAAAGCAAAATTTTATTTTCCGTTGTTTAATGTTTGTCTGTCTTGTAATTTATCTGCATCTTTTACCCATAATGCTCCACAGAAGTTAGTGCATTCCCTTTGTGAGTGACACTAACGGACGTGGGGTGTTACACGTGGTATTAGAGCTGAAGGTTACCGGATCAGATAAAAGATCTGAAAAATTATTTTCAAAACGGTTTTTAAAGAAGCATTTTCGAAAGAAAAGTTTTGTTTTAAAGACATATTCCCCAAAGCCATACGCATTGTCTTCTCTTCCTCTGTTTGAATTCTTGTCTCCTTCTTTCTTGAGTCTCTGGGGCTCCTGGCTTTCGGGGAGATAACCTCATCAAAGGGCGAAGTAGTGCCCGACTTCCATCTATAGCCGTAGTTGTTCCACTTACGGCCAGTCTTCTTTCAAGCTTAGTAGGGTCTTCGGTATGATGGAAGTAGCTTTCAAGAGATTTTCCAACATTGTTACACGGAAAAAGGATGAGGAATTCATGGATGTAGGTTTAGCTCACGAAGGACGAAGAAATTATAAAAGAGGAAGAATCTTCACTAGGGTATGATAGGGCATACGATTAAGGACAAGGGCAAGGATGAGGGACAAGATTTTAGAAGGGAAAGTACATGCTAAGCATACCTAAGAGATAGGTGGTAAAAGTTTCTGTTGGAAAGAGCCTAGTTTTTCTGTTCGTACTCTTTCCTTCGGTTTTAGCGCTTTGCATTTGTTCATATTTGCTTCCATAGTTGATCTCTGCACCTTAGTACTTGTATAGCAGAAAGATCCCAATCTGTCTCAAACCCAGTGGGTGGTATGACCCGTTTATTTCTAGTTAGTAGGGGTTTGAGAATAGCTATCGAGTTTATTTATATCATATCACGTAGATCGTCCAAATTCGGAGGAGATATTCCTTGGGTGCTTGTCTGATATTGGTTTAGGCCTTTGGGGCTTGTACTTGAGGAATGTCGAGTTCGACTAGGATGGTTTGCGTGAGAGATGAATAGTTGTGAAAAGCGCGTAGTGACCTTTCAACCCTTATAGTTATGGCATGATGGATAAGATAGGAGGAGAGATCTTGAGACGACCCGAATTCCCGTTCTCACGGAAACAAGGTTATCTTTGGAATATAACACAGAAACATATAATAGCAGAACAGAATTAAATAAATACACCAGATATGAACAACAAAATATACTGGATAAAAGTAATCATCAGAGTTACACAGTATACAGGATCTTACTTAGTACAAATACAGTTCAGCTATACATAAATGTCTACAGCGGAAATAAACAAAATATGTACAATAGGAGCTGAACAGCATAAAGAGAAATAAATGATAGAATCCATCTTCAGCTCCAGCTATCCAGAAAGAAGAACCAGCTAAACCTGAATACAAGGCTGCCCGTGTAGAAAAAGGGGCACCCGAGTTTGAGAGTGAAACAAACTACGAGTCAGTCATGGGACTGGTATGAGAAATCCACTCAACACATATATATAATTGGCTAATCACAGGACCACGCCACTTTCGTGGAACGGGTTTACTCCATTGGATTGCCAGTGCTTTAAAACAAATCTTTCTTTTAAACATCGCTATGCTTCTTATAAAAAAATGAAGCCGTTATAAGACTCAGTTCCCATCACACAATGCAACGCAAACCGGAGGATAGAGTTTTTACCTTATAACGGCCAAAATATGCTTGATACGAATAAAACAAAGGCAATTGATATTATTGCTAGTGTTTATATGTTTTGAAAGCAATTTCAAATCATAACTATCAATCATAGACGGCATTAATGCCCCATACCACTATGTCGCCATATGTAGGTATACAATCAAAACCGCACGATGTCGTATTTGGAAATTGGATTTCCGTCATGAACCAAGGCAAAAGATAGTCCTTACCGAATTCGAGACGCTCTAGCCCGTGTCCCAGGCAAGTACTCAGTCAAGCCTTTGGATCGTCAGGGCCGGTCCACCGATGTGGATTAAAATGCCTGAACAATACGTTTCCCCGCCCTTTGGGGCGTCAACGAGCCAACGAATGACTCCATCGGACCCGGGTCGTCCGATCAAACCGAGGCGCCTCGCAACAGCAACAACCACATAGGTGAAAAGTATATAAATGTCAGGGCTGGTAGGTCACTGACACCACCCTAGCTAGAAAGAAACGCATGTCCTCCCTGAGGTCCTTCCTCCCGTTTTAGGTTCATACCGGGGTGTGAGGCTCGCGAATTTACGTTATACACAAAGCTACGCCACACAGGCGGTGCTTTGATCATCACCACAAGACTTTGCTTTTCAACAGAAGTCCTGATCACTGCATCTTAGCATGCCACACAGGCAATTCACACCGTGCAACTGATGGCTATCAATCACACAGAACAAATTCCCATGTCGGACACACAGTCCATTTACAAGTCCGTTCTGGGTCTGAACGAAACCGGAGGCACTAAATACCTCGCAAACCCTTCGATCACCACTCACGTCTGAACGATCACCACTCATTATCCATATTTCGGGATGCCTCCCAATCAGGACCTCGGTTACCATCCAAACGAGGTGAAGATCTCCGGTCTTCGACCACCGTCTTTATCTTCGACTTTCAATCGTCGGTCAATTATTTGAAATGAGAATTAACTCGGCCTTCTCAAATAATTCACGTATATTTAGAATTTCAATTCAATTTATTTCAATGGTTAAATTATTCGACAACACCAATTTTGTCCTTTAATGTAATTTTCACACCAAACACATTCAACCATCAAACATCACATAAATCAAGCAAATTCAGTTTATTTCCATTCCATATCGCTTATGATATTTTATAACTATTTATCGCTATTTTTATTTATTTTAAAATAGCCATTTTATTCAAAACGACGCTTCGGGCCATAACGTGGCCGTGGCGCTGTTTTTCTTCAGATTTGATTTACACATATCTGAAAATCTAACCGTTGGAACTTCACAAAATTTACATCATTAGAAAGGTCTTTTCAAAACGAATCCAACGGTTCCAGTTTCGGGAAAATCCGACGGTCGGATCTCCCGGTACAATCGTTTGAAGTTTCGATTTCAAAATACGAACTGCAGCGTCGTTATTCGATTAAATATATAATTATATTAATATATATATATAAATATAATCGCTTCTGGCGTTGTTTTTCTTCAGATTTGAATTAAACATTCCAGACAATCCAACCGTTGGATTTTTACAAGGTTGGTGCCGTTGGAAAGATATTTCCAAGGCGAACCCGACGGTTGAGGTTTCGGGAAAATCCAATGGTCGGATTTCCCGTACTAGTCGTTGGAAATCACGGTTTCAAAATACGAACTGCACGGCTTCGTTTCGTTTTAATTTTATTTATATTTATATATTTATATAAATATAGTTCATTCAACAATTTCAATATCGTTTTCACTTCAAATATTTTTCTAACACCTTAAATTTTGGAAAAATTTCGCCATAACCTCCCCTGCACCGGGAGCATCGGGAAATCGCAAATAGCGTCCCGGTCCTTCTAATCTCAAAAAGAAAAAGAAAAAGCCAAGCGGCTAGCCAACAGGCTCAAAATCATCACCCAAACAAATCAGTAAATGTGTACCTATTTGTCGGGCACAAAATTTTATTCCTCTTCTCTAGCCCCTTTGCTATAACCTGTTCAATGAATATGCATGTACATATATATACAGTTCATATCATTTTTCAATTTCTATTCGACTTCATATTTGATTTCTATTTGGTTTAAAAACTCCATTCATTCTAATGTTACATAAATAGGTGCAAATCATTTCATTAGCTAATTAATGAATATTTCAACTCATATATGTTTATTCTGAACAAGTGGCTATTTTTAACACTTCACATTTCAACGATTTATGCATACAATAAAAATGTGATTTTTATTGTAAAACGATTCATTTCAAAACACTATTTTTCTATATAGTTCATATAGTCGATAAAAGGTGATTTTTATTATCAAACAATTTATTTCTAAATATGAATACCATTCAACACATGAATTTCTAAACAACGAATGAATATCAATTCAACACATGAATGTTTTCTATAGTCTTTATATATAGATAAAAATGTGATTTTTATTATCGAACAATTATTTTCAAAATATGAATACCATTCAACACATGAATTTCTAAACAACGAATGAATATCAATTCAACACATGAATGTTTTCAGTAGTTTTTATATATAGTTAAAAATGTGATTTTTATTATCGAACAATTTATTTCAAAATATGAATACCATTCAACACATGAATTTCTAAACAACGAATGAATATCAATTCAACACATGAATGTTTTCAGTAGTTTTTATATATGGTTAAAAATGTGATTTTTATTATCGAACAATTTATTTCAAAATATGAATACCATTCAACACATGAATTTCTAAACAACGAATGAATATCAATTCAACACATGAATGTTTTCTATAGTCTTTATATATAGATAAAAATGTGATTTTTATTATCGAACAATTATTTTCAAAATATGAATACCATTCAACACATGAATTTCTAAACAACGAATGAATATCAATTCAACACATGAATGTTTTCAGTAGTTTTTATATATAGTTAAAAATGTGATTTTTATTATCGAATAATTTATTTCAAAATATGAATACCATTCAACACATGAATTTCTAAACAACGAATGAATATCAATTCAACACATGAATGTTTTCAGTAGTTTTTATATATGGTTAAAAATGTGATTTTTATTATCGAACAATTTATTTCAAAATATGAATACCATTCAACACATGAATTTCTAAACAACGAATGAATATCAATTCAACACATGAATGTTTTCTATACAATGAATAAATATAGTTTAAGCATATGAAAAAAATTCAAACACACAAATATTATTCAAAATTTCGGCAGCATAACGGCAGGGTAGTTAAACCGGCACCGTCCCTAGTACGGCTCCTCGCTCTACCTTAAAACCTCGCGGTTTTTGACAATGGGGATCATGCATCTAGTTCGCACGCAGGCGGCATGTATATATTTATTTCATTTCCACAAACTAATCCTATGTGGTTTCAACCAAATATTTCACAACCACAAATGGGTATTTTTCAACCAATATCAATCACAAACAATCCCAAACCATCAATTGCCATCAATCAATTTTCACAACGATTTCAACCAATAAATATCGTCCATGGTTTGTGGACGAGGGGCGTATATATATATATATATATATTTATATATAGCAATTTATATATAGCTATTCACTTTCATATCACACATATATATAATATTTTTAAATCAGAAATCTCACCAATAGCTATCCAACTTCACTTAGAGAAATCTTCGCCTTCCTGTCGCTTTCGCCCGTATTCTCTACATATGTAAAAATCGAATTTTTACGATGCTATTCAATATATAAAAATCGAATTTTCCTTTTACTTTCAATATAAAAAAAATATGATTTTTCTTTCCGACTTTCGATATATAAAAATATGATTTTTACTTTAAAACAAAATCAGTTTTTATACTTTTTAAAAATTTCAGTTTTTATACTTTTTAAAAATCCAGTCTTATACTTTAAAAAAATCAATTCAGTTTTATACTTTTAAAAAAATAATTCAGTTTTAAAATACTTTTTAAAAAAAAAAATCAATTCAGTTTTAAAATACTTTAAAAAAAATCAATTCAGTTTTAAAATACTTTTAAAAATTCAGTTTTTAAAATACTTTAAAAAAATCAATTCAGTTTTAAAATACTTTTAAAAATTCAGTTTTTAAAATACTTTTAAAAATTCAGTTTTTATTTTTAACAAAATCAGTTTTTATACTTTTATAAAATCAGTTTAAAGTTCTTTTAAAATCTGTTTTAACCCTTATAAAAAATCTGTTTTAAACCTTTTTAAAAAAAATCTGTTTTTATACCCAAAGTCGAAATTATTTTTAATGAATTAAAATAAAAATAAAATACCATAAAATACTTACAGTATTAAGAAGAAGGGGGGGATTTCTCTGGTGGCGGTCGGCTTCAGCTTCGCGAGCGAGGGGGGGAGAAGATGTCGTCGGCGATTGTCTTCTCGAGGGTGGCGCTCGGGGTTTGGTGGCGTCGCGATGGGATTCGACGGGGGGGGCGATGGCTTCGAGGAGTGGCGATGGCTTCGGGTCTTCGAGGTGGCGGCTTGGGGTTTGGTGGCGTCGCCGTCGAGTCTTAGGGTTTTTTTTTTGTTTCTTTTTTTTTTTGTTTCTGGTAATTGAATCGGGGGGGGGGGCCAGTGAAGAAGAATAAGGGGGGGAAGGGAATTAAAAAAAAAATTATTTTTATTATTATTTAATTGTTTAAAGTTGACTTTTACCCACGACCACGAAACGAGGCCCACCGCCTGTCGTCCATAGCGTTTAACCCCCATTCCGAACACAATGGGATATGTATCGCAAGCTGATTTGATTGTTACAATCAGTTTCCGTTGAATTTACATTTAAATCATTATATTGAATTTTAAACGTACATTTCAAATTACCGGGGCCACATACTAACTAGAAAAATTCCCGAAAAATATTTTCTAGCTTCGTATTGACGATACGGTCCTAACAAAACTAGTTTCGTCGAATTCTGAGACCGTTTGAAAAATGGCCAATTTCCAGTCGATTAAAATCAACAGAAACTGGTCAAACGCGTTTTCCTATGCCACGCTCACATATTGATTCGAAAAATTATGAAATTTGAAACCTAACAATAACTTGACCCTGCGGATCCAACAAAAGTGGTTTCGTCGAAATCCGAGGTCATTGGCAAAATATCCATTTTTAAGGGCCTGAATTCCATAGCGACTATTCAGAATTTTCAACTGGACATATCTTTTGATTCCCGCTATCAAATTTCGATTGGTCGGATTCGTTAGAAAGATATTCACTAACAGATATAAATATTTTTGGTTTCACTAAAATCCGGATTGTTTTGCACCCGGTACAGTTCGACAAAGTTTGAATTCAATTTTCGAAACTACAGCGCCCTTTCAGGCCTTATTTATAATTATAATTAATTATATTCGTTTTCAATCGTCGATTCAAACTTAGTTTTCATCGCCATTATTTAAAATATTTATTTTAAATATTTAAAATCCATTATTTTAGCCAATTTAAAAATTTTAAATTGGTTCAGATTTTCTGGGTCGTTACAATCTCCCCCACTTAAAACTTTTCGTCCCCGAAAAGGAATAAAGTCGAAAGTGGTTTGATAAATCTACTATTATACAACACAACAACCAACCCAATTGTTTTTAACCTTCAAAAATATACTAATCAAATTTTATATTCCTTTTCAAAATCATTCAGAGTATAGAATAAATAGTGCACATCCATGAAAAGGAAATAACAACAGAATAGAGAATTGAATGGTAGTGCCAAGTAGGGTAAATGTACCTTGCACCCGAGTCAATCAGAGATATCTACTCGGCACCTAGGATAAGCTTTCTGAATGCTCTCCTCAGTTTCCCAAGTACAATCTCGCGGATCTCCACTCCATTGCACTTTGACTAAGTGAACCTTCTTGTTTCTCAGCTCTTTGGTTTCTTTGCCGATGATCTTCAGCGGCTCTCGCCTCACGGCTAATTCTGGAGTAATTTCAATGTCCTGTTGAGCTGCTTCTTCCACGATCAAGTCTGGATCATGAACGTGCTTTCGAAGTTGAGATATGTGAAATACATCATGAACTCCAGGCAACCAGTCAGGCAGTTTGACCTTATAAGCGAGAGTTCCAATCCGTTCCAGAATAGGAAACGGACCAATGAATTTGGGTGCCAACTTTCCAGTTTTACCGAACCGGATAACTCCTCTCATCGGCGATACTTTCAAATATACATAGTCGCCAACTTCAAAGGATATATCTCTTCTTCTTTTATCGGCATAGCTCTTTTGTCGGCTTTGAGCGGCGAGCAGTCGCTTCTTAATAAAATCGACTTTGTCGGCAGCTTCTCGAATCATATCAGGACCCAACACAAGTCTATTTCCAGGCTCGACCCAACAAGCAGGAGATCGGCACGGTCTACCATACAATGCTTCGAATGGCGACATTGTCAGACTCGCCTGGTAGCTGTTGTTATAAGAGAATTCAGCCAAATGTAGATGGTCTTCCCATGATCCACCGAAATCTATAACACAAGCCCGCAATAGATCTTCTAAAATGCGATTCACCCTCTCAGTCTGACCGTCTGTCTGAGGATGATAAGCGGTGCTCAAGTTCAACTTCGTTCCTAGCTCGACTTGAAATGCTTCCCAGAATTTACTAGTGAATATTGTATCTCTATCACTGACTATACTGAGCGGCACTCCATGTAGTCTAACTATTTCCCTGAAGTAAATCTGCGCCAGACTCTGAGCAGTTCTGTTTGATCTGACAGGTATGAAATGGGCGGTCTTCGTGAAACGATCTACGATCACCCAAATACTGTCATTTCCTTTTCTGGTTCTGGGCAAACCATCAATGAAATCCATAGAAATATGCTCCCACTTCCAACCAGGAACTTCCAGCGGTTGTAATAATCCAACCAGTTTCTGTTGGTCGCTTTTGACTAGCTGGCAAGTAGGGCATCGACTAACATATATTGAAACGTCTCTCTTCATAGCCTTCCACCAGAATGTTCTTTTGAGATCGTTATACATTTTGGCCACGCCAGGATGGATACTCAGCTTGGACTTGTGACACTCGTCTAACACTTCCCTTTTGAGTTCGGGGATGTCAGGAACACAAATCCTTCCTTTCAATCTCAGGGTCTCGTCGTTATCTATTTGAAAACACGAGGGTTCACCTTTTTGAATCCTTTTGATCATATCTTTAATAAAGTTATCCTCCTTCTGAAGAATAGATATTTTGTCAATCAAGGATGTCGTGATAATAAAGCTGGCAATCATTACATTCTTTCGGCTCAGAGCATCGGCCACGACATTGGCTTTCCCAGGAGTATATATAAAGTCATATGCTGCAAGAAACTCCAGCCAACGCTGCCTCAAATTTAAGTCCTTCTGAGTGAACAGATACTTTAACGACTGGTGATCTGTAAACAATTCAAATCTCTCGCCCAGAAGATAGTGTCTCCAGATTTTCAAAGAGAATATGATAGCCAATAACTCAAGATCATGAGTTACATAGTTTTTCTCGTGCGGTTTCAGTTGACGGCTAGCATAAGCAATTACTTGGCCTCTTTGGATTAACACTGCTCCAAGGCCTTCTCTAGACGCATCAGTCCAGACTTTTAAATCCTGGTTGCCATCAATGATGGTTAACACTGGAGCTGTTGTTAGTCTCAACTTTAGCTCTTCGAAAGCCTCCTCACTTTCCTGAGTCCACTTGAACTTAGAATGCTTCTTTGTAAGCTTCGTTAAGTGACCAGATATCGTCGAAAAGTCTTTAACGAACTTTCGGTAATAGCTAGCCAATCCGAGAAAACTGCGGACTTCAGTGGGAGTACTGGGCTGTTTCCAATTCTGAATAGCTGTGATTTTGCTTGGATCCACAGCAATTCCTTCTTTCGATACAACATGGCCCAGAAATTTCACTTCATCTTGCCAGAATATACATTTGGAAAACTTGGCTTTCAATACATTCCTTCTGAGGATTTCTAGAACCTGTTCCAGATGCTTTTCATGTTCGGCCTTTGATTTAGAGAAGATTAGAATATCATCAATAAAAACCAAAACAAGTTTGTTCAGTACTCCTCTGAATACTCTATTCATCAGATCGACGAAATAAGCTGGAGCGTTACATAAGCCGAACGGCATTACTAACCACTCGTAGAATAAGTCGGGGCCTCTGAACGCTGTCATTGGAACACACTCTTCGGCAATTCGAAGTTGATGGAAACCTGTAGCTAGGTCCATTCTTGAAAATACTTGTGCTCCATTTAATCGATCCAACAAATCATCTATTCGCGGCAATGGATATTTGTTCTTTATTGTCTGTTTGTTCAGATCACGATAATCCACGCATAGCCGTAGAGTACCGTCTGATTTTGGGACAAATACCACTGCTGCACCCCAATCAGAGAAACTAGGCCTGATCAGACCTTTCCATACCAGCTGTCGTGTTTGATTGTCCAATTCCTCCTTCTCTTTCAAGGACATTCTTCGAATAGCGTGAACTACCGGCCTTGCATTGGGAATCAAAGCAATCTTGAAATCTATTTCTCTCTGCGGAGGTAAGCGAACAACTTCTTCGAACACATCCGCATAGTTCTTGACGACAGGAATGTCTTTGATGAGGTCGGGAATATTCTCTGCGACTTCAGGAACATTTTCTATTTGGGCTGGAGAAACATTCAAAGCTGCCCAGAAGTCTTTTCTATTAGCATTCTGACCTTCACAGGGAATGGTTATATAATCGCCTGATTTAATCCTCGCCTTTACGACTCTGTCGGCGCATTTAACTTCAGCTTCATATTTGGTCAACCAGTCTAACCCCAAGATAAGATCAAACTCTTTAAAATTCATGACGACGGCGATGGTAGAAAATCGATAACGGGAGAAAGAAACCGGCACTCCACAAACCCAATTGAGATCAATAGAACCCCCAACCGGATTCTGGACAGTCATGGGTTCCTTGAGCTTTTTCAAATTCAATTCCAGTTTCTTAGCTGCATCCTTTGAAATGAAGCTTCGTGACGCGCCTGTGTCAAACAGTACTTTAACTGGGATGTCTTTGATAGTTAGCGTGCCTTCTAAAACATCCGGCCTTTCCTGACTAGCTGAGGGCTCGGAAGTTTCTGCTACTTCATTTATACATACGGTTTCAGATTTCTTTGAGAGTTGGCACTCCCGTGCAATATGACCTGCCTGGCGGCACTTATGGCATCTCCTTTCCCCATGTGGGTTCCTTTGTTTCTTAGTGGGCTTGGATCCACCTTTTATCCGCTTCTTTAAGGGCCCGCAATTTATCGACAAATGCCCCTTCAGATGGCAGTTAGAGCAAGTAACAGTTGTTACGGGTTCCTTCTTAGATTTGGCCCTCTTCCTCTTGGCACTGGGCTTCTTACTGACCTCAGACGTTGTACTGGCCTCAGGACGATCCGTGTCAGACTCAATTTTATTACTAGAGCTGACTTCCTCCTCGTCGCGCAACATGCCTTTCTTATGGAGATCTTCATACTGATAAGCCATGTATATCATTTCAGAAAAAGGAAGCTTCACATGCCCCAATACTTTATTCTGATATTTCCTTTGAAGTCCGTGAATAAATCTCATATTTTTCCTCTTTGAATTTTGAATTAGATGAGGTGCAAAGTGAGCAAGTTCATTGAATTTCTTATGATATTCGGGAATGGTCATATCACCTTGTATTAGATAAGAAAATTCATCACATAATCTCTCGGTTACTTCGGGAGGAGTAAATCTTTCTAGGAAAATCACTTTAAATCTGTCCCAGGTGATATCACCTTCTGGATTATTTTTGATGATTGTTTCCCACCAGATTAAAGCTTCTTCTTTGAGCGCCCAAGATGCTACTAACCGTTTCTGGTCATCTCTCAGCTGGATATGCTCAAAGATTTTTTTGACAGAACTCATCCAAGCTTGAGTTTGAATAATTGATTCATTGCCCGAGAATTTTTCTCCTCCCAGATTTCGATATCTCTTGAATAGAGCCTCTAGATCGGGTTCTGTATTCCTTCTGTTTCTGACACTCATTTTTCTAGTACTTCTGCAAATGGCAGATCAAGTGTCAGGTCACAGAAAAGGTATTTTAAAAATATAGAAACACATACTTTAAATGTAAATGTGTCTATCGAGGTGAAATTTCATTCTGCTTTACTCATACTAGGATATTGCTGATCCTATCTGTATTGAGTTACCCGTCCTAGAACACTACTGGTTCCATTTCTGACGAGTTCGTTCAAATGTTATATTCCAGAACTAAGCTTAACCAAAGCTCTGATACCACGATGAGACGACCCGAATTCCCGTTCTCACGGAAACAAGGTTATCTTTGGAATATAACACAGAAACATATAATAGCAGAACAGAATTAAATAAATACACCAGATATGAACAACAAAATATACTGGATAAAAGTAATCATCAGAGTTACACAGTATACAGGATCTTACTTAGTACAAATACAGTTCAGCTATACATAAATGTCTACAGCGGAAATAAACAAAATATGTACAATAGGAGCTGAACAGCATAAAGAGAAATAAATGATAGAATCCATCTTCAGCTCCAGCTATCCAGAAAGAAGAACCAGCTAAACCTGAATACAAGGCTGCCCGTGTAGAAAAAGGGGCACCCGAGTTTGAGAGTGAAACAAACTACGAGTCAGTCATGGGACTGGTATGAGAAATCCACTCAACACATATATATAATTGGCTAATCACAGGACCACGCCACTTTCATGGAACGAGTTTACTCCATTGGATTGCCAGTGCTTTAAAACAAATCTTTCTTTTAAACATCGCTATGCTTCTTATAAAAAAATGAAGCCGTTATAAGACTCAGTTCCCATCACACAATGCAACGCAAACCGGAGGATAGAGTTTTTACCTTATAACGGCCAAAATATGCTTGATACGAATAAAACAAAGGCAATTGATATTATTGCTAGTGTTTATATGTTTTGAAAGCAATTTCAAATCATAACTATCAATCATAGACGGCATTAATGCCCCATACCACTATGTCGCCATATGTAGGTATACAATCAAAACCGCACGATGTCGTATTTGGAAATTGAATTTCCGTCATGAACCAAGGCAAAAGATAGTCCTTACCGAATTCGAGACGCTCTAGCCCGTGTCCCAGGCAAGTACTCAGTCAAGCCTTTGGATCGTCAGGGCCGGTCCACCGATGTGGATTAAAATGCCTGAACAATACGTTTCCCCGCCCTTTGGGGCGTCAACGAGCCAACGAATGACTCCATCGGACCCGGATCGTCCGATCAAACCGAGGCGCCTCGCAACAGCAACAACCACATAGGTGAAAAGTATATAAATGTCAGGGCTGGTAGGTCACTGACACCACCCTAGCTAGAAAGAAACGCATGTCCTCCCTGAGGTCCTTCCTCCCGTTTTAGGTTCATACCGGGGTGTGAGGCTCGCGAATTTACGTTATACACAAAGCTACGCCACACAGGCGGTGCTTTGATCATCACCACAAGACTTTGCTTTTCAACAGAAGTCCTGATCACTGCATCTTAGCATGCCACACAGGCAATTCACACCGTGCAACTGATGGCTATCAATCACACAGAACAAATTCCCATGTTGGACACACAGTCCATTTACAAGTCCGTTCTGGGTCTGAACGAAACCGGAGGCACTAAATACCTCGCAAACCCTTCGATCACCACTCACGTCTGAACGATCACCACTCATTATCCATATTTCGGGATGCCTCCCAATCAGGACCTCGGTTACCATCCAAACGAGGTGAAGATCTCCGGTCTTCGACCACCGTCTTTATCTTCGACTTTCAATCGTCGGTCAATTATTTGAAATGAGAATTAACTCGGCCTTCTCAAATAATTCACGTATATTTAGAATTTCAATTCAATTTATTTCAATGGTTAAATTATTCGACAACACCAATTTTGTCCTTTAATGTAATTTTCACACCAAACACATTCAACCATCAAACATCACATAAATCAAGCAAATTCAGTTTATTTCCATTCCATATCGCTTATGATATTTTATAACTATTTATCGCTATTTTTATTTATTTTAAAATAGCCATTTTATTCAAAACGACGCTTCGGGCCATAACGTGGCCGTGGCGCTGTTTTTCTTCAGATTTGATTTACACATATCTGAAAATCTAACCGTTGGAACTTCACAAAATTTACATCATTAGAAAGGTCTTTTCAAAACGAATCCAACGGTTCCAGTTTCGGGAAAATCCGACGGTCGGATCTCCCGGTACAATCGTTTGAAGTTTCGATTTCAAAATACGAACTGCAGCGTCGTTATTCGATTAAATATATAATTATATTAATATATATATATAAATATAATCGCTTCTGGCGCTGTTTTTCTTCAGATTTGAATTAAACATTCCAGACAATCCAACCGTTGGATTTTTACAAGGTTGGTGCCGTTGGAAAGATATTTCCAAGGCGAACCCGACGGTTGAGGTTTCGGGAAAATTCAATGGTCGGATTTCCCGTACTAGTCGTTGGAAATCACGGTTTCAAAATACGAACTGCACGGCTTCGTTTCGTTTTAATTTTATTTATATTTATATATTTATATAAATATAGTTCATTCAACAATTTCAATATCGTTTTCACTTCAAATATTTTTCTAACACCTTAAATTTTGGAAAAATTTCGCCATAACCTCCCCTGCACCGGGAGCATCGGGAAATCGCAAATAGCGTCCCGGTCCTTCTAATCTCAAAAAGAAAAAGAAAAAGCCAAGCGGCTAGCCAACAGGCTCAAAATCATCACCCAAACAAATCAGTAAATGTGTACCTATTTGTCGGGCACAAAATTTTATTCCTCTTCTCTAGCCCCTTTGCTATAACCTGTTCAATGAATATGCATGTACATATATATACAGTTCATATCATTTTTCAATTTCTATTCGACTTCATATTTGATTTCTATTTGGTTTAAAAACTCCATTCATTCTAATGTTACATAAATAGGTGCAAATCATTTCATTAGCTAATTAATGAATATTTCAACTCATATATGTTTATTCTGAACAAGTGGCTATTTTTAACACTTCACATTTCAACGATTTATGCATACAATAAAAATGTGATTTTTATTGTAAAACGATTCATTTCAAAACACTATTTTTCTATATAGTTCATATAGTCGATAAAAGGTGATTTTTATTATCAAACAATTTATTTCTAAATATGAATACCATTCAACACATGAATTTCTAAACAACGAATGAATATCAATTCAACACATGAATGTTTTCTATAGTCTTTATATATAGATAAAAATGTGATTTTTATTATCGAACAATTATTTTCAAAATATGAATACCATTCAACACATGAATTTCTAAACAACGAATGAATATCAATTCAACACATGAATGTTTTCAGTAGTTTTTATATATAGTTAAAAATGTGATTTTTATTATCGAACAATTTATTTCAAAATATGAATACCATTCAACACATGAATTTCTAAACAACGAATGAATATCAATTCAACACATGAATGTTTTCAGTAGTTTTTATATATGGTTAAAAATGTGATTTTTATTATCGAACAATTTATTTCAAAATATGAATACCATTCAACACATGAATTTCTAAACAACGAATGAATATCAATTCAACACATGAATGTTTTCTATAGTCTTTATATATAGATAAAAATGTGATTTTTATTATCGAACAATTATTTTCAAAATATGAATACCATTCAACACATGAATTTCTAAACAACGAATGAATATCAATTCAACACATGAATGTTTTCAGTAGTTTTTATATATAGTTAAAAATGTGATTTTTATTATCGAATAATTTATTTCAAAATATGAATACCATTCAACACATGAATTTCTAAACAACGAATGAATATCAATTCAACACATGAATGTTTTCAGTAGTTTTTATATATGGTTAAAAATGTGATTTTTATTATCGAACAATTTATTTCAAAATATGAATACCATTCAACACATGAATTTCTAAACAACGAATGAATATCAATTCAACACATGAATGTTTTCTATACAATGAATAAATATAGTTTAAGCATATGAAAAAAATTCAAACACACAAATATTATTCAAAATTTCGGCAGCATAACGGCAGGGTAGTTAAACCGGCACCGTCCCTAGTACGGCTCCTCGCTCTACCTTAAAACCTCGCGGTTTTTGACAATGGGGATCATGCATCTAGTTCGCACGCAGGCGGCATGTATATATTTATTTCATTTCCACAAACTAATCCTATGTGGTTTCAACCAAATATTTCACAACCACAAATGGGTATTTTTCAACCAATATCAATCACAAACAATCCCAAACCATCAATTGCCATCAATCAATTTTCACAACGATTTCAACCAATAAATATCGTCCATGGTTTGTGGACGAGGGGCGTATATATATATATATATATATATTTATATATAGCAATTTATATATAGCTATTCACTTTCATATCACACATATATATAATATTTTTAAATCAGAAATCTCACCAATAGCTATCCAACTTCACTTAGAGAAATCTTCGCCTTCCTGTCGCTTTCGCCCGTATTCTCTACATATGTAAAAATCGAATTTTTACGATGCTATTCAATATATAAAAATCGAATTTTCCTTTTACTTTCAATATAAAAAAAATATGATTTTTCTTTCCGACTTTCGATATATAAAAATATGATTTTTACTTTAAAACAAAATCAGTTTTTATACTTTTTAAAAATTTCAGTTTTTATACTTTTTAAAAATCCAGTCTTATACTTTAAAAAAATCAATTCAGTTTTATACTTTTAAAAAAAATCAATTCAGTTTTAAAATACTTTTTAAAAAAAAAAATCAATTCAGTTTCAAAATACTTTAAAAAAAATCAATTCAGTTTTAAAATACTTTTAAAAATTCAGTTTTTAAAATACTTTAAAAAAATCAATTCAGTTTTAAAATACTTTTAAAAATTCAGTTTTTAAAATACTTTTAAAAATTCAGTTTTTATTTTTAACAAAATCAGTTTTTATACTTTTATAAAATCAGTTTAAAGTTCTTTTAAAATCTGTTTTAACCCTTATAAAAAATCTGTTTTAAACCTTTTTTAAAAAAAATCTGTTTTTATACCCAAAGTCGAAATTATTTTTAATGAATTAAAATAAAAATAAAATACCATAAAATACTTACAGTATTTAGAAGAAGGGGGGGGGATTTCTCTGGTGGCGGTCGGCTTCAGCTTCGCGAGCGAGGGGGGGAGAAGATGTCGTCGGCGATTGTCTTCTCGAGGGTGGCGCTCGGGGTTTGGTGGCGTCGCGATGGGATTCGACCGGGGGGGGCGATGGCTTCGAGGAGTGGCGATGGCTTCGGGTCTTCGAGGTGGCGGCTTGGGGTTTGGTGGCGTCGCCGTCGAGTCTTAGGGTTTTTTTTCTTTTTTTTTTGTTTCTGGTAATTGAATCGGGGGGGGGGGGGGGCAGTGAAGAAGAAAAAGGGGGGGAAGGGAATTAAAAAAAAAATTATTTTTATTATTATTTAATTGTTTAAAGTTGACTTTTACCCACGACCACGAAACGAGGCCCACCGCCTGTCGTCCATAGCGTTTAACCCCCATTCCGAACACAATGGGATATGTATCGCAAGCTGATTTGATTGTTACAATCAGTTTCCGTTGAATTTACATTTAAATCATTATATTGAATTTTAAACGTACATTTCAAATTACCGGGGCCACATACTAACTAGAAAAATTCCCGAAAAATATTTTCTAGCTTCGTATTTACGATACGGTCCTAACAAAACTAGTTTCGTCGAATTCTGAGACCGTTTGAAAAATGGCCAATTTCCAGTCGATTAAAATCAACAGAAACTGGTCAAACGCGTTTTCCTATGCCACGCTCACATATTGATTCGAAAAATTATGAAATTTGAAACCTAACAATAACTTGACCCTGTGGATCCAACAAAAGTGGTTTCGTCGAAATCCGAGGTCATTTGCAAAATATCCATTTTTAAGGGCCTGAATTCCATAGCGACTATTCAGAATTTTCAACTGGACATATCTTTTGATTCCCGCTATCAAATTTCGATTGGTAGGATTCGTTAGAAAGATATTCACTAACAGATATAAATATTTTTGGTTTCACTAAAATCCGGATTGTTTTGCACCCGGTACAGTTCGACAAAGTTTGAATTCAATTTTCGAAACTACAGCGCCCTTTCAGGCCTTATTTATAATTATAATTAATTATATTCGTTTTCAATCATCGATTCAAACTTAGTTTTCATCGCCATTATTTAAAATATTTATTTTAAATATTTAAAATCCATTATTTTAGCCAATTTAAAAATTTTAAATTGGTTCAGATTTTCTGGGTCGTTACAGATCTCTAATCATCCTAGTATATACACTTGGTTGACATCTGTTTATTTTGGAAATGGATGTTAGGAACTTCACAATCGTGAAGTTAAATTGGTTAAGATATAGTGGAGTAAAGCTCGAGAAGGCTAGATACTAGCATCATACCCTTTTTCTTAAGGGTGCATCCTTGATTTCTCTGTTTAGGAGCTTTACGCATAGTTGTTTCTCTCTTTCCAAAGTATATCCTCTATGTCGCATCTGCGATCTTTAGGCAGAAGCCAATGAATGTAAACATGCATTTGAAACATGTTATGGTTGAATGTTTGCAAGTGGTTGCAAATGGTTGCTCGTGGATGCATATGCATACGTATTAGGCACTAGATCAAGTTCGAACGCTTTCATATTGCATTTACATATATGCATTTGTTTGTAGGTTGAACTTGATATAATATCATATGGATGTTGCATATGGATGAATGGCTGTGCACGCATGTAGTATATACATGACTAGGGATGCTTGCATACATGATTGGACGCATGGCACAGACATGATTTGCATTAAGGAGGTCAACTGAATCAGTAGACCGCCTGATTTTGCATTAGATAAAGACATATACACACACTATGCATATGAACATGAAAGCAGTAGAAATCTTTTAAGGACAATAAATGCTTGTGATTGAATGGTTGAGTAGATGGGTGATTGGATGGTAGGACACATTCTTTCTAACTTGAAGATTTCGGGGACGAAATCCTAAAAGGAGGGGAGAATGTAACACCCCGAATTTTCTGATAACACTAAGGTTGCTAAAATAATAATAAGTGTGTAAAAGTGGGGATGTATCTAATATGCATATAAAAATAATAATAAGTGTGTAAAAGAGGGGATGTATCTAATATGCATATAAAAATAATAATAATTGTGCAAAGGGGGGATGTATCTAATGTGTACGTATTTATATGAATTAACAAATAATAGTAAATGTTGATAATGTACATTAAGAGAGTAATTATGGCATAAGTAAAATTAGGAATTATTTACATATAGGATTTGTCCTAAATGAGAAATGTGTACATTGTAGAATATATATATATATATATATATATATATATATATATATATATGCTAAAACATGAAATTACTTGTAATTGAAATAGTAATTATGGCATAATACAAAATGGGGGTAATTTGCATGCATAGTAATTATGACATAATTTATAATGGGAGTGATTTACAGTCCTTAATTGTGAACATAATTGGCCTCTTTTGAAATTGATGGCCTTGATTAACCCTAGCATTATCGGACGGCTCAAATCAAAATGCAACTCTATAAAAAACCTTAGGTCTCCAACTAAATATTCACATGAAAATAAGAGTTGAAGCCGCCATGCTGTCGAATGAGAATTAGAGGGAGCCTCCATTTGAAAGAGATGAACAACAAAGCTAATACAAGTAAAAGATTAAAGCTACAACAAATAAATCAAAACAACATCTACAAAAAAGGATAGCATCACCAAATTCAGAATTCAGAATTCAGAATTCAGAATTCAGAATCCTGAATACAAGATTCGTCATACGTTGTAAGTAGAGTGCTATTCCGATATGAATAACAATTGGATCTTGATTTGTATAAAATGTAAATGGAATTGTACATAATTTGTAGTGATGATAATTCTTAATTGTGTGATGCTATGATCCAAATTATAAATGAATTGGAGATGTTGTGGTGTGATAATATTAGATCTATTGCGTATTTGCAAGTACATGATTCATAGTGACACTTATATGCTTGTGGTAGTTTGTTACAACCAAGTTGAGATTCATGCAAGTATGTGATCCACTATTATGTCAACATAACTTAGACCCTTGAACATACATGACTATGATCATTGCAAGTGTAGCTTTGACCCTTTTTGGTAACATGATTCATATAAGTTTAGGTTGGAATAATTCTAGTTGAATCATACTTTTGTATTAGTGACAAAAGTAAACACCTTTGTGAACACCTAATGACTTTATGGACATGACTAGTTTATGTTTAGTGTTATGCCTAAATGAAAATATATTTTAGGCTTATGTTGTTATCAAAATCATGTGATAATATATGTGACACCTAATTGAGTAGATTCATATTCTAGAATGCAAGTTTACGTAATTTGATTGAAACTCATGATTCATGTTTAGGTTCATGTTTTATGTCAAAAATAGATGATATTACAATGCAAGTACACAAGCCTCTAATTTGTGTTAATTAAATGGCCATATTGCAAGTTCATGCACCTCTAATTTGTGTAAATTAAATGGCCATATTGCAAGTTCATGCACCTCTAATTTGTGTTAATTAAATGGCCATATTGCAAGTTCATGCAACTCTAATTTGTGTTAATTAAATGGTCATATTGCAAGTTCATGCACCTCTAATTTGTGTTAATTAAAATGGCCATATTGCAAGTTCATGCACCTCTAATTTGTGTTAATTAAATGGCCATATTGCAAGTTCATGCACCTCTAATTTGTGTTAATTAAATGGTCATATTGCAAGTTCATGCACCTCTAATTTGTGTTAATTAAATGGCCATATTGCAAGTTCATGCACCTCTAATTTGTGTTAATTAAATGGCCATATTGCAAGTTCATGCACCTCTAATTTGTGTTAATTAAATGGCCATATTGCAAGTTCATGCACCTCTAATTTGTGTTAATTAAATGGCCATATTGCAAGTTCATGCATCTCTAATTTGTGTTAATTAAATGGCCATATTGCAAGTTCATGCACCTCTAATTTGTGTTAATTAAATGGTCATATTGCAAGTTCATGCACCTCTAATTTGTTTTAATTAAATGGCCATATTGCAAGTTCATGCACCTCTAATTTGTGTTAATTAAAATGGCCATATTGCAAGTTCATGCACCTCTAATTTGTGTTAATTAAATGGCCATATTGCAAGTTCATGCACCTCTAATTTGTGTTAATTAAATGGTCATATTGCAAGTTCATGCACCTCTAATTTGTGTTAATTAAATGGCCATATTGCAAGTTCATGCACCTCTAATTTGTGTTAATTAAATGGCCATATTGCAAGTTCATGCACCTCTAATTTGTGTTAATTAAATGGCCATATTGCAAGTTCATGCACCTCTAATTTGTGTTAATTAAATGGCCATATTGCAAGTTCATGCACCTCTAATTTGTGTTAATTAAATGGCCATATTGCAAGTTCATGCACCTCTAATTTGTGTTAATTAAATGGCCATATTGCAAGTTCATGCACCTCTAATTTGTGTTAATTAAATGGCCATATTGCAAGTTCATGCACCTCTAATTTGTGTTAATTAAATGGTCATGTTGCAAGTTCATGCGTTCACACACCCCTTTTATGCTGCTTAGAATATATCATGTTCTAGGCTTTCCCTTTTTATGTTTCTAAGTTGGGCTGAAATGTTGAAGCCCAACATATGTCATAATATAGCAAACATATAAAAACGGGGGTAATAACGTTGGGGTAAAAATAAAACATATGTGTTGGCATGTTTGACACATGCCAACGACTTGAGAACATTTATTTGGTATAAGTTATTATACCCAATAAGAATGAATTTGAATAATGGGCCGCAAATATTTACATATAAAATGGAAAGAGACAAAATATGTAAACTAAGAAAATATGATGTAGGTAGGCCTAAAATCATGAAATGGGTTAGGGCCATGATTGGTGTAAACCTTTACACCATTAGTTTTAAAATTAAAATATATGACATCCCTTCTAATCACATACACCAAAATGTTCTAGGGTGACAGAGAGGATAGTGTCTAGGCTTGGGTTTGGAAAATACAAGTTTCCTGCCCTCCCTGGCTATCCCTAACTGATCCAATGGACGGGATGGTTATGAATTTAGAAAGATGTCTGACCCGAGGTTAGACTGAGTTGTGGTGTAAACCTGCCCGGAACCGACCGACACATCCAGTAACCGCAACGATACCTGTCTAATATGAGTGGTTAGTGCTTTAGTTAATAAATTAAGGCTAAGTCAGGATTGATAGGGTTTATTCAATTAAATAAATACTTAACCAAATTCAACATATTAACTAAATTGGTGGGTAGGGTTAAGTTAATCTGGACACTTAACCAATTTAATATGTTGACTAGGGGAGTGGGTAAGGTTAAGCAAATGTTTAACCATTATAGCATGATCAACTGGACTAGAGAGTGAGGTTAAGTTAATTAGAATACTTAACCATAGAAACACGTTAGTTAGACAAGTGATTGAGGTTAAGAAAAAAAATTAGAACTCTTAACCATGATAACAAGTTGATTTGACAAATGGGTTGGGATTAAGTAGTTAGAAATACTTAACCGATATAGCATGAATGATTAGAGTTAAGTAACAAGAACACTTAACCAGTGTAATTTGACTTGTAGTAAAGTTAAACGTGAATGGACAACACTTAACCATTATAACCTGTTAATTAAACAAGTAGTAGGGTTAAGTTAGCTAAGGAGACACTTAACCATTTTAACAGGTTACTTAAACAGATGGTGAGGTTAAGTTAACACAAGGAGGCAACACTTAACCAGTATAATCTGAGTTGTGGTAGGGTTAAGTCAACAGGAATAACACTTAACCATTTTAATATGACAAAAGGGATGGGTTAAGTTAACTTGAATTGACTAATGACACTTAACCAAACCAACTTGACGAGAAAGAAAACTAAGTAGTAAACCTTAGTTAAAAGGGGACTAAGTAGAGAACCTTAGTTAAGAAAACAACGGTTCTAGAAACTAAGTGGTAAATCTTAGTTAACAAAACTAAGTAGTAATTCTTAGTATAACACGAGAAGGAGCGGACGTCCATCTAATTTTAAAATAAGGCTCCAACGAATTGGGTTACGAAGCCCGAGGCTTCGAGGGGACGTGAGGGTACTCTTGGTATCCCTCTGTGAGGCTGCAGATGATCCTCCTGGGCCCACAGAGGTTAAGGTCTGCGTTAGAAGAACCAAGGGTATGCCTTGGTTGCAAAATATGGCAACCTAAAGACTAGGATGGACCAGCGTGATTCGGCGAGAAAACGGTAGCCCTGTGATAGCAACTCGTCGTCTACCTACCATCTTCAGTCAAGCGAGACACGTGAAGCGGGGAGGCGGAGAACTCATACGGACCACATACTTGCTATCTAGTTGTGGTTGCGGGGTGTTGTTGGCCATAGATTAGTGGGGCAGATAGGGGCCTTCGTACAGTTCTCATTTTACAAGGGTGCCTTCCATTAGTTGAGGGAGGAGTCGAGTGGGACCATAGCCACTGGAAAAACAGACCTTAGCATCTGCATCAGCAGATATTGAAAGCTCCCGACCGAGTTCCGTATTTCTAGAGTAGCCCTGACAACGGAACTCGGGTAGCACATTACAGGACATGTGCATCTAGACAAGCGATAACGATTCGCGATACATGCGTGGGGAAAGTCTAGGAACATATACCACTCTAGGTAGTGTGTCCTAGACTAAAGGGCATCGTTCGATCGGATGCATAATTCCTAGTTAGACCTTGGTGGCATCAAACCCGAATCCAAGAAGCATTCAGCAGATAGCGTAAAACTCTAGTAGAAGCTAGAAAGCACTTGATAAGAAACCCTAGATTAGATCTAGGTAATAAATAATAAATGTATGCCTGAAGGCAACCGAAACAACCAGAATTGGGATCACGTTAACATTATTAGTTTGGACACTAGTTAGGTGGTGCAGAGATTAGTATGGGGTACGACAGTAGATTCGGTCCTAGACAACTTAACTTAGTTTATGGTGCTTTCCCATTTCCAGTTTATACTTATCATGCTCTTTTTCTTATCCATAGACTGAATAGTCACTAGACTTACTCAGGCTTTATGTCTGACTCTACTTTTCTTTCGTCTTCTTTCCTTCCGTTCCCCCCCCCCCCAGGTAGTTGAGGAGGGAATAGTACAACTCAGGTTAGATTGGACCGCTGCTCTTTCCAAGCTCGAAGATTTGTGGAAGTTTTGCTTGGATTCTCTTTTCTATTGCTATGGCTGGCTCATGCTATATTGGGGAATACAAATGTATTTTTTTATGCTTCTTTATTTTGTAAAGACAGATGATACTCGGATATTGTAAAGCAATCTTGTACAAACTATTTTATAAATAAAGCAAATTTTATTTTCCGTTGTTTAATGTTTGTCTGTCTTGTAATTTATCTGCATCTTTTACCCATAATGCTCCACAGAAGTTAGTGCATTCCCTTTGTGAGTGACACTAACGGATGTGGGGTGTTACATACATCCTTTCACTAGGATTGCAACATATGTCTGAACAAATTTGCCTCAATACAACACTCAGAGTAGAATAACTAACAGCGGAAATCCAAATACTATATAGTAAGAGAGATAATACACCAGCCTCCTGCTCGCCTACAGACTACTACATCGTCTACACTAAGCAATCACTTGTCTCCTGCCACTTAGTCTGCCCATCCAAAAACGGATGAACGGCCCAAGGTAATAAGAGGGAAACATAAAACCTTGAGTTATACAACAGTCTTAGCGAGCGATAAAACAGCTAACAAATATCATCAACGTTGTATATGAAGATAGTTAGGTTTACCAACCACAACCCAATAATAGAGGGGAACTTACACCCATCTTCCCCACATCCGATAGTGATAGCCTTTACATCAAACAATTCAACCATTCATTCATGGAATCCAAAACACCCATTCAATCATGGCAAAGCACTCATGGTATGCAAATTATGTATCTCATTTAAACCAAATAATCAAACATCCATGACTGACAGTAGCAATCACCGACAACCCTGCTTCGAAACCATCGCACTCGTATGACTGACCCATACTGCCATCCATCAAGGGATAATGGTAACACCGGTTCTAACCAAACTACTGTACGTCCAACGTACATTTGCCTCCCAAAGACAACGAGGCCCATCCAATGGGTCCAGGGTACTCAACTAGTCCAACTAGCCTTTTAGGTGCCCTATTATACCCTCGCTTTGTGTCAGTTAGAACTTATGACAACGATAACCCCTTTATAACTCTAGCCGGCATCACCGGCGACCATCCACAAACTCAGACCCCAGTCCCGAGTATCCACTACCCATAAACTCAACCCCAACTTAAGTTGTCTCCCCACTCATTGCATCCCCAAGATCAACGATCAACCATTATTTACGAGTTCAAGTCCAACTTGAGTCGCCTTTATCTTCGTTGCATCTCCTTGATCAAGGAACCCATCCTATCACTTTGACATTCCCCATCCACTTCGAAGTCATCATCACTCTCAAACCTGAGAAAAACATCAACATATGGTTCATCATTAATTTGTAGAATTCATCACTTAGCTACGGAAACTACTACGTCACAGCCGACCCGGAACTCCTTGGCCCGGAACATTCCTCCCTAACCGATCCTTCTCTGACCGATCCCTTACTGGACCGATCCCTCACTGGACCGATCGCTCACTGGACTGATCCCTCGCTCGGACGATCTCTCACTCGACCGATCCCTCATGGACCGATCCCTCCCTCACTGGACCGATCCCTCGCGCAGCCGATCCCTCACTAGACCAGACATGCATGATCAGACATGCACGGCCATACATGCACGACCAGACATGCATGACCTGACATGCACGACCAGACATGCATGATCAGACCACAAATTGTACTACATTGTACTGCATGATCAGACATGCACGACCAGACATGCATGGCCAGAAATGCACGAACAAACATGCATGACCAAACCACAAATTGTACTATATTGTACTGCACGACCAGACATGCACCACCAGACATGCACGACAAGACATGCACGACCAGGCATGCATGATAAAACCACTAATTGTACTGCATGACCATACATGCACGACCAGACATGCATGACTAGACCACAAATTGTACTACATTGTACTACACTTGTACTGCCTCGACCCGTGGCCTGTACACTCGACCAGAAACCTGCACAGCTCCAATTTAAGCCTTATTTCGACCAAAACTTCACCAATCGACTATCTCAATGAAATATATTCATCCAATTCATCAATTACAACCAAAAACATGTTATGAAACCATTATCAACATGAATATGACGATTTTCACCAAAATTATGCAAACCACTCCCAAATCATGATAAATGATCATATTAACAAAAATGATAGATCTAACTTGCATAAATGCATGAAATAGCATAGGAATTACCGGTTTTAACTTACTAAATCAGATCCTAAGGTGATTCATATGAAATGGAACTTACTATGATGTAGAATATGGGAAACAACTTGAATTTGATGAAAAACATAACCAAACATTCATATACTTCACTGAATCCACGTGAGAGACGCAAATCACGCACCAATTCTCCAAATCAAAGCAAAAACAATGAAGTAAGATTCTGGACAGCAAGGAACTTGATCCAAACTCCTTGATTCGATGAACTCTCCTATGTAACGGTGTAGATCTAACCTCAAATTGTGTAGACACTACTACAAAAGTGGGCATATTCGACACTAGTTTTATGTGGCCGTAGATCAAAAAAGCATTGTCGTAGGGCATTTTTTTAAATAGGCAACACCAGAGGGGCGTAGCATCCGCGGCCGTTGCATTAGCCCTCTAAGGTAACGCTTTTGCCCATCTACGGCCATAAAAAGAAAGTGTTGCATTATAACCGTAATGCAACACTATTTGCGCGTAATGCAACAATACTAAGCTTTGCCTTAAGCATTAGTAGTCTGGCTGTCAGGTCACGATAGTGGGACCACATCAGCTTTCCACGTAAGCTGCTAACGTGTCACACGACACGTCAGCTCCCTATGTCAGCTGCGTACGTGTCACACGCCACGTCAGTTGTCCACCTGTCACATGCCATGTTAGTTGTGGATCCCACGTGTCATACCATAGTTTTATTTAATGCAAAACCACTGCATTATGTAATGTAACACATTATCTCGAAATGAAACATCAGAAAAAATCAAACGCAACAGTCAAGAAGGAAAATGCTACATTAGAACACGAAAAATACAAAACTCTAATTGAAAATTCTGTAGTTTTAGCTTTGTACATAGAAAAAACTCATCCAAAACATTCATCATCACATTCAAATCACCCAAAACATTCTACATACCATACCAACTCTTCAAATATACCACAAATACTAAGCATTAATTGATAAATTATTTAAAACCTCAACTTTGTAATAAAACCACCTATTCTTTCCAATCTTGAACCTCTCCTCGAAGCGCTTCATCACCCCTTTACAAGCTTTAACTTTATTATCCAGTAGAGCATCAAGAGTGGCAACATCCTTCAAATCTACATCAAGTGTATAACTCGTCGGCGTGATGTGACTGTAATTCACAACCTTGTAAAAGCTTTCACTCTCGACTTTTTAGCTGTCTTTTTGGCCGAATCTTTTCGGATGTCCTTTTTGTGCTATTTGAGTATTCTTGCATCGAGGTATTTAAGTATTCCAACCTGGATAAAGATATGGTATATAGTTATCAAGTGGGAAGATTATGAGCTAATAAATTATTTATTCGATGAGTATTCTATAAGTTTCTGATCCGAAACATGATTATCAGAATATAATAAATTTAGACCAATCCAAAACATGATTATCAGAATGCTTCATTGACGTCAATGATCTCGAGTTGCTGGTGATGCATCATTGTATCAAATAAAGAAGTACATCATTCGTCCCAAAATACACATGTATGCACATGATGAATATGTCATGTTACCATATTTTAAAAATATTAAGTTTAGCTATATCAAAGATTTTAATATATGAACATGACCAATACAATTAAATGCTAAAAATACCTGGGCATTAGGCCTATTTGGAATGGCATTTCCTGAAGGTGTTGCAGGCAAATTCAGCTCTGCATCAAGATCCGATTCTTTATCAGGTTGAAGATAAGAAAGCGCGGAACTGGACTCATTTTTTGTTCCCATATCTGCTTCGAGAGCATCGAGCTCTGCATATGTCCAATACAATTAAATTAGTCGAGAAATATAAAGCATATAATTTTGTCAATTGAGATATGGTAGTAGTGTTCAGCTTACCACCCGTAAGATCTTCTTCATCAATGCCATCAGGAATGATGTAGTTGCTGCCCTTAAGCTCTTTATTACCCGACTTCAGTGTTTTTATCTATAATGACTGAACCATGTTAGCAACTTTATGATTATGTTAGGTTTCTAGATAACTCATAAAAAGTACAACAAGGTTGATGACCAACCTGCATAAGCAAATATAATGCAAAAGAAAACAAGAAACGAAACAAACATGAATACAGTACATGAAAAGAAGGACCCAAGGTACAGTCGATAATTTCATAAAAATACTACCATACGTGCATAATCTCCACGCACGAACTGCTCCATTTCTCTGAGCATTACTTTCATTATCTTCATCTGCAATCAGATATGACTTTCTATTATAGACACTATCCTATAACCGAGTTTGTCTAGAAAGGATCTTCATGTTATGTCTGTTATCAACTTGAAATTTGTAGTTGTGAATTGGTTGTTGGTTCACAGCATTCTATCCCACCGCAACTAAAAACCTGCCATCCATCTCAATACAATATCTCAAGAACTGCAACTCAAACTCATCCAATTGGCGCATGAGTTTAATAATAGTTTTGAAGAATATGCCTTTCAGGTAGGAGGTAACTGAATTTTTCAAAAGGAATAAATATGCAGTAGATAGTGAAACACTGTTTGACCAATGATCTTATCTCAAGCCGTAAACTACTCCCCTTTCTGCACAGTAGCAACCCAATATAAATGTAGTTCTAAAGACTACTACACAAAATCAATTTCTAAAGACTGCTACACAAAATCAATTTGAGCAACTGAATAATAAGTCACCTTTAATAGCTTTGTCAACATTTGAAAACTTCACTTAACAGCCTATGGTATTTTTATTGTTAATTTCATGGTTGATATATATATATATATATATATATATATATATATATATATATATATATATATATATATATACCCGAGTTTATGAAACTCAGGTAGGTAGATGTCTTGAGTTTATTAAAATCAGGAAAGCCCTCATAAAACATATATCGGTATGGTATGCTATAGATTACCACTTATTAAACTTATCTGGATTTTTATTGTTATAAGTTTTTACCATAATAACTCACAATTTTAATTGAAAATTGAAAATTACAAATATATTTTGAGAAAACTGTAAAATCCAGAAACTGACGGTGACAACGTAAAATACAAATATATTTTGTCAATGCAATCTATGTTCAAGATGCAATCCAAGTTATCACCTTAGGCCTTAGGCCTTTTGTACTATTTCAGTTCTATTTGGAATCTAAACATTACAAATAACAAAGTAATTGTGAAAATTGTACATCATATAAATGTATGTTCAAACTATATATTTTTGACTAAACTTAATACCATCCTGCAAGTGATGATCTGAAAAACAGCCAAAGTCAAAGTGATGAAGAGAATATTCACCCTACATCCTTCTGCATTCTTCTCTGAGCGGCAGCACTCACTAAGCCAAGTCATGAAACTGGTCACACTGAACAACTGAATTATCAGGAACACTCCAGCGTTGAAATGTGCCTAGTCATGTGTTAAAGATTAAAATGATATTTCAATTCATGTTGTTTATTTATTCTGCTTCAAAACCAAAACAAATGTACACCCACTTGATCAAAATTCAAATCCCCTGATCATTTGATGCATTTTATCAACGTTTTAAAACATTAAACATACTAAAGTGCATCAATGAATTTTTGAAATTCTTCCAAGATCAAAACAGTTATTGAAATTCTACAGTCATTTCCGAGATACAATCACTGTGACTCTATAGTTTTGAGCAATGATGAATGTTTGTGCAACAGAAATCTATGACTCTTTTTCAACAAAAAAAATAGCTTCTTTTTAAATTTTAACCTGAGCAACTGACCTGAATCTGGTTTCTAAAGAATATTAGGTAAATAAAATAAATTATATTATCTACTAACAGCAAGGATAGAATCCACAGAAGCTAATACGAAGAACGCCTTCAGTACCCAAGCAATATTTAGTGCCATGACTTTGAGCAACGCAAAGATTAGTGCAGCACCATGAATTTTAAATCGGTAAGTATTGCCTTAAAAAATTTCTAGCAGCCAGCAGTTAGTAAACCTGGAGTAAAAGAATATAATAAAACAATATAACATAATGATCATACTTACTACATGGTTCAACCGTGATATCATGAAAAAAGTTGTTCTTAGATGTATCAAAAGGAAAACCGACACCATTAAGAAAATCTAATTAGCCAAGCAACCCCAAAGAAATACCCTGATAAATTCAACTTAATAAACAGAATGCTTTCAATTTTTCCCAGCAAATAAAAAATATGTTTTGATTTTAACAAAGCAGAGGTTCTTCTAATGGTTGGGGAAACAAAATAATTACTGATAAATCAAGATATAAGAAAGCATGCAAATAGATGGTAAGAAGAACTTTACCTAAATGGAATTGAGAAACAAAAATTTATAAAGTTTACCACCTTAATATCCAGATTCAGAGAATGATTTGATAAATCCATGTGTAGATCTTAGTTGTTGAAATCCGATGTCAACTGCATTTGCTCCTCGGTCATTACTTTGATTGAACGTCACTCAAATAGGTTTAACGATGATTTGGGAAAATAATTGCATTGCATAGTTCATTGTTTGTGGATAGGTGGACGAAATCGACTAATACTGTGCAAATAAAGGTCATAAAGAAGGAGAAAAAAAAAAACGCATTGCCAAAAAAAAAAAAAAAAAAGGTTTTGAAAAAATGTGTACTTGGGAATTAGGGATACGGGAATGATGTCAATCGGTTATAAAAGAGGCAAGGTGGAATGCAACTGATAAAAATCCTTGTTAAAAGAAAATTGGAGAACAAAAGGCAGAGATTGGGAGTAATGAATTTGAAGATGATGGAATGAAAAGACGACAAGCGGTTAAAGCTTCTGGGGTTGGAAGGGGACAGCTGCAAATGGTGATTAAAGCTTCTCGGAACAACGATTAAAATTTTATTTTGAAAAAGGAAATTTTGTTATGAAGTTTGGAGGGGGAAATTAAATTTGGGGAAAAAATTTGTGTTATCAACTTGAGGTTAAAGCGAAGGAAGAAGACGACGTCGTATTTCGTGTGAAAGGTGCAAAAATTCGCAATAAATTTCACGTAGCGGGAAAATAATGCGAGATGGTTGTCATTCATTGGATGATGGGGTAATGTCTAAGATAGAAAGCCGGGATCCGTTTGAACTGTTGGATGTTATTCAAAAAATTATGCTGATAATGTTGACCGTTGAGCTGGATTGTATATATATGTAATGTCACGCTTTTAACTGGTGTTGCACGTCAAAACACGAGAATTCTCACCGGAACAGTGTATTCATGTCAAATACAACAACATATGAATATTGTTGCAGAAGATCAAAAAAAAGCATTGCTTTCGCCATACTTTTCATGCAACGCAAACAAATTAGTGTCGAATATGCTCATTTTTGTAGTAGTGAGATCTTCGATTTCCTAAGCTTAGATCTCGATTTTAATGGTGGAAAGGTGTTAGAGGAAGTAGGAACATAGGTCACCAAATGAGAGAATGGTGGAAGTAAATTATTCTCCATACCTTCCATCCCCTATTTATAGCATTCCACCAGCCCACTAATGAGCCTCTACAAATCAGCTCATCAAGGCTCCCAAAACCTGAACAGCAAACTGAAAAACCTTAAAACAGATATTGCTCCCAAACTGCTAAGCAAAATATTTAATGTAACCACTCTACGGAAAGGCAATCATCATTTCCTTTCCAATGGCATAGGTCTCACCCCCTAATTCGACCTGAATCAAAAGTTATTCCCTGTACAAGACTGATAGGGGAAAAATGGTCACAAACAAAATTGGTAAAAATTATGGACATGTCTCACATTCCCATAAGCAACATATTAAAATATGAGAATGATCCAACCCTCAGACAATAAAATAAAAATATTTTACCATCTTCTGATATGAAAAATGTGGGCTGTTATATTCTCCCCTCTTAGAAATTTCGCCCCCCAAATTCCAACAACCGAAAACAGCCACAATGTGGATTTCTTACCACTAAACTACAACCACAAGAATAATTCATCAATTTTGAGTGATGACATCCCCTTGGGACCTCATTCCTTAATGCATCGCATTCTTAGGCCTATTCAAGTTCTGGATTGCTACCATCTTAATGGAACCAACCGCTACTCCCTCTCCAGAACAACATGGCTTAAGAACCCAACTTTGCTCTTCCAGAAGTGATGCTTCGAAAACTTAGCTCTCGGCTCATGCTTTCGCACGTCTACCAAAAGAATTTTTAAAGTTCCATCAGTTTTGGTTACAAAAACAATTGGTGCATCCCATTCGGATATACTTATCCGAATGTATCTTTTTCCCAAAAGGTCACGTTCTCGCACCTCTAACTCCCGTTGTTTCTTAGGCGCCATCCACCTAAGAGATATAACGCTAGGTCTAACACATTCGACCTAATCGATTCCGTACTCAATCTCGTGATGTGGCTGCAACCTTTGTGACCTCGTCGAAGATACTATCCAACTCAACAGTGATTGGCACAGATGACAAGTCCCCCCTCCCCCATGGAATCCCAAGCGAATATAAATAGCTTGCGAAGACCCAGTCTTCTCGCTTACCCCTAATTACAATCATTCGCCCTTCCACATTTCTGACTGTCACTCTTAGCTTCTTGCAATCCACTATTGCCACATACCTCTCAAGCCAACCCATACTCAATATGATTTCAAATTTAGCGAAGTTCGAAACAAAGCAACCACACACAAATGAGCAACCATAACTCAACTATACTAGACCACAACAAAGCGTACACAACTAGACGAACCTTCAACTGGATTAGTTACAATCAATGGTCTATTACCACCCACGGGTTCCAAACCCAAGCAACAAACAACTTATTCCAAATAAATGAATGTGATGCTCCAGTATCTAATAACATACGAACCGAAACACCCCTAATTGGGAAGATTACCTTGAATAACAACACCCTTCCCTTTTTCCTCCACCGTAGGAGCTCTCGAAGAAGATGGAACAGATTCCACAGCATATGCCTTCCCAACCTGTTTACCCTTGGCTGGTTCTGGACAATTCTTCTTATTATACCTAGGCTTCCCACAGTTGAAGCACTTCTTCACACCTTCAGGATCCTTACAATCCCCTGGAATAGTGGCCCTTCTTCTGGCAGTTAAAGCATATCACATCACTCTTCTGCTTTTTCTGGCCATCTTTTCCTTCTTGTTTTGTTGCTTTCTCTTTTTGTCAGCTCCAACCTATTATGGTTTCGAAGCTTCCTTGGTTGTAGCGACAAAATTTGCTTCTTTAGAAAACAAGCTTTCATGTCTAACAGCTTTTTCCACAAGATTCTCAAATGAATCATCTGGATGTTCCACCAAGGGTCTCCCAATATAGGTATCCAAACCTATAACAAACTTCTCATTCTTATGATAGGGCGTACTAATATAGGAGTAGACGTATCTGGACAATGCCTCAAAATCAAAAACATAATCAAGCACCGACCTACCACTCTGTTTCAATTCCACAAATTTCTTAAACAAGGCTGACTTCTGAGCAGTGGAGATAAACTTCACCTCAAACTTAGCTTTGAATTGCTCCCATGAAATCTCCTCTTCCGGAGTCTCAAGTGTAACCAAATTCCACCACTCTGTGGCCCTGCCTTGCAACTGTCTTGATGCAATATTTCACGTAGTTGCATCATCCAACACCAAATCTCTAAAGATAAGGATACAAGAGTCTGAAAAGTCGGTGTGTGACTTAGAGTTGGTTTTTTATATGGATATAGTGGAATTGTATATGATAAGTTAACTAATAAGATACAATAGTTAAGCAGTTAAAATATGAGCTATATAGATATATCACAAGTAAAAGATAAATGCAGTAAGTAAAGACACCAGGAATTTCATACTGGTTCGGACTTCTCGCCCTACGTCTTGTCCTGAAGCTCCTCTTCGGAATTCACTGGCATGCCCTCTCTTAACCCTGAGCAATAGGTCTCAATACACCAGATAACCAGCAAGGATGTCCACGCCTGAGCACCCACACAGGACTTCACAAATTACAAGAGTTTTGACCTTTGTATGTGTTCTCTAATCAACACTAAGTAGTCATGATGAAGTACAACCTTCCTATAATCTTATCCTCAAGTATTTGAAGTGTATATGAAGATTTAAGGAAGTATGATGCTTGTTGAATCAAGAGATGTGAAATATTATCAAAAATTCAACAACTAACTTGAATTTAGAAGAGCTTTGGAATGCAATGAATATAGAATTACAAATCAAAAATACAAGAGAATAGAATGAGAATCGATGATCTGGAAAACATGTTTGTAGTTCTTATATAACTGTAGAAGAGTAGCATTCCTTCATGAAAGGTTTTAGCAAAATGTTGCATCCATTTCTATTCATAATTGAAGAGAAATCTCTTCATGAAAGAAGGCGACTCTTCATAACAAAAGCTTATGTTTCGAATCAGTCAACTGGTCTAGAAACCATCAGTTGACTGATTGAATCATACTGTAAAACATTTGGATTTAAAACCTTTTAAAACTAGTCGTTATTGTACAGAAACATGTTGACCAGTCGATTGGCTATATTTCCACCAGTCGACTGGTACAACTGAGTTTATATAGTCATGGTTTTTTAAAGCCTTATAATATATATATATATATGCCTTGTTTTGTACTTTCGTGTTATACTTGAGGATATATTTTAACATAATTCTAACACAACTAAATATATATATATATATATATATATATATATATATTTAGCTCTATGTCATGATTTCCATTGCTCTTCTCTTTGTTGACATCAATCAAAATTCTTGTTTTCAACATTCTCCCCCTTTTTGACTGATGGAAACATATTGCATTCTTGTTGAAAAGTTTTGAATTTCTCCTCCTAAGTATCTGGCTCCCCTTGAATTTCTGAAACATTTTGTTAGTTCATAATTTTATAAATTTACTAGTTTGAATCCTGCAACAATATGTTACTGTTTTGATACCAAACAAAAAGTCGGTGTGTGACTTAGAGTAGGATCTTTATATGGATATAGCGGAATTGTATATGATAAGCTAACTAATAAGCTACAATAGTTAAGCAGGTAAAATATGAGCTATATAGATATATCACAAGTAAAAGATAAATGCCGTAAGTAAAGACACCAGGATTTTTATACTGGTTCGGACTTCCAGCCCAACGTCTAGTCCCGAAGCTCCTCTTCGGAATTCATTTTCACGCCCTCTTTTAACCCAGAGGAATAGGTCTCAATACACCCGAGCACCAACAAGGATGTCCACGTCTGAGCACCTACACAGGACTTCACAAATTACAAGAGTTTTGACCTTTATATGTATTCTCTAACCAACACTGAGTAGTCACGATGAAGTACAACCTTCCTATAATCTTATCCTCAAGTATATGAAGTGTATGCGAAGATTTAAGGAAGTATATTGCTTGTTGAATCAAGAGATGTGAAATATTATCAAAGATTCAACAAGTAACTTGAATTTAGAAGAGCTTTGGAATGCAATGAATATAGAAGTGTAAATCAGAAATTAGAGAGAATAGAATGAGAATCGGTGATTTGGAAAACATGTTTGTAGTGCTTATATAATTGTAGAGGAGTAGCATATATTCCTTCACCCAAGGTTTCAGCAGAAAGCTACATCCATTTCTATTCATAATTAAAGAGAAATTTCTTCATGAAAGTAGGTGACTCTTCATAACAAAGGCTTCTGTTTCAAATCAGTCAACTGGTCTAAAAACCATCAGTCGACTGATAGAATCATACTATACAAATGTTTGGATTTAAAACCTATTAAAACTAGCCGTTACTATACAAAAACATGCTGACCATTCAACTGGTTATATTTCCACCAGTCGACCGGTATAGCTGAGTCTGTACAGTCATGGCTTTTTAAAGCCTTATAATATATATATGGGCCTTGTTTTGTATATTCGTGTTATACTTGAGGATAAATTTTAACATAATTCTAACACAACTCAATATGTATATACATATAAACGTAGCTCTATGTCATGATTTCCATTGCTCTTCTCTTTGTTGACATTAATCAAAATTCTTGTTTTCAATAGAGTCTATCCACCTTTGAACCTCTTCATCTGGCTCTGTTCCTTTGAATGGCTTCCCTCTAAGAGATGCAAAGTCCTTGCATAGCTTCGCAAAATCCACAACTCTAGGAACCTGCACCCTTACTTCTACCATGGCTGGCACTGGAGTGGGTACCCTTCATATGAATGCTTCCATCATGGCCTCAAACATGGTTGGGTGATCTGGTGCAGCACCATTTCCCCCTCCAGGCGCAACCCCTTCCCTAGCATTGCATCTCTTAGTTCGTCGACTCATTCTAAATCTCCAAATTAGAATGATTAGCCACTTGCAAGAAAAGCTTCTAAAAAAGTACAAATGATACTATACTACATGGTATTATATAGTATACATCCAACTGAAATCTACAAATACATCTCTTATACGTAATTCGTCCTCGAACTTTGGCTAAAATCATTAACAGAGCACTGATACCAAATGTGATGACCGCCCATAACCCCTACACTAAACAAGAGGAGAAGTGTGTTGAACGATGTGCCAAGCAGCTATGGACGATCATTAGAGTAGGTAAAGATCATCGGAACCTGTCGAAAATCTCACAGCGCAAGGATAAAATATAATAGTACATATACAACAGGTAATATTAGTGAAGCATATTTAAGCAAAAATCTAATATTTTCAAAACAACAAGAAAGTATATCCTTTCACTAGGATTGCAACATATGTCTGAACAAATTTGCCTAACTCAGAGCAGAATAACAAACAGCGGAAATCCAAATACTATATCGTAAGAGAGATAGTATGCCAGCCTCCTGCTCGCCTCCGAACTGCTACATCGTCTACACTAAGCAATCACTTGTCACCTGCCACCTAGTCTGCCCATCCAAAAACAGATGAACTGCCCAAGGTAATAAGAGGGAAAAATAAAATCTTGAGTTAGACAACAGTCTTAGTGAGCAATAAAACAACTAACAAATATCATCAACAAAGTTTATGAAGATAGGTAGGTTTACCAACCACTACCCAATAGCAGAGGAGAACTTACACTTATCTTCCCCACATCCGACAGTGGTATCCTTTACATCAAACAATTCAACCATTCATCCATGGAATCCAAAACACCCATTCAATCATGGCAAAGCACTCATGGAATCCAAATTATATATCTCATTTAAACCAAACAACCAAACATCCATGACTGACTCTGGCTATCACCGACAACCGTGCTTCGAAACCATCGCAATGTATGACTGACCCATACTGCCATCCATCAAGGGCTAATGGTAACCCCAATTCTAACCAAACTACTGTACGTCCAATGCACATTTGCCTCTCAGAGACAACTAGGCCCATCCAATGGGTCCAGGGTACTCGACGAGTCCAACTAGCCTTTTAGGTGCCCCTATTATACCCTTGCTTTGAGTCAGTTAGAGCTTATGACAATGATAATCCCTTCATAACTCTAGTCGGCATCACCGGTGACCATCCTCAAACTCAGACCCCAGTCCCGAGTATCCACTATCCACAAACTCAAGCCCAACTTAAGTTGTCTCCACACTCGTTGCATCTCCAAGATCAACGATCAACCATTATTTACGAGTTCAAGTCCAACTTGAGACACCTTTATCTTCGTTGCATCTCCATGACCAACGAACACATCCTATCACTTTGACATTCCCCATTCACTTCGAAGTCGTCATCACTCTCAAACCAGAGAAAAACATCAACGTAAGGTTCATCATCAATTCGTAGAATTCATCACTTAACTACGGAAACTACTACGTCACAACCGACCTGGAACTCCTTGGCCTGGACTGATCCTCCCTAACCGATCCCTCACTGGACCGATCCCTCGCTGGACTGATCCTTTACTGGACCGATCCCTCTCTCGCTGGACCAATTCCTCACTGGACCGATCCCTATCTCAACCGATCCCTCACTCGACCGATCCCTCACTGGACGGATCCCTCGCTCGGCCGATCCCTCACTCGATCGACCCCTTACTGGACCATACGTGCATGACAAGACATGCTCGACCAGACATGCACGACCAGACATGAATGACCTGACATGCATGACCAGACAACAAATAGTACTGCATTGTACTACATGACCAGATATGCACGACCAGACATGCATGACCAGACATGCATGGCCATACATGCACAACCAGACATGCATGACCAAACCACGGATTGTACTACATTGTACTGCATGACCAGACATGAACGACCAGACATGCATTACCAGACCACAAATTGTACTACATTGTACTTCATGACCATTCATGCACGACCAGACATGCATGACCAGACCACAAATTGTACTACATTGTACTACACTTGTACTGCGCTTGACCCGTGGCCTACACGCTCGACCAGAAACCTGCACAGCTCCGATGCAAGCCCAATTTCGACCAAAACTTCACCAATCGACTATCTCGATGAAACCTATTCATCAAATTCATCAATTACAACCAAAAGCATGTTATGAAACCACTATCAACATGAATATGATGATTTTCACCAAAATTATGCAAACCACTCCCAAATCATGATAAATGATCATATGGACAAAAATGATAAATCTAACTTGCATAAACGCATGGAATAGCATAGGAATTACTAGTTTAAACTTAATAAATCAGATCCTAAGGTGATTCATATGAAATGGGACTTACCCTGATGTTGATCTATGGGAAACAACTTGAATTTGATGAAAAACATGACCAAACATTCATATACTTCATTGAATCCACGTGAGAGGGGAAAATCACTCACCAATTCTCCAAATCAAAGAAAAAACAATGAATTAAGATTCCGAACAGCAAGGAACTTGATCCAAACTCCTTGATTCGATGAACACTCCTATGTAACGGTGTAGATCTAGCCTCAAATGGTGTAGATCTTCGATTTCCTAAGCTTAGATCTCGATTTTAATAGTGGAAAGGTGTTAGAGGAAGGAGGAACATACGCCACCAAATGAGAGAGTGGAGGAAGTGAACTATTCTCCATACTTCCCACCCCCTATTTATAGCATTACACTAGCCCACTAATGGGCCTCTATAAATCAGCCTATTAAGGCTCCTAAAACCTGAACAGCAAACTAAAAACCCTTAAAACAACGATTGCTCCGAAACCGCTGAGCCAAATGTAACACCCTGTAATTCTGTAACACTAGGATTCACAAATCAAGGCAGAATTAAAATTTAAAATCAAAATCAAGGGAGACGGGCTGCGCCATTATGTTCATCTCGGAATTCTGCATGAAAACGAGTCCGAGTTTGCGTAAATCGGAGTCCGTATGAGGAAGATATGGCCTCCAGAAATTTCAGCGAAGTTCAAATTTCAAAACAGTTCAGAAACGAGTTCAAAATTCGAAAATCGGACACAGATTGGGATGGGCGGGAATTTTCCCGCCCAAGACCCAGGTCGACTGGGTAGTCGACCTGGGGCACCCAAGTCGACTGGGTAGTCGACCTGGGGGTCGACCTGCTCCCGAAATCCAGGTTTTGAACCTGGGTTCATTTTGATGTATCTGACCCGATTTTCTGACCAGATTCATGACTCTAATCCTATATAAACAGCCTTAGTCCCCTTCTCTATTCACAATTCTTTTCTATCCTTATGCCGCCTCTAAGAAAAAGTATAAATAAATAAAAATAAGAAAATAATACGAAAATCCAAGACAAGGTTATGCTGCTCAAGTTTGTCAAGAAGAGATTCGAATCAAGATTAAAGCTTCAAGATAAGAATCAAAGGCTAACTCAAACAGTTTCGAGCAACGTCGCACGAATCATAGCAACACCATCTTTCTATTCTAAAAACCGATCAATGTAAGTCGGTTACTTTTTAGATTTGAACGTTTTCTCTATTCGTGACATGAAATTAAAGGAATAAAAGAATATGCCAAATCTTTCTATTCGAATCAGTGCTTATATCTTTGGACTTAATTAAGAACTGTTATGATTCGATGACCAATAAGACTGTGACTATGAAACTATGGACCTTAAAACCTTATGCCTCTTTGACTATGAACATTGCCTATGACTATGAACACTGCCTATGACTGTGACTCATGGCTATGAGAATTATTTCCTTGACTATGAACACAAGCCTATGCCTTTGATTAGGAAACATAAACTATTGCCTATGACGTAACAAGGACAACTGTGATTAAACACCTATGATTCATGACTAGGAAAGTGTTGCTTAAGTTTTGTGACTATGAAATTGGGTCTGGAACTGATTATCTATTCCGTCTATTCTTGGTTTTCTTTGGTTTTAGATCTTGGGAATTTACCTATTAAGTTAGGTCTACCCATGTTCTTGAACCTACGTCGTTATTCAACCCTTTTTATGTCATAAGATTTTCAGACCTATAGGCTTTCGATGTTTTAGATCAATTTCAGTGTAATTCATTAGGTCTGTAATTAGTAAATTATCATTTTATGCCAGTTATTATGTCTATCTTTTTCATAGCATCTTTGGTTCATTCCCTAATTTCTACGAAGCTAGATTTATCTATAATCTAGATTGAATCATGATTATACGAACGATAGGAATATGATTAGGGCAAAATATGAAATCTACTAAAACGTAGTTATAAACTTGGAAATTGGCATAAATTGGGAACAGGTATTATGGCATGTTCATAGAAATGCAAATTGGATAAATTTGACATGAATTATAGGATGTGTAATTTGGATCTAGTATTGACTTGTAAATCTAGCATTTACATGAACTGTGAACTAGAATAATAAGTCTAGTTTGACATGAACTGTAATTAGAATGTTAAATCAGAATTGGATTAGCTAATTTCGCATGATAAGTATATTGGTATAAATTTGAAATTGGCCATAATTGGGAGTACTTCTCAGGTTTAGCAAAATCATGGTTAGTGACACTTAATTTGGTATAGTTTACATACCAAAAAGGCATAAATATGATATAGAGGGGAAAATGGGCCATAAGAATAAGTGTTGACAATTTACATTAAAAGAGTAATTAGGAAATAAGTAAATTAGGAATAATTTACTTATAGAATTTTTCCTAAATGAGAAAATGAAAATTTAGACAAATTAAAGGTTTTATTAATGACATCTCTTTAATAACACACCAGAAAGTTCTAGGGTGACAGAGAGGATAGTGTCTAGGCTTGGGTTTGGAAAATACAAGTTTCATGTTCTCCTTGGCTATCCCTAATTGATCCGACGGACGGGATGGTTACTTTCAAAACCTGGTTTGAAAATTAATCAAAACCCTTAGAACTTAGAAAACACGAATATGCCTAACCCGAGGTTAGACTGAGTTGCGATGTAAACCTGCCCGGAACCAACCGGCACATCCAGTAATCGTAACAATATCTGTCTAACGTGAGTGGTAGCGGCTTTGATTTATTTAGTTAAAGCTAGAACAAGAATGGTAGGGTTAAGTTAACTAAGACACTTAACCAATTCAACATGATAACCAGACCGGTGGGTGGGGTTAGGTTCATACAGACACTCAACACAGTTAAGCTAGAATGGGAGGGTTAAGTCCATAGGAACACTTAACCAACTTAACACAGTTAAGCTAGAATGGGAGGGTTAAGTCCATAGGAACACTTAACCAAACTTAACATCGTAACAAGACAAGATTTGTAGGGGATAAGTAACTTAGAAAACACTTATCCAAATTAACATGTTAACTAGACTAGAAGGTGGGGTTAAGTAAAGTTAATACACTTAGCCAAATTAACATGTTAACTAGACTAGAGGTTGGGGTTAAGTAAAATTTAATACACTTAGCCAATTTGATATGTTAGCTGGACTAGACCGTAGGGTTAAGTAAACTTGAACACTTAACCATCAGATTGTGATAAAGGAATAGGGTTAAGTCTAAAACATGAAGGGATAATACTTAACCATTAATAAAGTGTTAGTTAAAACAGATGGGCAAGGTTAAGTTAAAAAGGAACACTTAACCGATACAGGATGAATGAATAGGGTTAAGTAATAAGAAATACTTAACCAATATAACTTGGTTTGTGGAAGGGTTAAGTCAACATGAATTACTGATAACACTTAACCAGTTTAACAGGATAAATGAAGAGGGTTAAGTTAGCTTGAATTGACTAATGACACTTAACCAATCCAAATTAACGGGAAAGAGAACTAAGTAGTAAACCTTAGTTAAAAGGAGCTAAGTAGTAAACCTTAGTTAAGAAAACAACGATTCTGGAAACTAAGTGGTAAACCTTAGTTAGCAAAACTAAGTAGTAATTCTTAGTGTAACACGGGAAGGAGCGAATGTCCGTCTGAGTAAAAAGAAGGCTCCAACGAATTGGGTTACGAAGCCCGAGGCTTCGAGGGGACGTGAGGGTACTCTTGGTATCCCTCTGTGAGGCTGCAGATGATCCTCCTGGGCTCACAGAGGTTAAGGTCTGCGTTAGAAGAACCAAGGGTATGCCTTGGTTGCAAAATATGGCAACCTAAAGACTAGGATGGACCAGCGTGATTCGGCGAGAAACCGGTAGCCCTGTGATAGCAACTCGTCATCTACCATCCGTCTTGAGTCAGTCGAGATACGTGAAGCGGAAAGGCGGAGAACTCCAAAAGACCATATACTTGCTATCTAGTTATGGGTGAGGATGGCCATAGATTAGTGGGGCATAGGGGGTCTGCGTATAGTTCTCATTTTTCAAGGTGTGCCTTTCATTAGTTGAGGGAGGGGTCGAGTGGGACCATAGCCACTGGAATAAAAACAGACCTTAGCATCTGCATCGGAAGATATCTGAAAGCTCCCGACCGAGTTCTGTGTTTCTTGATTTGCCCTGCCACAGGACTCGGGCCACACATTACAGGACATGTGCATCTAGACACGCGATAACGATTCGCGATACATGCATGGGGAAGTATAGGAACATATACTACTCTAGGTAGTGTGTCCTAGACTTAGGGGCATCGTTCGACAGGTAGCATAATCCCTAGTTGGACTAGGTGGCATAAACCCTGAATCTGAGGAGCGTTCAGCAGATAGCGTAAACTCTAGTTGAATCTAGAAAGCACTTGATAGAAAACCCTAGATTAGATCTAGGTAATACACTACACCATAAAGCTTATTTTGCCACTCCCCTATCCTTTAAATTTGATACGGTCTATAGCCGTATTAAATTTGAGAGGGTTCTGAGCCGTGCCTAACTGTTTAGAAAAGGCTTAGAACCTACTTTGAATTTGATTGGGTTATAGACCGTATCAAACCTAGGTAACCTTAGTGTAAAAATTTCCTGCCAAAAAGAGACGTGCTCCCTCCCTTTTTTTCATTTCCCTTTCACGCTCTTTTTTTCATTCCCCCCTTTTTTTATTTCCCACTACCCATGCCAATCGATTTCTGCTCTAATTAAAAAAGTTTCTGCCCTAATCAATTCGAACCGCTCCTCAGGTTACAAATCTGGTAAATTTTGATTTTATTGGATGAATATTTCTTTCGATACCATGTTTAGGGTTACGTTATGGCTGTATATATCATCGTGATTCTTTATCTTCAGATCTGTAGACAGCTTCCACTCGTTAAATCACTTCCTCTGAGGACAAACTGATTTGGTATGATTTTATTTTCGAATTTGATCTGATTTGATTTCGATTTTGCACGATTTAATGCCTATGATGAAATTGGGATTTTTAGGATTGATCATAAAATGAGTCTGATTTTCCAGTTATGTTGCCGTATACTCCTTTTCTTCGATGCCACGTTTTTGATTTCACGATTTAGAAATATTATAGAGATTATAGTTTAGGTACAATATCACACGCCATAAATTACAAGTTCATATATGTTAGTTTAGGCTTTCAGCATCTAAGTCTGTAAACTTAAATGGATTATTGGTCCATTAATCTAGATTTCAGCCAAATAGTTTCTACTGAAAGTCTACAGTATGATTTTTGGTCCATTAATTTTTATTTCAGCCAAATACTTGTTATTTGTTAACATGTAATCTGCGGATTTGAATGGCTTTGCGTGTAGGAGAAATTTATTTATGTCAAGGGAAAATCTCATTGTGTTTAATTGAATGATATATAGTCTTGAGATTCATAGTTCCATGCTTGTCAAATGAATCAGTTACAATCTCTTGCTTTTCTAAAGTTAGTAAATGTAGAAATTAACATTCATACAAATTTTGGTAAAACAACCATCATTATCGATGACCCCATGAACGTGTGTCTCAATCCTATGAATTTACTGAACTTGTGTCAATCTTATGTCATAGTGGTCCATGACTCACTTTATTGGTGCTTTAGCCTTTTCGAAATCATCAGGCTAATTAAAGCACTTTACCGTTCTATCCAAATTTTGAACATAAAAAATCGATTTATAAGATGTGTTTTAATCGATTGATTTATAAGCTTGCATGGCAGTTACTGCGAAGTCCAAGGTACAGGTAAAACTATAAATGATGATGAACAATGTGGAAACTACTTAAAGATTGGAAGTCCCCAGTAAATGATTTGTCAGTCGGTAGCTAGCTTCATGCATACAAATTGATTTTGTAATTTTTTGTATCAATGTGTTACAACATGATATGGTTATTGCACAAATATATAATTAATTAAAAAGCAGTCGATTAATAATATTCAATCATTATTGCATACAAACAACCGACTTGGAAATAAGAGTTGTAGAGTACTACACATCATAAAGAGTAACCCGACAAAGTAGCTTCTTTATTAGTTTGAACTGGACAAAGCAACTTGAAGAACAGTTTGTGATGCCAAGGCATTTGTTGATGACAGGTGTAACGACCCGGGATTTTTCGACTCCGAAAATCGACACAAAACCCAGCGTCGACTGTTCAGACATCGAAATATCCGGACCATTAATAGAAAGAAGTTAGAGGATGAGATAGATAAGATAGAACTAATAGAATAGAAGAAGAACACAGCTGAATATAATCAAAGAAAACACGAATCTCACAGCGGAACGAATAAAATATATTATATAACATAAGCTTTGAAATACAAATCTGTTTTGTACATATATACATACCATCATCAGAGTACACATAACATTTGATTCAGCGGAAGTAACTCTAAATAACTCACGTTGAAGCCTCCTGCTTCAAGCTCCTCCAAGTGTATCTGTAAAAGCCTGAAACACTTGACTGCCCGTACAAATTTGGGCATCCAAGAGTTTAGGAAAAACAAAACAAAATAAACTCTGGGTCAGTCATGGGACTGGTGTGAGTAAATTCCAACCATACGATTTAACTTTGAAAATCCTTTAAAAGAAAAGATAATAGTAAGACCAACCCACACATAAACATGGACGGTTTTTACCTTACTATAACCCAAAACACTTTGATATCAAAATCCAGTGATATTATAATAATGTCTAATCAAGTAAATAACCAAATAGTAGAACGCTTGCATCTCACGCTCTACATATATAGTATAAAATCAAAAACCGCAGGGCGCTTATTGGAGATTGGATTCCAACTATGACAAGGTATGGGACTACCTTCCGATGATGTATCTCTAGAGGCGAATACACCTGGGTTCAACAAGAACGTCTTGCAACCCGGCCCACACATGACCGACCACTCATTTCGCTTGAGTGTATCGAATGTATATCACCAACGGTTGGACTCAAACCACCGTTCCCGAATGGGCAGAATCGATAGATTTAGAAACAAAAGGAATTTCTCTAGATAGGTGATTATACACCCTAATGGGAGCGACCCACATAGCCATGCTGCCTGCCCGATTTTTGTCAATTCCCGGTTGTGAAGCTTGAGGCTACGCCTACCTTTTAGGACATCTGGCCACCATACACTTTGAATGCCACATCATCAAACCCGTCAAATCACTAGTTGATCTTCCCAAAATATTACGGGTATAAAAGCTAAGAGAAACGAATTTCTCCGCCACCAGACGTAATACCTTGGAAAGAACGTCTTAGGTGATCTTCTAAGAATACGCTGTCAGGCATTCATCCATACAAGTTGTCCTGGGACTGAACAAACATAACAGTTCTTGAATTTCACTCCGTCTTCGATTATCTTCAACATAATCTAATTCGCAACGCCTATGCCTATACGGAGTGGTTCTCGGATATTAAATCCAACCGGTCTCTCCGCATTGACAACGAGGGTCAAACCACTTCGATAGTCGGTTATTTAACTATCGAAGTAAAAACAAACATCCATTCAAATGTATAACTGTCATCACACTACCATGGGCACCTTTATTTAACATTCATCATCATCGAATTATCGTTCCCATTTCTAATAGTGTTATTTAACTCTAATCATATTTCAAACATCGAAATGATGTCATCGTTTTCTGAAACGATTCTCCACTACTCGTTCTTATATTTCTTTAGACAATCATCGTTACTTATCCCTTTAGAATAAGTGTATTTCAAAACAAACTGTTTACATTCCCTAGGGAGTAGTGCTATATAAAAATCATGCTTAAGCTTAGCCAACCGCGTTAATTTAACGCTATAGTTCAAAACTCGTCATACGCTGTGATATTCCCCTTTTATAACAAATCTCGACATAACAGTCACGCTTAAGCCTAGTCAACAGCGTTGTTTTATCGCTGTAGTTCAAATACTTGAAATACGCTGCTATATTCCACCTTATACTGTTCTTGACATCTCTTACCGTTACAAAAATCTTGACATCTCCTTTCGTTACAAAAATCTTGACATCTTTTTCTGTTACAAAAATCTTTGATAGTCGGTGTTTTGACTATCAAAGGGAAAATAAACATCCATCAAACCATTTCACAATCTCGGCACTTTCTAATATTTCATTATTCATATTTTTCTAGATATTTCCAAAACTGTTTAACCTCATACTTCTTTGAAAAACCCATTTTCAAATATTATAGCACTTGTTCACCCACATTCTAGAAGATGTACATTTATTTAATATCTGGAACATTTCCATCTTCCTTACCCTTCTTATTTTCTGTACTTTTAGAAAATACACATTATTAATGTTGGAAAAACATTTCAAAACTCCATTTCTAAACTTCTCGTTAATCAGATCAATTTAGTTTAACACAAATAGGAATATCTACTTACAAAATGTCTACTTTCTGACCACTATCCACTTTTATTAAAGTATCATTTCGCAATAGGAATCTAGACTCGTTTTACTACCCTTATCTCAAATGCGATCATACTCCAAACATAGAATTATACTTTATTTCATAAGCATCTTTAAAATCGACTACTTGTTTTGATATACTTAAAACAAGTTATCGCCTCCTTGTTTAATCAAGATTCAATTTCTGTTATTTAGAAATAATAAATAATCGATTCTTCCTATTTAAACTCGAATCAATTTATATTTAACTCATGGTATTTAAAAATACCAGTTTATGATAGAACTTCTATTATAATTTATAACTTCGCTTCAATTATAAAGATATAATTTTTATAATTGAACTTCGTTGATTTGCTTGACAGTCAACCAATTTCTTAACAAAACGATGTGTTTATGGTCGACTGTTGCCACTTTCTAAATCAATATCGTTTAATTACTAAATCAACATAACGTTGAATTTCCATTCAACACAGTTCAAACAGTACATAAACAGTACATATAAATATTGGAGAATCCGGTTGAATTCCTCCAACCGGTTTCCGCATCCACAAATGTTAGTCAAACAATTATTACTGATTCCATACTGATGGAATCAATATCCAACCGGTGATGGGTACATATGCAACGATATATAATTCAACCAATTTAACCATAATCTGCCTAAACAACCATCACACAGCATTCAACCATTATTTAAAATAAAATATTTTAAATAAAACAAAGTTAGTGAATTTACTCACCTTGGCGCGTTAACCGTTAAATAACGATTTGCGTCGGTACACCGGATCAGACGTTATAATTTCCAACGAGCTTCCAGTGGTTACGAACCAGTTCCAATATACTCGGTTGCCTTTATCCCTACGCTGTTTCAGATCCACGCTCGGTTCGTGACAATATTTCTCTTTTATTTTATTTTAAACTGAAAACATACGGCCCAAAATCTTTGAATTCCCTGTCATTCTTTAGTGAAAACACACGCATAAATCAACATTGATTTTCCCCTTCGTTACCCTATCAAGATTCTCCACCACTTAGTTCCATAAACAAAACCCCATCATGCACTTGAAAACCCACCCGTGCGTTCACCACTTCGAACTGGACACGCCCATCAACAAGAGTTTGAGCTTGTTACCCCTATACTACTCGCAATCTCCATCCCTCTTCTAATGTAAACAATCCATTTAAAATACCCAACGTTGCAAGCTGCAGTGCGCCTCACGTCAGCTCGCGCCTCTAACTTTTGAACACGGCTGCACCCTTTTATTCACCAAACTTCCTCCGTTCTGACCTCCAATAGAAACCGTAGCTTGCTTCAGACATTTCGAGTTGTTTACAATGGCATCGCTCCCCATAGAAACGGTAGAAGAGGATCGCCACAAAGTGTCAAGGCAATATATTTCGAATTCTTAGAGGGGTATGAAAATTTGGTTTTGATTTTCTTAGAAGCCATGAACAGCCTCGGCCATGGATGTTCAACGAGCCACTGAAATGAAAAAATGAATTGTATTTAAAGGTGGACGATGCTTAAGGCTTAAGCAAGTAGCTGGAGTACGTAGGATAGCTAGCTTTGAGCTTTCACTTCTTTCATTTCAATTTGAATGCATGGTGATATAATAGGTAGGTCATGGTCTGTTTACTGCTATAAATTTTCTGCAATGCTCAAGTCATTCAAGAATTAATGGCCGATAGGGACGTCCTACTTTTGAACGTGAACATAAGCCTAGGAGTCCCAGTATTGGTAATGCATTTAAGTACTAACTGAGAACTTATACTACACAAATATAGCATCTCTAAAATGGGACGGGATGTGGTGTGAAAGAACTAGACTTGAAAACAGTCGTGATAGCTATTGAGGGTAGGCTTCAAGTGTGATAGGACTGCAGTTGTTTAAATACTTTGTCGGCAAGTTTTGATAGTAGGTCGGCAAAATATATAGGATAGCCTGTCTATGTATCGAAAATACATTGCTGTTGCTATTCGGTGTGGTTTCTTATCACAAAGTCTGTCATGATTTGAATAAGCATGACATGTGAAGATCTTCCATTCTAGGTAGCAGCAACTCCTCCGTCTGTTAAAGTTAAACTAGCCGAACTATCATACTGTTAATTACAACTGAATTTCAACTTGGTGTTAGACAGACTCCTTGGTACACTATGTCTCCATTTTTGCCTAGTAATGGTAATTGCGTCTCGTACTACCTAACCTAGAGCTGAGAATAGGTTTGCATGAGTTTTTTTTTTCCATCATTTGAAAAGGAAGCAGCGTGTTGTTATTTCAACAGTCAAGGTAGCATTTGTTTGGTTTTTCGTGAATACAAGCTGTAACCAATTTTGTGCTAGGAGTTGTAGTATAATAGCTTCTGCATTCCTATATTACTTTTATAAGAGTTAGCTTAAGGGTTAGAAAATCGGTAGTGCCAATATAGGGTGTATGCGGGTTCGGTTATATGCTGGGGAAGAGGAGACACGTATGGGTAGTATAAGTTTTGCTTGAGTTTTGAAACGTTTTGTACCCTTATACATAGAATTCCGTTCGTATACGAACTGCTATGGACAAAAATAAAAATACAGTCGTGTCCAGCGAGGTGCCACGATCCCAAAAATATAATAATACCGGTAGATTAACTCATATTTTGAAACCCCAAAATATCGATACAGGGTGCAAAATACTCAAAATAAAAAGTTGCGTATTTAATTAATTAAAAATTACAGTAAAATTCTAAAATTTTCATTATCGCTGCGCCTCAAAAGAACCTTATCCAGATTTGCAACCGATATCTAGTTATATCAAATAAACTGTTATGGTCGATAAACGGTTCTATAGCGACTTTTCGAATATTTGATTTTGACATAATTCACAATCTATAACACGAAATCTTGATATTTCACTTCTGTTAGAAAGATACAGTTCAACAGATTCCAACGTTTCTTGTTTCGAAGAAATCCGGTTTATAACGAGTCTTGTATACTCAGTTGAAGTTCAGAATGTTAAATTACGAACTGCAACGTCGTTATGAGCTTGATTATATTGAATATATATTTTTATACGTTCAACTTCGTTTTAAATAAATATTTAAATCCACTTATATTAAGAATTCAATATTTAAACTGATTTAAATATTCAAATAGAAACCGATAAAAATGCGGGACATTACATTCCTTCCCCCTTAAAATAATTTCGTCCTCGAAATTGCTAAGGTAGGAAAAATGCTACAATTTCTGTTGTAAATATGTTAAAAATTCTTTTGGTTTACTTCATAATTTCAGTTCCAACTGAACTGATCAAAATATTAATTCCCTTCTTTGTAACGAAAATTTTCAAAATTCTGAAAATTTTCTAATATTTTAATTTTCAGAGAATTTCATCAGTCTCTCTGTTGCATGGTTCATTTGGTACTATTACCACACGCCACTTTGGGACTTCTCCCTTTATCGGGCATCTAACTTTCTCGCTTCCATTTGCAATCCATTCAGCATACCCGAATGCATCTCCAACTGATCTCCAGTCAGTTTATCTTTAATCAATAATTTTCTTACATCCCGACTCAAATTTCTTTTTCAAACTCTAGTTCAACTCCAATTCCAAATAATCAAACTTCCCAACCAAGTTTGGTTCCATTCCCAATCTCATTTCACAACCCAACTACTTTGCCAAGTCAAATCCTTATTCTAGTACGATTTCCACTTATTTGGCTTCAATTCAACTCAAATTTTTATTTGACTTAGTCAAATTCATTATTTATATAATTCATAAGAAAAATTTAAATTTCAGAAATCAAATACCTGGGATTTTCATTTCCAATCAGTTTGAGATCATATACACATATATACCTACAACATGGCCATTCAAACATTTGAATTTCTGACAATGTGTTTTCCAAAAATACTTCAAAAACAAAACCTTTTGGTAGTAATCCGTCACTTAGCACTCGAAAATGAATACAGATAATGGTCGACTTCATCATCGGAATTCATTTCCCAGCGATCAAAGTGAGTTCAATACTATATCACTTTCAAAACTCATATTCAAATACTTTTATTTGAAATTACTTCAAAAATATATTTTCGAAACTTGGATAATATTTCAAAATTTCCCCAGGATCTTAAAATTCCATATATTTAATTCAAATTTCATTTACAAACATTTTCATGTTTCATAATTTTTATTCCAATTTTGGTTTAAATTTCAGATTCAGTTCATCTGATTTTACATATTATATTCATTGGTTATCTATAATCACTTCACTTATCACCCTATTTGATTATAATTTCAACCAACGCATTCAATATATATTAGATAATTCCAATATATATGCTTTCTTTATATCAAAATATATTTCGGGTAAGATCGTTTCATTTACCTTCTTCTCTAAAACATACCGTGTCGAATTGCTCTATTCAAGAGTTTAGAAACACCTATCGACACAGTTTGCATTACCGTATCGACCAGAATTCATAAACCACTTGCCAAACTAATCAACACAATATAAAACAGTTTTTATATTAATTTACAAATACGCGCTCATATATATACACTCAAACTCAATCTAGGGTATTACTAACCCCATCTCTATTGAGTTACGCCACAGAGCCAAGGTAATCACTTAACCTTCAGCTCTGATACCACTGTAACGACCCGGGATTTTTCGACTCCGAAAATCGACACAAAACCCAGCGTCGACTGTTCAGACATCGAAATATCCGGACCATTAATAGAAAGAAGTTAGAGGATGAGATAGATAAGATAGAACTAATAGAATAGAAGAAGAACACAGCTGAATATAATCAAAGAAAACACGAATCTCACAGCGGAACGAATAAAATATATTATATAACATAAGCTTTGAAATACAAATCTGTTTTGTACATATATACATACCATCATCAGAGTACACATAACATTTGATTCAACGGAAGTAACTCTAAATAACTCACGTTGAAGCCTCCTGCTTCAAGCTCCTCCAAGTGTATCTGTAAAAGCCTGAAACACTTGACTGCCCGTACAAATTTGGGCACCCAAGAGTTTAGGAAAAACAAAACAAAATAAACTCTGGGTCAGTCATGGGACTGGTGTGAGTAAATTCCAACCATACGATTTAACTTTGAAAATCCTTTAAAAGAAAAGATAATAGTAAGACCAACCCACACATAAACATGGACGGTTTTTACCTTACTATAACCCAAAACACTTTGATATCAAAATCCAGTGATATTATAATAATGTCTAATCAAGTAAATAACCAAATAGTAGAACGCTTGCATCTCACGCTCTACATATATAGTATAAAATCAAAAACCGCAGGGCGCTTATTGGAGATTGGATTCCAACTATGACAAGGTATGGGACTACCTTCCGATGATGTATCTCTAGAGGCGAATACACCTGGATTCAACAAGAACGTCTTGCAACCCGGCCCACACATGACCGACCACTCATTTCGCTTGAGTGTATCGAATGTATATCACCAACGGTTGGACTCAAACCACCGTTCCCGAATGGGCAGAATCGATAGATTTAGAAACAAAAGGAATTTCTCTAGATAGGTGATTATACACCCTAATGGGAGCGACCCACATAGCCATGCTGCCTGCCCGATTTTTGTCAATTCCCGGTTGTGAAGCTTGAGGCTACGCCTACCTTTTAGGACATCTGGCCACCATACACTTTGAATGCCACATCATCAAACCCGTCAAATCACTAGTTGATCTTCCCAAAATATTACGGGTATAAAAGCTAAGAGAAACGAATTTCTCCGCCACCAGACGTAATACCTTGGAAAGAACGTCTTAGGTGATCTTCTAAGAATACGCTGTCAGGCATTCATCCATACAAGTTGTCCTGGGACTGAACAAACATAACAGTTCTTGAATTTCACTCCGTCTTCGATTATCTTCAACATAATCTAATTCGCAACGCCTATGCCTATACGGAGTGGTTCTCGGATATTAAATCCAACCGGTCTCTCCGCATTGACAACGAGGGTCAAACCACTTCGATAGTCGGTTATTTAACTATCGAAGTAAAAACAAACATCCATTCAAATGTATAACTGTCATCACACTACCATGGGCACCTTTATTTAACATTCATCATCATCGAATTATCGTTCCCATTTCTAATAGTGTTATTTAACTCTAATCATATTTCAAACATCGAAATGATGTCATCGTTTTCTGAAACGATTCTCCACTACTCGTTCTTATATTTCTTTAGACAATCATCGTTACTTATCCCTTTAGAATAAGTGTATTTCAAAACAAACTGTTTACATTCCCTAGGGAGTAGTGCTATATAAAAATCATGCTTAAGCTTAGCCAACCGCGTTAATTTAACGCTATAGTTCAAAACTCGTCATACGCTGTGATATTCCCCTTTTATAACAAATCTCGACATAACAGTCACGCTTAAGCCTAGTCAACAGCGTTGTTTTATCGCTGTAGTTCAAATACTTGAAATACGCTGCTATATTCCACCTTATACTGTTCTTGACATCTCTTACCGTTACAAAAATCTTGACATCTCCTTTCGTTACAAAAATCTTGACATCTTTTTCTGTTACAAAAATCTTTGATAGTCGGTGTTTTGACTATCAAAGGGAAAATAAACATCCATCAAACCATTTCACAATCTCGGCACTTTCTAATATTTCATTATTCATATTTTTCTAGATATTTCCAAAACTGTTTAACCTCATACTTCTTTGAAAAACCCATTTTCAAATATTATAGCACTTGTTCACCCACATTCTAGAAGATGTACATTTATTTAATATCTGGAACATTTCCATCTTCCTTACCCTTCTTATTTTCTGTACTTTTAGAAAATACACATTATTAATGTTGGAAAAACATTTCAAAACTCCATTTCTAAACTTCTCGTTAATCAGATCAATTTAGTTTAACACAAATAGGAATATCTACTTACAAAATGTCTACTTTCTGACCACTATCCACTTTTATTAAAGTATCATTTCGCAATAGGAATCTAGACTCGTTTTACTACCCTTATCTCAAATGCGATCATACTCCAAACATAGAATTATACTTTATTTCATAAGCATCTTTAAAATCGACTACTTGTTTTGATATACTTAAAACAAGTTATCGCCTCCTTGTTTAATCAAGATTCAATTTCTGTTATTTAGAAATAATAAATAATCGATTCTTCCTATTTAAACTCGAATCAATTTATATTTAACTCATGGTATTTAAAAATACCAGTTTATGATAGAACTTCTATTATAATTTATAACTTCGCTTCAATTATAAAGATATAATTTTTATAATTGAACTTCGTTGATTTGCTTGACAGTCAACCAATTTCTTAACAAAACGATGTGTTTATGGTCGACTGTTGCCACTTTCTAAATCAATATCGTTTAATTACTAAATCAACATAACGTTGAATTTCCATTCAACACAGTTCAAACAGTACATAAACAGTACATATAAATATTGGAGAATCCGGTTGAATTCCTCCAACCGGTTTCCGCATCCACAAATGTTAGTCAAACAATTATTACTGATTCCATACTGATGGAATCAATATCCAACCGGTGATGGGTACATATGCAACGATATATAATTCAACCAATTTAACCATAATCTGCCTAAACAACCATCACACAGCATTCAACCATTATTTAAAATAAAATATTTTAAATAAAACAAAGTTAGTGAATTTACTCACCTTGGCGCGTTAACCGTTAAATAACGATTTGCGTCGGTACACCGGATCAGACGTTATAATTTCCAACGAGCTTCCAGTGGTTACGAACCAGTTCCAATATACTCGGTTGCCTTTATCCCTACGCTGTTTCAGATCCACGCTCGGTTCGTGACAATATTTCTCTTTTATTTTATTTTAAACTGAAAACATACTGCCCAAAATCTTTGAATTCCCTGTCATTCTTTAGTGAAAACACACGCATAAATCAACATTGATTTTCCCCTTCGTTACCCTATCAAGATTCTCCACCACTTAGTTCCATAAACAAAACCCCATCATGCACTTGAAAACCCACCCGTGCGTTCACCACTTCGAACTGGACACGCCCATCAACAAGAGTTTGAGCTTGTTACCCCTATACTACTCGCAATCTCCATCCCTCTTCTAATGTAAACAATCCATTTAAAATACCCAACGTTGCAAGCTGCAGTGCGCCTCACGTCAGCTCGCGCCTCTAACTTTTGAACACGGCTGCACCCTTTTATTCACCAAACTTCCTCCGTTCTGACCTCCAATAGAAACCGTAGCTTGCTTCAGACATTTCGAGTTGTTTACAATGGCATCGCTCCCCATAGAAACGGTAGAAGAGGATCGCCACAAAGTGTCAAGGCAATATATTTCGAATTCTTAGAGGGGTATGAAAATTTGGTTTTGATTTTCTTAGAAGCCATGAACAGCCTCGGCCATGGATGTTCAACGAGCCACTGAAATGAAAAAATGAATTGTATTTAAAGGTGGACGATGCTTAAGGCTTAAGCAAGTAGCTGGAGTACGTAGGATAGCTAGCTTTGAGCTTTCACTTCTTTCATTTCAATTTGAATGCATGGTGATATAATAGGTAGGTCATGGTCTGTTTACTGCTATAAATTTTCTGCAATGCTCAAGTCATTCAAGAATTAATGGCCGATAGGGACGTCCTACTTTTGAACGTGAACATAAGCCTAGGAGTCCCAGTATTGGTAATGCATTTAAGTACTAACTGAGAACTTATACTACACAAATATAGCATCTCTAAAATGGGACGGGATGTGGTGTGAAAGAACTAGACTTGAAAACAGTCGTGATAGCTATTGAGGGTAGGCTTCAAGTGTGATAGGACTGCAGTTGTTTAAATACTTTGTCGGCAAGTTTTGATAGTAGGTCGGCAAAATATATAGGATAGCCTGTCTATGTATCGAAAATACATTGCTGTTGCTATTCGGTGTGGTTTCTTATCACAAAGTCTGTCATGATTTGAATAAGCATGACATGTGAAGATCTTCCATTCTAGGTAGCAGCAACTCCTCCGTCTGTTAAAGTTAAACTAGCCGAACTATCATACTGTTAATTACAACTGAATTTCAACTTGGTGTTAGACAGACTCCTTGGTCCACTATGTCTCCATTTTTGCCTAGTAATGGTAATTGCGTCTCGTACTACCTAACCTAGAGCTGAGAATAGGTTTGCATGAGTTTTTTTTTTCCATCATTTGAAAAGGAAGCAGCGTGTTGTTATTTCAACAGTCAAGGTAGCATTTGTTTGGTTTTTCGTGAATACAAGCTGTAACCAATTTTGTGCTAGGAGTTGTAGTATAATAGCTTCTGCATTCCTATATTACTTTTATAAGAGTTAGCTTAAGGGTTAGAAAATCGGTAGTGCCAATATAGGGTGTATGCGGGTTCGGTTATATGCTGGGGAAGAGGAGACACGTATGGGTAGTATAAGTTTTGCTTGAGTTTTGAAACGTTTTGTACCCTTATACATAGAATTCCGTTCGTATACGAACTGCTATGGACAAAAATAAAAATACAGTCGTGTCCAGCGAGGTGCCACGATCCCAAAAATATAATAATACCGGTAGATTAACTCATATTTTGAAACCCCAAAATATCGATACAGGGTGCAAAATACTCAAAATAAAAAGTTGCGTATTTAATTAATTAAAAATTACAGTAAAATTCTAAAATTTTCATTATCGCTGCGCCTCAAAAGAACCTTATCCAGATTTGCAACCGATATCTAGTTATATCAAATAAACTGTTATGGTCGATAAACGGTTCTATAGCGACTTTTCGAATATTTGATTTTGACATAATTCACAATCTATAACACGAAATCTTGATATTTCACTTCTGTTAGAAAGATACAGTTCAACAGATTCCAACGTTTCTTGTTTCGAAGAAATCCGGTTTATAACGAGTCTTGTATACTCAGTTGAAGTTCAGAATGTTAAATTACGAACTGCAACGTCGTTATGAGCTTGATTATATTGAATATATATTTTTATACGTTCAACTTCGTTTTAAATAAATATTTAAATCCACTTATATTAAGAATTCAATATTTAAACTGATTTAAATATTCAAATAGAAACCGATAAAAATGCGGGACATTACAACAGGAACTCCTATCTAGAACAATCTATATGAGCTTGGGGCTTTGATGCATTTCTGCATGTCTTTAATCTTTGGAATTATTGAGCAATTTATATCAACATTCAAAGAAGCTGGTAGTTCATCAAACGTGCACTCGTATGTATCCTGCTGAACTAAGAGTTTTACGGTTGCAATATGATTAGTTCGTTTCATATATTTGTTAAACCATGTCCGATTTCATTTTGTTTTATTGCCAAATCAAGACACTTATATGTACTTTCATACTTGATATATAGGTCACAATGCCGATAAAGTTAAGCGCCAATTTCAAATTCTGAAACATGTTTTAAAACCATTTATGCTTCGAAGAACCAAAGCTTTTCTTGTAGCGAGTGGATGCTTAATATTGCCTCCCCTTACATTTATGTGTTCAATGTACATTTATTTTTTTCTCCTTGCATGTACAACATCCTGTCATCGGTCACTAAACGACATTGTACCCTTCAATTCCCTTGTCCCCTTATCAAGTTTTCCATATAATTTTTTTTGCACTAAGCTAATTTTTGCAGATATGATTTTTCATGTGGTATATAGATCATATTCACGAAATTTTACATCATTTCATAACTAACAATCTACTACAAATTACATTCCACAATCACTTTCTTGCACTGAGGGGGAGAATGGTGTATAAAATTGCTCAATTTTTGGTATGATAAACTGGATTATGTTAACTGATCGTGTTCCATTATTTTGATTATTGATTTATAGTTTTCTCTATTGATATCCAGGTAATACGTCTTCGAAAAGAATGTAGCCATCCTTATCTATTTAGTGGTATAGTTTTCTCTATTTAAACTGAGCGTAAGGCTCAGTTGAAACTGGGTTTAACGGTTCAGTTGAAACCGAGCGTAAGGCTTAGTTTCGCTGACCCGTAATGCTCAGTTGAAACTGAGCCTTTCGGCTCAGCGAAACTGAGCGGTAAGGCTCAGTTGAAACTGAGCTTTACAGCTCAGTTTCAACTGAGCGTAATGCTCAGTTTCGCTGAGCCGTAACTCTCAGTTGAAACTGAGACTTTCGGCTCAGCGAAACTGAGCCATAAGGCTCAGTTTTGCTTTGTTGACCTTGATTGAATGGTTGTGAAAATTTCCCTTTATTGGCCTTGATTTAATCGGCCACGAATGGATGATTTTCTCGACAATATTATGTGATTATTACCATGTACTCACGTGATTTATGGAATCGATTTTTTTCCCAAACATGTTTGCATACTTTGGAAAAAGAGAAAAAAAACTGGACTTGCTGTGTCTTTTGTAAACTGGAATATACTTGTTGCCGTGAACCTCTTGTTTCATTTCAGGAATGTTAAAGTAATTCTCGCCAAAAACTGTTTGCGAATTCCTTAACCCAAACTGTGATTTTCAAAAGAAAAGTAAAACTGTGTCTTTCCCAAGGATAAATAAGAAATATCTTAGTTTATGTGTGCATATATTCTAGGGTAGCCATGCATGTTCAATCAAAGGCACGAATAAGTACTATGTGATTTTGAACTTTTCATTTTTGTATATGCGTATTTGCTCGTGTTACATAAATAACCACTTTTTACGATATTGTTATAAATTACGCTATTGTTTTCCACATTTTACGATAAACATCACTTGATGTTAATAATGAATTGCAGTATTCTAAAACCATTGTTCTAGACTATAGATTGAAGGGTACATATAGGCGTATTTGCTCGTGTTACATAAATAACCATGACCAACATATCGCGTATTTTTGGATTGAGATTTTAATCATTTGAACTCTGACTCAATTTTAGTCTTACTACTAAACAAGATTTGACAACATATCGCTGAGTTGAATTTCTCTAATGGCTGTTATGTTAAGCTTGAGTATGGAATATTAGCTTGTAGTTTTGCCCCTACCCCCCCCCCCCCCTTTTTTCCCGGACAGGTTAATATTTAGGTGTCCTATTGGTTATATCTTGTTACGCAGCTAGTATAAGTACCTAAGCGTCACTTTATTGATTAAAATTATATGTACTTTCATTTATCTTAATTAAAATGGCGCATCTGTTACATTTATAGTGACCAGGATCAAATCACATTTGCATTTACAGACCAACGTAATCTGCTTAAGCATAATGATAAACATGAATTCAAATCGAGTTCTTAAAATTTTACCAATTTTCTGCTCATGTTATCTACCATGTTTTATTTATTTTTGCTTCCTCCTTTTCAGGGTTATGGGTGCAGCATAGCTCCAGAAGTATGTTGGTGGCTTAGGAGGTATAGGCGCTTCTGGTGTTGGTTCTACAGCTACATATGCTCCAAAAGATTTGAACAGAGAGATCACGCCGGAGAAGGTTAGTAGACCATTTCACTTTTTGGGTTATGATGTTGGCATGTTTAACTAATCATATATTTGTGTTTGGTGATGAATAATTGCACTTCCCTTTGTTTGCTTCACCCTCCTTTTGCAAATATATCTACAAATGCGACGCTATCACTCTCCTTTTAAATTTAGTTGCTTATTTTGTTTTTTTACCATATCACTTTTCTTTATGCTTGAGTTGTGGTTTGCATAATTATACTAAGTTCCACTATCCTTTCAAAGAATCAGCGAAATCGAGCCTTTCGGCTCAGAGAAACTGAGCCGTAAGGCTCAGCTGAAACTGAGCTATTACGGCTCAGCAAAACTGAGCCATACACTCAATTTCAACTGAGCCTTACGACACAGTTTCTCTGATATATCATGGGTGCTCTAGCGCATCCCTTCGTTCTCTTACATATGAGTAAAAGTATTGGTGTTTCTAATTGTTTATATAACTTACTAACAACAGCTTCAAAATGTAGCTACATTCCATGTTACCATTCCTTTATTATATTATATAAGCAAAAATCTACATGTAGGATGAAACATGCGATGTTACCATGAGTACAGTTAAGGTGTTATTGGTTCTTTTTTGGTATGTTTTACAAATTGACAGCATATCAATTTGGCATATGAGATTTCACATGTTCAGTTAAGGTGTTATTGGTTGTATAGTTTTAATTGTTAATGTCTCAAGTTTCTGGTTTTGGTCCTTTTTATGATCTGATATGTGACGACCCCAAACTTCCACGGGTGAAAGTAGGAGTGATCATTTTTGGAATACAACATAAATACAATAAAACAGAACACAGATACAATATAGCAAAGGAAATTCATAGAGTAATAACATTATAGCAGCGGAAAAATATAATGTCATCAATCACAGAAAATCCACAGTCGCCGAAACTAAGCTATTACAACAAGTTGCAGAAAAGAAATAAATTTGATGACTAAAAAGAAAAGAAAAGATGCCATAGAAAACAAAAGATAAATGTCTTCAAGCTCCAAGTCATCACCTCTCCACAAAAGCAAATCCAAAAGATAGAATAAGCAGCTCCAAAGAAAAGACTCCAAGCAAAGAATGAACCTGTCTACTTGGCTGCCCGTGTGGAAAAGAGGGCACCCAAGTTTGCAAAAAGGTGAAACAAACTATGGGTCAGTCGTGGGACTGGTGTGAGAATTCTTAAGTAAAATACTAGTAGATATAAGGCAAATCCAAAGACCACGCCGCTGACGCGGAACGGGTTTACTCTAATGGATTGCAGTGCATAATTTAAAGTGTCATAACATCGTAAACAACGCAATGCTTTTTGGAAAAATGGAATCACCATAAGACCCAAGTCCCATCACACAATGCAACGCACACCAGAGGATAGGGTTTTACCTTATGGTGATTAAACATGCTAAATACGGCAAATACGCATCTAATATTATTATTAGTGTATATGAAAGCATTTCAAAGTAAATGTATTAATCTTAGGAAGCATAGGTACCATATACTATGCCTCCGTACTAGTAATACAATCAAATTCGTCGGTTCGTATTTGGATTTTGGTTTCCATCATGAGTCAAGGCTAGAGCGGAGCTCCTTACCGATTCGAGACACTCTAGCTAGTGCCTCAGGATTACCCGCAGTTAACCCTTGGAAATGGCAGGGCCGGTCCTCACATACAGCTTAGAGGATTAGTTATTCCTAAGCACACGTTTCCCGGTCCTATAGGACCTATCCGAGGCGCGCCACATTCCATCATCCACATAAGTAAAGTATCAGCGCTGGGAGGTCCCTGACACTACTTCTAGCTAGAAAGAAACGTGCTGCTTTCCCTGCGTTCCCTTCGCCCGTTTTTGACTCAACCGGTGTGTGAGGCTCGCGAAGTCCCGTTACACAAAGCTACGCCTAAACAGGCCATGCTTTGATCGTCTCCACAAGGTTCTGCTTTTCAACAATAAACCTTGATCATTGCATCTTAGTATGCCACACTGTCACTCCATACCATACCATTGCTTCTCCATCAATACATAAATGGGTGTTAAGTAGAGAATAAATTCTCCACCACCAATATTTATATATTAACAGAAAATCAACAATATGATATATAACGAAGTACGATGTCAGACACACCATCCATTTAAACTTATGCTCTGGGTCTGAACGAAAGTCAAATCCGTGAAACCAACACGTACGTCTGGGCAATGACCTTGACCCATGAATTGGTAGCAAGTCAATTCAGGGTCTCGATTGCTGTCCATTCGAGGGAAGGTTTACGGTCTTCATGCTTCGTCTTCTTACTTCGATCTTTAACGCCGCTGGATTAATTTGGGATGAGAATATCTCGGACTTCCCAAACAATCCTCGTATATATATACATATATATATTTTTGAAAATCCTCCTTATTTGTTAATAATTATTTTTATTAACAATTCATTCTATTTTAATTATTTAAAATAGTCAAACTTCTTATTTAACGACGAATTCTCAAAATCATATTTTAATTTACATTAATTAAAATGTAAACTTTCATTACATATCGCATTCTTGTTTTCTTTACATTTAATAAAATGCAAACTTGCAATTACATGTCACATTCTTACTTATTTACAATGAATAAAATGTAAACTTGCATTTACATGTCGCATTCTTATATATTGTCATCAAAAATAATGTTAACTCATTCTACGTTGTAATCCTTCTTTAATGTTAATCATTTAACATAAAAGTTAACTTCCTACGATGTAAATTACATTTAATTTACATTAAGATAATGTAACTCATCCTATGTTAAATTACCTTTTAATTAAAATAATATAATTCAATCCTACGGTCAATTCTCTTTAATTTTCATTATAAATAATGTAACTTATCCTCTGATTAAACTTTCTTTTATTATCTACATTAAAAATAATGTATATTAATCCTATCGTTAAACTCTTTTTAATATTTAAATTAAAAATAAGGTTATTCTCATCCTACGGTGCAATTCTTCTTTTAATTCACATTATAAAATAATGTAACTCATCCTACAGTTAATTCTCTTTTTAAATGCATTTTCAATATCAATTACATTAAAATGAAATTTTATTTTACGATGGAATTCCCTTTCTATTCACATTATAAATAATGTACACTTCATCTTACGATGTAGATTACCTTTCTATTTAACATAAAAATAATAATAATGTACTTTTCCTACGATGCATTTTTCTCTTTTATATACATTATAAAATAATGAACATCTTATCCTACGGCATAAATTTCTTTTTATATTAACATTTAAAAAAATATTAATTACATCCTACGGTGAAATTACCTTTATTTCATTAACATTAGCAATGTTAATTTCATCATGCTATGAATTTCAATTATATTATACTTATAAAATAATGTAAATGGCATTCGGTGGATTTCTCTTTTTATTACGTTAAAAAAATGAAATTTTCCTACGATGAAAGTTTTTCTTATTTTCAACATTTAAAGATGATGTTAATACCATATGGTGTAGATATTTTTATATTAACATTAAAAATATGTTAATCAATCATACGGTGAATCCTCTTGTAAAATAACATTGTAAATGATGTCAAATTTACATACACTTCATTTTCTTTTTAATAACATTGAAAATAAATGTATATGAATCCTATGATTAAACTATCCTTCTTGACATACGATGCTTTTTCTATTTATTAACATTAAAGATAATATTAATATTACATACGGTGCTTTTTCTATTTATTAACATTAAAGATAATGTTAATATTACATACGGTGCCTTTTTCTATTTATTAACATTACAAAAACACTATTTTCACATGCAATGCATTTAATATTTTCTAACATGACAAAATATTATTTACATACAATGCATTTGATACTTTTCTAACTCGACAAAATACTATTTACATACAATGCATTTGATATTTTTCTAACTTGACAAAAATGCTATACATACAATGCATTTAGTACTTTTCTAAATTGACAAAAATACTATACATACAATGCATTTGATATTTTTTTCTAAATTGACAAAATCACTATTTTCATGCAATGCAAATTTTCTATATTAATATTAACAAATATGCTATTTTCATACAATGCAAATATTTCTTATTTATGACAAATATTGTTCATTTCATATAATGCCATATTCTATTTTATAGTGAACAAAAATATAGTCATTCACATACAGTGCTTTTCTTACTTTTATAATGAACAAAAAAAAAAAAAATATTCATTCAACATACGGTGCTTTCTTATTTTTAACTTTTATAATAAACAAAATATATTCATTAACATACGATGCTTTCTCCTTTTTATATAATGAACAAAATATATTCATTAACATACAATGCTTTATTCTTTTTATATTTTACATACAATGCATTATTTTCTAACTTTGACAAAATAATATGCATACATACAATGCATTATTTTACATACAATGCATTATTTTCTAACTTTGATAAAATAATATGCATACATACAATGCATTATTTACTTATTTTACATATAATGCATTTTATGCTTTTATCTTGACAAAAAAACGATGATATACATACAATGCATTTTCTATTCTTTCTAACATGACAAAATACTATTTTATGCAAAGCAAATTTCTATTTTTCTATCATGACAAAGTACTATTTTATGCAATGCAAATTTTATAATAACACAAATTTGTTCATTCAACATACGGTGCTCTTTATTTTGATAATGAACAAAATATATTCACTTACATACGATGTTTTCTTATTTTGATAATGAACAAAATATTAGTTCATTACATATAGCGGCCAATTCTATTTTGTAAATGAACAAAAATATACTTATCTCAAATGGCGACAAATTCTATTTTAAAATATTGACAAAAATGTCAATTAACATACGGTGTTTATTTTCTTATATAAACATTGACAAAAAAAAAAAAAAATGTCAATCAAATTACATTGCCAATTTGTTCCCAAAACTTACTGTCAACACTACGCTACATACAACGTCAAATTTTACATGTCATAGCATCGCACAATATATGGTATCAATTCCTTGTGGCATAACATCCAACAATTTACGGTGACAATTTTTATCATGTCATAACATCGCAAATTAAACGGTGTCAAATTTTATCATGTCATAACATCGCAAATTAAACGGTGTCAAATTTTATCATGTCATAACATCGCAAATTAAACGGTGTCAAATTTTATCATGTCATAACATCAAACAATTTATGGTGACAATTTTTATCATGTCATAACATCGCAAATTAAACGGTGTCAAATTTTATCATGTCATAACATCAAACAATTTATGGTGACAATTTTTATCATGTCATAACATCGCAAATTAAACGGTGTCAAATTTTATCATGTCATAACATCGCAAATTAAACGGTGTCAAATTTAATCATGTCATAACATCGCAAATTAAACGGTGTCAAATTTTATCATGTCATAACATCGCAAATTAAACGGTGTCAAATTTTATCATGTCATAACATCGCAAATTAAACGGTGTCAAATTTTATCGTTATAGCATCACAAAAATAATGGTGACAATTTCATCGTCATAGCATAGCATATAATTATGATGCCCAATTATTATCCACATAACCACTCAACAATTTATTCAATTAAAAAAATAAAAAAAATTGCGGTTTGAAACTCTCACAGTGTTTGGTCAGAGGAGGTGATTCAGATTCGGTGTTCCAATTCAAGACGATTTCAGATCTGGGGTTTCTATTTTCTCCAAATCGATGAAGCTTGAAGGCAATCAGAAAATGGCACGCTGGAGAGGAGGTGAGGGGGTTTCTTGCGCTTGAAAATGGCGACGAACTCCGCCGTTTTGAGCTTCAAATTCACCCTCCACAGTTCACGAAATATGATCACATCCGTATGATCTTGAAGCTCCTAAAAATCTCTTCGATCTTTCCTATATGAGTTTCTAATTTCATTTCGTGGAAAAAAAAAAAAAAAGGAGAAAAGAGCAGTCGTGGCCATTGATAAGAAGGAGGAGGTGAATGAGAGTTTGTGTTAGGTTATGGGAGGAGTTTAGGATATTCTATAGTGGAGATGAATTTTCCCTTTACCCCCTTGTATGTTTAATTGTTCTCAATTAAATTTCCGTTTATTTTAAAGTTGAAAACATTTATTATGTTCAAATTGATTGTAACCTTTTGAATTTCAAATCACGTTCACATTTGCTATAGCTATAATCACATATTACCATTTATTACATTAAATTTAATTGCAAAAAGAAAAAAAGAAAAAGAAATTCTATTTATTTTTGTTCATAAAATGACACCAAATATATAGCATGGATGCATGCGCTTGCAATAAGGAATGGAAAACGCATTGAAAACTTGCTGCAACTTTCCACATTAATGAACCTTATAGTTTGAATAACTAGGGAAAGTATTATATTTAAGAAATATTCTTATCATTAAAGAATTCTAATATTGAATATTCAAATTTGTTAATGATGTAAATTACGCTAGAACATTACATTAGAAAAATAAATTTACAAAAGTAATTTTAATTCCAAAGTGAATACTATGTTCAAAATAAGATATTTCTAATATAAAACCGGTAAATACAATGGTTTACAACGCAAATAGATTTGAGTTGAAATAGATAAATATGTTAAGTAAGACAGCAAAATTTAAAATACTCAAATTTGTCAAATACAAGTAATGAAATCGAAAGCCAGAATGTTAGGCATAAATACAAAGGAGCACGAACAAGGAAAGAATAAAATTATATAAAACTAAACACACTAATTCCATACTAATTTATTAGTACATTTACTTCCCTCAAAACTACATGGTTGTAATTGTTAATATTCCATTTATTATATGTAATAGTAATAAATGGAGGACATTTCAAATTCCAACCTAACCTAAACCTTTACCTATTTAGTACCAATAACTAGCATTTGTTACACATGCTTTGGATGAATAAAGTATGTATGTTTGTGAATTAATGCACTTATTACCCATATTTATTTCTTATCATTCTATATGTATTAATTTTAACAATTTTATATTCTAGCGCAAATAAATGACCATAACCATCTCTTTGTATTCTGCGTTTGAAATAAATGTTAATTCCTACATTTCATACCCTTCTTCTGAACCAAATACTAATGTTCCTTTCCATATTATTATTAGGTAATTTATATGCATTGTTTTTAATACCTTTACATTTGTATTACATTTTAATATCATGTAACCTTATTACATTATTGGCAAAATTATATCCTTATTATTTCATACTCTTTTCTTCTTCTTCTTTTTTTTTTTTTATAATAAATTTAATTTAGAAATGGAATTTTTAAATTCTGACGCATTTTCTATCATAATAAAATTTTAAATTGGCCCTAAAATTCCGGGTTGTTACAGTCTCCCCCACTTAAGAACTTTTCGTCCTCGAAAAGGAGAAAGAGAAAGAAGAAAGAGGATAAGAGAGAGAGAAAGCCAAGCAACGGCTCATAAAAAAAAAGAATAGAAAGAAACATGGAGAACGTAACTTATTCTAGGCGTACCTTTAGAGACAACAGGCTTTCCTCCTCCTTCAGTAAAAGCTGGCACTGAAGAAGTTGGTCCTTTCGCTCATTCGTAAACGTGTGCCAATTAAGCATCGCCACTTCTCTTAGTCTTCTTCGAATGCACGATTAAGGGAAGAGTCAAAACAACTGAAATGGTGATTTAAGAGATAGAAAAGATCGAAGGATGAATGAAAAAGATGACGATAAAGTGACTGGCTATTATGTATCTCATGAACTGTTCGCCGTAGAATATAGTGATTCTACGTAAACGAATTATTATAAATATGTTATATTCCGCTTTGTAAACCAAAGCTCTGATACCAACTGTGACGACCCCAAACTTCCACGGGTGAAAGTAGGAGTGATCATTTTTGGAATACAACATAAATACAATAAAACAGAACACAGATACAATATAGCAAAGGAAATTCATAGAGTAATAACATTATAGCAGCGGAAAAATATAATGTCATCAATCACAGAAAATCCACAGTCGCCGAAACTAAGCTATTACAACAAGTTGCAGAAAAGAAATAAATTTGATGACTAAAAAGAAAAGAAAAGATGCCATAGAAAACAAAAGATAAATGTCTTCAAGCTCCAAGTCATCACCTCTCCACAAAAGCAAATCCAAAAGATAGAATAAGCAGCTCCAAAGAAAAGACTCCAAGCAAAGAATGAACCTGTCTACTTGGCTGCCCGTGTGGAAAAGAGGGCACCCAAGTTTGCAAAAAGGTGAAACAAACTATGGGTCAGTCGTGGGACTGGTGTGAGAATTCTTAAGTAAAATACTAGTAGATATAAGGCAAATCCAAAGACCACGCCGCTAACGCGGAACGGGTTTACTCTAATGGATTGCAGTGCATAATTTAAAGTGTCATAACATCGTAAACAACGCAATGCTTTTTGGAAAAATGGAATCACCATAAGACCCAAGTCCCATCACACAATGCAACGCACACCAGAGGATAGGGTTTTACCTTATGGTGATTAAACATGCTAAATACGGCAAATACGCATCTAATATTATTATTAGTGTATATGAAAGCATTTCAAAGTAAATGTATTAATCTTAGGAAGCATAGGTACCATATACTATGCCTCCGTACTAGTAATACAATCAAATTCGTCGGTTCGTATTTGGATTTTGGTTTCCATCATGAGTCAAGGCTAGAGCGGAGCTCCTTACCGATTCGAGACACTCTAGCTAGTGCCTCAGGATTACCCGCAGTTAACCCTTGGAAATGGCAGGGCCGGTCCTCACATACAGCTTAGAGGATTAGTTATTCCTAAGCACACGTTTCCCGGTCCTATAGGACCTATCCGAGGCGCGCCACATTCCATCATCCACATAAGTAAAGTATCAGCGCTGGGAGGTCCCTGACACTACTTCTAGCTAGAAAGAAACGTGCTGCTTTCCCTGCGTTCCCTTCGCCCGTTTTTGACTCAACCGGTGTGTGAGGCTCGCGAAGTCCCGTTACACAAAGCTACGCCTAAACAGGCCATGCTTTGATCGTCTCCACAAGGTTCTGCTTTTCAACAATAAACCTTGATCATTGCATCTTAGTATGCCACACTGTCACTCCATACCATACCATTGCTTCTCCATCAATACATAAATGGGTGTTAAGTAGAGAATAAATTCTCCACCACCAATATTTATATATTAACAGAAAATCAACAATATGATATATAACGAAGTACGATGTCAGACACACCATCCATTTAAACTTATGCTCTGGGTCTGAACGAAAGTCAAATCCGTGAAACCAACACGTACGTCTGGGCAATGACCTTGACCCATGAATTGGTAGCAAGTCAATTCAGGGTCTCGATTGCTGTCCATTCGAGGGAAGGTTTACGGTCTTCATGCTTCGTCTTCTTACTTCGATCTTTAACGCCGCTGGATTAATTTGGGATGAGAATATCTCGGACTTCCCAAACAATCCTCGTATATATATACATATATATATTTTTGAAAATCCTCCTTATTTGTTAATAATTATTTTTATTAACAATTCATTCTATTTTAATTATTTAAAATAGTCAAACTTCTTATTTAACGACGAATTCTCAAAATCATATTTTAATTTACATTAATTAAAATGTAAACTTTCATTACATATCGCATTCTTGTTTTCTTTACATTTAATAAAATGCAAACTTGCAATTACATGTCACATTCTTACTTATTTACAATGAATAAAATGTAAACTTGCATTTACATGTCGCATTCTTATATATTGTCATCAAAAATAATGTTAACTCATTCTACGTTGTAATCCTTCTTTAATGTTAATCATTTAACATAAAAGTTAACTTCCTACGATGTAAATTACATTTAATTTACATTAAGATAATGTAACTCATCCTATGTTAAATTACCTTTTAATTAAAATAATATAATTCAATCCTACGGTCAATTCTCTTTAATTTTCATTATAAATAATGTAACTTATCCTCTGATTAAACTTTCTTTTATTATCTACATTAAAAATAATGTATATTAATCCTATCGTTAAACTCTTTTTAATATTTAAATTAAAAATAAGGTTATTCTCATCCTACGGTGCAATTCTTCTTTTAATTCACATTATAAAATAATGTAACTCATCCTACAGTTAATTCTCTTTTTAAATGCATTTTCAATATCAATTACATTAAAATGAAATTTTATTTTACGATGGAATTCCCTTTCTATTCACATTATAAATAATGTACACTTCATCTTACGATGTAGATTACCTTTCTATTTAACATAAAAATAATAATAATGTACTTTTCCTACGATGCATTTTTCTCTTTTATATACATTATAAAATAATGAACATCTTATCCTACGGCATAAATTTCTTTTTATATTAACATTTAAAAAAATATTAATTACATCCTACGGTGAAATTACCTTTATTTCATTAACATTAGCAATGTTAATTTCATCATGCTATGAATTTCAATTATATTATACTTATAAAATAATGTAAATGGCATTCGGTGGATTTCTCTTTTTATTACGTTAAAAAAATGAAATTTTCCTACGATGAAAGTTTTTCTTATTTTCAACATTTAAAGATGATGTTAATACCATATGGTGTAGATATTTTTATATTAACATTAAAAATATGTTAATCAATCATACGGTGAATCCTCTTGTAAAATAACATTGTAAATGATGTCAAATTTACATACACTTCATTTTCTTTTTAATAACATTGAAAATAAATGTATATGAATCCTATGATTAAACTATCCTTCTTGACAAACGATGCTTTTTCTATTTATTAACATTAAAGATAATGTTAATATTACATACGGTGCTTTTTCTATTTATTAACATTAAAGATAATGTTAATATTACATACGGTGCCTTTTTCTATTTATTAACATTACAAAAACACTATTTTCACATGCAATGCATTTAATATTTTCTAACATGACAAAATATTATTTACATACAATGCATTTGATACTTTTCTAACTCGACAAAATACTATTTACATACAATGCATTTGATATTTTTCTAACTTGACAAAAATGCTATACATACAATGCATTTAGTACTTTTCTAAATTGACAAAAATACTATACATACAATGCATTTGATATTTTTTTCTAAATTGACAAAATCACTATTTTCATGCAATGCAAATTTTCTATATTAATATTAACAAATATGCTATTTTCATACAATGCAAATATTTCTTATTTATGACAAATATTGTTCATTTCATATAATGCCATATTCTATTTTATAGTGAACAAAAATATAGTCATTCACATACAGTGCTTTTCTTACTTTTATAATGAACAAAAAAAAAAAAAAAAAATATTCATTCAACATACGGTGCTTTCTTATTTTTAACTTTTATAATAAACAAAATATATTCATTAACATACGATGCTTTCTCCTTTTTATATAATGAACAAAATATATTCATTAACATACAATGCTTTATTCTTTTTATATTTTACATACAATGCATTATTTTCTAACTTTGACAAAATAATATGCATACATACAATGCATTATTTTACATACAATGCATTATTTTCTAACTTTGATAAAATAATATGCATACATACAATGCATTATTTACTTATTTTACATATAATGCATTTTATGCTTTTATCTTGACAAAAAAACGATGATATACATACAATGCATTTTCTATTCTTTCTAACATGACAAAATACTATTTTATGCAAAGCAAATTTCTATTTTTCTATCATGACAAAGTACTATTTTATGCAATGCAAATTTTATAATAACACAAATTTGTTCATTCAACATACGGTGCTCTTTATTTTGATAATGAACAAAATATATTCACTTACATACGATGTTTTCTTATTTTGATAATGAACAAAATATTAGTTCATTACATATAGCGGCCAATTCTATTTTGTAAATGAACAAAAATATACTTATCTCAAATGGCGACAAATTCTATTTTAAAATATTGACAAAAATGTCAATTAACATACGGTGTTTATTTTCTAATATAAACATTGACAAAAAAAAAAAAAATTGTCAATCAAATTACATTGCCAATTTGTTCCCAAAACTTACTGTCAACACTACGCTACATACAACGTCAAATTTTACATGTCATAGCATCGCACAATATATGGTATCAATTCCTTGTGGCATAACATCCAACAATTTACGGTGACAATTTTTATCATGTCATAACATCGCAAATTAAACGGTGTCAAATTTTATCATGTCATAACATCGCAAATTAAACGGTGTCAAATTTTATCATGTCATAACATCGCAAATTAAACGGTGTCAAATTTTATCATGTCATAACATCAAACAATTTATGGTGACAATTTTTATCATGTCATAACATCGCAAATTAAACGGTGTCAAATTTTATCATGTCATAACATCAAACAATTTATGGTGACAATTTTTATCATGTCATAACATCGCAAATTAAACGGTGTCAAATTTTATCATGTCATAACATCGCAAATTAAACGGTGTCAAATTTTATCATGTCATAACATCGCAAATTAAACGGTGTCAAATTTTATCATGTCATAACATCGCAAATTAAACGGTGTCAAATTTTATCATGTCATAACATCGCAAATTAAACGGTGTCAAATTTTATCATGTCATAACATCGCAAATTAAACGGTGTCAAATTTTATCGTTATAGCATCACAAAAATAATGGTGACAATTTCATCGTCATAGCATAGCATATAATTATGATGCCCAATTATTATCCACATAACCACTCAACAATTTATTCAATTAAAAAAATAAAAAAAATTGCGGTTTGAAACTCTCACAGTGTTTGGTCAGAGGAGGTGATTCAGATTCGGTGTTCCAATTCAAGACGATTTCAGATCTGGGGTTTCTATTTTCTCCAAATCGATGAAGCTTGAAGGCAATCAGAAAATGGCACGCTGGAGAGGAGGTGAGGGGGTTTCTTGCGCTTGAAAATGGCGACGAACTCCGCCGTTTTGAGCTTCAAATTCACCCTCCACAGTTCACGAAATATGATCACATCCGTATGATCTTGAAGCTCCTAAAAATCTCTTCGATCTTTCCTATATGAGTTTCTAATTTCATTTCGTGGAAAAAAAAAAAAGGAGAAAAGAGCAGTCGTGGCCATTGATAAGAAGGAGGAGGTGAATGAGAGTTTGTGTTAGGTTATGGGAGGAGTTTAGGATATTCTATAGTGGAGATGAATTTTCCCTTTACCCCCTTGTATGTTTAATTGTTCTCAATTAAATTTCCGTTTATTTTAAAGTTGAAAACATTTATTATGTTCAAATTGATTGTAACCTTTTGAATTTCAAATCACGTTCACATTTGCTATAGCTATAATCACATATTACCATTTATTACATTAAATTTAATTGCAAAAAGAAAAAAAGAAAAAGAAATTCTATTTATTTTTGTTCATAAAATGACACCAAATATATAGCATGGATGCATGCGCTTGCAATAAGGAATGGAAAACGCATTGAAAACTTGCTGCAACTTTCCACATTAATGAACCTTATAGTTTGAATAACTAGGGAAAGTATTATATTTAAGAAATATTCTTATCATTAAAGAATTCTAATATTGAATATTCAAATTTGTTAATGATGTAAATTACGCTAGAACATTACATTAGAAAAATAAATTTACAAAAGTAATTTTAATTCCAAAGTGAATACTATGTTCAAAATAAGATATTTCTAATATAAAACCGGTAAATACAATGGTTTACAACGCAAATAGATTTGAGTTGAAATAGATAAATATGTTAAGTAAGACAGCAAAATTTAAAATACTCAAATTTGTCAAATACAAGTAATGAAATCGAAAGCCAGAATGTTAGGCATAAATACAAAGGAGCACGAACAAGGAAAGAATAAAATTATATAAAACTAAACACACTAATTCCATACTAATTTATTAGTACATTTACTTCCCTCAAAACTACATGGTTGTAATTGTTAATATTCCATTTATTATATGTAATAGTAATAAATGGAGGACATTTCAAATTCCAACCTAACCTAAACCTTTACCTATTTAGTACCAATAACTAGCATTTGTTACACATGCTTTGGATGAATAAAGTATGTATGTTTGTGAATTAATGCACTTATTACCCATATTTATTTCTTATCATTCTATATGTATTAATTTTAACAATTTTATATTCTAGCGCAAATAAATGACCATAACCATCTCTTTGTATTCTGCGTTTGAAATAAATGTTAATTCCTACATTTCATACCCTTCTTCTGAACCAAATACTAATGTTCCTTTCCATATTATTATTAGGTAATTTATATGCATTGTTTTTAATACCTTTACATTTGTATTACATTTTAATATCATGTAACCTTATTACATTATTGGCAAAATTATATCCTTATTATTTCATACTCTTTTCTTCTTTTTTTTTTTTTTTATAATAAATTTAATTTAGAAATGGAATTTTTAAATTCTGACGCATTTTCTATCATAATAAAATTTTAAATTGGCCCTAAAATTCCGGGTTGTTACATGATAGCAGATTATTTTAGGGTATGATATTTAACGGGTTCATTTAATGGAAATTATCATGTACAAATATTAGCAATGCATAACATTCAATGTTAATTTTTCTTCTAAGTTGTAGGTATGTTTGCTATTTTAACTTGATTTATATGTATTCTCATTTCTTTGTCATAATATTTAATTAATGCGAAAGCAGACCATTTAATAAAATTACCGGATGTTATTCCGTGGGTGTACAGTCTAGCAACACTGCTTACTAGAAGTTATTATTTACGAACATAAATGGAGAATACACAAATACCAAGTAGTTTTCGAATTCATGTAAACCAATTCATATACGTCAAGAAATATCCACCTTTTTCGATTTCAAATGCAAATAAAATCTAATTTTTAAATTATTTCCACTGTGTATTTCATAAAAGCTCACCAAAATATTTATTTTATCTCAAGCTTTATGACCTTTTTTATTAATAACATCTATAGCTTCATATTATTTGGCAAACTGAAATTTAAGTGCAAGCAATGGAAATGAAGTTCAAGATTTTGAAATTATACCTCAGAAATCAATTGCATATTTTATTTGCCTTTAAACACGTATGATACCTCAGAAATCAATTGCATATTTTATTATACCTCAGAAATCAGAAATGAAGTCCAATGTCTACATTTTCGTATACTTTGCATAGAACAGATGGATGCAAATAATTGTTGTGTTTTACCTCTTTATTGGGTTCCAATGTCTGTTTGTATACTCAAATGATATATTGCTTTCAAATTTGTAACCAATGTTCTGTAATTTATTAAACTATACAAATAACCGTTTACTTCTCACATTCAATAAAAAAATGCATTTCTATAGCCAAAACTATACATGGTCATATCATTAGTTTCTTATTTGATTTCAAATCTAAATACAAATTATATGTTCAAAATAAATAGTCATATATTCAAAATATGGGCCAATGGAATATACAAAATTGATATTTCAATCAATGCAAAAAAAACAACCAGATATACACCACAATAATTTCTAAACCAAGAAACACAAACATGGCGTTGACAAATGGCACCATTGTAAACATAGGGAAAGCAGAGCACCTGGAAACAAGTGGAAAAGACAATAAAACTAGATTAATCAATTCACAACATAATAAAAGAATCTTTGGATTAACTTCATTGAGTTGGAGTTAGTAGAGGCCGGAAACTAGAATCTTCCATTGAGTGGTAAAGAGGATATTTGCAGGGTTTTCCAATAGATACGTAAATAACCATGACTAATATAACAAATCAAAAATATTTTCATTTTAACTATAAAAATGTCAAGATTACCATGTGAATCATATTAATATTAATTTTTTATTTCTTTAAATTTAAAACCTCATTAAAGATATAAGTTTAATGTAAAAAATATAGGATGACAGGTATAATTCATTTGAAGCTAAAATATAGGGTTTTAGTTTATTATTTAGGAACTAAATGCATGCAATTTGTTTGATAACTGAAAAGGAGCGATCAAATGATAACTGAAAAAGAGCATATTGTCCGGGGGGTGGGCCCATTTGTTTGATGAGATTATATAGATAATAATTTTGTTCTACAGATAGTAGCAATTTTTGAATTGTATCAGCATTAAAAATATAGGATGACAGGTATAATTCATTTGAAGCTAAAATATAGGGTTTTAGTTTATTATTTAGGAACTAAATGCATGCTATTTGTTTGATAACTGAAAAGGAGCGATCAAATGATAACTGAAAAAGAGCATATTGTCCGGGGGGTGGGCCCATTTGTTTGATGAGATTATATAGATAATAATTTTATTCTACAGATAGTAGCAAATTTTGAATTGTATCAACATTAAATAAACTATAGTAATTTTTAGAAGTATGTACAACTTTAGCTCATAAACGTTATTTTGCAATAAACTTATTTAAGTTGATTACATAGCAAATATATTATATTTACGTCTTATGTTATATTATATATGATATAGGAGGGCAACATGTCCCACAGTATAGACAAAACTTGGATATATGAATCTGATCAAAGAACTACATGCTATAGAGAGGGGGTGGAGAAGTTTATTAGTTTCGTTGAAGAAAACGGTGGTAAGAAAGGAGTGTATTTATGCCCTTGCATTAAGTGCCAAAATCTGAAGACGATAAGATTAGAGGTCATTCATTTTCATTTGCTTAGATGGGGTTTTATCCAATCATATAGCGTGTGGTATTTACATGGGGAAAAACAACTAGTTAGTTATGCCACAAATACCGATGAGGTTGAACATATTAGGATGGAAGATCTAGTCAATGATGCAGATAGATTTCATGATTTTCAACCTGATCTAGTCAATGATCATGCTAATGTTGGACAGCAGTTTACGGATGATGGCAATTGGCAGGCCAATGAAAGTAAGAAGTATAAACCACTTTTTGAGAGCGCAAAAGAGCCATTGTATCCTTCATGTTCAAAAGGGTTAACGAAGCTGTATGCCATTGTGAAACTGAATAGCTTGAAGACCCAATACAGCGTTTCAGATAATGGGGTGACTGCACTTCTCGAATTAATAAAGGAGTTACTCCCCGAAGGTAACACACTGCCGACAAAATACTCTGACGTGAAGAAGTTAATTAAGCAAGTTGGAATGAATTACAAAACTTATGATGCATGCATCAATGATTGCATATTGTACTGGAAAGATGATGCGAACAGAGTTTCTTGTACAAATTGTAGTGAACCAAGATATACGACATCATTTGACGAAGAGAGAAAAGGCACCAAAGTACCTCGAAGGACATTAAGACATTTTCCTTTAATTTCTAGATTGAAGAGATTATATACTATACCATGGATAGCAGAGGCAATGACCTGGCATGGTCGTGCCAAGTCTAATCCACAAGTAATGCGTCATCCATGTGACACTTCTCAATGGAAATCCGCGGATTCTTTTGATAAAACGTTTCCCGTCGAGTCACGAAATGTCACACTTGGAATAGCAACAGATGGTTTCTGTCCACATGTTTCTCTGTCTAACCCTTATAGCTGTTGGCCAGTAATTGTAGTACCATATAATCTTCCTCCGTCTATGTAACGACCCGTGTTTTTGGCCGTCGAATATTTAATTCAATTTATTTAATTTAAATATTATATTTGGAATATCGATGGAATTAATATCTAATTCGCTATTTAAACAAAGTTCGACGTTAATTTATTTATATATTTATAAACGAGCTCGAAATGGCGCTGCAGTTCGCTATTTGGCGATTTGAACTTCAACTGAATGTACAGAGTTCGTTTTAAATTGGATTTCTGTGAAACAAGAAACGGGTGGAGCGGATGGAGTATATCTTTCTAGTAGAAGAGAAAAATCAGGATTTCGTCATGTAGATTTTGAGATATGTCCAAATCAAATTTTTGAATAGTCGCTATAGAATCGTTTATCGACCGTATCGGTTTATTCGATATAATTAGAGATCGGGTTTGAATTTAGACAAGGTCCTTCTGGGGAGTAGTGATAATTTAATTTTTAGAATTTTACTGTAATTTTTAATTAATTAATTTAATAAGCAACTTTTTATTTGGAGTATGTGGCACCCTGTATCGACATTTCGGGGTTTCACAATATGAGTCCATCTACCGGTATTATTACATTTTTGGGACCAGAGCACATCACTCATTTAAATGGTATTTTTGTTTCTGTCCATAACAGTCCCTACGTGAACAGAATATTTCATAGTGGGGTACGCTATGTTTTTAACTTAAAACAAACTAAACTGAATGGTTAACTGGTCAAACGGACTCAGAATTCAACGAAACAAGTTTCATACGAAACCTTAGGAAGAGGTCTAGTGAAACGTCAAGGCCTCATATTTTTAGGATTTTTTATGGAATTGTTAGGAATTATTGCTCGGTGTTTTTCGTCGATATTTTCTAAGGGATTTTCGCAAACGGTGTCGGAATTCGACGAAACTTGTCCCATTGGGTCCGGAATATTTTTTTATGCTAGGATTACCTATTTGTTTGGCAAAAACGGAGGGTTTATGTAGGTAACTTGACGAATTTCTCTATGCAAAACATGGAACAATATAATAATAATATAAGTATGTACACTTCTTTATATGGCACCAACGCAACCTTATATTATCCTTTTGCCGCATGCTATTCCTTGCACACCAAGCCTAAAAGCAGCAGCCAAACGGTTCCGTGAAAAAAAAAAAGAGAAGAAAAAGAAAAAAAGAAAAAAATATATATGAGAAAGAAAAAAACGTACATGCTAGCTCAACTACAGGCCTATGCACGCAGACCTACCGTATACGATTCGTTCATTCCTTGCCGACAAAGTTTGTAGCCTTGCTGATCACACTCTGTACACTGAAAGGAAATGAAAACGACATATAGGTTAGCTTGCCAACCACGGTCTGCACGCTGAAAGGGACACTATTATTATCTCTTACTCCTCGCATATATATATATATACCTGTATCCTTTCGGGTTTTTTTCCATTTAAACCAAAGCAGAAAGCTCCACCGGAAACGAGGAAAAAAAAAAAAAGAGTTGAAAGCAAACGTAGCAAGAGGAGGGAGAGCGGACAGAAAGGATGGATGCCAAGTTTTGACATGGTTTAGGAATTCATATTTCTTCACATGAAGTAGTGGAGAGGTTTTGCACATGGTGAGGTATGTGCTGAACGTAAAAGAAAAATGAGAACATGGGGAGGAGGACTTGCGGGTGAAGAAGAAGAGTAGCGGGAAGCTTTTCACAATGGGCGTGAATAGTATGGGTTGGTGCCTAAAATCGAGTTTAATGGAAAATATGCAAAGGAGATATGTGATGCAATCCCAAAACTAGTGAAAATGTTAGATGCAAGTGTAGCGTAACACTAACAAGGTTTAGGGGAAGAAGGCACTGGAGTGTTCAACAGTTTGGAGAATGGAATGTAGTGGAATTAAAAAAAAAAAAAAAAAAAGAAAGAAAGAAAGAGGAGGGCTGAACGGTGACTTGGTGAGCAGCAGTTTGGACGTGTTGAAGCGATAAGCAGAAAGGAAATAACGGCGAGCATCGTTCTTTCAAGTTGAAGACGTGGCCGGTACATGGACTAAACAAAGTAATAATCGGTATGATTAAGATTTTATATAAATAATTAAGGCGTTATTAAGAATGGTTAATTATTTAATAATCATACATATATTAAAACGCGTGTTACGTGAACAGAATGAAATGAAATAAGTGGTGCCGGGATCATATTTTCGAACGCTGCATTCGGGAACAGTTCCGAACAGATTTGGGAGCAACAGAAGTTTTCAGTTAAATTAAACGACGGTTCAATTTTACTGACATCGAACCATTTCAAAGATGAATAAAAATTCAGGTGAGTTAAACTCACTCAGTTACCCTTTTTATATTTTATATAAATTGGGTTTTTATTTTGTGTGCTCTGCTTGCTGATGGTTGCCTGTTTGCTAGCTATACCCTTGGTTGTTGATTTAACTGGTGAAATTAAACCGTGTTTAATTTCAGTGAAATTCCAAATCGTTATTTTTAACGATTGGTTCCAATAAAGGTAACTCACCTTGGTTGGTCATGTTTATTTATAAACGTGTTTAAAATGGTTGCATTGTTTGAATTGCTTGTGGTTAATGTTAAATGGTTGTTATTTTAGTTTATCAGTTAAACAAAACTGAACAGTCTGATTTGAGAAAACCATTTGAATACAGGGACGAACAGGTTGGAGGGACCCAACCGGATCCCTCAAATGTATTATTTATTCTCATATGCTCATATATGAAGTAATCTGTTTGTGGGATTGATTTGATGGTTGAATATTGACTGAATATTCAACATCTGTTCGGTTTAAACCAATGGGTGATATTGGTTGGGTATTTGGCAGCGTATGGCCTATAAAATCAATCGTGTTATAAATATTGATTCACCGTCAGGTGAATCGATAAAGATGAAGTTATAAAATTTACTTTATAACTGGAGTTGGATTTTGAATATATTATTTTGAATAAAGGTTTATAAAAGAAAAGTAAATAAATAAATATTTTATTTATTTAAGACTTCGATTTGTTCTGATGTTAATCAGATCTACAATTATGAGCATAAGAAATGAGATGAATGGTTAAACTTTGATAGGTGTTTTGTAAACAGCGATTTTAGCGCTATAGTTATAATATATGTTTTGGTAAATCTAAATAGTAATTATAATGCTATTATTATAACATATGTGCTATAAAATTTCTTTGTTAAAACTAATGGGTTTCCGAATTTAAAAGATGATTTGAAAGAAGATTTAAGTGGGTAATTGAATATAGTTATTCAAGCTAGAGTTAGTCAAACATAGTATTCAAGGTAGGTTGCCATTGCGTACGACTGCTAGCGTAATTCGCAGGGCTGCAGATAGCCTACGGCGGTCGGATGTTTCCTGAGGGAATCAGGCGTAACCATTGTGATCGGTGTGATCTAGAGTCAAGCGAATGGATTTAAGTCGAGTGTTAGTTAATCGATAGGAGTTAAATAAGTCGAGTTAATCAATTAGAATTAACCAGTTAGAGTTAATCAGTTTGAGTTAATCCATTAGAGTTAAATCGAATTAGAGTTATTCAAATATCGTATTTTCAATAATAAAGAGTTAGAAGTTTTATTTAACAGAAGTGAACTAGTTTGATTTAAATTTAAAGGCCAAGTGATGCTGAATACTGAACCAGTGAATTCATTGGAGTGTCATGATTGAAACACTGTTTATTTTGATAGTTAAAACACCGACTATCAAACATGTCCAATACGATTGTTGGTACGGAAAGACCGGGATCAAATTTATTCGAAAACCATTCCGACCAACAAATACGTGAAGATATCAGAAGATGGTCGAGATGGAGCATTGAAGACCGTGGATCTTCATAAGCGGAAGAACCGCTAATAATCCTTGGTGAGCTCCCAGAGATGAACTGTGGTTCTGTCGTGGTTGGAATCTATGGGTTGTAAGGACTTCTCGCTACTGATCCATGGGGTGATTCCTATATGGATGCAGTAGGAGAGTGACTTCGGTTCATCCTGTTCCTGGATGACTTGTATGGACGAGTGTCTGACAGAGTATTTCCAAAGGACCACGTACGTTGATTTCTTCAAACATATTATAGTCGGTTAGCTCCCGACTAGAGTATTTTTTGTGGACGTCAATTAGTGATATCCAGAGGATCTGACGATGTGGCATTCAAAGTGAAAAATGGCCAGATGTTCGAAGAGGAATTCTAGCCTCAAGCCTCATCAACCGGGAAATGACAAAAATCGGGCAGGCAGCATGGCTATGTGGGTCGCTCCCATTAGGGTGTATAATCACCTATCTAGAGGAAGTCCTATTTGTTTTCTTAAATCTATGTTTCGATGCTGTCCCTTTTCGGGAGACGGTTGCTGATCCCAACCGTCGGTGATATACATTCGATACTCTCAAGCGAAATGAGGGGTCGGTCATGTGAGGGTCGGGTTGCAAGACGTTCTTGTTGAACCCAGTGTATTCGTCTCTAGAGATATACTATCGGAAGGTGGACCCATACCTTGTCAAGTTGGAATCCAATCTCCAATAAGCGCCCGCGGTTTTTATTTGTATACTATATATGTGGAGCGTGAGATGCAAGCGTTCCACTATATTGTTATTTACTTGTACTTAGACATTATTATAATATCAGGCAAGATATTGATTTCAAACTGTTTTGGGTTATCGTAAGGTAAAAACCGTCCGTGTTTATGTGTGGATTTGGTCTTACGATTATCCTTTCTTTCGAAAAGATTTTTTGAACTTAAATATCATAATTGGATGATTTACCCTTATTACTGTGCGAGTTTATCTCACTCTGGTTCACCAGACTGACCCGGTATTTGTAATACTCGGGTTAGACCGGGTTGTGCAGGTCCAGGTTATCGGATGCTGTGATGTCCAGAGACGAGCTGTAGAAGTCCAGACGTATTATATATGTTGTGTATTCCGCTGTGTGATGTATATGAGGACAGGTTACTACCACTGTCTAGATGATGATGTACTCTGATACTGTAAGTATTTTCAAAAGTTTCCAATAAAGATTTATTTTAGTATTATATTTTGTTCCGCTGCGATGTGAGACTCTGTGTGTGGTTCTTCTTCTTCTATTCTAATATTTCTTTCTTTCTTATCTCACCTTCTAACTTCTTTCTATTAATGATCTGGAATGTTCGATGTCTGAATGGTCAACACGGTAGTTTGGTGTTGATTTTCGGAGTCGAAAATCCCAGGTCGTTACAGTGGTATCAGAGCTTAAGGTTAAGTAAGTACCTTGGCTCTGTGGCGTGACTCAGTAGAGATGGGGTTAGTAATACCCTAGATTGAGTTTGAGTGTATATATATGAGCGCGTATTTGTAAATTGATATAAAAACTGTTTATATTGTGTTGATTGGTTTGTCGAGTAGCTTATGAATTCTGGTCGATACAGTAATGCAAACTGTGTCGATAAGTGTTTCTAAACTCTTGAACAGAATAATTCGACACAGTATGTTTTTGAAAGAGGGTAAATGAAATAATTTTACCCAATTTATATTTTGATATAAAATAATGATTAATATTTGGAGTATTATAGTATATTGGATGTGTTATAATGGAATGGTTATGTAAGTAACCAATCAGAATTCCTATGGATATAATATATGGAATTAGATGAATTAAATCTGAAATCTAAATCAGAATTGGAATTAAAATTCCTTAAAATGGGATAAATGATTGCAAATGAACTTGAATTGAATATATGAGAATTTTAAAATCCTGGGAGATTTTGATTTTGTTACAAGCATTGAAAGGGATATTTTGAAATGGATTTCAAAATGGAAGGGTTTAGAACTGGTTTTGAAAGTGAGATAGTATTGAACTCACTTCGATAGCTGGAAAATAGATTCCGATGATGATCCGGACATCATCGGTGTTCATTTTCAAGTGGTAAGTGACGGATTACTACCAAAAATCTTGTTTGAATTGTTTGAGAAAAACAAGTTGTTTTGGATCCTGAAAGGAATATTTGACTTTGGAAAGAGATGAACTGTTTAAAAACTACCAGGGAGATTGTTTGAACAAAGGCAAAATTAAATAGAAATTGGTGAAAGCAAATATGAATTGAATTGAAACCAATTAACTGGAAATTGAATCGAGATATGATATATCAAGTAGGATCAGATTTGAATTGTGAGACAGGAATCTGAAATGGTATGGACTGGTAAGTTAAGAATTGAAATTGGGACTGGATGGAAATTGAGTTAAGAATGAGGTTTGGCTTGGACGTGTGGAAGATTTAGTTTTGAGGATAAAATTGGAATTTGGTCTGGAAGTGCGTTTGTATATGTTGACAGGGTAGCAGACAGAAAGGATATAATGATGTGCCCGACAAAAAGGTACATGTTTATTTTTATATGGATTTGGAGATTTATGAGCCTATTTGGCAAGCCGCTTGGCTGTTTCATTTTCTTTTGGATTGGAGAAGGCCTAGAAAGGCGAGTTGTAATTGTACCAATTGAGCCGTATAGAGGTGGTGCTGGCGAAATTTTTCGAAAATTTGAAGTGTTAGAAAATTTTCGATATTTTTGAAAATATTTATTTACAGTATTGAATTGGTTTCTAATTTAATATAAATTTAGATTTGAAATTAATGAGCTTATAACGTTCTTCTTACCTTAGCAATTTCGAGGACGAAATTATTTTAAGGGGGGAAGAATGTAACGACCCGTGTTTTTGGCCGTCGAATATTTAATTCAATTTATTTAATTTAAATATTATATTTGGAATATCGATGGAATTAATATCTAATTCGCTATTTAAACAAAGTTCGACGTTAATTTATTTATATATTTATAAACGAGCTCGAAATGGCGCTGCAGTTCGCTATTTGGCGATTTGAACTTCAACTGAATGTACAGAGTTCGTTTTAAATTGGATTTCTGTGAAACAAGAAACGGGTGGAGCGGATGGAGTATATCTTTCTAGTAGAAGAGAAAAATCAGGATTTCGTCATGTAGATTTTGAGATATGTCCAAATCAAATTTTTGAATAGTCGCTATAGAATCGTTTATCGACCGTATCGGTTTATTCGATATAATTAGAGATCGGGTTTGAATTTAGACAAGGTCCTTCTGGGGAGTAGTGATAATTTAATTTTTAGAATTTTACTGTAATTTTTAATTAATTAATTTAATAAGCAACTTTTTATTTGGAGTATGTGGCACCCTGTATCGACATTTCGGGGTTTCACAATATGAGTCCATCTACCGGTATTATTACATTTTTGGGACCAGAGCACATCACTCATTTAAATGGTATTTTTGTTTCTGTCCATAACAGTCCCTACGTGAACAGAATATTTCATAGTGGGGTACGCTATGTTTTTAACTTAAAACAAACTAAACTGAATGGTTAACTGGTCAAACGGACTCAGAATTCAACGAAACAAGTTTCATACGAAACCTTAGGAAGAGGTCTAGTGAAACGTCAAGGCCTCATATTTTTAGGATTTTTTATGGAATTGTTAGGAATTATTGCTCGGTGTTTTTCGTCGATATTTTCTAAGGGATTTTCGCAAACGGTGTCGGAATTCGACGAAACTTGTCCCATTGGGTCCGGAATATTTTTTTATGCTAGGATTACCTATTTGTTTGGCAAAAATGGAGGGTTTATGTAGGTAACTTGACGAATTTCTCTATGCAAAACATGGAACAATATAATAATAATATAAGTATGTACACTTCTTTATATGGCACCAACGCAACCTTATATTATCCTTTTGCCGCATGCTATTCCTTGCACACCAAGCCTAAAAGCAGCAGCCAAACGGTTCCGTGAAAAAAAAAAAGAGAAGAAAAAGAAAAAAAGAAAAAAATATATATGAGAAAGAAAAAAACGTACATGCTAGCTCAACTACAGGCCTATGCACGCAGACCTACCGTATACGATTCGTTCATTCCTTGCCGACAAAGTTTGTAGCCTTGCTGATCACACTCTGTACACTGAAAGGAAATGAAAACGACATATAGGTTAGCTTGCCAACCACGGTCTGCACGCTGAAAGGGACACTATTATTATCTCTTACTCCTCGCATATATATATATATACCTGTATCCTTTCGGGTTTTTTTCCATTTAAACCAAAGCAGAAAGCTCCACCGGAAACGAGGAAAAAAAAAAAAAGAGTTGAAAGCAAACGTAGCAAGAGGAGGGAGAGCGGACAGAAAGGATGGATGCCAAGTTTTGACATGGTTTAGGAATTCATATTTCTTCACATGAAGTAGTGGAGAGGTTTTGCACATGGTGAGGTATGTGCTGAACGTAAAAGAAAAATGAGAACATGGGGAGGAGGACTTGCGGGTGAAGAAGAAGAGTAGCGGGAAGCTTTTCACAATGGGCGTGAATAGTATGGGTTGGTGCCTAAAATCGAGTTTAATGGAAAATATGCAAAGGAGATATGTGATGCAATCCCAAAACTAGTGAAAATGTTAGATGCAAGTGTAGCGTAACACTAACAAGGTTTAGGGGAAGAAGGCACTGGAGTGTTCAACAGTTTGGAGAATGGAATGTAGTGGAATTAAAAAAAAAAAAAAAAAAAAAGAAAGAAAGAAAGAGGAGGGCTGAACGGTGACTTGGTGAGCAGCAGTTTGGACGTGTTGAAGCGATAAGCAGAAAGGAAATAACGGCGAGCATCGTTCTTTCAAGTTGAAGACGTGGCCGGTACATGGACTAAACAAAGTAATAATCGGTATGATTAAGATTTTATATAAATAATTAAGGCGTTATTAAGAATGGTTAATTATTTAATAATCATACATATATTAAAACGCGTGTTACGTGAACAGAATGAAATGAAATAAGTGGTGCCGGGATCATATTTTCGAACGCTGCATTCGGGAACAGTTCCGAACAGATTTGGGAGCAACAGAAGTTTTCAGTTAAATTAAACGACGGTTCAATTTTACTGACATCGAACCATTTCAAAGATGAATAAAAATTCAGGTGAGTTAAACTCACTCAGTTACCCTTTTTATATTTTATATAAATTGGGTTTTTATTTTGTGTGCTCTGCTTGCTGATGGTTGCCTGTTTGCTAGCTATACCCTTGGTTGTTGATTTAACTGGTGAAATTAAACCGTGTTTAATTTCAGTGAAATTCCAAATCGTTATTTTTAACGATTGGTTCCAATAAAGGTAACTCACCTTGGTTGGTCATGTTTATTTATAAACGTGTTTAAAATGGTTGCATTGTTTGAATTGCTTGTGGTTAATGTTAAATGGTTGTTATTTTAGTTTATCAGTTAAACAAAACTGAACAGTCTGATTTGAGAAAACCATTTGAATACAGGGACGAACAGGTTGGAGGGACCCAACCGGATCCCTCAAATGTATTATTTATTCTCATATGCTCATATATGAAGTAATCTGTTTGTGGGATTGATTTGATGGTTGAATATTGACTGAATATTCAACATCTGTTCGGTTTAAACCAATGGGTGATATTGGTTGGGTATTTGGCAGCGTATGGCCTATAAAATCAATCGTGTTATAAATATTGATTCACCGTCAGGTGAATCGATAAAGATGAAGTTATAAAATTTACTTTATAACTGGAGTTGGATTTTGAATATATTATTTTGAATAAAGGTTTATAAAAGAAAAGTAAATAAATAAATATTTTATTTATTTAAGACTTCGATTTGTTCTGATGTTAATCAGATCTACAATTATGAGCATAAGAAATGAGATGAATGGTTAAACTTTGATAGGTGTTTTGTAAACAGCGATTTTAGCGCTATAGTTATAATATATGTTTTGGTAAATCTAAATAGTAATTATAATGCTATTATTATAACATATGTGCTATAAAATTTCTTTGTTAAAACTAATGGGTTTCCGAATTTAAAAGATGATTTGAAAGAAGATTTAAGTGGGTAATTGAATATAGTTATTCAAGCTAGAGTTAGTCAAACATAGTATTCAAGGTAGGTTGCCATTGCGTACGACTGCTAGCGTAATTCGCAGGGCTGCAGATAGCCTACGGCGGTCGGATGTTTCCTGAGGGAATCAGGCGTAACCATTGTGATCGGTGTGATCTAGAGTCAAGCGAATGGATTTAAGTCGAGTGTTAGTTAATCGATAGGAGTTAAATAAGTCGAGTTAATCAATTAGAATTAACCAGTTAGAGTTAATCAGTTTGAGTTAATCCATTAGAGTTAAATCGAATTAGAGTTATTCAAATATCGTATTTTCAATAATAAAGAGTTAGAAGTTTTATTTAACAGAAGTGAACTAGTTTGATTTAAATTTAAAGGCCAAGTGATGCTGAATACTGAACCAGTGAATTCATTGGAGTGTCATGATTGAAACACTGTTTATTTTGATAGTTAAAACACCGACTATCAAACATGTCCAATACGATTGTTGGTACGGAAAGACCGGGATCAAATTTATTCGAAAACCATTCCGACCAACAAATACGTGAAGATATCAGAAGATGGTCGAGATGGAGCATTGAAGACCGTGGATCTTCATAAGCGGAAGAACCGCTAATAATCCTTGGTGAGCTCCCAGAGATGAACTGTGGTTCTGTCGTGGTTGGAATCTATGGGTTGTAAGGACTTCTCGCTACTGATCCATGGGGTGATTCCTATATGGATGCAGTAGGAGAGTGACTTCGGTTCATCCTGTTCCTGGATGACTTGTATGGACGAGTGTCTGACAGAGTATTTCCAAAGGACCACGTACGTTGATTTCTTCAAACATATTATAGTCGGTTAGCTCCCGACTAGAGTATTTTTTGTGGACGTCAATTAGTGATATCCAGAGGATCTGACGATGTGGCATTCAAAGTGAAAAATGGCCAGATGTTCGAAGAGGAATTCTAGCCTCAAGCCTCATCAACCGGGAAATGACAAAAATCGGGCAGGCAGCATGGCTATGTGGGTCGCTCCCATTAGGGTGTATAATCACCTATCTAGAGGAAGTCCTATTTGTTTTCTTAAATCTATGTTTCGATGCTGTCCCTTTTCGGGAGACGGTTGCTGATCCCAACCGTCGGTGATATACATTCGATACTCTCAAGCGAAATGAGGGGTCGGTCATGTGAGGGTCGGGTTGCAAGACGTTCTTGTTGAACCCAGTGTATTCGTCTCTAGAGATATACTATCGGAAGGTGGACCCATACCTTGTCAAGTTGGAATCCAATCTCCAATAAGCGCCCGCGGTTTTTATTTGTATACTATATATGTGGAGCGTGAGATGCAAGCGTTCCACTATATTGTTATTTACTTGTACTTAGACATTATTATAATATCAGGCAAGATATTGATTTCAAACTGTTTTGGGTTATCGTAAGGTAAAAACCGTCCGTGTTTATGTGTGGATTTGGTCTTACGATTATCCTTTCTTTCGAAAAGATTTTTTGAACTTAAATATCATAATTGGATGATTTACCCTTATTACTGTGCGAGTTTATCTCACTCTGGTTCACCAGACTGACCCGGTATTTGTAATACTCGGGTTAGACCGGGTTGTGCAGGTCCAGGTTATCGGATGCTGTGATGTCCAGAGACGAGCTGTAGAAGTCCAGACGTATTATATATGTTGTGTATTCCGCTGTGTGATGTATATGAGGACAGGTTACTACCACTGTCTAGATGATGATGTACTCTGATACTGTAAGTATTTTCAAAAGTTTCCAATAAAGATTTATTTTAGTATTATATTTTGTTCCGCTGCGATGTGAGACTCTGTGTGTGGTTCTTCTTCTTCTATTCTAATATTTCTTTCTTTCTTATCTCACCTTCTAACTTCTTTCTATTAATGATCTGGAATGTTCGATGTCTGAATGGTCAACACGGTAGTTTGGTGTTGATTTTCGGAGTCGAAAATCCCAGGTCGTTACAGTGGTATCAGAGCTTAAGGTTAAGTAAGTACCTTGGCTCTGTGGCGTGACTCAGTAGAGATGGGGTTAGTAATACCCTAGATTGAGTTTGAGTGTATATATATGAGCGCGTATTTGTAAATTGATATAAAAACTGTTTATATTGTGTTGATTGGTTTGTCGAGTAGCTTATGAATTCTGGTCGATACAGTAATGCAAACTGTGTCGATAAGTGTTTCTAAACTCTTGAACAGAATAATTCGACACAGTATGTTTTTGAAAGAGGGTAAATGAAATAATTTTACCCAATTTATATTTTGATATAAAATAATGATTAATATTTGGAGTATTATAGTATATTGGATGTGTTATAATGGAATGGTTATGTAAGTAACCAATCAGAATTCCTATGGATATAATATATGGAATTAGATGAATTAAATCTGAAATCTAAATCAGAATTGGAATTAAAATTCCTTAAAATGGGATAAATGATTGCAAATGAACTTGAATTGAATATATGAGAATTTTAAAATCCTGGGAGATTTTGATTTTGTTACAAGCATTGAAAGGGATATTTTGAAATGGATTTCAAAATGGAAGGGTTTAGAACTGGTTTTGAAAGTGAGATAGTATTGAACTCACTTCGATAGCTGGAAAATAGATTCCGATGATGATCCGGACATCATCGGTGTTCATTTTCAAGTGGTAAGTGACGGATTACTACCAAAAATCTTGTTTGAATTGTTTGAGAAAAACAAGTTGTTTTGGATCCTGAAAGGAATATTTGACTTTGGAAAGAGATGAACTGTTTAAAAACTACCAGGGAGATTGTTTGAACAAAGGCAAAATTAAATAGAAATTGGTGAAAGCAAATATGAATTGAATTGAAACCAATTAACTGGAAATTGAATCGAGATATGATATATCAAGTAGGATCAGATTTGAATTGTGAGACAGGAATCTGAAATGGTATGGACTGGTAAGTTAAGAATTGAAATTGGGACTGGATGGAAATTGAGTTAAGAATGAGGTTTGGCTTGGACGTGTGGAAGATTTAGTTTTGAGGATAAAATTGGAATTTGGTCTGGAAGTGCGTTTGTATATGTTGACAGGGTAGCAGACAGAAAGGATATAATGATGTGCCCGACAAAAAGGTACATGTTTATTTTTATATGGATTTGGAGATTTATGAGCCTATTTGGCAAGCCGCTTGGCTGTTTCATTTTCTTTTGGATTGGAGAAGGCCTAGAAAGGCGAGTTGTAATTGTACCAATTGAGCCGTATAGAGGTGGTGCTGGCGAAATTTTTCGAAAATTTGAAGTGTTAGAAAATTTTCGATATTTTTGAAAATATTTATTTACAGTATTGAATTGGTTTCTAATTTAATATAAATTTAGATTTGAAATTAATGAGCTTATAACGTTCTTCTTACCTTAGCAATTTCGAGGACGAAATTATTTTAAGGGGGGAAGAATGTAACGACCCGTGTTTTTGGCCGTCGAATATTTAATTCAATTTATTTAATTTAAATATTATATTTGGAATATCGATGGAATTAATATCTAATTCGCTATTTAAACAAAGTTCGACGTTAATTTATTTATATATTTATAAACGAGCTCGAAATGGCGCTGCAGTTCGCTATTTGGCGATTTGAACTTCAACTGAATGTACAGAGTTCGTTTTAAATTGGATTTCTGTGAAACAAGAAACGGGTGGAGCGGATGGAGTATATCTTTCTAGTAGAAGAGAAAAATCAGGATTTCGTCATGTAGATTTTGAGATATGTCCAAATCAAATTTTTGAATAGTCGCTATAGAATCGTTTATCGACCGTATCGGTTTATTCGATATAATTAGAGATCGGGTTTGAATTTAGACAAGGTCCTTCTGGGGAGTAGCGATAATTTAATTTTTAGAATTTTACTGTAATTTTTAATTAATTAATTTAATAAGCAACTTTTTATTTGGAGTATGTGGCACCCTGTATCGACATTTCGGGGTTTCACAATATGAGTCCATCTACCGGTATTATTACATTTTTGGGACCAGAGCACATCACTCATTTAAATGGTATTTTTGTTTCTGTCCATAACAGTCCCTACGTGAACAGAATATTTCATAGTGGGGTACGCTATGTTTTTAACTTAAAACAAACTAAACTGAATGGTTAACTGGTCAAACGGACTCAGAATTCAACGAAACAAGTTTCATACGAAACCTTAGGAAGAGGTCTAGTGAAACGTCAAGGCCTCATATTTTTAGGATTTTTTATGGAATTGTTAGGAATTATTGCTCGGTGTTTTTCGTCGATATTTTCTAAGGGATTTTCGCAAACGGTGTCGGAATTCGACGAAACTTGTCCCATTGGGTCCGGAATATTTTTTTATGCTAGGATTACCTATTTGTTTGGCAAAAACGGAGGGTTTATGTAGGTAACTTGACGAATTTCTCTATGCAAAACATGGAACAATATAATAATAATATAAGTATGTACACTTCTTTATATGGCACCAACGCAACCTTATATTATCCTTTTGCCGCATGCTATTCCTTGCACACCAAGCCTAAAAGCAGCAGCCAAACGGTTCCGTGAAAAAAAAAAAGAGAAGAAAAAGAAAAAAAGAAAAAAATATATATGAGAAAGAAAAAAACGTACATGCTAGCTCAACTACAGGCCTATGCACGCAGACCTACCGTATACGATTCGTTCATTCCTTGCCGACAAAGTTTGTAGCCTTGCTGATCACACTCTGTACACTGAAAGGAAATGAAAACGACATATAGGTTAGCTTGCCAACCACGGTCTGCACGCTGAAAGGGACACTATTATTATCTCTTACTCCTCGCATATATATATATATATACCTGTATCCTTTCGGGTTTTTTTCCATTTAAACCAAAGCAGAAAGCTCCACCGGAAACGAGGAAAAAAAAAAAGAGTTGAAAGCAAACGTAGCAAGAGGAGGGAGAGCGGACAGAAAGGATGGATGCCAAGTTTTGACATGGTTTAGGAATTCATATTTCTTCACATGAAGTAGTGGAGAGGTTTTGCACATGGTGAGGTATGTGCTGAACGTAAAAGAAAAATGAGAACATGGGGAGGAGGACTTGCGGGTGAAGAAGAAGAGTAGCGGGAAGCTTTTCACAATGGGCGTGAATAGTATGGGTTGGTGCCTAAAATCGAGTTTAATGGAAAATATGCAAAGGAGATATGTGATGCAATCCCAAAACTAGTGAAAATGTTAGATGCAAGTGTAGCGTAACACTAACAAGGTTTAGGGGAAGAAGGCACTGGAGTGTTCAACAGTTTGGAGAATGGAATGTAGTGGAATTAAAAAAAAAAAAAAAAAGAAAGAAAGAAAGAAAGAGGAGGGCTGAACGGTGACTTGGTGAGCAGCAGTTTGGACGTGTTGAAGCGATAAGCAGAAAGGAAATAACGGCGAGCATCGTTCTTTCAAGTTGAAGACGTGGCCGGTACATGGACTAAACAAAGTAATAATCGGTATGATTAAGATTTTATATAAATAATTAAGGCGTTATTAAGAATGGTTAATTATTTAATAATCATACATATATTAAAACGCGTGTTACGTGAACAGAATGAAATGAAATAAGTGGTGCCGGGATCATATTTTCGAACGCTGCATTCGGGAACAGTTCCGAACAGATTTGGGAGCAACAGAAGTTTTCAGTTAAATTAAACGACGGTTCAATTTTACTGACATCGAACCATTTCAAAGATGAATAAAAATTCAGGTGAGTTAAACTCACTCAGTTACCCTTTTTATATTTTATATAAATTGGGTTTTTATTTTGTGTGCTCTGCTTGCTGATGGTTGCCTGTTTGCTAGCTATACCCTTGGTTGTTGATTTAACTGGTGAAATTAAACCGTGTTTAATTTCAGTGAAATTCCAAATCGTTATTTTTAACGATTGGTTCCAATAAAGGTAACTCACCTTGGTTGGTCATGTTTATTTATAAACGTGTTTAAAATGGTTGCATTGTTTGAATTGCTTGTGGTTAATGTTAAATGGTTGTTATTTTAGTTTATCAGTTAAACAAAACTGAACAGTCTGATTTGAGAAAACCATTTGAATACAGGGACGAACAGGTTGGAGGGACCCAACCGGATCCCTCAAATGTATTATTTATTCTCATATGCTCATATATGAAGTAATCTGTTTGTGGGATTGATTTGATGGTTGAATATTGACTGAATATTCAACATCTGTTCGGTTTAAACCAATGGGTGATATTGGTTGGGTATTTGGCAGCGTATGGCCTATAAAATCAATCGTGTTATAAATATTGATTCACCGTCAGGTGAATCGATAAAGATGAAGTTATAAAATTTACTTTATAACTGGAGTTGGATTTTGAATATATTATTTTGAATAAAGGTTTATAAAAGAAAAGTAAATAAATAAATATTTTATTTATTTAAGACTTCGATTTGTTCTGATGTTAATCAGATCTACAATTATGAGCATAAGAAATGAGATGAATGGTTAAACTTTGATAGGTGTTTTGTAAACAGCGATTTTAGCGCTATAGTTATAATATATGTTTTGGTAAATCTAAATAGTAATTATAATGCTATTATTATAACATATGTGCTATAAAATTTCTTTGTTAAAACTAATGGGTTTCCGAATTTAAAAGATGATTTGAAAGAAGATTTAAGTGGGTAATTGAATATAGTTATTCAAGCTAGAGTTAGTCAAACATAGTATTCAAGGTAGGTTGCCATTGCGTACGACTGCTAGCGTAATTCGCAGGGCTGCAGATAGCCTACGGCGGTCGGATGTTTCCTGAGGGAATCAGGCGTAACCATTGTGATCGGTGTGATCTAGAGTCAAGCGAATGGATTTAAGTCGAGTGTTAGTTAATCGATAGGAGTTAAATAAGTCGAGTTAATCAATTAGAATTAACCAGTTAGAGTTAATCAGTTTGAGTTAATCCATTAGAGTTAAATCGAATTAGAGTTATTCAAATATCGTATTTTCAATAATAAAGAGTTAGAAGTTTTATTTAACAGAAGTGAACTAGTTTGATTTAAATTTAAAGGCCAAGTGATGCTGAATACTGAACCAGTGAATTCATTGGAGTGTCATGATTGAAACACTGTTTATTTTGATAGTTAAAACACCGACTATCAAACATGTCCAATACGATTGTTGGTACGGAAAGACCGGGATCAAATTTATTCGAAAACCATTCCGACCAACAAATACGTGAAGATATCAGAAGATGGTCGAGATGGAGCATTGAAGACCGTGGATCTTCATAAGCGGAAGAACCGCTAATAATCCTTGGTGAGCTCCCAGAGATGAACTGTGGTTCTGTCGTGGTTGGAATCTATGGGTTGTAAGGACTTCTCGCTACTGATCCATGGGGTGATTCCTATATGGATGCAGTAGGAGAGTGACTTCGGTTCATCCTGTTCCTGGATGACTTGTATGGACGAGTGTCTGACAGAGTATTTCCAAAGGACCACGTACGTTGATTTCTTCAAACATATTATAGTCGGTTAGCTCCCGACTAGAGTATTTTTTGTGGACGTCAATTAGTGATATCCAGAGGATCTGACGATGTGGCATTCAAAGTGAAAAATGGCCAGATGTTCGAAGAGGATAGCCTCAAGCCTCATCAACCGGGAAATGACAAAAATCGGGCAGGCAGCATGGCTATGTGGGTCGCTCCCATTAGGGTGTATAATCACCTATCTAGAGGAAGTCCTATTTGTTTCCTTAAATCTATGTTTCGATGCTGTCCCTTTTCGGGAGACGGTTGCTGATCCCAACCGTCGGTGATATACATTCGATACTCTCAAGCGAAATGAGGGGTCGGTCATGTGAGGGTCGGGTTGCAAGACGTTCTTGTTGAACCCAGTGTATTCGTCTCTAGAGATATACTATCGGAAGGTGGACCCATACCTTGTCAAGTTGGAATCCAATCTCCAATAAGCGCCCGCGGTTTTTATTTGTATACTATATATGTGGAGCGTGAGATGCAAGCGTTCCACTATATTGTTATTTACTTGTACTTAGACATTATTATAATATCAGGCAAGATATTGATTTCAAACTGTTTTGGGTTATCGTAAGGTAAAAACCGTCCGTGTTTATGTGTGGATTTGGTCTTACGATTATCCTTTCTTTCGAAAAGATTTTTTGAACTTAAATATCATAATTGGATGATTTACCCTTATTACTGTGCGAGTTTATCTCACTCTGGTTCACCAGACTGACCCGGTATTTGTAATACTCGGGTTAGACCGGGTTGTGCAGGTCCAGGTTATCGGATGCTGTGATGTCCAGAGACGAGCTGTAGAAGTCCAGACGTATTATATATGTTGTGTATTCCGCTGTGTGATGTATATGAGGACAGGTTACTACCACTGTCTAGATGATGATGTACTCTGATACTGTAAGTATTTTCAAAAGTTTCCAATAAAGATTTATTTTAGTATTATATTTTGTTCCGCTGCGATGTGAGACTCTGTGTGTGGTTCTTCTTCTTCTATTCTAATATTTCTTTCTTTCTTATCTCACCTTCTAACTTCTTTCTATTAATGATCTGGAATGTTCGATGTCTGAATGGTCAACACGGTAGTTTGGTGTTGATTTTCGGAGTCGAAAATCCCAGGTCGTTACAGTCTATGTGCATGAAACGGGAGTTTTCAATGTTAACACTGTTGATTTCTGGACCAAAACAACCGGGAAAAGATATTGATGTTTATTTACAGCCGTTGATAGACGAGTTAAAATAGTTATGGGAAGGAGTCGTTACATATGATTCATTAAATAAATCCGAGTTTACAATGAGAGCTAGGGTGCTGTGGGCAATCCATGATCACCCTGCTCTTGGTACTTTATCGGGATGTATAACTCACGGTTACTTTGCATGTCCCGTTTGTGGGGAAAACACATGTTCTTATCATCTCCCTAAAAGTAAAAAGATGTGTTTTATGGGACATCGAATGTTTCTTCCTAACGGACACAAGTTTCGATACGACAAGACAAATTTCAATAATGAACAAGAACTTCGTCATCCTACCATTGACTGGTTTTGAAGTTGAGAAGAAAGTAGCGAATATCAAAATGAAAGTCGGTAAAAAGAAAGAAGAAAATCGTCTAAAACGAAAAAAGCCAGCCATTGAAGAAGTTGACGATGTTTCTGGATGGTATAGGAGGTCTATCTTTTTTGATTTACCATATTGGAAAGCAAATATGATTCGACATAATATTGATGTTATGCATACGGAGAAGAATGTCACAGAGCATCTCATAAGCACCATTATAGACCATAAAGATAAGTCAAAAGATGGCATCAATGTACGCAAGGATTTGAAAATCATGGCTATAAAACAAAAGTTGTGGGTGATGGAAGATCCTGAAACAAATAAAATAATCATACCCAAGGCAACTTTTACTTTGAGGAAAGAAGAAAAGATACGATTTTTCACTGTATTGAAAAATCTGAAAGTACCTAATAAATTCTCTTCTAACTTCCGCAATAATGTGACCATCAATCCTCCCGAACTAAGAAATATGAAGTCACATGATTATCACGTCATAATGCAGCATTTGCTTCCGGTACTGCTTCAACATTCTTATGCACAACACATGGATCTGCAAAATGCTGTTCATCGTATTAGTTTATTCTTTAACATTTTGTGCTCAAAGGTGATCAATAGGGAACACCTTATAAAAGCAAAGGCTGGTTTGATAGAAGCAATGTGTGTTTTTGAAAAACATTTTCCACCTGCGTTTTTTGATATTAGTATCCATCTTATGATTCATTTAGCCGATCAGGCATTGATTGGTGGCCCTGTCAGATATAGATGGATGTATCCTTTTGAACAGTTTGTAACTAATTTCAGTTATGTACATTATTATTCGGTGTAAATAGCTATCCTATATAATATATAATTGATTACATTCACAGATTAATGAAAACATATAAAGGATATGTGCGCAACAAAAGATACATTGAAGGGTGTATTGCAGAAGGATATATCGTACAAGAAGCTAGCCTTTACTGCATGGAATATATGCCAAACGGAGGTTATGGCAATCATAAACATACCCGCGAAGCATTTTTAGATGAGGATGATGAATTTGCTGGTGAGATACCTTTAGATAATGGTAAAAATATAATGTTAACCCAAGTGCAGTTTGAACAAGTGCGTAGATGGGTCCTTAATAAGTATGATGGATTGGATGAATGGAAGAAGTAAGTTCATGAATTTGTTTCAAATTTTCATTTTTTCAGTTGTGTTTATATATTAATTTCGATGTGTTTTCTATAGAAGGTATAACTCCTATGTGAAAATCACTAGATTTCAACTACGACGAAAAGGTACAACCGTCGAAGTCATTCAAGCACCAGATTTTACCCTATGGTTACGTAATGAGGTATTACATCATCATAAGTATTTCACGTGTTTATAAGTTGACAATACAAACCATGCTTTTATTTTTTTATTGTGTTTTATGTAGTTGGTGAATTGCAACGATGCTGATCCAACTCTTTGGCGGCTAGCACACGGGCCGTTGTTCATGGCGCTTAGTTATACGAAGTACCAAGTGAATGGGTTTTTATTTTCCACGAAAATGTACGAAGATCGTATGGTCACACAGGATAGCGGTGTATGCATGAAAGCAATTACAAAATTTAGAGCGAGTGGTAAAGATAAAAATTATAAGGAAGCAGAAACAACGTATTACGGAGTCATTCAACAGATACTTGAGTTGGATTACACTGACTTCAAACAAACGGTTTTTTATTGTGATTGGGTAAAGGTCGAGGATAAGATCAATGGTTGCAAAATAGATCCCGTTTCAAACTTAATCATGGTCAATTTAGGAAAAATAAAGAACAAAGACAACATGAATGATGAACCATTTATTCTTGCATCAGAAGCGAGTCAAGTGTTCTACTCAAAAGATTCAAAAAATAACGGATGGTCTGTGGTTTTGCATACACCGAAACGGTTGACAACAAATGTGGATGACATTGAGTTTCCCACCGTCTACCAATCAGCTTTTGAAGACAATGAAAAATTAGAAAATGTATTCGGAAAGTCATGAATTGTTGACTGCTTTTTTTATCACATGTATTTGGAATGTAATGAATTGTTGAATGTTTTTTTCCTCAAGGAAATCACATGTATTTGGAATGTCATGAATTGTTGGATGCTTTTTTTTGCATTATACATGGTGGTGATGATGATCACATGTATTAGTTATATTATATTTTGCAGGAAATTATATCACAAAATCCAATATCATCACATGCATCATGTTCAAAAGAGCAAAAAGTTGATCAAAACCTACTTGGTATCCCAATATCAGAAAATGCTTCAAAAGTTGCTACTATGCTTGGTAAACTAGTAAGAGCTCATGTGCCGATATCATACGTAAGTTGGAAAAAAATACCCAAAACATATAAGGACGACGTTTGGAACAAGTTGGTGGTAAGTTTTTACTTGAGCAATTTGGTAATATAGCATTTAAATGTCTACAGTCTATTTTTACAGTCTGACTCTTAATTTTTGCAGAAAATGTATGCGCTTGAGCCGCTTTCAAAGGAAATGTTTATAAAAAGAATGGCCGAGGCTTTTAGAAGACACAAGAAAAACTTAAGAGCAAGTTTTTATGATATTTTCGACAATGACGAAGAACGGTTGAAAAATTGTCCACCTGCAGTTGCTCAAGAAGATTGGAGTGAGTTCATAAAAAATGAAGCAACGCCTGAAGCGAGCGGAAGAAGGAAGTTAGGCAAAAGAAATAGATTATTGCTCAATTATGGTCACCATGCAGGACGTAAAAGTCATGCTAGAATAGAACACGAATTGGTAATTTATATTCATTTTATTTCAAAAATAGTAAAATCCCCCCAATTATGATAGGAAATATACATAAACTGGAATATATTGCAGACCGTTGCAGATCCATCTGCAAATATCAGCCGTCGTCAAGTATGGGAGAAGACACACACGAAAAAAGATGGTAGCATGTCAGATGCCGCTTCTGTGTACTTCGTAAGTTAAACAAATATTAACTTGCGTATTATTTGAAATTTCATTATTCATTTAAGAATTATCATATCTTAGGATAAAATTGCGAAAATGAAGGAAAAGATCACCGATAGTGATGAAGAAAAACTGACAGTGGATGATGATATCTTATCACAAGTGTTTGGTAAGGATACGAAGGGTAGGAGCCGCGGTGTTGGGACCGTCATACCAATGACTAATGTTAAGGCTTGTGCTATTGCACAGAAACGATTCAAATGTGTTAGTCAAGACAACGATGACTTGAAAACGAGGGTGGGAAGTTTGGAGGGTACAATGGGAAATATGGCGGGGCGAATGGAGCTTCTGATTCAAATGGTGGGAGACATCGCTACTTCTAAAGGAATCCCCGCACCGTTAGATCGCCCTGATGGAGCACGCAACATACAACTCGGTTCTTCTAAAGTCGTTGCTTCTCAAGATACAACCAATGTTTCGAATAATCAAAAATGTGAAATTCTCAACTCTGATCTAGACATAGTAGCAATAGGTATTTATTACCAACTTTTTATTATTAGTTGATTTCGATGCAGTTATTTTGTTGGATAGATGTAGACAACTTTATTGCAACAGGTACTGTATGTCGAGATTCTACATCGTCCAGAATTCATGGGAAATATGTACCATCTACACATGAAAAATTGGTTTTGGACGATATACTGATGTCGGATGAGAAAACCACCAAAATAAATCGTCAATTTGCAGAGACTTTTGATGAAGTCGGAGTAGGTGGGTATGTGTGTCATCCGAAGAGCCTAATTCGATATCTTTAGACATTAGAGCAGGTATATATAATTTTACACTATATGCTATCAAGTCAAAAGAGTTCACATAAGAATAAACGAACCCATAACCAACTTTAATTCACTTATACATTGCTTGCATTGCTTATTTCAGGTATTGCATTTCTTATTCCAGTGGCGTTACCGAAGCAATTCTTCTTTCAGAGCTACTTCAGGTATGGTTTCGCTCTTATAAAATTTAGTTGCTTAAATTTTGTTTTCTCGACATGTTCCTTGGATGATGTTATGTCGGGAAATGAACACTCTATTTTTCCAAACTGTTAGTGTTACCATTATATCATAAATCCTTGTTTCTTCATCGACTCAACAAGCATTATTCTGTTCCAAGAGCCGCTAACTCGGCTTCGTCGTCTATCACTACGACTTCTGGAAAAAACAGTTGTTCCCGACAGCGATTTCAAGTCTAGTGAAACTAGATATTAAACATTATATTTATGGATTTTTCACTTCAAGGTACTGTATCTTATATTTACCAGTTCCTGTTCACAATATTGAGAATGTAGCCTCAGACTATGGTATGAACATCCAATTATATTGATAATTAAGTTTGGGTTGTAGTAGTCATTCATCTGGTTGTTTTAAGGGATGTTATTGTGACAGTTACAGTTGCATTTACCATTTTAACTGGTAAACTGAAGTTGTACAGTGTTACACTATGGTTATGCCAATGGTTGGTGTGCCGATAAATTGTTAATTGTTACGCCATGATGTTCCTGAACTAAATCTAAAGTTTTTGCTTGCTTGGCTATAATATAAGTCACCAATAGCAGCTTATCTAGTAAGTTTTTTAACATCGGAAAATGCAATAGTAATTCTTTTTAGCTGTGTTTATTTTTAGAAAAAATATGTTAATTAGAAATAACCAGGGTTGTCATGGTTTGGTAAATTTTTCATTACCCTGCCATTCGATTTTATGGTTTAGGGTAAAAATCTGTAATATTTTTTCAAACCGAAAGTAATAATACTTTACTGGTATAATTAGTTGTGCATTAGATTTTGAGACAAGAAAAAACCTTAGATTTAGTTCAGAACATCATATCGAAGCAATTACCAGTTTACCGATTACCATGCTTTTACAAAACCAGCATTCCAACAAAATCAGTACAGCAGTAGTAAATTTATCGTTAAGGGTAAAAACTGGGAATATTTTATCAAACCAACAGTAATAATACTTCAGCAGTACAATTAGATGCAGTATAATTAGCTGCATTACATGCATTTTGAAACAAGCAAAAACTTTAGATTTAGCTTAAACTGAGCTACGGCTCAGTTTCGCTGAGCCTTCGGCTCAGCTGAAACTGAGCGTAAGGCTCAGCGAAACTGAGCCGTAATGCTCAGCTGAAACTGAGCCTTACGGCTCAGTTTCGCTGAGCCTTCGGCTCAGCTGAAACTGATCGTAAAGCTCAGCGAAATTGAGCGTAAAGCTCAGTTAAACTGAGCCGTAATGCTCAGCTGAAACTGAGCCTTACGGCTCAGTTTCGTTGAGCCTTCGGCTCAGCTGAAACTGAGCGTAAAGCTCAGCGAAACTGAGCCGTAAGGCTCAGTTTCAGCTGAGCCTTATGGCTCAGTTTCGCTGAGCCTTCGGCTCAGCTGAAACTGAGCGTAAGGCTCAGCGAACCTGAGCCGTAAGGCTCAGCGAACCTGAGCCGTAATGCTCAGCTGAAACTGAGCCTTACGGCTCAGTTTCGCTGAGCCGAAGGCTCAGCTGCAGCTGAGCCTTACGGCTCAGTTTCGCTGAGCCGAAGGCTCAGCTGCAGCTGAGCCTTACGGCTCAGTTTCGCTGAGCCGAAGGCGCAGCTGCAGCTGAGCCTTACGGCTCAGTTTCGCTGGGCCTTCGGCGCAGCTGAAACTGAGCATTCGGCTCAGCGAAACTGAGCCGTAATGCTCAGTTGAAACTGAGTTACGGCTCAGTTTCGCTGCATTGATTTTTTTAGTTACTATTTGAACCAGGTCTTGTTGTTGTGGAGGCGAAACTAAACTGATGTTTGTTATTTTATTTTCTTTTCAGGCGTTGGAACAAGCATGAGTTGTATGGGCTCAACAACTGCAGTTTTGTTGTTTTTTTTTTAGAGAAAGAACTGTGAACATTATGTATTAACTGAAGTTATGATTTATGTATTAATCGAATTATTCTTAGCGTGTCTTCTTTATATACTGCTATATGAGTGTAGTGTATCTTCTTTATTGTGCATATATATATGTATCAATGGGTGCAGTGATTTTGTATATTGCATATATGATATACCGATTTTGATACGGTTAAAAGCCGTATCTAATTCATTGTTATCATTGTAGGAGTGAGGCATTAAACACGGTTTTTAGCCGTATCAGTATACCAGTTTAATACGGTTTTAAGCCGTATCAAACTGGTATACTGGTACGGCTAAAAACCGTATCAATGTATGAAATTAGCAGTGCAAGCATAACAATTTGAGGCGGTTTAAAGCCGTAGTAATTGTTCAGTTTGATACGGCTGAAAACCGTATCAAATTAGAAGATGGAGAGTGCCCGCAAGCTAATTTGATACGGTTTAAAACCGTATCAAACTGAACAATTACTACGGCTTTAAACCGTACCAATTTAGTAATTTAATACGGTTTAAAGCCATACCAATTGACAAATTTGATAAGGTTCTAAACCGTATCAATTATGGATTTTGATACGGTTTAAAACCGTATCAAATATCTCAATTGATACGGTTTTGAACCGTATCAATTGAACAGAGACGCCATTTTTTGATACGGCTTAAAACCGTATCAAATCGCTTTTAATACGGCCATTAACACTGCCAAATTGGCATTTTTGGTGTAGTGATAAATAATAAATGTATGCCCGAAGACAATGGAAACTACAGGGATTGGGATCACATTATCGTTACTAGTTGGGACACTAGTTAGGTGGTGCAGAGATATAGAAACTAGTATAAAAAGGAAATAGCGAAGCGGCGAGAGTATTAGAGCATATCCAGTTTATCTTATCTTAGCTTATCTTGTGATTATGTTGTCTAATCTTACTGACCCTATCGTCATGGTGTTATCATGTATTCAGTTAATTCATGTCGTTTTGTTTTTCCATGTTCACATGCTAGAAGTTACTGAACTTACTCAGGCTTTATGTCTGACTCTGTTTTTCTTTCGTCTTCTTTTCTTCCGTTCCCCCCCCCAGGTAGTAAAGAAGGGAATAGTATAGCTCAGGTTAAGTTGGATTGTCACTCTTTCCCAGCTTGAAGATTTGTCGAAGTTTTGCTTGGATTCTCTTTTCAGATGCTATGGCTGGCTCTTGCTACATTGGGGAATATAAATGTTGTTTTATGCTTCTTTATTTTGTAAGACAGATGATACTCTGATATTATAAAGAAATCGTTGTACAAACTATTCTATCAATAAAGCAAAGTTTTATTTTCCGCTGTTGTAATTTCTGTCTGTCTTGTAATTTATCTGCATCTTTTACCCTAAATGCTCCACAGAACTTAGTGCATTACCTTTGTGAGTGACACTAACGGATGTGGGGTGTTACACCAAATATTTAATGTAACCACTCTACGGAAAGATAATCATCATTTCCTTTCCTATGGCACAGGTCTCACCCTCTAATTCGACCTGAGTCAAAAGCTATTCCCTGTACAAGACTGACAGGGAAAAATAGTCACAAACAAAACTGTAAAAATTATGGACATGTCTGACATCCCCATAAGCAACATATTAAAATATGAGAATGATCCAACCCTCAAGGGAATAAAATAAAAATATTTTACCATCTTTCGATACGTAAAATGCGGGCTGTTACAAATAAGTTTCCTTATAAGTGGCTCGATCAAAATTATACCCAATGTTCTTAATGTAGATATGATTAAGAAATCAGGATATCGTAGAGATGATTAAGAAGGAAATAATAACTGAGTAGTCTACAATTGATTATCCATGTTGAGCCTGCCTAAATAATTTTCCACGTATGACAAGTACTTTTATTTTATCGGCCATAGAATATAATGCTAGCCAAAATATGTCCAATTAAGTTCTTATATTTGAATCATACAATAAAGTTAACAATGTACTAATCAGGTGAAAAATGATAAAGTCACTATTATGATGAACCAAGCATATAGCCTGAATAGTTGCATGATACAAAAAAATCAAAACAAAAATGTATAAATATGATCTAAACAATCAACAATTAGTTTGATTATACATTTTAAAATGATGAGTTCAATTCGACATGCCAGATTGTAAACGAGAATGCAGATGCTTCTATTACAAATATACACCAACAATTAGTTTGGTATTTTCTAGCTTAGAAAATATTAGAATAACTCCTTCATCTTAAAACTGGATAAATCTGTTGTCTATTTTAGTTTAGCCAAGATGCCTCTCAAAGGATGGGACTTGGACGGCATGAGAAAGAAATAGTAGCATGGGGTAATGCCGTGGGATGACGAGTGGTTAAAGGGAAAATATCGGGTGCAGATTTGGTGCAGAAGTGGAGCAAGATTTAATGCATCGAAATCAGTGTGAGACAAGGCTCCTACTCCTTAGAGTGGGTAAAAACCTGCTTGTCTGCAAGTGCAGTGGTGGGAGTTGTTGCAAACTAGAAGGAAGACAATGGAGATTGGGATCAAATTCACATTGAATGAGAAAGAACAAAATAAAGCTTTTGTAGGAGGGTATGGACGTGGATTTTACAATGAATCTTAGTTCACACAATTTCTAGACAGATCTAGGATGCCAAGTTCTTTGGTGTAAGCTCCCCTAAATATGAATTGGAAGAATATCCTAAAACAAAGAGCGAGAACTGTGACATTAAGTCTCTGATCAGATCGAGCGAGGTTACACAGAGCTATGCCGAATGTGAAGTAGAAAGGATGAAAGGAATGATTGCTACTTATAAGCTTGAGTTAGAGCAAGGAGATGAGGAAAAAAGAGAAGTCATTAGGCAGCTTTCTGCATCTGTTGACATGATGAAAGGAGAAAATGACTTGATGAAGAATTTCATTAGGGAGTCGAAGAAGCAGTGAAAGGTTTTTGAATCTGGAAAACTAAAAGATGTATTCTTTAAGAATCCATTTGGAAAGCATTTCGTATTTCCTACTCCTCTGATTGCAATATGAAAGTATGAAATATAGAGTGAATTTACTATCCGATATTCCATATCTAGCTTGGGTAGTCCTTAGGAAAGAAAATCATTAAATGTTAGTATGTAACAATTGATTTTATTTGTATTTACAGTTACTTTTTATAGACTTTTTTCCTTTTTCCCTTTTTTCCTTATTTCTTTTACACAAGCTAGCATTATGATATCCTCATCTATTTTTGTTTTTGTGCAATTTTACAAGTAGAAACGAAGATACAAGCTTCACTGTCTTGTTGTTATCGTAAATTATCATTCTACTGGATACTTTCTAAACTCTGATGGATTCGTAATGCCCAAATTTAAAAACAATGTCACATTGCCAAAATATAAGATCTCGCTCTTTGTTTCAGGATATTCTTCCAATTCACAGATTTAGGATTGCCAAAACTCAATTATTGGTCGACCTCTTTAGGTTTACTGCTAATGGTCAATTTCTAGACAAATCTAAGATGTCAATCATACATAAACAACATCACAAGGCTGCATACTGTAATGGACACAATTTGTGCAAAGTTGCATACGCACATCATAACAATGAATCTAAGTTCACACAAATGCAATAGCGGAATGAAACTGTAAAATTACAAGTACATGCAATTGGAACAATGAATGAATACTTTTGTCATAATTATTGACCCTTACACTATCAATAATGGAGGCACGTGACAATTTACATCTGAAGAAAGTGCACTTACCATTAGCTAACTCAATTTATGCCCTAATATACTGATGTTTATGCCCTACCATACTAATTGGATGATGCATTTCAGGCAAGACAAATCACATACAGAAACATCATTAAAAAAACACTACCTAATCATCTAAAAAAATACAATCACTGTAACAACCCGAATTTTAAATAACGTGTTAAGACAAGAATCAAGGCAGAATTAAATTTTAAATTTAGAATCAAGCAAAACGGGTTGCGTCGTTGCGTTTGTCTCGAAATTCTGCTTGAAAACGAGTCTGAAATTTCGTAAATCGGAGTCCGTATGACCAAGTTATGGCCCATAGAAGATTTCAGAAAATTCAAAATTCAGCCCGAAATTCAAATTCAGTCAGAAGGAGATTGGGCGGGAAAATTTCCCGCCCTGCCCCAGGTCGACTGGGGAGTCGACCTGCCCCCCAGGTCGACTGGGGAGTCGACCTGCCCCCCAGGTCGACTGGGGATTCGACCTGGGTGTCGACCTGGGGGTCGACCTCCCTGGTCGGGCCAAGTTAGCCTGGTGCATCTGCTTGCTTGTGTGGTCTGGTGGGTTGGCCTGTGACGATTTTCAGTGGCTCAGATCTATTCTAGGGTTGATCCTATGGCCTAAACTAGCTCCTACTTCTATAAAAACACCCTAAGACCTAACCTAAATCACTAAAAACCATCCTAACAACAAAGTGCTGCCAAAATGTCTCTTGATCATGGCCTCCATCTCCAACTCCAAAGGCTTGAGCTTTCAAACTAGATCCATGACAAAGGAGCAAGCTTTCTACATCAAATCAAGGAAGTAGAGCACCATCTCAACACCATTCTATGACGATTCTTGCTCTTAATCCTCTAGCCACGATTTGTAAGTTCTAGATGCTTTTAGATTGAAACGATAACATGAATATGACATGTGATAAAGTTGAAATTGGATCTATGCATGATATTCAATCCATGTTCTTTCTTGTTCATTTTTGATCTTGACCTTTGGGGATGTTCCTATGGCATTTATTTGAACCTATGCATGTTGCAAATCACTCTTTCATGTCCTTAGCATGCATGAAATGATGTTTTTCTCTCGGATCTTGTTTTATGCAAAGTCTCTACCTTCCCCTATTTATTTTCTTTTGATGAACCTTGGTCAATTTCGGACCTAGGCCTAAACTACGATTTACATGCGACTTGTATATGGGGAAATTTGGGGTATGGCCAATGTAATTTGCAAGTTTGGGCATACATGACTTGGCATATAAATTAAATCACGAGTTTTGGGGACTATGTACATTAAATCAAGGGATTGGGCTTATGCAAATTAGGCATAAGTGGAATTGGGAACATGAACCATGATGTGGGTTATTTGGGCATGGATGCGACAAAAATGTAATTTTGGCTAGAACTTGATTTGGGCAAATTGGCATAAACTTGACATACATGCAAATAGGCGAGAATCGGACATATGTAAAGTGGCTAGAATTGGGTAGATATTTCTGTGGGCATGTAAGGTGGAACTTGGGCATATGTATAGTAATATGTAAAGTGGGGATTTTGCCTTAGATGACACATATGTAGTTAACAATCTAACGGATGTCTTCGACACGAGGTTAGACTTGAGTTGTGGTGTAATTCTGCCCAGAACCTCCCGGCATATCCAGTGACCACAACAATAGTAGTCTAATGTGAGAGGTCGTAGGCAAATATTAGATTGTGGTAATGCATGAACCCGAGGTTGGAATGGATTTGCGGTGTAATTCTGCCCGGAACCGCCCGGCATATCCAGTGACCGCAAATAAGTCCAATGTGAGAGGTTGATGCATTAATAAATAATAAAAAGAATATGACATGGACGGGATGGGTTAAGTAACTTGACTAGACTAATGACACTTAACCAATATGACATGGACGGGTGGGTTAAGTAACTTGACTAGACTAATGACACTTAACCAATATGACATGGACGGGTGGGTTAAGTAACTTGATTAGACTAATGACACTTAACCAATATAACGTGGATGGGTGGGTTAAGTAAAACCGGACTTGATTTCTAGATGACACTTAACCATATAACATGATTAGAGGATGGATTAGTTTAACCTGAATGGGTTGATAACACCCGACTAGTACAACGCGAGGCATGGTAAGGTTAAGTAAACTCACAAGGGTAACACTTAACCGTTATAATTTGACTAGTGGATGGGGTTAGGTTAACATATACTTAACTAATCTAAACATGATAATTTGATGGGGTTAAGTCATGAATCGCTTGAATATACTTAACCAATCTAAACATGATAACTTGATGGGGTTAAGTCATGAATCGCTTGAGTATACTTAACCAATCTAACGCGGAAATTTGATGGGGTTAAGCTTGAATATACTTAACCAATCTAACACGGTAATTTGATGGGGTTAAGCTTGAATATACTTAACCAATCTAACACGGTAATTTGATGGGGTTAAGATCAAACGTACTTAACCAATTTGACACGATGATCTGGATACGGTTAAGTCATGAATCGATGGAATACGCTTAACCAACTTAACACGTAATTCATAGGGCTAAGTCATGGATTTGAATGACAACACTTAGCCAATTTGACATGACTTGTAGACGGGTTAAGTCACGAACTTGAATGACCACACTTAACCAACTTGACATGTTAGGCTGATAGGGGTTAAGTCTTGAATTTAGATGACAACACTTAACCTGCTAGACGGAAAACCCTAGTTACGCGGTCCTTTTCAGCAGTAACCCTCTTGGATGTATCACGATACCCTAGGGACGAGGCTAGGGTGGGGCACGATTACTGGACTGATTTTAAGCGACCAAAACGACGGCTGAGTTTGGTGCGCCATCGTAAGTTCAGGCGGGCTATGGTCGTGCACGTAGTCCGGAGTTGAAAAAGCATGCGTGGGCACCAGTAGTTTTACACTGTGCGTGCTTGGAATGGTGTCAGTGGTTGACACCCTAGGACTTGATACACCCTAGGGTGGACCTAGCACAGGGTAGCTACATTCGTGATTGGGCCGTATGACACCGACACACGACGAGCTAGGTCTTGTAGGGAGCCGATCGACTAAAGCGTGACGCAGGGCGTTGTTCGATATGTAGCGTAATCCCTAGTGGTCCCAGGTGGCATAAACCCTAGTCAAAAACGTCCATTAGGTAGCGTAATCCCTAGTGGTCCTAGGTGGCATAAACCCTAATCAAATCTAGAAATTGTTCAATAGGTAGCATAATCCCTAGTGGTCCTAGGTGGCGTAAATCCTAGTTGAACACGCAATAATTCGTGATAAGGAAAACTGGCCAAATCAAGGGTTGCAGTCCGGGAAATATCAAGGATGGTGACACTACGTTGTTGTAGTACAGAATAACGTGATGGAACCCGTACGATATACGGTAAGGGACTATACATATACATGGAAGGGATGATACGAGTTAGGATGCTAGTACGGTTGGTGCAGAGGACGTTAGACATGCGATGCTATTCCGAGTTTACCTTGGTTATCTTGTTACTTGAGTTTAACCTGTTATCTTAGTTTGATTTGTTTATCTCGTCATCATGCTTATATTTATTTTCGGTTTATACATGCCATGTTACACTTACCTGTTTTTAGGCTGAAAGTCACTAGGACTTACTCAGTCTTTATGACTGACCCGTTTTGTTTCGCCTTTTTTTCTTCCGTTCCCCCCCCCCCCAGGTTTACAGGGAGGAAATGTTGCTACTTAGTGTGGATTTTCTGCTTCAAGATCATCATCTATGGCTTGAGCTTTTCTTGGCTATGGCTATTTTACTGTTTTACTTGGGGAATAATTTATGACTATGGTTTTATGCTTCTTTATCATTGCAAGACATGTTTCGATGTAAGTAATTTAATGGCACTTTGATGTAAAAGGTTTTAGACCTTACTACTTTTATAAAGAAATAAAATCATGTTTTCTTCCGCTGTTGTTATATGTTCTGTCTTGTAATATTTCTGTGCATGTTTACCTAGATAATACTCCACCAAAGCTAGTGCATTCCCTTTGTGAGTGACCCTAGCGGAGGTGGGGTGTTACATTTGGTATCAGAGCAGAAGGTTACCAGACTGGGCAAAAGTTTTTAAAACCTTCTGAAACTATTTTCAAAGCCATTTTTCAAAGAAGCATTTTTCAAGAAAAGTTCTAAAGAAAAAGGCTATTCCCCAAAAAGCCATTAGCACTATCATGTGTTCCCTTGATCGAATCTCTTTCCCTTTATTTCCTCCACCAGTAGTCACAATAGTTTTAACTGTGACTAATCCTTTTCTAGATACGTAAATGTTTTCCGTGCGATGGAGGAAGTTCTCAAGAGACCTGTTACCGCGTTTTACAAGAAAGGATAGGAGTGGTTAAGGCGAATGAGGCTCAGAACCAGAAGGTAGTTAAGTACTATAGGACAAGGACATGGGCAAAGAACAAGATCGTCGAGAGGGAAATTGTATACTCTCACCTAAGAGGGATGGTAACGTTTCCGTTAAAGGTTTTCCTTTCTATCATCCCGTCAGGACTTTGTTTTGTACATCGCATCCTTTTAAATCTTGCTTCGATAGTTGAGTCTCTGCACCTTAGTACTAGCACAATAGAGGGTCCCGTTTTTGTCTCAAATCCTGTTGGGGGATCGTCCCATTTATTCATGACTTGTTTGGATTTGAGGACGTCTATGACTTTTGGGAATAGTGCTTATGCTTTTAAGCTATGGGTTGATTCTACGAATGGAGTGGTTATCCAGTAAGGGTGCCATTCTCGGTTCTGAAAGGAGGGTAGTTAGACTCTTGATTTGCCTCGGTAACACCCTCGAAGTCTCGTGTGACCTTTAGGGTTCTGTCATGATTGGTTACCTAGAATCTCTTGATGCATTTGTTGGTAATCCATTCTAGTAGTGTTCGCCACTAAGGCGGACGATTCATTTCGCTTGTGCATGAGTTATGGAAATCACTCTAGTAAGTACACTTGGTAACATGGTTGATATTTGTTATTTTCAAGAGATAGTTCTTCTGCATGGAATGTCGTATAGTGAGTAAACGAGATCCAGAGTTCACTAGTGAATTTTGGGAAGCTTACATGAAACCGTGAGTACACGGATATGGTTAAGCCAAGTATACTAGAGGGAGAATAAGAAAAAGTGGAACGAGAGGCGACAATGAAGTGAGTTCTAGCTCATATTTGGAAATAGGAGTCAAGAGGCCACGAAATCATGAAATTAAAGATGGTCAAAGCACAATGAAATTAAGCTCAAGGAAATACGACTTAGAAGACTGAAGACTAGATACGCGCATCATATCTCTTTTTAAGAGTATATTCTTGATCCCGGTTTTCCTGTAGAGCTTACCCACATGCTATCTTTTATGCATATCCTCTCTGTCCTATTCTCAATCTTATTTCTGTTGCAAACTCCATAGGGGGTATGATTCATCGGTTAATAATAATACATGTCAAGGTTTGAAGGCGTCCGTTAGGTTGACTAAACCTTTTGGGTTTTATAGGATACGAGTTGGTTTTATGTAGGGACTCCCTTGTGACCCAAAAGGAGTCCATCATGCTTAGTTTCCTCGAAACGTATATTGGTTTGACTGAGTAATTCTTTGGGTGTCAGCTTGATGGTGATTTCGGTCTCCGGGGTCGGTGCTTAGGGAGTTCTTCTCCTAATCAGTATATATGTGACGTAGATTTCCAGTTTTGACATTGCCTAATGGGCACAGAGTTTTTACTTGCTTCTATTTTTCGATCCTATCTTGAGAACCTTAGGTAGAACCCTATGGATGTAAACATGTGTTTGAGACATGTTATGATTGATGGTTGCAAGTGGCTGCAAGTGGTTGCTAGTGGTTGCTCGTGGATGCATTTACACATTAGGCACTAGATCGGCTCAGTCACCTTTCATATTGCATATGCATGAGTGTTTATACTTATTTATGGGTGAAATTGAATGTGTTAGCATGTGGATATTGCATATGGATGAATGTTTGTGCACACATATAGTGTTTATGTGACTAGGACTATTTGCATACATGTGGATTCATGGCACTAAACATATTTTGCATTGAGAAGATCAATCAGGCCTGATCGTTTGCATTAGATAAGGAACATATACACACACTTTCTGCATATGTTCATACAGCATTAGAAATCTTTTAAGGACAATGGTTGCCTGTGGATGATGCTTTGAGTAGATGGATGATTGGATGGTAGGATACATCCTCCCTAATTAGAGATTTCGGGGACGAAATCCTTAAAGGAGGGGAGAATGTAACAACCCGAATTTTAAATAACGTGTTAAGACAAGAATCAAGGCAGAATTAAATTTTAAATTTAGAATCAAGCGAAACGGGTTGCGTTGTTGCGTTTGTCTTGAAATTCTTCTTGAAAACGAGTCCGAAATTTCGTAAATCGGAGTCCTTATGACCAAGTTATGGCCCATAGAAGATTTCAGAAAATTCAAAATTCAGCCCGAAATTCAAATTCAGCCTGAAGCAGATTGGGCGGGAAAATTTCCCGCCCTGCCCCAGGTCGACTAGGGGGTCGACTGGGGAGTCGACCTGCCCCCCAGGTCGACTGGGGAGTCGACCTGGGGGTCGACCTCCCTGGTCGGGCCAAGTTAGCCTGGTGCACCTGCTTGCTTGTGTGGTCTGGTGGGTTGGCCTGTGACGATTTTCAGTGGCTCAGATCTATTCTAGGGTTGATCCTATGGCCTAAACTAGCTCCTACTTCTATAAAAACACCCTAAGACCTAACCTAAATCACTAAAAACCATCCTAACAACAAAGTGCTGCCAAAATGTCTCTTGATCATGGCCTCTATCTCCAACTCCAAAGGCTTGAGCTTTTAAACTAGATCCATGACAAAGGAGCAAGCTTTCTACATCAAATCAAGGAAGTAGAGCACCATCTCAACACCATTCTATGACGATTCTTGCTCTTAATCCTCTAGCCACGATTTGTAAGTTCTAGATGCTTTTAGATTGAAACGATACATGAATATGACATGTGATAAAGTTGAAATTGGATCTATGCATGATATTCAATCCATGTTCTTTCTTGTTCATTTTTGATCTTGACCTTTGGGGATATTCCTATGGCATTTATTTTAACCTATGCATGTTGCAAATCACTCTTTCATGTCCTTAGCATGCATGAAATGATGTTTTTCTCTCGGATCTTGTTTTATGCAAAGTCTCCACCTTCCCCTATTTATTTTCTTTTGATGAACCTTGGTCGATTTCGGACCTAGGCCTAAACTACGATTTACATGCGACTTGTATACGGGGAAATTTGGGGTATTGCCAATGTAATTTGCAAGTTTGGGCATACATGAATTGGCATATGAATTAAATCACGAGTTTTGGGGACTATGTAAGTTAAATCAAGGGATTGGGCTTATGCAAATTAGGAATAAGTGGAATTGGGAACATGAACCATGATGTGGGTTATTTGGGCATGGATGCGACAAAAATGTAATTTTGGCTAGAACTTGATTTGGGCAAATTGGCATAAACTTGATGTAACACCCCGCCTCCGCTAGGGTCACTCGCAAAGGAATGCACTAGCTTTAGAGGGGCATTATTGGTAAACATGCACAGAAATATCACAAGACAGAACATATAAAATGGCGGAAGTAAAATCGAACTTTCATAAACATTAATAATTAAGGTCTAAAGCCTTTTACATCAGAGTACATCAAAACCTGTCTTGTAATAATAAAGCATTAAGACTTTTCCATAAATTATTCCCCAAATAAAACAGTAAAGTAGCCATAGCCAAGAAAAGTCCAAGCCATCCATGATGACCTTCAAGCAGAAGAAGTCTGAACTAAACAACAGTATTTCCTCCCTGTAACCTGGGGGGGAAACGGAAGACAAGAAGCGAAAGAAAACGGGGTCAGTCATAAAGACTGGTAAGCCCTATCTACTATCAGCATATAAACTAGTAAAGTTAACTGGCATGAGGAACTGAGATGAACATAAGCATGATAACAAGATAGATAAGCTAAATCAGAATAACAGGATAACTACTGAACTAAGGTATCATGATAAACTACGGTGTCGTGATAAATCAAGGTATCATATCGTCAGACTTCTATCAAGTATACTATCCCAAGGTATCTACCCCGTCTAACATTCCACGGTATCTATTCCGTATATTCTTCCTGGTTCTAACATGTATATTTGCTCTGCACCCTCCGTACTAGTATCCCAGCCTTGTTATGTGTTAACCATGAATGTCCCTTACTCAAAATCGTGTAATGGTCCATGTCAACCTAACATATCGCATATATAGGTTACTCAAATCATATGTTTCTTTCCATGTATATAAGTTCAGTCCTTTGCCGTACCTCGTACGGGCTTCCTCATGTCGTATTATCCTTGAAATCGTTTGGACTGTCACCCTTGTTCTAGCTAGGCTCTTCCATATGAATCATCGTTTGAACTACTAGGACTTACGCCACCTAGCACCACTAGGGATTACGCTTGCCTATTGCACGCTTTCGTATTTTGGTTTGGGTTAAACCACCTAGGCCACTAGGAATTACGCTAACCCTCAACCGCGCCCTTTTTCCCACGCATTCATCGTGAATCGTTTTTCTATAACTGTATGCACATGTATCACATCGTGCCATCCGAGTCCTGTCACAGGGCAAAACAAGAAATACAGGACTCGGTCGGGAGCTTTAGATTTATCAGCCGATGCAGATACTAAGGTCCGCTTTTCTACACGTGGCTATGGTCCCACGAGACCCCTCCCTCAACTAGTTAAAGGCAACACAAGAGAAAATCTTGCATGAGAACTACACTCCGGCCAGCCCACATCCTACGGCCTACCTCACCCATAATTAGATAGCAATTATGGTCTGTTGGGTGTTCCCTGCCTTTCCGTACGTACACGCTTGACTCAAGATGGTAGATGATCGACGAACTTGCTATCTCGGGCACCTTATGTATTCGTCGACTCACTGCTATCCACCCTGGTCTTTAGGTCGCTCGCATAGCAACCAAGGCATATTCTTGGTTCTTCTACCGCAGACCTCAACCTCTCGTGAGCCTAGTATAATGACCTGGCAGCTCACAGAGGGATCTCAAGAATATCCTCACGTTCCCCGAAGCCGCTGCTTCGTTACCCAGTTCGTTGGAGCCTTTATCTAAATCAGATAGCCTGCTCCTACACGCATACTTAAACGTTGACCTAACGTATCGGGTTACTAATCTATCTAAGAAATGGTCCAAATTTCCTTGACTAAGAATTATTACTTAGTCTCCCTTAACTAAGGTTTACCACTTAGCCTTATTTCCATAATCCTTGTTAACTATGGTTATTTACCTAATCCTCCGAATTAGGGTTTATCTAATGGGTTAAGTGTCACTTAAGTTCATAACTTAGCCCGTCTACAAACCATGTCAAAATTGGCTAAGTATCCAAGTCCAAGACTTAACCCTACAAACCATGTGTCAAGTTGGCTAAGTATATTAAGCAATCCATAACTTAACCTCGTCTAATTATCATTTTAGATTGGTTAATTATATAAATTAACTTGACCTTGTCAAATTACAGAGTCAAATCGGTCAAGCGTATTCAAGTGATTCGTGACTTAGCCTTATCATGTTTTCACGCTAGATTGGTTAAGTATAGGTCACTTAACCACATCAAAGTAACGAGTTGGATTAGTTAAGTGTAAATTAACTTAACCCCGTCCAATTACCATGTTTAGATTAGTTAGGTCTGAGTTGACTTAACCCCATCCATTAACTGTATTAAACGGTTAAGTGTTACTAAGAAAATTTACTTAACCTTATCAAGTTATCGTGTTGGATTGATTAAGTGTTGGTTAACTTAATCCCGTCCCCTCGTCGTATAAAAATGGTCAAGTGTCGTTAGGCAAATCAAGTTACTTAACCTACCCAACCCTGTCATGTCGGTTAAGTGTCATTAGTCAAATTAAATTACTTAACCCATTTGTCCATGTCATATTTGGTTAAGCCTCATTAATCAAATTAACTAAACCCTATTATGTGGCATTAATTACTTAATGCACCCCAACCTCTCACATTAGACTTTGTTGTGGTTACTAGTTAAGCCGGTCGGTTCCGGGTAGCTTTACACCACAACTTGGTCTAACCTCGGGTTCAAGCACAACATGACCAACTTCTCACATTGGGTCCTATTGTTTGCAACTACTAGTTAGGCCGGTCGGTTCCGGGTAGTTTTACGTTGCAAACTCAACCCAACCTCGAGTTGGCCACTTTCATGTTTAGTCTAGTGTCATGTTCATAGTCAAGTTTTCAAGCAATTGGGTAGACCTAACTTAATAGGTAAATTCCCAATGGGTAGACCTAACTTAATAGGTAAATTCCCAAGCTTATGTTTTTATGCATACTTACATGTCAACTTCCATGTTATATTTCAAATCATGTTTTCAAGTATAAACACATGTCATATTTAACGTTACATGTTGTCATGTTTATACCCATTTACCCAAGTCATATTCATGTCATTATGTTTCCCCATAATGTGACCCCAACGCTTTTTTTTAAACTAGCATATACGTTCGCAACAACGTGATGGATTAAAAGAAGAGACTTGGCAAAGGAATGACAAAAATGGGTATTAAGCCACAAGTTAATCATGGTGGCAAATGAGGCACAAATGTGTTCATTAGCTTGCATGTTACATTCTTAAGCCTCAAAAACATGCATAAACCCAAACTTGGTACATAAGCGAATCATGGTGACAAAAGACATGGAATGATGGCTAGAAACTCGCATATATCATCATATAAGGATTATGACTTCATATGCAAGGTGACATAATGATTATGAAGATTCTCATGTTGCATAATGCAACATTTCAACATAAAGGTCAAAGCTTTATGACCACAAGACCAAGGTAATGACTTTATAAGCTTGCATAAGATGATAGCATGCTACATACTAATGTTTAAACCCACTTACAACATGTCATATTAAGTTTAAAGTTCATATATAATAGTAGGAGAAGGGCTTACATTGCTATGAAGGCCTAAATCGATTAAACTAAAGCTTGTGATGAGGCCTATGCATGCCATCACCCAAAAACCCAAAGATGGGTGCTCCAAACCCACCAAAACACCATCTTTATGAACAAAGATCAAAGTTTTTGCCTTGAAATCAACTTGAGAAGCTCTCATACTAACATAGGGACTCTCTAACACTCTCATGATCATGAAACCTCTCATAGAAATGAAGTGGAGGCTAGGATAGTTGAGTGGAGGCCATGAGAGTAGAAATTTGGCCATAGTTTAGTTACATGAATGAATAATGAGGATTTAGGAGAGGGTTAGGGGCTTATTTATAGATTAGGCAAGTGTTTTAGGCCATAGGATTAAACCTAGATTCAATCCAAGCCATCAAAGCATGTCTTGGGGAAGAAGTCAAGTGTAGGAACCATCTAGGGCCTTTAGATTAAAGATGAACCATGAGAACCATTCAAATGCAAAATATGCATTTGAGCGAATCGGCCCACGGGTTGACAGCCAAACACCATGGATTAACCCCTAGTCGACCCAGCGAGCTCGGGTCGACCTCAAAAATCGGCCGGTTCGGTTATTCCCCTCTCCCAATTCGCTGTTTTGAACATTTTTGCATATTTATTTATTTAATTTTCAATTATATATATATATATATTTATATCAATATATATATATTTCTCTGCGCAACCCATTTCACTTAATTAAGTATACTTTAATTTGGGAATTTTTTCGTGAAACTTCGCGAGGCCATATCTTGGTCATACGGACTCCAATTTTCGAAAACTCGGACTCTATTTCGCGTATTTTTCCGAGACGAACGCAATGGCATAGCCCGTTTCCCTTGATTCAGATTTTACAGTTTAATTCTGCCTCCATTTATGTTATAACATGTTATTCAAAAATACGGGTTGTTACATTCTCCCCACCTTTTAGGATTTCGTCCCCGAAATCTCCAAGTTAGGAAGAACCTATCCTACCATCCATCATTCATCTACTCAAAACATCATCCATAAGCAACCATTGTCCTTAGATGATTTCTAATGCTGTATGAATATATGCAAAACGTGTGTGTACATGTTCCTTAGCTAATGCTAATGATCAGGCCTGAATAATCTTTCTAATGCAAAAATATGTATAGTGCCATGAATCCAACATGTATGCAAATACTCCTAGTCATATAGATACTATATGCGTGCACAATCATTCATTCATATGCAACAACCGCATGATAATACATTCGATTTCAACCATAAACAAGTATAAATACTCGTGCATATGCAATATGAAATGTGATCGAGTCGAGCTAGTATCTAATGTGTATTCGCGCATCCACTTGCAACCACTTGCAACCATATCAATCATAACATGTTTCAAATACATGTTTACATCCATAGGGTTCTACCTAGGATTCCCTGAAACAGGGTCGAGAAGATAAACAAGACAAATTCCTTACGGGGTTTGTAACAGAAGATAGGACCGAGAGGATATTCACAAAAGATAGCCTACAAGCAAGCTCTACAGGAAAACAGGGATCAAGGATATACTCTCAAAAAGAGATATCATGCGCGTATCTAGTCTTTGACCATCAAAGTCATATCTCCTTGAGCTTAATTCCATTGTGCCTTGACCATCCTTTAACTTCGCGATTTCGTAGCTTCTTATTTCCTGTTTCCATAACATGAGTTGGAACTCATTTCCTCGTCGCCTCTCGTTCCACTTGCACACTTAGCGCAAACATGACTGCGTACTCATGATCTCATGCAAGCTTTCCAAAATTCACTAGTGAATCTCGGACCTCGTACCATAAGGTATTCCACGTAGTAGAACTTTCTCTTGAAAGTAAACAGATGCCAACCGGGTTATCAAGTGCACTTACTAGGGTGATTTCCATAACCCATGCATAAGTGAAATAAACCATCCGTCTTATCGGCGAACACCATCCGATCGGGCTTCAAATTTCCAATAAAGGCATCTAGGGATTCTAAGTAACTAATCATGACAGAACCCAAAAGGTCACGCGATACTTCAAGGGTATTACCAAAGCAAGCCAAGAGTCTAACTACCCTCCTTCTAAAACCGAGAGTGGCACCCCTTACTGGATAACCACTTCATCCCTAGAATCCATCCACAACTTATAAACATAAGCATTATTTCCAAGCTCAACACTTGATATAGACATTCTCAAATCCAAACAAGCCATGAGTAAATGGACCGATCTTCCAATAGGACTTGAGACAAAAACGGGATCCTCTACTACGCTAGTACTAAGGTGCAGAGACTCAACTATCGAAGCGGACTTAAAAGATGCGGTGATCAAAACAAAGTCCCGACAGGATGATAGAGAAGAAAAGCTAAACCTTTAACAAGATCGTTACCCTCCTTCTGAGGTACCCTAGAAATGAGAGCATACTATTGCCCTCCGAATGATCTTGTCCCTGTTCCATGATACTTAACTATCCGTCCCGTTTCACCATGCCAAAGGTACTCTCTCGTCATGGGTTTTATTGTTCATCTTTCTCCCTCCTTTTAGGACTCAGCCATACCAACATGTTGCTTATCCCTGAGCTCGTATCCTTTATCCTTGTTCTTACTATCCTTTCATGCATAACTCTGCAACGGTCTCTCGAGAACCACCTCCATCGTACGGGAAACACTTACGTAGCTAGAAAGACTAGTCGCAGTCAAAACCACTGTGACTACAGATGGAGGAAAGAAAGGAAAAGAGATTCAATCAAGGAAACAAGGATAATGCTAATGGCCTTTGGGGAATAGCCTTTTTCTTTTTAAAAGAAAATTTTCTTGAAAAATGCTTCTTTGTAAACGGTTTTTCAAATAATTTTCAGAAGGTCTTTAAAAACTTTTGCCCAGTCTAGTAACCTTCTGCTCTGATACCAAATGTAACACCCCGCCTCCGCTAGGGTCACTCGCAAAGGAATGCACTAGCTTTAGAGGGGCATTATTGGTAAACATGCACAGAAATATCACAAGACAGAACATATAAAATGGCGGAAGTAAAATCGAACTTTCATAAACATTAATAATTAAGGTCTAAAGCCTTTTACATCAGAGTACATCAAAACCTGTCTTGTAATAATAAAGCATTAAGACTTTTCCATAAATTATTCCCCAAATAAAACAGTAAAGTAGCCATAGCCAAGAAAAGTCCAAGCCATCCATGATGACCTTCAAGCAGAAGAAGTCTGAACTAAACAACAGTATTTCCTCCCTGTAACCTGGGGGGGAAACGGAAGACAAGAAGCGAAAGAAAACGGGGTCAGTCATAAAGACTGGTAAGCCCTATCTACTATCAGCATATAAACTAGTAAAGTTAACTGGCATGAGGAACTGAGATGAACATAAGCATGATAACAAGATAGATAAGCTAAATCAGAATAACAGGATAACTACTGAACTAAGGTATCATGATAAACTACGGTGTCGTGATAAATCAAGGTATCATATCGTCAGACTTCTATCAAGTATACTATCCCAAGGTATCTACCCCGTCTAACATTCCACGGTATCTATTCCGTATATTCTTCCTGGTTCTAACATGTATATTTGCTCTGCACCCTCCGTACTAGTATCCCAGCCTTGTTATGTGTTAACCATGAATGTCCCTTACTCAAAATCGTGTAATGGTCCATGTCAACCTAACATATCGCATATATAGGTTACTCAAATCATATGTTTCTTTCCATGTATATAAGTTCAGTCCTTTGCCGTACCTCGTACGGGCTTCCTCATGTCGTATTATCCTTGAAATCGTTTGGACTGTCACCCTTGTTCTAGCTAGGCTCTTCCATATGAATCATCGTTTGAACTACTAGGACTTACGCCACCTAGCACCACTAGGGATTACGCTTGCCTATTGCACGCTTTCGTATTTTGGTTTGGGTTAAACCACCTAGGCCACTAGGAATTACGCTAACCCTCAACCGCGCCCTTTTTCCCACGCATTCATCGTGAATCGTTTTTCTATAACTGTATGCACATGTATCACATCGTGCCATCCGAGTCCTGTCACAGGGCAAAACAAGAAATACAGGACTCGGTCGGGAGCTTTAGATTTATCAGCCGATGCAGATACTAAGGTCCGCTTTTCTACACGTGGCTATGGTCCCACGAGACCCCTCCCTCAACTAGTTAAAGGCAACACAAGAGAAAATCTTGCATGAGAACTACACTCCGGCCAGCCCACATCCTACGGCCTACCTCACCCATAATTAGATAGCAATTATGGTCTGTTGGGTGTTCCCTGCCTTTCCGTACGTACACGCTTGACTCAAGATGGTAGATGATCGACGAACTTGCTATCTCGGGCACCTTATGTATTCGTCGACTCACTGCTATCCACCCTGGTCTTTAGGTCGCTCGCATAGCAACCAAGGCATATTCTTGGTTCTTCTACCGCAGACCTCAACCTCTCGTGAGCCTAGTATAATGACCTGGCAGCTCACAGAGGGATCTCAAGAATATCCTCACGTTCCCCGAAGCCGCTGCTTCGTTACCCAGTTCGTTGGAGCCTTTATCTAAATCAGATAGCCTGCTCCTACACGCATACTTAAACGTTGACCTAACGTATCGGGTTACTAATCTATCTAAGAAATGGTCCAAATTTCCTTGACTAAGAATTATTACTTAGTCTCCCTTAACTAAGGTTTACCACTTAGCCTTATTTCCATAATCCTTGTTAACTATGGTTATTTACCTAATCCTCCGAATTAGGGTTTATCTAATGGGTTAAGTGTCACTTAAGTTCATAACTTAGCCCGTCTACAAACCATGTCAAAATTGGCTAAGTATCCAAGTCCAAGACTTAACCCTACAAACCATGTGTCAAGTTGGCTAAGTATATTAAGCAATCCATAACTTAACCTCGTCTAATTATCATTTTAGATTGGTTAATTATATAAATTAACTTGACCTTGTCAAATTACAGAGTCAAATCGGTCAAGCGTATTCAAGTGATTCGTGACTTAGCCTTATCATGTTTTCACGCTAGATTGGTTAAGTATAGGTCACTTAACCACATCAAAGTAACGAGTTGGATTAGTTAAGTGTAAATTAACTTAACCCCGTCCAATTACCATGTTTAGATTAGTTAGGTCTGAGTTGACTTAACCCCATCCATTAACTGTATTAAACGGTTAAGTGTTACTAAGAAAATTTACTTAACCTTATCAAGTTATCGTGTTGGATTGATTAAGTGTTGGTTAACTTAATCCCGTCCCCTCGTCGTATAAAAATGGTCAAGTGTCGTTAGGCAAATCAAGTTACTTAACCTACCCAACCCTGTCATGTCGGTTAAGTGTCATTAGTCAAATTAAATTACTTAACCCATTTGTCCATGTCATATTTGGTTAAGCCTCATTAATCAAATTAACTTAACCCTATTATGTGGCATTAATTACTTAATGCACCCCAACCTCTCACATTAGACTTTGTTGTGGTTACTAGTTAAGCCGGTCGGTTCCGGGTAGCTTTACACCACAACTTGGTCTAACCTCGGGTTCAAGCACAACATGACCAACTTCTCACATTGGGTCCTATTGTTTGCAACTACTAGTTAGGCCGGTCGGTTCCGGGTAGTTTTACGTTGCAAACTCAACCCAACCTCGAGTTGGCCACTTTCATGTTTAGTCTAGTGTCATGTTCATAGTCAAGTTTTCAAGCAATTGGGTAGACCTAACTTAATAGGTAAATTCCCAATGGGTAGACCTAACTTAATAGGTAAATTCCCAAGCTTATGTTTTTATGCATACTTACATGTCAACTTCCATGTTATATTTCAAATCATGTTTTCAAGTATAAACACATGTCATATTTAACGTTACATGTTGTCATGTTTATACCCATTTACCCAAGTCATATTCATGTCATTATGTTTCCCCATAATGTGACCCCAACGCTTTTTTTTAAACTAGCATATACGTTCGCAACAACGTGATGGATTAAAAGAAGAGACTTGGCAAAGGAATGACAAAAATGGGTATTAAGCCACAAGTTAATCATGGTGGCAAATGAGGCACAAATGTGTTCATTAGCTTGCATGTTACATTCTTAAGCCTCAAAAACATGCATAAACCCAAACTTGGTACATAAGCGAATCATGGTGACAAAAGACATGGAATGATGGCTAGAAACTCGCATATATCATCATATAAGGATTATGACTTCATATGCAAGGTGACATAATGATTATGAAGATTCTCATGTTGCATAATGCAACATTTCAACATAAAGGTCAAAGCTTTATGACCACAAGACCAAGGTAATGACTTTATAAGCTTGCATAAGATGATAGCATGCTACATACTAATGTTTAAACCCACTTACAACATGTCATATTAAGTTTAAAGTTCATATATAATAGTAGGAGAAGGGCTTACATTGCTATGAAGGCCTAAATCGATTAAACTAAAGCTTGTGATGAAGCCTATGCATGCCATCACCCAAAAACCCAAAGATGGGTGCTCCAAACCCACCAAAACACCATCTTTATGAACAAAGATCAAAGTTTTTGCCTTGAAATCAACTTGAGAAGCTCTCATACTAACATAGGGACTCTCTAACACTCTCATGATCATGAAACCTCTCATAGAAATGAAGTGGAGGCTAGGATAGTTGAGTGGAGGCCATGAGAGTAGAAATTTGGCCATAGTTTAGTTACATGAATGAATAATGAGGATTTAGGAGAGGGTTAGGGGCTTATTTATAGATTAGGCAAGTGTTTTAGGCCATAGGATTAAACCTAGATTCAATCCAAGCCATCAAAGCATGTCTTGGGGAAGAAGTCAAGTGTAGGAACCATCTAGGGCCTTTAGATTAAAGATGAACCATGAGAACCATTCAAATGCAAAATATGCATTTGAGCGAATCGGCCCACGGGTTGACAGCCAAACACCCTGGATTAACCCCTAGTCGACCCAGCGAGCTCGGGTCGACCTCAAAAATCGGCCGGTTCGGTTATTCCCCTCTCCCAATTCGCTGTTTTGAACATTTTTGCATATTTATTTATTTAATTTTCAATTATATATATATATATATATATTTATATCAATATATATATTTCTCTGCGCAACCCATTTCACTTAATTAAGTATACTTTAATTTGGGAATTTTTCGTGAAACTTCGCGAGGCCATATCTTGGTCATACGGACTCCAATTTTCGAAAACTCGGACTCTATTTCGCGTATTTTTCCGAGACGAACGCAATGGCATAGCCCGTTTCCCTTGATTCAGATTTTACAGTTTAATTCTGCCTCCATTTATGTTATAACATGTTATTCAAAAATACGGGTTGTTACACTTGACATACATGAAAATAGGCGAGAATTGGACATATGTAAAGTGGCTAGAATTGGGTAGATATTTCCATGGGCATGTAAGGTGGAACTTGGGCATATGTATAGTAATATGTAAAGTGGGAATTTTGCCTTAGATGACACATATGTAGTTAACAATCTAACGGATGTCTTTGACACGAGGTTAGACTTGAGTTGTGGTGTAATTCTGCCCGGAACCGCCCGGCATATCCAGTGACCACAACAATAGTAGTCTAATGTGAGAGGTCGTAGGCAAAGATTAGATTGTGGTAATGCATGAACCCGAGGTTGGAATGGATTTGCGGTGTAATTCTGTCCGGAACCGCTCGGCATATCCAGTGACCGCAAATAAGTCCAATGTGAGAGGTTGATGCATTAGTAAATAATAAAAAGAATATGACATGGATGGGGTGGGTTAAGTAACTTGACTAGACTAATGACACTTAACCAATATGACATGGACGGGTGGGTTAAGTAGCTTGACTAGACTAATGATACTTAACCAATATGACATGGATGGGTGGGTTAAGTAACTTGATTAGACTAATGACACTTAACCAATATGACATGGATGGGTGGGTTAAGTAACTTGATTAGAGGATGGGTTAGTTTAACCTGAATGGGTTGATAACACCCGACTAGTACAACGCGAGGCATGGTAAGGTTAAGTAAACTCACAAGGGTAACACTTAACCGTTATAATTAGACTAGTGGATGGGGTTAGGTTAACATATACTTAACCAATCTAAACATGATAATTTGATGGGGTTAAGTCATGAATCGCTTGAATATACTTAACCAATCTAGACATTATAACTTGATGGGGTTAAGTCATGAATCGCTTGAGTATACTTAAAAAATCTAACGCGGAAATTTGATGGGGTTAAGCTTGAATATACTTAACCAATCTAACACGGTAATTTGATGGGGTTAAGCTTGAATATACTTAACCAATCTAACACGGTAATTTGATGGGGTTAAGATCAAACATACTTAACCAATTTGACACGATGATCTGGATACGGTTAAGTCATGAATCGATGGAATACGCTTAACCAACTTAACACGTAATTCGTAGGGCTAAGTCATGGACTTGAATGACAACACTTAGCCAATTTGACATGACTTGTAGACGGGTTAAGTCACGAACTTGAATGACCACACTTAACCAACTTGACATGCTAGGCTGATAGGGGTTAAGTCTTGAATTTAGATGACAACACTTAACCTGCTAGACGGAAAACCCTAGTTACGCGGTCCTTTTCAGCAGTAACCCTCTTGGATGTATCACGATACCCTAGGGACGAGGCTAGGGTGGGGCACGATTACTGGGCTGATTGTAAGCGACCAAAACGACGACTGAGTTTGGTGCGCCATCATAGGTTCAGGCGGGCTATGGTCGTGCACGTAGTCCGGAGTTGAAAAAGCAGGCGTCGGCACCAGTAGTTTTACACTATGCATGCTTGGAATGGTGTCAGTGGTTGACACCCTAGGACTTGATACACCCTAGGATGGACCTAGCACAGGGTAGCTACATTCATGATTGGGCCGTATGACACCAACACACGACGAGCTAGGTCTTGTAGGGAGCCGATCGACTAAAGCGTGACGCAGGGCGTTGTTCAATAGGTAGCGTAATCCCTAGTGGTCCTAGGTGGCATAAACCCTAGTCGAAAACGTCCATTAGGTAGCGTAATCCCTAGTGGTCCTAGGTGGCATAAACCCTAATCAAATCTAGAAATTGTTTGATAGGTAGCATAATCCCTAGTGGTCCTAGGTGGCGTAAATCCTAGTTGAACACGCAATAATTCGTGATAAGGAAAACTGGCCAAATCAAGGGTGGTAGTCCGGAAAATATCAAGGATGGTGACACTACGTTGTTGTGGTACATAATAACGTGATGGAACCCGTAAGATATACGGTAAGGGACTATACATATACATGGAAGGGATGATACGAGTTTGGATGCTAGTACGGTTGGTGCAGAGGACGTTAGACATGCGATGTTATTCCGAGTTTACCTTGGTTATATTGTTACTTGAGTTTAACCTGTTATCTTAGTTTGATTTGTTTATCTTGTCATCATGCTTATATTTATTTTCGGCTTATACATGTCATGTTACACTTACCTGTTTTTAGGCTGAAAGTCACTAGGACTTACTCAGTCTTTATGACTCACCCGTTTTGTTTCGCCTCTTTTTCTTCCGTTTCCCCCCCCCCCCCAGGTTTACAGGGAGGAAATGTTGCTACTTAGTGTGGATTTTCTGCTTCAAGATCATCATCTATGGCTTGGGCTTTTCTTGGCTATGGCTATTTTACTGTTTTACTTGGGAAATAATTTATGACTATGGTTTTATGCTTCTTTATCATTGCAAGACATGTTTCGATGTAAGTAATTTAATGGCACTTTGATGTAAAAGGTTTTAGACCTTACTACTTTTATAAAGAAATAAAATCATGTTTTCTTCCGCTGTTGTTATATGTTCTGTCTTGTAATATTTCTGTGCATGTTTACCTAGATAATACTCCACCAAAGCTAGTGCATTCCCTTTGTGAGTGACCCTAGCGGAGGTGGGGTGTTACAATCACCTTAAAATACTAAGCGAACGAGAAAGGAGAATTTCCCAGTAAAAGAATGGAGGAAAAATACATAGGTGATCGAGTAGTGGGCAATGTGAAATGGAGACGGCGACGAGCAGTGCTGCTGGAGCAAGCGTGATTTTGCTGGAACGCAATCAAGTAGTGGTGATGTGAAATGGAGAACATATCGCTATTACAGCCCGATGAGTAGCGAAAGGGTGAAAAAAGAGAGAGGGAAATGTTATGGTTTATGTCTGTTACCTGGAATAAGCAAAAAAGGAGAGAGGGAAATCCAAAAGGGTGTGATGGCTAACCAAATTAAACACCGTGGTGAAATCCTCTTACGCAACATTTCATCAAAAGTAGGCAGATTGAAGCCGATAGAAATTGTTGTTAACTATTGAACGTTAACTATTAAAACTATCGAAAGCGGGAAGATCAAAAGCAATGCAAGGGACTACTTACAATATTAAGTTTACACGCAAAGAAAATCTATCAAAAGCTTAAACAAGCGGTTATTAACTGCTGAACAAACAAGTTGCCAAAATTATATTTATTAAAACTGTTGAAATAGTTACAACCAAATTAAATATTACTTATTAATAACAGTTATTATTTAACTTTTACATATTTCTACTTATTTATAATGGAGTGATAATTATTAAAATCTTATAATGTATATGTTACTAATTATTAACTATTAACTATTTAATAATAATTAGTAAATATTATTGATTCCTAAGTTTAATATTAATTATTATTAAAGATTAATATAATTAATTATTAAATATAGATATTATAAACATGAAGGTTGTAATATGCATCTATTACAACTAACAAAATGAAAAGTTGTTAAAAATATGTTTATTAGAACTTTCAGGAAATGACCGTTGTAAAAAATCATTTATTACAACTGGCGTTTTATGACAATTGTAAAATTAAAGTAGTAATATGGTGTTTTTGTTGTAGTGTCACTGATGGTTTTTCTTATCTTTCAACTAATGTTTCAATGCATTCGTCTTCTACTGCATCTTTGGGTGAAAACATTGTTGTGCATAAGAAAAGTTACTTGAAAGACTCGATGAAACGAGGTTCTACATTAACAATTTCTGATTTTCATGGTTTTTGTTTTGGAGGGGCCAACGACTTTTGAGAATTCTTAATGGCATACCAAATTAAAACAGGTCATGATTTACATTATCTTAAGGATAGCTCTACCAAGATTACGACACTTTGCTCTTCATCTTTTACTGAATGTCATTTAAGGTGCATGCTTCTTGTGATTTCGAGCCTCCTAGAAGATTTTTCATTCAGACTTTGGTTGTTGATTATTCATGTGGTGGTGATCTAAGAAATTTGAACAATCCTCATCTTTCTAGGTCATTTGTTAAAACATTGATAATAGACCAAATTAGAGATCATTTGAGTAAGAAACCATAAAATATCATGGTTGATTTTCGTAGAGAATTTAATGTTCAACTATCTTACTATTTTGCTTACTACGGGAAGCAACTTGCTTTAATGGAATTGTATGGTAATGATGCGCTATCTTATAATGATTTGACTTGGTATTTAAAGGCATTAAAGAATCATAACCCGGGTTCCTATGTTGACATGAATGTTAACCCTTCTACAAATCAATTTGATAGAGTGTTTGTTGGCGTAGGTGCTTGTATTCTTAGTTCAAGTATTGTAGACCTATGATATTTTTAGATGAGACTCATTTGAACGGGAGGCCAGGTGTTTTGAGGGGTGCTATTGAAAAAAGTGGTAACCAAGGTATGTTGTAGTATCATTTTTCTTTGTTGTAGTATCATTTTGCTTTGTTGTAGTATCATTTTGTTAGTTATTATTTATTAGGTATTAGTTTTCAATGTTGGAGGGCATCAATTTTTTATGTTACAGTTTTTAGGTATTAGTTTTATATTATTTAGGGTGGTAGTTTTTTAGTACTGCAGTTGGTAGGTAGCAGTTTTGTATGTCTGTAGGTATCAATTTGCACTCTATTGTTAGTAGGTACCAGTTTTTGTGTCTGAAGGTATCAGTCTATAGTCTACAGCTAGTAGGTAGTAGTTTTGTATGTCTGAAGGAATCAGTTTTAATGTTATAGTTATATGGTAGCAGTTTTCTTTGTCCGGAGGTATCAGTTTTAATGTTACAGCTAGTAGATAGCACTTTTTAATTTCAGATGGTAGTAGTACTTACTATTATTATTAATCTTTTTGATTTTTTTATTATGTAATTTGTTTCATAGGTTTCTTCCTTCTAGAAATGGTCGTAGTTTGTATAGAAAATGTGGACAATTGGAGATGGGTTTTAAGTCATTTGAAGGAAATGCTTCAAGAAGATCGAAGTTTGGTTTTTATATCAGACCGTCATCAAGGTTTAATTTCTGGCATTTATGGGGTTTTTCTTATGTCATTTCATGGTTATTGTTACCTTCATATGGAAAAAATTTGCTCAAAGCATTAAGTCCAAAAATGCAAACATTTCAGTTGTTGAATTGTTTAAGATATGTTCTAGAGCACCTAGTGTGTGCAAATTTGTTGATGCACATTATAAATTATTGGAAATTGGTGGTAATGGAGTTGTGAATTGTTTGAAAGACAAACCTTTTAATAAGTGGGCTGACATGTTTTTTTGTTTTTTTGGGTAAACGTTATGGGGAGGAGTATAGCTCTAACATGACCGAAAGTTTTAATAGTTGGATTTTAGATGAGATGGTTTTACTATTACATCGTGCTTGGATGGAATATGTATCAAAATTATGGAGCAAATGACTAAAAGGAGAGAGGAATGTCATTTATGGACTACGATTTTATGCTCGACTACGGAAAATCGTTTGAAAGAGTTGGTTGACAAAGGTTTCAAATGGGATTTCTACAAATCTTCTGAATTTTTTTAAATAAAATCTCCAATCTCTCATCGTGTTGATCTCAAAGATTGGACTTGCAGTTGTAATCAATGGGAAGTGTTGGGATTCCCTTGTGCTCAAGCAATAAAATGCATTAATAAAGTGAAATTAAATGTGTGTGATTTCATTGAACATTAATCTCACCGTGGAAGCTTATAAATTTTTGTATTGCAATATCATTAATGTTATACCTACCTATGATAAACCAAATGTTGATTCAACAAGTGATGAAGTGATTAGGCCACCCAAGTATAAACGTGGAGTAGGGAGACCATCAACAAAACGAAAAGTAGGTAGTGCGTTTTTAACAAGCAAAATAGATGCGACATTTGCGAACAATATGGCCATATCAAGTGTAATTGTCAAGTTTCCAATAATATATGATTTTTATTACATTTGTTATAAGGCATACATGTTTTTTGAGATATTTTTTCAGATAAATTTGTATATGTAAGCAAAATGGTGTTTGATACATTGAAAATGTGCTGATATTCTGTAGTTTTTATATGAATTCTTTGTATCTTAGGGTATTTATGTTAGTGAATATTAGGGAGACATCCCTAAAACGAAACTTAATTAGGCTTACATCCGGTCATAAACTTATTGTAAATTTAGTCCTTATTTTTCAAAAACTCACAAAAAATATTAAAAAAATACATAAATTCTTATTTAAATAAAACATGCTAAAGCTAAAAAAATCAGATCCAAAAAAATCAAAAAAGGAGTCTAAAACAAAAAGAAAACAGAATAAACAACGAAATGGCAGTTTAATGCATAATAGTATGCAAGTATTGTATTTTCCTGCATACATCTGTGCATGTTTTCAACGCATGCATTTGCGTTTGATATTTTTGCATACATCTATGCAAGTACTTCGTAATTTTGGCGTACAAGTGTGCATAAATTCATATGCATAAATATCAGTTCAAATTTCTGCATGAAATACTTGCATACATGTGTGCAAGTATTCCAATTAATTGCACACATGTATGCAAGTTTCGGTCCAGAATTTATGAAGAAACAACGTATGCAATAGTTGCGTACATGTAAGTAACTATTGGCAATAGTTGCATACATATATGCAACTTTTTTTTGTTTTGCGTGGACTTCCGAGATTATTTCCATATTTTAGATTTTTTTTTTTAATGTTACAGCGCCAAAAATCTAGGCAGAACTTGAAAATGGTGTAAGTTCCAAAAGATGGGCGGAAATTTTCAAAAACAGGGGGTTGTTTTGAAGATGAAACATGATAGGGATGTAGTGTGAATTTAAAACTATAACAGGGACCTGAAAAAAAACGCACCCTTTATTTTATTTCTACTTCGATATGTTGCTAGTATGATATCAATGTTTTATTATCACTGGTATCAGATTTTTATGGTGCGTATAAGTTTTACTCTTTTGTGGATATCAATTTAATGTGTTATTTTTTGTTTAAGCTACTGGGTATCAGTTTTGCATTCCTATAGGTATCGGTTTTATGTTAATTTCTTGCTTACAGTTTTTAGGTATCAGTTTCAATGGTCAGTAGGTATCAGTTTTATTTTTGTTATCATTTCATGAGTATTAGCTTTGCATTACTTTAGGTATCAATTTTGTTTTTTTATTTTATTGTTATAGGGACTGGGTGTCAGTTTTTTATTATTCTAGGTATAAGTTTTTTTTATTCTCTTCTGTGTAGTTTGTAAGCATCAATTTGATATCGCAGTATGTATCAGTTTTAATTATTTTCTTTCTTCATAGTGTTTAGGTATCGGTTTTATGCCTTGGTTGGTATCAGTATTGTTTTTTTTGTCTGCAGTTTATGGGTATTAGTTTTATAGCATTTGAGGCATCAGTTTTTCAATAATTCGGTTGTGCATGACTATCACAGTACCACTACTGCATTAAAATTGGTATCACTTTAATAATTTGTCATGCAAAACAACAATATTATGAACATTTCATCCATCAGCATATATATGAGCAACATTGGACTTGAATAAATCAATCCAGTCAAAACCGATATGCAAAACATATAGAACTATTTACACATATTATTGACATAAAAGACATTGTTTTCCTACACGATATAATTACATACAACATTGTTCCTAAATATATCAATCACATTTTCTCAACCCAAGCATGAATTCATTCATTTACTTGTACTTTTACTTAATCCAGACATGAATTTAACTAAATCCCAACAACATGCACTATTTGTAAGTACTTCATAAACAATTCTTTCTCTGGCTTTCAACATATACTTTTTGTCACTTTCAGTTGTACTTCATATCTATTGTGTGTGACCATAAAAGTCATGACAAATATTCCACAATCAACTTTGCATGAATGAAATATTTTGATGGTAAGAAATAATTTTTGTAGCATATGATACAAGTGATCAGATTATGGCAAAAATCATTACAAGTGATGGTTTTAGCTAACTGTATGAATAACTATAATTTTTGTATGAACTGAATTGAATTGATGTATGTTGGTTGTGATTTCATAGTTGGTAGTATGCATGGTGAAAATTGGTATTTTTTCTTTAATCAGTGCGTATCAGTTTGAATAAATGTTGGTATCAGTTTGGATTGTGTTGATATCAGTTTGTAAATTTTCTACATACAAATGAATGTTTTTAAGAAATAAAAGTCATAAAAAGGATTACACATCGGAATGCTACTGTTCACATACTAGTTGATGTATTTCTGCTGGTCTATGGTGCATATCTTGAATATTATTCTCTTTCCACAATTGCTGCAATATTTTTTCAAATTCTAATCTCTGCAATAAATATACACTAATATAACTCTTTTTAAAAAATAAGCTGGAAAATTTTCCATACCAGTGTTATGGCATCTCTCAAATTTGGATTATTTCTTTCAATTGAATGTCTTGGCCACATAGAATCGAAGTGCGGCCATACCATTGATGGATATGTTAATGTAAGTAGTGTCCAATGGCTTTCACAGTGCATTGGGAAGTATATTGTTTATGTATACTTGTCTAGAGCAGCTTCTTTTAAGAATGGATTAACTAAACGTTTTATAATTCCTTCCCTTTTTCCAACAATTCCTTTATGCTCAAATCAGAGTGTATGTTAGTATTTAATCTATAAATCAATCATGTAAAAAAATTGTATACTGGAATTATACTTACTATCATGGTTGTAGACATTGCATAATTTGTTTTGACCATGTCGCATTTAAGGTCGAACCAGTCAAGAATCTGATTTAAGAATGAAAAGAAAATGTTACACAAATTAAATTGATATGTTAGCTTTTGCTATACGATAGTATGATATGTTGTTCAGTCAGTTTTGTATTTATTATTTGTTAGATATAAGTTTTTTTTGTTGGAAGGTATCAATTTTTTATTATGGACGGTTATTAGGTATCATTTTTATATATTTTATAGTATCAGTTCTTATTGTAACAGCTACTGAGTAACTGTTTTGTACCTCTGAAAGTACCAGTTTTAGTATTGCATAGGTTGAATAAAAAAGTTCCAGGTTCTAGGTATCATTTTGATATGTATTTAGGAATCAGTTACATGTTAACAGTACTTATTCTACTTAAGATACAGATTTTGGGTATCTGTTTGTTATGAAATTGGGTATTAGTGTTAAAATTTGATAAAAGTATTTATGTTCCCTTCTTTGAAGCTTCCTTCTAGTACATGTCTCAGCATATCCTTCGTAATAACGCATCCTCCCCTCATCACATCGTCGTTTTCCCAAGCAACTTGACTGTTTGTTTAAAAAACAGTAAATATAAATTTAAGTATAATCTAACAGGAAAAATAAAATAGAAAACTTACTTTTGTTCAGCTTTTGCAAACGATTTTTTTCTTTATAATCCTTTGCTCTTCCTCAATTAGATGACTTGTCACACTTTTGTAGTGTGACAAGTGTAGATGTTTCCATGTAGGTTCCACTACTTGAATTGGCTCTATTGTGTCTATGTTTGTTTCTTCTTCTTTTTTCATCTGATTTGGTTTGTTGGTTTTCAGATTTTTCTTCATCTTTTTTTTACCAATGAAAGCTGTAGTTCTTCCTTTTTTTTCTTTAGTTTCTTTATCTTCTTTCTTGTTTTTTGTTTTCTTCCATTTTTTGCTTGCTTTTTGTGAATATTCATATACCATCATTCCTTTTTTAATTCTTCTTTTTTCCTTCAGTCTTTGAATGTAAGAAGGCGGTTTTCCACTTGTTTGCTTGACGACTGAATTTTTAATCCTTTTTGGATGGTGTTTCACTGTTATCTTCATCAATTTTTTCTTGTAAAAATACTTGTGTGACATTCAAATCAAAGCTAGGACCACTAATGTCTTCAAGTGTTTGTTTTTTCTTTTCAGTTGTGGCGCTGTCTTTTATGATTTCAGTATCATTTATTGGTGTGCTTTCATATTGTTCTTCATCAGATTTGCCTTTCTTTTGAGTTGTATTTTCTTCCCTAACCGAGATGCTTTCTATTTGTTTTTCTCTGTCTTCTAAGTCAACACTCAAATGAATTTGTGTTGTTTCATTTCTTCTCTCCCTACCATAGGTGAATCATCCATTGTTGGTTCTGAATCTTCTTTCTTCACTATTCTTTCATGTCCAGAGTCTAGCTTTTATTGTTTCAACAGCTTTCTCAGTTTGAAAAGTTCATCTTCTACTTGTTTTCTTAATTTTCTTTCTTTAGCTCCTCTTTTAACTCCCTATTTTTTCTTCAATATCTTTAATGTGGAGGTTTAAAATTCTGATTGGGTCATCTTATTCGAAATAATCCACTTGATCTTGCTGTTCACCACGTTTTCTTTTTTTGTTTCCACATCTTTTCCTCTTGTAAATCTGCTTGTTAAAGCTTCTGATGTCTCCAAAAGTTTAGCCTCGTATAGCTCAATATTTGTTATTTCCTTAACCTACATATTTTGAAACATTAGAAAGATACTAATTAGGTGTCATATTTGTAAATATTGAAGTATCATTTTTAAGGTCCCAGTTTTATAGTACCGGTTTTAATATATTTAGGTATCAGATTTAAGGTGTCGGTTTTAAGGTAGTAGTTTTAGGATTTTTTAGGTATCAGTTTTATAATTTCACTAATAAGGTATCTGTTTTAGCCTTTTTTAGGTGTCAGTTTTAGCATTATTCATTTATCACTTTTAATGTGTCAGCTTTAAGGTATTAGTTTTAGCCTTTTTAGGTATTAGTATTTAATAATATCAATATTACATGGGACTAAGGTATTGGTTTTGACTTGTATAAGGTACCAGTTCTGAAAAACATTGTTTTATATGTTAATTGGAGATGGAATAGTAAGTTAAATAAAAGGTTCGTACCTCTCCACCCTTTAATTCATTCAAGAATTTTCTGTTGACAATGTTCTTTAGACCCTTTAGATCCTACCTTGCAAAACGAGAGAGTTAATTATTGAAGTTTCTTCTTTGTTTAATGAGATTGATCTTCTCTCACATGACATACTAAATATAAAAAATAAAATAAATTCAAACACGAAATCATATTGTTATGTTTGGATTAAGAATAAGAATATTGTAAAATACTTTTCTTACCAAAGGAAGCATTGAGCATCCAGACATGTTCCTAGACTTGTGGATGATTTTTTTTATTTTGTAAAATTTGCTTGGATTTTTTTAACTAAGAAACAGAATTCATTTTGTTTATGTCCAACAATAATGGTGCAAATCCCCATCGTAGCTTCTGTTGGTTGTTAGGGAAGAAGAATGTAAGTAGTATCTCCATGATTAGAAGCAACGGTAGGTCTTCTTCGTTCTGTTTTTTTCCTTTTTTCCCATTTCTTGCTTTATTCGTCTCTCTATTAAATTTCTAGTGATAAAGATCGCTGATCCGGAGTTCCTCAAAACAAAATCTTTGCAGTCGGTGGTATTGTCCGATTTGTCATTTTTGGTGCTTGTTCTACATTATTTCCTTCTAGTGGTATGTACAATAGTAAGATGATATCTTTTTCTGATATTTTCAGTTTGTCTTCACCAAAAATAAGAGCTTCTTTTGTCTGTGAGTAGCAAGCGTAAACAACATCTAAAGTTTTCTGCACTTTTAAAGCAATTTTCTCATCATAGAAAACACTGAAACACTCAAAGAATGGAGTGCGCTTCAAGAACTCAAATTTTTTTTGTCAACGTTTTTTATCCTTTACTAGTTTAATCATTTTGTATGTTGCTTGCAAACCACATCTATACGCGGTATCACCTTTACTCTCATCATCTGTAGCTATGTCCTTGCTTTTATCTATTGTTGTGATCACTTCAATGTCTTTAGGTCATGGGTTCATGAAGTCATCATCCTGGATTTAAATTAAAAATCCAGTACAAAATTGAGTGCTAAAATCAATTAGTATCAATTTTACATGTACTGTTACATAGAAAATTAGTTAATAAATTCATAATCATTTTTTCATATGTAACGGTGTCATGCATAGTTTATGGGTATCAGTTTTACTATCGTGTAAGTATCAGTTTTGTATGTTTTCCTTTGGTTACAGTAGGTGGGTATCAGTTTTATATCACTTTAGGTATCAGTTTCTATTAATTTTATTATGTACAGTTTATAGGTATCAGTATTCTATGCCTGTAGGTATCAGTTTTCATTCTTTTCTTTCTTACATTGTATAGGTATCAGTTTTGTGCCTCGGTAGATATTAGCTTTTGGTATTTTCTTACTTGCAGTTCATCATAATCAGTTTTACTAAAACAAAATTATCAGTTTATGGGTATAAGTTATTGGATCATATTTCATTAATATTAGTTTGCTAACACAAAAATACCAGTTTACTATTTTTTATACATAATAGTATTAGTTTATTGTGTTATAGGTATCAGTTTTTCATACACTATAGTATCATTTTTATAAAACAACAGTATCATTTTCAGTGAAAACACTTTTTTTTGTAATGCAACAGTAGCATTTTTCTTACCAAATTCTCATCATTATCTTCGGGATCAGGCCTTGGATTTATTCCCCTTTTTTAAGCAATTCCTATTGAATATGTATATTATTGTTATAAAATTAAAAAAAATAGTATAAGTTTTTAATTTTTAAGATATCATTTACCTTAATTTTTTCCTTCTTTGTCTTAGTCTTGCTAACTTTTGTATCACGTTTACGATCATTATAACTTAGACCTTTTCTCCCTAGTTAGCATCTTCTTTAATTCGATCAGTGGAATTTCAGTGCATTTTAGATCATCAACCGTACTACTTTGTTTTTTGGTTCCAATTTCTTCGATATTTTGATCATCTGTTTGATGTTGAAGTTTGTCTTTGTGTTCTTCATCACCAAATAGGATTTCAACATTTGTCTGTATATTTTTGGCACATTCAAGCAGGTTTTGTGATTTGAGTTTGATTTTAGGTGTTTCTGGTGATAATTTTGGATTTTCGATTACATTTGTCGAATCGACACTAGGAGAAGTTGTTGATCGTGATTCGGTCGCGACTGTTGATTAATTTTGTGATTTAGGTGTACGAGTAGAAATGATGATATCCGAAGTATTTTCGTGCATTGAAGAAAAGAAGATGAGTAGGCACAAGAAAAAAGTGCATAGAGAGGAATATGGTGGGTTGTGCTTAAATTTTGTCCTTTTCAATAAATAGTAAGTGCCTTGTCCTTGTGTCCAAAAATTTTAAATAATTTGTCCTTATAATTTTTTTCCCATCTACTATATGAAATCTCAAATTTTCTCTTCCATTAGAAAAGTGTAATCCAATAGACTCGAAAGATTCTTGTTTTAAAGAATTTCTACTTATATTGTATCTTATACACTCATTTAAAGTTCAAATCCTAAAATTACGAACCGCCACTACGTGATGAGCTTGTTTTAATTATATTTAATTTATATGTTTAACCTTTGCAAAATTAAATTGTAGACATCGGTAGTGATTTCATTTTTAACACAATATATAAATTAGCATGATAAAATGTTAACTTTTTCAAAATTATCATCAACCAATTCACAATATATATCAATCGATTTCTAGTCGATAATCATCTAATTACATTTCAAAATTAGAGTAAACTGTTGTAACATCCCAGAATTTTAGTCATTTAATATTGAATATCTAAATTAATTTTAAAAATTGAATAGGAAATATAAATGAATTTTTATATTGAATTTATCGATTTAATAATCAATATACGATTTAGTTTCGAATATATCGAATTATCCTATAGGGAAACAACAAACAATTGAATTCAGAATTTAAAACTGAATAAAAATGATTCGGTCGATTAATATAAATTCTATTAGAACGATAATAATAATTTATTGATAAATTTGATTGGTTTGAATTCAAAATATATTTTAATCAATTTAAATTGATATCTTCTCCAAAGTATCGAATTAGACTTCGAAATATGCCTCAGTATGTCCAGAATAGTGGTATAACCCTAGGGATGCTAATAGCTACGCTAAAATTAGAGTTCGAATCAGTGAGATATTTTAAATTATATCAGTTCACCTCAAAATCAAAATTAAAATAAAATAAAAATATAAACAAAGCCAACCTATCTCTTCTCAAGCAGACCTATATAACTAAGCTACAACTGCTTCTTTCATTTTCACGTACCCAATGTCTTCCATTTTCGATATCAAGGAGACAACCATTTAATGGCTTCGGTACGTTTATACCTACTTCACACGTATAAATAAGTCATCACCCTTTGTATTCTCCATTTCTAAACAACCAAAACCAAACTCGAGCATCTCCTCTTCGTTCGTTCTTTTCCAGTAAGACAAAAATCAAATTCCTCTGTAAAAAAGAGAGAAAATGACTTGAAATCGGAAGCCGCGATTTGAAATCGCGAAGCTCCTTAAGGCCGATGGCAAGGCACTCTTGAATTAGGGTACGAAGAAGGGATTCGGTCGTGGGTTTGTTCTACGCTGCTGAAGGGATTTCGACGAGTCGTGGGTGCGAATGACTGTGATGTCTGGTAAGCGAACTGGTGTAGCTCGGATCTACTGATGGGTGTGCCATATGCCTGCGTGGAACAAGATGAACGCTGACATTGGTGTTGGGTTAAACTGGAATAACTGGGTGCTTGGTAGAGAGTGATTGGGTAGCCGGAGCTGTAGATTTTTGAAGATCAATGTAGTGTTTAAAAAACAATGATGGGATTAGCTGCGTTTAGAAAGAGGTGTCTGTGATGACTGGGGCTTTCTAAATTTGGCAGTGGAATTGTGCGCTCTGTAAAGTGGAGGATGGAATTTCATGGAAATGGTGATGGGGTTCTGTGTATGCGCGAAGAAGATAAGAGGGAGGGCATACACACATGAGGCAGAAGGAAAAAGTAAAGGAAATGTCAACCTAAAGGTGTTTGATATAATGCCGGAGTGGATGGTGCAAGAGTGGGCTGTTTGTAGTAGTAGTGGATCGAAGATTTTGAGTTGATTTCATCGATTAGTTGAGTGGTTTGTAGAGACAATAAGGTATACATTTTAATAATTTTTAAATATATAGAATAATTTATTTATTATAGTAGTTAATTTAAAATAATAAATTGTTTAATTGAAAATAAAATTTTAATAGGTGTAAGATAAATCGATTCAAGTTGACGCGTAGCCAAGACGATTTGGAATTTAGTTGGATATTCAGCAAAGAAAAATCAAAGTGAGTAAACTCAATATGTTGTTCGATTATAATAATTATAATTAAATTTCTATTTAATATAAATATTTATTTGTTGTTTGTTGGTTGATGGGTTGCATTGCTATTTACTGATAAATTGTGGTTAATATATATTAGTTATATTCAGGCTTGGTGATTGTGCCTATTATATATATTTGTATGTGTGTATATATATATATATATTGGATATTTCCTGCAGTATCATTAGCGGATGCCTGTAGTATCGTTAGCGGATTACCATATCGCCCCATGATATATTGAGTGGATGACTTCTATACCGCGATATCATGACTTGAAGCATGATGTGTATTATTTATGTTGACTAATACCTATGAATGGAGGGAAACAAGTTGGAGAGATCCAACTGGATTCCTCAAAATTTATTTATTGTTGTTTATATATTTATATATGTGTGATGTATTTAATTGGATTGATGGTTTGTGTATTAGGATGTTTGAATAACACTAGCCCTAGATATTGATATTTAAAAATATCATAAAAGGGATTTTTAGATTTAAAAAGGAAAAATTTATTTTTCGAAGTGGAAATTGAATTTCAAATGGAAACTGAATTTCAAATGGAAATTGAATTTCAAATGGAATTTGAAATAGAAATTTGTTTTAATATTTAGCACAAGAAGTGAAAATTATAAACGATGTTTATAAATAAAGAGGGGAATTTTAATTGGATAATTTATAAATTTAAATTCAAGTATGAATTTAAAAAGGGATTTACAATTTGAAATAGTTTCGGTGAAAGAAAACGATGAAATTTATTCAAATGTTCAGAATGCAAAATGAATTGAAATAAATCCATATGAATTTATAATTAGAATTCGACCATGTCAAATATATAAAAAAATAAATTATTTCCAGATAAGATATTGGAATTATATTGGATAGAAACTAAAATTCAAAATTTATGTATTCCATATTAATTTATATATATAAGTTATAAAAATAAGTATTCCAAAATAGGAGTCGATTTTAAAATAGAAGTTTGTTTTAAGATATGAAATATGGAAGTTAATTTATAAACAACATTTATATATGATGAAGTAATTTTCATCATGTAATTTGGAAATAAATTTCCAAATCTAAGAAATGGAGTAGAAGGTGAGATTTAAATTAAGTTTTTGTATTACAAGCTTTTATCTGTCTCAAGATAAGAACTTTGCCGATCAAGGTCTGTTCGGTAAATAAAATACCCCAACTTGAACGATTTCACTATTATCAAGGGATGATACTAGTCTGTAATGCTAAAGGATGTTGAATTAATGGATTATTTCCATAAAGGGGAATTTAAAATTTGAATTTGATTATATCTAATTTTTATAAAATAATTTATGTCCAAGGAAGTTGTTGGAATTTAATATGGAAATTGAGTTGTGAATAATTTATAACCGAGTTATGAAATTTTGAAGGAAATAATCAACGCTTTTGGATAATCAAAATGTTTAAGTTAGGTTTGGGAAACTTGTCTGATTTACATTAAAATATGGAAGATTGGAGTTGAAATTTTATTTAATAAACGAAGTTTAAATGTTTATATTTAATTTAATTAAACCAAACTCACCGCAGCACGGTAATTTGTGATTTGACGATTCGAACTTCAACTGAGTATATAGAACTCAATATAAGTCGGAGTTTGATGAAATAAGAAACGCTCGGACCTATTGAATAATAGTTTTCTAATGGAAGAGAAAAATCTTGATTTCATCTTATAGATTCTGAGTTATGTCTAAATCAAATTTTCAAAAAAATAGTGCTATTATCGTTTTAGAACCATAACGGTTTATTAAATAAAATAAAAGGGTTTTAAGTGAATAAAATCCAAATTTTCATTAGAAAAATCCCGATTTGAGTTATAAAATAATTATGAACTCAAGTGGGATAAATGAAGTGATTTTTGCAACAAAAATCAGAATTTGGAATATGGAATGGAGATGACTAATTAAAATAAAATTTAATTAGTTAAGGGTATATAAGAAAATGAAACTTAACTAGGTTAAGTAAAATGGAATTTGGAACTTGATTCGAATTAGAATGTGAAAACTTGAATTAGAATTTAGAAACGAATATATAATTTGAATCTAACTTTTTTTATAAACAAATAATAACGTGTTTGAACATGATTGATTCAAATTAAGGGTGAAATAAGCTAATTTGAAAATAAATTAGCAAATTGAGTTAAGTGAATCGATCAATCTGAGAAAGACTGGAAATGGAAATACGCATAGGTTAACAGGTGTGGAATGAAGATTATAATTTGAGTGTGTGACAAAAAGGTACACGTTTAAATTTGATATGAGGTTTTATGAGCCTATTGGGCAAGAAGCTTGGCTTTTTGATTTTCTTTTTGAATAGAAAGGGCCTAGAGAGGCAATTGGTAGTTGTACCGAGTGACCCGTACAAAGGAGACGCTGATGAAATTTTATGGAAATTTAAGGAGTTAGAATATTTTTATGAAATTTGGTAACCAGAAATCAATATATCGATATATATAAAATTCGATATGGAAATGAAGTTATAATAGAACATTGTAAACTACAAAGAGGCCAGTGATTTTTTGATGGATGATTTGTTTTTCTTTGATAGTTAAATAACCAGCTATTGAAGATTTTGACCATCGTTGTCAATACGGAGAGACCGGTGGGATTTATTATCCGAAAACCACTCTATATAGGCATAGGCGTTGAGAATTAGATTATGCTGAAGATAAATTGAAGACAGAGTAAAATGTAAGGGCTGTCCTGTTTTTCCAGTCCCAAGGCAACTTGTATGGACGAATGTCCGATAGAGTATGCCCAACAGATCACATAAGACGATCTTTTCAAGGTATTACGTTCCATGGTGGAGGAATTCGTTTCTCTTATCTTTTTATACTCGTAATATATTTGAGAAGATCAACTAGTGATTTGACGGGTTTGACGATGTGGCATTCAAAATGAATGATGGCCAGATGTTCTAAAAAGATAAACATAGCCTTAAGCCTCACAACCGAGAAATGAAAAAAATCGGGCAGGCAGCATAGCTAATTGGGTCATACCCAAGTAGGGTGTATTATCACTTATCTAGAGAAAATTCATTTATTATTCTTTCTTTTCTATATCTTACGGATTAAGGTTGGATGGCCAACAACCGTGGGTGATAATGCATTCTGTATTCAAGCTAAATGAGTGACTGTCATGTGTGTCTGGGTTGCAAGATGTTCTTGTTGAACCCAGTATATCCCCTCTAGAGTACACTGATCGAGAGGTTGTCCCATACTTTGTCATAGTTGGAATCCAATCTCCAATAAGTGCTCTGCGGTTTTTGATTTTATACTATGTATATAGAGCGTGAGATGCAAGCGTTCTACTATTTGGTTATTTATTCGATTAGACATTATTATAATATCATTGGATTTCATATCAAAAATGTTTTGGGTTATAGTAAGGTAAAAACAGTCCATGTTTATGTGTGGGCTGGTCCTACTATTATCCTTTTCTTTCAAAAGTTTTTTTTCGAAGTTAAACTTTGTGGTTGAGTTTACTTACACCATTCCCATGATTGATCCAGAGTTTATTTTGTTTGTTTTACCCTAAACTCTTGTGCGCCCAAATTTGTATGGACAGTCAAGTGTTTCAGGAATTTAGAGATACACTTGGAAGAGCTTGAAGCAGGAGGCTTCGACATTAGTTATTTAGAGTTATTTCCGCTGTGATGTGTATGTGTTGTACTCTGATATGGTATGTACATATAATGCAGATTTTTATTTCCAAGTTATCATTTATGATATTATATTTTGTTCAGTTCCGCAGTGAGATTCTGATATTTCTTTAATTTTTCTTCTATCTTTTCTTCTTTAACCCATAATGACTTGTAATTCTGTGTTATTTGAGTTGGACGTGTGTGGTATTTAGTCAACTCAAGTAGCACGGATTTGCGGGCCGCTACAACTATATTCCAATCTCAGTACCAATCTATGATTATCATCTATATAACCCGGTTCGTTAACATATAAATACACACACAATATTCATCAATAATCAACTAAATTTACATCTTAGGGTTTCAATTCTGTTACCAAATCAGCTATAATCTACAATTATCATGTAATAACATCTAATTAACATACATATAAACATTAAATAATTTGTAAAATAGGGTTCAAGAAGAGTATATCTAATTTGGATTTAATCGGAGAGAAAGGAGAATAGTAAGGCGCCGCGGTTGGCTGCAAGTGGCGCCGATGGCTAGAGGGAGGCGGCGGCAAGGAGGGCATGCGAATTTTTTTCGCTTTCGTAGTTTTTTGAGCGAGAAGGGGAAATGGAATTGTCTGTGCTGGGTCGCGGGTTTATTCAAGTAAGAGGCCACTGATGACAACTTGTGTCGACTGTTTTTTAGAGCATCGTTGGTTGTCGCAAGCCTCAGCTGCGATATTCACATTTCCTTGTAGTGTAATCTCAAACACAGCGGTCCATCTTAATGTTTAAATTATACTCCAATTAAAATTAAGTGAAAGTTGTTTCATATCTGTAACATGTGTGGGCATTTGTTGAATATATGTACAATTTTAAATGCTATTTTAATATGTGCCCATTGTTTAATCCTCTGTCGAGCAAATGCTTGAAACTACATACGCATTTTGTAATTATTATTTGTGAGGATCTGCACTTGTTCATCTGGGAACTTCAAAAGTTTTGTTCTATTTCTATTTGACAACATTGTTAATCAGACAGATGGGGAAGGATATAGAATGGATACAGGGATATTTGTTCAGTTACACAAGAATCTTACACGTACATGGACCGAATGGAGAGTTAGTTTAAACACACTTCATATTAACCGAATAACAGACAGATGATGTTCAATCAATAGAAAGTTCGTCGAATAATTCTTATAGATAAAATATCATACAAATTATTTTATTATAACCAAATAAAAAATGGATGAGTAAAAATTGATAAATTTTAATCTAAAACCGAACTAGTAAACGAACATTTATACAAAATTAACAACCGTGAAATTAAAAAGTAAGTGGGTCATGGAACTTCAATTTAAAAGTTTGGGGATTGTCTTGGTAGGAACAAAAAAAATTAAAAACTTCCTCTAAAGAGCATCACTAAGAGTGGATCGAAATTACATTTTCATAATTTGTGCATTCATTTTCATCTTCAGAATAATGCATATCACATAATCGATTACATTATTTGCAAATTTGATTACAAATATGTAATCTTTTGAAACGCTTATTAAGTAGATGCTTCGAGTTCGGACGTCTTCTCAACATTTAGCTCACTCCAAACACATATAGAAGAGGCATCTAAAAATTGAGACATTTGTTAAACAAATGGACTTGTGTTCGTGCGTTTGTTGAACACATTCGAGCAAACAAGTGACCAATTGTAAAACTCCCTAGGGAAAGTGAATGCACATTTTATGATTTCAGGAAATCTATTAAATAATAGTAAAGCGGGAGAATTTCTAGCTCTCTCCTTAATTCTCTCAGCTCTCTCTTTTCCTTAATTCTCTCAATTCCCTCAATTCTCCTTAAAACACACTCTATTCTCATTAATTCTCTCAATTCACTCAATTCGCCTCAAAACTCTGAAGATACTTTTATTAAATAAAAATAATAGTACAATATAAATCTACTCTCTCCTTAAATCTCTATCTTATCTTTTCTCTACTTAAAAGCCTTTAGATATTTTACATTATTATTTTTTTCACAAATAGCATCAGCCACGGTTTAGTTATCTTCTCCGCATTTTATTACCACGATTTCCCAAAATCAACTTCAGTTTTTCATTAACCTTCTCTTTCCCCAAAACCGACTCCTCCTCATATTAAATTCTTCCCCTTTTTTAAACCCTCCTACAACCGATGCTCGGTCGTTCTTTTCCTTGTCCTAATACCCGCATTTTTCGTCCGTCCATTTGTTTATTGTCCTGTAACTTCCTATCAATGAACAGTCGTGAAATTCTTCCTATTAGACTACCGCCCACGTCGTAGACTTCATGGGCCTGATTCTCGATTGCCATCTATAACACCACAATTGTGGCTTTAATTTTGGTTTGCTTCAGCAGGTATAGGTAATTTACCCTTTATTCCATGTTCTTTGCTGATTATTTGTTCCACTATTTGCCTCAGTTTCAAGCTTTGAGAGTAAATGAATTTACATGCTGGCTGCGTATATGTTCAATTTCCAAACATGGTGGATTCTGATATGATATTTTGCAAATACATGGTATATAATATGGACTTTAGTGTTACTATATACCGTGTTGTGAGTGTAATATTCTTAAACGCTCAAGGGATTTTGAGTATATGCATAATCCTTTGAATATGAGCAGAAAGTATGCGGTTTCACATATGGATGAGATGTATACAAATGCATAGGTAAACATTAAGCCATTTCAACCAAAAGAATATTTTCGCCTATAGTCTGTATGTATCTCAGCTCTGAAAATATACAACATGTGTTTACTTGAATGACTTGAATTTTCAGTGACTTCCTACTATAGTACGAGATTTTGATATAAACAGACCGTTTAGTTACTTTAGTATATGTGACTCAAGACAAACATGCAGTTATAAAAATGTAAAGTATATGCAGGAACCAAGTTTCATACAAACAAATATAAGTTTCCTTTATGCATGTAAGCTCTCTATATATTTGATTTTAGAAATATAGTCTTTTCTATCTCAGACTTTCTACTGCTTGAGTTTTAGCATGCTTTGTTTTAAACATAATTTGTGGTTTCTTGTATGATGTGACTTGAGGTTTCCAAGAGCTTATGGCTTGTAGTATATGACAGTTTTTAGTCCATGGTTTGTGCACTACAAGAATTGTTTAAATTCGCGACAGGCACTTGCGACGGCTTCCGACGGGGGCTTCCGACAGCTCGCGACGGCGTCGGCGGCCGTCGGAAGCCTTCGGAAATTTCCGACGACTTGCGACGGCCGTCGGCGGCCGTTAGAAGCCGTCGCAAATATGCGATTTATTTCAGCCGACCCTTATTTCTCTTCCATACTCTCAAACTTTGCCCCAAAAATTTCCAGCAATGAAAGTTACCCTAAACCACACCCAAAATCGAATTTTTCACCCCTAATCTTTGATTTGTTCGCGTATAATCCTCCCCGGCTTCATCTCTAACCTCTTGGGAAAGCAATTTCAGGTATAATCTCTTTATTTACTTAAAAATCCAATTTTTCCCTAAACCTATTTATGTTCTAAATCGAAAATTAGGGTTAATTATTGATGGTAATTGATTCCAATAGCATAGTAGTGGACAATAGTATCCTATTATGTGCATATTTCATGCTATATTGTGAAATTGAAAATGTTATGTGCAATGTTTGGGTATTTGTGGATATGTTCTCATTTAGCTTGGTTTTTGTCATTGCATAATTTAGGATATTTGTGTCCATGTGTGCACCGTTTTGCGCTTGTCATTCTTGTATGTGTTAGTTGACATACGAAAAAATGAATGGACGAAATAGGAATAGTACATCGTGCAAATTTTGAATAAATACAAAAAAAAGATCATGAGTCTAAATTCTAGTTGTGCCTATTGAAACGATGATAATAGTAAATTGGCTTTAAGTTGATTGAAATGTCAAGCAGATGTGAGAAGATAAAAAAAATTGTGTTGCAGTAAAACGTATTTTTATAGTAAAATGCGCACATCTAATTGACTAATATCCCCTAGAGTGTTATCGGCCCCGTCCGACGGATGTTGTACATGATCGTTATATAAATAGTCGTTTTTGTCATATTAAAAAACGGCCGTTTTTATTCATCTGGTACAATATTTGTTGGATTTGTCCTTGTGTTGGACAAGTTATAAACGCAGTAAGCATGTACATTTTGTATACTACTTCGTTTCAAAAGATTCACAAAATTTCGGTTTAATTTTTCTTTTTGTTTCCTGCGTACATGTGTACAATGCAGGAAATAAAAGGGAAATGCTGCCGAAATTTTTGAGACAAAGTAGTATACAATTGTAAATGTTTACTCTGTTTATGATGGGAAGTAGGATGCCTGACCATGTAAAAGAGTTGCAATAAAAAAAAGTGTCAACGTAGAATTTTTTTTAACTTAGTGAAAAATTTATTTGCTTTCAACCGTTATTAAATTTTGAACTTATGACTAAATTTGTCAAATCGGAAAAATGATTTATTATTTTGTTGATCGGAGGAGATGGATGTACCAAAGGAGAGGACAGAGAGGTTCAATAAAAGAAGTTTTTTATAATGGTATAAATGTCTTTGTTGAATTCGCTTTAAGTAATAACGGAAGCGATCCTGAAATTCGTTGTCCGTGTAGCAAGTGTAGACATTTGAAGTATTTGTTACCCGATGTTGTGAAAGTCCATTTGTGCAAAAAGGGATTCGTACCCAAGTATTATTTTTGGGATCGTCATGGAGAAGTTGTATCAAATACTCCTATAGAGACCGAGGTAGAAAGTGTTGTTGACGAAAATATTAGTACGCCCCGTATTGAAAATATGGTCGAAGACGCAGCACGATCAATGTTTCCTATGAATGTAGTTGATGACGATGATGAAAATGATGAAGAACCGAATATTAAAGCTAAGAAAATTTATGATTTATTGGATAATGCTAAGAAACCTATTTGGGATGGTTGTAAAAGCGGCACTCAGCTATCGGTAATCGTAGAATACATTGCGATGAAGTCAAAATACAACATCACTGAAACTGGGTTTACAGCTATTGTACAAGCTGCAAAAAGGCACATGCCGCCGGATAATTTAATGTGTGAAATTCACTATGAAGTTAAAAAAACTTATGTCGGCATTTGGTTTACCTTATCAGAAAATAGATACATGTGTAAAAGGATGCATGTTGTTTTGGAAAGATGACGTAAACCTTAGAAATTGTAAAATATGTAATAAAGAAAGATATAAACCAAGAAAGAAAAAGGGAAAAGAAGTTCCATTCAAACGTATGCATTACTTACCCATTACTCCATGGCTTCAAAGATTGTATGCATCTTCTGCAACTGCATCTCATATGAGATGGCATAAGGTGAGATCGGAAGAAGAAGGTACGTTGACCCATCCGGCCGATGGGGAAGCATGAAAGTATCTCGATAAAACTTATCCGAATTTTGCAGTGGAGAGTCGTAATTTCAGACTAGGATTATGTGCGGATGGTTTTTCACCATTTTCTCAATTTGGTTCTAAATACTCATCATGGCCCATTATCATCACACCTTATAATTTACCTCCATGGATGTGTATGAAAACGCAATATACGTTTCTTACTGTTGTTGTTACTAGCCTCGACGATCCGACACAAGGAATTGATGTTTATTTACAACCTTTAATTGAAGAATTAAAAACATTGTGGAACGAAGGAGTAGAAACATATGATGTTTCGAAGAAGAAATTTTTTCATATGTTTGCTTCTTTGTTGTAGACTATAAGTGATTTTCCTGCCTATGCAATGCTTTCAGGATGGAGTACTGCTGGTCGTCTATCATGTCCATATTGCATGGAAGAGACACGAGCGTTTTCCTTACCTCATGGTAAGAAAATTTCATGGTTTGACTGCCATCGATGTTTTCTCCATGTAAACCATCCTTTCGGAGTAGACAAGAAAAACTTTTTGGCTAATAGAATAGAAAGGAGACAACCTCCAACACTATGGTCTAGTGAAGAAATATATGAAATGGTTGAAAATCGTCCAAAGATATATGAAACTGGAGTTCAAATAGAAATTGAAGGCAAATCGATTTATCACAATTGGTGTAAACAGTCTATTTTTTGGGAGTTGCCGTATTGGAAACATCTTCTGCTTCGTCATAATATTGATATGATGCACAATGAGAAAAATGTATTTGATAATGTCTTTAACACAGTTTTGAATGTTAAAGGGAAAACCAAAGATGATTTGAAATCAAGGTGTGATATAGAAGATTTATGCAAACGTCCCGAGCTTCATATGAAACCAAATGAGAGTAAAAAACCCAAAGCATGTTATGAATTAGATAATAATCAGGTTAAAGTTGTGTTAAAATGGGTTGAAGGGTTAAGATTTCCTGATGGGATTTCATCAAACCTTCGTAGATGTGTTGACTTCAAAAATGTTAAATTGAGCGTAATGAAAAGTCACGATTGTCACATAATAATGGAGCATTTATTTCCCGTTATGTTCAAAGAACTACTTCCGTTAAAAGTGTGGAAGGTATTAACGGAGCTTAGTTTGTTTTACAAAGAGCTTTGTTCGACTACTTTAAAAGTGGAACACTTACGTAAATTCAAAGTAGATATTCCAATATTGCTTTGCAAATTGGAGAAAAGATTCCCGCCAGGTTTTTCTAATGTAATGGAGCATTTACCTGTTCACCTTCCAACTGAAGCACGACTTAGAGGTCCCGTCCAATATGGATGGATGTATCCGTTTGAGAGGTAAATATAAACTTGTGACTCATTAATTTAATTGCACTTAAAATTATGAAATAATTTAAATTAATTTTGTATAGATATCTGAATCATTTGAAGAAAAAAGTGAGACAAAAAGCACAAGTTGAAGGCTCGATATGCAAATCTTACATCGAAGAAGAAGCTTCGTTCTTTTTCTCTCATTATTTCAGTGATCGTGTGAATATATCATTTCAAAGTGTTCCTCTAAATGACGAAGGAGACGTACAAGAATCGTCCCAAACAGTTTTTTCTATTTTTAGACAATATGGTCGACCTTCTGGGAAATGTGTAGACGTATGGCTAGACGATAAAGTTCTCCACGTAGCACACACTTATATTCTTCTAAATTGTGCTGAAGTTGCACCGTTTGTTAGGTAGTATGAAATACTAATTAGTGCTTTATTCATTTCTACATTTTTGCTTATATATGATAATTAATGTAAAATTTTATTTCTACTTACAGCGTTTACGAACGTGAACATCCAAACGGAGATATCGGTAAAGAATTTTCTGCTTGGTTTACAAATTATGTTTATGAACCCAAAAATTGTGTTGTTGATGAAGGGTTGAAACATCTTGCAATGGGACCAAAAAGATTGGTCAAGACATATCCAATATATTTTGTTAATGGATATAAATTTAACACCGAAGAATACGGTGCTGAAAATTAACGAACAATACAGGTGTATTCGTTAAAGGCAGTGACGATCCTGAAAATCACATTAATGATTTTTATGACATTTTAACACAAGTATTGCAACTGACATATTTCTCATGATCCGCGGAGGAGGTGTTTCTATTTAAATGTGATTGGTTTAGCACTGTTCCAGGATCTGGGATTAATATGCATAAGGATTATAATCTAATTGAAATTAAGAGTACATCACACTATTACAAGTATGATCCTTTTGTGCTAGCCAAACAAGCATTTCAAGTTTATTACGCTCCTTACCCGTCTCTAAAAAGAGATAAAGCATATTGGTCGGTAGTTTTTAAAACAAAGGCTAGATTTACGTTCAACGGGAAGAATATTCCAGACGAAGTAGCCTATCAGGCAGAACTCGAACAGAACAATGAAATTCTAATTGAAGACAACCATGCTAATTTTGGTCCTCTGGTCGATGAGACAAATGTTTTAGTAGAAGCGTTTGAGAGTGCGGAGGAAGATAATGTAGAATCTGAGGTCGAATCTGAATCATAAGAAGATGATGACTAATGTGGATCGTGATGAGTATTATCTGTCTAGTTGTAATGTAATTATGGAGTATACGACGTTCATTCTGCAATTCATGTAAGTCTGTTTAATTTTCTAATATTAAGATCATTTTTTTACATCTTTTATGTCATATGCAATTCATGTAACTCTGTTTTCCTATTTATATTAAATCTGCAATGTAATATGTTACTCTTTGGAATATGAGACCCAATGAAATACAGGTATAAACGATTTCATTATGTTTTATGTCGTTTATTTAGATGCTTATACCATTTGTGTAAGTTAGCCGTAAAATAAATTTGAATATGATGTTATTGTTATCTTTTAAAATGGTTTGTATGCGATAGGTATGTCATCTAGAGGGAATTCTTCGGGAGAGGGTTCTGGATCGCAACCCCCTCAGCGTCCAGCCATCTCCTTGGTTCCTACGAGTACAGGGTAAACTTTAATCTTTATTTAGAATATTAGTTATTATTTTTACTACAACTCACGTATATTATATTTAACGCAGAATTTTCGATCTTCAACCTTCGAGGGTTATTTTGGACATTTCGAGAGCTGCATATAAGGCTCGGATGTCGAGATGTTGGCCTAAGTGGGATCTAATCCCACCTCACATACAGGAGGTCATTTGGCAGGATGTGCTAGTAAGTATTTTCTTATATACTGTTTGCATTTTAATTTCTTTTACTCAATGATATACTGTACATGTATCATCTTTATTAAGCACCAAATTTTGTTTTGATTGCGAACTTCACAAAATGCTCTTTGTATATAACATATTAAATATTAAATTGTTATTTTAGATTTGATCCATTGAAAGAGTTTTTTGGTGTACATGTGCGACACATACCATAAAATACCTTGAAATTTAGTTACGTGCTTGAAACCAAATTACTTCCCTTGAAATTGAACTGCTTCTTTGAAATGAAATCACTACGTTTAAAAATTGAATTACCGTGTATCAGTGTGTATGATGGCTCGGCAATTAAATTACTGCTTTTCATTTTTTGACTTCTTGTATTTAGTTGTTGTAGAAATTGAATTAGTGTCTAATTTTGATTTTAGTTTATAATAAATAAACAGTATAGAATTAAAACTATATAGAATTAAATAAATGCACATCGCTACGTATCAGTGTGTATGTAAGACACTTATCGTAAAATCCCTTGAAATTTAGTTGTTGTAGGTATAGTTTATAATGAAATCACTACGTTTAAAAATTGAATTACCGTGTATCAGTGGTTTCTGATGACCATTTGAGTAAATCAGGATATGTAACATAGGCTATGATTTAAGTTGTTTACATTTATCAATTGTTGAACCTGAATAACCTTTTTTGAACAAAGAAAGTTGCTTTATACTTTAACAGTAGAAAATCTAACCATCTAACTTTTTAAAGGACACTGAACATCTACATTGCAGACGTGAATTTGATGGACGTCTGTTGATCTGTTTCATAATCATAGTTAACATGTAATTTGATTATCCGATTCACATATTATTTTATATTGAATAATATCAACTGCATCAAACATACTATTTAATGATTGATGTGCATTTTTAAAGAGAAAAATCTCATCTGGTTCCAATCATTTTCAGTATTAGTTTACTATTTTCATTTGTTTAATAGAAGTTGCATATATTGCACCATATAAGTTGGTAGACTGCATGAGCTATTATGTAATCCAATAATCCGCTACAAACGCTACTTAGGTCAGACTAGCATGTCAAATGACTATGTCCTTACTTGTGTGTGTTTTATTCCAGTCCAATTCTCACATATTTAATAGTAATGTTTCTTTAACGTGAAATACAGGATTAGGTGGATTTCGAGACGGATGATTTACAGCTGGCTCGGACGTACTGGGTGCAGAAAATGAGAAAATGTTATAAAGATGGCATATCAACAATGAAGAAAAACATGAAAAAACCTCCATGCATGGGAGCAGCCATTTGGGAAGGATTTCTAAAGTATTGGGACACTGATGAAGCGAAGGTTAGTGTACTAATTTTTTTAAAATATAAAAAGTATTTACTCGATAAGTACGTAATGTATCAAATTTTGAATGAACAGACGGAGTCAGAAAGAAACAACGCAAATCGTAATAAAAATCCAGTCACACATCGAGGAGGATCCAAGTCCTTTAAGCAGTATCGACAGGAATTGGTAAAAAAAATTAAATGCGACTTATATAAAAATTAATATACTATATAATTTTTAAAAATGTAATAATTATGTGTAATAATCAAATTCAGGAGGTTGAGGGACAGGGTCCAGTCTTATATATGGATGTGTTCACCCGTACGCATGCCATCGAGAGTCTCGATTCAGAAGGGAACACCATATACACATGGCACGACGACAAGTGTAGGAAGAGTCACGTAAGATTTCATTATATGTAGAAGTATTTGTAGTAATTGTTAAATTATAGTAATATAATATATCATGATATTAATTTTAGATACATTATTATTTGGTCTTGCATGCAGGAGAAGTTTATGGAGCAACGTCAGCAGCGTCTAGCTGAGACTGGATAGGAGCAGCTCACTACCGACGAGGAGGACATCATCTTCTAGTCAGTGATGGATCCGATGACGCAGAATAGACGTTATGGATTCGGAAATCAAGTGGTAAAGGCTTTTTACCTTAATTTAATTTTCAGTTTAATTTTCAGTGCAATTAATGTTTCATCAAACGCCATTCTCCTCTTCACATTGATATAACTACATTGTATATACTTGTCAAAACGTAATGGTTGATGCTTTTTGTTTTATAGATTTTGCGAGCTTCATTTGGTTGTACCTTAGTTTAATTTTCACTTGGTATTTAATAATTAGATCAAATACGAGTATTCTATTTTTATTCTAGTTAAACCATTATATGTTAATCATCAAGCCACCATAGTACATGATTAAAATTATTTTAAATGATTATTACAGTCCACTAGTAAGCAGGAACGGGGTAAAAAGAGTAGAGACGTGTGACGGCAAGGAATTTCGCTCGGTCCGAACCAGTCGCTAAACCGATCCAAGCCGTTCGAAACGCCCTATCGTTTGAGAACACGACAAAATAGAACGCATATAAAAGAACATTTCATTGTATATTACAACAATGCATCAGATTACAAGAATATACAGAGTATAAACGAACATTACACAGAAATATCAAAGATTTAAATTACATTTAAATACATAGCAGCGGAAAATAATACAATACACAACTAGAAGGAGATATACAGATACAAAGCTTTCCGGATATCGTTCCAGCTGTAAACCAGGATCCTGTGAATATAAATCTGCAAAACCAAAACTACTAGCTGCCCGTGTCAAAATAGGGGCACCCAGAGTTTAGGTTAAAACAATAAACTCCAGGTCAGTCATGTGACTGGTGTGAGAACTAAAACAGTTAATAATCTTTATTTTAAATCTTTAGGTAAATCAAGGGACCACGCCGTATAACACGGAACGGGTTTCCTCCCAAGAATACCAGTGCATAAAACAAACAGCGCAATGCTAAATAAAGAAAAATGAAGCTGTTATAAGACCCAGGTCCTATCACACAATGCAACGCAAGCCGGGGGATAGGGTTTTCCCTTATAACAGCCAAAGAATTCTTGATACGTTTAAAACAAATCATTTGATATTATTATAAGTGCATAGTGTATAAAACGACTTCAAATCATAAGTATCAATCATAGGCGACATGAGCGTCCCATGCCACTATGTCGCCACATATAGGTTTACAAATAAAACCGCAAATGTCACGTATTTGGAAATTGGATTTCCGTCTATGAACCGAGGCAAAAGATAGTCCTCTACCGATTCGTGACTCTCTAGCCCGAGCCACAGGCAAGCGCGCAGGCAAGCCTTTAGATCGTCAGGGCCGGTCCACCGATGTGGATTATTATGCCTGAACACTACGTTTCCCCACCCTATGGGGTGTAAGTCTGGTCCGTCTGCCGACCAGAATGCATCGGCCGAAACCGATATAACCGAGGCGCCTCGCAACAGCAACAACCACATAAGTCAAACTCGTCAGGGCGTGTAAAACCACTGACGCCACTTCTAGCTAGAAAGAAACGCAAGTCCTCCCTGAGGTCCGTCTCCCGTTTTTGGTTCATACCGGGAGTGAAACACGCGAGGTAAACGTTACACAAAGCTACGCCACAAAGGCCTTGCTTTGATCATCACCACAAGACTCTGCTTTTCAACAGAAGCCTCGATCAATTGCCACTTAGGCATGCCACACAGGCAATTCACTCCATGCGTTTGATATCCATCAATATATAACCCCTGAGCTCGTACGTCTCAGAGAAGGGCGTTAAGCAAGAGAATAAATTCTCCGCCGCCAAACAGATATATATTTAATAGAGATCAATCACACGGACTAAAATCCAATGTCAGACACACAGTCCATTTACAAGTCCGTTCTGGGTCTGAACGAAACCGGAGGCACCTAGTACCCCGCATATCCATCGATCTCCAAGTACGTCTGGACGATCACCAACTGTTTCCATCTTCTTGGGTGTACAGCCCAATCAAGATCATCAGTAATCACCCAAACGACGTGAAGACTTCCGGTCTTCGACCACCGTCTTCATCTTCGACTTATCGTCGTATCAGTTATTCAGAATGGGATAAACCCGGTCTTTCCGAATAACTCGCGTATATTTTAAATAAGTGTTACACAAACACAACATACGCCTCATTCCAATCCATTAGTCACTAACCGTAAATTAATCAAGAGAATAATTCCCCAAATATTAACCCCGAAGGCCGAAACCAACATCAGATCAATATCCAGAAAACCATTCTGCTTGGCTAACCGACAGTTAGTTTCTAAATTTCACATTCATAGGGAAAGGTTCCCATTAATTTTATCCAAGATAAATTCCTTGAATTTATTCTTTAATCATCTTTTGAATTTCGATTCAACTAGTCGGGATTAACGAAACTTACCGAAGTAATCATTTGTTTTAATTTCCCAATCCCAACCTATTTATCCCATGAAGTAAAACTGGTAATACTTCATATCTAACACCACAGTGTTATCGGTAAATTCAATTACCATTTCACGTTCAAATCTAATTAAAGATTTAACTATCGCCTGGAGTAAAACTGGTGATACTCCATTCTCGATTATTTCAATCTAATTAAAGATTCATTAAAACTCCACTTAGTTTTAATCGTTAACTGGGTTAAAGAATCAGTGTCATTTAAAACACGATTCACGATAAACCCAAAGTCACATTCATTAATTATCGGGTTAAAGAACGAGTGTTATTTAAAACACTGTTCACGATAAACCCAAAAATCAATATCAATTCAATTCCAATTAAATATTATTTAATTGGTACACTTCATTAAATCTAAATAAAAAGATTTAATCTTTTCTCCACTGGGTTCAAGAACAGTGTTAATGAAGACACCATTCACGACAAACCCAAATCACATTTGATATTAAATACAAGGCTCTGAATAGAAAATATCCCGGCTTATATTCAATATCAAATTCTACGATTAACAAATGTCGTATTGGAAATAACGATATAAATATATATATATATCTTTCAAATTTCCATAACAACATCTGCATAATCACGAATTCCAACATCGAAATATTCCGAAGACAATTTCGATTCAAATCCACTCTGATGTAATCATTGGAAATGCTGGTTATTTTTAAAACCCTTTTCATATTCAATTTATTTATTTAAAAATAAATAGAATTATAATTCTAGTTCAAAACTAGTTCATTTCGATAAAAATCTATTTTTATCTTTTCAAATATGGAGTTTTTCATCCCAATTCTTTCCAAATCATTCCTTATGATTTTACACAAATTATTACTATTTTTAATAATTTTATCAAGGCCCGTACAGTCGATTTCCATCAACGGACATCGAACTGCACTTACAGCGACCTTTTTCGAATTTGATTTGGACGTATCTCCAAATCCAACCGTTAGATTTCAAATTTCTAACATTCGCTAGAAAGCTCTTTTCGATACGAACCCAACGGTTCCGGTTTTAGGAGAATCCGACGGTCGGATCTCCCGTAATGTCCGTTTGAAATAAATGGTCGAAATTCACGAACTGCCGCGGCGCGGCGCGTTCTATTCAGGCCATTATATTATATATACAATATATATATAATATATATTCCGTCGATTTCTATTTAAAACGAATTATATATAAATAGTTTTAAAATTCGTTTCAAAAGCAATTTCAACTTCCATTTCAATTCAAATCAAAATTGAATTCTCCTTTATAAATTCGTTTTAAAATTCATTTCAATTCAAATTTCAATTCAATTTGAATTCATTTCAATTTGCTTTCAATTCAATTTGAATTCGTTTTATATTCAATTCATTTCGAAATCGTTTTATATTCCATTCATTTCGAAATCGTTTTCAATTCAATTCATTTCGAAATCGTTTTCAATTCAATTCATTTCGAAATCGTTTTCAATTCAATTCATTTCGAAATCGTTTTCAATACAATTCATTTCGAAATCGTTTTCAATTCAATTCATTTCGAAATCGTTTTCAATTCAATTCATTTCGAAATCGTTTTCAATTCAATTCATTTCGAAATCGTTTAAAATCGATATAAATATCGCTCACGTCAAAATGGCGTCAATCTAATCAACACGGCTTCAAAAATTTCTATTTTCAAATATTCTATTTCAAATATTTCTTTTTCGAAATAGTTGTTATCATCAAAATATTTCGTTCAACACATGACCAATCTCAATGGATGAGTACTGTCAACACATGAACCTTTATTTTATAATATTCTTTATTTTCTAAATTGGAATGAGGCCCAATCAATTATCATATAAAGTTAATTATATGGATTCCATACAACAAATGTATATAATAGCAACGATAGATAATCAACCATCAACCAAAGTGCACTACACTGTATAAGCATCAAATATAGATATCTAACGCTTATAACAGCCTGTCAATCAATCGATCGACATATTTAATCAATCAGGATGAGTGAACTTCTAATTTCATCCCAACACCCGTGTGGGGTTTCAAACAATCAATCACAGATTTTATTTGTGCAGTTGGGCGATGTGTAAAATTTATCGACCCAATCAATGTCCTTCAAATAGGTGTACATAAACAAACCGTCTGGTTTGTAAATGAATAATGATTTATTCCCATTCACGTTAAAAATTATATTTTTAACGATAAAACATTTTATTCCAACATATGAATTTCTATTCAGTTCATTCTTTAAATAAAATGATATTTTTATTTTTCTAACATATTTTAGAAAATTTTGGCGGCATAACGGCACGATACTAGAAACGGGACAAGGCCTAGCCTTATCCCCGGTCTAGTGAAGGCCCACGCCATTCACACATCAATCAAATCCAATCCATTTCACCAAGTAATTCAATTCAATCAAATATTCTAACTAACTACTCAACCAAACAATTTAACAAACAAGCCATCCATGGTCTGTGGATGACGGGTGTCGGGTGCTACTAAACACCGTCTGCATCCTAGTATATATTTATAACTAGAATAATTAAATTGAAAGGTGAGAAGTTCTCACCGATAGCTATCCTAATCTTCACGGCACTTCATTGATAGAAATCTTCAGCGTTCTCGCCTTTTGTCGCTTTTGTTGCCCGTAGCCACTATATATATAAAAATCAATTTTACTATGCTATTCAATATATAAAAATCGAATTTTCACTATGCTATTCAATATATAAAAATCGAATTTTTACTTCGCTATTCAATATATAAAAATCGAATTTTTACTATGCTATTCAATATATAAAAATCGAATTTTTACTTCGCTATTCAATATATAAAAATCGAATTTTTACTTCGCTATTCAATATAAAAAATCGAATTTTTACTATGCTATTCAATATATAAAAATCGAATTTTTACTTCGCTATTCAATATATAAAAATCGAATTTTTACTTCGCTATTCAATATATAAAAATCGAATTTTTACTTCGTTATTCAATATATAAAAATCGAATTTTTACTTCGCTATTCAATATATAAAAATCGAATTTTTACTATGCTATTCAATATATAAAAATCGAATTTTTACTTCGCTATTCAATATATAAAAATCGAATTTTTACTATGCTATTCAATATATAAAAATCGAATTTTTACTTCACTATTCAATATATAAAAATCGAATTTTTACTATGCTATTCAATATATAAAAATCGAATTTTTACTATGCTATTCAATATATAAAAATCGAATTTTTACTATGCTATTCAATATATAAAAATCGAATTTTTATCTACTATATGAATAAATAAAAATCATATTTTGCTTTGCCTTCTACATAAGGAAAAATCATATTTTTATATCGATGTTGTTTCAATTCTAAAAACGATGCAAATTCCTATTTTTATAAAACAATGCTTATTTAATTTTGAAAACAAATGCTAATTTAATTTTTAAAACTGAATTTAGACAATGTAATTATATTAATAATTACCTAAATAAATAAACTAATTATAGGGTATAAAAAAATTACACTGCGTTCTTCACTGTATTCGCGCTCCAGACCTCATCGTCTTCATCTTCTTCGTGCTTCGAACTTAGGGCTTCGAATTGGGGGGAGTTGGCTTGGGTAACTCGCGGGTTTAGGAGGAGAGAGGGGGAGCAACGGGAAGAGGGGGGGTCCGGCGAGATGGGGGCGGAGCAGGCAGGCGGCGGTGGTCTGAGGAGGAGAAGGGGGCGGGTTCTGGGCTGAAGGGGGTCGAGGGTTTGCTGGAGGTTCACGGTCGAATGGGGTTTTCGGTGGGGGTCTTGAACGGCGGTAGAGAGGAGGGTGGTGTCCGGCGTCTCTAGGGAGGAGCGGTGGTGAACTCCGATGGCGTCGCGGTCCATCTGAGCTCTTCGTTTTTTTTTTCTAAATCGATATCAGACGGGGAAGAAAGAGAGTGAAGAGAGAGAGTGAGGTCAACGCCCAAATATATATATTAATTTATTATTTATTTTTCCACAAAAAGCAACTTTTATTTTCAACTTCAAAACGAGGCCCACCGCCTGCCGTCCCTAGCGTTTTACCCCCATTCCGAACACAATGGGATATGTATCGTAGGTTGATTTGATCGTTTGAATCAGTTTCCGTTAAATTTACATTTAAATCTATATACTGAATTTTAAACACGCATTTCAAATTACCGGGGTCACATAACAACTCTATAAATTCCATAAAAATATTTTCTAGCTTCGTATTGACGATACGGTCCTAACAAAACTAGTTTCGTCGAATTCTGAGACCGTTTGAAAAATGGCCATTTTCCAGTCGATTAAAATCAACTGAAACTGGTCAAACGCGTTTTCCTATGCCACGCTCACATATTGATTCAGAAAATTATGAAATTTGGAATCTAGCAATAACTTGACATCACGGACCCAACAAAAGTGGTTTCGTTGAAATCCGAGGTCATTTGCAAAATTCCCATTTTTAAGGGCCTGAATTCCATAGCGACTATTCAGAATTTTCAACTGGACATATCTTTTGATTCCCGCTATGAAATTTTGATTATTCGGATTCGTTGGAAAGATATTATCAATTAGATCCCAATGTTTTTGGTTTCACTAAAATCTGGATTGTTTTGCACCTGGTACATTCAATTGAAGTTTGAAATCGAATTATCGAACTACCGCGCCATTTTCAATTCTATTTATAAATATATATAAATATTTATATTCTAACGACGACGTATATAATATATACGTTCTAATTCTATTCAAAATAAATTTCCCGTCGATATTATTTAAAATAATCTATTTAAATATTCAAAATTCGCTAAAATTGCCAAAACAAAAATTTTAAACTGGCCCAGATTTTCGGGTTGTTACAATCTCCCCCACTTAAAACTTTTCGTCCCCGAAAAGGAACAAAGTCGAAAGTGGTTTGATTATTCAACTCTACGCTCGATCTGGCTTCCATTCTCCAACTCTTTAGTTTCTGAGAATTTTAAAAATTTCAAAAATTTGGCTAACACCCTAAATTTTTGAAAAATTTCGCCATAACCTCCCCTGCACCGGGAGCATCGGGGAATTTCAAATAGCTTCCCCGGTCCTTCAGATCTCAAAAAGAAAAAGAAAAAGCCAAGCGGCTAGCCAATAGGCTCATAAAATCATCATCACCCAAACAAAACAGGAAATTATGTAGTAAACATGTACCTATTTGTCGGACAAACAAATTTTATTCTCTGCTCTAGCCTCCTTGCTATGACATGTTCAATGATATATATGTATATGCAAGCAAACGCAACCAATTTTCGATATAATTCAATATTTGGTTCTGTTAGGCTAAATGGCTAAAAATTAGCAAACAAATAAACAAACAACACAAACATCAATCAATTAGTGAATTAGAGTTTCAAATTCATAACTTTGACACATAAAAATCATGTTTTTAATGCCAATTCACAACAATAGGCCCTATCTATTTTTTGGTTCTCACACCAGTCTAATGGAAATATATAGATATCACACCTTCGTCACACGAATATAAATTCTGACGATGAGTACTCAACCATCAGAATCATCTTCGGGCCACTAGAGTATGATTCTATATCTATCCAATATATTAAAACTTCGAATACACGCGGATCAGACGTATACGCAAAATCTTTATATACTGGACTGTCCAACTCAATATAAATAGACAATCAGATACGAATAATTGATTTAAATTTTCAAAACAAAAATTTGTTTTCATTTGAAAAATATACTCTTCACACTCGTTCTAGGATACTACTGATCCTATCTCTAACGAGTCATTCTAACTGGATATTACTAATCCAATATCTGATGAATTCTTTCATACGGTTCTAATGTGTCTTGTTCTCTGCTTTGTAAACCAAAGCTCTGATACCAACTGTGACGGCAAGGAATTTCGCTCGGTCCGAACCAGTCGCTAAACCGATCCAAGCCGTTCGAAACGCCCTATCGTTTGAGAACACGACAAAATAGAACGCATATAAAAGAACATTTCATTGTATATTACAACAATGCATCAGATTACAAGAATATACAGAGTATAAACGAACATTACACAGAAATATCAAAGATTTAAATTACATTTAAATACATAGCAGCGGAAAATAATACAATACACAACTAGAAGGAGATATACGGATACAAAGCTTTCCGGATATCGTTCCAGCTGTAAACCAGGATCCTGTGAATATAAATCTGCAAAACCAAAACTACTAGCTGCCCGTGTCAAAATAGGGGCACCCAGAGTTTAGGTTAAAACAATAAACTCCAGGTCAGTCATGTGACTGGTGTGAGAACTAAAACAGTTAATAATCTTTATTTTAAATCTTTAGGTAAATCAAGGGACCACGCCGTATAACACGGAACGGGTTTCCTCCCAAGAATACCAGTGCATAAAACAAACAGCGCAATGCTAAATAAAGAAAAATGAAGCTGTTATAAGACCCAGGTCCTATCACACAATGCAACGCAAGCCGGGGGATAGGGTTTTCCCTTATAACAGCCAAAGAATTCTTGATACGTTTAAAACAAATCATTTGATATTATTATAAGTGCATAGTGTATAAAACGACTTCAAATCATAAGTATCAATCATAGGCGACATGAGCGTCCCATGCCACTATGTCGCCACATATAGGTTTACAAATAAAACCGCAAATGTCACGTATTTGGAAATTGGATTTCCGTCTATGAACCGAGGCAAAAGATAGTCCTCTACCGATTCGTGACTCTCTAGCCCGAGCCACAGGCAAGCGCGCAGGCAAGCCTTTAGATCGTCAGGGCCGGTCCACCGATGTGGATTATTATGCCTGAACACTACGTTTCCCCACCCTATGGGGTGTAAGTCTGGTCCGTCTGCCGACCAGAATGCATCGGCCGAAACCGATATAACCGAGGCGCCTCGCAACAGCAACAACCACATAAGTCAAACTCGTCAGGGCGTGTAAAACCACTGACGCCACTTCTAGCTAGAAAGAAACGCAAGTCCTCCCTGAGGTCCGTCTCCCGTTTTTGGTTCATACCGGGAGTGAAACACGCGAGGTAAACGTTACACAAAGCTACGCCACAAAGGCCTTGCTTTGATCATCACCACAAGACTCTGCTTTTCAACAGAAGCCTCGATCAATTGCCACTTAGGCATGCCACACAGGCAATTCACTCCATGCGTTTGATATCCATCAATATATAACCCCTGAGCTCGTACGTCTCAGAGAAGGGCGTTAAGCAAGAGAATAAATTCTCCGCCGCCAAACAGATATATATTTAATAGAGATCAATCACACGGACTAAAATCCAATGTCAGACACACAGTCCATTTACAAGTCCGTTCTGGGTCTGAACGAAACCGGAGGCACCTAGTACCCCGCATATCCATCGATCTCCAAGTACGTCTGGACGATCACCAACTGTTTCCATCTTCTTGGGTGTACAGCCCAATCAAGATCATCAGTAATCACCCAAACGACGTGAAGACTTCCGGTCTTCGACCACCGTCTTCATCTTCGACTTATCGTCGTATCAGTTATTCAGAATGGGATAAACCCGGTCTTTCCGAATAACTCGCGTATATTTTAAATAAGTGTTACACAAACACAACATACACCTCATTCCAATCCATTAGTCACTAACCGTAAATTAATCAAGAGAATAATTCCCCAAATATTAACCCCAAAGGCCGAAACCAACATCAGATCAATATCCAGAAAACCATTCTGCTTGGCTAACCGACAGTTAGTTTCTAAATTTCACATTCATAGGGAAAGGTTCCCATTAATTTTATCCAAGATAAATTCCTTGAATTTATTCTTTAATCATCTTTTGAATTTCGATTCAACTAGTCGGGATTAACGAAACTTACCGAAGTAATCATTTGTTTTAATTTCCCAATCCCAACCTATTTATCCCATGAAGTAAAACTGGTAATACTTCATATCTAACACCACAGTGTTATCGGTAAATTCAATTACCATTTCACGTTCAAATCTAATTAAAGATTTAACTATCGCCTGGAGTAAAACTGGTGATACTCCATTCTCGATTATTTCAATCTAATTAAAGATTCATTAAAACTCCACTTAGTTTTAATCGTTAACTGGGTTAAAGAATCAGTGTCATTTAAAACACGATTCACGATAAACCCAAAGTCACATTCATTAATTATCGGGTTAAAGAACGAGTGTTATTTAAAACACTGTTCACGATAAACCCAAAAATCAATATCAATTCAATTCCAATTAAATATTATTTAATTGGTACACTTCATTAAATCTAAATAAAAAGATTTAATCTTTTCTCCACTGGGTTCAAGAACAGTGTTAATGAAGACACCATTCACGACAAACCCAAATCACATTTGATATTAAATACAAGGCTCTGAATAGAAAATATCCCGGCTTATATTCAATATCAAATTCTACGATTAACAAATGTCGTATTGGAAATAACGATATAAATATATATATATCTTTCAAATTTCCATAACAACATCTGCATAATCACGAATTCCAACATCGAAATATTCCGAAGACAATTTCGATTCAAATCCACTCTGATGTAATCATTGGAAATGCTGGTTATTTTTAAAACCCTTTTCATATTCAATTTATTTATTTAAAAATAAATAGAATTATAATTCTAGTTCAAAACTAGTTCATTTCGATAAAAATCTATTTTTATCTTTTCAAATATGGAGTTTTTCATCCCAATTCTTTCCAAATCATTCCTTATGATTTTACACAAATTATTACTATTTTTAATAATTTTATCAAGGCCCGTACAGTCGATTTCCATCAACGGCCATCGAACTGCACTTACAGCGACCTTTTTCGAATTTGATTTGGAAGTATCTCCAAATCCAACCGTTAGATTTCAAATTTCTAACATTCGCTAGAAAGCTCTTTTCGATACGAACCCAACGGTTCCGGTTTTAGGAGAATCCGACGGTCGGATCTCCCGTAATGTCCGTTTGAAATAAATGGTCGAAATTCACGAACTGCCGCGGCGCGGCGCGTTCTATTCAGGCCATTATATTATATATACAATATATATATATATAATATATATTCCGTCGATTTCTATTTAAAACGAATTATATATAAATAGTTTTAAAATTCGTTTCAAAAGCAATTTCAACTTCCATTTCAATTCAAATCAAAATTGAATTCTCCTTTATAAATTCGTTTTAAAATTCATTTCAATTCAAATTTCAATTCAATTTGAATTCATTTCAATTTGCTTTCAATTCAATTTGAATTCGTTTTATATTCAATTCATTTCGAAATCGTTTTATATTCCATTCATTTCGAAATCGTTTTCAATTCAATTCATTTCGAAATCGTTTTCAATTCAATTCATTTCGAAATCGTTTTCAATTCAATTCATTTCGAAATCGTTTTCAATTCAATTCATTTCGAAATCGTTTTCAATTCAATTCATTTCGAAATCGTTTTCAATTCAATTCATTTCGAAATCGTTTTCAATTCAATTCATTTCGAAATCGTTTAAAATCGATATAAATATCGCTCACGTCAAAATGGCGTCAATCTAATCAACACGGCTTCATAAATTTCTATTTTCAAATATTCTATTTCAAATATTTCTTTTTCGAAATAGTTGTTATCATCAAAATATTTCGTTCAACACATGACCAATCTCAATGGATGAGTACTGTCAACACATGAACCTTTATTTTATAATATTCTTTATTTTCTAAATTGGAATGAGGCCCAATCAATTACCATATAAAGTTAATTATATGGATTCCATACAACAAATGTATATAATAGCAACGATAGATAATCAACCATCAACCAAAGTGCACTACACTGTATAAGCATCAAATATAGATATCTAACGCTTATAACAGCCTGTCAATCAATCGATCGACATATTTAATCAATCAGGATGAGTGAACTTCTAATTTCATCCCAACACCCGTGTGGGGTTTCAAACAATCAAACACAGATTTTATTTATGCAGTTGGGCGATGTGTAAAATTTATCGACCCAATCAATGTCCTTCAAATAGGTGTACATAAACAAACCGTCTGGTTTGTAAATGAATAATGATTTATTCACATTCACGTTAAAAATTATATTTTTAACGATAAAACATTTTATTCCAACATATGAATTTCTATTCAGTTCATTCTTTAAATAAAATGATATTTTTATTTTTCTAACATATTTTAGAAAATTTTGGCGGCATAACGGCACGATACTAGAAACGGGACAAGGCCTAGCCTTATCCCCGGTCTAGTGAAGGCCCACGCCATTCACACATCAATCAAATCCAATCCATTTCACCAAGTAATTCAATTCAATCAAATATTCTAACTAACTACTCAACCAAACAATTTAACAAACAAGCCATCCATGGTCTGTGGATGACGGGTGTCGGGTGCTACTAAACACCGTCTGCATCCTAGTATATATTTATAACTAGAATAATTAAATTGAAAGGTGAGAAGTTCTCACCGATAGCTATCCTAATCTTCACGGCACTTCATTGATAGAAATCTTCAGCGTTCTCGCCTTTTGTCGCTTTTGTTGCCCGTAGCCACTATATATATAAAAATCAATTTTACTATGCTATTCAATATATAAAAATCGAATTTTCACTATGCTATTCAATATATAAAAATCGAATTTTTACTTCGCTATTCAATATATAAAAATCGAATTTTTACTATGCTATTCAATATATAAAAATCGAATTTTTACTTCGCTATTCAATATATAAAAATCGAATTTTTACTTCGCTATTCAATATAAAAAATCGAATTTTTACTATGCTATTCAATATATAAAAATCGAATTTTTACTTCGCTATTCAATATATAAAAATCGGATTTTTACTTCGCTATTCAATATATAAAAATCGGATTTTTACTTCGCTATTCAATATATAAAAATCGAATTTTTACTTCGCTATTCAATATATAAAAATCGAATTTTTACTATGCTATTCAATATATAAAAATCGAATTTTTACTTCGCTATTCAATATATAAAAATCGAATTTTTACTATGCTATTCAATATATAAAAATCGAATTTTTACTTCGCTATTCAATATATAAAAATCGAATTTTTACTATGCTATTCAATATATAAAAATCGAATTTTTACTATGCTATTCAATATATAAAAATCGAATTTTTATCTACTATATGAATAAATAAAAATCATATTTTGCTTTGCCTTCTACATAAGGAAAAATCATATTTTTATATCGATGTTGTTTCAATTCTAAAAACGATGCAAATTCCTATTTTTATAAAACAATGCTTATTTAATTTTGAAAACAAATGCTAATTTAATTTTTAAAACTGAATTTAGACAATGTAATTATATTAATAATTACCTAAATAAATAAACTAATTATAGGGTATAAAAAAATTACACTGCGTTCTTCACTGTATTCGCGCTCCAGACCTCATCGTCTTCATCTTCTTCGTGCTTCGAACTTAGGGCTTCGAATTGGGGGGAGTTGGCTTGGGTAACTCGCGGGTTTAGGAGGAGAGAGGGGGAGCAACGGGAAGAGGGGGGGTCCGACGAGATGGGGGCGGAGCAGGCAGGCGGCGGTGGTCTGAGGAGGAGAAGGGGGCGGGTTCTGGGCTGAAGGGGGTCGAGGGTTTGCTGGAGGTTCACGGTCGAATGGGGTTTTCGGTGGGGGTCTTGAACGGCGGTAGAGAGGAGGGTGGTGTCCGGCGTCTCTAGGGAGGAGCGGTGGTGAACTCCGATGGCGTCGCGGTCCATCTGAGCTCTTCGTTTTTTTTTTCTAAATCGATATCAGACGGGGAAGAAAGAGAGTGAAGAGAGAGAGTGAGGTCAACGCCCAAATATATATATTAATTTATTATTTATTTTTCCACAAAAAGCAACTTTTATTTTCGACTTCAAAATGAGGCCCACCGCCTGCCGTCCCTAGCGTTTTACCCCCATTCCGAACACAATAGGATATGTATCGTAGGTTGATTTGATCGTTTGAATCAGTTTCCGTTAAATTTACATTTAAATCTATATACTGAATTTTAAACGCGCATTTCAAATTACCGGGGTCACATAACAACTCTATAAATTCCATAAAAATATTTTCTAGCTTCGTATTGACGATACGGTCCTAACAAAACTAGTTTCGTCGAATTCTGAGACCGTTTGAAAAATGGCCATTTTCCAGTCGATTAAAATCAACTGAAACTGGTCAAACGCGTTTTCCTATGCCACGCTCACATATTGATTCAAAAAATTATGAAATTTGGAATCTAGCAATAACTTGACATCACGGACCCAACAAAAGTGGTTTCGTTGAAATCCGAGGTCATTTGCAAAATTCCCATTTTTAAGGGCCTGAATTCCATAGCGACTATTCAGAATTTTCAACTGGACATATCTTTTGATTCCCGCTATGAAATTTTGATTATTCGGATTCGTTGGAAAGATATTATCAATTAGATCCCAATGTTTTTGGTTTCACTAAAATCCGGATTGTTTTGCACCTGGTACATTCAATTGAAGTTTGAAATCGAATTATCGAACTACCGCGCCATTTTCAATTCTATTTATAAATATATATAAATATTTATATTCTAACGACGACGTATATAATATATACGTTCTAATTCTATTCAAAATAAATTTCCCGTCGATATTATTTAAAATAATCTATTTAAATATTCAAAATTCGCTAAAATTGCCAAAACAAAAATTTTAAACTGGCCCAGATTTTCGGGTTGTTACAAGGCGACACAGTAGAGATCGAGGATCTGAGAGCTAGGGTGGCACAACTTGAGGAGCAAAATCGTCGTCAAGCCATTGAGATGACTCAACTTCTAGATCGGCGCTTAGCGAAGTTTGCGCAAACATATGGACGCTTTCCCTCATCAGCCGGATCCGCTGAAGAAAACGACGAAGATGACAATCAATGATGGTTAGATAGGTACGTTTTTAGTTGTTCGGAGCATATGTACATATATGAATGTATTGATATGACTATGGTATGGGTATGACTTTGGTTTGCATGTATTATGACGCTAAACAAGTTTTAGTACGGTTGATGTTGTAGACTTGGTTGGGCTTTTGTTAATGTGATGGTAACTTATGTATTTGGTATGTATTTTATGTTGTTTTTTATGTTTTTTTTGTAGATATGTTGTGTTTTGCATGAATTTGTGATTTCTGGGTTATAGACTGATGGTCTAGAACGACGATTTGAGATGAATGTGTGTTGGGAGGCTAAGTAGCAACAGAAATAAAAAAAAAATTATGCAGTATTTCCGATGGCTTCCGACGGCTGCTGGGTTAAAAAAACACAACGGTTTCCGACGGCTATAGACGGATTAGTGGTTAATCATAGTTAGGGCTTCCGACGGCCGTCGGAAGCCATCGGAAGCTGTTACTAACCGATTCAAGCCGTCGGAAAATTAAATGACGAAGTGTGTCGGAAGCCGTCAGAAATATTGTTTACCGACGCCTTAATTTGCGACGGAGTTTTCTGATGGCTTCCGACGGCCGCCGACAGCAAAAAGCCATCGGAAATCAGCATTTTCCTTGTAGTGGAGTAAGAAGGAGAGTTTCATGTCTGCTTTATTGAAGACTTATAAAGCTTAGACTAAACACTTAGTTTCGAACAGAGATAGATTTGTATGCATATAAAACTATGGATATATACATACAATATATGCATCTATATGTTACTTCTACTGTGCATGAACGAACTAAAGAGAAATTTAACACCCAGCTCTACGTGTTGCTATGCTAAGCTTCCGAAGATATATAAATAAAAGTTTTTTTTATAAAATTGGACTAAAATAGGTATCATGTATGTTTCCACTTACCAGTGTTCTTCAAAAAGTTTTAAACGTAAGATAATTTCCAATGCTTATCAACTGTGGGGATATTAATATGCAAAAGTATTAAAAGCAGCTTGCTTTAAACACATTTTCAAATATTGAATAGTTTTCGCAGTTTCACACTTTTTGGATATAAAGCCAGATTTTATAATGTATTTAGCATCAGGTCCATTTTTTATGTTACACCTTGGATCTGCTAATTTCAACTGGAAGTGAAAATCTTTAGATGGATATTTCCTGGCTTCAAAAGATGTACCAAATATTTTTTTCGAGATTTGTTACTTTATATCTTAAAGGTTGTATAAAACAACATACAATCTAAGCAGAGTGGTTCAGATTTGTTCTTGGCTAATATATCAAACTGTTGTATTTATAAACGCTGCACACTTTAATATAACCCTATTCTAATTGTTCTAAGGTGAAATGTTTTCACTTCCAATTAAAATACTGTCTACGCGATGAGTGGTCTCAGGTTTTTGGTGTAGCACAGGTTTACAATTATACAGAATGTTAAATAGAGGGAAGTGCAGGCCTTTTGTTCTAATATGAGACGATAACTTTGGGAATATGTATACATGAAGGCAAGCTGTAATTATATTATGGTTAATGTACGTAAATATTTAATGAATATAGATTTATTTGGGTTGTCGTATAAGTTATTTCCTTTCATGAATATAGGTCGACAAATTCCCAGCCCTAATTTCCAAACTTATTGGTACTCTCATCGAGGAGCAACGGTGGTTGGCTATACGTAAAGGAGTCGCCTGACAAGGTAATAAATTTTTTACTTTTTTCTATCTGGATGGTTTACATCATGCTCATCTATATTCTGATGTTTTGTCGATTATTCATCGGCGTGTTGACAAAATACCGCCTATGAATGTACATATTCAGTTGTTTATTCAATCCAACTATTCTGCTATATGAAACCGTAAATTTGCCTTCCGATTCTGTGAACACTATGTTGTAATTTTTTGTTTTTTCATTTTACTTTATATGGGTAAGCTTTTCTTCTAAAATGCAATCTTGCTAACTATCCTTTTTTTGGTAATCAAATAAATATTGCATTCCTCCCTACGAGGAACTTTCTGCCAAAATGTCAACATTCATTTTTTTGGAAAACACAGGTTCACTGTCTTTGTTATCACCGACGATTATATAGTTTAACACTTAATCCTACTGAATACCGATTTACTCCGCTATCAAAATAGTAAAGTCCAAACTATCCAAATATAGTTGATTTATTATGTGCTTCCTTATTGAATTATGTTTGTTTTTAGGCCAAAAATTGTTTTGCTACTGAACATTAAGAAAGTGAATAGTTAACCATCGTGTGCCATTGTTGGTTATCAACTGCATGATACTAAACTTTACATAAGTTTCTATTCCATGTTTCGTATCACTTTGAATGTTAATTTACAAGTCTATACCAAAATAAATGTGTAAGAGTAGCTTTTTACTACCTATTCTGTCCATCATCGCTCTACTAAATAAAATCAAGTTATTTTCAATTGGACACTTTATTTTGTTCTTTTTTAACATAACGAAATTCAATTATTCCTCGTGGTCTCTTACTGTTAACTCAAAATTGTGACGACCCCAAAACCCCGTACGACGGTGTTAAGGGTAATCTTTGGAATATAACACATAAACAGATAATAGTAGAACAGAAATAAATAAATACACCAGATAATGTACAATAGAATACACTGGATAAACATAATCATCTGAGTTACACAGTATACAGGATCATACTTAGTACAAATACAGTTCAGCTATACATAAATGCCTACAACGGAAAACAAAACATAATATGTACAACAGGAGCTGAACAGCATAAAAAGAGATAAATGATGGAATCCATCTTCAGCTCCAGCTATCCAGAAAGAGTCTGCTAATACCTGAATACAAGGCTGCCCATGTAGAAAGAGGGGCACCCGAGTTTGCAAGTGAAACAAACTACGAGTCAGTCATGAGACTGGTATGAGAAATCTACATAACACATTTTATAATATGGCTAATCACAGGACCACGCCACTTTCGTGGAACGGGTTTACTCCATTGGATTGCCAATGCTTTAAAACAAGTAAATCTTTTAAACATCGCAATGCTTTTTACAAAAATGAAGTCATTATAAGACTCAGTTCTCATCACACAATGCAACGCAAACCGGAGGATAGAGTTTTACCTTATAATGGCCAAAATATGCTTGATACGAATAAAACAAAAGAATTTGATATTATTACTAGTGTTTATATGTTTCAAAAACAATTTCAAATCATAAGTATCAATCATAGACGGCATTAATGCCCCATACCACTATGTCGCCATATATAGGTGTACAATCAAAACCGCACAGTCACGTATTTGGAAATTGGATTTCCGTCATGAACCGAGGCCAGGGATCGTCCTCACCGAATTCAAGACACTCTAGCCCGCCCCTCAGGCAAGCGCGCAGGCAAGCCTTGGATCGTCAGGTCCGGTCCACCGATGTGGATTATTATGCCTGAACACTGCGTTTCCCCACCCTTTGGGGCGTAAATGAGCCAACGAATGACTCCATCGGCTTCACATAGTCACCGATATATCTGAGGCGCCTCGCAACAGCAACAACCACACAGGTGAAAATAATATAAATGTTAGCCAGTTTAAGCACTGACACCACCTCTAACTAGAAGGAAACGCATGCCCTCCCTGATGTTCTCTCCCGTTTCTGGTTTATATCGGGGTGTGAGGCTCGTGAATTCACGTTATACACAAAGCTATGCCACACAGGCCGTGCTTTGATCATCAACCACAAGACTTTGCTTTTCAAGAGAAGCCTTGATCACTGCATCTTAGCATGCCACACAGGCAATTCACACCATGCAACTGATGGCTATCAATCCCACAGAATGAATTCCAATGTCAGACACACAGTCCATTTGCAAGTCCGTTCTGGGTCTGAACGAAACCGGAGGCACCACATACCTCGCATATCCATCGATCTCCACGTACGTCTGGACGATCACCACTTATTATCTATATTTCGGGATGCCTCCCAATCAAGACATCAGTTACCATCCAACCGAGGTGAAGATCTCCGGTCTACAACCACCGTCTTCATCATCGACTTCTTATCGTCGATTCAGTTATTCAGAATGGGATAAACCCGGTCTTTCTGAGCAACTCGCGTATATAATAAACAAGTGCTACACAAACACAACATACGCCTCATTCCAATTCATCAGTCACTAACCGTAAATTAGTAAGAGAACGATTTCCCAAGTATTAACCCCGAAGGCCGAAACCAACATCAGATCAAAACCCAGGGAACCATTCGACTTAGCTAACCTTCAGTTAGTTTCTAAATTTCACATTCTTAGGGAAAGGTTCCAATTATTTTTATCAAAGATAAATTCTTTAGTATAATTTTCATGTTAAACACATTCAACCATCAAATATCTAATAAACCGGGTAAATTCGGTTTATTTCCATTCCATATCGTTTATGATATTTTATAACAATTTATTGCTATTTTTATTTATTTAAAAATAGCCAATTTATTCAAACAACGCTTCAGGCCATAACGCGGCCGTGGCGCTGTTTTTCTTCAGATTTGATTTACACATAACTGAAAGTTTAACCGTTGGATCTTCGCAAATTTTATATCATTAGAAAGATCTTTTCAAAACGAATCCAACGGTTTCAGTTTTGGGAAAATCCGACGGTCGAATCTCCCGGTACACTCGTTTGAAGTTTCGATTTCAAAATACGAACTGCAGCGTCGTTATTCGATTTAATTTAATTATATATATATATATAATCGATTCTAGCGTTGTTTTTCTTCAGATTTGAATTAAACATTCCAGACAATCCAACCATTGGATCTTCACAAAGTTGGTGTCGTTGGAAAGATATTTCCAAAGCGAACCCAACGGTTTCGGTTTCGGGAAAATCCGATGGTCGGATCTCCCGCACTTATCATTTAAAATCACGGTTTCAAAACACGAACTACAGCTTCGTTATTCGATTTATTTTAATTATATATATATATATATATATATATAAATATAATCTATTCGTCGATTTCAAAACCATATTCTTTTCATACATTTGATAAAAATGATATTTTTATCCAATAGACATTTATTTCAACACTTCACTATTTTTAACAATTCATGTATATAATAAAAATGTGATTTTTATTGTAAAACAATTTATTTCAAAACACGACTATTTCACATAGTTCATATAGATGATAAAAATATGATTTTTATTATAAAACAATTTATTTCAAAACACGACTATTTTATATAGTTCATATAGATGATAAAAATATGATTTTTATTATAAAACAATTTATTTCAAAACACGACTATTTTATATAGTTCATACAGATGATAAAAATATGTTTTTTATTATAAAAAAATTTATTTCAAAACACGATTATTTTATCTAGTTTATATATAAGGTAAAAATGTCATTTTTGGTGTTAAAACGATTTATTTAAAACACTAGTATTTTATATAATCTATATATATGATAAAAATGTTTTTTTTCCAAAGAATTTATTCAATACACGAACTCCATTCAACACATGAATTCAATTTCAACATTCAACGCATGAATTTTATTTCAACATTCAACACATGAATTTTATTTCCACATTCAACACATGAATTTTAAATCAAACACAGAAATATTTCAGAAAATTTCGGCAGCATAACAGCAGGGTAGTTAAAACCGGGACCGTCCCTAGTACGGCTCCTCGCTCTACCTTAAAGCCTCGCAGCTTTTGACAATGGGGATTTCATGCATCTAGTTCGCACGCAGGCGGCATGTTTATTTTTCTTTTCCACAAACTAATCCTATGTGGTTTCAACCAAATAATTCTCAACCACAAACGGGTATTTTTCAACCACAATCAATCAATTTAAACCACAACCAATTCTAATCAACCATTCGCTATCAACCAATTTTCACACTAATCACAACCAATAAATATCGTCCATGGTTTGTGGACGAGGGGCGTGTATATATATATATATATATATATATTCGTATATAAATATATTTCGATTTCACTTCACTTCATTTTAATTTATTTCAACACGTATATTAATTTTACAACGCATATATAACTTATACATCGAACATACAACTTATACAACGCTTATACATGAGGTGTACAACGCTTATATAACTCATACATCGACTATATAATTTATACATCATTGTTTTCCATTTCGTTTATAAATTAGAAATCTCACATTGGGTTCCACTCCACCAAAAATTGCAGAAGGCTCAGAAAAATATGCGGTCTCTTCTAGAATGTAGAAGACGTCCACACGAGTCCATTATCTCTTGTTTCCCTGAATTTCGTCAACAAACGAAAAAGATATGATTTTTACAGTGAAATTAAAAACTGTAGTGCTTTAAAGTGCTATAGAATAGTTTAAATAATTATCAGTCGTTACCTCTCTGAATTCTTCAAAACTAGGTTTGAACTTTTCGATCAAACGGGGAAGCGGATTGACGATCGACCTTCGCAGCGAGGAAGAGGGGAGAGAGGCGCACTGGCGCCTGGAGCGGGGCCCACTTCGGTGGCCTATAGGCGGCGCGGCAGCGGTTTGAACGCCCGGACTTCCTGGCGTCAATTCTCGATGCACACAGCTCGAGGGAAGGCGCGGCTGCTACGGATTTGAAGCTCTCGTCGAGCTCTTCGAAAACCTCAACTGGGTGGAGTGCTAATTCGGCGTGTGGCGGTCGGAATCGGGGCTGGAAGGTTTGAATGGCTTTCCGCCTTTAATCGTGGGTCAGACGGGGAGAGAGAAATTATAACTGGCCAATGATATTTTTTTATATATTTATATATATTTAAAATCCAAAAATACCCCTTGCCTCATACGAACTCCAATCCAAACCCAACGACTGTCGTCCCTAGCTAAATACCCCTATTCCGAACATAATGGGACATGTTTCGTAGGCCCATTCGACTGTTTCAATCAGTTTCTCTTCAAATTAAAATATAAAACATCCAATATTTGTTTTGAACGTACATTTCAATTTGTCGGGGCCACATACTGATTCTAAAAATTCCAGAAAAATAAAATCTAGCTATGTTTTGACGATACGGTCCCAACAAAACTAGTTTCGTCGAATTCTGAGACCGTATGAAAAATGGCCCTTTTCTGGTCGATCCAATTTAATAGAAATCGACCAAACACATTTTCCTTTGTAACGCTCACATACTAGCTTCAAAAATTATGAAATTTGAAACCTAGCAATAATTTGACATCCCGGATCCAACAAAAGTGGTTTCGTCGAATTCTGAGGTCGTTTGCAAAATGGCCATTTTCACGGGCTATATAAACTCTATAGCGACCTTTCTGAAAATTCATTTGGCCATAACTTTTGCTTTCCGCTACGAAACTTCGATTTTTCATATTCGTTAGGAAGATATTCCCTAACATATTTTAATATTTTTGGTTCCACTAAAATCCGTTTTGTTTTGCTCCCGGTATAGTTAGTCAAAGTTTGAATTCAAATTTTGAAACTATCGCGCCATTTCAGGCCTTGTTTATAATTAGAAATAATTATATTCATTTTCAAACATTGATTCAAACTTACTTTTCGTCGTTATTATTTAAAATATTTATTTTAAATATTTAAATTCACTAAAATAGCCAATTTAAAATTTTCAAACTGGTTCAGATTTTCCGGGTTGTTACAAAAATACTGCTGGTCTGTAGAAATTTCTTATAGTTCATTCCTTATTTGCATTGATCAAGGTACTATAGATACCCTAATATTGAATATCTTACATAACCAACAAATACTTATGTATCTGTTACACATAATACATGATATTTTAGAAGTTGTATATTAGTTTATTTATGCTACATGAAAATCTATGAGCAAAATTTACTATTATTTATGTATTTCAATATTGATGTTTGACACCACATTTGCAGATGTTGTTATGTAACGGTGGTAATTAATAATTTGTAATATGTTAATTTTCTATTATGCCTATTTTTGACTAACCAAGAGCTTGATTTTCTTTGACAATTATATTTCTTAATCCATTGCAACCCTAAATATAAACTAACATAATTGCAAGTTGTGCATGTCTGTCGTCTAATATTCAGTTCCATCTAAAATAAAGTTCACATTTTGTGATAATATTTGTTTGAATAACATATTGAAGTTAGTTGAAACTCTGTTTTGTAGTCATTTTTCCAAAGATTACGTAGGGAGCAATATACACATGGATTTAGTACTATAACATTATACATATTTTTATTACTAGCTCTGTGTCCAATTACAGATGCACATATTTTCACTTAAACCTCAACCCCATGTTACTGTACAATATTTGCATGCTTGCCTAATGATGTGTTGGGTAAGTCGCGGGCAAAGTTTAATTGTTGCGATACTTAAAAAGTTGCTTTTCTAGAAAGTGTATCAATGCCATATGCATGTTATTTCATTACTATCTTTTGTTCGGTGTGTTTTTCTGTTGAAACAAAAACATAACATTGCAGATGAACATCCATGATCACATACTTTAGGTGGAAGAGTAAGAATAAGTGTGTGAAGAAACTAATATTTACAAAGTTTGTAATGGCAAGTAGGTTGCTACAAATTAAGGTTGCCATTGGACCTTCCTCATGTATGCACCCACGAACATATAGAATACATCTAATAAACCTGAATGCTACGATTTTTTATGTTCTCAAATATGACCTTTCTCATTACTCTTTTTGCAATTCTACATTTTTTTCTTCTATTATAGACTGTACATTTTTATCTGATTAGTTATTCCTCTTAAATAAGTGAATATACATATATGTATATATACATATATATATATATATATATATGTATGTATGTATGCATAGATACACATGTGTCAAATTATTAGCAGTTACGACTCATCAAAAAATTATGGATATCGGGTTATTTGTTAACGTAGATGTGTCAAATCAATGAATTTTATTTATCCAAACAGTTTTTGGCATGTTTACATTACTTATCATTGGCTTGATTAATTTAGTTTCATATTACTGTTCAAATCATTCATTTTGAGCCTCTTAAAATTGGATGATAATGTCCATGCAAATTTGCAGAATAGTAAACTCTAGATGGAAGTTCTAACTTGATATATATGATAATACTTCCCATTTAAGTATGATTGATGTAGAAAGATTTTGCTGCTATTATATGTTTTTTATTCAATTATATTACATGTTCCAACTAGGTAAGTATTACAACCATTATGTCTACATCATGTTGGCAATTTTGTATGTCACTGTAAGTACTAGATAATAAGAGGAGGGTTTCATTTCACAAGAAAATAATGGGAGGTCAAGCTGATAAACTTATAAAATTCTTTAGATTCAACTAACATTTTTATCCATTATTTCTTTTTGTATATTTCCAAAATGTCAATTACTGTTTATTATCTATTTTCAAGATTATTTTAACTTTTTATTTTCTTATTTACTGCACGTAGTAATTTGAATATAATACCCATACTCATATTTTGTGTAACTATTTCTACGAGTACTTTTAATATTGTAGTTGTAGACCATGAGAAAGATGACATAATGTCATCATAATGCACTCATGCAGATATTAGTATCTGATGTTTGCGTTTATTTTTCTTACATAAATAATTATATATCTCCATCTCCAATCTTAGTGCTTCTTTATTATGATTTTTACAGAGAATTCTATTCTTATATTAACATAAAAGAACTATAGTTCTAATCATTTTTTCTTGGTTTTAACTTTTTTACTGAACAAATTTCAAACTATAACCGAGTCATTTTTTGGGCTTATTTAGATAATACATCATATAAAAATTAGACAATGTTAGTGCAAACTGGTAATGGTGTGTTTCAACTGTAATTGGTACCGCCTGCAATAAATGGTAGTGCATTTAATAAGAAATTCAAACAATCTACAAAATATAAGTATGTATTTGTACTCATTTTTCACTTTTAGATCTTAGTATGTCAGTACCAAAAAATTAGTTTTGCTGAATAATAATGCATATGGTCATGTCTTCACAGAAGTTGAAACAGTTCAGTCAAGCATCTGGCATCAAAAGGGAGGACATGGGAGTGCTAACCGTTAGGTTCGTGTTTTTTTTCTTCCATAAGTACAATTTCATTGTAGTTTACATCCAATTAACATCTATTACAACTCATATAAAACAAGCTTTAACTACCTTTCTAAAGGTAATACTGCCTATCAGTTTGTTCATTTTGACATGATCCAATATTAGTTATGTTTGCTTCTATCATAAATTTAGGTCTATATCCAGTTTTTTTTTCTAAAAAAAATTAGAGTGATATGACTTTTTGTTGTCGTACAAGACTATATGTTTGGTGGGTTTTCGAAAAGTTAGTTAATGGCAGTTGTTTACTGAAAATAGTTCTCATTGATAAAATATCACCAGCTCTTCTTTTAGATCCCTAAAATAGAGATATGCGGACTTTTATGAAATGGTCCAACATTTACTGGAGATCAAATAAAAACAAACAAGGCAAACAATTTCTATAGTAAAGCATAGTAAGCATGGACTCTTGAGCATAAATATCAGTGAAATAGCCTACCAGTGTTTTTAGAGTACTTTTGCTATACAAAATTAGGTAAATACGAAAATACTCACATTTACACAAATAATCGAGTAACCTCGCTTTTTCTTTGACTTTATTCTTGACCAAGAGATTAGTCAAACCAGTTATGTATACATTAATGGATATATTTAAACACAAAATAACAGAGTTTTCAGTGCTTTTTGAGCAGAATATTTTGTACAACTATGAGTTAATTGGAGCATTGATTTGGAGGACATGTCTGTCATACATTAGTTGGCCTTTTTATACTAACTATGAGCTTGCAGCCTAATCACGACTATTTTGATTATTGTCCTTAATGGCTCAGAAAGACTCATGTGAGGAGGATGCACAACATTAGCCTTCTACAAGGTAACTTAGATTTTTGTAATACATGTAATCAGTTAGCAATTTGGTATAAAAAATAATCCATCTAACTTTACTTTGTTTACTCACGTTGTTTACAAAGGGAAATACTGCAGGTTTAACCTGTAATCGTGATGCCACTAACCATTTTGTTTTCTCACTATTACTGTGAAAAAAATGTTTACTATAATCAGTGCATGTAATAGCCCGCAAATCCATACTATCTGAGTTGACTAATAACACCACACGTCCAACCCAAATTGCACAGAAATACGAATCATTATTAGAAAGAAGTTAGAGGATAAGAAAATAGAAAGAAAGAAATATTAGAATAGAAGAAAACGAAGATCACAAACTCACAGCGGAACGAATAAAATATATTATATAACATAACTTTTGATATACAAATCAGTAACTGGATATACATACCATTATCGGAGCACAACAGTTATTCCTGGAACAGTCATAAACACCTGTTTCCAGATACAACATAGTACACAGCGGAAAAATGATAGTCTATAGCTAACTGGTGAAGCCTCCTGCTTCCAGCTCCTCCAAATGAATATGTAAAATCCCGACTACTTGACTGCCCGTACAAATTTGGGCACCCAAGAGTTTAGGGAAAACAAACAAAATAAACTCTGGGTCAGTCATGGGACTGGTGTGAGTAGACTCCAATCATTTGTTTAACTTTAAAAATCCTTTCGAAAGAAATGATAATCGTAAGACCGATCCACACATAAACACGGATGGTTTTTACCTTACGATAACCCAAAATATCTTTGATATCAAATCCAGTGATATTATAATAATGTCTACATCAAATAAATAGAATCTAGTGGAACGCTTGCATCTCACACTCCATATATGATATAAAATCAAAAACCGCAGGGGCGCTTATTGGTGATTGGATTTCCAACATGACAAGGTATGGAACCACCTGCCGATAGTGTATCTCTAGAGAGAAATACACTGGGTCCAACAAGAATATCTTGCAACCCGGCCCACACATGACCGACCACTCATTTAGCTTGAGTGTATCGAATGTATATCACCAACGGTTGGGATCAGCAACCGTTTCCCGAATGGGACAGCATCGAATAGAATAAGGAATTAAATGAATCTCTAGATAGGTGATTCACCCTAATGGGAGCGACCCACATAGCCATGCTGCCGCCCGATTTTTGTCATTTCCCGGTTGTTGAGGCCTGAGGCTACGATTACTTTCTATTCATTGATAGCACAATCACTTTGAATGCCACATTGTCAGATCCGTTAATCACTAATTGATTTGCACAAATATTCTGGATATTATGCTAAGGGAATAAATCCGTTGTCACCATATATATTTGTACATATCAACATATTTGATCATTGGAAATACTTTGTCAGACATTCGTCCATATACGTTCGTTCTGGGATTGAACGAAACTGAAGGCACAATTTCTATTAATAGAAAAAGCCCTTGCACTTCACTCCATCTTCGATTATCTTCATATAATCTAATTTGCAACGCTACTGCAAATACAGAGTGGTTCACAGATAATAATCCAACCGGTCTCTCCATATTGACAACGATATTGGCAAATACTTCGATAGTCGGTTGTTTAACTATCGAAGAAAAACAAACAAACATTTATCCATAACATCCATCAATCACTGGGCCTGTTAATTAATATTTCATTAATTAATTCACTTCCTCATTTCCCTATCAATATTTGTTAACCAAATATTTTCAGTGATCTTGGTGGACTCTTACGCTATTTGAAAAAAACATTTCCCTATATCACCTCTTTTTATTTTCTACACTTAGAACATATATTCTATTTGAAATTAAAACAAATTTCAATCACTTATCTCTTTCCCGACTACTTTAATTATACTCAGGAAATATTTACTTTTATATTTCCGAAATTCCATCACTTGGGTTAAAACGAATGCTGTGTAAAACATCGTTACAACAACCCAAAATATTTTATTCAACTAACTATTATTCAACACTTCTCTTCGAGATTGGATCTTGCTATTTATCAATCAAAAATGAAATCAATTAAGTTGGGGTAAAATTACCTCTCAGACCTTGACTGAAAACATCATTAACTTCAAAACAGACAAAACCACTTACCCCGAATAATCAACATTATAAAAACCCATTTATTCATTTTTAAACATATATATGTTTCCCTTTTATTACCAGCTTATCGATTTCCCTTTTTGTTTATAATATTCTATTTTTTTTTATTTCGTTTCCTTATTGAATTCTATATATATCGATACATTGTTTACTAACTATCAAATTATCTTAAAAATATTCTAACTCTTTAAATTTCCGGAAAATTTCACCATAACCTCCTTTGTACCGGGAGCATCGGGATATTTCAATTAGCCTCCCATGGCTCTCACCAATCCAAATGAAAAAGAAAAAGCCAAGCGGCTTGCCGATACGGCGCATAAAATCTCATATATGAATTTAAACATGTACCTTTTTGTGGGCACATAAATTAAATTCTTCATATACTTCATCTCATGCCTGTCTAACACATGCTCACCTGTTTTCAATTCAATTCAACTCAATCCAATTGTTTGAATTCAGTTTCGCTCGTTTATTCTTTAATTAGCTATTTTGCCTATTTCATTTCTTTGTTTGAACATAACATGTTCAAACAAAATATTTATCTTGCTCATAACCAAATTGAATTTCAATTTCAATTCTAGTTTCCTTTTTGATTTTGAATATAAACTTCCCAATCGAATTCACTTATTCTAAAGTCCAATATCAATTCAATATCTTATTAACTAATTATTATTCAAATTAGTTAATTCTATTCAATAATCAAAAATCTGATTTCTGTTTCAAAAATCAATTCATTGCTCCACTTGAGTTCACATATAATTTACAACTCAAATCTGAAATTTTCTAAATAGAATTTCGGATTTTATTCACTTAAAATCCTTTTATAAAATTAAATAAACCTTTATGGTTTTTAAATGGTTATGGTGCTGTTTTTTCTGAAAATTTGATTTTGATATAACTCAAAATTTATACGACGAAATCCAGATTTTTTTTCCTCCATTAGAAAACTATTATCAAATCGGTCCTGACGTTTCTTGTTTCAAAGAATTCCAACTTCAATTGAGTTCTGTATACTCAATTGAAGTTCGAAACGCCAATTTATGAACTACAGCGCTGCGGCGAGTTCGTTTTAATTATATTTATATATATAAATGTTTGAACTTCGTTTATAATAAATTCAACTCCATTCTGATATATTTTATATATTTTAAACTAATTTTCCAAATTCAACTTACTATTTTCAATTATCTAAAATTGTCGATTTTTCCTAACACGTAAATAAATTTATTTATACTTCGATCTTTTATATTCACATTCCAATTAAAATCTATTTGAATTTCCTGTATTCCAATTCCATTTCAAATCTATTTGAATTCTATATCTCAATTTTAATTTCTATGTTCAAATTCTATATTCAATTCTATGTTCAAATTCTATATTCAATTTCCCCTTCTTTTTTTCAAATTTCTATTCTCGAATTCCATTTGAAATTTCTAATTCTATAGTTTAAATTCCATTTGAATTCTATATTCAAATTCTATAGTTAAAATTTCTTTATTCAAATTTTATATTTAGAATTTCTTTATTCAAATTCTATTTCACTTTCTATATTCAAATTCTATATTTGAATTTCCTTTATATTTTCTATATTCAAATTCTATATTTGAATTCCATTTGAATATCTATATTCAATTTTCTATCTATTCAAATTCTATATATTCAAATTCTAATTTCAATTTGACTTCTATTTAAATAAAATTCGAATTAATCGAATTCAAATCATAAATCCTTACGGATTTATTTTAGTCCAATTTATATTCTGAACATCAGAATAAATTCCATCGTGTGTTTCTTTAAAACGATTTCCCCATTTCTATTTTTAAATTCACATTTGAATCTAAATATTTAAAATATCTAAATGATAATTTTTCACCTTTCTATTTACAAATACCATCATTAGACAAGTCTCTCTTTCAAATAAATATTTCTTCTTTGGAAAAATATATTTTCCTTTCCCAAAGTCACACTTGTATTTCTATTTTCTGAATTATCCAATGATAATTCATTTCACTTCATTTATAAACTTCATTTGTAAATAAGCTATTTATAAACTTCGTTTATAAAGGAACTACTTGTTTTATTTTTCAAAACAAGTTTATATTTCAAATCTATTTAAAAATTCAAATTCTATTTTAGAAAAATAGAATTCCCCTATTTAAATCTCAAATATTCTTTTTCATGATATTTTAAATATCAACCCTTAGGCCCAGTGATATTTAAACACCAAACAACCAGTTATTTATTTCAGGTTTTCTAACACATCATATATGACAGTATATATGCAAACAAACGAACAAAACAGATAATATATTTTTGAGGAATCCAGTTGGATCCCTCCAACCTGTTTTTCCTGCATCCACAGACGTTAGTCAACATAGTAATACCCCTCCTGCTTCGAGGCAGGATATCGCGGTATGAAGGTCATCCACTAATATATTTGTGGGGTGCATAGGGAAATCATCCGCTATGAAACTGCGGGCATCCACTAATGAGACTGCGGGAATCCAACCAATCATCAACCCAATATATATAGTAGTCAACCCTAAATAACTAATATATTTAAAGCAACCAGAAAAATCCAAACAAGCAACAACAATTATTTTTATTGAATAAAAGTAATTCTAAGTAACGGGCGAGTGAGATTTACTCACCGAGATTTTTCTTTGGCGAATATCCCATTATTTTTTCCCATATCGTCCTGGTTACAATCGTCTCGAATCAAATCTATACCTATTGATTATTAAATTTTAAATTCAACGATTAACAATTTTTAATTCAAATGAACTATACTACCATAAATAAATAAATTTTCTATTTAAATTTAGTTAAAGAGAATACCTTACGGCTATTGAAATATTTCGCTAAATCCAAGAAATAATCAGCCACCTCCAAATCTGCCATATCCCTTCTGGCACTTCGTCAAATAGTTAACAATCGTCTTGCATTCAATCCCCAATCCTTTCTACACTGCGCCAAACCCCACTTATTGAATACTGTCATCCTCCTTACCAATTTCCCCCAGTATAAAACTCCCTTACTATCGAACTTCCCTTAATTCCTTCACAGCATCGAGTTAACTGAAACCTAACTCACTGTTCAAATCTCTATTCATTCTCCATCACGCATCCCCTGCTCATCGAACACTTGTTCGTGTTCCTCCAGAAAAGGACCGAAATTGTTTGGCACCAAACACCACCAACTCGCAGCTATAATCAAGGGAAAAGGTTGCGAACCCTTTACAGCTAAGAAATTCAACAAGCTTACTGACTCGGGCTCCCTCCCAGACATCGCGATTTATGAAATCGCTTCCCCATTTGTTCGAGTTTTGAACCCTATAACCCCATCGCGACTTTGAACACCAATTACTCCTGCTATTGACAACCGCTGAGACCGTGACCTCTCCCTTCATGTGTGGTATCAGATCTGAACTTGTGATGATACTGGAACGCGGCTTCTTCCTTCTTCTTAAACCCTAGAATCTCGTGTGCAAACCACCCTCAGACATCGATCGAAGAGGAATTGAAATCAGGTGGATCGAACTAATGTTCAACGGAATTTGAAAGAGGAAAAACACGGGTTTGTGTGGGATTTCAAGTCGCGATGTCCACTTTTTATTTTCTTTACGAGGATGGATTAAGCAGTAGCGGCCTTAAGCAGTAGCGGCCATTTTAAATTTGAAGTTTGCAGATGATTTTTAGAAGAAAATGAAAGTGAAAGGAAACAGGGTGGTATCGCGTTTATATAGAGGTGGAGAGGGAACCGGAAGTACACACAAATCTTTGTATTTATTTAAAAAGATTTTCTAATTAATTTGATTTGATTTTGATTCAATATAAAGAGATCTTTTATTCTTTTTAAACAGATATCGATTTGATTTCAAGCCTATCCACAATTAAATATCTCAGGGTCCATTAATTTAAACCACGAACCGCAATTTTAACGTAACCACTATTATTTCAACCGTGTAACACTGTTCTGAACTAACTGAATATATTTTGATATTTAATTTGAACGTAAATATAAATAACCAAAATAAATTAATATAATATAATTAAAATTCAGAACTAACCACTTTCTCGATAATAATTTATTATTATTATCGATTATATTTACATAGAATTTATATTTATCATCTAAATTGTTTTGATTCAGTTTTTAACTTTGATTCCAATTATATTTCGAATTAAAATAATTCGATATAATCTCAATTAAATTATATTCGATTATAAAATCGATAACTCAATATAAAAATTAATTTATATTATCAACTAAATATTTAAAACCATATTAAACATTTAAAAAAAAAAAATATTTAAAACCATATTAAACATTTAAAATAAACTGTTCGAAAAAATCCGGGTTGTTACAGTGCATAAGTGAAAATTTGATAAGATCGATAAAATGTCAAAAAAATGAACGACCAACCAAAGACAATAGCGACCATCTTAGGAGGGTGCAGGGAAATCCAGTCTGGACTAAAGCGCCCTTGGACCGCCACAAGATACATAAACTGAAAAGAACAACTATAACTGCTGATCTCTAAATTACCAACGTTAGCTTCATTTATGTTTCACTTGTGCTGAATAATAATTACTAACTCCTGCATTTTGTAGAACTCGTTTAAGATGAAATCACCATTTTTGTTTGTTGGTTTTTCTATATAGATATATTGGTGGAGATTGAATTGAACTCGAAGGAGATTAAATTGATTTTTTATCACTTGCCTTTTAAACTATTATTTTATTTTTAACTGGTATTACTAAACTTGTGGAATTGAAGACATTGTACTGTTTTTTTTCTTCTTCTTAAAATTAAGAGAATAATTGAAGTTAACGATATAATAATTATATGTTGTTGATTATAAGAAATACTTTTATAGCTAACCAAGGGTAAAGTTGGTATATGTGAACCAAATATATGTGAGCCTATATGTCCACGATGCATATACTTAAATTTTGTGTTCAACATCTCATATAGCTGCAAAAAGATATCCTACTGTGAAAATATTGAAAAAAGTTGCAAATGTTCTGTCATGGAGTGCATGCATAAGCAAATGCAAAAGCGCTACTCTTGAGTACATTATTGTTGGCTCAAGTGCAAACCTGAACCGAAATGTCCAAGCTATACTGCAAATCTAAACTAGCGTTCAACATGCTGTAACTTCTTCAGCTGCATTGGATAAAGCCTGATCTCCAGTTTGGGAGAACATGCAATGCATGATGATTAGTAAGTCTATCATATTACCCTTTGCGAGCTGGGAGAATATGCAACGAATATGCAGTAGATATGTACAGTTGTGCTTTGGGCTTCATATCACTCTTTGCAATGACTTGCACATTGCATGGAGATTCTATGGAAGTGGCTGTTCTGGAATTGACGATCTGGTCATAGATATGAGCCACATGTGCATTTTCAAAAGCTTGGTGGAGAGTTGGCTGAATATGAGTTGCAAGATAAACATTATGTGCACTAAACTTCAACTTGTGGTCATTTAAAGCAGCGCTATTTGTTGTATATAATTATACGTCACTAATTTCTCAGTTTTTAAAAACATATCAGCTGGACAGAGTGTTGCGTGGAGACATACTCAAAGGGTGGAAATGACCATGCTTACCAAATAAATAATTTAATAGGAAGTATCGATAACTTCTCTATAGCAATCTTATTTTTTAAATAGACAAAAAGAAGAGAAAATTGTGTAAAGCTCAACATATGTATTTTTGTTGTAATTTGCTTAATATCTACTCCGTTGTATTAGTTTGATTCTCAATGATTACATTGTGCTTGTGCATTTGTTGTCTTATTATTTCATTTCTTACTTGAATAGATAAAGTGTTGTCGTTTATGACTTTATGATTGTCTTATTATATTTGAAATCAATTTCGATATATTAACAAGTTTCCCTTTGACTTTACATCAAACACTAGCATATCAATTACTTCTTCCAAACAGTAAAGCATTTCACCCGTGTGCGCAGCACATACCACTCATTAAATAAGGTTTTATGAGTAGTTTAAACATATGGATTGAAATATAAAATATCACAAAAGAATTTATGAAGTTCAACAAATATTTGTAGGTATGTTAAAATGTAGGTATTTGAAGTGGTAATTTTTTTCTTTAATTTATGATAAATCTATTGAGATAAGCTGTGTAATATATTAATTTTTTATTATCGTTTACATATATTATTTAAACCGCGTGTAACTTATTTAACTTTGTATTTGAAAGAAGAACTAAATTTTGCCAATTTTTTCAATGTGAACACAATGTACATTTTAAAACATCATACTTGGCGTTAATCAGATGAAATAACAACAATTTATTGATTGAATTCTTTTATTAAATTCAAAATCATATAATTAATTTAAACATATTGACTTAGATGTACATTGCTAAGTGATATTGTAAAGTGTTTTATAAGTGACTAAATAAATGTTAAAATATAGGCATTTGACATTAATATTACAATGCGATACACGGTAAATATATTGACGTAAATGAGTTCAATTTTGAACTTGTGGCAGTTAATTATGTGTATAATATACATTATGATGTGTTTATATATAAGAATTTTTTTCATTTTTTTAATATGAATATGGTTAAACATGATGCGATTTATTACGCAAATCAATGAATAATAGTTTGTTAAAATGTTTTAAATAATTTTAATTATATGTAATTAATTATAAAATATGATACTAAATGTAAAATGTTAGAAAAGAATTGAAAAAGATATAAATGTTTAAAGAAAATTTGAAGTGTCGGTATTTAGAGCCAAAAAAACATAACTTTGTCACTTTTAGTATTTAAAAGAAATATTAGTAAATTAAATTTATTTAAATTACTTAAATTTTGGATTTTGTAATTAATTTAAATATATGGAATTAAATGTAAAATGTTAAGAGCTAACCGTTAATAAATAATTTGCTAAACTTTAAAATTAATAAAAGAGCTTTAAAAGTTCTTCTTTACTATTATTTGATAGATAAGATACTTATATTTAAAATAGTAAAATATATTATCATGCATGGCATTATAAAATTCTACATTTAACTTACAATACCAATTTTAAAATTATCACAATTGTTTACAAAACTCACCCCACTTTCTCATATGTTTTACATTTTAGTTCTTATGTTTAAATTAATTATGCAATCTTAAGTTTAAAATAATAAGATAATGTAATTAAGTAATATTCATTTATTCGGATGATAATATGAAAAATTCAATAATATACATCATACTCACATCAGTGAAATATGATAAAATTGCATTTTGATTAAATTAAAACACGTAAGTCACGCAATATACAAATATACCATAAACAATAGGGAACACTCTATAATTTTGAAATACCCATACATTTTTCTCAAAAACCATGCTTTAAAAACATTATCAGTTTTAGTTCCAGCCGATCTACAAATAACTAAAGTCGTTTTTTGCTTAAAATAAGTGCATTTGTGGAAAGAAAAATAAAAAAACAATGTTTATAAAAACTTGAAACTAAGTACAAATTTAATTTTTGAAATAAAACAGAAAATGATAGTAAAAATATTAGGAAAAATATCATCAATTCTATCATGTATTACAAAAATATATTATTTAAAGCAAAAATCTTAATTTTAACCTTTTACCAAGCTATCTCATTTCTCTTCTAATATTTTATATTTAACTTCATACAATATAGTTAATCACACACCTTAAAACTATAATTAAATTTAATAAACTATTGGTTGTTGATGTGTCAAATAAATCATTAAACAAAATGAAATTTTCAATATTTGCACAATATTCATATTAAATAAAGGGTATAAAACTCATTTGGATATACAAGTACGTCAGTCACATAACATAATTACGTAAACAATAATCATAAGTTTAATTTATGATTCATCTGTATCGATACATTAGTGCATTATACTGTAAAATTCTTAATTTAACTAAACTGCATACCTTCTAAAATGTTTACAGTTGCCTCAATAAACCACCTTAATATTGCATAATTTTGTATATTTACATCCATATATTTTTAGTTAATAATGTAGATGTTGTTTTTAAATTATTCGAATAATGTAATTAACAATTATTCACTAATTTATCTAATAAATATTTAAATGTGATGGTTTCAATATCTACATCATATTCGTATTAAAATAAGGGAAAGTCTATAAAGACACAAAATTTTGGCATAATTGGTGACACGGTTAATCTCCATCATTAGATCACCCTCTGAATTCTACCTCTCCATATAGGGATAAAAAGATGCAACGGCTCAGATCTCATGTGTTACCAACTATAATTTTGTAACCAAATAGTCGCTCTCTTAAAAAAATAGTGAAGTGAATTTTTCATTTAAATATGAAGATATATAATTTGGATATCGTAAATAGTATACATGAGTATGTAACATTAACAAATATAATTTATTATTCATTTATCTCAATAAATTTATCTACATTGCAGAATTCTGTTTTTAACTTTAAATATTCATATTTGGACATTTCTATAGTTATGTGCAACTTCGTCATCTTTTTGCTATTTTTTTATGTTTAGATCCTCTGTATTTTAATTGCTCACGAATCTCAACTTTAAATAGTATATATATCGGTCATATATGTGTAGGCTTACATATTAATAAATATCACAATAAAAAATTTGTGTTTAACTACATAGACGTATATATCGCATGCATACATTTATGTACATAAAAAATAATAATAAAGTTAATTTGTAATGTCACTATCATCGTTTATGCACATAAACAACAAATTTATCGCGCACTACGTTTAAAAAAAAATTGTTTTTAACTTTAAATAACTCTACAACAAGACCTATATAATTTTATTAGAAAGTTATTCTCAATTTGTACATATTATTTACTCATGAGATAATATATTTTAACTAATTACATTATTTCAAAGTTAACATATTTTTAAATGAAATAAATAATATTTTTTAATATATCTAAAATAATTAAAATATGTTATTTTCAGCATAGACACTTGCTCATAGTAGTAAGAACAATAAAATTATTATTTTTACTTCAAATAAATAGAAGTTACATAATATGCACCTTATATATACAACAACAATAACAATAATTTATAGTTTTTTATTTTTTCAGAATTATCATATGTTATATAATAAAGTTCCAATTTTAATTGTAAAATTCTAAATATTATATGTTGATGGGCCATTGGGGCAGCCCATCAAGGCATAATGGTGCGCAGAATCACACCTAAGATATTCGATTTGGGCCAAGCAGTGAGGCCCAACGTCAAAGCTCTCTTCCTTTGTCAGATGCAGCTCGGGAGAAGTCTGGTATGACTAAGCACGATCAGCAACGTTGCATTCAATTATGATCCGAAAAGCTTGCCTGAGGAATAGCTCATCGTATATGTTTTCTTCTTGAAAATCATTCGGATTATGCGGATCAGCTACCACTTCACGTCGATAATCAAAGGAAGACGCCCATTCTCTGGGAGAGATCTACTCATTCAATGATACCTATTATTGAACATTTTACAACATGTGTTCAGGATGGTCGAATATAGTATCACTTGTTGAGTCAAGAATTTATGGAGTTTTGCTTTCTGACAAAGAAATAAGCCGTAATCGACATAAGAAAGATATTTATTGGTTTGAAGAGGTACAAAGAGCTACATATGGTATTCTATATTAGAGGTTGATTATTTGGTGTTTTAATAGTGTTGTTTATGTTAAAATCTATGCTCAAATAATCTCACACCTCGAAATTATCGATATATATATACGAATATATGTATGTGTACACATTGATTGTGCAACCTAGGTAAAACCGGCCAACCGCCCATATTTTGACATGTTGACTGTTTCTACCCAGAATGCACAATAAACGTGTACATATGAATATAACGTGTGTGTGTATAAATATATTCAAATTCCTGTCTACTGGTTCTTTTTGACCTGTCGCCCGTTTTCTTTCAGCAAACAATCTTTCGAAAAGATACCTCCTTTCAATCAAGGGTTGCATCTCCTTCTCTTCACCAATAATCATGGCTATTTTTTGTTACTCTTCACAAAGGGTTACAACTATTTACTCTCTATATAAACACCATGAGATCATCATTTCTTTTAACTAATCTTAACGAATTTTTTCTTGATTACTATATCTAATTTCTTAATCTCATTTCTATATTCTCAAGCGCTCAATGGCTCATATTCAATAATCTATCATTTGAATCCTAGAATCTATTTAATATTCTTTTGGTTCAATACGATATTCTCTTCCAAATCTTCATATATACATATTCTATTTGAGGATAAGATTATAGGAAGTTTCTACTACAAGTGACAAATTCGTGTTATCAAGAACACATACTGTCAAAAAAATTGTATTCGTCTTAGTTGAAGTCCTTGGTGTTGTAAGAGGCACGTGTTGAAGTCCTCAGTGTCGTTAGAGGCGTGAAATCCCATTCATCTGCCCGGGTGTTCTAAACCTGTTCCTCCGGGTGAAGCGAGGCAGTTGTTAGTGAAAATCCATATAGAAGTCTAGGACTAAACGTAGGACGGTTGTGACGGCCCGCCCTGCACCAGCCGACACTTCCAATTAGAGTGCGCTGTGCCGATGTCCAACCAGCATGGGACGGTCACCAAAGAAAGGAATTTGAACTAACAAGGAACCTGTAGAATGTCTCACAGCACATGGAATAAAATATAATAATAACACACTTGACGTAAAACAGGCAAGACAGTGCATAAGCTGAAAACTAAATCATAATCACCATAGCAGCGGAAATCCAAAATACAGCTTATGATCCATAACCATTATTACAACTTCAAAATACTGTCTCTAAGCAAAAGAAAGGAAAGGTACACTACTAATGCCCAAAGCAGTGACCATCAACAACACAGGGAGAATATATGTAGATAATACGTAGGAGCCTCCTGCTCGTCTCCGGATCAGCTACTCGTGCATAACCAGCAAACATGTCTCTAGTCTGCTCGTTTAGAAGCACCCAGAGTAATAAGAAGAGACATAAAACTCTAGATCAAACAAAAGTCTGGTATGAGCGATAAGCAGCAAAACAGAAAATGATAGGTATACTAAACCATACCTGAACCTGGACCTGCAACCAAAGAGTTAGCACTACATACTGTACAATACTCTAAGGTGCCACTAACATATGGTGTAAAGAATACGGGGGTGGGTGTGCATGTCAAAGTGATGGCAAACGATCAAGCATAGCAATCATCCTCACATCTCTCACTTAGTGCGTAAAGCATACGATATCCACCGCTTTGATAACCCAAATCCTTGCTATGATCACTCTGCCCCATGGAGTCATGGCAACTCCACTACACTGATCCATAGACACTAGTCTTTGATATGTCCACTCTGCCCCATGAAGTCATGAAGACTCCACTGCACTGGCTTATAGCCATGCTACGATCACTATGCCCCATGGAGTAGTAACAACCCCACAACACTGATCCGCAGCCTAACACTTGTCTTTCCGTGGTGAATCAAAACTATGGACGTCGATAACCCCTTAGCACACGTCCCGCAGCAAAGCCCAACTCATGAATTTAACCCGTTGATCCCATTTGGATCTTGAGTAATAACCTCCCATTTGGACTTCCTTTGCCTCTTGGGTTTTGGTCGAATTGGAGTTGGTCTTTAGAAGAGTCATCGCGTAATCGTTGCTCCAATCCAGTTCGGTTCGGCTTCTAGATGCGGTTCGGTTCGGTCGTCCTTCCCTGGTTCGGTTCGGCTTACTCTAGTTCCTAGCCAACAATCTGGTTCGGTTCAACATGTGAGGTCCACCACAAAACATCGATTCGGTTCGTCCCTCTCGCTCCAGCTTACTCATTCTGATCTGATCCCATGTTCCATCCAGATCCGATCCGATTCCGCTCCCTAGCTCTAGTCCGGTCCAATCCCCACGCCAAGCTTAGGTCCGATCCCAACCCCAACTCAACGCAAATGGCCTTCCTTCTTGCCAAGTCTTCTTAAGGGCTCAGTTCCGCTCCGAATCAAATCCCTTTGCCCAGTTCCCTTATCCGATCCGAGCTCCACACCCAATCTGATCCGGTCCGAAACTCTGCACATTCCCTGCAACTTTACCAACAACTGTTTTACGCCATATGACAGCGTTTTCGACCATTCTAACTCTACTAATCAATAACAAAGCATACCATACAGTCATAGCAACACAAAGAACTAACCATAAACACCAAAACAATGAATTAACATGTCAAAACGGATCAAACATACCCAAAAACCCATATTTTCCTTAATCATGTTTAAGCATAACTAATGATATGATTAACAAAACTTAACCAAACAAACCAAATTTTCTAACAGAGGCCCTAAACAATATTTCAGAATTTATAAATATTTTCCTGAATTTAATCATGTTTAACTTCGCTAATTAACACTAATTACCCTTAATTAACCATAATTAGTGAGGAACTATGCAAATCATTCAACTTAGCCACAAACAAAACACCAAATCTGAAACTATCCTCTGTTTGGCGCTGTTCCCAAGGCTATACAGCAATTCCGACCTTGATTTGGTGCTATTTCTCCTTAATTTGGTGAAGATTGGGCTAATACTTGATTAGAAAGTGATTATAGGTGATTCCAGATGTTGGAGGCCATTATTAGGGTTCCAAGAATGAAAGTGGCGGCTGAAAAAGTGTCTAAAGAAATGTTTTCTAACCCTAATCAGCCCCTATATACCCCTAATCCCCCATTGGACCTAGTTATTAATACCCAATTAAGCCCGGTTAAGCAGTTTTTTTACCTTCTAAACATTGTTTCAGCCATATCTTCCAAACGGTGAGTCCGTTTATCCAATGTGATCACTCTACAGAATTGTAAACCATCATCCGAATCCAATGGAAGTGGTTTCAGGTCAAAACTCCTTACCAATCAAAAGTTATGGCCAAAACAAGATCAGTTAAGGGCAAAATGGTCATTTAAAAAAATCGGCAAAAATCTTGAACATCGGAAATGACCCCGATAGTCATCCCAAAGTTGCATGACCATATGACTTCGCATGAGAAAGAAAGAAATATTTTACGTTCCTCTGATGCGTAGAATGCGGGTCGTTACATTCTCCCCCCCTCCACCCTTAAGAAATTTCGCCCCCGAAATTCCTTAACTAAGAAACATGCAAAGGACCCCGCATACCTATCAACCATTCACCACAATCAAACATACTAAAACAACAAACAAGTCTATCCTAGCATGCGGAAACCTAAGTCGCAAGTAAAATCTTACCAGGCAAAGAGTTCTAGATACTTCCTCCTTATGTCCTCCTCTGTTTTCCAAGTACAGTCTTCCTCATCACCCCACTGAACTTTGACTAGTTTCACCGCCTTCCTTGGAAGCTGCTTCGTATCGTTCCCAACGATACGCATAGGCCTACGGTTCCCAACCGCCTCGGGTTCAATCTCGATATCATCCAACTAATCCGGTGAAATAGTCACACTAGGGTCGTGCACGAATTTCCTTAACTGGGAAACATGAAATATGTTATGAACTCCTGCCATCCTCTCTGGTAATTCAACTTTATATGCCAAATTCCTAATTTGCTCGAGAACTGAGAATGGTCCAACAAATCTTGGTGCTAACTTGCCCCCCTGCCAAATCGTATCACACTCTTTAACGGAGAAATCTTGATAAACACCAAGTCGCCAATGGAGAACTTTAAATCTCTTCTCCTCTTATCAGCATAACTCTTCTGCCTATCTTGGGCAGCCTTCATTCGTTGTTGAATGATCTTAACCCTATCTGAAGTTTCTCTTGTCACATCTGGTCCAAGCACAAACTTCTCACCAGTTTCTAACCAACATGACGGTGAGTTGCATGGTCTTCCATACAAAGCTTCAAATGGAGCCGTACCAATACTGGATTGATAACTATTATTATATGCGAACTACACTAGATGCAAATGGTCATCCCATGATCCACCAAAATCTAATATGCAAGCTCTCAAGAGATCTTCTAATATACGATTCACCCTCTCTGTTTGACCGTCGGTTTGAGGATGATACGAGGTACTAATATGTAATTCTGATCCTAACGCCTCTTGTAAGCTCTTCCAAAACCCACTAGTAAATAACGGGTCTCGGTCACCCACAATGCTTTTAGGTACTCCATGAAATCTCACTACCCATTTCATATATAGCTCAGCTAACTTAGTTGTCCTTCTATTCAACTTGACGGGTATAAATCTTGCACTCTTGGTCAATCAGTCCACAATAAGCCAAATGCTATCATGGCCCGATCTAGTCCTTGGTAACCCATCAATGAAATCCATTGAGACTTGTTCCCATTTCCATTCTGGAATTTCTAATGGTTGCAACAAGCCACTAGGCTTCTTTTGTTCATCTTTAACTAGCTGGCAATTCATGCGTTTGGATATAAACTTCCCAACGTCTCTTTTCATCCCTTCCCAGTAGTAGGTCTGCTTCATGTCTCGATACATCTTGTTACCACCGGGGTGTATAGTCAGTTTTGAGTGATGACATTCTCTAAGCACTTCATCTCTCAGTCCATTGACATTGGGTACAACTAATCTTCCATTCTTTCTAAGCCATCCATCTCGATCAAGCCCATACTCGTTCATCTCCTCATCGATGCCCATCTCTAACTTGGAGATGATTTTCAATAAGTTAGGATCGTCCCTCTAATTGGAACCAATTCGCTCAATCAAAGTGGGTATGACCGTCAAACTTGCTAATACTTCTGGATCCAATTCGCACTTTGATCTGAAATCGTACCCAGCGATGTACTCCAGTTGCTTCCACTCAAGAAACATAGCCCCTAAACTAGAATGTCTTCTACTCAACGCATCAGCCACTGCATTGCCCTTTCCTGGTGCGTATGCGATATCGAATTCGTAGGAAGCCAAGAATTCTAACCATCTTTGCTGTTGGAGATTTAGATCCTTCTGTGAGAAAAGATACTTTAATGATTTATGATCGGTAAACAACTCGAATCTTTCTCCCAAGAGATAATGTCTCCACATCTTCAATGCAAACACAATTGCTGCCAATTCCAAATCATGGGTAGGATATCTTTTCTCATGTGGTTTTAGTTGCCGACTTGCATAAGCTACAACCCTACCTCCTTGCATCAGTACAGCACCTAGTCTGGTACCACATGCGTCTGTATATACTGTCATCTCTTCATTCCCCTTAGGAATGACTAATACTGGTGCACATGTCAATTTTTCCATTAGACTCTTGAATGCATTCTCGCACTTTTTGTCCCAGACGAAAGCTTGATTCTTCTTGGTCAACTGAGTCAACGGTGCTGCTATCTTGGAGAAGTCTTGGATAAACTTACGATAATATCCAGCTAATCCCAAGAAAATTCTTACGTCTATTGCATTCTTGGGTGTAGACCAATCTTGTACCGTAGCCACCTTCGCAGTATCCATGGCAATACCATTCTCTGAAACAACATGGCCCAAGAATCTCACCTCGCTCCTCCAGAAGTGACACTTAGAAAGCTTTGCTTTTAATTGGTGTTTTCTCAACACCTCCATCACTATCCTTAAGTGTTCCTTGTGTTCTTCCTCTATCCTCGAATAAACAAGTATATTTTCCACGAACACAGAACAAACTTATTCAACTGATCTTTGAACACCCTATTCATAAGATCCACAAAATACGCTGGTGCATTGGTCAACCCGAATGGCATGACCAACCACTCATAGATTCCAGATGGCATCCGAAATGTCGTTTTAGCTATACTCTCAGCTTCCGCTCTAAGATGATGAAAACCTGTCGCGAGATCCAACTGGGAGAACACTCTCGCGCCACTCAACTGATCAAACAAATCATCTATCCGCGGTAGAGGATACTTATTCTTCCTCGTCACCTTATTCAACTCGCGGTAGTCCACACACAAACGAAGGGACCCATCTGCCTTGGTAGCAAATACAACTGGTGCTCCCCACTCAGAAACACTTCTTCTGATAAATCCCTTCTTCAAAAGATCGCTTACTTGCACCCTGAGCTCTCGCTGCTCCCTTGGTGCCATACGACGAAGTGGCATCACTATAGGTCTGGCATCTTTCACTAAATCAATACGGAACTCAATCTCTTGGTGTGGTGGAAGTCCGGTCACTTCCTCGAAGACGTCCGGATACTAACCAGCCACGGGCACATCTGACAACTCATCATGTGGGATGTCGAGGGAATTTAGAAAACTAGCCATTACCTCATCACTAGGTAGACCACCAAACACTACCCTCCGCCCATCATTCACTCTAACTGTCACAAGAAAGCCCTCACAGTCTACCACCACCCCGTATCTTTGGAGCCAATCGACTCCTGAAATAATGCCAAACCCAGTAAAGCCCAAAACAAAGCAATCACAAACAAACATGCATCCATGACTCGATAAGACCACATTACAACAAATCATACAAAGGCTAGTCGAACCACCAATCGGGTTCGTCACTGCTAAAGGCCTATCGACCATCTTGGGTTCCAATCCCAACCTATCTACCAGGTCACTAGATATGAAGGAACGGGAAGCTCCGGTATCAAACAATACTCGAACAGGAACATCATAAACAGAAAGCATACCTTGAATGACGACATTCTTTCCTTTCTCCACTGCGGTTGGGGCATTCGACGAAGAAGGAACAACATTGATAGCATATGCTTTCACAATCTCCTTTTCTTTAGTGGGTTGCGGACACTTTTCCTTGGGATGTCCCACTTGGCCACAGTTGAAGCACTTCCTATCCGCTGGCTTGGCCCGACATTCTTTGGCATAGTGGCCCTTCTTACCATAGCTGAAGTACTCAACATCTTTCTTATTCTTTTTCTTATGGCCATCCTTGGTCTGATTCTGCTTTCTCTTATTCTGAGAACCATTCTTGCCTCCACCGCTTGCTTGCGGCTTTGGCTCCTCTGCAGATGCAACCTCAGTCTTCAACTTAGGGTATAGACTCTCTGATCTCAAAGCTTTCCCCATAATCGATTCAAACGTCTCATCGATGTGGTTAATAAGCATTTCCCCGAAGTACTGATCCAAGCCTGTTATGAACTTCTCATTTTCTTCTCGGGAGTGTCAATGAGGGATAATCCATACTTCGATAAAGTATCGAACTCTGCAATGTACTCCGAGACTGCCCTACCATTCTGCTTAAGCTCCAGAAATTTCCTAAACAACTCTGACTTCTGGGAAGCTGGGATGAACTTATCACTAAATCGGGCCTTAAACTGATCCAATGTAACTAGATCCTCTGGAGTAACTGCCTTAATAGCATTCCACCAATTCATTGCCCGTCCGTGCAGCTGACGGGATGCTAACTTCCTCTTCATCGCATCATCGATACCCAAGTCTTCGAAGATACGCTCACAGCTATCCAACCAATCCTGAACTTTTGTAGCCGATTCCGTTCCGTGGAACGGCTTTCCATTAAGACTAGTGTAATCCTTGCAAAGCTTGGCGAAATCGGCTCTGGGCGCCTGCACCGCTGCACCACCACCATTAGCAACATTGGAAACTGCCCTCTGAACGTCCCTAAGCATCTCTCTCATGAGGTCAGTGAACATAGTCCTCATGTCAGGAGCATTCCCATTATTGGCTCCTCTACCAACAGCCCTCGTATATCGGTTGATCGTTCAATCTGTAAAGAGAAACGATTAACCATCCTCTTTGTGGTGTCAGTGAAGTGCGACTTCATCCTTAGCTATACTAATAGTATATACATATAGCTTTTGGAAAACCAAAATAATCACAAATACGCGCTCTCATATACGTATTATCTCTCCCTGGTGTCTTTCCCTAGGTTAACTACGCAACCTAGAGCTCTGATACCAAATGTGACGGCCCGCCCTGCACCAGCCGACACTTCCAATGAAAGTGCGTTGTGCCGATATCCAAGCAGCACGGGACGGTCGCCAAAGAAAGGAATTTGAACTAACAAGAAACCTACAGAATGTCTCACAGTGCATGGAATAAAATATAATAATAACATACTTGACGTAAAACAGGAGAGACAGTGCATAAGCTGAAAACTAAATCATAATCACCATAGCAGCGGAAATCCAAAATACAGCTTATGATCCATAACCATTATTACAACTTCAAAATACTGTCTCTAAGCAAAAGAAAGGAAAGGTACACTACTAATGCCCAAAGCAGTGACCATCAACAACACAGGGAGAATATATGTAGATAATACGTAGGAGCCTCCGGCTCGTCTCTGGATCAGCTACTCGTGCATAACCAGCAAACATGTCTCTAGTCTGCTCGTAAAGGAGCACCCAGAGTAATAAGAAGAGACATAAAACTCTAGGTCAGACAAAAGTTTGGTATAAGCGATAAGCAGCAAAACAGAATAATAACATGTATACTAAACCATACCTAAACCTGGACCTGCAACCAAAGAGTTAGCACTACATACTGTACAATACTCTAAGGTGCCACTAACATATGGTGTAAAGAATACGGGGGTGGGTGTGCATGTCAAAGTGATGGCAAACAATCAAGCATAGCAATCATCCTCACATCTCTCACTTAGTGCGTAAAGCATACGATATCCACCGCTTTGATCACCCAAATCCTTGCTATGATCACTCTGCCCCATGGAGTCATGGCAACTCCACTACACTGATCCATAGACACTAGTCTTTGATATGTCCACTCTGCCCCATGAAGTCATGAAGACTCCACTGCACTGGCTTATAGCCATGCTACGATCACTATGCCCCATGGAGTAGTAACAACCCCACTACACTGATCCGCAGCCTAACACTTGTCTTTCCGTGGTGAATCAAAACTGTGGACGTCGATAACCCCTTAGCACACGTCCCGCAGCAAAGCCCAACTCATGAATTTAACCCGTTGATCCCATTTGGATCTTGAGTAATAACCTCCCATTTGGACTTCCTTTGCCTCTTGGGTTTTGGTCGAATTGGAGTTGTTCTTTAGAAGAGTCATCGTGTAATCGTAGCTCCAATCCGGTTCGGTTCGGCCTCTAGATGCGGTTCGGTTCGGTTGTCCTTCCCTGGTTCGGTTCGGCATACTCCAGTTCCTAGCCATCAATCTGGTTCGGTTCAACATATGAGGTCCACCACGTCACATCGATTCGGTTCGTCCCTCTCGCTCCAGCTTACTCATTCTGATCTGATCCCATGTTCCATCCAGATCCGATCCGGTTCCGCTCCCTAGCTCTAGTCCGGTCCGATCCCCACGCCAAGCTTAGGTCCGATCCCAACCCCAACTCAACGCAAATGGCCTTCCTTCTTGCCAAGTCTTCTCAAGTGCTAAGTTCCGATCCGAATCAAATCCCTTTGCCCAGTTCCCTTATCCGATCCGAGCTCCACACCCGATCCAATCCGGTGCGATCCCTGCAGCTTTTCCAGCGACTGTTTTACGCCATACAACGGCATTTTCGATCGTTCTAACTCTTCTAATTAATCACAAAGCATACCATACAGTCATAGCAACAAAAAGAACTAACCATAAACCCCAAAACAATGAATTAACATGTCAAAACGGATCAAACATACCCAAAAACCCATATTTTCCTTAATCATGTTTAAGCATAACTAATGATATGATTAGCAAAACTTAACCAAACTAACCAAATTTTCTAACAGAGGCCTAAAACAATATTTCGGAATTTATAAATATTTTTCCAGAATTTAATCATGTTTAACTTCACTAATTACCCTTAATTAACCATAATTAGTGAGGAACTATGCAAATCACTCACCTTAGCCACAAAAACTATCCTCTGTTTAGCGCTGTTCCCAAGGCTATACAGCAGTTCCGACCTTTATTTGGTGCTATTTCTCCTTAATTTGGTGAAGATTTAGCTAATACTTGATTAGAAAGTGATTAGAGGTGATTCTAGATGTTGGACGTCATTACTAGGGTTCCAAGAATGAAAGTGGCGGCTGAAAAAGTGTCTTAAGAAATGTTTTCTAACCCTAATCAGCCCCTATATACCCCTAATCCCGAAATCCCCCATTGGGCCTAGCTATTAACTACCCAATTAAGCCCGGTTAAGCAGTTTTTCACCTTTTAAACATTGTTTCAGCCATATCTCCCAAACGGTGAGTCTGTTTGGCTAATGTAACCACTCTACGGAACTGTAAACCATCGACCGAATCCAATGGAAGTGGTTTCAGGTCAAAAATCCTTACCAATCAAAAGTTATGGCCGAAACAAGATTAGCTAGGGGCAAAATGGTCATTTAAAAAAATTGGCAAAAATCTTGAACATGGGAAATAACCCCAATAGTCATCTCCCAAAGTTGCATGACCATACGACTTCGCATAAGAAAAAAATAAATATTCTACGATCCTCTGATGCGTAGAATGCGGGTCGTTACAATGATGCTCCGAACCAGTATAAAAATCCCTGGTGTGATTTTTCTATTTTACTGCATTTACTGTTGCATATCTGTGATTAGCTGATACTTATATCATTTTATATTTGCCTTCATAGCTATTGTATATTCGTGAGTTATACACCATATTACATGATCCGTGTGTACTATATTAGTTCGTACGCAATCTTCATTTGGTATCAGAGCACGGTCATCATATAACCGTAACATAGTTATTTGATATATTCTAGTAATATGGAAAATAACGCAAGTACCAGCACTATCACTCAAAACACCACTTACACGGGAGATCAATCGACACAAAGACCTCCATTCTTCAATGGTCTCAACTATAGCTATTGGGCAACACATATGTCATTCTTTATGCAGTCAAATAGCTATGATGCCTGGAATGCTACCCAAAAAGAAATAGTGAATCCAACGATTGATTATTCAGAATGGACACCGGCTGAGAAAACTGCGGCAGCTATAAATGCAAAAGCAATAAACATGTTGTTTTGTGCATTAGACCAAAACGAATATAACCGTGTTAGTATCTGTACCACCGCATATCAAATCTGGGAAACGCTGAAAACCACTCATGAAGGTACTAACAAGGTAAAACAATCCAAAATAGCCATGCTGAAAAGTCAGTTTCAAATTTTCAAGATGAAGCCAAATGAAACAATCAATGATATGTATTCACGGTTTCAAACTATTCACCATGCTCTTATCGGATTAGGACAAAAATATTCTGATTTTGATGTTGTTTCAACCGTCCTACGTTCTCTGACTAGTGAATGGGAAGGAAAAGTATTAGCAATTGAAGAAGCTAATGAACTTTCCGTCATGAAGCCAGATGAATTGATAGGGAATCTAATGTCATATGAAGCTAATTTGCAGGCTAGAAAGGAACAAAAAGAAGAAAAGAAAAATGTGGCATTCCATGCTGGAAAGATGATGATGCATCAGATTCAGAAGATGAAGATATGGCGTTCATTGCAAAAGGTTTCAAAAAGTTCCTAAAACAACAAAAAGCCAGTCGTTATAACAAAAAGAAAAGTGGATCAATTAAACCATCATCATCCACTATAGAATGTTTCAACTACCACAAAAAGGGGCACATGCACAAGGATTGTCCAAAGCAAAAGAAGAAGTCAAAAAATGACAAATTCAAATACAAAAGGGACAAATCTAAGAAATGAGCATTCTCAGTGACTTGGGATGATTTAGACTTGTCTTCATCAGAAAGTGAATGTGATACAGAAAATGAACAAGCAAATGTTTGTTTCATGCCAGCAGAAGATGAGGTACAAATTCCTACATTTGATGAAGTACTTGATATTAATGCTGAATTGACAGTTATATAAAGACATGAAACGACAATTTAAAGAAACCAAAGCTGATTTGAGTAGAGCAGAGTTTGAACGAGATATGTTAAAGGACGAGAAGAAAATATTAGAAGAAGAACTTGAAAAACTTCAAGAATCATCATCTAATATTGACTCTCAATTATCACTTTTGAGTCAAGAAATTAAAACTCAAAAAAGAGAAAAACAATGCTCTTACTACTAAAAATCATGAGCTTAAGGCAAAGGTCAAAATTCTGGACCAAGAAAAAACTAGTTTACAAAATAAGTTTTTTTTTTTGAATCAAAAATGTGTGATCTTCTGAAAAGAAGAGAGCACACATATATATAATAAAATCAAAGGTACAGAGTCCGACTATAGAACATAAGAATACAAGATAAAACCTAACACAGCTATAGGGATGTAAGGATCGTAGATAGATGAGCTCCGGATAAACCACCGCCCATCCACTCCAATATCGAATTCCGGCGAGGCCACCACCCGATATTGAAGTATATCTACTCCAATACAATAACCCCTACTCTCTATGTAATATCAAAAAATAATGAGATACAACATCAAAAAACTCGCTAACAATAAGCCCAAATGAAATACGAGTCATCAATCCAAACAGCAATCCTCAAAGATACATGACTGCTACCAATCCAACCAGCTATCCACTAGGCACTTCCTCTAAATCAACAAACTGAATCTGCGAAAAGTTCAACAAACTATTAGTAATTTGTCACACACACATATATATATATGGAAATATATGTGTTTATATATATATATATATATATATATATATCTATATAATAAAATTCCCCCCCTAGACAAACCCTTAGACAAACAAGGAGACAAAGAGCGGCTGAGATTTAATCCCGCAAAAACAAATCCACCATCCTAATTTAAACACATCCCATAAACATGTCATTATTCTTGCATGAGCATTGAATAGGTTGATTTAATTCCACCCGCCTTAATTTGGTAATTAGATCTTATTTGAAAAGCTTATGACACATCAGCGCATTAATTTGGTAATTAAGGTAATTTATTACCGTTAAAAAAGGAATAAAATTTGAATAGCCATGACTGTTACTACACATACCTTCGTTTCGAATTGAATATTTCAACCCTTATCTATAAACACAATTAATTTCAATCCCCCCTAGACAAATCAGGAGACAAACAACAAGACAAAGAACGGTTCAGATTTAATCCCGCAAAAACAAATCCACCGTCCTAATTTAAACACATCCCATAAACATGTCATTATTCTTGCATGAGCATTGAATAGGTTGATTTAATTCCACCCGCCTTAATTTGGTAATTATATCTTATTTGAAAAGCTTATGACACATCAGCGCATTAATTTGGTAATTAAGGTAATTTATTAACGTTAAAAAAGGAATAAAATTTGAATAGCCATGACTGTTACTACACATACCTTCGTTTCGAATTGAATATTTCAACCCTTATCTATAAACACAATTAATTTCACACAATTTATTTTATGTAATTGGAGGTGAAATTGGAAAAAATTAATTAATTACAAAGTATGTACGTTTTTAATTCTTTTAAATCTGTTAACGTTCGAATTAAGAATTTATTGACAGTAAATGGGAAACATTAATAACGTTTAAAAGTTAATGCTCTCATTCCTTTTAAAAAATATCTTATTTGAAAAGCTTATGACACATCATCGCATTAATTTGGCAATTAAGGTAACTTATTAACGTTAAAAAAGGAATAAAATTTGAATAGACATGACTGTTACTACATATACCTTCATTTCGAATTGAATATTTCAACCCTTATCTATAAACACAATTAATTTCACACAATTAATTTTATTTAAAAAGGAATAAAATTTGGAAAAAAATAATTAATTACAAAGTATGTACGTTTTTAATTCTTTTAAATCCATTAACGTTCGAATTAAGAATTAAGAATTTCATAATTTGAATAGCCATGACAGTAATTGAGTGACTAATTAAACATCCATTTCTTTCATTCCTTCAGGTCGGGTGTAGTTTTGGAGGATCAAGAGTTTGACTACAAAATCATGGAGATTAAAGTCGAAGAATACGAGGTAAAATCATGAACATGTAATATATTTTTGGCACAATTATGAAATTTAAATATGGCCATGTATTTGTCTTTCTACCAGGTTATTAATATTGATGATTTTTTTTTTAGTTTGATATCACATATGAGGTTCACGACGAAGTCAAACTTCATTTCGTACTGAGACTGTCAACCAGGTAAGATTCTTGAGATACTCTCCTTTTAGTAACTATTTATTTTGTAGGGAAGAAAATGCTACTGAAAAAGGTTGTAAAAATATCAAACATGTTTTAACACATTAAAAGCTCATTTTCTTATTATTTTCAACATGTGACTAATTAAACATCCATTTTTTCATTCCTTCAGGTCGGGTGTAGTTTTGGAGGATCAAGAGTTTGACTACAAAATCATGGAGATTAAAGTTGAAGAATTTGAGGTAAAATCATGAATATGTAATATATTTTTGGCACAATTATGAAATTTAAATATGGCCATGTATTTGTCTTTCTACCAGGTTATTAATACTGATGAATTTTTTTTTTACTTTGATATCACATATGAGTTTCACAACGAAGTCAAACTTCATTTCGTACTGAGACTGTCAACCAGGTAAGATTCTTGAGATACTTTCCTTTTAGTAATCTATTTATTTTTTAAAATATGTGTGTATGGCTTGGTCGTTCTGAGGCTACTACTATTTTATGTAAATTATGCAAATAATATTTTATTATACCCTATGCTTTTGATTTAAGCTGAATGCATGAAACTCATAAAGCCTAGATCCGTACTCTATCAGTTTAGTTCCTTACCCAATTTCTTCAATAATGTACCCAAATGGGGTGTTCATATCTGATGTGTTAGAAATCAGTTATATTGGAATATGTTTTCGCATTTGTACACATAGATTTGTGCTCTAGCAGTCACAATATATGGTAACTACTATTATTTGATATGTTGAGCTGCATAATGGTACCATAAATTTAAATATTGAGATACATAATGTTGCTTAATTGGTAGGTAATGAAACTAACCAATGTTTATAGCAATGTTATTACTTGCCAGTTTCTTCAATAAATTGATATATTAATGGTAGTGAGAAAGCAAGCAATGGTCTCTGTACAAGATGTTTTGTAAATTTATCCTTTCTATACATGCTTACCCATAACTATGTATTTATTGAGAGTTAAAGCCAATTCCTACAATATTATAACTTAAATTAGTGATATTTAGTAGTACGAATTAATTGCCAGCTCAGTGATCTTTTCAATATGTTTGCACTTAGGCTGCTACTCAATGAAAATGCTGATGTTGACCAGAAAAGGAGTATCCAACAAAGGGTGATAGTTTAATGGTATGATCTATTTTATGTACCACATATAAAATAAATTGATATATTAATGGTATGATCTTTCTCTTAGTCTATTGATATTGATGAAGCTAAGAGAACGCCAAATAAACTTCTAGAAATATTAAATAGTACCCTAGAGTTCATTTGGAAATTGGCTTGATTGATGCAATTTTAAGCACATGGTTTCAAAACTAGCTATAATTGTCATGATTTCAATCTTATTAAATAAATTTCCATAGTTGGACTGCTGTATTCTCTTTTTATAGTGAATTGTACATATCGGTGCCACTTGCCTAATATATAGCTCATTTATATAAATTTATATTTATATTAGTGGTTTAAGTATGGCTTATTCAAAATTGTAATTTAAGAAAAAACAGGATCATTCCTAAATCTTTAATGCTCATACGGAACCTCACAACTTTCCTTATTACATCTACTGTTTTTCATTCTTTTCTTATTATCTTCATTTCCTTTAATTTTCCAATGATTTCTTTCCATTATAATTTTGATCCTGCCTAGAATTCCCTCTTCGATTTCATCCATATTTTTTCTCTTTTATAATTCTTTTCCTAATATCACAACAGTCATTTATCGTTTTTTTAGTTTCTGTCAAAGCATCGTCAATTCATCAATTTATTGGTTCATTTCCAACAGTCCTAATATTTATTTACTGATTTATTTTAGATATTTACATACATAATTATCTAAAGAAGCATCAAATTTTCAAGTGAGTAATTCCCTATATAAGGTAAAAAAAACACTACTGGGCGGATTGCTTTGATTTAACCAAGATAATTGAAAGGGGTATTTTTTGCTACTTCAACCACGTAAAACCATATCCACTAATTATTTGGCATATAGATTTGTCTCTTTCAATATAATTATATGGCGATTCATTCATTCATACCGAATTTATGACAACCACATCTCAAGAGTAGCAAACTAACCTTTTTGTGCATCATTGCATCCAGTGGAACTGTTATAGCTATATAACTGTTATAGCTTATATAACTGGCATATTTGTCCACATTTTTAAATTCAAGCCTCCTCTTGAACCGTTAAATTGAAGAAAAGATTGCATTTTCAAAAAAATTAATAATTGTAGTTCTGATATTGCAGTTGATGAGTTTGTGTTGTCATGTTTTATTTGTTAGCCAATTTATTACATTTGCTAAATATGAGAAACAATCTACACGTTTGTCATTAGGTGGTAATTGCCAGTGGTGTTAGTTTGACGAAGTACTATTTACATTCTAATAATGATTTACATAATTAAAAACAAGATCTTTAGTGCCTGAATGGTGCATGCCTCAAAGAATCAGTAATAATTATGTGATTTTTCCCCCTCTTATGTAAAGGGATATAAAATAATTGGAGGAAAAGAGATTGCAAGCACGGGGAACAGCGAATAAGATGGGATAATAAATCTAAAGCAAAGAAAAGAAAGAACTATCATCAAATGATATCAAATAAAATGAGTACGTGAGCAAGATATGAAGAAGATGGTGGTAAGATAGAGGTTGAAGGCTAAAATGAAGTATCATATGATGTGAACGCTTCAGACATGCTAGCCAAAAGATTATAAATTCCTTCGATGAAATGCTAGACAGAAATGCTGTAGTTGAAGCAATCTGATGTTCATATGGATGTTAAATACAGAAATGCCAAGAATTGCAAAGCTCTACCATTTCACTAATGGTACTGATAACTCTGTTAGTTTAATTACTTGCCAGCAAGCCAACAAAAATCAAATCTTATATTTTGTACCAGTATGTTATTATGGATAACATTGCTATAAACTTTGTACCAATATGTTGAGATACATATTTTGTACCCTGAGTTTAGTTTCATTACTTGCCAGCAATCGCATAATGTTGCTTAATTCATCAATTAATGCATATATCTTTTTGTCAACTCAATAGAGACACACAAAATTTTATACTGTTTACCTTACGTGCAACCTGTCCCTACTCCCTATACATGCATTATTTACTTTTTGCTGCAAAATTTAGTTTACACAGCAGAATCCTAACACATACATATATCACTTACATTATGTATTTTGCCACTATATAATACGCTCTCACCGCTTATTGATACATGCAAACTAAAACACTTAAAGTCTATTCTCCCGTGCATCGCACGGGTTTCCACTCGTATATATATATATCACATAAGCATATATATATATATTCATACTTATTTATTTACCATACATATATGTGTAGAAGAAAAAACAATGAAAAACCAATAAAAGAAATTAACAACCAATGCGATATCTAATACGAAAAAAACTGTTGATTCTAATAAATAGGTACAGATTCAATCTAACCTTAATCAATAAATTCTCAAAGCCCAATTTCCCAAATAACTTGTAATGTGAATTAGACATCCAATTCAAGCAAAAATAAACTATTTTAATGATTAAATTATCCGTAGAAACAGAATTAGAATGGAAAGATCTCTGATTTCTCTCGGACCAAATGAACCAACATACGGTAGTGACTAAAGAATCTAGAATGTATCTTTCACTAGCATTATAAACAAATCTATAAGAATCCCAGTAATTAGCACAACAATTGAAATAATAATGACAATCAAAAACAAATATCCTTAAAACCATACTAAATATATAGTTTGTGATATTGCATGAGAAAAATAAATGATCAACATCCTCATTCATAATATTACAAAAATAACACTTAACATCAAAAATGATATTCTTCCTCTTAAGAAACTCAACCGTATTAAGTTTCTTGTGAGTGATTAACCACATTAGAAATTTAGCTTTAGGAGGAGAATTAGATTTCCAAATAAACTTAAAAGGCCGAAATGAGATTCCCGAAAAATTTATAAAGTTATACATTGAATTAACCGAATAAACTTGACTTTTATCCATACCCCAACTAATAAAGTCCTTACACTCATCGATGTGATATAATGATAACTTAGCATAAAGTAAAGCTAATTGTCTTAACATTTCCCTCTCTAATATATTATCAAAAGAAAACTCCCATGGGGGATCCAAATCTCTTCTAAAGATATCTTTTATCAATGCATTTTTAAAACTACAATTATTAAAGAGCTCCCTAAATCCAATTTTAAGTGGTAAATGAGAAATCCACCTATCATGCCAAAAGTATGTCATATTACCAGAATGAACAATCACCTTAAAACCTAAGTTAAAAAAGTCAAAGCACTTTAATACTGACTTCCAAAAGTAAGATAATCTATTATACCAACTACCACTAGATCCAACAATGAACACTCCTTCTGAATAGTAAAATTTAGATATAATAACTTTCCACGTTGTAGATACTACAGGAGACCTAAATTTCCACAACCATTTGGCTAATAAGGAAGAGTTAAAATTAAATAAATTAATTATCCCCAATCCCCCATCTTTCTTAGTCTTACAACACACCTCCCAATTTACTAAACATTTGAAACCCTACAAATAGGATCTCTACCCCCACCCCATAGATAATTACGTCTTATTCTATCAATCTTATCGATAACCCATTGTGGAAATCTATGTACTGACATCCAATACGTAGGGATAGCCGATAGTACTGAATTAACCAAAACTAATCTACCTACTCTAGACAAGAATCTATTGTTCCAACTTGATAGTGTACTATTAATCTTATCAATTATGACTAACCAATCCTCCTTCTTTAATTTTGATGGCCTATTCTTAAAACCTAAATAATCAAAAGGAAATTTCATGATAGAACGGTTAAAGGTGTTAGCAACCATAGCCTCAACATTATCAAAATCATTAATGACCATAACAGAACTCTTGTCAAAATTAATTCTAAGACCTAATAACATCTCGAAACAATAAAGTATAAACTTAAGAGCAATAATGTGTTTTGGTAGATGAGAAGAAAATAATAAAGTATCATCCGCAAATTGGAGTACAAATAATTCATTGTTAAATTCGTCATTACCAACATAACCCAAAACACCTAATCTCCCAGCTCGCTTAATGATTCTAGAAAAAATGTCAACCGCTAAATTAAATAGTAGAGGTGACAGGGGATCCCCCTGTCTAAGACCCCTCTTAGATTGGATCTTCTTTCCCACAACCCCATTGACGACAATATTTGAACTACCAGACCTAAGTAAAAGCATTACCCAGTTAATCCATCTAACACTAAAGCCTCTAGTTTACAAAATAAGTTAGATAATATTACTCAAAATGTTTCTAACTTCAACAAAGGTCGAGAAAATTTGACAAAAATCATTGAGAGTTCACAATCTGCTTCAAAAAAACAAGGGTTGGGATATAAGAAACAAGAAACCAAGAAATATTTAGGTTATAAAAGGAAGAAAAAAGATGTAGTAATACAAAAAAATGAAGCTAAGAAAAATCTTAGTTTATTATATTCCAAGCCAAAATTAGTTGTGAAATTTCAAAAGGAAAATGTCAAGACTATCAAGATATGGGTTCCTAAAACAAATAACAATTTGATTAGGAACAAATATATTCGGCATTTCATTAATACTGTGCATCTTAATTCTAATTATTTATATAAAGGGGATACCGGACACGTATGCGTATGGACTCCTAAGACCTAACTCTTAGGACCTTATGAAAAAGTGGGTACCATGGACTAAATCTTATTCTTTGCAGGTCCCACTTAAGAGAAGAGGAAAGTGGATATTGGAAAGTGGTTGCTCGAAGCACATGACTGGAGATAAGAGCTTATTGACAAATATTACATACTCAGATGGTGGCTCCATCACTTTTGGAGATAATTTAAAAGGCTATATCATCGGCAAATGCGATGTGAGCAATTGCGGTACATCTAACTTACCTCTTATTACCAATGTCATGCTAATTAGGAATCTGAAACACAATTTACTTAGCAGTAGTCAGTTATGCGATAAGAAATTTTCAATTTCCTTTTCAAATAATAAGTGTAGTATTTTAGAAAGAGAACATAATTTAGTTTTCGAAGGTTATAGAGACAGAAACATATATATTCTAAATGTGAATATTAATCATAGTTCAGATATGTGTCTTATGGTTCATGATAATGATCAATGGCTATGGCACAAACGCTTCTGTCATATAAACTTCAGAACTATCGACAAGCTGGCCAAAAAACGATCTAGTTAGAAGTTTACTCAAACTGAGATTTAAGGTTGACAACATTTGTGACGCATGTCAATTAGGAAAATTGACTAAATCATCTTTTAAATCCAAGAAAGTCATATCAACATTACAACCACTTGAGTTACTGCATATGGATTTATTCGGACCAACTCAGGTACAGTCAATAAACCATAGCCGATATGTGTTTGTAATTGTTGATGATTACTCTCGTTACACATGGACTATTTTCCTAAAAAACAAAAGTGACACTTTCGAACAATTCAAATCTTTCATCAAAAGAATTCAGAAATCAAAAGGGCTTACGGTTAAAAATATTAGAAATGATCATGGCAGAGAGTTCAAAAATAATGAGTTTGAACATTTTTGTACAAAGAAAGGTATATATCATAATTTTTCGTTTCCCAGAACTGCACAACAAATCGGAGTTGTAGAACAGAAAAACGGGACCTTACAAGAATGTGCAAGAACGTTATTAAATGGAACCACTTTACCAAAACATTTCTGGAAGCTGTTGCAACTGCATGTTATGTTTTGAATCGTGTATCCATTCGACCTCTCACCAAGAATACACCTTATGAATCATTTAACAAAAGAAAGCCTAATATCTCATACTTCAAAGTTTTTGGTTCTAAGTGCTTTATCTTAAATACGAAAGACCAGCTCGGCAAAATCGATCCAAAGGCCGACGAAGGTATATTTGTGAGTTATTCGGAACGAAGCAAGGCCTAGTATTTATTTAATAAACAAATCAAAACTATTTAAGAATCACTTCATATCTCATTCGATGAATTCTATCAGCACCCTCATAATACATCAGATGATGACGAAACTATAGTCACTGATAATCCAATCATCACAAATATTGATTCTGACTCTGAAATAGTTGTTGAAAATTGAGTTACGATCTCCAACAAGAATATTAAGAGACCATCCGGTTCAAAATATTATCGGGGAAGTAACATCACAAGTCAGAACAAGGAGTCAACTCCATCAAATGGGTCATGTCGCGTTTCTTTCAAATATCGAACCTAAGACTCCAAAAGAGGCTGCTACCGATGATTACTGGATCATTGTCATGTAGGAAGAACTAATTCAGTTCGAGCGCAATGATGTCTGGGAACTTTTTCCAAGACCAACTGATCAATCAGTTACTGGTACTAAATGTGTTTATAAAAATAAGTCTGATGAACAAGGTAATATCACCAGAAATAAAGCCAGGTTAGTAGCACAAGTATATAATTAGGAAAAAGGTATCGATTATGAAGAAACATTTGCTCCAGTTGCTCGACTAGAAGCTATTAAAATCTTATTATCTTTTGCTTGTCACCACAATTTCAAACTATATCAGATGGATGCCAAGAGTGCATTCCTCAATGGATTTATCAAAGAGAATGTATATGTCGAACAACCCCTTTTGTTCGTACATGAAAAATATCCTGACTATGTGTATAAACTTAAAAAGGCTCTGTATGGTCTAAAACAGGCGCCCTGTGCTTGGTATGAATGACTACGTAGCTATCTTATTAATTCAGGATTTCAAATAGGCAAAGTTGATCAAACTTTGTTTATCAAACATTCTCTAAAAGATATTCTAGTTATACAGATATATGTAGATTACATCATCTTTGGATTAACAAACGATAAACTCTGACAAGAGTTTGCAAATATTATGACCAAAGAATTTGAAATGTCTCATATGGGGGAATTATCATATTTTCTCAAACTTCAAATCAAACAACTTCCAAACGGTATTTTTATCAATCAACAAAAATACTGCGGAAATCTTATCAAACGCTTCGGATTAGAAAATACGTCTGGTAAACCTACTCCCATGAGTACAACCACACATCTTGAAAAAGATGAAAATGGTAAGAGTGTTGACCAGAAGCTATATCGAAGCATGATAGGTTCTCTTCTTTATCTCACTACTAGTCGTCTAGATATAATGATGAGTGTTTTTCTATGTGCACTATTTCAAGTAGATCCAAAGGAATCACACCTACGAGCAGTGAAACGTATAATTCTTTATCTTAATTATACCAAAGATTTCATTCTTTTCTACCCAAAAGAATGTCCATTCGAATTAGTATCGTAAAGTGATGCTGATTTCGAAGGCTCTCGAACGGATAGAAAGAGTACAAGTGGTACGTGCCATTTTATTGGAAAATCACTCGTCTCTAGGTTTAGCAAGAAACAGAATTGTGTTTCACTATCAACGTGTGAAGCTGAATATATATCAGCGGCTCTTGCTTGTACACAAGTAATATATATGCAACAAACACTTCAAGATTTTGATATTCATTTATCAAATTCTATTATATACTGTGATAATACCAGTGCTATAAATTTATCTAAAAATCCTGTGAACCACTTTCGAACCAAACACATTGATATTCATCATCATTTTCTAAGAGACAATATCGAAAAGGGAAATATATGTCTCGAGTATGTCCAAACTGGTAATCAACTAGCGGACATTTTTGCTAAGCCTCTACTTGAATCTAATTTCATAAAGTTACGAAGAGAGCTTGGTCTTATCTCCAGAAAAGAACTCGACAATTAGTTATTTTTTATCTGAATTATATTTAGTCAAAACATATATTAGCTATTGTTAGTTTGAGTAAATTGATTATGAGCTTTTGATAATTCCTATGGTCAAGTAATTCTGGAAATTCTTGGCCTCAACTATATATATATATATATATATATATATCTTAGGCTATATATATATATATATAGAAAATCCTATATAAACTTGGCATAAATTCCCATTTTTTATCTCTCCCAAACTGCTCTTAAATCTTTCATAGTTCATATATTCTGTTTTCTGCTATAATCATGGCACACATATGCGACAAATGTGCTAAATATTCCCATGTCTCTATCACTAGTTCTGAGACAGGAGATCATTACTCTCCGAAAACTCCTTAATACAAATCAAGATATCACCAAAGCAATCGTACCCCCGGCACTATGCCAACTCCAAAACGATGAAAAAAAGTATTGTTTTGCTCACCTCATACCAAAGAAAAGATCGATGAAATCCACCATTACCAGAAACATCAGATTGATCTTCAAAGGCAGATATATTATGAGCAAAAGCTGACCTCAGATCGACAATCCCTTCTAGGAAGAATGGCAATGTTCTTTTGTGGCTCAAATAAACACGACGTACACGAGCCTATGCCAAACATGCCTTCATCTTCTTGGAGCCCGAATTCATGGGAAAGAAACTATAATACGAACGGAGGAGCGAAAGAGAATTGGTCACCATGGAAACCACGTATTAATGACGTCAAAGAAGATTCTACCGATCACAATTCATCAACTTCACATTAGATTTATATCGTGGTTATATTATCTTGTATCACTCATGCACTAAAATATATTGAGTAATTTCTATGTAATTTGGACCGTTAAATATCAGAAATGGAGCAAAAAACCAGGAAAAATAAACCAGAAAACAACCAGTCGACAGGCCAATTTCAACCGGCTGACTGTTTTAACTTCTGATTAAAAACGGTCGACCTGTGGAAAACTAGCGGTCGACCGGTATCGGGTTTTCCTGTTTTTATATATACATAAATGACCAATTCTTCATTCCACTTCATCACTTTTTCTCCAATCGTTCCTTATTCCGAAAACTCCAAAACCCTAGAATTCAATTATTGCTTGCAATTTCAACAATATCAATCAAATGGCTCCTCCTCAGAAGAAATCAAAGAAAGCTTCAACTTCTGAACCCCAACCAATTAATCTCTCAATCAAGAAATGTCTAGTTGATCCGATTGCTGTTAAAAGATGGAATGATACGAAAGACTTCACGATTCATTCGGGTTCATTCACTAAGTTCTCCGATTATTCCAAATATCGCATTCTTAACTTAGCAAGGAATTCAAATATTGAATCCCTAATTGATTTTGATCAAAATAATGTAGAAATAAACCATATTATGATCAAATTATTCTACGCTAACTTGAATTTGGAGAAGTACAAGCCCGATAATCCTGCATAATGTCTTTGGTTCGTAGTCTGTGCCGAGGAAGTGTTTATCTCGTGTTCTAGAATGGCAAGCATTCTTGGAGTTCCTTTTAGTGGTGAAAAATTCTCAAACAACTTTTGCAATATCCATTTCCGTGATCGTATTATCCATGAATTCATTGGAGACGACATGGATAGCACAAAATCCAAAGGTTTACGACCCACTGTAAGGATTATTCATCACACTCTCATGCACTCTTTACTACCAAGATTAGGTAATTTTGATGTTGTTTATAAAGAGAACTTCAAGGAATTATATGCAATATACAGGAATATCATATCAATTGGATTGGTATGATTTTTTATGAGATTTTGCAAGTAAACGACTACACTAGGCCACATTTATTTTATAATGAATATATTATGCGCCTACTCCTCGACTGAAACATCACACCCCCCGAGTCTCCTGTTTTCAAAGCCTAAAGTCTTTAACAAAGTAAAGATTAAACGAATGAAACTCCCCAATCCATACTTCACTATTATGCCTTTTGAGAAATGGCAAGAACATGGACATCAAAAAGCTTCAAAACGATCATCCCGGCCACAACCTGAGGAAGTCAAACTTCTAGGATCGTCTTCCTTGACAAAGGAATTGTTAGACACCATTGCTCACAACCAATTTCTACTCGAAGCAAGACTTAAGTGTATGGATACAAAGATCGACAAACGATTCAACAAGATTAAGTCTTTCTTCGGAATTATAGGAAGCAATATCGTGTGGTGCATCATTATCCATGCAATCACAAGACCCCGGAAAATGTCCAGCCCCTCCTACTTTTTCTTGGACATCATCGGAGGAGGCTACAAGCTCAGGAACTAGTCATGGACATGATCACGGAAAAACACAAGTTGTTGAGGAGGAAGAGGAAGAGGAGGAAGATGAGACGGAGTCTCAATTCGAGTCTTCTTAGTTCACTTCCTAGTTTTCTCTTGCTACGTACCTATGTCTATCTTTTGCTTTAAAACTTGATTTGGCACTTGTATCTATAAGGTGCCGTGTTTTAGTCGTACTAGACTTTTGGTTGTGCATAACGTTATTTTGACACTCTTAGCATGATCTATGTTACTCATTTGTGTTGCTTAAATATTTGATAGTATCATTTATATCTTCACTTATTTACTCCTTTTTGTTGATGACAAAGGGGGAGAGATTGGTACTAACAGTGTTATGCAGGGATATATAGTTCATGATCATATACAGGCACAATCTCAGGGGGGAGATCATATACAGGGGGAGGTTCAGAACTATTTTGTCATCAATCAAAAAGGAGGAGAATGTTGAGTCAAGAATTTATGGAGTTTTGCTTTCTGACAAAGAAATAAGCCGTAATCGACAAAAAGAAGATATTTTTTGGTTTGAAGAAGTACAAAGAGCTACATATGGTATTCTAGATTAGATGTTGATTATTTTGTGTTTTAATAGTGTTGTTTATGTTAAAATCCATCCTCAAATAATCTCACACCTCGAAATTATCGACATATATACGAATATATGTATGTGTACGCATTGATTGTGCAACCTGGGTAAAACAGGTCGACCGCCCATATTTTGACCTGTCGACCATTTCTACCCAGAATGCACAATGAACATGTACATATGAATATAACGTGTGTATATATATATATTCAAATTCTTGTCTATTGGTTCTTTTTGACCTGTTGACTGTCTTCTTTCAGCAAACAACCTTTCGAAAAGATACCTCCTTTCAATCAAGGGTTGCATCTCCTTCTCTTCACCAATAATCATGGCTATTGTTTGTTACTCTTCACAAAGGGTTACAACTATTTATTCTCTATATAAACACCATGATATCATCATTTCTTTTAACTAATCTTAACGAATTTTGACTTGATTACTATCTCTAATTTCTTGATCTCATTTCTATATTCTCAAGTGCTCAATTGCTCATATTCAATAACCTATCGTTTGAATCCTAGAATCTATTTAATATTCTTTTGGTTCAATACGATATTCACATCCAAATCTTCATATACACAAATATTCTATTTGAGGATAAGATTATAGGAAGGTTGTACTACAAGTGACAAATTCGTGTTATCAAGAACACATACTGTTAACAACAATTGTATTCATCTTAGTTGAAGTCCTCGGTGTTGTAAGAGGCATGTATTGAAGTCCTCGGTGTTTTTAGAGCGTGAAATCCCGTTCGTCTGCTCGGGTGTTGTAAACCTATTACTCCGGGTGAAGCGAGGTGGTTGTTAGTGAAAATCCAGATAGAAGTCTAGGTTTGCACGTAGGACGGTGCTCCGAACTAGTATAAAAATCCCTGGTGTTATTTTTCTATTTTACTGCATTTACTGTTGCATATCTGTGATTAGCTATATCATTTTATATTTGCCTTCATAGCTATTGCATACTCATGAGTTATACATCATATTACATGATCCGTGTGTACTATATTAGTTCGTACACAATCTTCATCACCTATAAATACTCTTTCTTAGTTCAGAAAGGGGATCTTATTTTCTTTTTTTGGTAAAGAAGAGAATTACGAAAACTTTAACTGTTTGTAGTCTTAACTCTCTCATTCCACCATTGTAATCATTATGCCTTATAGCATGGACAATATATAAAAGCTTATAAAGTGGACGTATGCTAATTAATGTGGAACCACTATAAATTTGTGTGTGATTTTTCTCGTTTTATGTATCTATAATTATTGATCTTCATTTAATCTCTACACAACTCTCTCTTTTGGTGTTGTACCAATTTTTGGTGTCAACATTTTGGTGCTTTCACTGAGAATTGAAATTCTCAGCCTAGTCTAAATTTTTGCTCTACTTTCGGATCACCAAGTCCGAGACGAAAATCGCATCTCCATCTTTGCATCGTTAAAATTACAGTTGGAAAATCAGCTCGGAATACTGGAAAGCAACCACAAGTTGGAACCTCTGTGGAAGCGGTTGGTGGGTCGCCACACCTGAAGCTGCTCGGGACCAACCTGCCATGCTCCCCACGGTAGATCCAACTCCTTCCTTAACCTTCGCCACTCGGGACGAGTTTACGGCGGTGCTAAATCAACTTCAGGAAACAACAGAGGATCTCAAGGCCCATGCTCGGGAGAATGCCGCGATGCGGCAAGATATGACTCGCATGACGAGATAATGAGAGGAGATTAGAAAACAAACTCAAGAAATCAGGGAACATCAGCTTCCTCCTCCTCAGCTGGACTATGTGTCAAAAGGCTCTTCGTGGTTCGATGATAGCAGGGATCCACAACAGATCCGGCGCCCGTTAGAAAGAGCCGAGAATGTACGACAATTTCACCTCGAGGAACATCTAGGCCAGCAGGAGGCAAACGAACAAGCCGAGGCCGACCTGGCTGAGGTGGAAATTATCAACCCTATGGACCCATGAAACCAAGGAGTTCCTCCTCAACCACAGAATGCTACTCGAGGGAATCAAGTCCCTATTTACCTCCCCTAGAATCTTGTGGTCAACCGAGATATCCGGGAAGGAAGAGAGACGGCCCGAGTATTGGGTCAGGCAGCATTTCCTGGTGAAAGAGCCAGGTGAACCCGTTCGACCGAAGAAACCAACTAGGACACAGTCGTTCCACCAGACCCGACTGCTATGGTATGAGGGATCATGAACGACGGTCGCGGACATAGAAACGAAGACTAGGGAATCGATCGAAGCCACACGCCATTCACTGACGACATCTTACAAGAAGAGTTTCCTAGGAGATTTAATATGCCCTAGATGAATCAGTACGATGGCACCTCGGACCCACAGCAGCATCTGGTGAGGTACTCCTGGCACATGGAGGTGGCGGTAGCTCACGATACTATTAAGTGCAAAGCATTCCCGATCTTCCTAAGTAGGATAGCGCTCATGTGGTTTGTGCGTTTGCCCAAGAAATCTGTCCCAAGATTTAAAGACCTGAGCGAGAAGTTTCTGACTCAATTCCGTCTTCACGCTACTAAGTCAAAGCATGTAATGTCCCTCTCGGCAGTTAAACAAGTGAAAGGGGAATCCCTGAGGAATTACCTAAATTGATTTAATCGGGCGACCACCGAGGTCAGGGACCCCAACAATGAAACTGTTCTAATGGCCATAGTTAATGGCATCGACAAACGAACTGAATTTGGAAGATACTTGATTGGGAAGCTGCCAACAACAATTGAGGCTTTTTATGAGAAAGCCCACATCCGATTACGACAAGAGGATGCACAGTTGGAGGATGAGGATGGGACGAAAAATGCATCTACCCCATCGACCAATAATAACGTTGCAGTCAAGCAGTCTGGTGATAGCTCAGAAAAAGTGGAAGTAAATATCAGGAACCGCGACAAACGAAACGACGAGGGGCGAAGAGAGACAAATGGGAGCTCAGGACAGAGGGGGAACCCTCGAAAGCGACCATGGTTCCGGGCATTCAAAACTTACACTGGCTTAAATGACATGCTAGAAAACATCTATCTTGACATCTGTAATACGGTCCAATATAAGAAACCTCCCCCTCGTGAGCCCACGGAGAGGGAACGAGCGAGTGGAAAATATTGCTTATTCCATGATATCTACGGTCATACGACAAATGAGTGTCGGCATCTTAGAGACATCATAGAGAAGCTGATCCGAGAAGGAAAGATCGACGAATATAAAACCACCCCAATGTACAGGGGGCAAGGGGCTTCAACCCCCATACAAGGTAAGGTCGCTCCTCGAGCTAGTGCACAAGATAAGGGGAAAGGAATGCTCGTCAATGCCATAATCGGAGGACCACACCCAGCCAGATCCAGTATCAAGGCTATGGAGCAATATGTGAATTCCGTGAAACACCTTGACGTTGTTGAAACTAGTGTCCCTAAAAGTCTAACTCTGATGAAGCAGAGGAAAACTGAGATAGAGGATGTTGTATTTCGTGGAAGAGAGGAGATAGGAATAAAAGATCTGACAGTCGATCTCATGGTAATAACCGCAACTATTGGCCCAGCGATAGTTAGGAAGGTGTTGATCAACAACGGAAGTTCGGTCGATATATTGTTTAAGCAAACCTATGAACAGATGAAATTAGAGTTGCAGACTTGGAGCCTTGCTCCGGTGAGATACAGGGTTTCAACGGATCTTCCACCGAGCCCACTGGGGTGATCAAATTGCCCGTGGAATTAGGAGATGGTGACCGAAGGAGAGTAAGGCCCCTACTCTTCGTCGTGATGGACATTAACTCCCGATATAATGCATTCTTAGGGCGACCAACACTACTGGAGTTCAGGGCCTACATCGCCATATGGTGCCTGCTATTGAAATTCCCAACTGATGGAGGAATTGGAACAGTATGAGGAGACCAGGTGATAGGGCGCTTATTAGCGGAGTGGAAGGATCTCCAGAATAAGGGTAGCAAAAAATCAATAGTCGACCCTCCTCCTCCGAAAGAAATGGGAGCATAGCAACTACAGAAAACGTCTTGGTCGGGACCGTCCATGTGTGGAGTCGAGGATATCGACCCTAGAGAGGATGAAGAAACAGGATGTGGAAAGACCGCCCCGAATGAAGCAACGGTGGAAATTTTGGTCGATAGGAATGACCCTATCAAGGTCCTAAAAATTGGATCCCATCTTGACTCCCTCCAAACGAGCGAACTGACTGAGTTCCTCCGAGCAAACCTAGACGTGTTTGCTTGGACCTACACTGACAAGTGTGGGATCTCACCCTCCATTATAACTCACTCCCTCAGCATCGACCCAAAGTATACCCTGGTAAAGCAAAAAAGGAGAACGCTCGGCCCTGAAAGGTCGATGGCCTTGAAAGAAGAAATCGGTATGTTGAAAACCAATGGGTTTATTCGGGATTCGACAAATCCCGACTGGATAGCCAACACAGTACTTGTGAAGAAGGCCAATGGGAAGTGGAGGACTTGCATTGACTTTTCCGATATAACAAAGCCTGTCCTAAGGACAGTTTCCCACTGCCTAGGATTAATCAATTGGTCGACTCGACCATAGGGCATGAGCTGCTTTCATTTATGGATGCATATTCAAGGTACAACCAGATTACTATGCATGTGCCGGACCAAGTGCATACTAGCTTCATCACTGACCTTGGGCTATATTGTTACATGGTAATGCGCTTTGGCCTGAAAAATGCAGGGGCAACCTACCAAATGCTGGTTAACCGAATGTTCCACAAAAAAAAGGAAAAACAATGGAGGTATATGTGGATGACATGTTAATAAAATCGAAACAATCGTCTGAGCACGTGAATGATCTCTCAAGGATGTTTGGCATCCTACGGAGGTACGGCATGAAACTGAATCCTTTGAAGTGTTCTTTCGAGGTAGCTTTGGGCAAGTTCTGGGGTTTTATTGTGAGTTCTCGAGGAATCAAAATTAATCCCGACCATATTTCGGCTCTCAAGGGAATTTAGGAGCCTAAACAAATCAAGGATGTTCAAAGTCTAGCAGGCAAGATAGCAGCTATGGGTCGATTCATTTCGAAGGTGACTGATAAATGTATACCCTTCTTTGAATTAATTAAAAGAGGAAAGAAAAACTTTGCTTGGACGACCGACTGTGTTGAAGCTGTCCAGAAACTGATCGATCACTTGGAGAAACCTCCCATCCTCTCTAAGCCCATTGACCACGAAGACCTATTCGTTTATTTAGCAGTATCCATACATGTGATTAGCTCGGTCCTGATCCGTGAAGAAGAGCGAGTACGATGGTCGGTCTACTATGTAAGCAAAAAGTTGACGGGGGCCGAGCGTAATTATCTAAAAATCGAGAAGCTTGCTTATATCTTATGGGAGATTACTAAAGTGGAACATTGAATTACTAAAGTTTTGCAACGATCGACCAACCCCTTCGACAAGTTTTGCAGCAACCCGAGGCAAATGGGAGATTTCTAAAGTGGAACATTGAATTAAGCCAGTTCGACTTAACTTTTGTACCCCGAAAATCAATTTGAGGCAAGCCTTATCCGACTTCATAGCATAATTTACTGCCCCAGAAGATGAAGACCGGAATGATAGTCCCGAGCCCTTGAAAGTTGAACCGGAACCGTTTGGAAGCTATACACGGATGGAGCCCGAAATGAATGACATTCGGGGACAGATATAGTACTACTTTCCCCGGAGGGACATTCGGTTTATTATTCCTTGAGGCTTGAATTTCTTGCAACAAACAACGATTTCGAGTACAAAGCCCTGATTGTCGGGCTAAGACTCGCGAAAGACTTAAAGATAACATCGCTCGATATTTTTTGTGATTCACAACCTATGGTACGCCAAGTTCATAAGGAATATCTTACCTAGGGAGAACGACTAAGTTCTTATCTTAAGCAAGTCGAGAAATTATTGCAAGGTTTCGGCCGATACAGCATTTCCCACATTCCTAGAAAGGAGAATCAGAAGGCGGACAAGTTGTCAAAACTAGCCAGCTCATACCGTCCGGGCGAAATAGAGCTGGTTCCCATAGAAACCCTGAGTATGCCGAGCATCGAGAAAATGGAGATCGGCCAGGTTGATGCTGAACCCGAGAAAGAATCATTGATGACCGCCATCAAAAATTTCCTCCTTCACGGCACATTACCCGAAAGAAAGAACGAAAGACGAGCCTTGGTGCGCAATCTTCCAAATACGTAAATCAACAAGGCCAGCTATGTAGAAGAGGATTCTCTGATTCCATGTTTCGATGTGTGGCCAACGATGATATCAAGAAGGTATTAAAGGAAGTGCATGTAGGAGATTGCGGAGCACATGTCGGGGGGCAAATCTTGGCTAGGAAGATATTACACTATGGATCCTTTTGGCCAACTGTTAACAAAGATGCTGCTAACTATTCTAAAAGATGTGACAAATGCCAAAGGTTCGCACAGATTTCGCGAGCTCCCCCGACGGAGATCACCCAAATGGCTGGCCCTTGGCCATTTGCTGTGTGGGGGATAGACATTATCGGAACCTTGCCCATTTTGATAGGAGGTGCTAGACACGCGATAGTAGCAGTAGACTATTTCACAAAATGGGCAGAAGCTGAGCAGATGACCTCGATAACGACAAAGAAGATCATCAATTTTATTATCAGGAACATTATACGCCGGGATGGGATACTTCGAACCATTATTACTGAAAATGGAATTCAGTTCGATAGCTCAGAGTTCAGAGATTTTTGTGAAAATATTGTATCGAGAAGAAATATACCGTAGTTGCACATCCCCAGTCTAATGGATAAGTCGAAGCGGTTAACAAGATTATCAAAACCATTTTGAAGAAGCGGTTAGAATGGGCAAAAGGAAAATGGGTCGATGAATTGCCTCTGGCCCTATGGGCATGTCGAACCACCCATAAGACCGCAACGAGCCATAGTCCTTTTGCCTTATCCTATGGTTCGGAAGCAATTCTCCTGATAGAGCTTGAAGTTCCATCACATCGAACGACTTACTACGATCCCTTATCTAATAAAGCACTTCTCTTGACGTCGTAAGACATGATTGATGAAAAAAGGGAAGAGGCAAACCTTCGTGCAACACCCCATAGGCAAAGAGTTGCACGATATTACAATAAAAAGGTCTGGCCAAAGAATTTCGAAGTAGGTGACCTTGTCTTGAAGCGGATCTTCCCGGTCCCCGTCCATATGGGCCCCCGATGGGAAGGATCCTACGTCATTCAATGAAAACTTGACAATGGAAGTTTAACGCTATCGACCGTTGATGGCGAGCTTTTTCCAAGAGTATGGAATACAGAGCATTTACGACTATATCTTTCCTAGATTTTCCGAATATCTTTGTTTCCTTATTTTTTTAGCATTGTAATAAGTAATAGTTTATCGATCATAGCAATTTATGAATAAGATGCTTCATTCCTGCTCTGATTCTTTATTTGTTTTAAACTTTGACTGGTCGATTAGTTTTTGGCTCCTGCTTTGATGACTATAAGTAAGGGTGATGCCAACTGAATACCATGACTAATCGCATGAACTTAACACTAATCCCAATGACTTGAGGATTAGTATAAACGACGAAAGAGCGCGAAAGGTGCACCCCGACTAAAGACCACTCGAACCTTGAAAGAACTCTCCCCCTTATCGACTAAGGGATGAGTATAAAAGACTGAAAGCATACCCGCTCAATGACATTCAGCTCCTGATCAGGGTTGGATCTGCCTAAGCACGGTTGAGTGGTTCGCTATCCAAATGACTTCCCCCGACACTTGGGCTAAGAGAGTCAATAAGTAACCCCGGCTAGGGTGATGTTCAAATAACCCTCAAAGGCTAAAATAAGACGAGAAATTTAAATGAAATTCTTGCACACAAGTGACATAAATATTTGTGAAACACGTAGACTATCATTCACATTACCATGCCATGATTACAAAATATTGTTACGTGACAGGTACATTTCAAGCATTATATCTAGAGATAAATGGTTCAATAATTCAAAGACATTAGGGACACACTCGCACAATACTTCCCAAAAGTCCTAAAAGGAAAATTACAAAAAAAAAGCTTAAGATGAGGGGCATCTCCCCGAGCTCGATCGTCTCTGCCAGCTCTTTCTGCTTTACCTCCTTAGTACTCAGTGTGCGTCGTAGTCCCCCAAGCGTGCTCCCGAAAGGACGGGGAACTGACGCCAAGGCATGCTTATTGATAGAATCCACAAAGGGAGGGACTTCGACCGAAGAACGAATAGTCGGGGGAATAGCTCGTATAGGCTAGACAATCATAGCGTCTTCAGATGGTTCAGGCTTTATGGAAGAAATATCCATCTCCATTTGAGCTTGAACCTCTTCCATAGATGGACGATCATCTTTCTTCAGCTCTGAGACTATCTTGATATTGTCATCCTCTGATGACCCTATATTAATTCTCTCTACCTTCGGTCCTTCAACGGCATTTGCGACACCCTCTCTCACATTGATGGCGGTGTCTGCCTCTGCACTCTCGTTCATCCCGTAGGTGTCTAAAAAAAGGAGGGGGGGGGGGGGGGGAGGACACACGAATAAAAGTGGGATAAGTAAACTTAAAGTCAATAAGTAACCCTACCTCTTACATCGGGTTCGATTAGTTTTTCTTCAGCAACTCCGACTAGATCAGGTGGAAGAACGGATGATGAGCCTTTGTCAATGTTTGCAGCAACCAAAGAAGTAGATGCCTTAATCCGACTGCTGTCAATTTCCCCCTCGGGGCCCGACTTCCCTTTTACTCTACAACGTTATGCCGCCACTACAACCTCTTCTTGCCTTCTCCTCTCGGCCAACACCACCTGTTCCTTCTCGTTCAGAATTCAGGTCATTAAAAGCTTTTTATGTACTGGTTGCCCTCATGATGCTTTCCTCTCCTCACCCAAAATTATTCTCCATACACCAGCTAGAACCATGGGATACTTCAGCATCCAGGATAAATCCCTGCGACGAAGGAACTTGGCAAAAAACTCGAGAACCTGACGTGTGTTTCCCTTTTTTTACTCGATCTTCTCTTGAGCATGCTCAGCCTTGACAGCCTGAATGTTGATGTCATGCTGGAGCTTTAGATTGTTTACTGATTCGATCGCCGCAACAGCATTTTGTTCGGCCAAGCCTTTGGCCAATTCGGATGAGTGAAGGGTGGCCTGAAGATTCTGTACTTCCAAATCCAATCAAACTTTGTCAACACTTAAAGATTTGATCTCACCCTTCATGGAGTCACACTCCCGACTCCTCTGCTGGGTCTGGGTATTCAAATCCCCTACTATTTTCTTGTGCTCCTCCTTGTCGGTCGCCGCCTGCAGCTCCAGGATCTTAATCTTCTTCTCAAGAGATCTGAAGGTCTTCCTACTACTCGCTATGTCCCTTTTCAACTCGGCGATTTCAGTCATTTTCTCGTTCAACATTCTGCTCACCTGCCTAGCGTATTCGCGTATTATGTCATATTGAGAAAGAACATGGTCGAGGTTGTTGCGAATACGACGACAAAAACTGCCCGACGGTGGGTGTAGCTCGGGGCAGGCTCAATCCCTGCAAAGACAAGATCGGGAAAATCCCATTCCAGCTCTCTGGCTCGGTCGACGGAGGAAGGCTCGACCAAAGATCTGGGGCGATTCAGTGCAGCCCGGGAATGCTCAGTCCCACTCCTTCGAGTGTCTTTTTATGAGAGCATGGAGAAAGTCGAAGCCTAGAAGGCTCATTCTCTTTTTTCCTTTTGGGCATGCTCCCTAGCTCTTCCCTATCCTCCGATATTCGAACATGCTTCCCTAAACTTTTCTTCTTTTGCCTGCCCTGATCTCGGGTCAATTCTTTCCTTTTCTCTGCTTTCCTATCATCTTTTTCTTGCTTATTGTCCTCCTTTCCCTTCACTATGTCTTTTTCTATGTCTCCGTCTTTCTTTTCCTTCTCCCTCCAACTGCTGTCATTTACCATGTCGTTATCCTTCCCGGTGCATTGTGATATGGGTTCGTTCGATTTGACATCTGCTGGAAGGGGGCAAAAGATTGCCATAAAACTCCTCTTCGATGTCCCTTGAAAAGAGGGGATGGACAGCGGTTAAAATGATCCACATTGGTGTTGTGACGTGCAATGCAAATGTTATATGACACATCATTCAAAATGAATCTCATGTTAAGGGCGAAATCAAACCTCGATGTTTTCTTGCTCGATTGACATCCCTTCTGATTGATTGACAAAGAATCGATTCAGATCCAAACTCTACGGTGAAAGGATGACATAGGGCATCTGCAGTGATTCTAACCCTGAAAGAGGAGATATGACGTGTTCTTCTTGCAAACTACGAGCGGCGAGGGAATCCTTATCGACTGTAGGATCCCTCAAGTAGTTTTCAGTGGGGACCTCTCGGGCTGGCTCTCCTTCTATTCTCTTCAGAGATTTCTCAACAGGAACTGTCTCCCTTTCTCGATGTTCGAACTTCCAGCGTTTGGCTTCTCGACATTCAGCCTCTCGAACTCATGTTTTGGAAGTAGGTTTCTTTGGGCCAAGATTCTTTTGCTCCCCAAGTGAAAGATGGGCAGAGGACTCGTCGACCAAGGGAGTTGTCTTGTTATCTTCTGGCTTTCTTTTTGTTGAAGACGCTTCACCCATAATAGAGGCAATCGACTCGGTTCCTTCTTTATTGGGTCCCATGGACCTGCTATCATTAAGGAGAGCATATTGATGAAGATGTTGGTCAGACAAACACTACCAAAACCACCGCTACATGAACTCTAAGTTGATCAGTCGCCTGTATCTTTCCTCAAACACCTCCCCTTCAGGCCTTGCGGGATAATCTCCTATTAAAGGAGAGAGAATTGAGGATAAAAAGATAGAAAATAGAGATTCATTGAAAATTTTCAAATTGATGAATGGGCTTACTGCATTGGAGCCAATATCGGGCACATCCCGGCTGTTCCCTGATCTAGAGCCACTCCCGCTTGGATCACCCACTTTACTGGGAATATCCTCAATAATCTTCCAACCTCGAGCAGACTCAAAATAAAGAAGGGAAGGAGATTGTTTCTTGTTACGTTTGAAATGAAAAAAGAAGGTTAGGTCATCAAAGGTTAGAGGGTACCCCAGACATCTCATAAACAAGAAGTACATGGATAGCAGGCTACCGTAGGCTATTGGGTGAAATTGCATTGGGGCTAAGTTCATGCATCGCAGGATGTTGACAATAAATGGATGAAAAGGAGGAATGACTCCCACATTACACATCGGGAGAGACATCGCCGTGTAACCCGTTGGGGGATTATGATGTCGATTAGTGTCTTGTGGAAAAAGAACATCCGTAAAGGGAATCTTGTGTTTAGCCATCAAATTCTTTAACCGCTTGTGGGTTATTTCAGACTCTAAGGCGTCTGGAGGGTTTCTCAAGATTTCAGTCCCTAAAAGCATGTCAGGTGCTATCAGAGCTGGATCCGTAGCATTTAATTCAACCTCCACTTCAGGAAGAGCCGATGCTTTGTCGATTGGTTTTGAGGATTGTTGTTCGAATTTGACTCAGAACCGGTCGAGGACCCGGAAGAACTATCGACCCCGGTGGAAAAAAGCGAGTCCTTAGCCGATTCGTGCTTGAGATTGCCCCGTGTCTTGACCATGACTGATTAAATCGTTGTCGATTTGAAATAAAAGAAAGAAGTCAGATTCAAGAAGAAATTAACTTTGTTCAAACCATAAAATGGCCGGAAACTTCATCACCCGTATGAAATAACTAGGTTAACAAGATACGACATCATTCAGGGATTGCCATAACCAAATCGAATCCGAGATTAGGTTCGCCAGAGGCCACCGTAACGCCATCAATTCAGGCGATTCGGCGCTGGCGACCCTGATCACTAACCTCACGGGGCCCAGATTATGGCGAAGTAAAGAAGGGGGGTCTAATGCCGAGACGACGTTGATGTGCGGAAAATGATATGAAGAAAGGATCTTTACCTAAGAAAGATGGGTTAATGTGAAGGCGGCGACTGGTCTTCAATCTTTCACTTTGAGCGATAAAGTAATCTTTTGCAATAGAGGAAATGAGGAAAATGGGATAAAAAGAGATTTTCCCTTTATGATATGGTAAGAAGGCTATTCAGATTCGATTGATGTGACCCTCAGGCCAGACGTGGCTGACGTGTAAAGCGAATTGTAAACTAATTAGGGTCAGATAATGAGATAAATAACAGTAAAACGTCATTACTATCTGAACCCGTTGGCATCCCCGAAGCAGCTTACGGATCCATTGCAGATTTCAAGATCCGTCAAATGGACTACTCGGCCCAATCTCTAAGACTTTCTGATTGAGATGAGAAAGTTTGTTCAGGTCATATGCTCGCAAAGTATGTTTTGTTTCCAACACACCATAATTTGGGGGACAAAGTGTTGATGGGCCTTTCAGGCAGCCCATCAAGGCGTAATGGTGCAGCAGAATCACACCTGAGATGTTCGATTTGGGCCAAGCAGTGAGGTCCAACGTCAAAGCTCTCTTCCCTTATAAGATGCAGCTCAGGAGAAGCCTGGTATGGCTTAAGCACGATCAACAACGTTGCATTTAATTATGATCTGAAAAGCTTGCCTGAGGAATAGCTCATCGTAGATTTTTTCTTCTTGAAAATAATCCGGATTATGCGGATCAGCTACCACTTCGCGTCGATAATCTAAGGAAGACACCCATTATTTGGGAGAGACCGACTCATTCAATAGTACCTATTCTTGAGGATCTTACAACACGTGTTCAGGATGGTCGAATACTGTATCACCTATAAATACCCTTTCTTAGTTCAGAAGGGGGATCTTCTTTTCTTTTTTGGGTCAAGAAGAGAATTATGAAAACTTTAACTGTTTGTAGTCTTAACTCCGAACCACTATAAATCTATGTGTGATTTTTTTCGTTTTATGTTTTTATAACTATTGATTTTCATTTAATCTCTACACAACTCTCTCTTTTGGTGTTGTACCAATTTTTGGTGTTTATCCTATTTTATAACATTATCGTGTGTAGCGCACGGTTTACACATTAGTATAATATTGCAGTGCAAAAGCAGTTGGAGATGCTATAACAATACATACAGAAACAAGAACCACAGGCCCACGGCTTGTGTACAGTGTACTATATTCCACACGCATATCACATTTTTTGTCCGTTGGATACATTTAAAGCTGGGGATGATAATAAAATAAAATAAAGCAAAGGCAAATTGGAACTTTGAAATAAAAAAGATACAAAGCACACATTCAACGTAAATCTATTCCAAAACAATAAATAAAGGCTAGCAACAGTTACCTGCTTAACTAGCTTCATGCATTTAGAAATAAAAGTCCGCGTGGACTTTACCATCTCTTTGGATCATTTCTTCAAATCTGATCCTCCTATATATAAAGCTTGTGTTCTATTTAGAGAAATCAATCAGTACACAAACCAAAACATAAACAATATTTCTTCAAGGATGTCATTTGAGGGAATAGAAGTACCATCATTCTTCCTATGCCCAATCTCTCTCCAAATAATGAAAGATCGAGTGACCCTCCCTACAGGCATAACCTACGACCGCCACAACATAGAGACCTGGATCTTCACAAACAAACACAACACCTGCCCTCTTACAAACCAGCCCTTACCCTCTGATTTCGACCTACTCACCCCAAACCACACCCTACGTCGTATGATCCAAGCCTGGTGTGTTATCAACGCCAGCCATGGCATCCAGCGCTTTCCCACTCCCCGTCCCCTCATCACTAAATCTCAAATCAACGATCTCCTCCATGGCACCGACTCTGGCTCTCTTTTGGCTACCATTAAAAAGTTGAAGTCCATAATCACTGAGAGCGAGCACAACAGACGGTGTGTCCACTCGTCCGGAGCCATCCAATTCTTAGCCTCCGCTGTACAAAAACACTTAGAACATGAGCACGTAGTTGATGAGGCGCTCAACGTGCTTCACTCCCTTCAAATGTCCGACAAGTCACTTGATGAGTTGTTACAAAATAATCCAGACTTCGTCAATACATTGACTTCTGTTTTGGAGCGTTCGGGCCTCCAAACTCGAGCGTATGCGACTATGTTGCTTGGGTCGATAATTGACAGAGTTCAGCAGCTGAAGGGAGTAAAAGAAGGGTTGATAGTAGAGATGATGAAGGTCGTGGAGGATAGAATAAGCAACCAAGTGACCAATGCAGCTCTGCATGTGTTAAATATAGTGATATCGCATGGGAGGAATAGAGTAAAGGCAGTGGAAGGAGGGGCGGTGGAAGTGGTGATAGAACTGTTGATGGATGAGAAGGAGAGGAGGATGACGGAGATGGCGCTGGTGGTGCTGTCAAGGATGAGCGAGTGCGCGGAGGGGAGGGAGAAGATAGTGGGGCATGGGGCTGGGATAGCCATTGTGTCAAAGAAGATGGTGAGGGTTTCCATGGTGGCTAGCGAGAGGGCCATAACGGTGATGTACAATTTGGGGAAGTGTTTGGCGACGAAGCAGGTGTTGAAGGAGATGGCTGAGTTTGGGGTGGTGAGCAAGCTGTGTTTGTTGATGCAGGTGGATTGTGGGGTGAAGAGTAAGAAGAGGGTGAAGGAGCTGCTTGCTTTGCATTCAGGGGTTTGGAAGGATTCTCCTTGTGTAGCTTCTGCCTTGAATGTTTCTTATCCCTGCGACCTTTAGATTTCTTTTTTTGGAAGTGACTGCCTAGCTGTAGATTGATTTTGATCAACATTCATTCTTTTGTTCATTTGTACATCTGTAAATGATAGAATATTTGAATACTAATTTATCATGCAAATTTCTATCTATGCTGTAGTTATTTTTAGTACTACTTGTTGGAGAAATCAGATTTAAAATTTGATGAAAGGCAATGTTAATTCGCTTTGCACATACAGATGCTAAAATGTTGAGTACATTCAAGACTTTACAATCAGACCATTTTATCATTAAAGGTTGTTAGTAGCTATGAGTACATTCAAGACTTTACAGATGATAAATTGAGGATCTCCAACTGTCGTAGTAATTATAGCATCCAATATTTTGGCAGTTGGATTTATTAATCTTGAAAGATTAATAAATTCAACCCCAAAAAAAAAAAAATGTGTGGGAAATATGAATAATTAAAATATTGTGCAGCTGTGATAATTTTCTTTTCAAGTAACAGGAAAAATGCATGCATTTAGTTATCAAATGTCTAAAATTCTCAGGCTTTTATCAAACAAATTAAGTTTCCTTCCTTGTATCTAACTGAGCTCAAATTTTAACAATCTGTCTTAAACTTCGGTGTCTTACTACAGAAATATGTAAGTACTATTTGTAGTTTTATACTACGTAGCTAGCCTTAAATAACAAATAGTGCTGAATATATAGCACAGGATTGATATTTGAATCATGTACTGAAGATCTTGTGTGTAGATTTTTGTTGGAAAATGATAAACTGGGCTGTAAAAATATTGATGCTAGCAATTTTCTATTTAGAATGAAGCTTGCCACCGTACTCAAAATGGTTTTTGTCTAAAGTGCGAATTAGGCAAAATGTTTTAATTTACGGAGGTACTATTGTAATTTTACAGTAAAACATGGATGCGTCTTAGCAAATCAAGCGCCTATTATCATTATCATTTCGCACAATCTAACATACACAATTTCGGGTATATTAGCAATTTCTTTAGAAAAGTTGCCAATTCGGTAACACCATTATTTCGTTTTTCCTAACACGCACCATGATATGCGTAAATAAAATCTCGTTTGATTCTACATTCACAGCTTCGTGGAATATGGGTTAGTTAATTGATATAGTTGACTCCATTCCTAACGTGGTAGGAACTTTGACATATCAAATTGGCCATAAAAGAAACGAACCAATCATGTGTATTATTATAAGAAAATCTCTACATGCATAACTCTCGTGTTAGTTCAGCCGTCAAATAATTGTCAGCTGGTGGGTAGATAGCTTTCGGGTTGAATGGTCAACTTGCAGTTGCATGTATATATTAAGCTTAGGTCAAAATAAATAACGCATGCATAAATTGATCTGGCATGCAGTAGCATTTTGACAGTCAGAACTCAGAAGTAAGCAATTTGCCTGTCAGGACTAGGGTAGATATTTTCTGCAACTAAAATATCACACCATGCACAGTCCGACATCCATTTCACAATTATTTCATTTCTATATTCCGGGTAACTTTGAAAAAACTAAAGAAAAAGTCTATTTAAACACAAATATTTAACATAAATTGAATGACATAAAATCTCAAGTATTAAATTAGTCCATGATTTACGTTTCTCATATAAAGACAAAGTGTCAAACTTTTGTGTTTAAATAGTTGTTGTCTAAATGAAATAATAAAATTCAAAAGCAATATATTTCAAACCTGAAATGTGAAATTCATATGAAAATTGAACAAACGAATAACGTGCGCTTTGTGTGTATGATATAAACTTTCAATTTAATAAAATAATAAATTAGTATATTTTATTATGCTAAAATATACATAATTTAAAATATAGTTATAAAAAAACGGATAAACAATTTTCAAATGCTGATGTTTCAATATCTACATTCGCATTCGTTCAATATTAATTGTTTATCTGTTTTTTGGATAATGACGCAGATCGATTTCAAATTCTTTGGATGTCTATTGGCAGGTCTATTAAACAATAACTGGGTTAGAAATAGAAAAAAAATATAAAAAATGGCTACAAAAGCCACCTCATGCTATATGCAACAGCGGCCTATATTTTTTAAGCATGCGACGGCTTGCCTTTTCATGCCGTCGACTCTCGTGACTCAAATTCAACCTAATTGGCACCGCTTGCACGTGTAGATAATTGTTAGAATCGAGCATAACTTTAATATAACCCGACGCGGTTCGGATCTAATACAATTACTGGTTTTTCATAATGTCAAAATATAGGTGTTTTTGTTATTTGTATAACCTTTCCATACTTTTGGGCTTTTTTGCTAAGTTTGGTCTTCTCTCTGTTTTCCACTATAATAATTTATATCTTTTACTTTAGTTGCAAGGTTGGTAACGTCACTATCCATTTGTAGGTTAACATTGTTTGTGTATAAATTTTACAAATATTAAAAGTTTGAATTGTACTTTTGACATATTATTCGTTTGGTGTATGGACATTAACCAGACGGCTTGTATCGGTTTTGAAATAGTTAGGTTGTTTCGGATTTTGTTCATTTGACCTATTTTTAGCGAGGAAAAGATTTCTGAAACATATATAAACAAAGCTTAAAACAGCAAACTATGCTATGTTTCATGCTACTTCTTTTCCTCCATCTGATGTCATTTTCCTCGATGGATTCAGCTAACATACATTAATTAATGCCGTTATGCCCACTAGATCCATGAGAGAACCAGTGAGATTTAGCTTTGAAGTATTTAATTGTGGAACATGAAATGCCAACTGCTACTATTTAATTTTCCGATGTGTGACATCCATGCGCATTGGTATTATTCTACTCAAAATTATAAGATTACAAACTGATCCTTATCTATAAGTATCACTAGCAGAAAATGTCACAAATAGCGGATGGATGGCTGCGACGATCACAATAGCTTTGTAAAGACATTTTCGATGCCTGATTATTTTAAACAAACGCAATGGCATGCATTTCGCGCGTGGGTTGTTGTTTTTAGAATATCATTGTTTTACGTTTGTTTGCACATGAATTGTACGAATGTTGCATAATTTATAAACTACCACTAAAAAAATAGAAATATAAAACAATAAAAAAAATAAAATAAAAAATTTGAACAAACAAGTAGTGCGGATACAATACAATAAAATTTGAATCTTCCAACGATTACGTGTTTTCTTAAAAAAAAACAAAATTAATGGTTTGTTTAAAAAGAATGTTGAATATGTCAAACAGTTATGCTTTCGTGACCACAATTTGGGGTTGAAAGAATCAAACAAACACATTTTTAAAATCTTAATTTTTTTTTTTTTAAATTCAGTACGTTAGAGAATGATGACAATATCAAGAGTAATATGAGTTGCTTAACATTTTTTTGTCTACGGTAGCTTGATTGCATTATATATATATATATATATATATATATATATATATATATGTGTGTGTGTGTGTGTGTGTGTGTGTGTATTGCAATACATTTTATGATCCTGGCCTTTCAAATGAGCAGACATAGTTATCTATGTCTTCTACTATATTGAATTTATTCACTTCCAGGTTTATGATTTTCTAGCCATAATTACAAAAACTCCAAGATTATTAATTATTTGGAAATTATATTTTCAACTTCCCCTCTTAGTTTGCAATTTTTAGTCACTACAAGAAAAATACTTCATTGCAACAAGCTATTTGCAACTGTTGACACACGACAGTTGCAATAAATGATATTTAGCAACAGACATTTCATAGCTGTTGTAGTATATGACATTTAACAATAGGTCTTTTCTTTCTATTGCGAAAAACATATTTTTAGCAACTGGACTTTCTTTCCAGTTGCAAAAACATACTTTAACAACTGCACTTCCATAACAATTGTAATAAATATATCATTTGCAACTACGCTTCCAAACTTGTTGCAAAAAATATCTTTCGCAACTGTATTCACTACTTGCAATAACTGTATATTTTAACAACTGGTAAGCCCAGTTGTGAAAAACATACTTTTAAAATTATTTTTTCTCCACCTTCGGTAAACATAATTACTATTAAATACAAAAGTACGAAGTAATAAGTAATATTTAGTTATAATATAATAGGAATTATGTAATAATAATTAATTAATATGAATTAATACTTTAATAATTTATCATGGTTAATCATGAAGTAATAAATAGTAAATAAGAATTTATATTTTAATAATTACAATTAAATAATTAATATTCAAAATTAACAATTAATAGTTTATAAATTTTATATTTAATAACTAGTAATAAAATAAAGTAATTACGAATTAGTATTTTATATGTTGTAATTAACTATAAATAATTGTTAATTAATAATGTCCATAAAAAATTTATAACCAATAATTAAGAAAGATATTTAATAATTAATAATTAACAAGAAATATTAATAATTAAGAAACAATAATTACTATTTAGTATTTTATAATTATATATGATATTTAATACTTAAGAGAATTAAAATTTTGAAAATTTCTTGAATAAATTAAAAGTACCTATGAGCTATGACATAAAATATACTTTCATACGCACTTATTATTTACTATTTAATATAATAGTTGATAATTATATAAAATACTTAATATTTAAAATGTTATAATTAATAATAACTAAATAATAAACATATTTTTATACTTTTATAGATTTATAATTGTGTTTTTCAACTAGCAACGAATTTTATAATTTTGTATGATAAAGTATTAAGTTATCTATAAGCTCCAAACCACTTTTTTGACTTCAAAACCAAAATTTGGGCTCTAAACAAACTTCCGACACTCTATAGTTTTAATTCCCGCTTTCCAAATGCAAATTAAATTATATGTTCCCCTAAATCCTCAAATTTGCCTTCAATAGCACAACCACAATAAATAATCACTTCATTCCCTAAACTCCCCTCTCCACATGTCGAATCCGCTTTTCCATAATGCAACCACCAGATATAATCACTTCGTTCCCTAAACTCCTCCCCCTCCATATGTCAGATCCGCTCTTCGGATCGAATTTATAATTTAACCAATATTAGCGGACATTACTACAAATCTGCGGTTTTCTGTCACGCATTCAACGTTGTTACGGCATCACTAATTTTTTTAGTGGTGTGATATCGACACCGAATGCATGACAGAAAAACAGGGGTCGCTAAATCGTTTGACATCGTTAAGACATCACAAGATGGGAGTCTTCATGGGGTCGCTAATGTTAGAGAATATGCCAAGAGATATGCCAGGGAATATGCTATAGAATTAAGAATATGTTAGAGATAAGGATAAAACATGTTGTCTCTATTTGGTATTGCATTAATTTGGAGTTATATTTGGTATCGTATTGATTTGGGTCAATATTTGGTATAGAATTATTTATTATAATTGACCCAAATATGCTATTTTGGATAAGGATAAACCACCATCTATAAATAGAGGCAAGGTTTAGCTTTGTAAATCAATCAAGCATCTTTTGTAATATTAATCTTGTAATATCAATCAAGTAATCAATATAAATGTAGTCGTTCATGTTTTACTATTTTATCTCTGAATCAAATTATAACATGGTATCGGAGCTTGGTTATACAGAGAGATAGAGAGAGGGTTGATGTTAAGTAGGTAAAAAAGGTTTTCGTTCGGTTTTCCACTGCCTCCTTAATCAGTTCGCTTGTTGTCGCGGATCTGTTATTTTCTTCTTCTTCTTACTTCTATCGTTTCTTCTTTTTTAGTTTTGAGATTTGTTATTTGTTGGTGGTGATTGTAGTAGACCAGCATTGTTGGTAAAATTGAGATCTATTATTTGTTGTTGGTTTAAAAAAAAGAAAAAAAAAATAAAAGGAAAAAACTTGTTTTGAGTTTTGTTGAATTGTAATTGGTGAAGTGCAAATGATGTTTGTGTAATTGCTTGGGGTTTGTTGAGTGGAGATGATTGTAGATGAGGATGCCTTGAAGTGGAAGGTGGATGGATGATGCCATGAAGGTGATGAGAGTTTGGTGGCTTTGGCCGAGAGTAGTGTGGTTTGTGAGAAGAGGTAGGTAGTTTACTTTGATTGATTAGACTGTTTGGTTGTGAATTATGTGGAGGATCAGATTGGCTGTAGGAGATGAAGTATGCTTTTGAATTGCACTGTTGGTAGGAGTGATGAAATCGGTTGATTAAGTTGTTAGAGAATAACATTAGTTTGAAGTTATTTATTGTTCGTTTGATGTCTATATCGGTAACCCTGTTTATTAGGAGGGCAATTTCCGTTGATTGAAGGTGGTAGGTGGTACTATAAGGTATGTTTGGAGGATGAAAACATATGTTGATTCATCCCTATTGATTTGGTCTTGTTTTCGTTTGATATGTTTGGGGGATGCAAACTCATCCCATTTTGGTTTATTTTGTTTTCTTTATATTTTTGGGGGATGCAAACATATAAACACATCCAGGACCAGTTTTATCATTTGGCCACTCAGATCTTTTGCTTACCGATCATACTGAATATTGTTGAGTTGTCGTTGAGTATTTGGTATTTGGTGCTTGGAGTTTGGTGTTACTCTGTAACAATAGTGAAATGGTTGCTCAATCTTGCTACTCTTCACTCAATTTGCAGCTTCTATTTGGCAAACTCACTTTTCCGCATCTTGAGTTTGAGGGGGGATGTTAGAGAATATGCCAAGAGATATGCCAGGGAATATGCTATAGAATTAAGAATATGTTAGAGATAAGGATAAAGATATGTTTCATCTATTTGGTATTGCATTAATTTGGAGTTATATTTGGTATTGTATTGATTTGGGTCAATATTTGGTATAGAATTATTTATTATAATTGACCCAAATATGCTATTTTAGATAAGGATAAACCATCTATAAATAGAGGCAAGGTTTAACATTGTAAATCAATCAAGCATCTTTTGTAATATCAATCTTGTAATACCAATCAAGTAATCAGAAAAAATGTAGTCGTTCATGTTTTACTGTTTTATCTTTCTTTCTGAATCAAACTAGTGAGTATCCCGTGCTTCGCACACGGGTAGTGTTTAGTTTATGTTAATGATGTATTTCAAAGAATAAAAGTAATGAGGAGAGTAGGGTGCTGAATGGTTTCGATCGCCTGCGTTGATACTGAAGTTGATGAAAATATTAAGCAAAGTGTTTCATATGGTTGCATCTAAGTGTATAAATTTTTGAAATAAATTTATTCTTGGATCAAAAACAGATACATGAGTAAGTAGAAAGTAGGAATTTTTATTTGTAAAGTATGACTGGAAAAGAATTATACGGTGGATTGGTTGCTGACTTGGTAAAGTAACAACCATAGGTAGCAAATACAGCTGGCACATGTTTGACGTATTTCGAAGGAAGCAGTGAAGCATGTGTATTTTTTATATAAAGCAAGCTGGGATAAACTGTTGAAATAAAATAACAGTTATATTGAAAGGATAATTGAAAGTATAGCTGGGTAGTAAAATAATATAGTTTAAAGAATAAACAATCTGAACCGCATATTTGGAAATCCATGTCACAGTACAGCAAAATCATAGAAATGTAATGTTTGCAATGGATATGTAAGGATGAAGAGGTGAATGAATGAAATATAGATATAGATTGATATAAGATACAACAAAGAATACATGGTTTCTTCAACAAATGTTTGAAGAATAACAATAAACACACATAGGTCATAAGGTAGAACAAACCAAATATGTTGTCTTTAAAAATGAAATTAATGCCAAGTTATACAATTACTTAAAATAACAGACATGGGACGTAGATGAGAGTAATGCAGCAGGGAGTGAAGCTATTTTTTGGGTCTTTTATCCCGAGTCTTCGTTAACGGTGAATCAGACGCAGTTCTTTTGTTGTCCAAGTCCTAAGAAGAGAATTAAATAATAAAAAATAAAATTAGTCGTAAATGTTTATAATTAATATATATTTCTTTTTTAGCATATTAATAACATGAAATGTTTGGCTTGTCATCAATTAGCAGTTACACGTGTCAGGTTTGTGAAGGTTGAAAAAAATTGATCATCCTTAAGTCAGTAGACGGTATTGAGAATCATAAGCCTAGTATGAAGTTCATTTAAGTACTGGCAATTGTCCAAAAAACAAATGTGATGACACTTATGAGTACAAAAGGAAGAACAGTAAATAAATGGATATAAACCACGCAGGTTCAAGGGGGATATTGGTAATAAAAGATTAGTAAGAAATGGAAGATTCGTCAACCTTTCTAGCTTAATTAATGCTGATGAATTTGTTTGCCTAGGAAGCAGATCAAAAGAATAATTCATGTTTTAGTTTGGGTAAGAAAATGGCTGGTATAAAAATTTGATATGCACGCTGAATAATTGAAGAAGTGTTGAATGTTGTGAAAAAAAGTTATTGCTAACGCTTGCTTTCATGTGATTTTGAATACTTGTTGAACATGAAAATTTGATGTAAAATTAATGATCATGGTATTTAATGTTTGTATTTTATACCTTTATCACAATCCCACGATTTGGACCCTTTTTTGCTTGAATAATGTCAGATGCCAAATGTTTTGGTGAAACAGTTTCCTGGAAGCAAAATATAAAATATTAATTTGTATGGGTTGAATTGTCGTTCTAAGTATATAGTGTTGGAAGACTTACCTCAATCATCTTTTGCTTTCCTTTGTCAACGGTTGAGTTTCGTGTAATGGAAGTGTTTGTTGGTGATTGAAAATCTGGAGTGGAACTAATTTCGCTTGGTGGAGTTATCTATGGCAGTAGAAATCAGATAATATAATGGTAAAGGGCGAAGTATTGAATGTTAGTGTAATTGCAGCGTAAACGTACCTGGGTTTGCACATCTGCCGCATCAGTCATATGTTTCTTCTTTGAAATTTTCTTTGCGGTAAAGTAAATATCAGTAGTGTTTATCTCACGATTGCTTGGTTTGAACTCCACCACAGCCTCAGAACCGGGAATTTGATTGAATATGTTGTCAATTTTGTCAACTCCATTCAACTGGAGATAGAATGGAAAAAAAATGTGTGTGTTTGTAACGCTTAAAAAAATGTAAAAAAGTAAGGGAAAAAATAGTGTACTGTAAGCATGATGACAGGATGAAATCATCCATGCATGGTGTAACGTAAAGTAGCATAGGGACAATAAAAGTAAGCATATAGGTCTGCGTTGATGCCAATAGTACAGCTGCAAGAAAGCATATGAAGAAAAAAAAAGTAACAGTACCAGTAGAGTTGTACGTGTTACGTTATGCGAAATGTAAACGTAGGGCAGAATAAAGTAAGGTTATATTGCATATATGCAAACATACATAGAAGCATGTTAAAAGAGGAAACAAAGCGTTAAAATAATAATGAAGGAGAGAACAGTGACAAAATAATGTCATGCGTGTGATAACGTGAGATAAGGAATGAGCGATTCAATGAAACATATATGAACACATGGATCGACGGATGTACAGTGTAATGAAAGAAAGAAAAAAAAAAATGGACGTGTGTGTACTGTCAGTGGTAGAGCATATTATAGTAACATAACTTGCATCATAAGACAGTCGTTTGTTATGTATAAATGTGGGTAAGAGTGCAAAAAAAATTGTACCGATTTGTAGATAGCAAGAAGATCGTCAACGTTATGGCCTATAACAGCTTCAGCTTCGTTGCCAAAAGCAGTAATAGTTGTAGTCATGGTGGAGTCCATAATATCCAAATTGACACGATACCTATGTTATAGTGTGAAAAGCGTAGTACGTTTGAAAGGGCGTTAACTAACATACAACAAAAAGTTGCAAACCTATTTAAAGGATTTGGCGTCATTTTATGGCAACCCGTGCAGAAAAATTGAGTCCCGTCTAGTCGAACTGAGGATTTACAAAGCGGGCAAGAAAGGTAGCTCCAATTAGATGTAGTTTTCACCTTAACTATAGTGACGGGAATAACATAAATTTTTCCCTGTAAGAGAACAACGGTTATTATAGCGGTACAATAGCATACAACAGTCATGAGAAGTTATTTCAGTAAATTAATTAAAACATGCCCATCCAGATGATATGTTCAGGTAAAGAAAATAGTAGCATGCACGTGTAATATGATTACTTGTAACATAATTGTAAAGTTTACATGCACAATGCAAATAAACGAAGTTCCACGTGGGCCAGATAGAAGTGGTTATGTAATATATAGTGTTAAACATGGTTTTACGTTTAAAATAAGAAATGAAGTGGAAAAAAAAAATTTATGGCATGCATTGAACGTAGAGAGTAAGTACCCGACAATGTCCTGAACGAACTTTGCTCGTAAATTGGGACAGTGTGGAATCAACATGTTGATGCTCGTCCAAGTCTGGCTTTATGCCATGCTCAATGTAAATAATTTTTTGGTCATCATCAAGTTTGCACCTTGTTAGAAAGGGAGGTAACCAGTGTGAGCGCATTTTAGTTTGGAAAGGTTATTGAATTGGAAAAAAAAAAATCAAAAGTGGAGTAGTAGGTACCGTGTAGTGATGCCAACTAATTGAGGAGAATCAATATTGAAATAAATCTTAGTTGCTTTTGTTGCGTTATAGGTAAATGATCCTGTTGCCAACAACGGTAATTAAGTCAAACAAATTCAACATAACTGATTGGGTTGTATGCGAAACAAACGTACGTCCATAAGCTGAAACAGTCAATGAAGTGATAACAATGGTTGGAGAATGGTCGAATTTATCCATGACTGTCTCGTCAACTATATCTCTTTGGTCACCCCAGAAAGAAACCACAAATTTTCCACTGCATGATTAGATACGGTAATTTTGAAGAAGAAATCTAAAGGTTTTTCGATGAATACACTGGCATGAATAAAATCAAACCTATCGTTTTCCACATGCAACTCCCGTTTAATAGATTGAGTTCCTTTTTTAGTCGTAACATTGAAAACGTTTGTAATTGCATGCAACAATCCACCAAGATCTATTAAAAAAAAAATTGCAGCGTCATATTTGACATCACCTTGTAGGAGAAGTGAGAGGTTAAAAAGTAAAAGTCAATCACCATACCAGTGAGTTGCACAATTTGGTATAGCCTTGTAATGAGCGTGGATTCATCAGCAAAACCAAATTTGTATCGAGGTATATCGTCCAAAGCTTCATTAACCTTCACAACTTGGGTATCAGGTCGTACAATTATTATCCATTTATCATTTACGGTTCTATATGTCTTGTCAGCCTCCTGTACGTTAAACCGTGTGACATCATACACCGAAGACTCCTCAAATGTATTATCAAATTGATGCAGAATATGTTTTCGGATTGACACCTCTTTTTCATTTTCCTATTAAATGTGACGACGAAATAAAATTATAGAGAAACGAATAAAATTATTGGGGGTTGTACTAAAGTATATAATCAGTTGAGAAGAAAATACCTTTGAATCCAAAAATTGCATGTTGATGCCGTACATTTCATGTGTTGCTTGACTGATCAATTTCCACAATCTACCAACTCTAACTCTAACAGTATTCCAGTTGGTACCGAAAACCACTTCGGAAAGCAAGATTGTGTTTGCATTCATAACGAAAACAGGATGTATAAGAATCCAAGTCAGAGCAGAAACTTTTGTTGTTGCGGGATAGTTAAATTATATATTATGGGGAATGCGGAAAAGTTGAAGAAAAAAAGTAGAGCAACCGTTTTGGTTAGGAATACCCCACTACGAAACAGTTGTATGAAAACGTGAAGTACTGATGAGAATAAGCATGTACGGCTTTGTAAAATTAGGTGTACACGTGGACGCATACAGCTCTAACGGTTGTTGCATGTGAAAAAGAAAGAGTGTCTATTATTCATGAGGGAATGTTCACCGCATATAGTATGCCATATTACCTTCTGAAATGTTGAAAGGATAGTACTGGACTGACTATATATTTGTGAATTTACGTGCTAACTATTGGAATGTTAATGATCAGCCAAATGTAAAGGTGCATATGTCTTATTTTTTATGGCAACTGTATTATTATTTAATTAATGATTTTTTTTTTCTGGCTAGTCAAAGTTGTAGCGGTGAATGGCTACGAAAAAAAAAAAATCTAACACTCGTCTGTATTCGTATCTGAGATTATGGAATATTTTTGTTATCGAAGATGCGAGTACGGATATCCAACGATTGAAAATCCTTTTGGTTGTGGATATGTTTATAGCGGTACCCGTATCAAAAAAAAAAAAAAGAAGAAAAAAAAAAATTATTGTGATTTGTTTATGTAACGTGTATGTGTGTGTAATGTTTGATTTACTTCTACTTACTTTAATTTACAAATTTTGTTGACATAAATATGTTAATATCAATAGTTGCAGTACATACCCATCCAAAAAAAAGCGAAGTCTGTATTTGTATTTAGGTAGTGTGCATCATTGTACGTCACATGTCATTATATTCGGTGGTATGGTTACGCCAATGACATAATTTTATATAAGCTTATACGATACTTTGTTTTGTTTTACATACGTATTGAGTTAGTGGTATTATATTTTTGGCACTATACCTTTAAAAATATATTTTGTATCAAATTTATATGACTGAGGTCGTGATTATATCTTTTAACCACACGTAATCAGCTTGTTAAAAAATATTTTTCTACTCAACTTCCAATGCGAGTTATAGATTTGTAAAATCGTCTTACATTATTTTCTACTTTTATTCAGATAAGTTATCGGCTATATTTTGATTAATGTTGCGGATATGTTGGGATAAATGCACTAAATATGCATTTCTGAATTACAAATACAAATAGTTTTGGTTAATTTTCAGATATGTTTACGGGTATTTTGAGATAACGTCACGGATGTGTATGTTTAAGTTTTTGATATAGTTATTTTCAGATATATGTATTCAATACATCGGGTCGAATAATTTAAGATATCCGAAATTATGCATGGATATGGATACATGTACACTGATATTCACGGACACTGCGTAATACGAATACGCAAATTTATTTTCCCATACGGGTACGATTACAACAGTACCCGTATCCTACAACATGCAAGGTTGAAGACAGTTGCGTCTTCCAAAGCGGTATAAGATGAAGCATTTTAACATCTGTACACAGGATGCAAGTAGCATTAATAAAATAGCACGTCGAATAGTATTAGTAATAATATACGTCACTACCCACGTTTGGTGGAGAAAACATAGAATAAAAGTTCAAAGACAATGCATATAATAGTTAAGTGAATATGTGTACGCACAATGTTGTATCAGCAAATTTATGTTTACAAATAGTTTGCAAAAGAATAAGCAAAAACAAATGTACATGGCAGTCTGCGGACAAATACAAACAGGGGAAGTATTTATAGGTGACCAAAGTAAATATTACAAAAAGATGAGAGGACTATAAAGAGTATCCATCTGGGGCTGGAAATGATGCAAGCAACATGGGATACTGATGAGTAATCCTTATGTCCTTTGTCGCTTTTCTTGATTTCCGAGTTTAACCACAGCGTAGCGGATGTGTTTGTAAATGGGCTCCTGTATGCAGGTAAGAATAGGCAGTTAGGTATTGTTTTTGACGGAAGATGCACTTGTAATGCTGCCGATTGTAGACCGTTAAACCACACATACAAAACAGTAAATGTGTGTGTGTGTGTGTATATATATATATGTGTATATATATGTATATATGTATATATATATATGTGTGTGTGTGTGTGTTGATGCGTGTGAAGATAGCGTTATGGATAATTTGACAGTAGTGCTGTCTGCGTAGACGGCATATGTGAGTGTTCTAATCCCAAATAGCGAGAAAACATATATTAATCAGTTAGCAAGTTATCTGAGTTGAATGGTAAACAATAGTTTCAAAAAATTAGAAGGAAAGAAAAAAAAAACCACAAATTGGGTAAATGGGTAGAAAAAAATTGCATGGAACCATAAATTCATAATATCATACCTTTGTAAACTGTTTTAAACCTGTTTGGGGAGAAGAGGAAGGTAGCTTGCTCTCACGATATTAAATCATATGTAAAACAACAACTGTTCTATCTGTTTTACTACGCTGGAAAACCAAATAATGATATACATGTTAGTAGGTAACATAATTTTGTTTGTAAAAGCAATCACAGAACTTAGATTGAGTTAACAAAAATAAGGACATATGTAGGAAGAGGCACCGCACAAGCATCTTAGGTAATAAGTAGTAACTAAAGTATGTACAGTAGCGTTTGAAAAGGAGTAGGACTGACATAGTTTACCACAAATTTTTTTGTTTGACCAGTGCATGATTCAACCTGAACATTGACGCTGTAGTTATAGTAATTCAACAGTAAGGGAAATTGAATCGTAACAACTATCAGCAAGCACAAAAATAATTATTTCATTGTCAAATGTGTGGACGATTATATGGTTGAACAAATAAGTAAAAAAGAGTATTGGTGAATAGTCAGACAGTTCGAGTGAATGAACAGGGAATGCAATACGAAATCATCAGTATAAAGAAGGTGCAAATATAAATGATAGTACAGTGAATTTTGTTTTTTGATTTAAACGCAGCAATGATTTTTACGGGAACATGTATGTCTTATACGTTGTTTGTGTTATTTGTAACCGACTACTTCAGCAAAGTATAGAAAAAAAAATGGGACATAGATAATTTGGAGGCTGTTAAAGTGTGTGGATCATATTTGAATACCAAAACCAAATCAGCGATGAAGACACTAACTTGGGGAACAAACATGCAGTAGCTATTGTCTTGTACGGTTAGCCTTACCTTCAGAAGTTAACACGGTTAAGTAGTGGCAGTGAGAGAACTGGTGATTGTTAGTTTAATCAACATTGTTTATATTATATAGACTTTTCATGTGTAAACGGTCATAAAAAAATGAGGCGACAACAACAGCAGTTGGCTACTGTCATTTAGAATTGGAAAACAAAATAAATAATACATGCATCTACTAATGCTTAAACTTGGAAACAGAATAATACCTTGAATCATTAGCATTTATTGGACACCAAATTGACTGCCAGGTTTGTTTTTGTGTTGTGCAGTAGGCCCTCTTGAAGATGACATATAGTGAGCAACGTTATTACCATGACATGATATAAACCACGAGAAAAAAATAATGTGCAAACCAAATACAGTAGTCACGTACCTTTACTTCCTTAAATTATCATTCCTGAATGATTCAGTCATCTTGAAAACTTGAGTCGGTATTAAACGTGCCTAAGCAATCATATCATAACAGTGGTACCAAACATGTAGCAGAAAATTATACAATCTGGAAAAAAAAAAGGAAGGAAAAAAAAAGTTAAATGAGAATGTCCAACAGCCGTCGATCATAAAAATATAGTTGGTAAATTGGTAAAAAAAATTAAGAAGGAAAACATACTGATTGAACAAAACATGAGATTTCTGTTGCCGTAAGCTAAGCGTATGTACAAAACGGCCAAAGGGTATACACCCATCTATTGTTAATGCTGAATAATGTCATCCTCTCCTTTTAAATGGAAGGAAAAAAAAAGTAGACAATGAATGGGAAATATTATAATATTCTTTTTAAGAATGCAAACGGCAGTAGTATGAATAATAGTAGTAGACAAATGACATACCAGGAAGATTAACGAAAATCTCTTTATACACAATATTCTGTGTGTACGTAGGAGGAACATGCTTATGCGGGCCAATTAGCATTTTCAGTCCCGAAAATGACGTTGCTCTTGATATAGCTACGTAGAGTTGACCGTGTGTGAAAACAGGTTTAGGTAAGTATATCCCCACATGTTCTAAGGTTTGACCCTGGCTTTTGTTTATAGTCATAGCAAAGCATACTTTAACAGGAAATTGACGACGACGTAGAATGAAAGGCCATTTCGTGTCAGTTGACGTGAGAACTATTCTTGGAATCAATACCTTTTTGCCAATGTTATTTCCGGTAATAATTTCTCCTTCTACGACCTTGTTCGACAGTTGAGTGACAATTAATCTTGTACCATTACATAAACCCAAATTCTGATTAAGATTTCGTAACAGCATTATTGGTACACCTACCTTCAAACGCACCTCATGGTTTGGAAGACCTGACAATTTAAGTGTGTGTAGAAATTCAGTTGGATATAACAAATGATGGTCTTCAGCGGTATCCGATATAGGACTAATTGAATCTGCACTTAAATACGTCTGCATGTCTCCATGTATCAAACTGATTATGTAAGAGTTAATCTCTTCTACACAATCATTTGTTGGTGAAAGAATACATCTATCTTTGAAATAATCTTTATTTAACATATTATGTTGCAAATCTGGATACGTGTTTTCCACAATTCCACGAATAGGATCATCAGAATGTGGCAAAAGATATTGTTGAGGGATTTGAATCCAACTGGGCTCCTCATCATCCTCTAATGATACAGAAGGTATTTTTCCTTCACCAACATCAAGTATCCAACGTGAAAATTCAGACAGCTTGTGAATCTCATCTACGTTCATGTCGTTGTTCTTTAATCGCATGTTAGTCTTTAGCGTAAAAACTTTGCAGCTGTCCCAAAGCGTGGAGTGATTAATACATGAATGAACAATCATATGCCTCGTACCTTTAGGAACAACGGGTAGCGTCTGCCTGAAATCTCCACCCAACACAACCGTCTTTCCACCAAATATCTGACCATTGAAAGTAGAAGAGTCGTAAGAAACAATGTCAGTCAAAGTCTTCTCAAATGCCTCAAGTGCATTTCTATGAATCATGGGAGCCTCATCCCAAATAATCAAATCTGTATGTCTAAGCAAATCAGCTAAAGATGACTGTTTGGAAATATTACATGTGGAAACATCGTCAAGGGTTATAGGAATTTTGAATTTGGAATGAGCAGTCCTACCACCAGGTAACAGCAAAGAAGCTATACCAGAAGAAGCAACTGCTAGTACAATTTTTCCTTCAGATCTGACACTACTTATTAAAGTGTTCCACAGAAAAGTCTTCCCTGTGCCACCACTACCGTAAACAAAGTAGAAGCCACCAGTATGATTTTGAACAGCGGAAGATACAGATTCGAAAACAAATTTTTGCTCAGCATTAAGTAATGGCAGCAACCGTTCCGTTTCACTCTTCAGAAAATCACAATCGTAATCCACTTCCTCCATAATAAGTTTATTACTATTTATTTCCTCAAGTGACATTTCATGTACATCCACAGACCAAAACTCATGCAAACTCCTGTTGTTTCTATTTAAAATCTTCTCTAGTTTACGTAACGCCTCCGCCTGTAAAACATGAGAATGCATGTCATAATAGGTTTGATGGTTCATCCGCAAACGTTGCCATTGTATATCATCAGCAAGAGACTCCCAGTGCTTAATCCATAGCTGCTTTGGATTGGAAACTTCACAAAAAAGGAGCAAAGTGGCAAACAGTTCTCGTAAACATTTTGCAGTTGACCAAGAAGCAGCTTCCGTTAATGCGTCATCCCATTCATTGTCATCCTCTAGTAACCCGCGCGCAATACATGCATCTTTGAAAGTGTTGTAAACAATGTTATCTACTGTTCTAATATCTTGGTAGCAAGTTGGACCACGAACAACATTGAGAAGCATTCTTAGATAAAACCGCTCGCCCGATGTAGGATGTGCATAGAATATTCTACCAATGCATTCACCGTTCTGCCTCATTTTCCACTGCTTATTAGACTTGACCCAAACCCATCTGGTTGGAAAATCGACATATGTTAAATGCCGAGCTTGATCACACGTCTTGTTAGTTTCTAACCATTGGTTGAACATACTGCGATCTATACCATCTCTATCCTGCACATCAGCCAAGCATTCACTTTCATCAAAATAAACTGTGTGCTCGTCAGGCATGTGGAACGACAGCCGTTCAACAGCTGGTATTCGATATTGAACATCAAACTCGTATATCCTCCAGCTTGCCTCTGAAGCAGAAATGTATCTGCAATCTAAATAAGTTTTAATCTCATCAACTTCATGTACCAAAGTATGCTCAGTGTTTGTGCTATCCTGTATAATAACACTTGCTCTGTCATGTCCTTTATTAATGTACTTGAACAAATATTTAACCGATCTTGCCTTGTTGCATACCTCCACATTAATATGGGCTTGGTATTTGACAACCAAGTCCACATTATGTGGTATCACCCAACCATTGTCCCTGGCAAACCCGTTCGCAGCCTCCGTTGCCACACCATTGTTTCTTCTTCTGTAAATAGGAAAACCATACTTGTCAAACACGGTTTCATTGTTATACTGCTTTGGATAGTGCCTTGAGCACATACCATCAACCATACAAGGACATTGTGGATTTGCATTTCCACATGGACCGTGAATCATGTACTGACAAACCGATTGATAAGCTAATAAATCTTTGGTTTTATCAGGTATCTCAGCGCTGACGATGGAATCTACCTGTCCTGCAGTGTTTGGTCGTTGATCTCCAAATACAAATATAAGAATATGCGCATGAGGAAGTCCTCTTTTTTGAAATTCAATCGTGTACACAACTGTAAAGATAAAGATAAAAGTGGTTAATATATGTAGTACGTATGAAATGCAATTACTATACAGTTAGGTAACACAAGATATAAGAACTTACTTGCTTTAACCTTTCCGAAATGTGATTCAGTCTTTATGTCATGCATCAACTCTAAAAGCTTCATGTGGAAAACACGGGATACAATATCAGGCCTATCTTCTGTTCGTTGTCCCGGAATGGTTGACAAAGCCATCTCGATTTCAGACCATTTTGGATTACAAGTGAAAGTAACAAAGTAATCAGGGGATCCCGCCCAACGACATATAGCCATGGCATCTTGATAATTCTGAACCATGTATCTAGGGACTCCCGTAAACGATGATGGCAAAATAACCTTCTTTCCGATTGTCCTTGCATTCGTGTCTCCAGCAGCAATTGCATCATGAAGACCCTTGTACAATTCACTTCTTAATGTACTTTGATTACTCTTAACCCACATCAGTCTATCCTCCTCAACAGCCGTGTAACTGTCTACCACAAATTGTTGGAAAAGTCGACCTCCTAGCAACAACACTGCACCATCATCTTGTCTACATTGAATAAGATAAGCATAATATTCTCTCATAGTCACAGTTGTTCTTTTAGTTGAGGAACTAACGTCTTGATGTCTATACAGTATATCAGGTCGAAAACCATCCTCGCCAAATGGGAATAGAATTGGATATTGCATGGACATAAAAGATGGATGTTTTTCACTAATCCTCTTCAATATACCATTTCTCTCTTCAACTACAATATCCCTTGATCCGCATGAATCAACATTTGAGTTATCAATTAGTACAGCGACCTCAGAACATGTTGGCAAGTTGTACATTCGTCCATCTTTGTACCGTCTCTCAAGAAGGCGAATGGATATTGGTTGATATTCGGAACGATGAAATCTATCTCTTGCCATTCGGAAAAACTGAACCAAAGGATTACAGGTATCGAACATGGTTATTAAATTTTGAACAATAAGCTCATCCAGTACAGTTGATGAACTTGTACATTGTGATTCAAGTCGATTACGCACTTCTTTGTCTGTGTCGTAGAAATATAATTGTGCAAATTTTGGTTTGCCTGACGTTGGCAACAGCGAGCCAATTCGATGGTGGTTCTGACCATTTATTCTAAAAATATAAGGACCCCCTCCGTTATTTACTGATGTGTCAACATGTCCTCCAATTGAAGTAAAAGCAAAAACAGAATTGTAAGATCGTATGCTATGTCTAAAATGTTTTGATACAGAATCACCGTTGTAATCAAGGAGTCGCATAAGATATTCCGGAGGTTGCTGGAACCTTGGCAGTTGAACCTTTCCTCTTTGACAACAAATGGAGAACAAAGGATTTGCAATACCGCTCCTTTTCACTCTTTCTTCAATCCATACAAGTGCTCCACAAAATGAACAAACACATGTAGGTGGCCCGAAACAATGTGCGGAAAAGTATTTTCCTACAAGTAGACAAATATGTTGCTTTTACAACGCAATGTTAAATGCAGCAAAGGTCAAAGTAAACGCATGATGACGTACGTTGGGATTCAGTTGTGGTTGAATTTTTGTTGTGCGAAAATTCAGCATTGTCAACTGTGTGCATTTTGCAAGTAAATGAGTTCCAAGAGGGAAACGAATCGCGAGGACAGTGCAAAATACCAGATTGTCCTGATTAAGGAAAACAAATTATTACCGTCAATGATAGTATGTATATGTACATACAGGTGCGTGTGTGTATAGATACAGTACGCAGTAGTGATCGCAGCATAGGTGTTGGTTGACAAAACCGGAAAATGATTCTAAATATATGTGAAGAAGAACGGCTTACTGTCATCTAAATTTTGCCATTTTCTATGTTTTAAGTACCGATACCGACAATGACGATTTATCTGGCAAACTGGTTAACCAAAAAAATAGTAATTAAAAAAGAATTGATAAATCATAGTCGAAGGAGATTATATATTTGGGAAACAAAAATAGTTAACCACGTATACGGTTGTTGTTTTCAGCTGTTAGCAATTTGTTCGCATCCTGTTCATGACGTCCGCAAAGAAAAGAAGAAAAATTGTGCAGGGAAAGGTCTAGAAAATCGTGACAGCAGTGGGAACATCGAGACCATCTGGATAAATAATATCGTCTTAGGCGTTTCATATGCAACAGCAGCCTGCATCGGATTTGCGCTGACTTGTATATCTGCAGGAAAATAAGTTGAAAGATGTGAATGAACAACTGTGTTGTTAAAGTTTGCGTGCGTATGATAAAATAATTCGGTAATGCAGCTAGCAGGGTGCAAGTAAACTGGAAGTCGTTGCTGTTTTACAGTGTTACCTCTATTTGAGGGAGGAAAACTTACAGATTTACGACAGCTTAGGGTGTGGGAAGCACTTGTAGCAAAGGCGAAGAAAGTCATATGTAAGAAAATAAGGAAGACGCCAGCAACACCACTGTAAAAAAGTAGATAAAACGAATGTGCACGTGAGTAGCCAATCAATATAAGATGCATGTACGTTGTTAAATGCGTATAAATTGAAGAATTTAATTTGGATCATAAAGTGGATGATTACTGTTAAGGCTCCAGACACTTAAAATGTTGAGTCTACGTAGACGCCTGGTATTTAACTACAGTGGGCAGCATGTTCGCAATGGCATATGCAATTTTGTGGTAGTTTCCAACTTAAAATAGGTAGTGTACCAATGTATTTTGCACTGTAATACCTTTTTTCATGTAAAAATATTTTGGTACAATGGAAGCATTTTAAGTAAAGGATATCATGTCAGATTTGTATTTGTACCGACGAAATCTACAATTTCATATCCAGGAAGTCACAAAATAAAGCATTTTATATCCTGTCTCGTCAGTTGGCACAGTATATGAGGTGACCGAATAAGGAAGTGCTGTCATGTTAATTAAGTGAGTTTATTGTGTCCAAGTCAGCGTTGCATGGTTCCTGGTTTAATAGTTAAGAAATAGATGATTATTGTGGATTTTGTGATGCATAAGTGTGTAGACTTTTGAACCTAAATGAACAAATGATTACTAAAAACAAATAAGGTTGGGTAAAGATGCGAAGGATATATATGTCAGTATGATACACGTAAAAGTTTAACGAAAACTATTTGGCTGGGGTAAATATGTTTTGGCAGTAATAGGTATTATATGCATGCAGATGCAAATCATGTAGCAAAGGATCTCTCAAGTTCAAGTTGAAGAAAAGTAGTATTAAATGAGTCGTAGGTAGGATTTGTCCAAATTGTATTAAATAATCACATAAACTGGAGATCATATCTCAATCACCGAAATCCGATTAAGACATATATTTTAAATGATGTGTATCATGGAATGTGGCATAATATTTCCAAGCAACCAGCATGACTGGGAGGTGTAAATGCATTATTTGCAAGACGCATTAGAATGTATGTATTTTTTTTTTTTTTTTTTTACATTTACTGGACTAAAATTTCTTTTGTACGACCAATGTATTATCAAGTATGCAGTAGCCATGTTGCGCAGTTGATAATACACTGCTAATGTATAACTCGTCTGGTATTAATATCTATGGAAGCTTGTCAAGCTGGTAAAAATATACCATACTCTTCATCTTTATTTCCAGTATGCTGGCCTTTGAACTTTTTATCTTACTCTCAGGCGTTTTTCCACTGAAGCGCATTACCAATGTAATAAGTTTGCTTGTATAATTATACATCTACGTTGTTTAAAAGTCAAATGCTGATCTAGAATTCGAAGAATTGTAAGTCCGCCATGATTGCCATGAGTAATTTAGTAAGTCAACCGTTGTCGATTTTATAAAATTTAAATGATGACGCAGAGTGATTTAAAAAAAAATAAAATATCAAAAGGTAATTAAATAAAATAATATGAAAGGAATATGTAAGTGGCAGTATATTTCAAATTATAGTTGCATTACATGAAGTCGAGTTTTAGGAGCTGTACCACACACATCCAATCCATGTTGTCAATTAGATGGTGACAGATGAATCTTCGTGTGAGCGTAATTATTTCTGTTGATGTGGACGAAGGAACAATGAGGAAGTACAAACATCAGCTAACCGAAGAGACTCTGGTCCAAACAGATTGGTGCGAACAAATTATAAATTGTCCACCAGGTTTTAAAAAATAGATTTAAATATTTTTGGAGGACTATAAATTTATAAGACTGATGGCCAATATTTCATTAAAACTCAATAGATTCAGACAATAAAGTGATATGGTTCGGTGAATCAGTTCTGCTTTTATCGGATAAAGGTGTAAAAAACAGGAAAAAAAAATGGTATGTATGGTGCAGATTATTTTGGCACCCCAATTAACGACATTAAAGATGAAGTAAGGTATGACGTAGAAAACGTAAAATCAATGTCTATTTTTGATTTATGTTCGCAATGTAGAAGCGGAAAGTCATACAAAGCATACTAAAATTCAACGAATTATCCACCGATACCAAACATAGGGGGAATGATCGGTTTACTATTTTGTGAACGGATGATAAATTGTTAATCAATTAGTATTATATTTTACTGTCAGTTACCATATAAGCATCTGTGGAAAAATGAATAAAGAGTCAAAAATGCAGAAAGGAAGATGAATTGCCACAAACCGTCCTTTTCATAATTAAACAGAAAAAAAAATATAGAGGTGTTTGTCAATAAAACCTGATTGAAGAATTAGCTGTAATAAAAACAGTTTTTTTTAAGTTTATCAAGTTAGACATAAGTAAGATACTGCTCTATGTGGACTCTAAAGTCTGCTTTCTTAGAAAAAGGATTAGTATTTATGTGTTATGTTATTTGCATACGTATTCTGTTTTTTGGAACGCGTTTACCATGATGGAGTGTAGAAACAAAAAGGATGTGCATAATATGTTGTGCTGAAAATGCCGATACATGTGTGAAAATCACGTAAACATGTAAACTCAAATGCTGAAGCTTAGCAGTGCTAACGGGATGCATACTAACAGATTACCAGTTATGGAACTGTAGATATTGTGTTACCATGGATATAATTCACCCACATGTGGCAAGCACGTCCGAAAACATTACATAACAGAGATGTCGAATTATTAAACGGTCGAAGATACAGCAGTCATCAACGAAATGGTGTACATATTAAAAATTTCCATCAGAGCTTATGATTGTACTGTACTAAGATATTAATAGTTGGACAATATTGAAAAGTTTGGTATTATGTCTCTTGTCCCCATATACTGTATATTGCACTTGTAGGGATAAGTCAGTGTGTATTATTGTACATTGAAACCAATTTTCTGTTGCCATATTTAATGCAACCATTTCACATTGCGTATGAAAATGGAGAGTGGAAGTTAAATGCTTATTACGGGCTATGTAATACAGATGCACTATGTATGTTCGGACGGATTTTGTATGTGCTGACTAACACAGATACTTTAACAGTATGTTACACCCAATCAGTTAACCGTAGAGGTAAGTGGGATATAAACACACAGTTGTGGTTGTAGGATACTAATAGGCAATGTGTACTTGGAAGAAATGGGCGACGTAATTTGGAAAATGGGTTGCAGAAGTAATAAGCACGGCAAGTGTATTGTCAGTTGTGCATGTGGGAAGAGTAATGATAATAGTGAATAAACAAATCAATGTTGTGCTATTTGGAAAAAAAAATAAGGTACCTTTAGTGTCGGATGATAATATAATCACAGCAGGAAGAGGGATTTATTGTACCTGGTAAGGATAAAATCGGAGAATTATAATTGTATACAATAAGATGAACCGGTATTCGGTTGAAGTGCATTTATAAGTACACGGAAAAGAGGCAGGTTATTCATGTGTACATAAATTAGTTGAAGGACATGAGGCATGGCTAGTAACCCGGGGTTGTTGATGTAATCGCAGGTCATATTGAACAGTTGGGAATGATTGCAATGCAGTAAAGATAAAAAGAGGAGCAAGTTGAAGGTGGAAATAGGTGTGAAAAATTGCGTTAACATAGTGGATTACAGAACAGTATATATGGGAAAATCACTGAACATGAAAGAACTCCGGAAATGGGATGGACAGAAATGGGGAGTAAATGTAAAAGGTGTGAGAACATACCTGAGGAGATGAGGAAATAAGAAGCAAATCAGCAATTAATATCGCCGGAATCGTTGGTGTTACAGCAGGTCGTTTGTCAGTCATGTAATAAAGTTGGAGCAAAAGATGGTTAGGCGGTGGCGAGGTAGGGTGTTTTGACGTGAGCACGGTGTCCGGATGAGAACGATGACGGGAGTAGTGGTGATCTCAGTAGTTGGGGGGTAGCGGAAGGAATAATTGGTGGGTAGGTGGGGGGACCGATTTGGGGGAAGAAGAAATCGTTTTGTACGATGGCGGTTGCTATCGGAGAAATCGTGCAAACATTTCGGAGGTATCAGTTAAAAAAAGGAAGGCCGAAGGACGTAGGTGGTCAGTATTTTGAAATACAGAGCAGTGAGATGTCCACATCAGCCGTGTCATTATTCTGTTTTAATATATAAGTAATAGATTCTAACAGCTAAAACTTAGCAATGCCATTTGGATATGTAGTGTCTACTAGGAAATGAATGTCGTTATGGCATTGTTAGATTTTTAGGAACGCTATAGTAATGCCTTTTGTTTGTTTAAAATAATCATCATTATGGAAGCATCGTAATGCTAGCCTTCCACAATTGAAAATTTGTCGCAGATGAATCTCTATAATTAAACGATATTTTTGCGGTGATAAACTTCTAGTTGTTGCAAAGCTTAGATTCAACTAGATTACAAAACAAATCGTTGCATCTGTTGAAACCAGCTTATGCAAGTTATAGCGATGTTCAAATATGAAATATAACATTCAATGACATTTCATTTTGATCTATAATTTTTAAAACATACAAATACAATCATCAAATTCAAACAATCAATTTTATAATAAAATAATAAATTTCTAAGTTAGTGTGCACTAAGGAAGGATTGCTAACAGACATTTGTATTATATAGTTTCAGAACTTTAAGCTGGTACCATATTTGTATAAGTTCACAAGATAAAAATGTAGTTTAGTGTCGATGCACAAATATACATACTAAGTAAAAATGTGAAGTCTTATAACTTGTATTTTATTTAAGCATGGTCGAGGGTATTTTTAGGGCTGGCCCGACATGACTCGTTGCCCTAGGCAAACATAAAGTTGGAAAAAGCTGACACCGTAAAACTTGTGCAGAAATTAAAAACATACGAAGGCTAGGACTCGAACCACGTTTCCCCAGCGCTTATAAACTCCTTCTACCACCAAGACACACCCAACTTCAGGAATATATGCCATACTACTTATTTAAATAACGATATTTCTGAAAGGATTGAGCAAATTTGTTGCCCCCTCCCCCTCCTCCGGCCATGCTGCCCTAGGAGACCGCCTTGGTCGCCTACCCCTTGGGTCGGGCCTGGGTATTTTCTAACCTGTGAATGGAGGACTGCATGCAAGGAATGTAGCCTATTACATTTGCTTCCATGAGCTAATAGATGACTTTGAACCTATACAATTATGTGAAAATTTGAGCCAAACTGAAACACTTGAATATTAATGATGTAGATAAGAATCACTAAACATTTAAATAAAACATATAAAGGTTTAAGCTCCCATCCGTATGAAAATGAATATATTTGGCTTGAACTGCAATAAGGTATAAGCTCCTATCCATGTTATCTTTCTAATATAGGTCACCCAATTAAGCAAGCAATAGGAATAATAGTTAATATATTCGTAGGAATGCACACTCTTCATCTTTTAATTATAGCAGCTAGTACTACTGGTAATGATACACTATCAATTCTTACTACAACTAGTAACTTGAATCAATAGCTTCAAAATTGCATGAACTATGGTCATACATTTTACAAAGCACTCGTAGATACATGGGAGTAATTATTGTTTGTTGATAACAGTTAAAGACAGTTTGACTTATACTTGTTCTGACGAGATATGTGAGCTATTATACAGCTATATACATAGTTCATGCATATAAAAATCTAAGAAACTACAAAGAACATAGTAAATTGCGACGAAAAAAAAAACGTTGGCGGTCGTCGCTAGCCATTGCAATTTAAGTCTTCGCCCACAGGAAAGCGACGTAAAAAGTGACGGCTCCATCGCTGGCTTAGCAACGGCTTGCAGCGGCAATTTGTCCATGTGACATCAAACATGGCAGGTAGTTTGTTCTCCGGAGAGCTGTTACAAAGCGTAGTAAGTCGTTGCAAATAAGCCGTTACTAGCCGTCGTTTTTCTGGAACCTATAAGCCGTCGCTAGCCATTGCAAATCTTGAAATAATTTTGCTGCACTACACAGTTATTCCTTTCCCTCAATCCACAACAATATAATCACTATCACCAATACTCACTATCATGCCATCAATTCACCAATACTCAATTCACAAAATCATAATATATAGCAAATCCATAACATAACATCATAATATATAAAAAACATTACTAAATTCATAACACCATCTCCAAAACACAACTACATCCATACCACCATCGTAATATTTCCAAAACCCTACTAAATCCATACCACCATCGTAATATATCATCGTACATCAAGCATTTAAAAAACCAAGTGCGTACTATTATAATATATACATACCCAAGCATAAGAACAACCAAACTACTCGTCCTCGTCGTCATCTTCTTCTCCTTCGCCTTCTTCGTCAGCATCAGCATCTCCCTCCCCAGGCATCGACCCATGCTCCTGATAGTACGCTGTAATGTTCTCGTCTATTTATTGGGTCAGCTGGCTTCTTCGATAATTATTCATCTCATCCAGCTGCTGCTGCATCCGAGCTATAGTCGCTTCCTCTATGGACCTCCTGTAGCCTTGTTGAAAAGCAACATCCTGTGAAATAATTAAAGTTCACATTAAAGTTATATTCATGATGTTATCATATAAATAAATATGGTTTACCTCTTGATTGCCAAAGCCATATCGCTTATTTCGAGTAGGCGGATCAATAATAGAATCCCATATACGATCAGACTCTTCAACCGTAAGCTCCTCTCGTCCACTAGCCTGTGTCACCCTAGCCGTCTTTGTATAATATCTCTCCTACAATACCAATATAATTTTAACATAATTGCTATATAATTTACGTATATACTGTGATATAAAGGAATATGAATTTTTTTTAATTACGAATAAGCATATTAACCATTATACCTGCAACCTTGTGGTCCGCCAAATCATATGTAGCGTTCCCTTCTTCATCAGTATGCACCACCGCATGTGTATGTCTGAAAACATCTGCCATCGAAGGCTCCCTTTCCTAACTCTGCAAACTGAGTATATATACAGTAATAAAATTATTGAAAATAAGAATGAATGATATACACTAAATATATACGTGAACATATGCTAAAAATGTTGAAAATTCATACCAATTCTCTCCTATTGTAACACGCCGTATTTTTAATGTAATTAAAAATGTATATATATCCACAGATAAGATTAATATGGTGATGTATAATGAAAATTAATTAATATATGAAAGAAAGAAAGGATTGGTTGCATGCGATGTAAATATGTTGCATGCACTGATTTGCAAACATAATGCATTAACATTAAAAGAAAAAGATTCATGCATTGGTTTAATTTAAGTATTGTAACTAACATGAAAAAGAGAAGTAAGGAAAGAACAATAATTATCATTGTTCTAAGACTTATTAACAAAAGACTTTGTAGCTCAGTTGGTTAAGGCATTGGATTTGTAACATGGAGGTCGGGGGTTCGAACCCCGGCGCAGCATAATTTTTATCTCTGTTTTAAAGAGGGCCAACTGAACATGCAAATATATGTACATATACAAATTCAAAATTTGTTAGGATAAGAACGTACATATAAGGAAATAAAGAAAATATATGTATATACATGAGAATATATATATATATATATATATGCAGAAATATATGTATACGAAAGATAAAATTTAAGATAAGGCTATAGTAAATGAAATATGGCAAGAATTAAATAACGGTGCAACATCGTTTGAATTTTGAAAATAAAATGAAAGTTCTGCGTATATATATATACGCGTAAAATGGTCGTTAAAGGAATTGTATACATATAAGAATATTTCATGTGAATAAAGCAGTTAAATAAATTCCAGAAATTCAAACATTCAAAATTCAAATTTCTGCGCCAAAACAGCTTGTGGGACCCAATGCTGACTTAACACTGCATGTACGATAAGATTTAGCTAGATTCATCTGCGAACCTGGACTATTTTCTTAACTAGGTTCAACGCTGACTCAGCGCTGCGTGTACGATAAGGTCTTGAGCAACTATATAAACAGCCCTAGTCTCCTCCTCTATTCACAATTCTTCTCTACCCATATGCTGCAAAGATTCTGAGTGAACATGGCTTCTTCTCCTCCTCTAAAATATATATATAAATAAATAATATATATAAAATAAAACAAGACGAGGAGATGCTGCTCAAAAGACTTTCAAGAAGAAGAGATTCAAGCTAGGATTCAAAAGGAGGTTCGAACGACTTCAACGAATGATTTTCTACGAATCATAGCAACGCCATCTTTCTTTTCTAATCTAAATCTCTGTAAGTCAGTTATTTCTAGATTTGAACGTTTTTCTTTGTTCATGACATGAAATTAAAGAGATAAAAGAATATGCCAATTCTCTTTCTTTCTATTCGAATCTGTGCCTATCTCTTTGGACCTAATTAAGAACTATCATGATTCAAAGACAAATATGACCGTGACTATGAAACTATGGACCTAAAAACCATATGCCTATGACTATGGACATTGCCTATGACTATGGACATTGCCTATGACTATGGACACTGCCTATGACTATGAACATTGCCTATGATTGTGACTATGACTATGAGGATTACTTCCTTGACAAAACCTATGCCTTTGATTAACATAAACTATTGCCTATGACATAACAAGGACATCTGTGATTAAACCTCCATGATTCATGACTAGGAAAGTGTTGCTTAAGTTCTGTGATTTTGAGATTGGGGCTAAACCCGATTATTTATTCTGCTTGTCCTTGGTTTTCTTTGGTTTTAGACTATGGGAATTTACCTATTAAGTTAGGTCTACCCATGTTCTTGAACCTACTCTGTCTATTCTTGGTTTTAGACCTTGGGAATTTATCTATTAAGTTAGGTCTACCTATGTTCTTGAACCTAGTCGTTGTTCAAAACCATTTTATGCCAGTTGTTATATCTATCCTTTTCCTATCAATCTTTGGTTCATTCCCTATTTGCTACGAATCTAGATTTATCTATAATCTAGATTGAAACACGATTTTACGAACGGTGGGAATGCGATTTGGGGCAAAATATGAAATTTACTAAAACGTAGTTTAACTTGGAAATTGGCATAAATTGGGAACATATATTATGGCATGTTCATAGAAATGCAAATTGGATAAATTTGACATGAATTATAAGATGTGTAATTTGAATCTTGTATTGACGTGTAAATCTAGCATTTACATGAATAGTGAACTAGAGTAATAAGTTTAGTTTGACGTGAATCAGAATGTAAATCAGGATTGGATTAACTAATTTGGCTCGATAAGTATATTGGCATAAACTTGAAATTGGCCATAATTGGGGGTAATTGTCAGGATTAGCAGAATCAAGGTTAGTGACACTTCATTTGGTATGGTTTACATACCAAAAAGCATAAACATGATATAGAGGGGGAAATGGGCCGTAAGAATAAATGTTGACAATTTACATTAAAAGAGAAATTGGGAAATGAGTAAATTAGGATTAATTTACTTATAGAATTTGCCCTAAATGAGGAAATATTGATCTAGACAAATTAAAGATTTATTAACGACATCTCTTTTAATGAAACACTAGAAAGTTCTAGGGTGACAGAGAGGATAGTGTCTAGGCTTGAGTTTGGAAAATACAAGTTTCCTGCTCTCCCTGGCTATCCCTAATTGATCCGACGGACGGGATGGTTACTTTCAAAACCTGATTTTAAAATTAATCAAAACCCTTTGAACTAGAAAACACGAATAGGCCTAACCCGAGGTTAGACTGAGTTGCGATGTAAACCTGCCCGGAACCAACCGACACATCCAGTAATCGCAACAATTTCTGTCTAATGTGAGTGGTCATGGCTTTAATTTATTTAGTTAAAGCTAGGACAAGAATGCTATGGTTAAGTTAACTAAGACACTTAACCAACTCAACATGATAACAAGACTGGTAGGTGGGGTTAGGTTCATACAGTTAAGCTAGAATGGGAGGGTTAAGTCCATAGGAACACTTAACCAACTTAACACAGTTAAGCTAGAATGGGAGGGCTAAGTCCATAGGGACACTTAACCAAACTTAACATCGTAACAAGACAAGATTTGTAGGGGATAAGTAACTAAGAAAACACTTATCCAAATTAACATGTTAACTAGACTAGAAGGTGGGGTTAAGTAAATTTAATACAATTATCCAAATTAACATGTTAACTGGACTAGAGGTTGGGGTTAAGTAAGATTTAATACACTTAGCCAATTTGATATGTTAGCTGGGCTAGACCGTAGGGTTAAGTAAACTTGAACACTTAACCATCAGATTTTGATAAAGGAATAGGGTTAATTCTAAAACATGAAGGGATAATACTTAACCGTTAATAACAGGTTAGTTAAAACAGACGGGCAAGGTTAAGTTAAAAAGAAACACTGAATCAATACAGGGTGAATGGGTAAGGTTAAGTAATAAGAAATACTTAACCAATATAACTTGGTTTGTGGTGGGTTAAGTCAACATGAATTACTGATAACACTTAACCAGTATAACAGGATGAATGAAGAGGGTTAAGTTGGCTTGAATTGACTAATGACACTTAACCAATCCAAATTGACGGGAAAGGGAACTAAGTAGTAATTCTTAGTATAACACGGGAAGGAGCGAATGTCCGTCTGAATAGAGAGAAGGCTCCAACAAATTGGGTTACGAAGCCCGAGGCTTCGAGGGGACGTGAGGGTACTCTTGGTATCCCTCTGTGAGGCTGCAGATGATCCGCCTGGGCCCACAGAGGTTAAGGTCTGCGTAGAAGAACCAGGGGTATGCCTTGGTTGCAATACATGGCAACCTAAAGACTAGGATGGACCGGCGTGATTCGGCGAGCAAACGGTAGCCCTGTGATAGCAACTCGTTGTCTACCATCCATCTTCAGTCAATCGAGATACGTGAAGCGGAAAGGCGGAGAACTCCAAAAGACCATATACTTGCTATCTAGTTATGGTTGCGGATGGCCATAGGATAGTGGGGCACCGGGGGCCGGCGTATAGTTCTCATTTTACAAGGTGTTCCTTTCATTAGTTGAGGGAGGGGTCAAGTGGGACCATAGCCACTGGAATAAAAACAGACCTTAGCATATGCATCGGCAGATATCTGAAAGCTCCCGACCGAGTTCTGTATTCCTTGATTTGCCCTGTCACAGGACTCAGACCGCACATTACAGGACATGTGCATAGACAAGCGATAACGATTCGCGATACATGCGTGGGGAAGTATAGGAACATACACCACTCTAGGTGGTGTGTCCTAGACTTGGGGGCATCGTTCGACAGGTAGCGTAATCCCTAGTTGGACTAGGTGGCATAAACCCTGAACTCGAGAAGCGTTCAGCAGATAGCGCAAAACTCTAGTTAAACCTAGAAATCACTTGATAGAAAACCCTAGATTTGATCTAGGTAATAAATAATGAATGTATGCCGGAAGGCAATAGAAAATACAGGAATTGGGATCACGTTATCGTTACTAGATGGGACACTAGATAGGCGGTGCAGAGATATAGAAACCAGTATAACAAGGAAATAGCGAAGCGGCGAAAGTATTAGAGCGTATCCAGTTTATCTTAGCATATCATGTGACTACCTTGTCTAATCTTGTTGACCCTATCGTCATGGTGTAATCTTGTGTTCAGTTAATTCATGTCATTTTGTTTTACTTGTTCACATGCTAGAAGTTACTGAACTTACTCAGGCTTTATGTTTGACTCTGTTTTTCTTTCGTCTTCTTTTCTTCCGTTTCCCCCCCAGGTAGTAGAGGAGGGACTAGTATAGCTCAGGTCAAGTTGGACTGTCACTCTTTCCCCAGCTTGAAAATTTGTCGAAGTTTGCTTGGATTCTCTTATCAGATGCTATGGCTGGCTCTTGCTAAAATTTGGGGAAATATAAATGTTGTTTGATGCTTCTTTATTTTGTAAGACAGATGACACTCTGATATTGTAAAGAAATCTTTGTACAAACTATTTTATCAATAAAGCAAAGTTTTATTTTCTGCTGTTTAATTTCTGTCTGTCTTGTTATTTATCTGCATCTTTTACCCTAAATGCTCCACAGAACTTAGTGCATTCCCTTTGTGAGTGACACTAACGGATGTGGGGTGTTACACGTGGTATCAGAGCTGAAGGTTACCGGATCAGATAAAAGATTTGAAAAATTATTTTCAAAACGGTTTTTAAAGAAGCATTTTCAAGAGAAAAGATTTGTTTTAAAGGCATATTCCCCAAAGCCATACGCACTATCTTCTCTTCCTCTGTTTGAATTCTTGTCTCCTTCTTTCTTGAGTCTTTGGGGCTCCTGGCTTTCTGGGAGGTAACCTCATCGATGGGCGAAGTAGTGCCCGGCTTCCATCCATAGCCGTAGTTGTTTCACCTACGGGCAGTTTTCTTTTAAAGCTTATAGGGTTTTCCGGACGATGGAGGCAGTTTTCGAGAGATTTGTCAACATGACTACACACGGAAGGGGATGAGGAGTTTGGCTAAGGAGCATAACCCTAGGATGAGGAATTCATGGATGTAAACTTAGCACACGAAGGAGGAAGAAAATATAAAACCTAAGACAAGAGGAAGTATCTTTACTAGGGTATGATAGGGCATATACTTAAGGACAAGGGCAAGAACGAGGAACAAGATTTTCAGAAGGACAAGTACATGCTTTCGCCACCAAGCGTACCTAGGAGAAAGGTAGTCCGGTTGGAAGAGTCTAGTTTTCTATTCGTACTATTTCCTTAGGTTCTAGCGCTTCTCATTTGTTCGTATCCACTTCCATAGTTGGGTCTCTGCACCATAGTACCTGTATAGTAGAAAGATCCCACTAGAGTCTCAAATCCAATTGGTGGTCCGACCAGTTTATTTTTGGTTAGTAGGGATTTGAGAATAGCTATCGAGTTTGCTTATATCATCTCACGTAGATCGTCTAAATTCGGAGGAGATATTCCTTGGGTGCTTGTCTGATATTGGTTTAGGCCTTTGGGGCTTGTACTTGAGGAATGTCGAGTTCGGTTTGGATGGTTTGCGTGAGAGATGAATAGTTGTGGCAGACACTCCAAAGAGCACGTAGTGACCTTTCGACTCTTATAGTTATGGCATGGCGGATAAGAGGGAAACCTCTAATCATCTTAGTACGTATACCTGGTACCGTGATTGAAATCTGTTTATTTTGGAAATGGAGATCCGGAACTTCACAATCGTGAAGTTAAATTAGTTAAGATACAGTGGAATAAAGCTCAAGAAGGCTAGATACTAGCATCATACCCTTTTCCTTGAGGGTGCATCCTTGATTTCTTTGTTTTAGGAGCTTTACGCATAATTGTTTCTCCCTTTCCAAAGTATATCACCTAGGTCGTATCTTCGATCCTTAAGTAGAAGCCAATGGATGTAAACATGTATTTGAAACATGTTATGGTTGATGGTTGCAAGTGGTTGCTAATGGTTGCTTGTGAATGCATATGCATACGTATTAGGCACTAGATCAGTTCAGACGCTTTCATATTGCATTTACAGATATGTATTTGTTTGTAAATTGAACTTGATATGTTATCATATGGGTGTTGCATATGGATGAATGGCCGTACACGCATATAGTATTTACATAACTAGGGATGCTTGCATACATGGTTGGACGCATGGCACTGACATGACTCGCATTAAGGAGGTCGACTGAATCAGTAGACCGCCTGATTTTACAGTAGATAAAGACATATACACACACTATGCATATGAACATGAAAGCATTAGAAATCTTTTAAGGACAATGAATGCCTGTGATTGAATGGTTGAGTAGATGGGTGATTGGATGGTAGGACACATTCTTCCTAACTTGAAGATTTCGGGGACGAAATCCTTTTAAGTGGGGGAGAATGTAACACCCCGTATTTTTAATGTAATTAAAAATGTATATATATCCACAGATAAGATTAATATGGTGATGTATAATGAAAATTAATTAATATATGAAAGAAAGAAAGGATTGGTTGCATGCGATGTAAATATGTTGCATGCACTGATTTGCAAACATAATGCATTAACATTAAAAGAAAAAGATTCATGCATTGGTTTAATTTAAGTATTGTAACTAACATGAAAAAGAGAAGTAAGGAAAGAACAATAATTATCATTGTTCTAAGACTTATTAACAAAAGACTTTGTAGCTCAGTTGGTTAAGGCATTGGATTTGTAACATGGAGGTCGGGGGTTCGAACCCCGGCGGCAACATAATTTTTATCTCTGTTTTAAAGAGGGCCAACTGAACATGCAAATATATGTACATACAAATTCAAAATTTGAAAGGATAAGAACGTACATATAAGGAAATAAAGAAAATATATGTATATACAAGAGAATATATATATATATATGCAGAAATATATATATACGAAAGATAAAATTTAAGATAAGGCTATAGTAAATGAAATATGGCAAGAATTAAATAACGGTGCAACATCGTTTGAATTTTGAAAATAAAATGAAAGTTGTGCGTATATATATATATATATATATATATATATATACGCGTAAAATGGTCGTTAAAGGAATTGTATACATATAAGAATATTTCATGTGAATAAAGCAGTTAAATAAATTCCAGAAATTCAAACATTCAAAATTCAAATTTCTGCGCCAAAACAGCTTGTGGGACCCAATGCTGACTTAGCACTGCATGTACGATAAGATTTAGCCAGATTCATCTGCGAACCTGGACTATTTTCTTAACTAGGTTCAATGCTGACTCAGCGCTGCGTGTACGATAAGGTCTTGAGCAACTATATAAACAGCCCTAGTCTCCTCCTCTATTCACAATTCTTCTCTACCCTTATGCTGCAAAGATTCTGAGTGAACATGGCTTCTTCTCCTCCTCTAAAATATATAAATAAATAAATAATATATATAAAATAAAACAAGACGAGGAGATGCCGCTCAAAAGACTTTCAAGAAGAAGAGATTCAAGCTAGGATTCAAAAGGAGGTTCAAACGACTTCAACGAATGATTTTCTACGAATCATAGCAACGCCATCTTTCTTTTCTAATCTAAATCTCTGTAAGTCAGTTATTTCTAGATTTGAACGTTTTTCTTTTTTCATGACATGAAATTAAAGGGATAAAAGAATATGCCAATTCTCTTTCTTTCTATTCGAATATGTGCCTATCTCTTTGGACCTAATTAAGAACTGTCATGATTCAAAGACAAATAAGACCGTGACTATGAAACTATGGACCTAAAAACCATATGCCTATGACTATGGACATTGCCTATGATTATGGACACTGCCTATGACTATGAACATTGCCTATGATTGTGACTATGACTATGAGGATTACTTCCTTGACAAAACCTATGCCTTTGATTAACATAAACTATTGCCTATGACAAAACAAGGACATCTGTGATTAAACCTCCATGATTCATGACTAGGAAAGTGTTGCTTAATTTCTGTGATTTTGAGATTGGGGCTAAACCCGATTATTTATTCTGCTTGTCCTTGGTTTTCTTTGGTTTTAGACTATGGGAATTTACCTATTAAGTTAGGTCTAACCATGTTCTTGAACCTACTCTGTCTATTCTTGGTTTTAGACCTTGGGAATTTACCTATTAAGTTAGGTCTACCCATATTCTTGAACCTACGTCGTTGTTCAAAACCATTTTATGCCAGTTTTTATATCTATCCTTTTCCTAGCAATCTTTGGTTCATTCCCTATTTGCTACGAATCTAGATTTATCTATAATCTAGATTGAAACACGATTTTACGAACGGTGGGAATGCGATTTGGGGCAAAATATGAAATTTACTAAAACATAGTTTAACTTGGAAATTGGCATAAATTGGGAACATGTATTATGGCATGTTCATAGAAATGCAAATTGGATAAATTTGACATGAATTATAAGATGTGTAATTTGAATCTTGTATTGACGTGTAAATCTAGCATTTACATGAATAGTGAACTAGAGTAATAAGTCTAGTTTGACGTGAATCAGAATGTAAATCAGAATTGGATTAGCTAATTTGCTTGATAAGTATATTGGCATAAACTTGAAATTGGCCATAATTGGGGGTAATTGTCAGGATTAGCAGAATCATGGTTAGTGACACTTCATTTGGTATGGTTTACATACCAAAAAGCATAAACATGATATAGAGGGGAAAATGGGCCATAAGAATAAATGTTGACAATTTACATTAAAAGAGAAATTGGGAAATAAGTAAATTAGGATTAATTTACTTATAGAATTTGCCCTAAATTAGGAAATATTGATCTAGACAAATTAAAGATTTATTAACGACATCTCTTTTAATGAAACACCAGAAAGTTCTAGGGTGACAGAGAGGATAGTGTCTAGGCTTGAGTTTGGAAAATACAAGTTTCCTGCTCTCCCTGGCTATCCCTAACTGATCCGACGGACGGGATGGTTACTTTCAAAACCTGATTTGAAAATTAATCAAAACCCTTTGAACTAGAAAACACGAATAGGCCTAACCCGAGGTTAGACTGAGTTGCGATGTAAACCTGCCCGGAACCAACCGGCACATCCAGTAATCGCAACAATATCTGTCTAATGTGAGTGGTCATGGCTTTAATTTATTTAGTTAAAGCTAGGACAAGAATGCTATGGTTAAGTTAACTAAGACACTTAACCAACTCAACATGATAACAAGACTGGTAGGTGGGGTTAGGTTCATACAGTTAAGCTAGAATGGGAGGGTTAAGTCCATAGGAACACTTAACCAACTTAACACAGTTAAGCTAGAATGGGAGGGCTAAGTCCATAGGGACACTTAACCAAACTTAACATCGTAACAAGACAAGATTTGTAGGGGATAAGTAACTAAGAAAACACTTATCCAAATTAACATGTTAACTAGACTAGAAGGTGGGGTTAAGTAAAGTTAATACAATTATCCAAATTAACATGTTAACTGGACTAGAGGTTGGGGTTAAGTAAGATTTAATACACTTAGCCAATTTGATATGTTAACTGGGCTAGACCGTAGGGTTAAGTAAACTTGAACACTTAACCATCAGATTTTGATAAAGGAATAGGGTTAAGTCTAAAACATGAAGGGATAATACTTAACCGTTAATAACAGGTTAGTTAAAATAGACGGGCAAGGTTAAGTTAAAAAGGAACACTGAATCAATACAGGGTGAATGGGTAAGGTTAAGTAATAAGAAATACTTAACCAATATAACTTGGTTTGTGGTGGGTTAAGTCAACATGAATTACTGATAACACTTAACCAGTATAACAGGATGAATGAAGAGGGTTAAGTTGGCTTGAATTGACTAATGACACTTAACCAATCCAAATTGACGGGAAAGGGAACTAAGTAGTAATTCTTAGTATAACACGGGAAGGAGCGAATGTCCGTCTGAATAGAGAGAAGGCTCCAACAAATTGGGTTACGAAGCCCGAGGCTTCGAGGGGACGTGAGGGTACTCTTGGTATCCCTCTGTGAGGCTGCAGATGATCCGCCTGGGCCCACAGAGGTTAAGGTCTGCGTAGAAGAACCAGGGGTATGCCTTGGTTGCAATACATGGCAACCTAAAGACTAGGATGGACCGGCGTGATTCGGCGAGCAAACGGTAGCCCTGTGATAGCAACTCGTCGTCTATCATCCATCTTCAGTCAATCGAGATACGTGAAGCGGAAAGGCGGAGAACTCCAAAAGACCATATACTTGCTATCTAGTTATGGTTGCGGATGGCCATAGGATAGTGGGGCACCGGGGGTCGGCGTATAGTTCTCATTTTACAAGGTGTGCCTTTCATTAGTTGAGGGAGGGGTCAAGTGGGACCATAGCCACTGGAATAAAAACAGACCTTAGCATCTGCATCGGCAGATATCTGAAAGCTCCCGACCGAATTCTGTATTCCTTGATTTGCCCTGTCACAGGACTCAGACCGCACATTACAGGACATGTGCATCTAGAAAAGCGATAACGATTCGCGATACATGCGTGGGGAAGTATAGGAACATACACCACTCTAGGTGGTGTGTCCTAGACTTGGGGGCATCGTTCGACAGGTAGCGTAATCCCTAGTTGGACTAGGTGGCATAAACCCTGAACTCGAGAAGCGTTCAGCAGATAGCGCAAAACTCTAGTTAAACCTAGAAATCACTTGATAGAAAACCCTAGATTTGATCTAGGTAATAAATAATGAATGTATGCCGGAAGGCAATAGAAAATACAGGAATTGGGATCACGTTATCGTTACTAGATGGGACACTAGATAGGTGGTGCAGAGATATAGAAACCAGTATAACAAGGAAATAGCGAAGCGGCGAAAGTATTAGAGTGTATCCAGTTTATCTTAGCATTTCTTGTGACTACCTTGTCTAATCTTGTTGACCCTATCGTCATGGTGTAATCTTGTGTTCAGTTAATTCATGTCGTTTTGTTTTCCTTGTTCACATGCTAGAAGTTACTGAACTTACTCAGGCTTTATGTCTGACTCTATTTTTCTTTCGTCTTCTTTTCTTCCGTCCCCCCCCCCCCCAGGTAGTAGAGGAGGGAGTAGTATAGCTCAGGTCAAGTTGGACTGTCACTCTTTCCCCAGCTTGAAGATTTGTCGAAGTTTGCTTGGATTCTCTTATCAGATGCTATGGCTGGCTCTTGCTAAAATTTGGGGAAATATAAATGTTGTTTGATGCTTCTTTATTTTGTAAGACAGATGACACTCTGATATTGTAAAGAAATCTTTGTACAAACTATTTTATCAATAAAGCAAAGTTTTATTTTCCGCTGTTTAATTTCTGTCTGTCTTGTAATTTATCTGCATCTTTTACCCTAAATGCTCCACAGAACTTAGTGCATTCCCTTTGTGAGTGACGCTAACGGATGTGGGGTGTTACACCTATGCTATTGGAAAGATTTTGAGCTACCGTGGTGTAAAGCTGTATTCTTATTTCTATTTGCCTTATTTCTTGCTGCAACTTCCTATTAAATTTGATAGACTATTAATTAAAATAATGCAATCAAAATAAATGTGAATATTTTCATTATATCTTACTTTAGGTGCTTGGGTATCCTAATATCTTATAAATTCAGCCCAAAAATCATCACTCATCCAACTTGGATTTTACGGGAGTTATTTTCCCTTGAAATTGCCTCCCTATTTTTTTTACATCTTCATATTCCAGTTAGACATAAAAAGTTGCATATCCTGCGGCTCCCCTCGTACAACAGCCTGCATATTAAATTTATTTTGAATTATGTACAGTATATTAATTTTCAATAATAATATAAAATTTTACTTACCATCAAATCCGCTGAATTAGTGTTCTTGATATGGGGTGGGATGCTATCCCAATGCTGCTAACCCCTAGACATTCTACTCCTGTATGACTCCCTCGATACTTCTAGAATAAAATCTGTTGGCTCGACCTCAAAACCCATGAATACATGTTGACATAGATATTTCATATATTTTAAATAGTCTAAATTGAAATAAATTTGATATCTACCCAACACCCTTAGGAACAATCTCCACAACTCTGCGTAGATCTGGCTCCGAGCTGCTTGGACTTGCTCCAGATGCAGGAGATGGTGAGGGAGGTGGCTGAGATGTACTCCTAGATCGTCTTCTATCAGACATATCTATCACAATCATATGATGCATACAAAATAATAATGAGCACATAAGCATCACATGATCATTAATCATCACACAATCATACCCTGACATAATCGGCTCATAATCGTACATGAAAAGAACATTGCATAACTCTTAATAATGCATAACATATATAGTCATCATTATCATTACATACATCAGAATAGTAAAGAACGTAAGTAAATTCATATTTAAGAACAATCATCATCATTATTATTACATAGCTCAGAATAATACATAACATAAGTAAATTCATAAGTAGTTATCATCTATGATTAGTCTTCATCACCATCTGATCCAGACTCAGTCTCATACTCTATATTGTTTTCTTCAGTACTTACAAATGCATCTACTAATATATTCGCTTCATCATTCAATGACCCTACATCAACGTCATCAGCTATTATTATTTCGATATTTGTCTTAAGGTCTGCTTGATGCACTGGTTTGTCAGGAATATTATTTCCATAAAATGTAAATCTTGCCTTTGTTTTAAAAACAACCAACCAATCTGCTTTATCTATTTTTAAGGACGGATACAAAGCAAAATAGACTTATAATGCTTGCTTAGCTAATACGAAAGGATCATACTTATAGTAATGCGACATATGCCTTATTTTTGTTAGCTTGTAATCTTTGTGAACATTAATATTAGAACCAGGAACATTGCTGAACCAGTTGCATTTTAATAGGAAAACTTTCTCTGCAAGATGTACATAATATGTCAACTCTAAAACTTGCGTTAAGACGCCGTAAAATTCTTTTATATGCTCCTCTGGATCATCACTATCTTTGACAAATATACCGCTGTTATATGTTAATTCTTCATCTCCGTAATCATTAGTGTTGAATTTAAATCCATTAATGAAGTACATTGGATAAGTTTTGACATTTCTTTTTAGTCTGATAACAAGATGTCGGAATCCTTTGTTAACAACACACTTTGTGGGATCATAAACATAGTTTGAAAACCATCTAGAAATTTTTTTACAGAGATCACCAGATGGATGTTGTGATTCATATATGCTGCAAATATGTGTTATGTTTCTTTTTCAACTCCCTCATGCCACAATGTTATCAACTCTTCAATCATCGGTTGTATATAAACATCAATTCCTTGTGTCAGAACATCGGGACCGGGGATGAAAATCGTTAGAAACATATATGGAGTTTTCATATACATCCATGGAGGTAAGTTGTAAGGAGTAACAATGATAGGTCCCAATAATATTTACTACCAAACCGAGAAAATAGCGAAAATCCTTCCATACATAAACCGAGCCTAACATTACGACTCTCTGCAGAAAATTCAGGATAAGTCCTATCAAAGTGTTTCCATGCTTCACGACTAGACGAATGTATCAAAGTTCCTTCTTCTGGTGTTCTCACGCTATGCCAAAGCATATGAAATGTTGTAGGAGACGATGCATATAGCCGTTGAAGTCTGGGAGTTATGGGTAGATAATGCATTCTCTTATATGGAACTTCTTTTCTTTTCTTTTTTCTTGGTTTATATCTATCTTCGTTGCAAAATTTGCATTTTCTAAGGTGAGTGTCTTCTTTCCAGTACAATATGCAACCTTTTACATATGTATCTATCATTTGATGTAGTAGTCCAAAAGCGGACATAAGTGTTTTTACTTCATAATGACTATCGAACATCAAATTATTGGGCGGCATGAGCGATTTTGCAGTTTGTACAACTACTGTAAATGCAACTTTTGTAAGATTGAATTTTGATTTCAAAGTGATGTATTCAATGGTTACAGATAATTCGGTTCCTCTTGTACACCCATCCCACAATGGCCTCTTAGCAGAATTCAATCAATCAGAAATTTTTTTAGCTTCCAACGTTGGTTCTTCAACATTTTTGCTCTCATCGTCGCCTTGATCAATGGTAGGAAACATTGATCTTGCTGCATCTTGCACCATATTTTCTATCGGATTCGTCATCCTCTACCACTATAGGATTATACGTAGGTTGAACAAGTTCTCGACGACGATCCCATAAGTAATAATTTGGCACAAAACAAAATTTATACATATGTACTTCTACTACATCTGGTTTTCAATGCTTTAGATGTTTGCACTTACTACACGGACAACGAACGTCTACGTTACTTTGATTATTAGATTTAGCAAATCTAATAAATTTTTGGATGTCGTTACAAAAATGTTCCTTTATCGACCCTTTCATACCGATTTGGGATTCATACATCTAGCTGCGATCAAGGACAAAAATAAAACATTTTCATGATTTGCAATTAATATGTTAGAAAATTCGATCAAACTCTAATTTATATTAATTAAGGTCTTGTAAAATTTCCTTTATAAATACTTTATTTTTCCGGTTTACTAGTTTATTTCTTTTTACTTTGACAGCCAATCAACCTACTTCCCATTACAAATATAATAACATAAGCATATTTTATAAATCATTTCACGTTAAATGGTTCAACAAAATTTTGGCAGCACTTCACTTTGGTCCTTGTATCGAACACAAATGCATATACACAAGGAACAAAAAGGAAGTGCCATCGAAATTTTGTTAACCGTTTAAATTGAAATGATTTATAAAATATGCTTACATTATTATATTTGTAACTTGTCCAATATTGGGACAAATCCAATGAATATTGTATCAAATGAAAATAGATTTCCGTTCTATGTAAAAACGAATATCCATGTAACGATCATATACAATAGTTGTCGGACGGGTCCAAAAATCACTAAGGGGTTCACATAAGTAAAACACATAATGAAATTTGTATTTTAACGTGTCTATAATATTTTCTAGCTAATAAAGTAGTTTAATAAAATATGGTTTAATTTAATATTTAGTTAATAAAGTTGTTTAATAAAAATATTTATGTAATTGAATAAAATATGAAATATGATCAAACTTAATTTTTAGCTAATAAAGTGGTTTAATAAGATATTAAATAGTTGAATGAACTATAAATAGTTAAAAGAATAAAACTTAAAATTAGAATTATAGTGAATATAATAGTTTACTAACTTTATATCTACATAAATATAAAATGTTTATCAGCACTAAATTCATTAATTTGTAGTAGTAATTTATTGTGTGGTTTCTTTTTCATCAAAAAAGCCCATACTCATACAAAGGAGCATAGAAAATCCAAGTTTCAAAACTTTCGCCTTAGCACCTTACTTTGCATTTACTACCATTAAACAATAACATTTATTCCCAATTCAACCTACAACACAATAAACCTACAAAGCAATCATCGTAAGCCCAATTACGTATGTGATAATCATCGTTTTCAACCTCTTAAATCAATTACATATGTGATAAACAACGTTTTCAAACTCGTAATCAATTATATTTATTCCCAAATCAACCAACAACATAATCATCATCATAAGCATCCCGCATGATAACCAATTTCATATCAATAAACAATCAATTTACAAACTCATATAAACATGCAAATAAACTATAATTAACCTTAATTAAACATAAAATAGGGTTAGAAGGCATACCGACATAAAATTGGAAACTTGGAGGCGAGTTTGGAGGGGCGGAATCGCTGCAGCAAGGGGGAGACAGATTGTAGGGTTTTAAAGTGTTTTTTATGGAAAATAGAATGTGAGAGAAAGCTTACGGCCTGCTGCTTGTATCAGCAGGCTGTGCAACGACTTACAGCAGCCATATTTTTAGTTATCGCAAGTCGTTGCCCTGGGTCGTCGCATTTTGGCCTGCATCTTGTAGAATATCATAAGAATGAACTCGATGAATTCTAGAATGACCACGTCGAAGATGTCATTTTAAGAAAATGAAACATTACTACACAAAAATGAGCATTATGGCCTACGGAAGTAGTCAAGTTACTAATATATATACATTAAGTGTTGACAATCACTTTGAGCAAACACGAAAAAAGTCGTAGTCCCTACTCTAACTGAATTTGATACCAATCTGGCAATACTTGAAGAACAAAGAAGCTTCCTACCACTTCAGGAATCCTTTATGGCCTAAATCCCCATGACACCAACTTACGAGTTGATAGCTTAATTATGGCTTCGGTGCCAAACCACCGTTGATAGATAATAATAATATGCCATGTGTATTCTCAAAAAAAAAAAGATAACCGACACTACAAGAAAATTGGTTATCTATAATACCAGAAGACAACGTTTTCTTCTCTTTGTCGTGGAAAACAAAGGTCAGTACGTGGTTTGATGTGAGAAACGCTGGGATAAATTCAAGCGCGAAATTATTTTACTTCCCTTCTCTGAAATTTTCGCTGGCGCGCAAAATTCATTTCCCTCTTCAAGCAAAAATCACAGTCCCTTTCTCAATCAAAAATCACATCCTTTTTCTCGGAATTCTTTTAAACCTAATTAAAATCATTTGAGTCTCGAATGAAATTTTGTGCATGGGGTAATTTCGCCAACAATTTCTCGAGCCCTAAATCCTTCTTATCCATTCTCGGAAACATTAGAGGGTTAAACCAATTTTGAATTCATTCGATAATCAGGAGTTGCTTGTCGATCGATTCTCTTCTGAAAGCCGATTTGAGGTTATTTTTTAATATTTGTTTTCAAAACTGTGTTTGAATTTGTGTGAAATGAGATCTGAGAATGTTACTAACATTATTCAATACTGTGTTTTAATTTTCATATTTAATAATCACGGTCCTTTTCTGGTTGCCTTCATTTATGAAATTATTCATCCTTGAATACACATTCCTGTTTTCTTGAAATGTTACTAATAGGCGGCCAAAGACCCTAAAAGTTGTCGAACTTGCAATTCTGGATGTAGAGGAAGGAAAAAGTAAATACAGAGACATTCAAGGAGATGGGCTGCAGAACAGGTGGGAGAAAGGAGCACATGTTATGGTAATAGATTTTTTATATGTTCTACCTGCATCATCTATTAATGGTTATTTTGGTTAAACATAATAAACAATATTCCACATGATTATGTACAACTGCTTCTGTTTTACTATTGTCACGAATTAATGTATTTTCATGTTTATTAGATATTGTTATTCTAACGTTTTACTTGAACTTGGAAAGACATGTGCTCGATGTACTTATTTGCTGTCAAGCAGTTTGGGTCTGTCACTTTGTTATCTCCAAATTATTTCATATATGATTTCTGGGATCTCAAAATGGATACTGGGATTTTCTCGGAGTTTATAAGTGGTTTATGTGATGGGGTCTTCTGGTTTTACTAGTATTTCGACTGATATTACAGTTTGGTAGTGTATAATAATATAACTAGAAAAACAGAAGCATATGATTTCTTAAGCATGGGTCATAAGTTAATTGATTATTTTATACATTTTTACCCCATACAGGCGGGCTGGAGTGAACCATTAAAATTGACTGAATACTTTGTTTTTGGACGGTATGTAGCAGATATAATTAAAATAGATAGAAAATTTTCAGTTTTTTAATTACTATAAATTATGCAAGTGACTAATTTAATATATGCTTGACTGAGAATATCCAATCTTTGAGGAATATACCTTTTTTTAAAAGAATCCATGTCATATTTGTATTCTGCCTTCTGGTAATGCTATTGTATGCACATGCAGCAGACATCTTTACATCTACTTAGGAGTATTACAATTTATAAGTTTGTTTGTACTTATGAACAAATGATTTGTTGAATTTTCTGAAAATAAGTGAGGTTTTTGCAAGTGCTTCTAAAATGTCTGTTGCACAGGTACTTAAATTGTGAATCATATGCAGACCAACAAAGTGAATAGAGTGAGAATACAAAAATTTATTGGTTATTATTCTTCTATTAACAAAGTGAACTTACAAACAAGGAGAAAACACCTCATTAGCCAGAAAGCAGAATCAGTAAACTCAAAACAATTTACTTCAAAAAACACAACGTAAGGCCACAGGCCCACTTTTGTTTCAAATGAACCAGGGTCAGCCCTGCATTCTGTCAAAAATGAACAAAATGGCACACAGGACAATAGTAGAATTGATTAATACAGTGAGGTTGGTTTTTGAGATCTGTAAGCGTGCCTTTATTACAGTGAGGTTGGTTTTTGAGATCCCTAAGGGCACAGTGATATGGATTGCAACTTAAAATCAGGATTACCTTCGATTTTTGCCCTTATGCAGTAAGGTAAGTGATATTTCAGGTGTACGTTGTTGCTACTCTCATATTTCAAGTGATATTACAAATTAGACAGAGGTTTGTTTTCATCATGCATGCATGTATGTCTAATTATTTTATAATAATATTTTTGAATATGGGGTCTTGGATAATTGGTCCAATAACACTGGACACAGTAGTATAATATATGTATATAGTGGTCGGTGATTCTGTATAGATATATAGAATTATTAGTGTTAATTTTTGATGCAAGAGTTTTAATTGGTGCTATTCTCATATTCACAATTATTTGTAGGTCCTTTTCCAGTGTTTCTAATTGGTCTCTTTACAGAGACATTCACTTGTCTTTGCTCATCAGCTGATGGTCTACTTTTTGAAATCGTATATTTACTAAAAGTAGGCTATGGTTTTTTTTCTTTTCTTTTTCTAATGTTGTTCCCAAACAGCCATGGAAATGTGAGTTGACAAGTCTAGTCTGGCATTGCCCTCACCTTCTTATGTTTCCTTTTTCTTAGACTCTGGTGCTCGCTCTGTTTGCTGTTGAGAAGAAGAATAGGTACTACTATCTGTTCTCTCTGACATCACTGAAAGCCCATGAGATTTCAGATAAGGTAACAGCTCCCCCTTGAGAGGAAGAATACCATTTTTTTCTGTACTCGTGTTGTGTCTTTTGGATAGTTATGTTGGATGTACCCTTTCATGTATTTTGTTACGGCAGTACAATAACAGATGAAGTGCATATATTTTTTGGTCGGAAAATACAGGACTTCAGTTGCACACTAAACAATTTAGTTAATTCTTATGTTTAGGTTTCATCTATCTTAACATTAAAAGAAAGTTGGTGATATTTACCTGGGCTTTAACTTATAATTTCTTATAGTAAAAAAAAAGAAACTGTTCCGACTTTCTATTTGAGAGGATAGATGATCTTCTCTACAGTATATATATACACACATTGGGATTCAGAGCTGTAATTCATACTGGCTGTAGTTCAATATTTTTCAATTTCTTCAATCGATTAAGAACGCATACACATGCCTTTCGTACCATTATTGCACTATTTGTACATGTTTTGTTTCTAGTAGAATGCTTAGCATACAGATCTTGTGTAGGCATTCCAGGTGCATTTGACAAATCACAAAGCCCAGTAAGAGCTTTTGAGTCATGTATCGCAGGTGTTACCATCCATTTATTGTATTCAGACAATGTGTTTTTCAGTAGACACATCAGAGAGATACAAGAGTTTTCTTGTTATATTTTCATTATCACATATTTATTTTTATGTTATTGTAGAACAATGCAAACTGTTGTTGGTGTATTTGGAGGTGAAAGCATAAAAGTTGTAGGTCCAAACAAGACAATTAGGAAATGCTCCTAAATATGATATATAACAGAAAAGGTAAGAGTTATCTGAAGCATGTTTGTTTTTACTAGTGTCGAAGATTGCATACATATACCATAAATTAAACAGCATTACATAGGTTAAAGGTCCATGTGGAAAACAATATAAGAGCAGGTCAGACATCTGAAATAAATTTAAAACGTCTGGACCAGGCCTAGGAATTGCCCGAGAACATTTTTAGACGTCTGAAATAAATTTCAGACGTCTGAAATGGTCTCAGGGCAATGACCGAAATCCATTTCAGACGTCTAAAACCAATTTTCAGACGTTTGAACCAAGTCAAATGTCTGAAAATAAGTTCAGACGTCTGAAATTTGTTGCTGTTTCTAGTTTTCCTTCTATCGATCGATTGGTTGTATGCGATGTCAACTTATTACTTGTTTCTCTTGTGCAGCTTATGATCCTTTTGTTAATGAGACATGCCTTGAGCTTTTCCAATGACGACGATGATGACGATGCTTTTGTATATTTTTCTGCAAGTAATTATATTCATCAGACTACATGTTCATGACATTCATGTAGGATTAACAAAGTACATAAAAATACAAAACATAAGTAAACTTCTATAATAATAATAACAATAAGATTTATAATAGTAGTAAATTAACGAAGATTTATAAAAAATTAAATAAACGTATAAAAATTAACTAAATAGTATAAAAATTTAACTAAGTTTACTAATTTTATAAAAAACGAAGAAGTGGTTTATAAAAGTTAACTAAGTATATAAAAATATAAAATATTACCAAGTATTCTATAATAATAATAGCAAGAATTAAAAATTATCTATGTATCATAAAACTAAATAATTATTATAAAAACTTAACTATGTATTATAAAAATTAACTAACTATTATAAAAATTAACTATGTATTATAAAAATTAACTAACTATTATAAAAATTAACTCACTATTATAAAAATTAACTAAGTATTATAAAAATTAACTAAGTTTACTAATTTTATAAAAAATTAATTAAGTATTAAATAAGTATTATAAAACTAACTAAGTATTACAAAATTAACTAAGTATTAGGTATTATAAAATTAACTAAGTATTATAAAATTAACTAAGTATTATAAAAATTAACTAACTATTATAAAAAATTAATTAAGTTTACTAATTTTATATAAATTAACTAACTATTATAAAAATTAACAAAGTATTATAAAAATTAACTAAGTTTACTAATTTTATAAAAAATTAACTGAGTATTATAAAAATTAGCTAAGTATTATAAAATTAACTAAGTATTAGGTATTATAAATTAACTAAGTATTATAAAATTAACTAATTATTATAAAAATTAACTAACTATTATAAAAAATTAATTAAGTTTACTAATTTTATAAAAATTAACTAACTATTATAAAAATTAACTAAGTATTATAAAAATTAACTAAGTTTGCTAATTTTATAAAAAAATAACTGAGTATTATAAAAATTAACTAAGTATTATAAAATTAACTAAGTATTAGGTATTATAAAATTAACTAAGTATTATAAAATTAACTAAGTATTATAAAAATTAACTAACTATTATAAAAAATTAATTAAGTTTACTAATTTTATAAAAATTAACTAACTATTATAAAAATTAACTACGTATGACAAAAATTAACTTAATTTACTAATTTTATAAAAAATTAACTAATTATTATAAAAATTATCTAAGTATTATAAAAATTAACCAAGTATTATAAAAATTAACTAAGTTTACTAAATTTATAAAAAATTAGAAGTTTAGTTTATAAAAGTTAACAAAGTATATAAAAATATAAAATATTACCAAATATGACCAAATGCTAACATGAACACATTTGTATAGGTATTGTAAATGGTCATCGTTGTGTATTCGGCTATAATCAGAATATCGTTAGGCGCTTCTGAAGATCCCTCAACAAAAAGAATGCGTGTGGTATCTGATTACGGAGAAAGCGGTAACTTTTAGATGTTCATTTTGTTAGTATTCGGCGCAAACTTGTTTTATGGATATTTTGTTTTATTTATAGATGTTGTGACTATTTTAACAGATATTGTGTAAATTTAATTTATGGTGTTTTTTTAATGGAAATTATGTAGAGCTGGTTTATCAATGATGTTTTTGTGTATGAATATTGTGTTATATAATTAGTTGGTTGATAAATATTTATATGTTGCTGATATGTACGTACATGAATATTTTGATACTACAATATGTAAATGATGTGATAGATGTGGTAAAACGTTGTGACAGTAAAGAGCATGTAAACTTCCAGAAATGCTGTGATATGTGGCAAAAAGCTGTAGAAAAGGGAAGATGATAACCTATTTGAAACAATACAAAACGCTGTATAAACATAAGAACAACACTATTTGAAATGCTGTAGTATATCAATTTTCTACAGCATTTTGGTATGTATTGTGATATTTTCATGGCCTATAACAACTTATTGATAGACAGCGTTCATCAAAACGCGGTAGTATGCCATTTTGCTATAGCGTTATGGAATGTATTGTGATATTTCCACGATCTATAACAACGAGTTGGTAGACAACGTTCATCAAAACGCTGTAAAAGGATATAACAACGTTTTTTCAACGTTGTCAATGGGCATATTTGTTGTAGTGCAAAGTTATAATAAACATACATCCAAATATATAAGTTGCATACATTATTCAATAAATAAAGTAGTTAAAACTTAAAATAATGTTTATTCAACAAGAACGAGGATTGCAATAAAAATATAGCAACATACAGCAAATATTTTTAACTCAATATTTGCTGAAGCAATACCATTGAAATGATTAATCTTATAAGTTCTATATCTCAAATACTGTAACAAATGTGTAGACTTATATTTAATTGCAATCAAGTAATCAAAATAGAAAAATATGTACAACTAACTTTAAGTAAATATATGTTAGCAATCTTGATTAGGCTTGAACTTGATCATCATATCCTCTGAATATCTAATGGGAAAAAAGTGACATTGATTTAACCAAAATAAACTAATCGATAGAAAATCTTCTGTCATGTATAAAGGACTTACTTATATTTTTATAATTACTTGTAATGGTTGAACGTGCAACTGAGAGATTGTTTATTTTGTAATTCAAACAAGCAGGTGGAAAGAGGAAATGATCCTATAGCAAAAAACAACTAAACATAGCTCACATGCACAAGCGGAATTTTTTAAATGATGTTTTACGATTTTATGGTTCTTTTAATGTTAAGCACAGAAACAATCATTAGAAAGTTATAGCGAAAAATAATTTAAAGGTTCCAACAATCCTGGCTTTTTTCTCCACTAAGGAGTATGAATGCTAAATGGTCTACTTCCTATTATGTTGACTGGAAAGCCGTGAAGAATTAACACTACTACCTTAAAAGGCACCGTAACAAATTGACTGTATTTTATGTACTGAAATTTTTGAGCTCTAACTAGTAGATTTAATGTTATATTTTTAGTGAGGTTTCACGATATAATATAACAAACATGTTTTAGATTATAGAATTAGATTTATCTAGGACATCAAGATTATGTAAATTAACTAGGATTAACATGTAAATAACTAATTAAAGAGGAATGACATAGGAAAACCTTCATTTATGAAAATTTTGATTAAGGTAAAGATATTGCTTGATTGAATTATCTTACAAAAAGATAGACTAGCATCAGACATGATGTATAGAATGCAATAAGAACCATACATGAATGATAAAGCATGATTATGAAAATGTAACGTGATTATTAAATGTGACAACATACATATAACATCAAGTTATAAATTTCTTTCAATCAAGAAGAAAATATATAGTGCTAATCTTTTAACAGTGATAAGAAACCCCTATAATTTGATATTTTATTAATATTAGAGATCTCTACTTCCCACCCGCCACGCTGCAACCACACATATTCCCACCAAACAGAATCTGCAACCTTACATTCTTCGTTCATTCGACTCACACGACCTCACCACCGGCCTCCACCTGCTAGTTCTCACAAACTCCTCCACTTTGCACCAGTTCCAGATCAAACCCTTCAACCCCTTCAACCCCTTCAACCCAACATTGCAATCACCTAAGCGTAGCGACTCTGCCAAGAAATATAACTAGATCCAAAAATGTAGAATTGTGAATTCTTGTCCCCAATTTAGCAGGAGGCGACAGAACAATCTTTTGGGAAGAGATATTCTGCAAGTATTAGGGTTTTGAGATTTGGGAAAAGTGTTGGATTGGTTAGACATCAAAATGATGGAGCGAAAGATAGTATGATAGCAGTTAGGAATTTGGAGTTTTATTGGATGAGAGATAGCAAATAAGATAGATGAGGTGGAGGCGTATACTACGTTGATTGGTTGAATATGATGGTTTAAAGTTTATTACTTTACAATGATGTGGGCTGATAGGATTTGGGTTTTTTGTGGCGTCGCAAAGGCATTAATAATTTCCTACCATTTTGTGATACCAGTGTGTAAACACCGAGAACAGCTATGGCATCACTAAGTCATAGTTAATTAGAGATGCCTTACCGACCCCTTAATGACAACCACAATTTTAGCGATGCTACGTACGCAGTAGTTGTGTCGCTATGACATCATTAATCAGCGTCGAAAATTAGCTCTTTCTCTTGTAATGGGAGTATAGGGATTAAAGGGCTGATGATGCTTGTGCTGTAGGATATAGGGTTACGGGGTCCATACCCGAATCAGTTGGTGAGATAAATGGTTGCGGGTTTTGTGTCTTGACAGTGATGAGCTGAAAGGTTTGACGCTTGGAAGTTTGAAGAATCTTGAAAGGTGAGTGAATTGGTGTTGAATAAAAGCAGCTTGAGGGTGTTTGTTTGGAGACAGCGGCGGCTGTTTCTGGTTGTCGTATTGTTGGTGCAGGTTAATGAGGGTGGCATGTTCATGTTTGTATTAGCAGCGGGGGGAGAAGCTTGTTCTGTATTCTAGGTATTGCACTGTTCTGTTTTGTGAAATGGTTTTAATCATGATTTGTGTATATTCAAGTAATAAACCAACCATAGAAACTTTATGAGAGTTATCAATATTGGAAGACGTAAAACTTGGCGTGCATAATTATATCAAAATCTTTGTTTCCTACCAGTGTTGAAAAGAATTAACTTCTATCACATTCTTCATTTGATATCATAGCACCGCATATTTTGGACAGACAAGGTTGAACTATACATGTAGCTTATAGTTCTTGGAGATCCAACTATCCAATGGTATTTAGTGATACTAATGTGAGGTAAGTTAGTGCAGGCCTATTTAGTGATACTAATATGTGGTAAATTAGAACTTGCCTTTTAGTTTCCATTTCTGGCATATACCATTGAGTATAATTTTACTTGATTGGTCAACGTCCGGCTAGCATGTTGAGAATTCTATCATCTTTTAACTAGGCCATTAAATATTTGATGCCTAAAGTCAGGTAGAACATTGGAACATCCATTTTGTCATATTTTCAGTACATAGTGAAGTAGGGAATTTGTCACTAAGTTAGCATAAACTCTTCTCATTTCCTTGTTCAGCAGATTATTTTATTGCCTTCACTAGCAACAATTTCGTTGGGAAATATTTTCCAAATAAGTTGGATATTATTAACTTCTTAGCTGTCTTAATGGAATGTACTAATTGTGGTATTTTCATGGATGCAAATAGATTTAATGTGCTGTTTTATTGCCTTCACTAGGTTGCTGCAAAGGTTTCACTGTAATCTTTGGAGCAGCAACAACCTTGTGGTAGTTGTTTTTTAAGTTGTGTCCTGAGATATTTTCTAATTGCTAATTTTTTTTTTTTTGCTGTTTTACTTTAAACTTCATATCACAATAATGCCCTATTCCCTTCAAATCACAATTAATAAATATATTTCAAGATAAAAAATGTAGATTAATGGGGACTTCATATCTTCTTCTTCCACCGCTTTCTTCTCATCAGATCTAAACATTCATCCTCTCAAAATCGCTCATCTTCACCACATGGTTTGTCCTTCCATACTTTTTATATTTTTTTTCCATTTCTTGTTTCTCCCATTTTCTCACTTTTCATTTTCTTTCTTTTCCCTAAATCTCTGTTGCCTTGTGCTAATTTCAGATTCACCTCGCACTCCCATTTTTCGCCTAGAATGTCCTCGTTTCGACTCTTACACATCATGTTGAGTTCACCATAATTTCCTACTTGTTCTTTCTGCCCTGTGCCACTTTCTCTTAATTCCTTGCTTTCAAGTTTAGACTCTGATCCTTCGTGCTTTTACTTTTTTGTGAACCTGGTTATGGATTGACTCGCTCGGTATGCTAAGGTTTTTTGAATGAGTTTTCTGGTTCTTGATGTTTTGTTTTCTGGTGGAGGAGTTTCTACTATTTAGCATTATGAGTGTGTGGTTGTAGTAGTAACTATTTAGACCCCCAGGTGATGAAGGTCTTGTTTCTATTTATTCTCCGCTCTTATTCCCTTCTTTATTCCGAACTCATGTTGAGCTCACCAACTCGACTGCTCCTATGCACCGCTATCACTTACGTATCAAGTGTGTTGGGGATACAACACCGATAAAGACCACTCAATCCAATCCCTAACGCATCGGAAAACAAGCTAGGTAGTGCTAGACAGTGCACAAACAACCAATCTATGAACAAACCAACCTCAAACGATTCAAATCAAATCTGATCATGATCACAAAAACAAGAAATATAGAGAACGATAACAATAAAATAAATCACACCAAAATTTAAGTGGATCAACTAACAATTTATTAGTGTACATCCACTTTGAGAGAGATATTTTATTACCATCAAATGAGAAGAGTACAAGAGATTGATTACAATAATCCAATATTCAATAGAGAATATATGTTTGTGCATATTAGAATTGAAAAGGAAATTAGGATTGCCAAACCCTTGCTTTGATGAACTAATCAACCCCTTTCAAATCTGAGAAAGAATAGCTTACATACTTGCGTAGAAACCCCAGGAAACTGTCCGTAATTCCTCTTGCTAATTAATAAATTATCACTTTCCTCCAGGCCCAAAAAAAGAAGCTCGGGCTCCGTTTTAGACGTCAGGCCCTGAATTTGAGTCGTTTGGAATTTGCTTCAAGAAACCAATCTGGCTTGTTCCAAATGTCTGAATGGCTTCCCAAATGTCTGAAAAGAATTCCAGACGTCTGAACAGTTATTCAGCTTTTTCCTCTGGCCGATTTCAAACATCTGAAATTCTTTCCAGACGTCTGAAATTGCTCTCAGCCCAAATCCCCCCGCTTTCTTCGCCATATCTTCCACATACGAGCTCCAATTTTCTGAACGGACTTTTCTTACATGAATCTACTTCCATCCTCTTCAATTCTAACACTAACATTCCACCTTGACACTATATCCATCTCCAACACCAATGGTACCATACAATCATCTACAACCGATATCACCAATTGTCACCACTTCTACCTTCACCCAAGCTTGAATGTTTTCTCAATGAGTTCTGGAAAATCCACCCCTATTGCACTTCATCGATAAGTTCAGGCAAAGCTCTCACCCTCTAATAAAGTGTTGAAAGCACTCAACTCCAAATCCGACTCAACCAAAGACTAAAGTACTTAGGAACGTCGACTAGTACTTACAAGAAGATAGAACTTCAGTGTCGCACCACTACTCTTCCTCATCAAAATTAAGCTCCTCTCTCACCGGTGCCACCTAGTGGCACCTAGCACTTCTCCAAGTGAATCAAGTTCGAGCAACGCTTGAACATCCCAATTGGCAACGTCTTGGTGAACATATCTGTCGCATTGTCATTTTTGCGAACTTTCTAAAGATATACTTGCTTATCATCATCCATGAATACCAAGAATGACTCTCTTACTTCTGTGTGACTAGTCCGTGAGTTAAATGCCAACTTCTCCGCTAAATGGATAGCACTTTGGCTATCATAATAAACATCGATGCTATTGTGTTCAAACCCTAAGTCACACAACTAACGCTTCAAATAGAGTGCCTCTTTTTCCATCTCCACTAAGACTATCAACTCCACCTCCATAGTGGGTAAAACAATTATGGTTTGCAATCTCGATCTCTAACTTATGGTCATACCAGTAAGTGTGAAGACATATCCGAAAGTTGACTTTCTCCGATCCCTATCACCGGCGTAGTCTGAATCGCAATAACCAACCAATTGAAAATCTTTTCCTTACTATTCTCAAAGACAAGTCCATGAGATGTTTTACCTTTCAAATATCTCAAAGTAAGCTAGACCGCTTCCTAATGCGATATTCCCGGATTAGCCATGAACTGGCGAACCATCTCAACGACATTTGCAATATCAGGCCATGTACACACCGTGGCGTACACCAAACAACCAACTGCACTTGCGTATGGCACTGTTTCTGTAACATACTGCATTTTTAAATAAATAATAAAATAAAATTTGAAGAGCTTTCAGAATTTGGTCGTGGAATAAGCGTCATTGCGTCCGTGGCAATTTTCTGATCAATTTAGATCTATGGATTGCAGAAAACGGAGTTAAGATGAGAAAGATACCTTTAAATGAAATATTACAACGAACATGAAAAGAAGGTACAAGAAAAGAACAATGACCACCATTGTTTTAGTCTTGTTAACAAAAGCCTATGTAGTCCAGTCGGTAAGAGCATGTGACTTCCAAGAGAGTGGCGCAAGTTCGATTGTCGTCAGTGCCATATTTTTATTTTAGAGAAATGGCTAAAATAATACATGTTCTAAGAGGAAAATATGTATAAATGCGCATATAAGGAAAATTAAGCATAAATGTAAGTATAAAACTATATGTATATGTAAATATATGCGTATGTGTGTGTAAAAATATGTACATACGAAAGAGAAATCCAAGATAAACCTACAATCAATGATAATAGGTAATAATTTAATGACGGCATAACGCCGTTTGAATTTTGAAAGTAAAATAAATGTTACACATATATATACACATACAAAAATTCAAATATTGAGATAAAATGGTCATGTTAAGAGAAGAATATAATCAATGCGTAATAAATGGAAAATTGAGAAGAATTAAACTGAATTTGAATTAGAGTGCATAAAAAGGAATAAGGAAGCCAATTGATAACATTATTAATTGCACGGCTATTAACAGGCTAGGAATTTGAATGATTGTATGCACATGCACATGCATAAATTTGAATTTCAAACGTAACCACAATTTATAAAGGCATAAGATAAATCAAAGAAGAAGAAACGGGTAAAATAATCAAACGTTTAAACATAAACATAAAGTACAACAAACATGTCGCGCCTGGACCCACATGGGTCGACCCCAGTTGTGCTTGGGTCGACCGAAGGAGGTTGGGTCGACCTACGGGTCGATCCAAGGCAGGTCTAGATCTACTGCGTGATGCTTTTTTGATTATGTGTATGGTTCAGATTTTAAGGAATTAAATCCGACGGCTCAGACTTTCTTGTACACCTATAAATAGACTAGAAGGGCCTAGCCTAAATCTCATATTTTCTGAGGCGTTGCCTAGCGACTGCCATTCTTTTTTCACCTTAAATCTCTTTAGAAAATAGAATAATTAGTCTTAGGAAATTATGATTTAAGTATTGGAAGAAAAGAATATATATATATACATATACATATATATATATACACACACACACACGCACACAAATGGGTGTTCAGAATTCTGATCGGCATGAGGTAAGTCTTTGAATCTAGTATAGCTTTCTTTCTCTTTTCCCCTTTCTTTATAAGTAACAGATTTGTGAATCCGTAGATATTTTTGATAATAGATTCAGTTAGGGATGCCATGGAACAACAAATCTGGATCATATTCATGGATGGAAAGCTATTAGGTGAGTGGATCTAAATTATACCATTGTAAATAAGGGTATATTTATTGTTTGTATTCCACATTATAATTAATCTGCTAAACAGTTGATATTTGTGGAAAATTTTGTTTTAGAACTGTTTAGGACATGGTAAAAAGATTACTATTGTATATAGAACCATCCTAAGAACCCACTAATTGGATGTTGTAAATCGATTTATAATGAAATTGCGAATAATTGTGATAGTTGGGCTTAAATATGCAGAGGACATTTATGTCATATAAGCATGTTTCCATTTAAACACCCATCTGAATGGGAAATTATTGTAAATGCTGTAATTATGGAATTTATGATAAACTTGAACATTTGCTAAAGAGTATTTTTATACCAAAAGGTTGGAAACAAGATTACAGTAAAATTTAGAAGAATAGATATACCTAAATTGAATGGAAAATTTACAGTAATTAAGAAATTATAACTACACTGAGACACGAGGTTTAATTCAACATGTGGTAGAAGCCTGACCGGATCCGCCCGGTAAATCCAGCATCCACAAGTGGTTAATTTAATGTGAGGGGTCTGGTGCATAAACATACATATAATGGTACTAAGGCACGAGGTTAAGTTCAACTTGTGGTAGAACCATTCCCGGAACTGCCCGACTAATCCAGCATCCACAAGTAGTCAACTTAATGTGAGATGTCCGGTGCCTAAACATATATATAAATATATGTGTATAACGGAAAATGAATAAATGGCATTAATTGTAATGAATAAATGTTACAACATGATAAGAATTGGAATTAACGGGGAATGATAATAACCCATTATAATTAACTACATTAATGAAAATTTTATATAATAGGTGGGCTTATCCTAGGGACAAGTGGAAATTATAATATAAGTTATAATAAATGAAAAGGAAACTTATTAATAAACCTTAGTTAAGAGAACTAAGTTAATAAGTAAACAACAACAAGTTGTAGTGACAGTGTAAGATGGAATTACGATTAAATAAGAAAGAATGAGGTAAACTTATGAAATGAAATAAGTTATATTTAAACATAATTAATAAGTGACATGTTAATAGAAAACATGTGGATTGAGATAAAACATACTTAATTATATATTAAGAAGAACATGTTATTGTAACTACTAAATCAGACAATGAACCACGTGGTAATAATATATTGAGACTATGGATTGCTGTCATTGACTACAATCTATGGAATAACATGTTATAGGCTTATTAATGAACTTAAATGGGCTAAGTTATGTCACTGAATAAATAAGCTAGAGGGGTCCATTCCTTAGAGATATAAGGGGTTCAGAGAAAACCTGATAACTTGAATATAAGAGAATGTGAATAATCAAGTTAATTGGAAATATGATAAGATAAAACAAATGCATGATTAAAAGATTTACTAACATGATGGTGTGATGCGCTTGGATCAGTCCACACGTTTGAAGGTGAAGAACCCAACAGGGTAGATCATCGAGGTGTCTGGAGGCACAAGAGGAATACGTCCATTTGATTACTATGTTGATATTTTGTTAGTTGACTCTACGGGACTGGAAGGAAGCACGCGACTTCCAAGGGACGTTGTAGGGTACTCTGTGTTGGTCATATGTTGTGGTGCATGCTCAGGCTGTACTCGCAGGGTTGGGTCTGCACGTTGCTACCTGGTGAGTATACCTTGACTGCAAAAGTAGCTTTACAATCGAAAGGCTGTGGCAGTCACTGCTTCAAATCTCGCAAATATCGCCCGAGATCTCCTCTGAGATCTCGTTTTGGGCTCCTTCCGAAATGAAACAACAAATATCACTCTAAATCTACTTTCGAATATATCGCCCGAGATATTGCAATATCGAACGAGATGAAATACTGGAATATCGTCCGAATTTAGTTTTTTTGGTTAAAATTTAAATTTGTGCCTAAACTAAAACTACAATTAAAAAACTCAAATCTAGCCATATCAATCTTTTGTTATTTTACATTTTTCATGTTAAATGACTATATTGTATGTTCGTATATGTTTTACAATTCTTATGATTTTCATATTTGTCTTTTTATATACATGTTACTTATGAAATTATGTATTTTATGGTCTATTTATGCTGAATTTTTTAATGTTTATATCCTTTTAATGTTTCCTGTCTAACAATATTTATGTTTTAAGCATATTACGATTTAAAGTATGAATGATCTTTCGCAAAATAAAGAATAATAAAATTATTTTGCATTTTAAGTTACTATGTTTTTAATAGCGTTCATAAAAATCATTTTGTTAAAATGTCAGTTTTAACATATCATGTACCCCTAGATTGTTCCGATATGAATTTTCAAACCTGAGATGAAAATCCGAGACGAACTCCTAAGTTAGACTCATCTCATCCGAGATCTCCCCCGATACGAGACCGAGTCTATGAAATCCCCGAGACGAAACGCGACCGATTTCCGAGATTTAAAACCTTGGTGGCAGTATGAAACTAAGATGATTCGGCAATCGCCTTGGCAGGAGGCTGGGTCAGGACCAGCATAGGATAATAGATCGTCGTGTACCCGTCATCAGCAGCTAGTGGAATGCGAAACAACTAGATCTAAAACCAAGATGCCATCAACCTTTCACTATCGAGGCATGGTGGTTAAGGGACACGCCTTCTGGATGCTTAGATTGTTTGACAGGGGCACTCCACTTATCTCTTGTAGTCTTTACTAGTTGAGGAAGGGGTCGGGGTGGGACCATAGCCGCCATAGAAATGCATACCATAGTTAGATATATGTACTTTAGGCCTCATTAGTAGACCTATACAGATATGGAAAAGGCTCCCGACCGAGTTTCCTGCATTCAGATGCAGCCCTATTACGGGACTCGGGATACAGTAGGTAGTACGTGTGTATTAGGGTCTAGATACATGCATGACTGCTCCGGGTGGTGTACTGTAGATGATAGGGCATTACCTTGTGTTAAGACTGAGCTTGGCCGACTAGTTTGGATATGGAGATCCGTACATCTCTCTGGCGTAGGATGAGAGTTGCATACGCTTCCGTGGCATGATGGTGTAGACCGTGCGAGAAGGGTACCATGGGACGTACCTTTATATTGGGGGGTAGCTACATATGTGTTATATTAGGTTAATCTATTGCGAGGTAGATGGGTATGACGTAAGTGTAAAGCATTGAGTGCTATTAACCCAAGCAACCTAATAAACAAGTAACATAACTGAACGATATATATATATGGTTATTTCAGATTGTGTAATTTAGTCATGTCACCAAAACTTGTGTTCTGACCTCCTCCTCATAACACACTCGCATGTTAGGTTTGTGGCAGAGATATGATAGCTTTGGATACTGGTTAGGCAGTATTATTACCTTGGTAAGGCTATATCTGATTATATTATATTTTATTCCATTCCATTGCGAGTTATTTTCCAAGCTCTGATATATTTTATATCTCTGTTTTTATGTAGGATATCAGACAAGCCAACTCGAGTCTCGATAGATTGAGATTTACGGAAAAAAAAACCGATCTATTGGAATTCGGGTTGTTACATCTGTTATCAGAGCTTAGCTTTAGGATTCCTATATCGATAGTGAGTGAACGTATTTGTATTTTTAAAAATATAATATATTATATATACTCCTAGATCTATGAAGGGAACCTACTAGACAAGAGTAGCAAAATATGGAAAGAAGTAGGATGTCAGTTATGTACGCTAAAGGAATGATTATGGAAATTTGAGAAGCGTACAATATTCTTTATATTGGAGAAAGATATATCCCGTATGTCAGTGTCTGAAATGTTAGTATTTCAGATTAGTGGGTTTGGCAGTAGAGCCTTATAATTGGAAAAGTGAAAAAAAAGGAAAATGGATTAGGAATATATATATATATATATATATATATATGAGAGGAATGACTTTGTGGGAATATCTAGGAGAGTCTGGGTAAGTTGGAAGCCGACATTGAGTCTAGCCCCATTGTAAACTTTTGAGAACTTGAAATTATAAAAGCTTTTGGGAGGTAGTTTATGGTGTTTTCAGGTTTTGATATTAAAAGTTACAATTCTGAAGTATGTACTAGCTAAATTGTGTAGAAACAATTTTTGAAACAAAAGAGGTATTTTTGATGTTCGAGAAAAATATGTAAGTAACATATTCGAAAAAGTACATACTGAGTTTTGAAATAAAATAGGGTAAATTTTGGGAATAGCGATTTCTTGTGAGATTTTTGAAAAAATAGGTTGCATTTTTGTTAAAAGCTAAAAATTTCGATAAAGAGAATTTTGGAATTCTCTATTCTTTTGACAACATTTTTTGATAATTATTTTGACATGAAATTTTGTTAGGGGGACAAAATAAGTTGTAAGAATTTAGAATAGAGTAGATGTTTTCACCTAGTTGTAAGTAATTGAACTGACATTATAAACATGAGTGGTTGTGAAACTTATAGAGAAATAGTTGTCCTTATCTACTCCAGTTTTTGTGATTTGAAAAAAAAATGATTCGCATTTTTTGGGATGACATATTTTTTTATGGTTTGGCGATGGAAAGTTCTAAAATAAAGTTTTGAAACTTTTATTTTTTGGTAGAAAAATGAAATGAGAAAGCCAAACCACATTTTTTTAAAGCATGGAGTAGGCAAAGGATCAGTACCTGGGGAAGACGGGAATATTTTGAGGCTATGAAGTAAATAGCAAGGTGTACTTTGGAATAATGGTAAGTTCACGTAGAATGCTTAGCATTATAGAGCCTAGGTTGTTGCTTGGAAAAGACTATTAGTACACACCAAGGACTAATGGTGAATACTAGATGGTAAAAAGGTAAGTAAGTTTTTAGATCCTTTGGTTTGGACTTGTAACACCCCGTAATTTTAAAGAACACTATAGCGATAAACTAAAGTATATTTAATTAAATATTGGGAATTAAGTAAAACGGACTATACCATTGTGTTTATCTTGGAATTCTGCTTAATATATGTTGGAGAATGGAGTTTTGATGACAAAAACCTTATTTCAATTATCATTGATTATAAAATATATACTTACATCTCTATCTAGAATATATAAACATATACATGCAAGTTTTGTATACAGGACTTAAGTACTGAAGACTGTACAGTTTTAGAGATTCAAGATTCAAGACTCATGAGTAATCAAGATCTCAAGAATTCAAGACTAATACAGTTATAGAGTCTAGATTATGTAAGACTCTAAATAGCACTCCAGGTTCAAATTCAAAGTCTGGTTTTCAAATTCTGTTTTCAAATTCTTTCTTCTATCTTCTATCCTCTCTATTTTATTTTCTCTCTATTTCATTTTCTATCTTTCTATTTTCTTTTCTTACTTTACTTTTGTTTTTCAAAACTTAAATTTTATATATTTATATTTTTATACTTTTATATATATATATATATATATAGTTTAGAACTTTATAATTTTATAAATATGTTTATATAGTTTAAATATAGCATATGATTTTTTACTTTATAATATTAATTTATAACACTATATTTTAATTCAAGAATTTCCAGAAATATATTCATATCAAAACACTTGAAAAATGCTCAAAAATGAATTTTGAACCAAGAGTATGTCGACATACATAAAACACTATGTCGACATATAAGTGTCATTTTTTCAGTTTTGAAAGGAAGTGTCTTTTCACAATTTGTGACGGTTCTGAAGTGTGGCATCGTTTCATTTACTATAAAAAGGGTTTGAATTCGAATTTTTTATCATCTCTTCTTCTCTAACTTCATCCACTTTCTTTATACCATTATTCTTAATCATTTTTTATGATTTCCACACTTATACTCTATCGAATTCAATTCTGTTTTGATCAAACTTCTTCTCTTTACACTCTCCACTTTCAACTATCTGAATCAAGTGTTATTAAAGAGTTATAGGGTTGTTTGTAATTGCTTGGGTGGTATTTTGGGTTAAACAGTTTTATCCCTTGTAGACGTGCAATCAAGGACGGAATTGGTGGTATCCCTTGTAGCCGTGAAATCAAGGACAGGAATCGGTGGTATCCCTTGTAGCCGTTAAATCAATGAGGTTGTAATTGGATATTGATATAGTAATAAAACCCTATGCAATCTAGCGTTGCATGGGACTGGACATAGGAGTAACCCGAACTAGTATAAAATCCAATGTGTTCTTTCCCTTTCTGCATTTTTATTTTTGCATTTGTGTTTGAATCTGTGTCTGTGATTGTGTTTGTGGTGTTTGATTAATTTGGTGATTCACACAAGTTTTAGATTTTGTTTAAATTCTCAAAAAAAACACCATTCACTCCCCTTTAGTGTTTTTTTTCCTGAACGATCCTTTCCGCATTCCCTAACAAGATAGGCTCGTGTTTGCATGAAACGGACATTGTATGAGAAAGTTGTTAAGCTTAGAAGTTTGTATACCTATAAGATAATTATATATATACAAACTAGGTCAAAATATTCGAAAAAATTCAAAACAACGAAGCGGGGAAAATAGGAGGGAATCGACCCTTTGGGGCTCGACCCAAGACTCGGCTGGGTCAACCTATGGGTCGACCCAGGGGTGGTGGGTCGACCAAGGTCGGGGTGGGTTGACCCAATGCAGATCTGGGCGAATTCTTTTCAATGAACGTGAACCTTTTTTGTGGCTTGGCTCGTTGGCAGTAGGTTATAAATAGGACCTCATTTCTATTGTTTTTACAAATAAAAAACAATGGAGACAACGACATGCTGCCCCAGCTTGGATTGGGCTAGCCTATTTTCTTCAACAACAGCTTATACACATTCAAGAATTTCTTCTACAGCTTCAGCCTATTGTTCTATGTTATTTAGCTCCAGTCTCAGTGAGTTCATGTTATTTTTAGATATAAACATTTAATAAGTAACCCTGATATGTTCACAAATTTGGATCTAAACCTATGCCTACTAAGAATTTGATTCATACCTAGAACAGATTTTCCATTACATGTATTCTCTGTACACCTTATCTACAGTCAATTCTTATGTGCCTATTTCTGATATCTTATTTCTATTATCGTATGCCTATTCTGTTATTATGCCTATTTCTGTTCTCTTCTCTCCCTCTTTCCCTTTTTATTTTTATAGTCTAGGCTACCTTCGAGCCTAGGCCTATCGCTGAAATATGCGAACGAGTGAAATTGGGAATGGTTGGGAAAGATAAATTCGGGCATATCTTGTATTATGAATCATAACTGGGATTTGGGGGCATAACTTATACTATATGTATGACTAAAATTTGGGGAATGTCTTGTACGATAAATTATGACTTGAGGGTTGGGGCATGTAAATTCATAGGCTTAATTTATAAATTAAGCGGAACATGTAATGAAACTATAAACATGTGAAACCTGTTTAGATCTGTGGGTGTTAAATGAACCTGTTAACCTATAATACTTAACCTGTTTAGATCTGTCGGTGGTTATATGAACCTGTTAATTTGTGGGGTTAAGTAAACCTGTTTAAATGATGGGGGTTAAGTAAATATATTAAATCCGCGGGGTTACACGAACCCATTAAACTTAACATGTTTTATCTGTTGGGGTTATGTGGGCTTGTTAATCTGATAGGCATAACCTGTCAAAATACTAGTAGTTATTGATACAAGCCTAGGGGTGGCTTGTGTCATCTGTTGCATGGGACCCGTATCAGTCAGTAACCCATTCCGGTATCTAAGGGGGACCCCGCACTAGGTAGGGGTCAGGGCACGCTTACTAAGCTAATTATAAGAGGTTTATATGGGTGGAGGTATTTTGATGGCGTGTTCCAATGGAGTCATGTGCGTGCATGGGTCTGCCTTGCTTGGGAAAATAAGTCGTTATAACACCAGCAAATGGATCTATGCCTGTAACAACCCGGAAAATAGGAGCCAATTTAAAAATTTTAAATTGGTTATTTCAACGCAATTTGAACTATTGAAATAAAGGATTTCAATAAAATAATGAATTAGAAATAGTGAGGCAGTTTGAAAATTTGAATTCAAACTTTGACTGACTGCACCGGGTGGAAAATATAACGGATTTTAGTGAAACCAAAAATATTTAAATCTGTTTATGAATATCTTTTTAACGAATCTGAAAAATCGAAGTTTCATAGCGGGAATCAAAAGTTATGGCCAAATGAATTTTCAGAAAGGTCGCTAGATAGAATATATAGCCCTTGAAATAGACATTTTGCAAACGACCTCGGAATTTGACGAAACCACTTTTGTTGGGTCCGAGATGTCAAACTATTGCTAGGTTTCAAATTTCATAATTTTTGAAGCTAGTATGTGAGCGTGGCAAAAGAAAATGTGTTTGGTCAATTTCTGTTAAATTGGATCGACAAGAAAATGGCCATTTTTCAAACGATCTCAGAATTCGACGAAACTAGTTTTGTTGGGACCGTAGCGTCAAAACATAGCTAGATTTATTTTTCTGGAATTTTTTGAATCAGTTTGTGGCCCTGGCAAATTGAAATGTACGTTCAAATTGAATATAAAATGTTTTATACTTTAATTTGAAAAATAACTGACTGTAACAGTCGAATTGGCCAACGAAACATATCCCATTGTGTCCGGGATGGGGGTATTTAGCTGGGGGAGACAGTCGTTGGGTTTGAATTGGTGTCCGTGTGGAGGAACAGTACTTTAAAATTTAATAAAACCCACGGGCCAATCAAAATTCTCCATTCATTAAAATAAAAAAAAATCACAGAAAACCCCACCCCCCCCCCCCTTCGACATCGACGACGGATGCACTTCCCCCTTCCCTGGCAATTTCCGACCGCCTCAGCCATTATCAGCGCCCCTTCCAGTTGAATTTTCCGTTCATCTCTCCCTCCTCTATAAATCCATATCCGTTTCGCCACCAACCATCGCGCTACCACCGAGAACCACCTCTCCAAAGTTCGACGCTTCAAACCGCCGCCCCGCCTTGGTCCGACGACCGGACTGGCCGCGACCTCCACCCCTGGACGTGCCTCACTCCCCTCGTCGACGTCCAACTCCCTGATCGTCATCTAGGTCAGCGGATTTCGCGATAAATCCATACCTAGTTTTGAACAATCGTGAAAGGTGAGACCTTTATTATATTTGAACTTTGAAAAATCATATCTTTATGGTGTGTTAACGAAATTCGATGAAACAGGAAACATCGTGACTGTAAGGAGGCTCTCTACCACATAGAAGAGACCGCGGATTTTTCTGAGCCATCTACGATTTTTATTACTTCGAAAACCAAGGTGAGAAATCTAAATCTAAATGAAATTGAATGGAAAATGTCATGTATAAATTATATAAGTGAAATATAAATTATATATGTGTTGTATACCACATATACATGCGTTGTATAAGTTGTTTGAGCAAAGTATGAATTATACATGCATTGTTTAAATGATATGTGTGTTCGAATGGAAAATAATATATATATATATATATATATATATATACACTCCCCTCGTCCACAAACCATGGACGATATTTATTGTTTGTGAATTAGTGTGAAAAATTGAGTGAATAATGCGAATGATTGATAGAATTGTTTGTGGTTGGTATTGTTTGGTTGTGGTTGAAAAATACCCATTGGTGATTGAAACAAATTTGAAATAATTGTGGAAATGAAAATAAAACATGCCGCCTGTGTGCGAACTAGATGCATGAAATCACCATGGTAAAAAACCGCGAGGTTTTAAGGTAGAGCGAGGAGCCGTACTTGGGACGGAGCCGGTTTTAACTACCCTGCCGTTATGCTGCCGAAATTTTGAATAATATTCATGTGTTAGAATTATTTTCATATATTGAAATTATTTTCATTCGTTGAAACTAAAGTCATGTGTTGAAACTATATCCATGTGTGGAAATGCTCATGTGTTGAGAAGTGATGTGTGAAAACTAAATTCATGTGTGAATGAATAAGGTGTTTAAACAATAAAAATCACATTTTTATAATATATATGAAGTATGTAAAATATTCGCCTTATACACAAATAGTTTCAACAATAAAAATTTCATCTTTCTTATATGAACAAACTATATAAAGTATCCATGTGTGGAAATGCTCATGTGTAGAGAAGAGCGTGTGTTGAAAAGTTTCATGTGTTGAATAAGAAGATCGAACAATAAAAATTACATTTTTATTGAAATTATGAAGTGTTAAAGGCATTCATGTGTTGAATAAATATTTTAGATGATGAAAATACTATTTTTATCATATTTTTTATTTGCTAAAAATATGCTAGTGTGGAAATAAATATTTGTGAAGTGAATATTATTTTTAACATGTATGGGAACTAAATAAAATAGTCGTGTATTGAAATGTATTTTAGTTCGCCAAAAATATCATTTTTATTGAAATGTGAAGTGTTAAAAATAACCACTTGTTCAAATAAATATGCATGAGTTGAAATATTCATTAACTAGCTAATGATATGATTTTTGCCTATGTATGCAACATTAGAATGAATGGCGACTTTAAACCAAATTGAATCAAATTTGAAGTTGAATGGAAAATGATAAGTGATAAGAATTGCATATATGTGCATGCATATTTAATGAACAGGTTATAGCAAAGTGGCTAGAGAAGAGGAATACAATTTTATGCCCGACAAATAGGTACACGTTTACTGTTTCGTTTGGGTGATGATTTTATGAGCCTATTGGCTAGCCGCTTGGCGTTTTCTTTTTCTTTTTGAGATGAGACGCCCGTGTGGCTATTTGGGAATTTTCCCAGCCCCTCCCGTACAAAGGAGGTTATGGCGAAATTTTCCAAAATTTAAAGGCGTTAGTGAAATATATGAAGTGAAAACGATATTGAAATCGTCGAATGAATTATATTTATATATATATAAAAATAAAATTAAAATGAATCGTGGCCGTGCAGTTCGTGTTTTGAAACCGTGATTTCAAACGATTAGTAGGGAGATCCGACCATCGGATTTTCCCGAAATCGCAACCGTTGGGTTCGCCTTGGAAATATCTTTCCAACGGCTCCAACTTTGTAAAGATCCGACGGTTAGATTGTCTGGAATGTTTAATTCAAATCTGAAGAAAAACAGCACTAGAATCGATTATATTTATATATAAATATAAATATAATTAAAATAAATCGAATAACGACGCTGCAGTTCATAATTTGAAACCGTGATTTCAAACGACTAGTGTGCGAGATCCGACCGTTGGATTTTCCCAAAACTGAAACCGTTGGATTCGTTTTGAGATGATCTTTCTAATGATATGAAATTTGTGAAGATCCAACGGTTAGATTTTCAGATATGTGTAAAACAAATTTAGTGAAAAACAGTGCCAGTGCCTCGGCACGACCTAAAATGTCGTTTAATTAAATATGGCCGTTTTTAAATAAATAAAAATGGCGATATATCGTTATAAAATATTATTGACGATATAGAATGGAAATAAACCGATTTTGCTTGGTTTGCTTGATATGTGATGGTCGAACGTATTTAACATGAATACTATACTAAAGAACTGAAATGTGAATGTTGAGTGATTTAACCATGTGAAAAATTGATTTGAAAATCTAAATATACGTGGATTATTTGAAAAGGCCGAGTTTATTCTCATTTCAAATAATCGATTGATGGTGAGAAGTCGAAGAGTTGAAGACGGTTGAAGACCGACGATCTTCACATTGGATGGATGGGTGCTACTGATGCTCATGATTGGAGTAGCTACCTTGAAGGAGCTGAAGTAGTAGCCGTCCGGACGTATTGTTGATTGTGCGGATAAGCGAGGAATTTGGTGCCTCCGGTTTCGTTCAGACCCAGAACGAACTTGTAAATGGACTGTGTGTCTGACATTGGATTTTGTTCTGTGCTGATTGATCTCTATTTAATATATGTCTGTTTAGCGGCGGAGAATTTATTCTCTTGGTTAACGCCCTTCTCTGAGACGTACGAGCTCAGAGGTTATATATATATAGAAATCAGTCGCATGGAGTGGATTGCCTGTGTGGCACGCCTAAGTGGCATATGATCAAGGCTTCTGTTGCAAAGCAAAGTCTTGTGGTTGATGATCAAAGCATGGTCTGTGTGATGTAGCTTTGTGTATAGCGTGGATTCGCGAGCCTCAAACCTCGGTATGAGTCAAAAACGGGATAGTGACTGCAGGGAGAGCACGACGTTTCTTTCTAGCTAGGGTGATGTCAGTGACCTACCAGCTCTGACATTATATATACTTTTCACCTGTGTAGTTGTTGGAATGCGAGGCGCCTCGATTATAGGTCTGTAAGGACCGGGAAACGTGTGTTCAGGAATTTCCAATCCTCAAAAGTAAGAGAGGACTGGCCCTGAAGATCCAAGGATTGCTGTGTGCGGTCCTGGGACATTTGCTAGAGTGTCTCGAACGGAGAGGAGCTTGCCCCTTGCCTCGACTCATGATGGAATCCAATTTCCAATACGAAATATGTGGATGTGATTGTATTACTAGTATGGTGACATAGTAGATGGTAGCTATGCCGCCTAGGATTAATATTTAAGATTAAATTCACTTTCGAAACTTATATGCACTAGTAATAATATCAAACAATTTTGTTTTATACGTATGAAGCATTTTTGGCCATTATAAGGTAAAACTCTATCCTCCGGCTTGCGTTGCATTGTGTGATGGGACCTGAGTCTTATAATGGCTTCATTTTAATAAAAAGCATTGCAATGATTTAACCATTTACTTTATTTCATGCACTAGCACTCATTGGAGTAAACCCTTTCCGCGAAAGTGGCGTGGTCCTTTGATTTGCCTTATTATTGTTGTTTAGTAAGTTAAGTAGATTTCTCATACCAGTCCCATGACTGACTCGTAGTTTGTTTCACTTGCAAACTTGGGTGCCCTTATTTTCACACGGGCAGCCTAGTTACAGGTAGCTGACATATTTTGGGCATAGCACCGCAGTAGAGGTGCACTTTTGGCTTATGGCGAGGCTTGACTACATTGTGATGATTGTGACTTTTCCGCCATTATTGTATATGTATTATGATTCCGCCACAGGCGATGTAGACTGATGTTTAGTTTATGCACTCTTTATGTATTATGATTCCGCCATTGGCGATGTTGACTGATTATGTATTATTATGCACTAAGTAGTATCCTGCACTGTGCTCTCTGATGTGGTGATATATATATATGATTCCGCTGTCATATTGTGTAAATTATTCTATTTCTTGTTTATGCTATTATCTGTACGCTGCTAATGATGATTAATGTGTTATATTCCAATGATTATCCTTAACACCATAGCACGGGGTTTTGGGATCGTCACAGCTGGTATCAGAGCTTTGGTTAACCTTAGTTCTGGAATTTAACACATTAAACACTTCGTCAGAATAGAATCAGTAGTATTCTTAGGCGAGTAGCTCATTAGAGATAGGACTAGTAATGTCCTAGAATGAGCTAAGCAGAATAGCAAAAACAATTTGATCAGTCCATCGTTATTTTTCCTTAAGTTCTTCTGCTTTACCATACAATAAAATTACCGTTTCTGTAGGCTGACTCTTTTCTTGCTTATACAGAACTTGAACAATGGCTACCCGAGCAGCCGCTGGTAGAGGAGGCCGAGCTGGCCGTGGCAGAGGTGAAGTCCCAGCTGAAGATGGACCCTTAATACAACCCCCGGCCGCTCAACAATTCGAGCTTGACCGCGTGGCTAAAAGGTACAAGAACCTAGGAGGCAAAACCTTCTCTGGAACGGGCACTGTAATTGAGGCCTTAGCATGGCTAAAAACATGCGACAAGATACTTGGAGGCCTGAGGCTGAGCGATCAAGATAAAGCTTTCATGGGTGCCTGGCTTATGCAGGAAGAAGCCGAATTATGGTGGGAAGCTCTCACCGCAAGGAACAGAAATGCTGGTAGGACCTGGGACGAATTCAAAGAATTATTCAAAGAGAAGTATGTCCCAGAGCAAGCCCTAGAGCGCATGCACGACGAATTCACAAACCTCCAACAGGGGGATCTCTCAGTGCAAGATTATCTGAATAATTAGCCCGCTATGCTCCCGAACTCGTCGCCACCGCAAAGTCCAAGAACAAGAGGTTCATCCTCAGGCTGAAGCGAAAGTACCAGGATAGGGCAATGGCCCACATCAAACTGGGGTTTAATGAATTAGTGGAGATGGCGTGCAACTATGAAGACCTGGATCAAAGGCACCTGGATCAGGATCATGCTAAAAACCAAGCCGGGAATAAATGCAAGCCTGCTGCGAATCAAGGTGAGTCAAGCCAAGCGGCATCCTCGAATCCACAGACCAGTAGGCTGCCAAGAGGAAACTGCTATAACTGCGGCAAGGTGGGGCACTACTCAAATGTTTGCACAGCCCCGAAACGGCAGAAGACCAATTCTCAAGGTTCAAGCCAAGGCTCTCAGAACCCTCGCTCGTGCTTTAACTGCCGCAAGACAGATCATCTTGTCAGAGACTGTCCTTTGCTTAAGAAGGCCGCAATAGCTCACGTATATGACAGGTCGAACCCGCCAGCTGCTTCCGATGGAGCAGGTAAACCCGATGTTTTGGGAGGTACCCTTACAATTAAAAATATTCCTGTTTCTGTATTATTTGACACGGGTGCATCACATAGTTTTATTGCTAGTAACACAGTTCACAAATTAAAGTTAAAACAGAGAAATCTCAAAGATTCGGTTAAAGTTCATAATCCGATAGGGGTTTCCATTATTCTCAGTTCATGTTGTAGAGTGCCAATCTCTTATTCTTCCTACAATTTTTATTTTGATTTGATCACCATGGATTTTCCCGAATTCGACATTATTCTCGAGCTAGATTGGTTAACGAAATACGACGCTGAAGTAAAGTGTGCGGAAAGGATAGTAAAAATTCGAACGAAGCTTGGATATATTACTGTACCATGCCATGGTTCGAATCCAGATAGAAAAGAATTTTGGTCTGCGTTAGAAGTTATCCCCACTTCCTTAGAAAAGATTCCTGTTGTTAGAAACTATGCGGATGTGTTTGAAGAAGTCGAAAACTTACCTCCGCAAAGAGAAATAGAATTCAAAATCGATCTAATTCCCAATGCCAGACCAGTGGTTCATCCAATTAGAAGAATGACTCCAAAGGAAAAGGAAGAATTAGGCGATCAAACTCGCCAACTGCTATGGAAGGGTCTGATCAGACCTAGCTTTTCTAGTTGTGGTGCAGCTGTAGTGTTTGTCCCAAAGTCAGACGGTACTCTTCGATTGTGTGTAGATTACCGAGACCTCAACAAACAGACGCTCAAAAACAAATACCCATTACCCCGCATCGATGATCTGCTAGACCAATTAAATGGGGCAAGAGTATTTTCCAGAATGGACCTAGCTACAGGTTTCCATCAATTGAGAATTGCAGAAGAGTGTGTTCCTTTGACAACTTTCAGAGGTCCAGACATATTTTATGAATGGTTAGTAATGCCATTCGGCCTATGCAATGCTCCAGCATACTTCGTCGATCTAATGAATAGAGTGTTCAGGGGAGTTCTGAATAAATTTGTCCTCGTATTCATCGATGATATTTTAATCTACTCCAAATCAAAACCCGAGCATGAAAGACATTTAGAACAAGTATTGGAGATTCTGAGAAAGAACGTCTTCAAAGCCAAATTCTCTAAGTGTGTCTTCTGGCAAGAAGAAGTGAAGTTCGTTGGCTATGTCGTGTCAAAGGAAGGGATTTCTGTAGATCCGAGCAAAATTACAGCAATTCAAGACTGGAAACAGCCTACCACACCCAAAGAGGTTAGAAGTTTTATGGGGTTGGCTAGTTATTATCGAAAGTTCGTTAAGGATTTTTCGAAGATATCCGGTCCATTAACGAAGCTTACAAAGAAGCATGAGAAGTTTAAATGGACTTCCGACTGTGAAGAAGCTTTCCAGGAATTGAAATCGAAACTGACAACTGCTCCAGTGTTAACCATTATCGATGGCAATCAGGATTTGACGGTTTGGACAGATGCTTCTATTAGAGGTCTTGGTGTAGTGTTAATGCAAAGAGGCCAAGTAGTCGCTTATGCAAGCCGCCAGATAAAACCGCATGAGAAGAAGTATGTAACTCATGATCTTGAGTTGTTAGCTATCGTTTTTACTTTGAAAATCTGGAGGCATTACTTTCTGGGTGAGAAATTCGAACTATTTACCGACCATCAATCACTAAAGTATTTGTTCACCCAGAAAGATCTGAATTTGAGACAGCAGCGTTGGCTAGAATTTCTTTCCGCGTATGATCTGGATATTCTGTATACGCCAGGAAAGGCTAATGTAGTAGCTGATGCACTTAGTAGAAAGAATGAAATCATCGCTAGCATAACTGTTACATCTTCGTTGATTGATAAGATTTCAGTCCGTCAAAAAGACGATGAACTTATTCAAAGAATCAGTCAGAGGATCAAGGAAGCTGAAACTACAAGTTTCCGTATTGACGATAAGGGGGTTCTCAGATTAAATGACTGGATTTGCAATCCGAATATTCCAGAGCTTCGAAGAGAAGTCATGGACGAGTTCCATAAGTCCAAACTTAGTATCCATCCCGGTGTGAGCAAAATGTATAATGATATTAAGCGCAACTTCTGGTGGAGGGCAATGAAGAGGGATATTTCTTTGTATGTTAGGAGATGCCCTACTTGTCAATTAGTCAAGAGCGACCAACAAAAGCTAGCAGGATTGTTGCAAGCGTTGGAAGTCCCAGGTTGGAAATGGGAACCGATTTCCATGGATTTCATAGATGGTTTGCCCCGAACCAAGAAAGCTAATGACAGTATTTGGGTAATCTTAGATCGCTTCACGAAGACTGTCCATTTCATACCTGTCAGATCCAATAGAACCGCTCAAAGTCTAGCATAGATATATTTTAAAGAAATTGTTAAGCTACATGGAATTCCCATCAGCATAGTCAGTGATAGAGACCCAATTTTTGCTAGCAAATTCTAGGAGGCATTCCAGACAGAATCGGGAACCAAACTGAATATGAGCACCACTTATCACCCTCAAACGGATGGCCAAACTGAGCGGGTGAATAGAATTCTAGAAGATTTACTGCGGGCTTGTATTATTGATTTTGGCGGGTCATGGGAAGATCACTTGCATTTGGCAGAATTTTCATATAACAATAGCTATCAAGCAAGTTTGGGAATGTCGCCATTTGAAGCATTATACGGTAAACCGTGCAGATCTCCAGCATGTTAGGTAGAACCTGGCAACAGACTTGTGTTAGGGCCCGATATGATTCGAGAAGCATCGGATAAAGTCGATTTCATCAAGAAGAGATTGAAAACCGCACAAAGCCGGCAGAAAAGTTATGCATATTCCAGATGAAGAGATTTGACATTTGCTGTAGGTGATCATGTGTATTTGAAAGTTTCTCCGATGAGGGGAGTAATCAGATTTGGTAAAAATGGGAAGTTGGCACCGAGATTTATTGGTCCCTTTCCTATACTAGAACGAATTGGAACTCTTTCTTATAGGGTCCAATTACCTGATTGGTTACCTGGAGTGCATGATGTGTTTCACGTATCTCAACTTAGAAGAATTGTGCATGATCCGGATCTTGTTGTAGAAGAAGCAGCGCAATAGGACTTGGAAATAACTCCAGAGTTAGCAGTCAGAAGAGAACCATTAAAGATTGTTGGCAAAGAAACTAAGGAGCTAAGGAGCAAAAAGGTTCATTTAGTTAAAGTGCAGTGGAGTAGTGATCCTAGTGACTGTACATGGGAGACTGAGGAAAGCATTAAGCAAGCTTACTCCAAATGCAGAGTGGACATCTCTGACTAACTCCGGTGCAAGGTACCTTTAAAATACTTTGCATTTACATTTTGTTTCCTACTTTACTGTTGTTTCCTTTTCGGGAACGAAAAGTTTTAAGTGGGGGAGATTGTAACAACCCGGAAAATACGAGCCAATTTAAAAATTTTAAATTGGTTATTTCTATGCAATTTGAACTATTGAAATAGAGGATTTCAATAAAATAATGAATTAGAAATAGTGAGGCAGTTTGAAAATTTGAATTCAAATTTTGACTGACTGCACCGGGTGGAAAATATAACGGATTTTAGTGAAACCAAAAATATTTAAATATGTTTATGAATATATTTTTAACGAATCTGAAAAATCGAAGTTTCATAGCGGGAACCAAAAGGTATTGCCAAATGAATTTTCAGAAAGGTCGCTATATAGAATATATAGCCCTTGAAAATAGACATTTTGCAAACGACCTCAGAATTCGACGAAACCAATTTTGTTGGGTCTGGGATGTAAACTATTGCTAGGTTTCAAATTTCATAATTTTTCAAGCTAGTATGTGAGCGTGGCAAAAGAAAATGTGTTTGGTCAATTTCTGTTAAATTGGATCGACAAGAAAATGGCCATTTTTCAAACGATCTCAGAATTCGACGAAACTAGTTTTGTTGGGACCGTAGCGTCAAAACATAGCTAGACTTATTTTTCTGGAATTTTCTAAATCGGTTTGTGGCCCTGGCAAATTGAAATGTACGTTCAAATTGAATATAAAATGTTTTATACTTTAATTTGAAAAATAACTGACTGTAGCAGTCGAATTGGCCAATGAAACATATCCCATTGTGTTCGGGATGGGGGTATTTAGCTAGGGGCGACAGTCGTTGGGTTTGAATTGGTGTCCGTGTGGAGGAACAGTACTTTAAAATTTAATAAAACCCACGGGCCAATCAAAATTCTCCATTCATTAAAATAAATAAAAAATCACAGAAAACCCCACCCCCCCCCCCCCACCCCCCTTCGACATCGACGACGGATACGCTCCCCCCTTCCCTGGCGATTTCCGACCGCCTCAGCCATTATCAGCGCCCCCTCTAGTTGAATTTTCCATTCATCTCTCCCTCCTCTATAAATCTATACCCGTTTCGCCACCAACAATCGCGCTACCACTGAGAACCACCTCTCCAAAGTTCGACGCTTCAAACCGCCGCCCCGCCTTGGTCCGACGACCGGACTGGCCGCGACCACCACCCCTGGACGCGCCTCACTCCCCTCGTCGACGTCCAACTCCCTGATCGTCATCTAGGTCAGTGGATTTCGCGATAAATCCATACCTAGTTTTGAACAATCGTGAAAGGTGAGACCTTTATTATATTTGAACTTTGAAAAATCATATCTTTATGGTGTGTTAACGAAATTCGATGAAACAGGAAACATCATAACCGCAAGGAGGCTCTCTACCACATAGAAGAGACTACGGATTTTTCTGAGCCATCTACGATTTTTAGCACTTCGAAAACCAAGGTGAGAAATCTAAATCTAAATGAAATTGAATGGAAAATGTCATGTATAAATTATATAAGCGAAATATAAATTATATACGTGTTGTATACCACATATACATGCATAGTATAAGTTGTTTGAGCGAAGTATGAATTATACATGCATTGTTTAAATGATATGTATGTTTGAATGGAAAATAATATATATATATATATATATATATATACTCCCCTCATCCACAAACCACGGACGATATTTATTGTTTGTGAATTGGTATGAAAAATTGGGTGAATAATGCGAATGTTTGATAGAATGGTTTGTGGTTGATATTGTTTGGTTGTGGTTGAAAAATACCCATTGGTGATTGAAACAAATTTGAAATAATTATGGAAATGAAAATAAAACATGCCACCTGCGTGCGAACTAGATGCATGAAATCCCCATTGTCAAAAACCGCGAGGTTTTAAGGTAGAGCGAGGAGCCGTACTCGGGACGGTGCTGGTTTTAACTACCCTGCCGTTATGCTACCGAAATTTTGAATAATATTCAAGTGTTAGAATTATTTTCATATGTTGAAATTATTTTCATGCATTGAAACTAAAGTCATGTGTTGAAACCATATCCATGAGTGGAAATGCTCATGTGTTGAGAAGTGATGTGTGAAAACTAAATTCATGTGTGAATGAATAAGGTGTTTAAACAATAAAAATCACATTTTTATAATATATATGAAGTATGTAAAATATTCGCCTTATATACAAATAGTTTCAACAATAAAAATTTCATCTTTCTTATATGAACAAACTATATAAAATATCCATGTGTGGAAATGCTCATGTGTAGAGAAGAGCGTGTGTTGAAAAGTTTCATGTGTTGAATAAGAAGATCGAATAATAAAAATTACATTTTTATTGAAATTATGAGGTGTTAAAGGCATTCATGTGTTGAATAAATATTTTAGATGATGAAAATAGTATTTTTATCATATTTGTTATTTGCTAAAAATATGCTAGTGTGGAAATAAATATTTGTGAAGTGAATATTATTTTTAACATGTATGGGAACTAAATAAAATAGTCATGTGTTGAAATGTATTTTAGTTCGCCAAAAATATCATTTTTATTGAAATGTGAAGTGTTAAAAATAACCACTTGTTCAAATAAATATGCATGAGTTGAAATATTCATTAATTAGCTAATGATATGATTTTTGCCTATGTATGCAACATTAGAATGAATTGCGACTTTAAACCAAATTGAATCAAATTTGAAGTTGAATGGAAAATGATAAGTGATAAGAATTGCATATATGTGCATGCATATTTATTGAGCAGGTTATAGCAAAGTGGCTAGAGAAAAGGAATAAAATTTTGTGCCCGACAAATAGGTACACGTTTACTGTTTCGTTTGGGTGATGAATTTATGAGCCTATTGGCTAGCCGCTTGGCTTTTTCTTTTTCTTTTTGAGATGAGACACCCGTGTTGCTATTTAGGAATTTTCCCAGCCCCTCCCGTACAAGGAGGTTATGGCGAAATTTTCCAAAATTTTAAGGCGTTAGTGAAATATTTGAAGTGAAAACGATATTGCAATCGTTGAATGAATTATATTTATATTTATATATATAAAAATATAAATAAAATTAAAACGAATCGTGGTCGTGCAGTTCGTGTTTTGAAACCGTGATTTCAAACGATTAGAGCGGGAGATCCGACCATCGGATTTTCCCGAAACTGCAACCGTTGGGTTCGCCTTGGAAATATCTTTCCAACGGCACCAACTTTGTAAAGATCCGACGGTTGGATTGTCCGGAATGTTTAATTCAAGTCTGAAGAAAAACAGCGCCAGAATCGATTATATTTATATATAAATATAAATATAATTAAAATAAATCAAATAACGATGCTACAGTTCGTAATTTGAAACCGTGATTTCAAACGACTAGTGTGGGAGATCCGACCGTCAGATTTTCCCAAAACTGAAACCGTTGGATTCGTTTTGAGATGATCTTTCTAATGATATAAAATTTGTGAAGATCCAACGGTTAGATTTTCAGATATGTGTAAAACAAATTTAGTGAAAAACAGCGCCAGTGCCTCGGCACGACCTGAAATGTCGTTTAATTAAATATAGCCGTTTTTAAATAAATAAAAATGGCGATATATCATTATAAAATATTATTGACGATATAGAATGGAAATAAACCGATTTTGCTTGGTTTGCTTGATATGTGATGGTTGAATGTATTTAACATGAATACTATACTAAAGAACTGAAATGTGAATGTTGAGTGATTTAACCATGTGAAAAATTGATTTGAAAATCTAAATATACGCGGATTATTTAAAAAGGCCGAGTTTATTCTCATTTCAAATAATCGATCGACGGTGATAAGTCGAAGAGTTGAAGATGGTTGAAGAACGACGATCTTCACATTGGATGGATGGGCGCTACTGATGCTCATGATTGGAGTAGCTACCTTGAAGAAGCTGAAGTAGTAGCCGTCCGGACGTATTGTTGATTGTGCGGATAAGCGAGGAATTTGGTGCCTCCGGTTTCGTTCAGACCCAAAACGAACTTGTAAATGGACTGTGTGTCTGACATTGGATTTTGTTCTGTGCTGATTGATCTTTATTTAATATATATCCGTTTGGCGGCGGAGAATTTATTCTCTTGCTTAACGCCCTTCTCTGAGACGTACGAGCTCAGAGGTTATATATATATATAGAAATCAGTCGCATGGAGTGGATTGCCTGTGTGGCACGCCTAAGTGGCATATGATCAAGGCTTCTGTTGCAAAGCAAATTCTTGTGGTTGATGATCAAAGCATGGTCTGTGTGATGTAGCTTTGTGTATAGCGTGGATTCGCGAGCCTCAAACCTCGGTATGAGTCAAAAACGGGATAGTGACTGCAGGGAGAGCACGACGTTTCTTTCTAGCTAGGGTGGTGTCAGTGACCTACCAGCCTTGACATTATATATACTTTTCACCTGTGTGGTTGTTGGAATGCGAGGCGCCTCGATTATAGGTCTGTAAGGACCGGGAAACGTGTGTTCATGAATTTCCAATCCTCAAAAGTAAGAGAGGACCGGCCTTGAAGATCCAAGGATTGATGTGTGCGGTCCTGGGACATTTGCTAGAGTGTCTCGAACGGAGAGGAGCTTGCCCCTTGCCTCGACTCATGATGGAATCCAATTTCCAATACGAAATATGCGGATGTGATTGTATTACTAGTATGGTGACATAGTAGATAGTAGCTATGCCGCCTAGGATTGATATTTATGATTAAATTCGCTTTTGAAATTTATATGCACTAGTAATAATATCAAACACTTTTGTTTTATACGTATGAAGCATTTTTTGCCATTATAAGGTAAAACTCTATCCTCCGGCTTGCGTTGCATTGTGTGATGGGACCTGAGTCTTATAATGGCTTCATTTTAATAAAAAGCATTGCGATGATTTAACCATTTACTTTATTTCATGCACTAGCACTAATTGGAGTAAACCCGTTCCGCGAAAGTGGCGTGGTCCTTTGATTTGCCTTATTATTGTTGTTTAGCACGGGGTTTGGGATCGTCACAGTGCCCTTCTGGGGGTTGCCACTTTAGGAAGTGATACATCCAACTGTGGGGCTGGCACATGGTATTTATGGGATAGGGGGTCGATCGATTGGGGGTAGTAATTAGGGTACATCTAGTCCTGCCTATGTGGGTGCGTGTAGTTTCTGGTTGGGGTAACACCCATTAATTCTGTTTAGGTACCTGTTATTACTGTTTGGGGTAAAACCCATTACTAGAAGTACACCTAAGTCTACCATTATGTTTTTGTTGGGATCATATCTGTTATACTTGTACTGGTGCAGAGAAAAGTATTTGAGAAGTGTAATCTTTTCAGTTCATTCTGCTTATCTTGTTCATACCTGCTATATGATATTGTTATCTCTCGTCTAGTTTATATTCTATCATGAAGATTTTACTTATTTGTATGCTAAAACTAACTGGACTCACCAGACTTTATGTCTAACCCGTTTTGTTTCCTTTCTCTCTCTTCCTTTCCCCACAGGTTCTCAGGGTGGGAACGCTCAGGCTCGACTAGGAATCTCTCTTTTGTTTTTGCTTGGATTTGGATTTGCTTAGATGAACCGCTTTGACTATCTATCTACTTGTTTATGGCTACTTTTGGGGACTATGGCTTTTCACTTCTGTACTCTGATGGTTTTTAACACAAGACAGATGTTTTTATTTGATGTATCTTATTCCAGAGTTTTAGTCTAATGTTGTAACTGGATTTGAGACCACGTTGTTTTCTGTTGGAAAATAAAGTTTTAAATTTCCGCTGCTATTTTATATGTCTTTTTTGTGATATTCTGGTTCCATTTACCCATAGTGCTTCACGAAACTTAATGCATTCTAATAAAGAGTGACATTAACGGACGGGGGGTGTCACATGAAATATCCCTTTTCCTTTTATTTTCAGCATGTCTAGGGAACCGAATATTCTCGAGGACGTTCAAATATCGGCTTGGTTCCATAGATATCTCCAGGTTACGGCACCTGTCGGAGGCTAAGCAAATGCCCCTCCCCCAGGTGCAGCCGATGTTCCTACTCCTCCGCGAGCGCATAATTTCTCTAAGATATGCAAGGATTTATTTGCTATGGGAGGGAAGCCGTTCCGCGGAACTGAGAGCTTTATGGAAGCACGAAATTGGCTAAAAGAGAGGCAAGATTTGTTTTGGATTTTTGAGGTTGACGACCGTAGGAAGATTCAGTTGGCCGCTTGGCAACTGAAGGATGAGGCTTCATTCTGGTGGAAAGTGACGCAAGCAGGGCATCCGGTTGAGACTTGGGACAATTTCCGACAGAGATTCGAGATGAAGTTTCTTTCTCAGGTAGAAGAGAGTAAGCAAATGGAAAGGTTTCTGGCACTTAAGCAAGGAAGCATATCCGTTAAATAATATGTCAATAAGTTTAATCAATTAGCAAGGTTTGGACTAGAATTGGTGAATACCCCGCACAAGAAAGCTTTGAGGTTCGCGAGAGGATTGAATGATCCTCTCCAAGGATTGGCATTTCTCATATTCTGATGGGGGCTACTTTTGAGAGGTTGGTTGATATGGCATTGATGAACGAAGATGGTAAGGATGAGAAAAAGGAGGCTAAGACTGAAGAGACACAAAACAAGAAAGTGTGGCCCAAGAAAGAACAACAACAACAAAAGAAAGACAGAAAGAACGACAAAGCTCAAGGCAAGAAGAAATGTCATGGTTGTGGGAACGTGGGTCATTTGGTCAAAGATTGCCGAAAAAGGAAGAATGCTTGTTTCCACTATGGTGAGGTCGGACACTATTCTAGGGAGTTCCCGAAGAAGCAAGGACAGGGCCAAAGCATAGGATCTTCTGGAGGACAAGTGGATTCTCTCGAGGCCAGTGTACCGGATAGAGGTAGGAAAGTTTCTGTTGAAAGTTTGATTTCTCTTTTGTTAGGACTCTTTTTGATTCTGGAGCTTTGCATTCTTTTATATCTGATTCTGTGGTTGAGTCTCTACACCTTAGTACTAGTATGGTTTTGATTCCATTGTTGTCACGAACCCCATTAGGGGCACGACTCATCTCTCTATGATTTGTCGAGGTTTGAGGATATCTGTGTTGGGCATCGAGTTTGACTGCAATGCATATGTGATTCGTTTTATAGGCTATGGTTTGATTCTAGGGATGGATTGGCTAACCATGAATGGTTCTATCCTAGACTGTAAGAGAAGGGTCGTTAGACTTTTGACTTACCGAGGAAGGACTCTCGAGATTTCTTATGGCCTGAGGGGGTCTGACATGCTTAGTTTCCTAGAACACTTGATGCTTCTATCGATGATTTGCGATCGGTACCAGTAGTCTGCAAGTATTCAAATGTTTTTTAGGAGGTTAGTGGGATTACCTACGAGGCGTGAAATTGATTTCAGAATATACTTGGTGGATAATGCAAAGCCTGTCACATTGCATGTGTGCCACATGGCTCCTAGGGAAAGGAGGGAGCTCAGCAAGCAAGTAGGGGAGTTACATGAGAAAAGGTTTATTAGGTGACGCATATCGGAATGAGGTGCTCTAGTTGTCTTTGCAACTAAGGCGGATGGCTCGCTTCGCTTATGTGTGGATTATAGGGAGTTGAATAAGCACACTAAGAAGAATAGACACCGACTTCCGAGGGTTGATGATCTGTTTGACCAGCTTGTTGGTGCATTTGTTTTCTATCAGCTAGACTTGGCCACGGGGTTTCATCAGCTGAGGGTGGCCTAGGACAGTATAGACAAGACCGCTTTCATAACTCGAAATGGTATCTTCGAGTGGCTAGTCATTCCTTTTGTGTTGACGAATGTACTCGCGTATTTTGTGGATTTGATGAGTAGGGTGTTCCTGGAGTTTCTTAATAAGTTCATTGTGGTCTTTGTGGATGACATTCTGATTTTCTCGAAGAGCGAGGAAGAGCACGTCCTACATTTAGGGGAGGTTTTGAAGACTCTCCGAATGCACCAGCTTAAGAAGAAATTCTCCAAATGTCATTTTTGGAGAATGGAAGTGAGATTTGAAGGGCATGTGGTATCCAAGATGGGATAGCAGTGAAACCCGCGAAAGTAGTTGCAGTTCAGGATTGGAAGGTTCCAAATAATGCAACAGAGGTGAGGATTTTTCTTGGTTTATCGTGCTATTATAGGAAGTTTATTAAGGACTTCACGAAAATATCAACCCCACTCACCAGACTGACGAAGAAGAAACTGACGTTTTCTTTGGATATTGACTGTGAGGATGCTTTTCAGCGATTGAAGAGGGCTCTGACAACAGCCCCAGTTTTGACTTTGCATGATGGGGACAAAGTGTTCATAGTGTACACTGATGCATGTGGTACAGAGCTTGGTGTCGTCCTGATGCAAGAAGGAAGGGTAGTATGTTACGGTGGTAGACAATTAAGAGTTCACAAGAAGTACTACCCTACCCATGATTTAGAGTTGGCTGCTATAGTATTCACGCTTAAGACTTGGTAGCATTATCTGCTTGGAGAAAGGTTCGAGTTATACACGGACCATAAGTCGCTCAAGTATCTATTATTGCAAAGGGATCTCAATTTGAGACAACATAGATGGATGGAGTTCCTAGCATCCTGTGATTTGAGATAGCTTTATACCCCTGGCAAGGGTAATGTGGTGGCAGACGCATTGAGTAGGCAGAGGATGACTTTGAGTCCTCTATTCGTAGAGAGGCAGAACTTGGAGTACATATCGACCTTCGACTTTAGGCCATCTACGGTTCTTATACCTGGTTTGTTGGCATCCTTAGAGGTGCGACCAAATTTTATGGATCATGTTGGATCTTCGCAGCGAGAGGACCCACAGATAACAGACATCTTGGATAGGATCAGTGGAGGGGAGAATTACAGTCACCTTAGTAGATATTCCATGGATGATAGAGGGTGGTTGCGACCTGATAGAAGGCTTTGTGTTCCCTGAGTTGGGAGTCTATTGAAGATAGCCCTTGAGGGAGCCCATCATTCTAGGATGACTATCCATCCGGGCGGTGATAAGATGTATAGAGATAAGAAGAGGGTTTTCTTTAGGGCTAGGATGGAGAAAGATGCAGCGGAGTTTGTCTCTTGATGTTTAGTTTTCCAGCAAGTCAAAGCTAAGCAAAAGAAGCCCAACGGTTTACTTCATCCTTTGGAGGTCCCACAGTGGAAGTGGGAGAGCGTCTTTATAGATTTCATAGATGGTTTGCCTAGATCGAGGAAGGACAACACCGGTATCTGGGTTATAGTAGACAAGCTTACCAAGAGCGCTCATTTCATTCCTGTTAAGATAAGAGAACAGCAACATGGTTGGCATCAGTCTATCTTCGTAAGATAGTCCGTCTACATGGAGTACCTTCTAGCATAGTGAGTGATCGTGACCCCATCTTCGCTAGTGAGTTCTGGAAGAGTCTACAAGACGAATTAGGTACACAGTTATGTTTCAACACTGTATATCACCCTCAGACCGATTGGCAGACTAAGAGGGTGAATAGAGTTCTGGAGGATCTTTTAAGGTTGTGTATCCTAGAATTCGGAGGGACTTGGGAGGAGCATCTTCCATTGGTTGAGTTCGCTTACAACAACAGTTATTGGGCTAATATTGGCATGGCACCCTTTGAAGCATTATACGGATGACCTTGTAGATCACCTACTTGTTGGTGGGAGTCTACAGATAGGCTTCTACTTGGACCTAGAAATAATTAGAGAAACCTTAGAAAAGATTGATCTTATCCGCAGAGGCATGAAGATAACTCAGGACAGGCAGAAGTCATGTGCATATAAAAGAAGGACCGACATTGAGTTTGAGGTCGGAGACATGGTTTTCATCAAAGTATCACATCTGAGGAATGTGGTTCGCTTTTGATCTGTAGGGAAACCGTCGCCAAGGTTTGTAGGGCCATTTCCCATAGTGGAAAGGATAGGTCAAATGGCCTATAGGGTGAAGCTACCAAAGAGATTGGTGGGTGTCCATGATGTTTTCCATGTCTCTCGTTTGCTGAAATGTCTGCACGATACCGCAGAAGTAGTTGAGCCGAGCATGCTTGAGGAAGTAGAGGTAGAACGGTAGGCAACAGTTAGACGAGTTCCTACCCGTATTCTTAAATCAGAGGTTAAGAAGCTTCGCAACCAAGAGGTTAAGTTGATGAAAGTTCAATGGGGAGACGACCACGAAGATGCAACTTAGGAGACTGAAGGCAAGATTCGCGCTTCGTACCCTTTTCTTTTCAAGGGTATGTTCTTAACGTCTTTTTGCAAGCTTTTATTCGTACTTTCTTCTGTAATTTGAGTATATCCTATCGATCGAATCTTCGACCTTTAGGTAGAAACCCAATGGATGTAAACATGTGTTTGAAACATATTATGCTTGATGGATGCAAGTTTTTGCTAGTGGTTGCTCGTGGATGCATATACACACACGACATTAGATCGGCTCAATCACTTACATATTGCATAATGATGTGTGTGCATTTTAAATTTTATGGTTTGAAATTGGTGCATCATCATATGGATGTATGGTTGTGCACATATATAGAGTTTACACGATATACTAGGACTATTTGCATATATGTTGGATTCGTGGCACTAACTTATACATTGCATTAAGGAGGTCGACTGAATCGGTAGACTGCCTGATTTTTCGCATTTAGCATAGGGACATATACACACACCTTTGCGTATGTTCGTACAAGCATTATAATTCTTTTAAGGACAATGGATGCCTGTGATTGATGGATGAGTAGATGGTTGGTGGATGTTAGGATATACATTCTTTATAACTTGGAGATTTCGGGGAACGAAATCCTTTAAGTAAGGGGGAATGTAACACCCCGTTATTTTAAAGAACACTATAACGATAAAGTAAAGAATACTTAATTAAATAGTGGGAATTAAGTAAAAAGAACTGCACCATTGCATTCGTCTCGGAATTCTGCTTAAGATAAACTCCATGTTTGTGTAAAACAGACATCCTATGAGAAAGTTATTAAGCTTAGAAGTTTGTATACGTATAAGAGAATTATATATATACACAAACCAGGTCAAAATATTCAAAAAAATTCAAAACAGCGAATCGGGGAAAATAGGAGGGAATCGACCCTTTGGGGTCGACCCTAGACCCGGTTGGGTCGACCCAACATAGATCAGGGTTAATTCTTTTGGTTGAACGTGGACTTGTTTTGTGGCTTGGTTCGTTGGCAGTAGGCTATAAATAGGACCTCATTTCTATTGTTTTTACACATAAAAAACAATGGAGACAACAGGATGCTGCCCCAGCTTGGATTGAACTAGCCTATTTTCTTCTACAACAACTTATACGCATTTAAGAATTTCTTCTACAGCTTCAGCCTATTGTTCTCTATTCTTTAGATCCAATCTTAGTGAGTGCATGTTATTTTTAGATATAAACATTTAACAAGTAATCCTGACATGATTATATATCTGGATCTAAACCTATGCCTGTTTAGAATCTGATTCATACCTAAAACAGATCTGCCATTACATGTATTCCTCTATACACCTGATTTACTGTTTAGTTAGTATGTGCCTATTTCTGATATGCCTATTTCTGTTATCGTATGCTTATTCTGTTATTATGCCTATTTCTATTCTCTTCTCTCCCTCTTTCACTTTTTTATTTTTATAAAGCGCAGGCTACCTTCGAGCCTAGGCCTATCGCTGAAATATGCAAACAAACAAAACTGGGAATGGTTGGGAAAGATAAATTGGGGGCATATCTTGTATTATGAATCATAACTGGGATTTGGGGGCATAACTTATACTATGATGTATGACTAAAATTTGGGGCATATCTTGTACGAAAAATTATGACTTAAGGGTTGGGGCATGTAAATATGTAGGCTTCATTTATAGATTAAGTGAAACATGTAATGAAACTATAAACAACATGTGAAACTTATTTAGATATGTGGGGGTTATATGAACCTATTAACTTGTAATACTTATCCTGTTTAGATCTGTAGGGGGTTATATGTACCTATTAAATTGTGGGGGTTATGTAAACCTGTTTAAACTGCGGTGGTTAAGTAAATATATTAAATCTTTGGGGGTAATACGAACCCTTTAAACTTAACCTGTTAAATATGTTCGTGGTATGCAAGCTTGTTAATATGTTAGGCATAACCTGTAAAAATCCTAGTACTTGGGGATACAAGCCTTACGGGTGGCTTGTGTCATCTGTTGCGTGGGACCCATATCAGTCAGTAAACCATTCTGGTATCAAAAGGGGACCCCGCACTAGGTAGGGGTCAGGGCACACTTACTGAGATGATTATAAATGGTTCATATCGGTGGAGGTGTTGTGATGGCGCATTCCAATGGAGTCATGTGCGTGCATGGTTTTCGGCTTGCTTGGGAAAATAAGCTGCTATAACACTAGTAAATTGGTATGTGTCCTTCTTATGGTTGCCACTTTAGGAAGTAATACATCCTATTGTGGGGCCGGCATTGGGTATTTACGGGATTGGGAGCCGATCGATTGGGGGTAGTAGTTAGGGTACGTATAGTCCTGCCTGTGTAGGTGCCCATAGTTTCTGGTTGGGGGTAACACCCATTATTTCTATTTAGGTACCTGTTATTACTGTTTGGGGTAAAACCCATTACTAGCAGTACACCTAAGTCTACCATTATGTTTCTGTTGGGATCATATCTGTTATACTAGTATTGGTGCAGAGAAAAGTATTTGAGAAGCGTAATTTGTTCAGTTCATTCTTCTTATCATGTTCATACTTGCTATATGATATTGTTATCTCTCATCTAGTTTATATGCCTGTCATGATGCTTCTACTTATTTGTATGCTAAAAGTAATTGGACTCGCTAGACTTTATGTCTGACCCGTTTTGTTTCTTTTTTCTCTCTTCCTTTCTCCCCAGGTTCTCAAGGTGGGAACGGTCAGGCTTGACTAGGAATCTCTCTTCTATTTCTGCTTGGATTTGGATTTGCTTAGATGTGCCGCTTTGACTATTTAACTACTTGTTTATGGCTACTTAATGGGACTATGGCTTTTTACTTTTGTACTCTGATGGTTTTTAGTGCAAGAAAGATGTTTTTATTTGATGTATCTTATTCCAGAATTTTAGTCTGATGTTGTAACTGGATTTAAGACCACAATATTTTCTGTTGGAAAATAAAGTTTTGAATTTCCGCTGCTATTTTATATATATTTTTTGTGATATTCTGGTTCTGTTTACCTATAACGCTTCACGAAACTTAATGCATTCTGATAAAGAGTGACATTAACGGACGTGGGGCGTCACAAGACTTTTCTGTGTCGGAGGGGATATGGTCCTAGGATACGTAGCACTTGGTAGTAGCTGTGTAGAGTGTTTGTTTTCCTATTTTACTTGAAGGTTAGAAGGCTTATTTGGAAACTAAATTTAGATTACTGGATTAAGTTAAATAAGCTACGAAAAGTGTAATGACATAACTAATATGGGAACAACAAATTCAGTAAAGCAACAAACATAACAGTTAAGAAAATGGAAAATTTTGAGAAATGAGAATAAAAATGGATATTTCCTAAGTAAGTTAAAGAAGAGAAGTTAAAACAGAGAATTTTTTCTTATGAAAACAGTGCTTGGATAGGAGGATAGGAAACCTTTATATAGTAGTTGCTTAAAATCCAAGTATAGATAGAAAAATGTACATAAAAGAAAAATGGAAGATGTCAAGTTTTCCACCTTTTTATGACATAAGAAATCGAATTTAGAAAATTATATCTGAAATTCGAAAAGTAAAGTTACTTGATAGGGTTTTGGATGCAAAAATTGGATGAACTGCATTCTTACTCTATAAGAGTGTAGTAAAAATTGGATGAAAAAGTATTTTGATTTTCAAAACATTACATTCACATAGAAATTGCCAGTATATTTAGGATGTGTGCATCATGTTTTCAAAAAGAATTTCAAGAAAAATTTGCATTCGTATAGGAGGTACCACTTAGGCATTCATTTCATTCATGGATTATTATGTTGAATTACACTTTGCACAAGTACACAAATGGTTGCAAAATTGGATGTACACATGATGGTTATGAATTATGAGAGGAATTACTTAATTTTACCCTCACAAAATTTCGAGGATGAAATTTCCTAAGGGTGGGCTAATGTAACACTCCACATTTTTAATTAAATAATAAAATAAAATTTGAAGAGCTTTCAGAATTTGGTTACATAATTAGCGTCATTGCGTTTGTGACAATTTTCTGATCAATTTAGAGCTATGGATTGCAGAAAACAGATTTAAGATGAGAAAGATACTTTTAGATGAAATATTACAACAAACATGAAAAGAAGATATAAGAAAAGAACAATGACTACCATTGTTTTTATTCTTGTTAACAAAAGCCTATGCAATCTAGTTGGTAACAGCATATGACTTCCAAGAGAGTGATGCAAGTTCAATTCCCGGTGGCGCCATATTTTTTTATTTTAGAGGAACGACTAAAATAATACATGTTCTAAGAGGAAAATATGTATAAATGCGCATATAAGGAAAATTATACATAAATGTAAGTATAAAAATATATGTGTATGTGTGTGTAAAAATATATACATATGAAAGAGAAATCCAAGATAAACCTACAATGAATGAAAATAGGTAACAATTTCATGACGGCATAACGTCATTTGAATTTTGAAAATAAAATAAATATTGTATATATATATACGCACAAATTCAAATATTGAGATAAAACGGGCATGTTTAAAGCAGAATATAATCAATGCGTAATAAATGGATAAGAATTAAGCTGAATTTGAATTAGAGTGCATAATAAGGAACAAGACAGCTAATTGATAACATTATTAATTGCATGGCTATTAACAGACTAGGAATTTGAAAGATTGTATGCACATGCACATGCATAAATTTGAATTTCAAACGTAACCGTGATTTATAATAAGCATAAGATACACCAAAGAAGAAGAAATGGGAAAAATAATAAAACGTTTAAACAAAAATGTAAAGTATAACAAACATGTCGCGCCCGAACCCATATGGGTCGACCCCAGTTGTGCTTGGGTCGACCTATGGGTCGACCCATGGAAGTTGGTTCGGCCCAGTGCGGGTCTAGATCTTCTGTGTGACACGTTTTTGCTTATGTGTGTTGTTCAAATTTTAAGGGATTAAATCCGATGGCTCAGAATTTCTTATACACCTATAAATAGACTCGCAGGTCCTAACCTAAATCACATATTTCCTTAGGCTCTATCATTCTTTTTCCTCCTTAAATCTCTTCATAAAATAGAATAATTAATCTTAGGAAATTTTGATTCAAGAATTGGAGGAAAAGAATATATATATATATATATATATAAACACATGCACACACACACACACACACAAATGGGTGTTCAGAGTTCTGATCGGCGTGAGGTAAGTCATTGAATCTGGTTTAATTTTCTTTCTCTTTCCTCCCTTCTTTAGCAATTTGTGGATACTTTTGATAATAGATTCAGTTAGGGATGCCACGGAACAACAAATCTGGATCAGATTCATGGATTGGAAAGCTATTAGGTGAGTGAATCTAAATAATATAAAGATATTGTTAATTACTGTCGTTGATTACAATCTATGGAATAACATGTTGTAGGCTTATTAATGAACTTAAATGGGCTAAGTTATATCACTGAATCAATAAGCGAGAGGGGTCCATTCCTTAGAGATATAAGAGGCTCAGAAAAACCTAATAACTTGAATATAAGAGAGATTGTGAACAATCAAGTTAATTGGAATTCTGATAAGATAAAACAATAATATGATTAAAAGATCTACTGACACGACGGTGTGATGCGCTTGGACCAGTCCACACCGTTTGAAGGTGAAGAACCCAACACGGTAGATCATCGAGGTGCTTGGACGCACAAGAGGAGCACATTCATCTGATTACTCTGTTGATATAATACTAGCTGGCTTTGCGGGATTGGAAGGGAGCACGCGACTTCCGAGGGACGTGGTAGGGTACTCCGTGGTGGTCCTCTATTGTGATGCATGCTCAGGGTGTACTCACAGGGGTTGGGTCTGCGCGTTACCACTCGGTGAGTATACCTTGACTGCAAAAGTAGCTTTATAGTCAAAAGGTTGTGGCGGTATGACTCTAGGGTGATTCGTCGATGCCTCGGCAGGAGTTGGGTCATGACCAACACAGGATACTAGATCGTCGGGTACCCATCATCGGCAGCCAGTGGGATGCAAAATGACTAGAGCTAAAACCAAGATGCCATCAACCTTTCACTATCGAGTCACGGTGGTTGAGGTACACACCAATTGGATGTTTCGATCGTTTGTCAGGGGCACGCCACTTAGCTCTTGTAGTCATTACTAGTTGAAGGAGGGGTTGAGGTGGGACCATAGCCACCATAGAAATGCAAACCATAGTTAGATATATGTACTTTAGGCCTCATTAGCAGACTTATACAGATATGGAAAAGTCTCCCGACCGAGTTCTGTGCATTCAGATGCAACCCTATTAAGGGATTCATGGTATAATAGACATTACGTACGTGTGAGGGTCTAGATACATGCATGACTGCTTCGGGTGGTGTATCGTATACGTTAGGTAATTACTTCGTGTTAAGACCGAGCTTGGCCGAGTAGTTTGGATATGGAGATCCATACATGTCTCTGGCGTAGGATGAGAGTTGCATACGCTTATGCGGCATGGCGGTGTAGACCGTGCGAGAAGGGTACCATGGGAGGTACCTTAATATTGGGGGGTAGATACATATATGTTATATTAAGTTAATCTACTGGGAGGTGGATGGGTACGACGTGAGTGTTAAGCCTTGAGTGCTATTAACCCAAGCAACCAATAAACAAGTAGCATAACTGAACAGTATAAATATGGTTATTTCAGATTGTGTAATTTAGTCCAATCACCAAAACTTGTGTTCTGACCCCCTCCTCATAACACACTCGCAGGTTAAGTTTGTAGCAGAGATACGATAGCTTTGGATATTGGTTAGGCAGTATTATTACCTTGGTAAGGCTATATCTGACTATATTATATTTTATTCTATTCCATTGTGAGATGTTTTCTGAGCCATGATATATTTTATATATCTGTCTTTTCTACACGATACCAAATAAGCCAACTCAGGTCTCGGTAGATTGAGATTTTTGAAAATAAAGTCGAACTATCAGAATTTGGGCTGTTACAGTCGCCATATAAGCCTTGTCTTTCTCTTCAATAGGCAATCCTTGACTTGAAAGCTTCACATGCAAAGGTAAAGGTGCATTCGATGCCTTTGCATTCTCCATGCTAAACTGGCGAAGCACTTTCTTTATATACTCCTTTTGAGTTAATTTTAACTCAAAACGCTTTCGGTCCCTCCCAATTTCCATGCCCAATATCTTCTTAGCTTCCCTAAGTTCTTTCATTTCAAATTCCGCTTTCATTCTCAGAATTAATTTGTTGATTTCCGCCTTGTCCTTTGAAGCTATGAGCATATTGTCCATGTACAAGAGAAAATACACTCAAGAAACATTTCCCAACTTATTGAAATATACACAAGCATCTTTGATGCTTTGATGGAAGTCGCTTTCAAGCATGAATTTATCGAACCTCTTGTACTGTTTCCGAGGCAATTGCTTTAACCTGTATAATGATTTCTTTAACTTGCACACCAAGTTTTATTTACCAACTACCATAAACTCTTCCGGTTGCTCCATAGATGTCTTCATCCAAGTCACCATGCAAGAAGGCAGTTTTCACATCAAGTTGCTCCAACTCTAAGTCGTGAATAACAACTATAGCAAGTAACATCCAGATAGAAGTATGGCGCACAATGGGTGCGAATATCTCATCATACTCCTTTCCCTTTCTTTGTGCAAACCTCTTTGCCACTAGCCTAGCTTTGTATCTTCCATCATCTTTCACCTTATATATCCATTTGCACCTAATTCCCCGGTTTTCTTTAGGAAGTGGAACCAACTCCCTAGTTCGGTTCTTCATCAATGCTTTAGGAAGTGGAACCAACTCCCTTGTTTGGTTCTTCATCAACGATTGCATCTCTTCCTCCATGGAACAAATCCATTTCGTGCTATCACTCAATTTCATGACATCATCAAAGTCCATCAGTTCTTCTTGGACTACATGAAGCGCGTAGTCCAACCTATCACAAAAGCTTAGATATCTCTAATCACCATACTTCTCAGGTGGCCTTATAGCACGACGACCAACCCGAGTAGCAATACCATCACCCGGACTTCCTTCAGCTCCATTTTGAACTAAATCTTCTCCAGAATCATGCACATCACCAACACTACTAGAGGAACATTGTGGACTATGTTATGTTCCATCAACCGCTTCTTCCCCATAATCATCTCCAATAACTCTATTCTCTCTTTTCCTTGGAAAATGTGGTGATGATCTCCTCTTTTTATTCGCCATGAACCAAATCCGGAATGTTCGATGAGCCATCATTCTCCATGAACATAGCTGACTCATCAAAAGTAACATCACGAGATAATCTAATCTTCTTCGTTTTCGGATTCCAAATCCGATAGCTTTTTCACTCCATCCTCATAACCAAGTAAAATTCCTTGAATGCTCTAGGCTCAAGCTTATCACTTGGATCATGCACGGGACTTCAAAACTTACAAAGATAACTCAAGTCAATGCTCTTTCCCTTCCACACTTCCTCTTGAATTTTATTACAAATAGTCAAGCATGGAATTCGATTCACAATATGCATCGCGATTGATAATGATTCGACCCAAAATCCCTTAGTCAAACCCGATGTCAATCTCAAGCATCGAGCTCTCTCAAGTAGAGTACAGTTCATCCTCTCTGCAACCTCATTATCTGTAACTGTTGAATACATTGCGATGAAATCTAAATACAACCTCATAGAAGCTGGATTTACATCTGATGTACAAGCTATGAAGCAGCATATGCCTCCCAATAATTTAACGTGCGAAAATCATTATGAAGTAAAAAAAATGATGTCAGCTTATGGCTTACCGTATGAAAAAATTGATACATGTCTAACGATTGCATGCTATTTTGGAAGGAACGTTTCAACCTTAAGAAATGTAAATTATGTAATCAGGAAAAATACAAATCAAGAAAGAAAAAGAGAAAATAAGTCCCATATAAAAGTATGCATTATTTACCTATTACTCCTATCAAAAGTTATATGCATCTTCTGTAGCCGTGCAACATATGAGATGGCACACCGTAAGAACATAGGAAGAAGGTACAATAACAGATCCAGTTTATGGGGAAGCATGTAAGCATTTTAATAAGAAATATCCCGATTTTGCATCTGAGAGACTTAGTCTATGTACGGATTTTCACATTTTCTCAATTTGGTGCCAAATATTCGTTCTAGCCTATGATCATCACACCTTATAATTTACCTCCGTGGATGTGTATGAAAACTCCTTATATATTTCTCATAGTTGTCGTCCCTGGTCTTGATTATCCAACACAAGGAATCGATGTTTATTTACAACTTTTAATCAAAAATAAAAAAAATTGTGATACGAAGGAGTAGAGACACATGATATTTCGCAAAAAAAGAACTTTCACATGTATTCTTCTTTATTTTGGACAACCATAGATTTTCCTATGTATACAATGCTTTCAGGTTGGAGTACGGCTGATCATCTAGATTATCCTTACTGCATGGAAGAAACACAAGCATTTTCTTTGCCTCATGGAAAGAAAATTTCATGGTTTGACTGTCATTGATGCTTTTTTCATATTAATCATCCTTTCATAGGAGATAAGATGAAACTTTGAGACCTCCTATGGTTTGGTCAAGTGAATATATTTATAAATGTTAACGATATTTTTCTCAACACCAGAGATAGGTCTACGGAAGTGGACCTAAGGGGGAAAATAGGTTTATTTAGCTTTCACGAGCATGAGTTAGTTCATTATTTCCTAGATATCAATGTTTTGAGCCCAAAACATTAGTTACTCTTCCCTCAATGGGGTGAGCATGACGCTTAAGCGACTCAAGAACCAACAGTTATCTTGGGACAAGGGTTCCCTAAGCACAACTCTCGATAATGGCTAAACGACTTGTGGGAAGGGGTTCCACACTGACTTTGCGGAAGGGTTTAGGCTTGGGTAAGAGCTTGCATGCATATAGAAAGCAAATAACATGTTGCACTAGTGATAACTAAGAAATTACATAAGGAAGTCATAAGGAAATGTACTATGTGTTGATCCACTATTTATTGATCCTTGATTCGGAATACACAGATGATTACAATTGAAATCCCCAATTTGATTTACAAATTAGGGTTTACTCTAGAGAAAAAGAGTACAAGAATGAGAATGAGAAAAATGCCCCGAAAATGAGGCCCTAGGGTCTTATTTATAAACAAATCGGGGCCCTTTTTGATATTGGGCTAGTAGTACCCCCGTCAGTCGCTTTTCCCTTTGCTTCTGGAAGTCTTGGCTCTCGGCTGCCTTTTCTTTAGGTTCTAAAGGCTTTGCCTATAGGTTTTTGAGGTTCCTATTCCTACTCTCGGGGGAGGGTTCCGGTTTGCGGAACTCCTTTTTGATTGCTTGTCCATCCACTTTGTATGGATCTCAAGTTTGTCGGTACGAATGGCTTTCATAAGGTTTTAGCTTCCGGATGTAGACTCTCGGTCTTCATATTAACACTTTGTGGAGCTTGCCTTTGTGATTCAAGTGAAAGGTTGCTGGCTCTGCCACCACTATCGGTATTGAAACTATGCAGATTAGTGTGGATAGCTTGCCTCTCTTCGGCATTTCGGCTTGTCTTTCGGTAGACTCCTGAAGCGTATCTTTGCTTTTTAGGGAGGTTGCTTTCGGTGCTTTGTTAGTTACTTATTAGGGTAACTTCTTAGGAACCAACTAATGGAGGTCTCAGTAATTGGTTCCCGGATAATCTCCATATGCCTTAAACTTTGTATCTTTGTTGCTTTCATCCCCTTATGTATCTGTATTAAGCAATTTAATACTAATAGCCCTTTCGTCCTTCTGGGTCCCGGTTTGTAGAATTATTGGTCTTTTTCTTCATTGGCTTCCGGTCTTAGGTGACCTTCCGCTGTTTACTGATCTGGAACCACCCAGTTGGTATCCTTTCTTTGTATAGATTTTGAACTCTTTAATTTAATAATGGTGTCAGTGGCCTCTCGGATTATTCACTTTTCCTTTCGGCCTTACCTTGTACTTGGCTTTTACCTACGGAAGACACTTTTATGCTTCGGAAGACACTTTTATGCTTGTGGCGGTCCGCTACTCCTTCACCGACAGCTTTCTCCGGAGGTAATTTTGATTTTAACATTTACCCCCTTCTTGAAGGGATAATTTGGACTTCCCAAAGTAAAACTTCTTTCGGTGCTTTGGCTCTCTGTCTCTTGATCTTCCCTGATCGGACCCGTTGATTCACTTATGCTTCTTCCTCATTTTTACCTTCAACATAAATTACTTAAACTAGATTCATGTTCATCGAGAATTACTAAAGCTCTTTCGAAAATTTATGATTCAATCCCTGGTGAGTATTCTTAGTTTTAATTACGAGCAGAAATTTAAACTAATTACTCGAATCAATTATGGTTTTGCGTATTAAAATGTAAGCCATTTATTCATAGGCGATTTGGATTATGATTCCTTGTGAACTACACGAATGCTCTTCCCCAATGTTATTTCTTGGGGTTTGAGATGTATAATTCTCATAAGAAAGGCTATTTACTATTATAAAAAGCAGTTTATGCTTTCGTTTTTTGTAAACACATTGTCAATGTTATTGGCTTGTTTGTTCTGACTTTACCGACACTAATTCCTGCTATTGTTCAATATGTAAGTGCTGGATTAATTTGAGAATAGTGAACCATTCGACGGGGCTGTCGAAGGGTTGGTTTGTTCTTCGGTTTTGGGTGTCGGTAAAGTCTAAGAGTTTTATTGTCGTACCCTTTTGACTTTTATTTCACATGTGTCGGACCCGAGGGTCAATCAGGCTCTCGGTGATGATTTGGAATCACTTGGTCTCGGTTTATATGTTGCTAGTTCTTTTTAGTCTTCCCGGCACCATTCTTTCGTTTCTTTTTGTCTTTGGTGCTAGGATGATTAATTTTGTCATCATTAAGGGCTTGATTGTTTCTAAGTGAATGCAAATTTAGTATGAACTCTGTCTATATTAATATTTTGGAGTATCCTAACATGCAATGATTTAAGCATCAAGCATTAAATAAGTTTACATGTTATCTACTCATTTCATACTAATGAATGGGGTGCTAATTCACATGTTTATGAAATTATATCACCTGGCAGCACTATGTACGAGAAAAAGAGCTCTACTTAATTGAAACCTGGTGGCCCCGAAACATTTCGGAAAAAGAAGCCCATCGCTTTGAAGAAGTATTTAATTACTTCTCAGGATGAAATATTCCATCATTAACAACTTTGGGATGTTTGATGTAGATGCCATCTCTGCCACTAATAGGGATAGTATCAGAAATACTCCGAGAGATTACTTTGCATATTCAGCCTTCCACATCTCGCATGGAGGCTTCTTTCCTTTTCTGACTTTTATATCTCAACTCTTTCAGGACCTGGAAATTGAACCTATCCAACTTCTGCCGAACACTTATACTTTGCTTCTTTGTCTCAAAATTCTAGCACTTGAATCGGGTCGGACTTCCCTTACTTCTAGCTTTATTCAGCATTTGGTGCGTTTTTCGAGAGAAGCAGACTCGCCCATCGTGCGTGCCTACCCCTTGAAGAAAATTGTTAACAATGGCATTAGTAAGACTATACCTTGGGAAGATCAATTCTTCTTCATCAGATGACCTACTAGTATTTTAGGAAAATTTGCAGATTTTGGTGAGTTTCTCTATTTCTCCACGAGTAGTCATACTTTTTCCTGAGCATTATTTAACTTTATTTTCTTTCCAGATAGTACTTCCAAGAGAGTTGCTTTAACGGAGAGTGAGTCTCGCGCGCTTGAAATTATCTCTAAAGTATTTGAGGAGCCGCGGAGTTGATCATCTTTGTTGACCCTAGATAAATTGTGTCAATATAACCTCCTTCCCGACGGGTAAAAGATCTTGGGGCGCCCATCCATCCATTTCTTAGGATCCAAGCATTTGACTTTGGGTTTGAATGCGTTTACTACTTCCTCCCCTTTATTTCCAAGTATCCTTCTTAGGATTGCTACCTTCTTTTTCAAACAGTTTTAATTCACAAGATATTCATTCCTGAATTTACCTTTGTATCTTACTCTTTAATCAGGTGCCTCGGCTTCTAAGTTGTAACTTTTACCGATGCTCTAGATAAATCCACCACTGCTGCTATGACGAGGCTGGACGAATCAACCGTTAGGCTACCGGCTACAAGATTAAGATTTGACACTTCTGTTCCTCTTTCTCAAGATGCCACATTGAGGTTGTTGATCGAAAAGCTTCTATCTCTACATCCCCTACTGTTGATTCTACCGTGGTGTCTATTACTGTTTTTCCCTAGGGTACCTTTGGTAGAGAATGTGAGGGTCGTGTTCTGCCGTCAACTCATCCAGGTACATTAGAAGTGGACAAGCATGCCATGGCCCAAACTTCCACTTTTCAACATGTTGAGCCTTTGAGTTTTCCTGCACCCCGATGAGCTTTGATGACTTTGTGAAGCTTGCTCTTTCTTGTCCGGAAGCTACAAACATTTCGTTACTCTCCACTTCTTCGAACGAGGAAGATTTTTATCAACATTTAGTTAATTGGCAGATCTCAGTATAGGTTTCCTTTCTTAATCCATCTTTTATTCTTAATTTGCTATGATGACTAATTGAATTTTACTCCCTTCACAGGTTACTAAAAGATGGCTTCTGTCTAAAGCAACTCCTTCCTCATCTTCTTCCGAGGTCATTCTCCTTTGGGAAGTTAACGAGGCTTTGAGGGACAAATGCGAGAGATCAAAGGCTTCCTTAGAACATGTCGAAGCAGCTCTTGAAAAAGTGAGGCCGGCGAAGGATTTAGTACCTGACCATGTTTCGGCCTTAGAGCATCAAATAGCAAAAAACATGGTTATTCATGCCGATGAACTCAAGAGGAAGGATAAAAAACTCTCCCGTGCTGCAAAAATAATTTATGAGGCTAAAGGCAGAATTTCTGACTTTTTGCAAGTTCATCTTCCGCGGATCAAGACTAGTACTATGAGGATGCCTTATTTCATTTTATGTCTGATAAACTTCGGATTTTTCCTAAGATGCAATTCACCACCATCCCTTCTTTTATTAAGGATAGGGCCATGGACATGATTAACAAGGCCAAGAAAAGGGTCGATATGCCATAGAGGGATATGATCAAAGTTGAAGATCTTCTATTCATTGAGGATCTCTCTGATGACTCGGGCGACGAAGAGGAGCTCTCGGCTTATGTTGATGATGACGGAGGCAAGGATAGTAACGACCCTAAAGGTAGCGACCATCGAGATGATCAGGACAAGGATGGGAGCGATTCTTCTACGGCTCCTGATGCTTTGCGTAATTCTACAGGATACAACACTAAAGTTGGAGGTACTCAAACTGCTCAAGACTTTGAAGTTCACCTAGCCAAGGAAGGTGGTATTTTTGGGCCATCATGGAGAGAACAACTTTTAGAACCTAGGGTTTCTCCTTCTCAGGTATAGTTTTTGTTTTTGTAATGCTTACCTTCCTTAAGTACTTGAGGGTAACTAGTTTTTTGTCATAATATTGAATAGGCCAAAAGAAATATCGTCTCACGACTTAGAGCAGAATTAGATGAAAAACAGAGGGAAATAACTCGATCTCATATTGAGCAAGGAAGGTTATTAAAAGATTATAATGCACTATCCCAGAGATATCACGATTTAGAAAAGAGCGTGTCTAAGCTTATGCATTACAAGGAGCACGAGTTTGCACCTAGACTAAGGAAAGACTGTAAGCATAGGGAAGCTCTCCGGGAGGAAACAAGGAATTGATGACCATATTTTGGATGCTAATTGAGGATAGAGAGATACTAGTTAACTTCTTGTATGAAGTCTATAAACAATACACAATAGTGGATTTTTCTTTCTTAGGGGAGCTAGCAGTGGTTTAATACATCGCTTTCATAGGCTTTATTTAGATAAGTGTGGAGTTGACCCACATTCCCAGGCTTGTTGGAACCTCGAGAGGGTTCTTTCAATTCCAAGGGAACTTCCCCCAGAAAAGCTTGGGTATAACAAGGATATATTTATCACTGAACTATTTAAAAGTTCGATTTTTTACAAGTAGGAAGAATATCTGTAATTTGACGTTGTGATTGTATAAAACATGTATTGAATTCTATTTGCTATAAATAGCTGCTAATTTCTTTATATATGTTATGACAGAACCTTGTTTATCATGAAGATGCACTACATATGATTTGTAGATTGAGAAAGGAATATTTGATGACGTCTTCTCATATTTTCAAGAGAAAACGCTTTCTAAAACAACTCAAGAGTGTTTATACAAAATTCCCTCGACTTCCCCTTATCTTTTTGGGTAAAGACCATGAGGTAATTTTAAAAAGACTAAGGACTGAGCATGTTGAGCTGATATGTAAGTAATAAATGTATTAATAAGAGTATGTGAACCCTCGTGTTTCTTCCGTGTTTATCGAAGCCATGAAAAATTGGTTTTGAACAATATTTACACAAAGTTTTCATCTAGAAAAATGACACTATTCTTGTGAATAAAGGTATATGCATAACTACCCTTTATTATTGTGAGTAAGTGGATCGTCATAAAACTTTCCCGTCTCAAGATAATGTATTACTAACCAAGGAGGTTCCTTTTACATCCGGAGGGAGAATGATCTTATTTCAAACTTTATCTATCAAGCATTAGAATGAAAGAATAGAAGCTCTGAAAGGTCAACTAGAAAAGAAAGACAGACTTATACTTGGATTGAAGACGTATATAAAGACTAAACCCTCTATTAAGTTCGAAGATGAGTTAAGAGGTTTACGCCAACGCATCATTAACTTGGAAATTGAGTTAGATAATGTCAACACAAGATGTAAGACATGGGAACATTCCTTCAAATATATCCCTATCATAACGGTGTCCCAGCCTTCTAGTGTTGCGACTGCGTCTAGGGCCTTCGTTCCTCAAAAGCATTTTTATTTGAAGAACCCTCATCAAGGGTTACAAGAATCAGTCAAATGCAAGAAGGTGATAGCCGAGATGAAGAGTATTTACGACAAAAAATTGATTAAGGATTCATTTGACCGTGTTAGTCGGTATGTTGACCAAATTAGGCTTTTACAAGGGGAAAGACATGACCTCGTGTAAACGTTTTTGAGTTGGAGAAAGACAACAAAGCTCTTAGGGCCATGTGTAGAGCTTACGATAGGGCTTCGAAACTTCAGGTCCAACCCTCTGACAATCTTGGTGAAGTTAGAAGAAAGGTGCGTATAATTAATGAGCTCCTAAGCATCACAATTTGTCATGCCATCAATCCCCCTTTACCCGAGGATGAAGGGAGGAAGGACATTCGATAGTGTTTGTAATTGTAACATGTACATATCCATGTTTAAATAGTAAGTGATGCAAATGTTGTAAATGAACTTGTAAATTGTGTGCGTATCACTCATCGTGTGACTTTTGTTTGTAATTAATAAAAACAATAATGATTTATGTATGATAAGTTTAATAAATCTCCCTGAACAAGAAGGAGCGTTAATATCTTCTCCGGTAAAACCTTCGAAATAATATACTTTGCATTTTCCTTTCCTTCGAGTTTTGCTTCATCAATCTCTCTTCGGAAGTGAAAATCCAAGTCTTTGTGGTCCAAATTTGGGTATTAACATGAGGTGGTCAGAATGACTCTTCTGGTAATTGATTAAAAACTTTGGCTGATGTTCTAAATCACAATTTTAGGATGAAATCCGGGAATACTCCTCCCGTATTAATAGAAGCTTTTGATCCGACCCAGACCCGGATTGCTCCGTAACTAGGAACTCATTCCTGATGTTTTAATAGACACCTTGAACTATCCCATATTCGCATATTTAATAGAAGTCCCGAAATAACCCAGATTCAGGTATTAATAGAAGTCCCGAACTAACCCAGATTCAGGTATTTATGGAAGACTAGAAACCCATTTCTGGTAATTAGCTTTGTTTCCCCCTCTGGGTTTGATTTTAGAGACAGAGGATGTACGCACTTCTTTAGTCGCTCCTTGGGCATTTGGTTATCAAAGCAGAGGATGTGCGTGCTTTATTGGCCACTCTCTGGGCATGTGCGTCCAGTACGCTTGGCTAGCTTATCCATAAGCAAGGCCCAAGGACTTACCCGACCTCCATCTAGGAGGTGCCTTATCATGACCATTGTAGGCGATGATATGGTCTTAGATGTTTAAACCGGGCCCTTGTAGACGTGGAATTAAGGCATACTTTTTGACGCTCTACCCGAGCCATGTAGGCGGTGAGTGAGGCTTACACTCCACCCCTCTCCAAGGGGTGCCCTATCCTGACCATCGTAGGAGATGATAGGGGTTTGTGTTCCCTTCTGTGGATAATATGAAACATAAGCAGAGGTAGGATGTGCTCTTCTGTGAGCAAAGGTAGGACGTGCTTAGTTCATAGCAGAGACAACATGTACTTTTCTATGAGTAGAGGTAGGGCGTGATAATTAGATGCTCCGTCACGACCATTTCCAATGTGGGTCGGAGGCTTACGCTCTTGATGCTTTAACCCATCCCTTTCTGGCTTGGGGCGGAGAAAGGCTTACACACTACCCCCCTCCGGGGGGTGCCTTATCCTAGATAACTTGGAGGTAACAAGGATTTTTATCCATTTGATTCAACCCACCTTGGATTATTTCGAGCTTCGATAGGGTTTCCGTAGCCTTAGTTATGTGGACAATCCTTTTCTTAAAGAAACTATTGTTGTAGTTAGCTACGTTTTCTTTACATATATATGTTGCTTTCCTTGACTTAGGAAGTTGATAATCATCCCTTCTAAGACTCTGTAATGGTTGGTTTCATGTTCATTCATCATATGGTAGCAGCAATAAGGCCCTCCCAACCGAGCTTCATTCTTGTGTTTCTTCTTTAATGATGGCCAAAAGTTCTATTCATGTTTAGTCACGAAGTAGATACCTTTAATTGATGTATTGAGCTGACACCATTTCAGTGACCTTGACTCAAAGGCTTTCTTTTGATGTTGCAACTTGATCTTCTTACCACTTGGTTCCCTTATCTCCCCTTTATTTTCGAACTTTCTTTTAGCTATATCCTGGCACAAGAGTGTATCACTTCTGAGCTCTTTGGCATTGGGGTGAATGGAACTTCCCTTGATTCTCCACTCGAATATTGTTCCTTTAGCTTGCGTTTGGATGGCTTTTTTGATATGGAGAAAGGGGTTATATTTTCTTGTTGTGGAATCGCTTAGGCCAAAGGTTTGGGTCGGTCCCAAATGGGAATGGTTAATGCTCCAATGATCAGGGTCATAAGGCTCTACGTCTTTTTCCTTATCTTGAATATGCAGGGTTTCTATCTTAACCTTCTCGACAGTCCATGGCTCATTATTACTTGATGCAACCATGGGAAACTCATTAGTTACTCGTAGAGAAATTCTATCCATTATTTCTACTTCTTCAAAACATAGTCCAACCAGGGACGGAGCAGCACAGTTAGATATGTGGCTACTAACCACAAGGTCGGAGGTTCAAGCCTTCCTTCTGGCGCTAAAATGTTAACGATTTTTTTCGTCAACACTGGAGATAGGTCTAGGAAGTGTACCTAAGGTAAAAATAGGTTTACTTGGCTTTCACGAGTTTGAGTTAGTTCACCGTTTCCCAGATATCAAGGTTTTGAGCCCAAAAGATTAGTTACTCTTCCCTCAATGGGGTGAGCATCACGCTTAAGTGACTCAAGAACCAACATTTATCCTGGGACAAGGGTTCCCTAAGCAAAACCATCGATAAGTGCTAAACGTCTTGTGGGAAGGGGTTCTGCACCGACTTTGCGGAAGGATCTAGGCTTGGGTAAGAGCTTGTACGCATGTAGAAAGCAAATAACATATTGCACTGGTGATAGCTAAGAAATTACATAAGGAACTCATAAGGAAATGTACTAAGTGTTGATCCACTCTTAATTGATCCTTGATTCAGAATACACAGGTGATTACAACTGAAATCCCCAATTTGATTTAGAAATAAGGGTTTACTCTAGAGAAAAAGAGTACAAGAATGAGAATGAGAAAATCACTCCGAAAATGAGACCCCTAGGGTCTTATTTATAGACAAATCGGGGCACCTTTTGCTATTGGGCCAGCAGTACCCCCTATCGGTCGCTTTTTCCTTTTATTCCAGAAGTCCTGGGTCTCGGCCACTTTTTTTAGGTTCTAAAGGCTTTGCCTATGGCTTTTTGAGGTGTTGGTTCCTGCTCTCGGGAAGAGGATTCCAGTTTGCTGAACTCCTTTTAGATTTCTGGTCCATCCACTTTGTATGGATCCCGAGTTTGTCGGTACGAATGTCTTTTGGAAGATTTTGGCTTCCTGATATAGGCTTCCCGATGTGGGCTTCTGAATGTGGACTCTCGGTCTTGATATTAACACTTTGTGGAGGTTGCCTTTGTGATTCAAGTGAAAGGTTGTCGGGTTCGCCACCCCTGTCGGTATCGACACTAAGCAGATTAGTGTGGATAGCTTGCCTCTCTTCGGGTTTCTGGCTTGCCTTTCAGTAGACTCCTGAAGCGTATCTTTGCTTTTTCAGGACGTTGCTTCCGGTGCTTTGTTAGTTATTTATTAAGGTAACTTCTCACGAACCAACTAATGGAGGTCTCGGTAATTGGTTCCCGGATAATCTCCATATGCCTTAAACTTTGTATCTTTGATGCTTTCGTCTCCTTATGTGTCGGTATTAAGCAATTTAATACAAATAGCCCTTTCGTCCTTCTGGGTCCCAGTTTGTAGGATTATTGATCTTTTTCTTCATTAGCTTCCGATCTTGGGTGACCTTCCGTTGTTTATTCATCGTGCCGGAACCACCCTGCCGGTATCCTTTCTTTGTATAGATTTTGAACTCTTTACCTTAATGATGGTTTCGGCTGCACAGCTCTTGGATTATTCACCTATGCTTTCGGTCTTGCTTGTGCTTGGCTTTTACCTAAGGAAGACTCTTTTATGCTTGTGGCGGTCTGCTACCCCTTCACCGACAGCTGTTCCGGAGGTGATTTTGGTAGTAACAATGAACTTGAAAAGGATTATCTAAAGATACATAAAACCGCAGAACGGACTGAAATTCAAGGCAAATCATCGATTCATAATTGGTGTAAACAAAGCATATTTTGGGAGTTGCATAATTGAAAAAAAATCTTCTGATTCTTCCTAATGTTGACGTGAAGCATAATGAGAAAAACATGATTGACAATGTGTTTAAAAGAATTTTAAATGCTAAAGGAAATACAAAAGATCATTTGAAATCAAGACGTGATATAGAAGTAATATGTAATCGTCCCAAGGTTTATATAAAGTCGAATGACACAAAAAACCAAAACTGTGCTATGAGTTAGATAATAATCAAGTTAAAATACTTTTAAAATGTGTGGAAGGATTAAGATTCCTGGATGATATATCTCCTAATCTTCGTAGATGTGTCAACTATAAAACAATAAACTTAGCGGGATGGAAAGCCATGACTGTCATATTATGGTGGAAAATTTGTTGCCCGTCGCTTTCAAAAAACTGTTGCCTGTAAAAGTTTGGACTATTGTAACATAACTTAGTCTGTTTCATAAAGAGCTTTGTTCTACTATATTAAAAATTAATCGTCTATGTAAGGTAGAGGAAGAAATCTCTATATTGCTCTGCAGACCGAAAAAAATATTTCCTCCAGTTTTTTCCATGTTATGGAACATTTACGTATTCATCTTCCATTAAAAGCATGTCTTCAAGAGCCTGTGCAATATGGATGGATTTATCAATTCAAAAGGTATATTAATAATCAGTCATTAAATATTGGTTATAAACTAAATGTATAAGAAAATTAACCTAAAAATTCTTAATAGGTATTTAAATCATCTAAAGAAAAAAGCGAGACAGAAAGCTCGAGTTGACAGTTCACTTTGTAAATTATACATCAAAGAAGAAGCTTCGTTTTTCATTCTATCATTATTTTAGTGACCATGTGAACATATCATTTAAAAGTACTAGGCGTAATGATGAAGGCATTGATCAAAATGATTGTCAAGCGACTTTGTCTATTTTTAAAAAACATGGTCGGCCTTCTAGTAAGCGTGTGGAAGTATGGCTAGTTGATAGAATTATCATGCAACACACATATATATTCTTCTCAACAGCACCGAAGTTGCACCGTTTGTTAGGTAATAAACTTATGTTCACCGTAATACATTTATATCATCTATATATGCGTATATTTAGTCATAATGTAAGATTTGTTCTACAATTGCAACATTTACGAATCACAACATCCAAACGGCGATATCAGCAAAGAATTCGCTACTTGGTTTTCTAATTACATTTTCAATATAACAAATTATGTTGTAGATGAAGGATTGAAACATTTAGCCATGGGAACAAAAAGTGAAGTCAAGACATATCCAATATTCTTTGTCAATGGATATAAACTTAATACAAATGAATACGGTGCTGAAAAATTAACTAACAATGCCGGTGTATTTGTTAATGGTAGTGATGATCCAAATGACCATATAAACAATTTTTATGGCGTGCTAACCCAGATTTTGCAATTGACATATTTCAGACGACCCATAGAAGAAGTACTTTATTTTAAATGCAACTAGTTCAGCAATATTCCAGGTTCTAGAATCAACAAGCACAAAAAATATAATCTTATAGAAATAGAACATACTTCGCGTTATTGCAAGTACGATCCTTTTGTACTTTCCAAACATGCTTTTCAAGAATATTACGCTCCTTATCCATCTCTCAGAAGAGAAAAAATAGATTGGTTGGCTGTTTTTAAAACAAAGGCAAGGTTTATATTTAACGGGCAGAATATTCTGATGAACATGCTTATCAAGAAGATATCGAGAAAAATAGAGGGACAGTAAAAACCGACGATCAAATAGGTTTGGGACCTCAAACCGATGAATCAAATGCATTAATTGAAGCATTAGTGACTACAAATGAACTAGATATAGAGGAGGAAATAGAGTCAGAATCAGAAAGTGATGAGGACTAATCAATAACCCTCATTTTAAAAAGGTAATTTTATATTTTTAACGTTACGCTATTTTCATTTAAATGATATGTTATGCTAATATGATAAGTACCGCATAGTCTTCTTATGTTATGCCATAATGTTAGTTTCACATAGTCCTTTTATGTCTTGTTATACTGTTTGTCTGTAACAGTACTACAAATATGACGTCACATAGACATACAGGTTCACATTTTGGATATCCTTTTGCTTCTCATCCTCCAGTAGGAGACGATGGCAGTGGTCCATCGCAGCCCTGTAGTGTGGCATAAGCCAAAAGCCAATAGAGGGTAAGTATTGAGTTTCAAGCATAAATTTCATTTCTGTACAGTATATATTATATATATATATATATATATATATTAGCCATGAAATATCAAATCTTTTTTGTTTAACACTGCGGTTTTGAGTTAGAACCATCTAATATGGTCTTGGGGATACCATGAGAGGCTTACATGAGTCGCATAACGTCATGTTGGCCTAAGTGGGCGTTGGTACCAGACAATGTTAAAGAGACTATTTGGCAGGATTTTTTGGTACGTGTGATATATCATTTATTACAATAAGTAGTCATGATCTTATTTGATCAGTTCAGGTTTATGCTATCTTTAAAAAATGCATGGTTCAGTGGATCTCTAGAAAATAGATATTTCCCTCGACCGGCGCCATTGGAACTATAAAGTTGCTAAAAATTATGGGAAAACATTAAATGGCATAAAATCAGCTGGAAAAATCCCGAGTTGGATGAGCGCTAATGTGTGGGATGATCTTCTTACTTGTTGGAGTAAAGAGCTGTTTCAGGTAAATATACTGCATATTAAATTTAAATTGTTATACTCAATTAATAAATAAATTAGAATAAAACATGTTTTTTTATTTAAATTTATTGGCCGAGTCTCACAGAAATTCGGCAAATAGAAGCAAGAACCTCGTTACACATCGCGGTGGTTCCAAGTTGTTCCAGCATCATCGCGAGGACCTGATATATTTATTAATTACACAGTTAAAGATTTTAAGTTCTAAGTTGTTAAAAGTTAGTTGATTTAACTTTAAATTCTAATTTACATATATGCATATTTCAGGAGAGACAACGTGGTGCTCATGTGTCGTATTGAGATGTTTTTGCACATACACATGCAGTGAGTCAGATCGACGACACGGGCTCAGTTTCCTACTTCTGGGACCACGACGCCAAAGCACGTGATGCGTATGTAAGTATGACATAGTTAATTTAAAGTTATAATTTAATTAAAAATAGTGTCATCTAAAAAAATTATATTTTGTTTAGTAGGATAAATTTCAACAACAATGGGCATAGATGCTTGAGGACACTGGAAAGACCGACTTGACTGCCGAGGAAGAGGATTTGATTTTTGAGGCTGTCATGGATCCACCAACCCGCAGCAGACACTATGGTTTTGAGAACCAAGCGGTAATAGAAACTAAAATTTATTAATAGAACAAAAATTTACTTGAATTGCTATTATGAAATACTGAAAATCTAAAATTATTTACAGGTTATGACATCTCAGCAGCCGTAGCAGAGGGCTTAGGACAAAGAGGAGATTGCACAACTATAAGCCCATATCACTGAGCTTACTGAGCGTGATTTTCGCCACAAAGAGAAGATAGAGCAGCTTAACCAGTGTTTAGGGGAGTTCATTACCCAGTACGGTATGTTTCCTTCATCGTCTGGTGGTTCCGGGGGAAATTGAGTTGAGGTTAGTTTTTTTTTTGATGTTATATGTATATGTGTACATATACGCTTTGAGCATGGGTGAGGATTTTGGTTTATACTTTATGGTGGTTTGTATATATTGATGTTGTGTTGGTGATGATGGTTTATACGTTTTGTTGGATGACGATTTATTTTTGTTTAATGATGTTGGTTTGATGTATATTTGTAAATGTTGGTTTTATGTTATGTGTTTTGGAAGTTTTGTGTCTGATTTGGGTATAATATTATGTTTGGGAATATATATGAGTGTGATTTATATGCTCGAAATGGAGCTGTTTTGACGTATATGAGATTGTGGGATGGTTAGAAGTAAGTAATTTAAAATCTAGTAAAAAAATACCCAGATTTCCAACGGCGTCCAACAGCTAGCAACGACTTACTGGTCCACATATTTAATGGGCCATCAACGACTTCCTAGTCCAATATCAAATTCACGTGACCCAGTTATAACGTTGGAGACCGTTGGAAATTTGTCGTTGGTTGCATTAGAGGTCATTGGAAGTTGTTGATCTATTTACCAACGGCTCACAAAGAGCCCATGGCCGTTGGAAACCACTGTATTTCTTGTAGTGGAGTTTGTAGAGATGATGTGCATGAGGTAGCAGATAAAAGTATACATGAATAAGGCAGAAGCAGGGTACCGGTGAGTGCATGCACATGCAATATAGGAAGAAGATGCGTTTGGAGCTTTCGATTCCCAGATGTTAGCATGAGTTGTCCATATTTAGGGCAGTGCATTAGGCTTTGGGCTTGCAAAAGTTGGGTTAGGGTTTATGACATCAGGCGTATGCATGCATTTCAAAGGGGACAGGAGCCTGAGCAGTATACATGCGCGAGTGGCTTAACGTGGGTGAGATTGATTTTAGTTCATTTTATATTATTTAGTTCGAAGAGTAGGCATATGTTATTACATTATTTTAGTTAGTAATTTAGTTACCTTAGACTATTTTAAAGTCGTAGTTTAGATGCCTAATTGTATGCGTGTTGATAATATACTGGGTTTGGGCTTTGCAAAATTTTGGTTAGGTGGTTCATTCATAATTTAACTAATTTAGTTAAATTATTTAAAGTGATTAACTTTTAAACATTTTAATCTCACATATACGGCATCATTTGACTGACAGCTTCCGACGTTATAATCGATCGACAAATAAAACGTGTTAGCTTAACACGTTTGGTTAAATGTAATATCTGTAAAATGTTAGCTAGTAAATTTAATTACGTCTAACATAATTAAATAATTGTACTTTGATTAGTGTCATCCGTTACCATTCTGCTATTGAATTAGACACTTGTTTATATGTCGTTAAGTAATATCGATAAATGTCGTGTCGACGTTTATCGTCGATTATTTTTGTTTGAAAGATTGTGTTGATTGCGCTTGATCGGTTTATGAGCAAATACTTATTCATGTTCAGAATTGGGTTGGGTAATGCTAATGCCTTGTGATTAATTGCTCGATTTGACTGAAAGGTGTTTTGCGAAGATATTGCTTCACTTAAATTGTGAACGTAAATTTAAATAAATGGTTTGAAAGATTGTTTTCATAAAAGAATATGAAACGAAATATTGATTTCAAAGGTAAATAGTTAGAAATGAATATTTTAAAGATAATAATTGGTTTATAAAGTGTTTTATAAATGAAGAGAATCTTGGCGGTTTATATCTCAATGATTAAATGATTATAAAACAAGAACCCTATAATTTGGAGATACTTGTTATTATTAATGTGAAATGATTTATCACTTTGGGATGCAAAATTATATATTATGTTAACAATGATTCGGGTAACCCGTAATTAAAAAGTGGGAACATGTTTGGGTATGGTTCGCTCTTGGGATAGAGGTACATACTTATATTATTGATGTCATGAAGGCTGAGACCCAGCTGCCCATTTATTGGGAGAAACCTCTCGGGATTGGTTGCATATGTTTTGATATGCTTTATTATAATATTTTGGAATTTCTAAATAAATATTCAGATAGAAATTTGTTCTTCAATCCCAAGGTAGAATATAGTTTGATATAAAAGAAATATGTATTTCAAAAAGTTTCAAATAAAAACTGGGGAATGAAGTCCAAAAGATGATTTTCGTAAAGATAATTAGATTTTTAAAATCTAAATGTTAGGATTAAGTTAAGTGGATAGTTTTGGGAATTGCATATTGCTTGTTGCATCGTAGACTCCACGAGTCCTATTTGTTATTTGGTACCCAATTAGAAAGAGGTACGTAGGCAGTCATAAGTGGCAGTAATGCAGCCCTTAGATAACCTAACATTTTTCTGTTTGTTATTTGGTAATTATCGAGTATTAATATGTCTTTTATGCTTGCTATTTTATTCCACATTCTCATTGTTAATTGAGTTCACATGATTTGATAGGGCTGTCTCTCTCTCTCCTGAGTGCACAACAATAGATGTTTAACATTTAAAATATGTAAGCACACCATGTAGATTAATTAATCACTCTGATTAAGTTGTATAATCAAAATTGTATCCTATACATTTAGAAGTATAGAATAGTTTTCAAATGTTGAGTGGAAAGTTGGTAGTTTTCATTTGCAGTTTTAGCAATAGATGTATTTTCCAGCATTTGACTGGTCCGAAAATTTGGGTTATCTCATAAACTCACCATCCATTGGAAATGATGATATTACGTTGGTATTATCTAATTTCAAACAAGTGTTTGAAGTTAGATAAAATTCCAAACTATCCAGAACTTGTCCAATCCATTACGTAAGCATAGTATTCTTAGATACGAATGCAACACAACTGACCGTGCACGAATCTGACATCTCATTTTTTTCTCTTTCACCAGAAAACTATAATCCAATAGATTCAGAAGATTTCTGTTTTAAAGAATTTCGACTTAATTGTATCATAAACACTCGTTCAAAGTTCAAATCATAAAATTGCGAACTGTCACTGCGCAACGAGCTCATTATAATTATATGTTCAACCTTCGCGAAATTAAACTACAGACATCAATAGTGATTTAATTGTTAACACGGTATGAATTAGCACGATATAAATTTTAACACATATTTTAAAATTATATAATTGTTAACTTTTTTCAAAATTATCATCAACTAATTCATAATATTATATCGATTGATTTTAGATCGGTAATCATATAATTAAATTTCAAATTTTCAAAGTTAGAGTTTAACTATGTTCCAGTCTCAGTACCAATCTATGATCATCATCTAACACGGTTTATTAACATATACATACACAAAACATCAACTAATACACACACAATATTCATCTATAATCAACTAAATATACGTCTTAGGGTTTCAATTATATTACCAGATCAACTACAATCCTCAATTATCATGTAATAACATCTAATCAATATATTTAAACATGTAAACATCAAATAATTTAGAAAGTAGGTTTTAAGAAGATTATACCTAATTTGGATTTAATCAGAGAGAAACGAAGAGGGAAGGGTGGGTCGATTGGCTGCAAGCGGCGATGACAGCTGGAGGGAGGCACCGACAAGGGGGGCGTGTGAATTTTTTTGGTTTTTGACATTTTTTGCGGGAGAATAGGAAATTGAATTGACTGTGCTGGGTCTCGCGGGTTCATTCAAGGAGGAGGCGACTAAGAACACTTGTATCGACCTCCTTTTTTAGACCACCGTTGGTCATCGCACGCCTCAAATGTGATATTCACGTTTGTTTGTAGTGTAATCTCAAATTGCAGTCCAACAATGGCTAAAAAAGCGGTCGTTGCAAGTTGTCGCAAGCCGTTGCACGGCCTGCTGATACAAACAGTAAGCTCTTAGCTTCTTCCTCATTCTAATTTGCCCCAAACAAAAAAAACCTCAAACCGTCCCCACCCCCTACCCCCGCATTGCTACAGCATTCCCCATTCCAAACTTGCCTCCAAGCTTCCAATTTTGTCCAGCTATGTCTTTTAACCCTATTTTATGTTCAATTAGGGTTAATTTGCATGTTTATATGGGTTTGTAAATTGTTTGCTAGTGGATATTAAATTGGTTGTCATATGAGATGCTTATGGTGATGATTATGTTGTAGTTTGATTTGGGAATAAATGTAACTGATTAAGAGGTTGAAAACGTTGATTATCACATATGTAATTTATTTAGTAGGTTGAAAACGATGATTATCATATATATAATTGGGCATACGATGATTGTGTTTTAGGTTGATTTGGGAATAAATGTAATTGTTTAATGGTAGCTAGTAAATGCGAAGTAGTTAAGGCGCTAAGGCAAAAGTCTTGAAACTTGAATTATCTATGCTCCGTAGGAGTTTGGGATTTTTGATGGAAAAGAAACTGCACAATAAATTTAACTAGAATCAATGAATCGCTGTATAATCTACATCAATATTTTACATAGATTCCTTGTTCCAGTGTAATTTAAGTTCTATAACTAGGTAGTATAATATAATAAGATATAAATAGGTAGGAATTGGCATGCTAAAACCTTCTTACATTTTCACTACAAATTAACATCATTATGTTTTGTCTGTCACATCCTATTCTTAATCATCATATCCTTTCAGTTTAGTTTTCATTTCCAAGAGTATATTGTGTATGACAAAATTTTAAACTTCATAATTTAAACTAAGATTAATTAACATGAAAGCTTAGCGGTCGATATGAAATCTTCATTACCATCCGAAGCAATTCCAACTCCTTCGTACCATCATACAGTTTATGTCAAATCCCGTTTCATCAAACTGGTTACTAGTTGGTTATGTAATGTTAGTTTACAAATTGAAAGTCTGAGAAAATACTATGTAGACGTTAGTTTACAAATTATATAATGTGTTTTACTTATGTGAACCCCTTAGAGAAACTTGACCCGGTCCGACAAGTGTTGTATATGATCGTTATTTGGATATTCACTTTTACACAGAACGAAAATCTATATTCATCTGATATAATATTCATTGGATTTGTACCAGTGTTGGACAAGTTACAAATACATAACGTAAGCATATTTTGTAAATCATTTTAGTTTAAACGGTTGACAAAATTTCGATGGCACTTTCCTTTTTGTTCCCTGTGTACACACTTTTGTGTACGATACAGGGAGCAAAAGGAAGCGCTCCCAAAATTTTGTTGAACCGTTTAACCTGAAATGATTTATAAAATATGCTTATATTATTATATTTGTAATCGGAAGTAGGTTGACCGACCGTTATAGTAAAAGAGAAATATAGTAATAAACCAAAAACATGAAGTAGTTATAAATGAAATTTTATAAGACTTTAATTAATATAAAGTGTTTGATTGATTTTTCTAACATATTTGTTGCAAATTAGGAAAATGTTCTATTATTTTCTTGAACGCAGTTGGATGTATGAATCCCGAACCAGTAGTAAAGGTTCGATAAAGGAACATTTTTGTAATGGTATCCAAGAATTTATTAGATTTTCTAAATCTATTAATCGAAGTAACGTAGACATTCATTGTTCGTGTAGTAAGTGCAGACATCTGAAGCATTGGAAGCCAGATGTAGTAGAAATACGTCTGTATAAATTTGGTTTTCTGCCGAATTACTACTCATGGGATCGTCATGGTGAACTGGTTCAATCTACGTTCAGTCCTATAGCGGTAGAGGACGATAATACAATGATGAATGATGATATAACGACCAATCTGATAGAAAATATGGTGCAAGATGCAACACGATCAACGTTTCCTACCATTGATCAAGGCGACGATGAGAACGAAAATGTTGAAGAACCAATATCAGAAGATATTTTTTTATAATTTATTGAATTATGCTAAGAGACCGTTGTGGGAAGGATGTACAAGCGGAACTGAATTATCTGTAACCGTCGAATTCATCACTATGAAATCAAAATTCAGTCTTACAGAAGCTGCATTTACAACAGCTGTACAAACTGCAAAACAACACATGTCGTCCAATAATTCCAATAATTTGATGTGCGGTAGCCATTATAAAGTGAAAAAACTTATGTCTGCTTTTGGACTACCGTATCAGAAGATAGATAAATGTGTAAAAGGTGGCATGTTGTATTGGAAATAAGACGCTCACCTTAGAAAATGCAAATTATGCAACGAAGATAGATATAAGCCATGAAAAAAGAAAGGAAAAGAAGTTCCATATAAAAGAATGAATTATCTACCCATAACTCCCAGAATTTAACGGCTATATGCATCTTCTGCTACAACATATCATATGCGATGACATAGCGTGAGAATACCAGAAGAAGGAACTTTGATACATCCATCTGATGGTGAAGCATGGAAACACTTTGATAGGACTTATCCTGAATTCACTGCAGGGAGACATAATATTAGGCTTGGTTTATGTATGGATGGATTTTCTCCATTTTCTCAGTTTGGTAGTAAACATTTATCATGACCTATCATTGTTACTCCTCATACTTACCTTCATGGATGTGATTGAAAAATCCATATATGTTTCTAACGGTTGTCGTCCCCGGTCCTGATGATTCGACACAAGGATTGATGTTTTTCTACAGTAGCTGATTGAATAGTTGAAAACATTATGGCGTGAAGGAGTCGAAACATACGACATTTTGGGAAAAAGGATTTTTCGTATGTTTGCTTCTTTATTATGGACTATTAGTGATTTTCCAACGTATGACATGCTTTCAGGTTGGAGTACAGCTGGACATCTACCTTGTCCTCATTATATGGATGAGACACGAGAATTTTCATTTAAGTTTGAAAAAAAAAAATCTTGGTTTGACTATCATGAGTGTTTTTTGCATATTAATCATAAATTTAGAACGAATAAAAAGAACTTTAAAGCTAAAAGAGTAGAGAATATGCTACCGCCTAAAAATTGGACAAGTGAAGAGGTATATGAAATAGTAAAAGACTATCCAAAGATACATGAAACTGGGGGGAAGGTTCAAATTTCCAGGTAAATTGGACATTCATAATTGGTGCAAGCAAAGTATATTTTGGGAGTTAACTTATTGGAAAAATCTACTACTTTGACATAATATTGACGTCATGCACAATGAAAAAAACATTTTTGATAACGTTTTTAATAATGTTTTGAACGTAAAGGGGAAAACCAAGGATGATGTGAATTCGAGATGCGATATATTACACTTCTATAAACGGCTGGAACTTCACTTGTACAACAATAATAAAAAAACCAAAGCATGCTATGAGCTAGACAACAGACAAGTAAAACATGTTCTAAAGTGGATGGAAGGATTAAGATGTCCTAATGGGATTTCTTCTAATCTCCGCAGATGTGTGGACTTTAAAAGCAGTAAATTGTGTGGGATGAAAAGCCATGACTGTCATATTATGCTGAAATATTTTGTACCTGTGATTTTCAAGGAACTGTTGCCTACAAAAATATGGTGTTTATAACATAATTAAGTATGTTTTATAAACAACTTTGTTCAATGACGTCAAAGGTAGATCGTCTACGTAAGCTTGAAGTAGAAATCCCTGTACTGCTCTGCAAACTCGAGAAAATATTTCCATTGGGTTTTTTAATGTAATGGAGCAATTACCTATTCATCTTCCGTCCGAAGCACTCCTTCAAGGTCCTGTGCAATATGGATGGATGTATCCATTTGAGAGATAATTTTGTATATGATCAATAATCATGATAGGTTACAATTTAGATTTTTGTACCAAGATATAAATTTAATTATTCTTATTATAGGTACTTGAATCATTTGAATAAAAAAATTAGGCAAAAAACACGAGTAGAAGGTTCGATTTGCAAGTCGTACCTTGAAGAAGAAACTTCATTTTTTTCTCCCATTACTTTATTGAAGATGTGAACTTATCTTTTTTAACTGTTCATCGTAATGAAGAAGCCACTGAACATGAGTCTTCTCAAACAATGTTATCTATTTTTAGACAACACAGAAGACCTGCTAGAAAATGTATGGAAATATGGTTAAGCGATAAAGATTACCATGTGAACCACACGTATATTCTTTTAAATTGTGTGGAAGTTGCACCATTTGTCAGGTAATACTAAATTCAAGTACAATTCAATTATATATATTTATTTAAAAAAGAGCATAACACATATTTGGTGCATATACGAATCACAACATCCATCCATTCATCTCAGTAAAGAATTTGTTGGATGGTTTTCTGATTATGTTCATGATCCCAAAAACTGTGTTGTTAACGAAAGAGTACGACATATTGCTATCGAACACAAAAATAGTGTCAAAAAAATTTATTGGATGGTTTTTCTGATTATGTTCATGATCTCAAATCTAGTATACTTCGTCAATGGATTTAAATTAAACACCAATGATTATGGAGCTGAAAAATTAACATATAACAGCGGTGTATTTGCCAAAGATAGTGATGATCCAGAGGAGCATATAAAAGATTTTTACGGTGTATTAACGCAAATTTTAGGGTTGACATATTTTGTATAGCCCATAAAGAAATTTTTTCTATTCAAATGCAACTAGTTTAGCAATGTTCCTAGTTCTGGAATTAATGTGCACAAAGATTATAAGCTAATTGAAATAAGGTACACGTCACATTTCTATAAGTATTATCCTTTCGTGTTAGCTAAGCAAGCATTACAAGTCTATTTTACTCCGTATCTGTAACACCCCGAATTTTCTATTAACACTAAAGTTGTAAAAATATTAATAAGTGTGTAAGAGAGGGGATGTATCTAATATGAATATAAAAATATTAATAAGTGTGTAATAGAGGGGATGTATCTAATATGAATATAAAAATATTAATAAGTGTGTAAGAGAGGGGATGTACCTAATATGAATATAAAAATATTAATAAGTGTGTGAGAGAGGGGATGTATCTAATATGTATATAAAAACAATAATAAGTAAAGGGGGATGTATCTAATATGTACATTGTAGAAAATATATATATATTTATGACATGAATAGAAGTTTATTAATATGCTGAGTGTTTGCTGAGTCACTTCTGACTCATTGCTGAGTCAACAAGATAAACCCCATCTTGTCTGAACGGCTGCGGTTATTTCTAGGTTAAATCTAATGGCCTAAATGAATTCTAAAAATCTATAAATAAGTGGGTAGACCCTAGACCTAAATCACTTGTAAAATTAGAGAAGCTACCGTCATGCTGCTGCCATGGAGTTCAGCATAGCCGTCACAAACTAAGAAGAGGAAGCCTAATCATCTACAACTAAATCTACACAAATCAAATCAAAAGATCTCTCTTTCTCTAATTCTTTTCTTTTGTTGGTGAGTATGATGATTCTCACAAGACTATTACAAACTAATTTGACTCGGTTATGAATGGATCACAAGAAAGTGATGTGATTTGTAATTGTAAATTCTATATATTGTGGATCTCTTATTATGTTATTATGTTGTCGTATGATGTAAATTATATATGCTATGTCATGCTATGTTGTAAATTCTCTTATGCTATGTCGTGCTATGTTGAGAATCATGTCAAGCTATGTTATACTATCATACTATGCCATGTTATAAATCATGCTATATTATGTTGAAAAATCATGATGTTGTTGGATCATGCTTAAAGTTATGTTTTTTTCTTCTTAATTTAAATGGATCTTGTTTATGGGAATTTGCCTATTAGGTTAGGTGTACCCATAAACTTGAAACTATAATTAAATAAAACTTGATTATGGGAATTTGCCTATTGAGTTAGGTGTACCCATATAAAACCATGTTGTTAAAAAATTAGATGATGTTGATTCACACATGTTCATATGTAAGTTTATGAAAATTGATTGAGATTATATTAGGTGAATTTTGAACAAGTTGACACCTTTAGGTCCATGACATGTATAATCTATGCAAGTTGGACATATGCAAGTTTCACCCCTTATTATGATTCATTTGGTCACATATACATGTTGTTATTATGATAATCTCTTTTATGCTATGAGTTAGGCTATTCGAGTCTAACATATATTTTGCGAATAAACGTTCAAACGTGGGGTAGGGGTAATATTAGGAATTAATAAATTGGGTGCAATTTTGTAAGATTTTGCACACCATGAATGGATGTCCATAATTGAGTCAATTATGGACATTGTTAAAAATTGGAAGTAATTAATAATTCAAGTAGGGAATTATTAAAATTGGGGGAAAGTGGATTATTATTAATAATCAATGCTTAGGACACGAGGTTGGACCCGTTTGTGATGTAAACCTGCCCGGACCCGCCCGGCAAATCCAGTAGTCACAAATGTCGGCCCAATGTGAGAGGTCCTAGGCCCAAACTAAAGCATAACAGTTGTAAAGACACGAGGTTAGACTCTTTTATGGTGTAAGACTGCCCGGACCCGCCCGGCAAATCCAGCTGCCATAAATGCCAGTCTAATGTGAGAGGTCTTTATGAGGTTATGGCCTTAATGAACTAAGAAATACTTAACCAGATAATCATGTAAGGTGGGACATGGGGGTTAAGTAGGTGCCTTGGGTGGCATGAGGAATCTGGTGGTTGCCTTTAGAGGCATTTGAAATACGATTAGACTTAACCAAACACACATGTAAATGAACATGACTAAGTGGGTTAAGTGGGATGGACTAATGGGGACAAGCTTAGGTGGAATGCTTGTGGTAAATAGTGGGGGCCCATTTCAACCAGTATCCCAAAACGTATCTTTGTGGGCTCGACCCAAGTCGAGGACGGGACACGCATACTGGGTTTGACTATAAGAGGCCAAAACAGGGAGCGGTGGCAACGCAAGTCCAACGGGTTTCATATGCGTGTGTGGACCCGGGCTGGTAGGTAAGACGTTGTTGCATCATGTAGGTATAAGCCGTGCATGTCCGTTGTATCAGGTTGCCACTTTAGGGGAGTGATACACCCCACTGTGGGGCCAGCACGGGTATCTACGAGTTAGGGAGCCGATTGAATAATGGGAAGTAGGGTACACCTAGTGGAGATAGGGGCAGGCGGCACCTATGTAGTCAGCTAGGGGTACGTAAAGCCATTGGGAAAGTTTCTAAGTGAAGCTAAGTGGGATGAATCTTTAGGGTGACTGGTGTGGTGCAGTATAGTGTTTATCCTTTAGTATTTAGGAGCGCCTATAACGTTGCCTTTAGCGATTGTCTATGTCCTTAATCTGCTCTTCATAGACATTTTCTTGTTTTCCAGCTTATGCCTTAGTCCAGTTATTTTGGTAATAGTATTGTAGAATTATCATATTCACCAGACTTTATGTCTGACCCCCTCTTTTCTATCCTTTTTCTCCCTTTAGGTCCGCAGGTCGGGCCAAGTTCTAGTGGAGTCTAGTTGGATCGCTTATCTTCTGGAAAGCTTGGACTGCTGAAGTAAAGTCCAGCTTGTTATCTTTCTTTTTTAATGGCTATTCATGTAATGGGATTATGTACTTGTTTTATCAAGATAGATATTGTACTTGACATTGAATATGGTGTTATGATGTAATCAAACATGTTTTGACTTCTGCTACAATGAAATAAAGTTTTTGAATTTCCAAGTACTATTTTATATCTGTCTTGTTGTAATTTTACTGTTCTATATTCACTTAAAACCTCCATGGAAGTTAATGCATTCCCTTTGTGAGTGACATTAATGGACGTGGGGTGTTACAGTATCCGTCCTTGAAAAAATATAAAGCAGATTGGTGAGTTGTTTTTGAAACAAAGGCAAGATTTAAATTTGATTGAAATAATATTCCAGACGAAGCAGCGTATCAAGCGGATCTTGAGCCAAATACTGAAATAATAATAGCTGATGACATTGATGTAGGGTCGTTGAATGATGAAGCGAATATATTAGTAAATGCATTTGAAAGTACTGAAGAAAATGATATAGAGTATGAGACCGAGTCTAGATTATAAGATAATGAAGATTGATGGTATGTACTATTATGAGCTATGTACTTTATATGTTATGTACTATGCTGAGCTATGTAATAATAATGATGATGATGACTGTTTTTAACTATGAATTTACTTATGTTATTTACTATTCTGATTTATGTAATGATAATGATGATTATATATGTTGTGTGTTATGAAGAGTTATGCATTGTTCTTCTCATGTACGATTTATATAATGATAATGATGACTGATGTTAATAATTCAAGTTATTTAGTATGCATTATATGATTGCGACGGATATGTCTGATCGAAGACGATCGAGGAGTATGTCTCAGCCGACTCTTTCACCATCTCCTACACTAGGAGCAGGTCCGAGCAGCTCGGAGCCAGATACGCGCCAGGTTGTAGAAATTGTTCCAAAGAGTGCAACGTAAATATCAAATTTATTTCAATTTACATTATTTAAAATATATGAAATATCTATGTCAACGTGTACATAGGGGCTTCGAGATTGATCCATTAGATTTCATTCTAGAGGTAACGAGGGAGTCTTACAGAGGCAGGATGACCGGGGCTTGGCCGCATTGGTATAGTATCCCACCCCATATCAAGAACATCATTCTAGCTGATTTATTGGTGAGTACTTTTTTATATTATTATTGAAAATTAATATACTATAAATAATTCGAAATAAATTTAATATGTAGGCTGTTGTACATTTGGAGCCACAGGACATGAATCTTTTTTGACTCACTAGAATACGATGATGTGTAAAAATTTCCGAGAGGCAATTTCAAGAGCGAAGACATCTAGTAAAAAAAAACCATAGATGAGTGACGATGTTTGAGCTGCATTTCTAGCATATTAGGATATAGAAGAACCTAAAGTAAGATATAATGAAAATATTCACATTTATGTTGATTGCATTATTTTAATTAATTGTGTATCTAATTTAATAGAAAGTAGTAGCTAGAAATAAAGCAAACAGAGTTAAGAATCATGTTTTACACCGCGGAGGCTCGAAATCATTCCAACAACATAGAAGATAATTGGTATAAATTTTCAATATTTTTAGCATATATTCACGTAGAAATTTAGTATATATCATTCATTCTTATTTTCAATAATTTTATTACTGTATATATACTTAGGTCACAAAGTTAGGAAGAGAGCCGTCGATGGCAGATGTTTTCAGACATACACATGAGCTAGAGCATACTGACGAAGAAGGGAACGTTACGTATGATTGGGCGGACGACAAGGCTGCGAGTGTAATGGTAAATATGCTTATCTGTAATTAAAATGTTTCATATATATCACAGTATATAAGTAAGTTATATTGCATTTATGTTACAATTATATTGGTATTGTAGGGGAGATATGACACAGAGTCGGACAGAGTGACACAGGATACTGGATAAGAGGAACTTACGGTTGCAGAGTCCAATCGCATATGAGATTCTATTATTGATCCGCCTACTCGTAATAGGCGATATGGCTTCGGCAACCAAGAGGTAAATGTAACACCCCGTAATTTTGTTAACATTAAAGAGGATAAATTAAATAATAATTAATTTAATATTACAAATTAAGAGAAACAGAATACGTCATTACGTTCATCTCGAAATTCTGGTTAGGATAGACACCCAGTTTTCGTAAAATAGATAACATATGAGGAAGTTACGAAAGATAAAAGTTTGACAATCAAACTAGGTATAACTGGCGCACTTCACAAGTGTGAATTGGATATGATGTAAACTATGAATCTATGCTATTGTTAAAACTCATACTATGTCATGATAGATCTACACCTTTAGATCTAACGTAATTGTGGTTATTATATTATATTTCCTACGTGGATCTTGACTTGTAACTATGTTGTGGTGAATGCAAATCTGTTAATTTTGACAGTTGCAACATTGGTTAGATCTAATTCTTTATGTAAATCACCTTTCACTTGTCATATTGCGATCAACTTAGATATGTTGTAAATTGGACATGTGAATCCATATTTAGATCTAAACATGCTATTATGTCATTCTAATGGTGTTAGATCTATTTTAACCTCTAGATTTGAATTATGTGATATAATTTATCACCTTGTGTTATCATGTTAGATCTAAACCAATTGGACATCCAAACTGCTAATTTAGATCTTACTATACTTATTGAGATATCGTAGTTATATTAGAACCAACTGACTGCCACAAGTTCACCAATTTTATGTTCATCTTGTTATGATGTTAATTTACATGTCCAGTGAAACACCCCACCTCCATTAAGGTCACTCACAAAGGGAATGCCTTAACTTTAGTGGAGGGTTCTAATTTTAAGGCACAGAAAAATTTACAAGACAGATAAATTTAAGCAGCGGAATTTAAATATTTATTTCATACGTGGTTCAATACAAAAGCATTACATCAAATTGTCTCAGAAACAACTTCAAAACATTACACCATAATTTCTGTCTTGATTATTCAATAAAGAAGCATAAACCAAAAAGTAAAAATGCATAAATCCCCAAGGATCATATCCAAAGCCATAGCCAATGCAAGTGAGTCCAAGTCATACATTACTTTCTTCAAGCTTGCAAAGAGTCTGATTAAGCTGGAGTATTTCCTCCCTATGGACCTGAGGGGGGGAAACGGAAGAAAAGAAGACGAAAGAAAACAGGTCAAACAATAAGTCTGGTAAGTTCAGTGGTTACTAGTATTTAAATAAGGAAAGGGATCATGACAGTGATAACAGAACATAGGACAATACCCTAATATAAGATAAGAGGGACGTGTGATCGCACCCATTACTATAGTCTCTGCACCTACTTAACCATTGGTTCAACCAGCCCACGTGTTTACAACAAACGATCCCCTTAGTGATTAGCTCCTACTCGCATGTATTCAAGTCCTGTGTCCTTCGGCCCCGCTTGATTGTAGTCACCTGTGCTGGTCCCACCATGGGGTGTATCAGTCCCTCTGGTGGCAACGCGACACGATTCAAGATACACAGTGTACACTACTGATGCCCAGTGCCTGATTTTTCCACTCCGGAGTACGTGCACACCCATACTCCGCCGGAACCTACACTGGCCCACCAACCGCCGACGTTTTGACCGCTTACAGTTCAGCCCAGTAATCGTGCTCCACCCTGCCTAGTTCAGGGTACCATGATACATCTATGTGGGTTACTGCTGAAATGGGTCCCCGTTACTAGGGTTTTCTAATCAACATGTTTATTTGGTTAAGTGTCCAAGTTTACCTAATCCAGCCCATTCGTTTTAGTTAACATGTTGAATCGGTTAAGTGTTTTCCTAATTTACTTAACCCTACCAGTCCTGACTTAGCTTTAATTTATTAAAGCAACAACCACTCACATTAGACATGTCTTGCTGTGGTCACTAGATATGCCGGTTGGTTCCGGGCAGATTTACACCACAACTCAGTCTAACCTCAGGTTCTTTTTGGGCTTGATGCACTAACCACCCACATTAGACAGGTCTTGTTGTGGTCACTAGATATGTTGGTCGGTTCCGGGCAGATTTACACCATAACTCAGTCTAATCTCGGGTTAGGCATATACGTCTTTTCTAACTTCATATTTTTCTATATATGTCAAATTTCTTTATGTAAATTTAATTTAATTTTTTAATCAAGGCATAATTATCCTGTGATTATGCTCAACATAAATGGTATATCAAATATACCATTTAATGAACAAATCTATGCCATGAATTTTCATATTTCCCATCGCTACCCCCGTGGAATGTATGCATAAATCACATAAAATGTTGGGCTAGCAAATTAGCCCAAACCCATAACAAAAAGGGGTAATAAACAAAGAACATGCCATAAACATAAAATAGCATACATTAAACTTATCACATGTAACTTGGCATAGATGTATATCATTAACTTTAATCAATTGGGTAAAGGTGATCTTGTGACTAAGTTGGATCTAATGGTCATGCAAACTTGACAAAGGTCTAGCATGAAAGTTTAACATATAATCACAGTTTCAACCCACAACTTGGCATATGATCTTATGTACGTCAAAACATAAGAAAGCTATCATAATCAATTTCTTATCATAATTTAGCATGATGTTAACAACATAAGAGGGCTACAATTCCACTTTTACAACATAAATAGATTCAACTTGACATAGTTCTAAATATTCATAAATGTAAATCTAACATGTAAACATGTGATTTAGATCCTAAACTTGCAAATAACCACCAAATTACAACATGACATGTTTCATCATTTTGTTGGCCTAATAAGTTCTTTACTCAATCGTAATAACATATAATGTTATGCATCACCCAAACATATAGACATGAGATATACAACATGTTCATTGCCATAAGCATATAGATATGAAATATACAACATGTTCATCGCCACAAACATATAGACAAGATTAATTTTCAACGTTATTTTAAGATAAACGAGAATCAAATCTCATACATAAGCATCGTACTATATTCCAATTACAACATGTCATGATTCAATCGAAAAGAATGTTTAAATCTGCGTAGCAACTAACTTACAAACTAAAGAAATTCTTGCGTTCTGAATTCTGAAATTGGAGATGCGCGCCTTTGATGAAGATCGTTGAATTAAATTAGTTGTAGTTTGATTTTAGATGTAACTTTTTAACTCGTCTTTTGAATTGAAAAGGGTGACGGCTACTCAAAATCCTCCATTGACGGCATTTCAGTTCTAGGTTTATTTTTCTGTGTGTTTTTAGGTTAGGCATTGAGTTGTTTATATAGAATTTCAGTTTGATTATAGCCGTCAGATGAACCTAGGGTTAATCACAGCCACTCAGACCTGATCAGGCCCATCCAGAAACCCTAGTGACTTAGTAGCGAGTCAGAAATCGTTCAAATTTCAGATCTGGTCGGGGGCCAGGTCGACCCCCAGGTCGACCTCAAGGGGGGAGGTCGACACTAGGGTCAACCCCCTGGTCGACCTGCCTGGACGGGAATTTTCCCGCCCAGCCCGCTTCTGGCTTCTGTTTGAATTTTGAACTCGTTTTCAAACTGTTTTGAATTTATTTGAAATCTCTGGAAACTTCCGATAGCCATAACTTCTTTATACGAAGTCCAATTCACGCAAACTCGGACTCTATCTCAACCAGAATTCCAAGAAGAACATAATGGCGTAACCCATTTCCCTTAATTCTCACATTTTAAATTAAGTATTACAGGATTCATTATTATAACGTTAATAGAAAGTACGCGGTGTTACATCCATGCTAGTATGTATGTTCACCTTATCACCATGCTAGTTTATGTTTATGCCAAGATGGTCACTTTGATTATATTCCCATTATTTTTCCTATTATTGTTTATAACTAGGCTATTGTCTAGCCCAGGCATGAAATCAGTTTATGAGTGCGCTAGTTAGGAAACGGGGGAAAAAGGGTCAATATTGGCATAATTTGAATATGAACATTTTTGGACATATAATTCAAATTATTGGGTTAAATGGGTATTAACACCTATAAAAGGAAAGGGTTAATTAACTGGTTAACTACTTAAAAATGGAATGTCTAGTAATTACAATTAGGAATTGTAATTGTACTTATGACACGAGGTTAGGTTGCATTAGTGGCGGAAGTCTATCCGGACCCGACCGGCTTATCCAGCAGCCACTAATGTTGAACCTAATGTGGGAGGTCTAAGTACGCAAATACGAATCGGCTAAGACACGAGGTTAGGCCCAACTGTGGAATAAGTCTGCCCGGACCCGATTGACATATCAAGCATCCACATGTTGTAGGCCTAATGTGGTAGGTCTAGCCCATTATAAACCATAAATGGACATGGTAATGAATTGGACTACTTAACCAAATCTTCCAATGGGATTTTATGATTATGAACTAAGGTTAGGGTTAAGTAAATTGATTGGAATAGTGGATGGGTTAAGTAAATCTAGTGAGGGTGGGTAATATTTACATATAGTCCCATAAACTTAACCCGATAAGGTTATGTAATTAAAGACACCTAGTGGTATACATAACCGGGGAAAATAATAAAGTTATGTAATTAAAGACACCTTTTAGAGTAAGCATAACTGGTATAGGGCTATGTAATTAATGACACCTAGTGGTATACATAGTCAGTGAAAAACATAGTGGGGGATACAAGACAAAGGAGGGAGCTTGTATCATATTATGTGGGACCCATTTCAGTCAGTAACCCGGAGTAAGTATCAAATAAAATACTCCATACTAGGTAGAGAGCGGACACGCTTGCTGACTGATTTTAAGAGATCCAAACATGGAGGACGGTGTGGGCGGCACAAACTGACCGGGCCATGTGCGAGCATGAGCCGGGCAGAGGGGGATAAGACGACCGTGACATCGGTAGATATGGGTCTGTGCATATCAATGAAGGGTTGCCACTGTAGGACGTGATACATCCTACCGTGGGGCCGACATAGAGTATCTAGGGAGTAGGGTGCCGATCGATTAGGGTAGTGGTTAGGGTATATTTTGGACATATTCCCTAAGTCTACCACCTTATAGTGGAAGAGATCTTCTCATTCTGGTTATACTAGTAATAGTGCAGAGTAATCATTAGAGAAGTGTATACACCTTACCCTGTCCACCTTGTCACACCTGCCATTTATGTAGTGACCTCTCTTATCCAATTTATGTGCCTATCGTGTTACTTTTATTTTATTTACTGGCTAAAAGTAACTAAACTCGCCAGACTTTATGTCTGACCCTTTTGTTTCTCCTTCTTTCTTCCGTCCCCCCCCCCCCCCAAGGTTCTCAGGGAGGAAACACTCAGCCTTAGTCAGGACTCAGATATCATCTTGTTAGGAACTACTTCTGAAGTATGGCTCAAGTTCTTGTCTCTACTATGGCTTAACTCTTTCAACAGGAGAATTATGTTTTTTTTATATTCTTATGTACTCTAATGATGCAAGACAGAAGTTATTTTATTGTAATGGTTTTTGTGACTTATGGTATTGTGGACCACGATATTATGATTTATGTTGAAATAAAAATTTAATTTCCGCTGCTACCTTATTTATATCTGTCTTGTAATTATTTTGTATCTGTTTACCTATAACGCTTCACGAAACTTAATGCATTCCCTTAGTGAGTGATGTTAACGAACGTGGTGTCACACTTGGTATCAGAGCTGAATTTTACCAGATTGAATAAAGTTTTTGAAAATTATTTTCAAAAAGATTTTAAATGAAAGCATTTTCAAAAGGAAAAGTCTGTTTTGAAAAGCATATTCCCCCAAGCTATATGTAATATCTCTCGATTCTCCGCTTGATTCCTTTTTCCTTTTTGTCCGGGGAACCGATTCTTCCCGAAAGGTGTCCCAGTTCCGGCATGATGTTGTAGGCATGTTTAAATAGGGGCACATGTCAAAGGGCAATGAAGTGCCTAACCTCCATCTGTAGCTGCAGTAGTATCACCTGCGGCAAATTCTCGAGCTTCGTAAGGATTTCCGTGCGATTGAGGCAACTTTCGAGAGACTTGTTAGCTTGTTACACAAGGATGGTAAAAAGGAGAACAAGAGAGTTAGGGCTAAGGAGCACAGCCCAAGGATGTGAAAAATGATGGCCCAGGAAGGGAACACAGATAAAGTTCAAGTAGATCTGAAAAGGAAGAAGTTAAGGTTGAGGAAACACAAAATAAAAAGTTATGGCCCAAGAAAGGACAGCAACAACAACAGAAGAAGGGCGGAAAGAATGACAAGGATAAGGGTAAGAGGAAGTGCCATAGTCGCGGGTGAGAGGGTCACTTGGCCAAGGACTCCAGGAAAAGGAAGAATGCCTGCTTTGTTTGTGGAAAGGTTGGACACTATTCTAGGGAATTCCCAAGGAAGCAAGGACAAGGTCAAAGGGCAGGAAACTCTGGAGGGCAAGTGATTGCTCTCGTGGCCAGTGCTCCAGATAGAGGTAAGAAAGTTTCTGTGGAAGGTTTGGTTTCTCTTTCCAGTCACCGTATTAGAACCCTTTTTGATTCTGGCGATTCACACTCGTTTATATCTAGTTCTGTAGTTGAATCTCTGCACTTAAATACTAGTATGGTAGTGGATCCTGTTGTTATCTCAAACCCCATTGGTGTTTCGGCTCATTTATCTATGATTTGTCAGGGTTTGAGAATATCTGAGTTAGGCATCGAGTTTGAGTGCAATGCACATCTTGTCTCATGGGCAATGGTTTGATTCTAGGGATAGGTTGGCTAGCCACGTATGGTGCCATTCTGGATTGTGAAAAAGGGTTGTTAGGCTTCTGACTTGTCATGGGAGAACCCTCGAGATTTCGTGTGACCCACAAGGGTCGGTTATGCTTAGTTTCCTAGAGTCTCTTGATGCATCTATCGACGATCTGCAATCTGCTCCAGTAGTCCAGGATTTTCCGATGTTTTTGATGAGATTCGGGGTTACCTCCGAGGCACGAGATCGACTTTCGTATATATTTGGTAGATAATGCAAAGCCTGTTGCATTGCCGGTGCACCACATGGATCCAAGGGAAAGGAGGGCGCTGAGTAAGCAAGTAGGGGAGCTGCTTGAGAAAGGGTTTATCAGACGAAGCATATCTGAATGGGGTGCTCTAGTAATATTCGCAACTAAGGCTGATGGTTCGCTTCGTTTGTGTGTTGATTATAGAGAGCTGAATAAACTCACTAAGAAGAATAGACACCCGCTCTGGAGGATTGATGATTTATTTGATCAGCTTGTTGGTGCCTTGGTATTTTCCCAGTTAGACCTGGCCACGGGGTTCCATCAGTTGAGGGTGGCTGAGGACAGCATAGGTAAGACTTCCTTTAGGACTCCGAACGATTTCTTTAAATGACTAGTTATGCCTTTTGGGCTGACAAATGCACCCACCTATTTTGTCGATCTGATGAGTAGGGTGTTTTGGGAGTTCCTAAATAAATTTTTTGTAGTCTTTGTCGATGATATTTTGATCTTCTTCAAAAGCGAAGAAGAGCATGCCCAACATTTGAGAGAAGTTTTGAAAACTCTCCATGACCATCAGCTTAAAGCAAAATTCTCCACATGCCATTTTTGGAGAAAAGAGGTGAGATTCTTAGGGAATGTGGTCTCCAAAGAAGGGATAGTTGTAGATCCCACGAAGGTGGTTGCAGTGCAAGATTGGCAAGTTCATAAAAATGCAACCAAGGTGAGAAGCTTTCTTGGGTTAGCAGGTTACTATAGGAAGTTCATTAAGGACTTCGTGAAGATATCAACCCCATTCACTAGGCCGTCGAAGAAGAACTTGGCATTCTCATGAGATATAGACTGTGACGTTGCTTTCCAACGACTGAAGAGGGATCTAACAACAGCCCCAGTATTGACCTTGCCAGACGGGAATAAGGTGTTTACTATTTACACTGATGCGTGTGGTACAAGGCTTGGTGCAGTTTTAATGCAAGAAGGGAAAGTAGTGTGTTATGGGGGTAGACAGTTGAGGGCTCATGAAAAGAACTACCCTACCTATGATCTAGAGCTAGCTGCCATAGTGTTTGCGTTAAAGACGTGGCATCATTATTTACTTGGAGAGAAGTTCGAGTAACACACCGATCATAAACCTCTCAAGTATCTGCTCTCGCAGAAGGATCTCAATTTAAGGAAACAACGGTGGATGGAATTTCTAGCTTCTTATGATTTTGAGATTTCTTATACCCTTAGCAAGGGTAATGTGGTGGCAGATGCACTAAGTAGGTAGAGGGTGGCCTTGAGTCCTCTGTTTGTGGAAAGAAAGAACTTGGAGTTCATATCATCTTTTGATTTTAGACCCTCCATCGAGATTTTGCCTAATTTGTTTGCATCCTTGGAGATACGACCGACTCTTATGGACCAGATAGAAGCTTCGCAACAAGGTGACCTACGGATTCTAGACATCATGGATAAGCTCAGAAGAGGGGAGACTTCTAGTCATCTCAGCAAATATGTCATAGATGAAAAGGGGTGGTTGCGAAGAGATGGAAGGCTTTGTGTTCCTCAGACTGGAAGCTTGATAAAGGCAGTACTAGAAGAAGCCCATCTTTCTAAGATGACCATTCATCCAGGCGGTGATAAGATGTACAAGGACATGGAGAGGGTTTTCTTTGGGGCTGGGATGAAGAAAGATGTGGTCGAATTTGTTTCTCAATGTTTAGTTTGTTAGCAAGCCAAAGCTGAGCAAAAGAAGCTCGGTGGATTACTTCATCCATTGGAGGTTCCGCGTTGGAAATGGGAGAGCATCTCTATGGATTTCATAGATGGTTTTCCTAGATCAAAGAAAGGAAACACCAGTGTCTAGGTTGTGGTGGATAGACTCACCAAGAGCGCTCACTTTATTCCAGTTAAGAGTAAGAGGACGGCATCATGGTTGGCAGTAATTTATGTGCGTGAGATAGTTCGTCGTCATGGAGTACCTTCCAGCATCGTGAGCGATCATGACCCCATCTTTACCAGCGAATTTTGGAGGCTTGCAAGAAGCATTAGATACACAGTTGTGTTTGAGCACAAATTATCATCCTCAGACCGATGGACAGATAGAGAGGGTGAACAGGATTCTTGAAGATCTTTTAAGGCTATGTATCCTAGACTTCGGAGGGACTTGGGAAGAGCATCTTCTTTTAGTAGAGTTTGCCTATAATAACAGTTATCAAGCTAGCATCGGCATGGCACCCTTCGAAGCATTGTACGGACGACCCTGTAGATCATCAACTTGTTGGTGGGAGTCTATAGAAAGATTATTACTTGGACCGGATATGGATAGGGAATCATATGAAAAGATTGACCTTATTCGACTGCGGATGAAGACAGCTCAAGGTAGGCAGAAATCCTATGCAGACAAGAGAAGGACTGACCTCGAATTTGAAGTAGGAGACTTGGTTTTTATCAAAGTGTCACCTTTGAGGAATGTGGTTCGCTTCGGATCAGTAGGGAAGTTGGCACCTAGGTTTGTGGGACCATTTCCCATAACCGAGAGGATTGGCCAAATGGCCTATAGAGTAAAACTCCCAGACAATCTATCTGGCGTTCATGATGTTTTCCATGTTTCCCATCTGCGGAAGTGCCTGCATGACACCGTAGTAATCGTTAAGCTGAGTGTGTTGGAAGAAGTCAAAGTGAAACGGGAGGCGATAGTCAGGCGAGTCCCTACCCGTATTCCGGGATCAAAAGTTAAGAAGCTACGCAATATAGAGATCAAGTTTCTAAAGGTTCAATGGGGAGATAACCCATAAGATGCGACTAGGGAGACCGAAGACAAGATTCGTGCTTCGTACCCTTTTCTTTTCGAGGGTATGTTCTTAAATCCTTTTTCCAAAGCTTTATCAGTACTTGTTTCTATCATTTGAGTATGTCCTATCAATAGTATTTTCGACCTTTAGATAGGAATCCTATGGATGTAAACATGTGTTTGAGACATGTTATGATTGATGGATGCAAGTGTTTGCTAGTTGTTGCCTGTGGATGCATATACACACATATTAGGCACTAGATCGGCTCAATCACTCTCATACTGCATATGGATGTGTGTGCATTTTCTTTTCTTTTATGGGTGGAAATGGATGAACTGGCATATGGATGTTGCATTTGGACGAATGAGTGTGCACACATATAGAACTTGCATGTTATAATAGGCTTATTTGCATACATATTGGATTCATGACACTAACATACTTTGCATTAAGGAGGTCAACTGAATCAGTAGACCGCCTGATCTTCGCATTAGTATCGGGACATACACACACCTTTGTATATATTCATGAAAGCATTAGAAATCCTTAAGGACAATCGATGCTAGTGATTGATGGATGAGTAGATGGATGGTAGGATATGCATTCTTCTCAACTTGGAGATTTCGGGGACGAAATCCATTAAGTAGGGGGAAATGTAACACCCCATAATTTTGTTAACATTAAAGAAGATAAATTAAATAATAATTAATTTAATATTAAGAATTAAGGGAAACAGACTACGTCATTATGTCCGTCTCGAAATTCTGGTCAGGATAGACACTAATTTATGTAAAACAGATAACATATGAAGAATTTACGGATGATAAAAGTTTGACAATCAAACCAGGTATAACTGGCGCACTTCTGAAGTGCGCCAATGCAATTTTACACTGGCGCACCTGTAAAGTGCGCCCATATGGGTTTTTGGGTATTCGGGCCTTTTTCAAGTGGGTGGCAACCCATGACCTGATTCACTCTAAGGCTAAGGTGACATTCGAATTCTGGACATTAGCAGCTATAAATATACCTCAATTCTCTTTTTTTCTTCACAAAGAATCAATGGAGACCAAACCTTGCTGGTGTGTGAATTGAACTGGATCCCTTATCTTCTTCTATCAACTAAGGCAAATCAAATCCAGAAATTCAAGATCCATTCTTTCTCAATTCTCTAAACCTAACGCTGTGAGTTTCTAGTTGCTTTTATGTTTAAAGAAATAAACGGGAATTATGAAAGACTATGAATCGGATATGATGTAAACTATGAATCTATGTTATTGTTAAAACTCATACTATGTCATGATAGATCTACACATTTAGATCTAATGCAATTGTGGCTATTATATTATATTTCCTATGTGGATCTTGAATTGTAACTATGTTGTGGTGAATGTAAATCTGTTAATTTTGACAGTTGCAACACTGATTAGATCTAATTCTTTATGTAAATCACCTTTCACATGTCATATTGCGATCAACTTAGATAGGTTGTAAATTGGACATGTGAATCCGTATTTAGATCTAAACATGCTATTATGTCATTCTAATGGTGTTAGATCTATTTTAACCTCTAGATCTGAATTATGTGATCTAATTTATCACCTTGTGTTATCACGTTAGATCTAAACCAATTGGACATCCAAACTGCTGATTTAGATTTTACTATGCTTATTGAAACATCGTAGTTATGTTAGAACCAATTGATTGCCACAAGTTCACCAGTTTTATGTTCATCTTGTTATGATGTTAATTACATGTCCATGCCAATATGTATGTTCACCTTGTCACTATGCTAGTTTATGTTTATGCCAAGATGGTCATTTTGATTATATTCCCATTATTTTTCCTATTACCGTTTATAACTAGGCTATTGTCTAGCCTAGGCATGGTGCGAGTTTATGAGTGCGCTAGTTAGGAAACGGGGGAAAAAGGGTTAATATTGGCATAATTTGAATATGAACATTTTTGGACATATAATTCAAATTATTGGGTAAAATGGGTATTAAAACCTGTAAAAGGAAAGGGTTAATTAATTGGTTAATTAATTAAAAATGGAATGTTTAGTAATTACAATTAGGAATTGTAATTGTACTTATGACATGAGGTTAGGTTGCATTAATGGTGGAAGTCTGCTCGGACATGACCAGCATATCCAACAACCACTAATGTGGGAGGTCTAAGTACGCAAATATGAATCAGGCTAAGACACGAGGTTAGGCCAAACTGTGGAATAAGTCTGCTCGAACTCGACCGGCATATCTAGCATCCACACGTTGTAGGCCTAATGTGGGAGGTCTAGCCCATTATAAACCATAAATGGACATGGTAATGAATTGGACTACTTAACCAAATCTAATCCATATGGATTGTATGATTAATAACTAAGGTTAGGGTTAAGTAAATTGATTAGAATAGTGGATGGGTTAAGTAAATCTAGAGGGGGTGGGTAATATTTACATATAGGCTCATAAACTTAACCCGATAAGGTTATGTAATTAAAGACACCTAGTGGTATACATAATCGGAGAAAATAATAAAGTTATGTAATTAAAGACACCTTTTAGGGTAAGCATAACTGGTATAGGGCTATGTAATTAAAGACACCTAGTGGTATACATAGTCAGTGAAAAACCTAGTAGGGGATTAAAGACAAAGGGGAGAGCTTGTATCATGTTGTGTGGGATCTATTTCAGTCAGTAACCCGGAGTAAGTATCAAATAAAATACTCCGTACTAGGTGGAGAGGGGACACGCTTACTAACTGATTGTAAGAGATCCAAACGTGGAGGATGGTGTGGGCGGCGCAAACCGACCGGGCCATGTGTGTGCATGATCCGGGCAGAGGGGGATAAGACGACCGTGACACCAGTAGATATGAGGCTGTGCATATCAGTGAAGGGTTTCCACTGTAGGACATGATACATCCTGCCGTGGGACCGACGCATAGTATCTACGGAGTAGGGAGCCGATCGATTAGGGTAGTGGTTAGGGTATATTTTGGACATATACCGTAAGTCTACCACCTTATAGTGGAAGGGATCATCTCATTCTGGTTATACTAGTAATAGTGCAGATAATCATTAAAGAAGTGTATACACCTTACCCTGTCCACCTTGTCACACCTGCCATTTATGTAGTGACCTCTTATCCACTTTATATGCCTATCATGTTACTTTTATTTATTTACTGGGTAAAAGTAACTAGACTCGCCAGACTTTATGTCTGACCCTTTTGTTTCTCCTTCTTTCTTTCGTCCCCCCCCCCCCCCCGCCCCCAGGTTCTCGGGGAGGAAACACTCAGGCTTAGTCAGGACTCAGATATCATCTTGCTCGGAGCTACTTCTGAAGTATGGCTCAAGTTCTTATCTCTACTATGGCTTAACTCTTTCAATTGGGGAATTATGTTTTTTTGTATTCTTATGTACTCTGATGATGCAAGACAGAAGTTATTTTATTATAATGGTTTTTGTGACTTATGGTATTGTGGACCACGGCATTATGATTTGAAGTAAAAATTTAAATTTCCTCTACTATCTTATTTATATCTGTATTGTAATTATTCTGTGTCTGTTTACCTATAATGCTTCACGAAACTTAATGCATTCCCTTAGTGAGTGACATTAACGGACGTGGGGTGTCACTGTAAATCTTTTTTAGACTTATAAAATAACATCATGAATATAAATAGAATTATTAACTTTAATGTGAACTTAATTATTTCGCAGACTATTGCTTTTCAGTAAGGTTATAGGAGGTTCATGGAGGAGGGGGCTATAGCTCGGATGCAGCAGCTGTTGGATGAGATGAATGACTGACGAAGAAGCCATCTTGCCCAGCAAATAGATAAGCGTATTACAGCGTACTATCAGGAGCATGGGTTTATGCCCGGGGAGGGAGATGCTACTGCTGAAGATGAAGGCGAAGAAGAAGAAGACGACGAGGAGGAAGATTAGTTTGGTTGTTCTTATGCTTGAGTATGTACATATATTTGGTTTTTTATATGCTACATGCTCGTACGATGATATGTGACAACGATATGGTGTGTTTGAATATATGACGATGATATATGACGATGGAATTGTGTTTTGGATGTATGCCAATGGTATGTTATGATGGTGTTTTGAATTTAGGTTTGTTTTTTTTTTTTTTTTTTTTTTTTTTTTTGATGTATTATGACTTGGAGAATTGATTATTGATGAGTATTGGTGAATTGATAAAATGATAGTGGTGTGATATCAGTATTGATTATACATGACTGATATTAGAATGATATTTTTTTGATGTATTACGGCTTGCGACGACTTTCTAGTTCCAAATTTGCGACGGCTAGCGACGCCTTGTTACAGCTTCCCTGGGAAACAAACTACTTGCCACGTGGACAAGTTGTCATTGCAAAATAAGCGATAGAGTCGTCGCTTTTCCCATCGCTTTTCCTATGTGAAACGATTTAAGTTGCGATGACTATTTGTGACGGCTTGCGGCAGCCGCCGACGCTATTTAGCTGTCGCAAATCACTGTGCGCTTTGTAGTTTAGTGAAGAAATCATACTCCATTTAAAATTAAGTGAAAACTGTTTCATATCTGTAACATGTGTTACATGGACATTTGCTTGATAAATGCCCAGTTTTAAATGCTATTTTAGTAAGCGTCCACTATTTAAACCTCTGTCGAGCAAATGCTTGAAACTACATACGAATTTTGTAGTTATTATTTGAGAGGATCTGCGTTTGTTCATCAGGAGACTTCAAAAGTTTTGTTCTACTTCTATTTGACAACATTTTAATCAGACAGATGGAGTGGGGTATAGAACAGGTATAAAGATATTTGTCTATTTACACAAGAGTTTTACACGTACATGGACCGAACAGAGAGTTAGTTTAAACATACTTCATATGAACCAAATAACAAACGGACGATGTTCAATCAATTAAAAAATCATCGATTAATTCTTATAGATAAAATATCGTACAAATTATTTTATTATAATTCTTGTACCGAATTAAAATCAGACGAGTATGAACCAATAAATTTTAATCTAAAACCGAACCAAAAAACATACACTTGTACAAAATTAATAACCATGAAATTAAAAAGTAAGTGGGTCATGGAAATACAATAAAAAAGTTTGGAAAATGTCTTCGTTGAAGAGGCCGACGGAAAAAATAAAAAACTTCCTCTGAAGAGCATCACTTGGAGTGAAGAAATCATACTCCATTTAAAATTAAGTGAAATGTGTTTCATATCTGTAACATGTGTTACATGGACATTTGCTTGATAAATGCCCAGTTTTAAATGCTATTTTAGTAGATGTCCACTATTTAAACCTCTGTTGAGCAAATGCTTGAAACTACATACGAATTTTGTAATTATTATTTGAGAGGATCTGCGTTTGTTCATTAGGAGACTTCAAAAGTTTTGTTCTACTTCTATTTGACAAAATTGTTAATCGGACAGATGGAGTGGGGTATAGAACAGGTATAGAAATATTTGTCTATTTACACAAGAGTTTTACACGTACATGGACCGAACATAGAGTTAGTTTAAACATACTTCATATGAACCAAATAACAAACGGACGACGTTCAATCAATAGAAAAAATCATCGATTAATTCTTATAGATAAAATATCGTACAAATTATTTTATTATAATTCTTGTACCGAATTAAAAACAGACGAGTATGAATCAATAAATTTTAATCTAAAACCGAACCAAAAAACATACACTTGTACAAAATTAATAACCATGAAATTAAAAAGTAAGTGGGTCATGGAAATACAATAAAAACGTTTGGAAAATGTCTTCGTTGTAGAGGCCGATGGAAAAAATAAAAAACTTCGTCTGAAGAGCATCACTTGGAATGGTTCAAAATTACATTTTTATGATTTGTACATTCATTTTCATCTCCACAATGGTGAATATTGTGTAATCGATTACATTTTTGCAGATTTAATTACAAATTTGTAATCTCTTGAAATGCTTGTTAAGTAGATGATCTCCGAGTTCGGACGTTTGTTCAGCAGATAGCTCGCAGTGCCGGTCCTAAACCAATTGTGGCCCTAGGCCAAATTTTCTGTGGAGGCCCAATTTTTTTGAGATTTTTTGAGAGAATGGCAGGACAGGACCAAAGTTGGGGAAAAAAAAGAAAAGCAGAACTTAAAAATAGAAGTCCCGCTGGGATTTGAACCAAGATCGCATATGTGACAAGCAACAAATGCTTCCACTCCACCAAAGTTACTTCAATATTAAAGGCCGAATATACATTTTAATTAAAAATACTGAAAACCGGAGGCCCCCCACCACTTCCTTCTTCCTCCTCCCCGGTCCGAGGCTCTAGGCGTCCGCCTAGCCGGTCTATGCCCAGGGCCGGACCTGAATTAGCTCGCTACACAAACACATCGTGAACAAACGTCTAAATTTTTGTTCAATAGATGCACTCGCGTGTTCGTACGGTTGTCGAACAAACGTTCGAACAAACAAGCGACTGGTTATAAAACTCCTAAGGGGAAGTGAATTAATGCACATTTGTGATTTCAGGAAATGTGATATTCAAGTGCAAAGGCAGTTGTTGATGCATTAACGATACATACAGGAACAAGAACCACAGACCCACGGCTTGTCTGCTGTATTCCACAAGCAAGTATATCACGTTTTTTGTCCCTTGGATACATTTAAAGCTGGGGATAATAATAAAATAAAATAAAGCAAAGGCAAATTGGAACTTTGAAATAAAAAAGATACAAAGCACACATTCAACGTAAATCTATTCCAAAACAATAAATAAAGGCTAGCAACAGTCACCTGCTTAACTAGCTTCATGCATTTAAAAATAAAAGACCGCGTGGACTTTACCATCTCTTTGAATCATTTCTTCAAATCTGATCCTCCTATATATAAAGCTTGTGTTCTATTTAGAGAAATCAATCAGTACACAAACCAAAACATAAACAATATTTCTTCAAGGATGTCATTTGAGGGAATAGAAGTACCATCATTCTTCCTTTGCCCAATCTCTCTCCAAATAATGAAAGATCCCGTGACCCTCCCTACAGGCATAACCTACGACCGCAACAACATAGAGACCTGGATCTTCAAAAGCAAACACAACACCTGCCCTCTTACAAACCAGTCCTTACCCTCCGATTTTGACCTGCTTACCCCTAACCACACCCTGCGCCGTATGATCCAAGCCTGGTGCGTCATCAACGCCGGCCATGGCATCCAGCGCTTCCCCACTCCCCGTCCCCCCATCACTAAATCTCAAATCATCGATCTCCTTCATGGCACCAACCCAGACTCTCTTTTGGCTACTATTAAAAAGTTGAAGTCCATAATCACTGAGAGCGAGCACAACAGATGGTGTGCCCACTCGTCTGGAGCCATCGAATTCTTAGCCTCCGTTGTACGAAATCACTGCAAACATGAACATGTAGTTGATGAGGCGCTCAACGTGCTTCACTCCCTTCAAATGTCCGACAAGTCACTTGATGAGTTGTTACAAAATAATCCAGACTTCGTCAATACATTGACTTCAGTTTTGGAGCGTTCGGGCCTCCAAACTCGAGCGTATGCGACTATGTTGCTTGGGTCGATAATTGACAGAGTTCAGCAGCTGAAGGGAGTAAAAGAAGGGTTGATAATAGAGATGATGAAGGTCGTGGAGGATAGAATAAGCAACCAAGTGACCAAAGCAGCTCTGCATGTGTTAAATATAGTGATATCGCATGGGAGGAATAGAGTAAAGGCAGTGGAAGGAGGGGCGGTGGAAGTGGTGATAGAACTGTTGATGGATGAGAAGGAGAGGAGGATGACGGAGATGGCGCTGGTGGTGCTGTCAAGGCTGAGCGAGTGCGCGGAGGGGAGGGAGAAGATAGTGGGGCATGGGGCCGGGATAGCCATTGTGTCAAAGAAGATGGTGAGGGTTTCCATGGTGGCCAGCGAGAGGGCCATAACGGTGATGTACAATTTGGGGAAGTGTTGGGCGACGAAGCAGGTGTTGAAGGAGATGGCTGAGTTTGGGGTGGTGAGCAAGCTGTGTTTGTTGATGCAGGTGGATTGTGGGGTGAAGAGTAAGAAGAGGGTGAAGGAGCTGCTTGCTTTGCATTCAGGGGTTTGGAAGGATTCTCCTTGTGTAGCTTCTGCCTTGAATGTTTCTTATCCCTGCGACCTTTAAATTTCTTTTTTTGGAAGTGACTGCCTAGCTGTAGATTGATTTTGATCAACATTCTTTTGTTCATTCATACATCTGTAAATGACAGAATTGAATACTAATTTATCATGCAAATTTCTATCTATGCTGTAGTTATTTTTAGTACTACTTGTTGGAGAAATCAGATTTAAAATTTGATGAAAGGCAATGTTAATTCGCTTTGCACATACAGATGCTAAAATGTTGAGTACATTCAAGACTTTACAATCAGACCATTTTATCATTAAAGGTTGTTAGTAGCTATGAGTACATTCAAGACTTTACAGATGATAAATTGAGGATCTCCAACTGTCGTAGTAATAGCATCCAATATTTTGGCAGTTGGATTTATTAATCTTGAAAGATTAATAAATTCAACCCCAAAAAAAAAAAAAAAATGTGTGGGAAATATGAATAATTAAAATATTGTGCAGCTGTGATAATTTTCTTTTCAAGTAACAGGAAAAATGCATGCATTTAGTTATCAAATGTCTAAAATTCTCAGGCTTTTATCAAACAAATTAAGTTTCCTTCCTTGTATCTAATTGAGCTCAAATTTTAACAATCTGTCTTAAACTTCGGTGTCTTACTACAGAAATATGTAAGTACTATTTGTAGTTTTATACTACGTAGCTAGCCTTAAATAACAAATAGTGCTGAATATATAGCACAGGATTGATATTTGAATCATGTACTGAAGATCTTGTGTGTAGATTTTTGTTGGAAAATGATAAACTGGACTGTAAAAATATTGATGGTAGCAATTTTCTATTTAGAATGAATCTTGCCACCGTACTCAAAATGGTTTTTGTCATAAAGTACGAATTAGACAAAATGTTTTAATTTACGGAGGTACTATTGTAATTTTACAGCAAAACATGGATACGTCTTAGCAAATCAAGCGCCAATTATCATTATCATTTCGCATAATCTAACATACACAATTTCGGGTATATTAGCAATTTCTTTAGAAAAGTTGCCAATTCGGTAACACCATTATTTCGTTTTTCCTAACACGCACCATGATATGCGTAAATAAAATCTCGTTTGATTCTACATTCACAGCTTCGTGGAATATGGGTTAGTTAATTGATATAGTTGACTCCATTCCTAACGTGGTAGGAACTTTGACATATCAAATTGGCCATAAAAGAAACGAACCAATCATGTGTATTATTATAAGAAAATCTCTACATGCATAACTCTCGTGTTAGTTCAGCCGTCAAATAATTGTCAACTGGTGGGTAGATAGCTTTCGGGTTGAATGGTCAACTTGCAGTTGCATGTATATGTTAAGCTTAGGTCAAAATAAATAACGCATGCATAAATTGATCTGGCATGCAGTAGCATTTTGACAGTCAGAACTCAGAAGTAAGCAATTTGCCTGTCAGGACTAGGGTAGATATTTTCTGCAACTAAAATATCACACCATGCACAGTCCGACATCCTGATTTCACAATTATTTCATTTCTATATTCCGGGTAACTTTGAAAAAACTAAAGGAAATGTCCATTTAAACACAAATATTTAACATAAATTGAATGATTTAAAATCTCCAAGATTATTAATTATTTGGAAATTATATTTTCAACTTCCCCTCTTAGTTTGCAATTTTTAGTCACTACAAGAAAAATACTTCATTGCAACTAGCTATTTGCAACTGTTGACACACGACAGTTGCAATAAATGATATTTAGCAACAGACATTTCATAGATGTTGTAGTATATGACATTTAACAATAGGTCTTTTCTTTCTATTGCGAAAAGCATATTTTTAGCAACTGGGCTTTCTTTCCAGTTGCAAAAACATACTTTAACAACTGCACTTCCATAACAATTGTAATAAATATATCATTTTCAACTACGCTTCCAAACTTGTTGCAAAAAATATCTTTCGCAACTGTATTCACTACTTGCAATAACTGTATATTTTAACAACTGGTAAGCCCAGTTGTGAAAAACATACTTTTAAAATTATTTTTTCTCCACCTTCGGTAAACATAATTACTATTAAATACAAAAGTACAAAGTAATAAGTAATATTTAGTTATAATATAATAGGAATTATGTAATAATAATTAATTAATATGAATTAATACTTTAATAATTTATCATGGTTAATCATGAAGTAATAAATAGTAAATAAGAATTTATATTTTAATAATTACAATTAAATAATTAATATTTAATAATTAATATTCAAAATTAACAATTAATAGTTTATAAATTTTATATTTAATAACTAGTAATAAAATAAAGTAATTATGAATTAGTATTTTATATGTTGTAATTAACTATAAATAATTGTTAATTAATAATGTCCATAAAAAATTTATAACCAATAATTAAGAAAGATATTTAATAATTAATAATTAACAAGAAATATTAATAATTAAGAAACAATAATTACTATTTAGTATTTTATAATTATATTTGATATTTAATACTTAAGAGAATTAAAATTTTGAAAATTTCTTGAATAAATTAAAAGTACCTATGAGCTATGACATAAAATATACTTTCATACGCATTTATTATTTACTATTTAATATAATAGTTGATAATTATATAAAATACTTAATATTTAAAATGTTATAATTAATAATAACTAAATAATAAACATAATTTTATACTTTTATAGATTTATAATTGTGTTTTTCAGCTAGCAACGAATTTTATAATTTTGTATGATAAAGTATTAAGTTGTCTATAAGCTCCAAACCACTTTTTTGACTTCAAAACCAAAATTTGGGCTCTAAACAAACTTCCGACACTCTATAGTTTTAATTTCCGCTTTCCAAATGCAAATTAAATTATATGTTCCCCTAAATCCTCAAATTTGCCTTCAATAGCACAACCACAATAAATAATCACTTCGTTCCCTAAACTCCCCTCTCCACATGTCGAATCCGCTCTTCCATAATGCAACCACCAGATATAATCACTTCGTTCCCTAAACTCCTCCCCCTCCATATGTCAGATCCGCTCTTCGGATCGAATTTATAATTTAACCAATATTAGCGGACATTACTACAAATCTGCGGTTTTCTGTCACGCATTCAACATTGTTACGGCATCACTAATTTTTTTAGTGGTGTGATACCGACACCGAATGCATGACAGAAAAACAGGGGTCGCTAAATCATTCGGCATCGTTAAGACATCACAAGATGGGAGTCTTCATGGGGTCGCTAATGTTAGAGAATATGCCAAGAGATATGTCAGGGAATATGCTATAGAATTAAGAATATGTTAGAGATAAGGATAAAAACATGTTGTCTCTATTTGGTATTGCATTAATTTGGAGTTATATTTGGTATCGTATTGATTTGGGTCAATATTTGGTATAGAATTATTTATTATAATTGACCCAAATATGCTATTTTGGATAAGGATAAACCACCATCTATAAATAGAGGCAAGGTTTAGCTTTGTAAATCAATCAAGCATCTTTTGTAATATTAATCTTGTAATATCAATCAAGTAATCAATATAAATGTAGTCGTTCATGTTTTACTATTTTATCTCTGAATCAAATTATAACATGGTATCGGAGCTTGGTTATACAGAAAGATAGAGAGAGGGTTGATGTTAAGTAGGTAAAAAAGGATTTCGTTCGGTTTTCCACTGCCTCCTTAATCAGTTCGCTTGTTGTCGCGGATCTGTTATTTTCTTCTTCTTCTTACTTCTATCATTTCTTCTTTTTTAGTTTTGAGATTTGTTATTTGTTGGTGGTGATTGTAGTAGACCAGCATTGTTGGTAATATTGAGATCTATTATTTGTTGTTGGTTTTAAAAAAAAAAAAAGGAAAAAACTTGTTTTGAGTTTTGTTGAATTGTAATTGGTGAAGTGCAAATGATGTTTGTGTAATTGCTTGGGGTTTGTTGAGTGGAGATGATTGTAGATGAGGATGCCTTGAAGTGGAAGGTGGATGGATGATGCCATGAAGGTGATGAAAGTTTGGTGGCTTCGGCCGAGAGTAGTGTGGTTTGTGAGAAGAGGTAGGTAGTTTACTTTGATTGATTAGACTGTTTGGTTGTGAATTATGTGGAGGATCAGAATGGCTGTAGGAGATGAAGTATGCTTTTGAATTGCACTGTTGGTAGGAGTGATGAAATCGGTTGATTGAGTTGTTAGAGAATAACATTAGTTTGAAGTTATTTATTGTTCGTTTGATGTCTATATCGGTAACCCTGTTTATTAGGAGGGCAATTAACGTTGATTGAAGGTGGTAGGTGGTACTATAAGGTATGTTTGGAGGATGAAAACATATGTTGATTCATCCCTATTGATTTGGTCTTGTTTTCGTTTGATATGTTTGGGGGATGCAAATTCATCCCATTTTGGTTTATTTTGTTTTCTTTATATTTTTGGGGGATGCAAACATATAAACACATCCAGGACCAGTTTTATCATTTGGCCACTCAGATCTTTTGCTTACTGATCATACTGAAGATTGTTGAGTTGTCGTTGAGTATTTGGTATTTGGTACTTGGAGTTTGGTGTTACTCTGTAACAATAGTGAAATGGTTGCTCAATCTTGCTACTCTTCACTCAATTTGCAGCTTCTATTTGGCAAACTCACGATTTTCCGCATCTTGAGTTTGAGGGGGGATGTTAGAGAATATGCCAAGAGATATGCCAGGGAATATGCTATAGAATTAAGAATATGTTAGAGATATGGATAAAGATATGTTTCCTCTATTTGGTATTGCATTAATTTGGAGTTATATTTGGTATCGTATTGATTTGGGTCAATATTTGGTATAGAATTATTTATTATAATTGACCCAAATATGCTATTTTAGATAAGGATAAACCATCTATAAATAGAGGCAAGGTTTAACATTGTAAATCAATCAAGCATCTTTTGTAATATCAATCTTGTAATACCAATCAAGTAATCAGTAAAAATGTAGTCGTTCATGTTTTACTATTTTATCTTTCTCTCTCCTCTCTGAATCAAATTCTAACAGCTAAAACTTAGCAATGCCATTTGGATATGTAGTGTCTACTAGGAAATGAATGTCGTTATGGCATTGTTAGTTTTTTAGGAACGCTATAGTAATGCCTTTTGTTTGTTTAAAATAATCATCATTATGGAAGCATCGTAATGCTAGCCTTCCACAATTGAAAATTTATCGCAGATGAATCTATATAATTAAACGATATTTTTGCGGTGATAAACTTCTAGTTGTTGCAAAGCTTAGATTCAACTAGATTACAAAACAAATCGTTGCATCTGTTGAAACCAACTTATGCAAGTTATAGCGATGTTCAAATATGAAATATAACATTCAATGACATTTCATTTTGATCTATAATTTTTAAAACATACAAATACAATCATCAAATTCAAACAATCAATTTTATAATAAAATAATAAATTTCTAAGTTAGTGTGCACTAAGGAAGGATTGCTAACAGGCATTTGTATTATATAGTTTCAGAACTTTAAGCTGGTGCCATATTTGTATAAGTTCACAAGATAAAAATGTAGTTTAGTGTCGATGCACAAATATACATACTAAGTAAAAATGTGAAGTCTTATAACTTGTATTTTATTTAAGCATGGTCGAGGGTATTTTTAGGGCTGGCCCGACAGGACTCGTTGCCCTAGGCAAACATAAAGTTGGAAAAAGCTGACACCGTAAAACTTGTGCAGAAATTAAAAACATACGAAGGCTAGGACTCGAACCACGTTTCCCCAACACTTATAAACTCCTTCTACCACCAAGACACACCCAACTTCAGGAATATATGCCATACTACTTATTTAAATAACGATATTTCTGAAAGGATTGAGCAAATTTGCTGCCCCCTCCCCCTCCTCCGGCCATGCTGCCCTAGGAGACCGCCTTGGTCGCCTACCCCTTGGGTCGGGCCTGGGTATTTTCTAACCTGTGAATGGAGGACTGCATGCAAGGAATGTAGCCTATTACATTTGCTTCCATGAGCTGATAGATGACTTTGAACCTATACAATTATGTGAAAATTTGAGCCAAACTGAAACACTTGAATATTAATGATGTAGATAAGAATCACTAAACATTTAAATAAAACATATAAAGGTTTAAGCTCCCATCCGTATGAAAATGAATATATTTGGCTTGAACTGCAATAAGGTATAAGCTCCTATCCATGTTATCTTTCTAATATAGGTCACCCAATTAAGCAAGCAATAGGAATAATAGTTAATATATTCGCAGGAATGCACACTCTTCATCTTTTAATTATAGCAGCTAGTTCTACTGGTAATGATACACTATCAATTCTTACTACAACTAGTAACTTGAATCAATAGCTTCAAAATTGCATGAACTATGGTCATACATTTTACAAAGCACTCGTAGATACATGGGAGTAATTATTGTTTGTTGATAACAGTTAAAGACAGTTTGACTTATACTTGTTCTGACGAGATATGTGAACTGTTATACAGCTATATACATAGTTCATGCATATAAAAATCTGAGAAACTACAAAGAACATAGTAAATTGCGACGGAAAAAAAACGTTGGCGGTCATCGTGAGCCATTGTAATTTAAGTCTTCGCCCACAGGAAAGCGACGTAAAAAGTGACGGCTCCATCGCTGGCTTAGCAACGGCTTGCAGCGGCAATTTGTCCATGTGACATCAAACGTGGAAGGTAGTTTGTTCTCCGGAGAGCTGTTACAAAGCGTAGTAAGTCGTTGCAAATAAGCCGTTACTAGCCGTCGTTTTTCTGGAACCTGTAAGCCGTCGCTAGCCATTGCAAATATTGAAATAATTTTGCTGCACTACACAATTATTCCTTTCCCTCAATCCACAACAATATAATCACTATCACCAATACTCACTATCATGCCATCAATTCACCAATACTCAATTCACAAAATCATAATATATACCAAATCCATAACATAACATCATAATATATATAAAACATTACTAAATTCATAACACCATCTCCAAAACACAACTACATCCATACCACCATCGTAATATTTCCAAAACCCTACTAAATCCATACCACCATCGTAATATATCATCGTACATCAAGCATTTAAAAAACCAAGTGCGTATTATTATAATATATACATACCCAAGCATAAGAACAACCAAACTACTCGTCCTCGTCGTCATCTTCTTCTTCTTCGCCTTCGCCTTCTTCGTCAGCATCAGCATCTCCCTCCCCAGGCATCGACCCATGCTCCTGATAGTACGCTGCAATGTTCTCGTCTATTTATTGGGTCAACTGGCTTCTTCGATAATTATTCATCTCATCCAGCTGCTGCTGCATCCGAGCTATAGTCGCTTCCTCTATGGACCTCCTATAGCCTGGTTGAAAAGCAACATCCTGTGAAATAATTAAAGTTCACATTAAAGTTATATTCATGATGTTATCATATAAATAAATACGGTTTACCTCTTGATTGCTAAAGCCATATCGCTTATTTCGAATAGGCAGATCAATAATAGAATCCCATATACGATCAGACTCTTCAACCGTAAGCTCCTCTCGTCTACTAGCCTGTGTCACCCTAGCCGTCTTTGTATAATATCTCTCCTACAATACCAACATAATTTTAACACAATTGCTATATAATTTACGTATATACTGTGATATAAAGGAATATGAATTTTTTTTAATTACGAATAAGCATATTAACCATTATACCTGCAACCTTGTGGTCCGCCAAATCATATGTTGCGTTCCCTTCTTCATCAGTATGCACCACCGCATGTGTATGTCTGAAAACATCTGCCATCGAAGGCTCCCTTTCCTAACTCTGCAAACTGAGTATATATACAGTAATAAAATTATTGAAAATAAGAATGATTGATATACACTAAATATATACGTGAACATATGCTAAAAATATTGAAAATTCATACCAATTCTCCCCTATGCTATTGGAAAGATTTTGAGCTACCGTGGTGTAAAGCGGTATTCTTATTTCTATTTGCCTTATTTCTTGCTGCTACTTCCTATTAAATTTGATAGACTATTAATTAAAATAATGCAATCAAAATAAATGTGAATATTTTCATTATATCTTACTTTAGGTGCTTGGGTATCCTAATATCTTATAAATTCATCCCAAACATCATCACTCATCCAACTTGGATTTTACGGGAGTTATTTTCCCTTGAAATTGCCTCCCTATTTTTTTTACATCTTCATATTCCAGTTAGACATAAAAAGTTGCATATCCTGCGGCTCCCCTCGTACAACAGCCTGCATATTAAATTTATTTTGAATTATGTACAGTATATCAATTTTCAATAATAATATAAAATTTTACTTACCATCAAATCCGCTGAATTAGTGTTCTTGATATGGGGTGGGATGCTATCCCAATGCTGCTAACCCCTAGACATTCTACTCCTGTATGACTCCCTCGATACTTCTAGAATAAAATCTGTTGGCTCGACCTCAAAGCCCATGAATACATGTTGACATAGATATTTCATATATTTTAAATAATCTAAATTGAAATAAATTTGATATCTACCCAACACCCTTAGGAACAATCTCCACAACTCTGCGTAGATCTGGCTCCGAGCTGCTTGGACCTGCTCTAGATGCAGGAGATGGTGAGGGAGGTGGCTGAGATGTACTCCTAGATCGTCTTCTATCAGACATATCTATCACAATCATATGATGCATACAAAATAATAATGAGCACATAAGCATCACATTATTAATCATCACACAATCATACCCTAATATAATCGGCACATAATCGTACATGAAAAGAACATTGCATAACTCTTAATAATGCATAACATATATAGTCATCATTATCATTACATACATCAGAATAGTAAAGAACGTAAGTAAATTCATATTTAAGAACAATCATCATCATTATTATTGCATAGCTCAGAATAATACATAACATAAGTAAATTCATGAGTAGTTATCATCTATGATTAGTCTTCATCACCTTCTGGTCCAGACTCAGTCTCATACTCTATATCGTTTTCTTCAGTACTTACAAATGCATCTACTAATATATTCGCTTCATCATTCAATGACCCTACATCAACGTCATCAGCTATTATTATTTCAATATTTGTCTCAAGGTCTGCTTGATGCACTGCTTCGTCAGGAATATTATTTCCATCAAATGTAAATCTTGCCTTTGTTTTAAAAACAACCAACCAATCTGCTTTATCTATTTTTAAGGACGGATACAGAGCAAAATAGACTTATAATGCTTGCTTAGCTAATACGAAAGGATCATACTTATAGTAATGCAACATATGCCTTATTTTTGTTAGCTTGTAATCTTTGTGAACATTAATATTAGAACCAGGAACATTGCTGAACCAGTTGCATTTTAATAGAAAAACTTTCTCTGCAAGATGTACATAATATGTCAACTCTAAAACTTGCGTTAAGACGCCGTAAAATTCTTTTATATGCTCCTCTGGATCATCACTATCTTTGACAAATATACCGCTGTTATATGTTAATTCTTCATCTCCGTAATCATTAGTGTTGAATTTAAATCCATTAATGAAGTACATTGGATAAGTTTTGACATTTCTTTTTGGTCTGATAACAAGATGTCGGAATCCTTTGTTAACAACACACTTTGTGGGATCATAAACATAGTTTGAAAACCATCTAGCAATTTTTTTACAGAGATCACCAGATGGATGTTGTGATTCATATATGCCGCAAATATGTGTTATGTTTCTTTTTCAACTCCCTCATGCCACAATGTTATCAACTCTTCAATCATCGGTTGTATATAAACATCAATTCCTTGTGTCGGAACATCGGGACCGGGGATGAAAATCGTTAGAAACATATATGGAGTTTTCATATACATCCATGGAGGTAAGTTGTAAGGAGTAACAATGATAGGTCCCAATGAATATTTACTACCAAACCGAGAAAATGGCGAAAATCCTTCCATACATAAACCGAGCCTAACATTACGACTCTCTGCAGAAAATTCAGGATAAGTCCTATCAAATTGTTTCCATGCTTCACGACTAGACGAATGTACCAAAGTTCCTTCTTCTGGTGTTCTCACGCTATGCCAAAGCATATGAAATGTTGTAGCAGACGATGCATATAGCCGTTGAAGTCTGGGAGTTATGGGTAGATAATGCATTCTCTTATATGGAACTTCTTTTCTTTTCTTTTTTCTTGGTTTATATCTATCTTCGTTGCAAAATTTGCATTTTCTAAGGTGAGCGTCTTCTTTCCAGTACAATATGCAACCTTTTACATATGTATCTATCATTTGATGTAGTAGTCCAAAAGCGAACATAAGTGTTTTTACTTCATAATGACTATCGCACATCAAATTATTGGGCGGCATGAGCGATTTTGCAGTTTGTACAACTACTGTAAATGCAACTTTTGTAAGATTGAATTTTGATTTCAAAGTGATGTATTCAATGGTTACAGATAATTCGGTTCCTCTTGTACACCCATCCCACAATGGCCTCTTAGCAGAATTCAATCAATCAGAAAAAATTTTAGCTTCCAACGTTGGTTCTTCAACATTTTTTCTCTCATCGTCGCCTTGATCAATGGTAGGAAACATTGATCTTGCTGCATCTTGCACCATATTTTCTATCGGATTCGTCATCCTCTACCACTATAGGATTATACGTAGGTTGAACAAGTTCTCCACGACGATCCCATAAGTAATAATTTGGCACAAAACAAAATTTATACATATGTACTTCTACTACATCTGGTTTTCAATGCTTTAGACGTCTGCACTTACTACACGGACAACGAACGTCTACGTTACTTTGATTATTAGATTTAGCAAATCTAATAAATTTTTGGATGTCGTTACAAAAATGTTCCTTTATCGACCCTTTCATACCGATTTGGGATTCGTACATCCAGCCGCGATCAAGGAAAAAAATAAAACATTTTCATGATTTGCAATTAATATGTTAGAAAATTCGATCAAACACTAATTTATATTAATTAAAGTCTTGTAAAATTTCCTTTATAAATACTTTATTTTTCCGGTTTACTAGTTTATTTCTTTTTACTTTGACGGCCAATCAACCTACTTCCCATTACAAATATAATAACATAAGCATATTTTATAAATCATTTCACGTTAAATGGTTCAACAAAATTTTGGCAGCACTTCACTTTGGTCCTTGTATCGAACACAAATGCATATACACAAGGAACAAAAAGGAAGTGCCATCGAAATTTTGTTAACCGTTTAAATTGAAATGATTTATAAAATATGCTTACATTATTATATTTGTAACTTGTCCAATATTGGGTCAAATCCAATGAATACTGTATCAAATGAAAATAGATTTCCGTTCTATGTAAAAACGAATATCCATGTAACGATCATATACAATAGTTGTCGGACGGGTCCAAAAATCACTAAGGGGTTCACATAAGTAAAACACATAATGAAATTTGTATTTTAACGTGTCTATAATATTTTCTAGCTAATAAAGTAGTTTAATAAAATATGGTTTAATTTAATATTTAGTTAATAAAGTTGTTTAATAAAAATATTTATGTAATTGAATAAAATATGAAATATGATCAAACTTAATTTTTAGCTAATAAAGTGGTTTAATAAGATATTAAATAGTTGAATGAACTATAAATAGTTAAAAGAATAAAACTTAAAATTAGAATTATAGTGAATATAATAGTTTACTAACTTTATATCTACATAAATATAAAATGTTTATCAGCACTAAATTCATTAATTTGTAGTAGTAATTTATTATGTGGTTTCTTTTTCATCAAAAAAGCCCATACTCGTACGAAGGAGCATAGAAAATCCAAGTTTCAAAACTTTCACCTTAGCACCTTACTTTGCATTTACTACCATTAAACAATAACATTTATTCCCAAATCAACCTACAACACAATAAACCTACAAAGCAATCATCGTAAGCCCAATTACGTATGTGATAATTATCGTTTTCAACCTCTTAAATCAATTACATATGTGATAAACAACGTTTTCAAACTCGTAATCAATTACATTTATTCCCAAATCAACCAACAACATAATCATCATCATAAGCATCACGCATGATAACCAATTTCATATCAATAAACAATCAATTTACAAACTCATATAAACATGCAAATTAACTATAATTAACCTTAATTAAACATAAAATAGGGTTAGAAGGCATACCGACATAAAATTGGAAACTTGGAGGTGAGTTTGGAGGGGCGGAATCACTGCAGCAAGGGGGAGACAGATTGTAGGGTTTTAAAGTGTTTTTTGGGGAAAATAGAATGTGAGAGAAAGCTTACGGCCTGCTGCTTGTATCAGCAGGCTGTGCAACGACTTACAACGGCCATATTTTTAGTTATCGCAAGTCGTTGCCCTAGATCGTCGCATTTTGGCCTGCATCTTGTAGAATATCATAAGAATGAACTCGATGAATTCTAGAATGACCACGTCGAAGATGTCATTTTAAAACATTACTACACAAAAATGAGCATTATGGCCTAAGGAAGTAGTCAAGTTACTAATATATATACATTAAGTGTTGACAATCACTTTGAGCAAACACGAAAAAAGTTGTAGTCTCTACTCTAACTGAATTTGATACCAATCTGGCAATACTTGAAGAACAAAGAAGCTTCCTACCACTTCAGGAATCCTTTACGGCCTAAATCCCCATGACACCAACTTACGAGTTGATAGCTTAATTATGGCTTCGGTGCCAAACCACTGTTGATAGATAATAATAATAATATGCCATGTGTATTCTCAAAAAAAAAAAAGATAACCAACACTACAAGAAAATTGGTTATCTATAATACCAGAAGACAACGTTTTCTTCTCTTTGTCGTGGAAAACAAAGGTCAGTACGTGGTTTGATGTGAGAAACGCTGGGATAAATTCAAGCGTGAAATTATTTTACTTCCCTTCTCTGAAATTTTCGCTGCCGCGCAAAATTCATTTCCCTCTTCAAGCAAAAATCACAGTCCCTTTCTCAATAAAAAATCACATCCTTTTTCTCGGAATTCTTTTAAACCTAACTAAAATCGTTTGAATCTCGGATGATTTTTTTTTTCATGGAGTAATTTCACCAACAATTTCTCGAGCCCTAAATCCTTCTTATCCATTCTCGGAAACATTAGAGGGTTAAACCAATTTTGAATTCATTCGATAATCAGGAGTTTCTTGTCGATCGATTCTCTTCTGAAAGCCGATTTGAGGTTATTTTTTAATATTTGCTTTCAAAACTGTGTTTGAATTTGTGTGAAATGAGATCTGAGAATGTTACTAACATTATTCAATACTGTGTTTTAATTTTCGTATTTAATAATCACGGTCCTTTTCTGGCTGCCTTCATTTATGAAATTATTCATCCTTGAATACACATTCCTGTTTTCTTGAAATGTTACTAACAGGCGGCCAAAGACCCTAAAAGTTGTCGAACTTGCAATTCTGGATGTAGAGGAAGGAAAAAGTAAATACAGAGACATTCAAGGAGATGGGCTACAGAACAGGTGGGAGAAGGGAGCACATGTTATGGTAATAGATTTTTTATATGTTCTACCTGCATCATCTATTAATGGTTATTTTGGTTAAACATAATAAACAATATTCCACATGATTATGTACAACTGCTTCTGTTTTACTATTATCACGAATTAATGTATTTGCATGTTTATTAGATATTGTTATTCTAACGTTTTCCTTGAACTTGGAAAGACATGTGCTCGATGTACTTATTTGCTGTCAAGCAGTTTAGGTCTGTCACTTTGTTATCTCCAAATTATTTCATATATGATTTCTGGGATCTCAAAATGGATACTGGGATTTTCTCGGAGTTTATAAGTGGTTTATGTGATGGGGTCTTCAGGTTTTACTAGTATTTCGACTGATATTACAGTTTGGTAGTGTATAATAATATAACTAGAAAAACAGAAGCATATGATTTCTTAAGCATGGGTCATAAGTTAATTGATTATTTTATACATTTTTACCCCATACAGGCGGGCTGGAGTGAACCATTAAAATTGACTGAATACTTTGTTTTTGGACGGTATGTAGCAGATATAATTAGAATAGATAGAAAATTTTCAGTTTTTTAATTACTATAAATTATGCAAGTGACTAATTTAATATATGCTTGACTGAGAATATCCAATCTTAGAGGAATATACCTTTTTTTAAAAGAATCCATGTCATATATGTATTCTGCCTTCTGGTAATGCTGTGGTATGCACATGCAGCAGACATCTTTACATCTACTTAGGAGTATTACAATTTATAAATCTGTTTGTACTTATGAACAAATGATTTGTTGAATTTTCTGAAAATAAGTGAGGTTTTTGCAAGTGCTTCTAAAATGTCTGTTGCATAGGTACTTAAATTGTGAATCATATCCAGACCAACAAAGTGAATAGAGTGAGAATACAAAAATTTATTGGTTATTATTCTTCTATTAACAAAGTGAACTTACAAACAAGGAGAAAACACCTCATTAGCCAGAAAGCAGAATCACTAAACTCAAAACAATTTACTTCAAAAAACACAACGTAAGGCCACAGGCCCACTTTTGTTTCAAATGAACCAGTGTCAGCCCTGCATTCTGTCAAAAATGAACAAAATGGCACACAGGACAATAGTAGAATTGATTATTACAGTGAGGTTGGTTTTTGAGATCTGTAAGCGCGCCTTTATTACAGTGAGGTTGGTTTTTGAGATCCCTAAGGCCACAGTGATATGGATTGCAACTTAAAATCAGGATTACCTTCGATTTTTGCCCTTATGTAGTAAGGTAAGTGATATTTCAGGTGTACGTTGTTGCTACTCTCATATTTCAAGTGATTTTACAAATTAGACAGAGGTTTGTTTTCATCATGCATGCATGTATGTCTAATTATTTTATAATAATATTTTTGAATATGGGGTCTTGGATAATTGGTCCAATAACACTGGACACAGTAGTATAATATATGTATATAGTGGTCGGTGATTCTGTATAGATAGATAGAATTATTAGTGTTAATTTTTGATGCAAGAGTTTTAATTGGTGCTATTCTCATATTCACAATTATTTGTAGGTCCTTTTCCCGTGTTTCTAATTGGTCTCTTTACAGAGACATTCACTTGTCTTTGCTCATCAGCTGATGGTCTACTTTTTGAAATTGTATATTTACTAAAAGTAGGCTATGGTTTTTTTTTCTTTTCTTTTTCTAATGTTGTTCCTAAACAGCCATGGAAATGTGAGTTGACAAGTCTAGTCTGGCATTGCCCTCACCTTCTTATGTTTCCTTTTGCTTAGACTCTGGTGCTCGCTCTGTTTGCTGTTGAGAAGAAGAATAGGTACTACTATCTGTTCGCTCTGACATCACTGAAAGCCCATGAGATTTCAGATAAGGTAACAGCTCCCCCTTGAGAAGAAGAATACCATTTTTTTCTGTACTCGTGTTGTGTCTTTTGGATAGTTATGTTGGATGTACCCTTTCATGTATTTTGTTACGACAGTACAATAACAGATGAAGTGCATATATTTTTCGGTCGGAAAATACAGGACTTCAGTTGCACACTAAACAATTTAGTTAATTCTTATGTTTAGGTTTCATCTATCTTAACATTAAAAGAAAGTTGGTGATATTTACCTGGGCTTTAACTTATAATTTCTTATAGTAAAAAAAAGAAACTGTTCTGACTTTCTATTTGAGACGATAGATGATCTTCTCTACAGTATATATATACACACATTGGGATTCAGAGCTGTAATTCATACTGGCTGTAGTTCAATATTTTACAATTTCTTCAATCAATTAAGAACGCATACACATGCCTTTCATACCATTATTGCACTAATTGTACATGTTTTGTTTCTAGTAGAATGCTTAGCATACAGATCTTGTGTAGGCATTCCAGGTGCATTTGACAAATCAAAAAGCCCAGTAAGAGCTTTTGAGTCATGTATCGCAGGTGTTACCATCCATTTATTGTATTCAGGCAATGTGTTTTTCAGTAGACACATCAGAGAGATTCAAGAGTTTTCTTGTTATATTTTCATTATCACATAATTATTTTTATGTTATTGCAGAACAATGCAAACTGTTGTTGGTGTATTTGGAGGTGAAAGCATAAAAGTTATAGGTCCAAACAAGACAATTAGGAAATGCTCCTAAATATGATATATGACAGAAAAGGTAAGAGTTATCTGAAGCATGTTTGTTTTTACTAGTGTCGAAGATTGCATACATATACCATAAATTAAACAGCATTACATAGGTTAAAGGTCCATGTGGAAAACAATATAAGAGCAGGTCAGACATCTGAAATAAATTTAAAACGTCTGAACCAGGCCTAGGAATTGCCCGAGAACATTTTTAGACGTCTAAAATAAATTTCAGACGTCTGAAATGGTCTCAGGGCAATGACCGAAATCCATTTCAGACGTCTAAAACCAATTTTCAGACGTTTGAACCGGGTCAGTCGTCTGAAAATAAGTTCAGACGTCTGAAATTTGTTGTTGTTTCTAGTTTTCCTTCTATCGATCGATTGGTTGTATGCGATGTCAACTTATTGCTTGTTTCTCTTGTGCAGCTTATGATCCTTTTGTTAATGAGACATGCCTTGAGCTTTTCCAATGACGACGATGATGACGATGCATTTGTATATTTTTCTGCAAGTAATTATATTCATCACACTACATGTTCATGGCATTCATGTAGGATTAACAAAGTACATAAAAATACAAAACATAAGTAAACTTCTATAATAATAATAACAATAAGATTTATAATAGTAGTAAATTAACGAAGATTTATAAAAAAATTAAATAAACGTATAAAAATTAACTAAATAGTATAAAAATTTAACTAAGTTTACTAATTTTATAAAAAACGAAGAAGTGGTTTATAAAAGTTAACTAAGTATATAAAAATATAAAATATTACCAAGTATTCTATAATAATAATAGCAAGAATTAAAAATTATCTATGTATCATAAAACTAAATAATTATTATAAAAAATTAACTATGTATTATAAAAATTAACTAACTATTATAAAAATTAACTATGTATTATAAAAATTAACTAACTATTATAAAAATTAACTCACTATTATAAAAATTAACTAAGTATTATAAAAATTAACTAAGTTTACTAATTTTATAAAAAATTAATTAAGTATTAACTAAGTATTATAAAACTGACTAAGTATTACAAAATTAACTAAGTATTAGGTATTATAAAATTAACTAAGTATTATAAAATTAACTAAGTATTATAAAAATTAACTAACTATTATAAAAAATTAATTAAGTTTACTAATTTTATATAAATTAACTAACTATTATAAAAATTAACAAAGTATTATAAAAATTAACTAAGTTTGCTAATTTTATAAAAAATTAACTGAGTATTATAAAAAGTAACTAAGTATTATAAAATTAACTAAGTATTAGGTATTATAAAATTAACTAAGTATTATAAAATTAACTAAGTATTATAAAAATTAACTAATTATTATAAAAAATTAATTAAGTTTACTAATTTTATAAAAATTAACTAACTATTATAAAAATTAACTAAGTATTATAAAAATTAACTAAGTTTGCTAATTTTATAAAAAATTAACTGAGTATTATAAAAAGTAACTAAGTATTATAAAATTAACTAATATTAGGTATTATAAAATTAACTAAGTATTATAAAATTAACTAAGTATTATAAAAATTAACTAACTATTATAAAAAATTAATTAAGTTTACTAATTTTAAAAAATTAACTAACTATTATAAAAATTAACAACGTATGATAAAAATTAACTTAATTTACTAATTTTATAAAAAATTAACTAATTATTATAAAAATTATCTAAGTATTATAAAAATTAACCAAGTATTATAAAAAATAACTAAGTTTACTAAATTTATAAAAAAATAGAAGTTTAGTTTATAAAAGTTAACAAAGTATATAAAAATATAAAATATTACCAAATATGACCAAATGCTAACATGAACACATTTGTATAGGTATTGGAGATGGGCATCGTTGTGTATTCGGCTATAATCAGAATATCGTTAGGTGCTTCTGAAGATCCCTCAACAAAAAGAATGCATGTGGTATCTGATTACGGAGAAAGCAGTAACTTTTAGATGTTCATTTTGTTAGTATTCGGCACAAACTTGTTTTATGGATATTTTGTTTTATTTATAGATGTTGTGACTATTTTAACAGATATTGTGTAAATTTAATTTATGGTGTTTTTTTAGTGGAAATTATGTAGAGCTGGTTTATCGATGATGTCTTTGTGTATGAATATTGTGTTATATAATTAGTTGGTTGATAAATATTTATATGTTGCTGATATGTATGTACATGAATATTTTGATACTACAATATGTAAATGCTGTGATAGATGTGGTAAAACGCTGTGACAGTAAAGAGCATGTAAACTTCCAGAAATGCTGTGATATGTGGCAAAAAGCTGTAGAAAAGGGAAGATGACAACCTATTTGAAACAATACAAAACGCTGTATAAACATAAGAACAACACTATTTGAAATGCTGTAGTATATCAATTTTCTACAGCGTTTTGGTATGTATTGTGATATTTTCATGGCCTATAACAACTTATTGATAGACAGCGTTCATCAAAACGCGGTAGTATGCCATTTTGCTATAGCGTTATGGAATGTATTGTGATATTTCCACGATCTATAACAACGAGTTGGTAGACAACGTTCATCAAAACGCTGTAAAAGGATATAACAACGTTTTTTCAACGTTGTCAATGGGCATATTTGTTGTAGTGCAAAGTTATAATAAACATACATCCAAATATATAAGTTGCATACATTATTCAATAAGTAAAGTAGTTAAAACTTAAAATAATGTTTATTCAACAAGAATGAGGATTGCAATAAAAATATAGCAACATACAACAAATATTTTTAACTCAATATTTGCTGAAGCAATTCCATTGAAATGATTAATCTTATAAGTTCTATATCTCAAATACTATAACAAATGTGTAGACTTATATTTAATTGCAATCAAGTAATCAAAATAGAAAAATATGTACAACTAACTTTAAGTAAATGTTAGCAATCTTGATTAGGCTTGAACTTGATCATCATATCCTCTGAATATCTAATGGGAAAAAAGTGACATTGATTTAACCAAAATAAACTAATCGATAGAAAATCTTCTGTCATATATAAAGGACTTACTTATATTTTTATAATTACTTGTAATGGTTGAACGTGCAACTGAGAGATTGTTTATTTTGTAATTCAAACAAGCAGGTGGAAAGAGGAAATGTAAGGTTTCCTTAGTAGGGATGCATGTTAGTTTAAAAGGACTATCAGTAACCATAAAAAAAAAAAGGAGGAAAAATACAAAGTAAATTTAACATACTACAACGAAATATTTGTACATAGATCCTATTCACAATAATAAATGACTACTCAGGGCGATTGTTTATTCATATCACTTGACCTTATCTTGCACAACCAAAGGCGGAAGGAAAGATGGAATGCAATCTACCCATTTCAGCAAGTTAAGAATTGCATCAACCAAACAAAGCAGATTAAGTCCAACAAAGTAGCAACATACTGAAGTCATTACTGCAAGTGGGAAGCATGCATGAACAACATCAAATAAACATCAAGATCCTATAGCAAAAAACAACTAAACATAGCTCACATGCACAAGCGGAATTTTTTAAATGATGTTTTACGATTTTATGGTTCTTTTAATGTTAAGCACAGAAACAATCATTAGAAAGTTATAGCGAAAAATAATTTAAAGGTTCCAACAATCCTGGCTTTCTTTCTCCACTAAGGAGTATGAATGCTAAATGGTCTACTTCCTATTATGTTGACTAGAAGGCCGTGAAGAATTAACACTACTACCTTAAAAGGCACCATAACAAATTGACTGTATTTTATGTACTGAAATTTGTGAGCTCTAACTAGTAGATTTAATGTTATATTTTTAGTGAGGTTACACGATATAATATAACAAACATGTTTTAGATTATAGAATTAGATTTATCTAGGACATCAAGATTGTGTAAATTAACTAGGATTAACATGTAAATAACTAATTAAAGAGGAATGACATAGGAAAACCTTCATTTATGAAAATTTTTATTAAGGTAAAGATATTGCTTGATTGAATTATCTTACAAAAAGATAGACTAGCATCAGACATGATGTATAGAATGCAATAAGAACCATACATGAATGATAAAGCATGATTATGAAAATGTAACGTGATTATTAAATGTGACAACATACATATAACATCAAGTTATAAATTTCTTTCAATCAAGAAGAAAATATATAGTGCTAATCTTTTAACAGTGATAAGAAACCCCTATAATTTGATATTTTATTAATATTAGAGATCTCTACTTCCCACCCGCCACGCTGCAACCACACATATTCCCACCAAACAGAATCCGCAACCTTACATTCTTCCTTCATTCGACTCACACGATCTCACCACCGGCCTCCACCTGCTAGTTCTCACAAACTCCTCCACTTTGCACCAGTTCCAGATCAAACCCTTCAACCCCTTCAACCCAACATTGCAATCACCTAAGCGTAGCGACTCTGCCAAGCAATATAACTAGATCCAAAAATGTAGAATTGTGAATTCTTGTCCTCAATTTAGCAGGAGGTGACAGAACAATCTTTTGGGAAGAGAGATTTTGCAAGTATTAGGGTTTCGAGATTTGGGAAAAGTGTTGGATTGGTTAGACATCAAAATGATGGAGCGAAAGATAGTATGATAGCAGTTGGGAATTTGGAGTTTTATTGGATGAGAGATAGCAAATAAGATAGATGAGGTGGAGGCGTATACTACGTTGATTGGTTGAATACGATGGTTTAAAGTTTATTACTTTACAATGATGTGGGCTGATAGGATTTGGGTTTTTTGTGGCGTCGCAAAGGCATTAATAATTTCCTACCATTTTGTGATACCAGTGTGTAAACACCGAGAACAACTATGGCATCACTAAGTCATAGTTAATTAGAGATGCCTTACCGACCCCTTAATGACAACCACAATTTTAGCGATGCTACGTACGCAGTAGTTGTGTTGCTATGACATCATTAATCAGCGTCGAAAATTAGCTCTTTCTCTTGTAATGGGATTATAGGGATTAAAGGGCTGATGATGCTTGTATTGTATGATATAGGGTTACGGGGTCCATACCCGAATCAGTTGGTGAGATAAATGGTTGAGGGTTTTGTGTCTTGACAGTGATGAGCTGAAAGGATTAACGCTTGGAAGTTTGAAGAATCTTGAAAGGTGAGTGAATTGGTGTTGAATAAAAGCAGCTTGAGGGTGTTTGTTTGGAGACAGCGGCGGCTGTTTCTGGTTGCCGTATTGTTGGTGCAGGTTAATGAGGGTGGCATGTTCATGTTTGTATTAGCAGCGGGGGGAGAAGCTTGTTCTGTATTCTAGGTATTGCACTGTTCTGTTTTGTGAAATGGTTTTAATCATGATTTGTGTATATTCAAGTAATAAACCAACCATAGAAACTTTATGAGAGTTATCAATATTGGAGGACGTAAAACTTGGCGTGCATGATTATATCAAAATCTTTGTATCCTACCAGTGTTGAAAAGATTTAACTTCTATCACATTCTTCATTTGATATCATAACACCGCATATTTTGGACAGACAAGGTTGAACTATACATGTAGCTTATAGTTCTTGGAGATCCAACTATCCAATGGTATTTAGTGATACTAATGTGAGGTAAGTTAGTGCAGGCCTATTTAGTGATACTAATATGTGGTAAATTAGAACATGCCTTTTAGTTTCCATTTCTGGCATATACCATTGAGTATAATTTTACTTGATTGGTCAACGTCCGGCTAGCATGTTGAGAATTCTATCATCTTTTTACTAGGCCATTAAATATTTGATGCCTAAAGTCAGGTAGAACATTGGAACATCCATTTTGTCATATTTTCAGTACATAGTGAAGTAGGGAATTTGCCACTAAGTTAGCATAAACTCTTCTCATTTCCTTGTTCACCAGATTATTTTATTGCCTTCACTAGCAACAATTTCGTTGGGAAATATTTTCCAAATAAGTTGGATATGATTAACTTCTTAGCTGTCTTAATGGAATGTACTAATTGTGGTATTTTCATGGATGCAAATAGATTTAATGTGCTGTTTTATTGCCTTCACTAGGTTGCTGCAAAGGTTTCACTGTAATCTTTGGAGTAGCAACAACCTTGTGGTAGTTGTTTTTTAAGTTGTGTCCTGAAATATTTTCTAATTGCTATTTTTTTTTTTTTTTTTGCCGTTTTACTTTAAACTTCATATCACAATAATGCCCTGTTCCCTTCAAATCACAATTAATAAATATATTTCAAGATAAAAAATGTAGATTAATGGGGACTTCATATCTTCTTCTTCCACCGCTTTCTTCTCATCAGATCTAAACATTCATCCTCTCAAAATCGCTCATCTTCACCATATGGTTTGTCCTTCTATACTTTTTATATTTTTTTCCATTTCTTGTTTCTCCCATTTTCTCACTTTTCATTTTCTTTCTTTGCCCTAAATCTTTGTTGCCTTGTGCTAATTTCAGATTCACCTCGCACTCCCATTTTTCGCCTAGAATGTCCTCGTTTTGACTCTTACACATCATGTTGAGTTCACCATAATTTCCTCCTTGTTCTTTCTGCCCTGTGCCACTTTCTCTTAATTCCTTGCTTTCAAGTTTAGACTCTGATCCTTCGTGCTTTTACTTTTTTGTGAACCTGGTTATGGATCGACTCGCTCGGTATGCTAAGGTTTTTTGAACGAGTTTTTTGGTTCTTGATGTTTTGTTTTCTGGTGGAGGAGTGTCTACTATTTAGCATTATGAGTGTGTGGTTGTAGTAGTAACTATTTAGACCCTCAGGTGATGAAGGTCTTGTTTCTATTTATTCTCCACTCTTATTCCCTGCTTTATTCCGAACTCATGTTGAGCTCACCAACTCGACTGCTCCTATGCACCGCTATCACTTACGTATCAAGTGTGTTGGGGGTACAACACCGATAAAGACCACTCAATCCAATCCCTAACGCATCGGAAAACAAGCTAGGTAGTGCTAGACAGTGCACAAACAACCAATCTATGAACAAACCAACCTCAAACGATTCAAATCAAATCCGATCATGATCACAAAAACAAGAAATATAGAGAACGATAACAATAAAATAAATCACACTAAGATTTAAGTGGATCAACTAACAATTTGTTAGTGTACATCCACTTTGAGAGAGAGATTTTATTACCATCAAATGAGAAGAGTACAAGAGATTGATTACAATAATCCAATATTCAATAGAGAATATATGTTTGTGCATATTAGAATTGAAAAAGAAATTAGGATTGCCAAACCCTTGCTTTGATGAACTAATCACCCCCCTTTCAAATCTGAGAAAGAATAGCTTACATACTTGCGTAGAAACCCCAGGAAACTGTCCGTAATTCCTCTTGCTAATTAATAAATTATCACTTTCCTCCAGGCCCAAAAAAAGAAGCTCGGGCTCCGTTTTAGACGTCAGGCCCCGAATTTGAGTCGTTTGGAATTTGCTTCAAGAAACCAATCTGGCTTGTTCCAAATGTCTGAATGGCTTCCCAGATGTCTGAAAAGAATTCCAGATGTCTGAACAGTTATTCAGCTTTTTCCTCTGGCCGATTTCAAACATCTGAAATTCTTTCCAGACGTCTGAAATTGCTCTCAGCCCAAATCCCCCCGCTTTCTTCGCCATATCTTCCACATACGAGCTCCAATTTTGTGAACGGACTTTTCTTACATGAATCTACTTCCATCCTCTTCAATTCTAACATATAGTATCATAAAATTTAAATTCCACCTTGACACTATATCCATCTCCAACACCAATGGTACCATACAATCATCTACAACCGATATCACCAATTGTCACCACTTCTACCTTCACCCAAGCTTGAATGTTTTCTCAATGAGTTCCGGAAAAGCCACCCCTATTGCACTTCATCGATAAGTTCAGGCAAAGCTCTCACCCTCTAATAAAGTGTTGAAAGCACTCAACTCCAAATCCGACTCAACCAAAGACTAAAGTACTTAGGAACGTCGACTAGTACTTACAAGAAGATAGAACTTCAATGTCGCACCACTACTCTTCCTCATCAAATTAAGCTCCTCTCTCACCGGTGCCACCTAGTGGCACCTAGCACTTCTCCAAGTGAATCAAGTTCGAGCAACGCTTGAACATCCCAATTGGCAACGTCTTGGTGAACATATCTGTCGCATTGTCATTTTTGCAAACTTTCTGAAGATATACTTGCTTATCTTCATCCATGAATACCAAGAATGACTCTCTTACTTCTGTGTGACTAGTCCGTGAGTTAAATGCCAACTTCTCCGCTAAATGGATAGCACTTTGGCTATCACAATAAACATCGATGCTATTGTGTTCAAACCCTAAGTCACACAACTAACGCTTCAAATAGAGTGCCTCTTTTTCCATCTCCACTAAGACTATCAACTCCACCTCCATAGTGGATAAAACAATTATGGTTTGCAATCTCGATCTCTAACTTATGGTTATACCAGTAAGTGTGAAGACATATCCGAAAGTTGACTTTCTCCGATCCCTATCACCGGCGTAGTCTGAATCGCAATAACCAACCAATTGCAAATCTTTTCCTTACTATTCTCAAAGACAAGTCCATGAGATGTTTTACCTTTCAAATATCTCAAAGTAAGCTTGACCGCTTCCTAATGCGATGTTCCCGGATTAGCCATGAACTGGCGAACCATCTCAACAACATTTGCAATATCAGGCCATGTACACACCGTGGCGTACACCAAACTACCAACTGCACTTGCGTATGGCAATGTTTCTGTAACATACCACATTTTTAAATAAATAATAAAATAAAATTTGAAGAGCTTTCAGAATTTGGTCGCGGAATAAGCGTCATTGCGTCCGTGGCAATTTTCTGATCAATTTAGATCTATGGATTGCAGAAAACGGAGTTAAGACGAGAAAGATACCTTTAAATGAAATATTACAACGAACATGAAAAGAAGGTACAAGAAAAGAACAATGACCACCATTGTTTTAGTCTTGTTAACAAAAGCCTATGTAGTCCAGTCGGTAAGAGCATGTGACTTCCAAGAGAGTGGCGCAAGTTCGATTGTCGTCAGTGCCATATTTTTATTTTAGAGAAATGGCTAAAATAATACATGTTCTAAGAGGAAAATATGTATGCACATATAAGGAAAATTAAACATAAATGTAAGTATAAAAATATATGTATATTTAAATATATGCGTATGTGTGTGTAAAAATATGTACATACGAAAGAGAAATCCAAGATAAACCTACAATCAATGATAATAGGTAATAATTTAATGATGGCATAACGCCGTTTGAATTTTGAAAATAAAATAAATGTTACGCATATATATACACATACAAAAATTCAAATATTGAGATAAAATGGTCATGTTAAGAGAAGAATATAATCAATGCGTAATAAATGGAAAATTGAGAAGAATTAAACTGAATTTGAATTAGAGTGCATAAAAAGGAATAAGGAAGCCAATTGATAACATTATTAATTGCATGGCTATTAATAGGCTAGGAATTTGAATGATTGTATGCACATGCACATGCATAAATTTGAATTTCAAACGTAACCGCAATTTATAAAGGCATAAGATAAATCAAAGAAGAAGAAACGGGTAAAATAATCAAACGTTTAAACATAAACGTAAAGTACAGCAAACATGTCGCGCCTGGTCCCACAAGGGTGGACCCCAGTTGTGCTTGGGTCGACCGAAGGAGGCTGGGTCGACCTACGGGTCGATCCAAGGCGGGTCTAGATCTACTGCGTGATGCTTTTTTGATTATGTGTATGGTTCAGATTTTAAGGAATTAAATCCGACGGCTCAGACTTTCTTGTACACCTATAAATAGACTAGAAGGGCCTAGCCTAAATCTCATATTTTCTGAGGCATTGCCTAGCGACTGCCATTCTTTTTTCACCTTAAATCTCTTTAGAAAATAGAATAATTAGTCTTAGGAAATTATGATTTAAGTATTGGAAGAAAAGAATATATATATATACATATACATATATATATATACACACACACAAATGGGTGTTCAGAATTCTGATCGGCATGAGGTAAGTCTTTGAATCTAGTATAGTTTTCTTTCTCTTTTCCCCTTTCTTTATAAGTAACAGATTTGTGAATCTGTAGATATTTTTGATAATAGATTCAGTTAGGGATGCCATGGAACAACAAATCTGGATCATATTCATGGATTGGAAAGCTATTAGGTGAGTGGATCTAAATTATACCATTTTAAATAAGGGTATATTTATTGTTTGTATTCCACATTATAATTAATCTTCTTAACAGTTGATATTTGTGGAAAATTTTGTTTTAGAACTGTTTAGGACATGTTAAAAAGATTACTATTGTATATAGAACCATCCTAAGAACCCACTAATTGGATGTTGTAAATCGATTTATAATGAAATTGCGAATAATTGTGATAGTTGGGCTTAAATATGCTGAAGACATTTATGTCATATAAGCATGTTTCCATTTAAACACCCATCTGAATGGGAAATTATTGTAAATGCTGTAATTATGGAATTTATGATAAACCTGAACATTTGCTAAAGAGTATTTTTATACCAAAAGGTTGGAAACAAGATTACAGTAAAATTTAGAAGAATTGATATGCCTAAATTGAATGGAAAATTTACAGTAATTAAGAAATTATAACTACACTGAGACACGAGGTTTAATTCAACATGTGGTAGAAGCCTGACCGGATCCGCCCGGTAAATCCAGCATCCACAAGTGGTTAATTTAATGTGAGGGGCCTAGTGCATAAACATACATATAATGGTACTAAGGCACGAGGTTAAGTTCAACTTGTGGTAGAACCATTCCCGGAACTGCCCGACTAATCCAGCATCCACAAGTAGTCAACTTAATGTGAGATGTCCGGTGCCTAAACATATATATAAATATATGTGTATAACGGAAAATGAATAAATGGCATTAATTGTAATGAATAGATGTTACAACAGAATAAGAATTGGAATGAACGAGGAATGATAATAACCCATTATAATTAACTACATTAATGAAAATTTTATATAATAGGTGGGCTTATCCTAGGGACAAGTGGAAATTATAATATAAGTTATAATAAATGAAAAGGATACTTATTAATGAACCTTAGTTAAGAGAACTAAGTTAATAAGTAAACAACAACAAGTTGTAGTGACAGTGTAAGATGGAATTACGATTAAATAAGAAAGAATGAGGTAAACTTATGAAATGAAATAAGTTATATTTAAACATAATTAATAAGTGACATGTTAATAGAAAACATGTGGATTGAGATAAAACATACTTAATTATATATTAAGAAGAACATGTTATTGTAACTATCAAATCAGACAATGAACCACGTGGTAATAATATATTGAGATTATGGATTGCTGTCATTGACTACAATCTACGGAATAACATGTTATAGGCTTATTAATGAACTTAAATGGGCTAAGTTATGTCACTGAATAAATATGCTAGAGGGTTCCATTCCTTAGAGATATAAGGGGTTCAGAGAAAACCTGATAACTTGAATATAAGAGAATGTGAATAATCAAGTTAATTGGAAATATGATAAGATAAAACAAATGCATGATTAAAAGATTTACTAACACGATGGTGTGATGCGCTTGGATCAGTCCACACGTTTGAAGGTGAAGAACCCAACAGGGTAGATCATCGAGGTGTCTGGAGGCACAAGAGGAATACGTACATTTGATTACTATGTTGATATTCTGTTAGTTAGCTCTGCGGGACTGGAAGGAAGCACGCGACTTCCAAGGGACGTTGTAGGGTACTCTGTGTTGGTCATATGTTGTGGTGCATGCTCAGGCTGTACTCGCAGGGTTGGGTCTGCACGTTGCTACCTGGTGAGTATACCTTGACTGCAAAAGTAGCTTTACAATCGAAAGGCTGTGGCAGTCACTGTTTCAAATCTCGCAAATATCGCCCGAGATCTCCTTTGAGATCTCGTTTTGGGCTCCTTCCGAAATGAAACAACAAATATCACTCTAAATCTCCTTTCGAATATATCGCCCGAGATATTGAAATATCGAACGAAATGAAATACTGGAATATCGTCTTAAATTTTAGTTTTTTTGGTTAAAATTTAAATTTGTGCCTAAACTAAAACTACAATTAAAAAACTCAAATCTAGCCGTATCAATCTTTTGTTATTTTACATTTTTCATGTTAAATGACTATATTGTATGTTCGTATATGTTTTACAAATCTTATGATTTTCATATTTTTCTTTTTATATACATGTTACTTATGAAATTATGTATTTTATGGTCTATTTATGCTGAATTTTTTAATGTTTATATCCTTTTAATGTTTCCTGTCTAACAATATTTCTGTTTTAAGCATATTACGATTTAAAGTATGAATGATCTTTCGCAAAATAAAGAATAATAAAATTATTTTGCATTTTAAGTTACTATGTTTTTAATAGCGTTCGTAAAAATCATTTTGTTAAAATGTCATTTTTAACATATCATGTACCCCTAGATTGTTCCGATATGAATTTTCAAACCTGAGATGAAAATCCGAGACGAACTCCTGAGTTGGACTCATCTCGTCCGAGATCTCCCCCGATACGAGACCGAGTCTATGAAATCCCCGAGACGAAACGCGACCGATTTCCGAGATTTAAAACCTTGGTGGCAGTATGCCACTAAGATGATTCGGCAATCGCCTTGGCAGGAGGCTGGGTCAGGACCAGCATAGGATAATAGATCGTCATGTACCCGTCATCAGCAGTCAGTGGAATGCGAAACAACTAGAGCTAAAACCAAGATGCCATCAACCTTTCACTATCGAGGCATGGTGGTTAAGGGACACGCCATCTAGATGCTTAGATTGTTTGATAGGGGCACTCCACTTATCTCTTGTAGTCTTTACTAGTTGAGGAAGGGGTCGAGGTGGGACCATAGCCGCCAAAAAAATGCATACCATAGTTAGATATATGTACTTTAGGCCTCATTAGTAGACCTATACAGATATGGAAAAGGCTCCCGACCGAGTTTCCTGCATTCAGATGCAGCCCTATTACGGGACTCGGGATACAGTAGGTAGTACGTGTGTATTAGGGTCTAGATACATGCATGACTGCTCCGGGTGGTGTACTGTAGATGTTAGGGCATTACCTTGTGTTAAGACTGAGCTTGGCCGACTAGTTTGGATATGGAGATCCGTACATCTCTCTGGCGTAGGATGAGAGTTGCATACGCTTCCGTGGCATGATGGTGTAGACCGTGCGAGAAGGGTACCATGGGAAGTACCTTAATATTGGGGGGTAGCTACATATGTGTTATATTAGGTTAATCTATTGCGAGGTAGATGGGTATGACGTGAATGTAAAGCATTGAGTGCTATTAACCCAAGCAACCTAATAAACAAGTAACATAACTGAACGATATATATATGGTTATTTCAGATTGTGTAATTTAGTCATATCACCAAAACTTGTGTTCTGACCTCCTCCTCATAACACACTCGCATGTTAGGTTTGTGGCAGAGATATGATAGCTTTGGATACTGGTTAGGCAGTATTATTACCTTGGTAAGGCTATATCTGATTATATTATATTTTATTCCATTCCATTGCGAGTTGTTTTCCAAGCTGTGATATATTTTATATCTCTGTTTTTCTGTAGGATATCAAACAAGCCAACTCGAGTCTCGATAGATTGAGATTTACGAAAAAAATCGATTTATCGGAATTCGGGTTGTTACATCTGTTATCAGAGCTTAGGTTTAGGATTCCTGTATCCATAGTAAGTGAACGTATTTGTATTTTTAAAAATATAATATATTATATATACTCCTAGATCTATGAAGGGAACCTACTAGATAAGAGTAGCAAAATATGGAAAGAAGTAGGATGTCAGTTATATACGCTAAAGGAATGATTATGGAAATTTGAGAAGTGTACAATATTCTTTATATTGGAGAAAGATATATCCCGTATGTCAGTGTCTGAAATGTTAGTATTTCAGATTAGTGGGTTTGGCAGTAGAGCCTTATAAATTGGAAAAGTGAAAAAAAAAGGAAAATGGATTAGGAATATATATATATTTGAGAGGAATGACTTTGTGGGAATATCTAGGAGAGTTTGGGTAAGTTGGAAGCCGACATTGAGTCTAGCCCCATTGTTAACTTTTGAGAACTTGAAATTATAAAAGCTTTTGGGAGATAGTTTATGGTGTTTTCAAGTTTTGATATTAAAAGTTACAATTCTGAAGTATGTACTAGCTAAATTGTGTAGAAACAATTTTTGAAACAAAAGAGGTATTTTTGATGTTCGAGAAAAATATGTAAGTAACATATTCGAAAAAGTACATACTGAGTTTTGAAATAAAATAGGGTAAATTTTGGGAATAGCGATTTCTTGTGAGATTTTTGAAAAAATAGGTTGCATTTTTGTTAAAAGCTGAAAATTTCGATAAAGAGAATTTTGGAATTCTCTATTCTTTTGACAACATTTTTTGATAATTATTTTGACATGAAATTTTGTTAGGGGGACAAAATAAGTTGTAAAAATTTAGAATAGAGTAGATGTTTTCACCTAGTTGTAAGTAATTGAACTGACATTATAAACATGAGCGGTTGTGAAACTTATAGAGAAATAGTTATCCTTATCTACTCCAGTTTTTGTGATTTGAAAAAAAAAATGATTCGCATTTTTTGGGATGACATATTTTTTTATGGTTTGGCGATGGAAAGTTCTAAAATAAAGTTTTGAAACTTTTATTTTTTGGTAGAAAAATGAAATGAGAAAGCCAAACCACATTTTTTTTAAAGCATGGAGTAGGCAAAGGATCAGTACCTGGGGAAGACGGGAATATTTTGAGGCTATGAAGTAAAAAGCAAGGTCTACTTTGGAATAATGGTAAGTTCACGTAGAATGCTAAGCATTATAGAGCCTAGGTTGTTGCTTGGAAAAGACTATTAGTACACACCAAGGACTAATGGTGAATACTAGATGGTAAAAAGGTAAGTAAGTTTTTAGATCCTTTGGTTTGGACTTGTAACACCCCGTAATTTTAAAGAACACAATAGCGATAAACTAAAGTATATTTAATTAAATATTGGGAATTAAGTAAAACAGACTATACCATTGTGTTTATCTCGGAATTCTGCTTAATATATGTTGGAGAATGGAGTTTTGATGACAAAAACCTTATTTCAATTATCATTGATTATAAAATATATACTTACATCTCTATCTAGAATATATAAACATATACATGCAAGTTTTGTATACAGGACTTAAGTACTGAAGACTGTACAGTTTTAGAGTTTTAGAGATTCAAGATTCAAGACTCATGAGTAATCAAGATCTCAAGAATTCAAGACTAATACAGTTATAGAGACTAGATTATTAAGACTCTAAATAGCACTCCAGGTTCAAATTCAAAGTCTGGTTTTCAAATTTTGTTTTCAAATTCTTTCTTCTATCTTCTATCCTCTCTATTTTATTTTCTCTCTATTTCATTTTCTATCTTTCTATTTTCTTTTCTTACTTTACTTTTATTTTTCAAAACTTAAATTTTATATATTTATATTTTTATACTTTTATATTTATATATATATATAGTTTAGAACTTTATAATTTTACAAATATGTTTATATAGTTTAAATATAGCATATGATTTTTTACTTTATAATATTAATTTATAACACTATATTTAATTCAAGAATTTCCAGAAATATATTTATATCAAAACACTTGAAAAATGCTCAAAAATGAATTTTGCACCAAGAGTATGTCGACATACATAAAACACTATGTCGACATATAAGTGTCATTTTTTCAGTTTTGAAAGGAAGTGTCTTTTCACAATTTGTGACGGTTCTGAAGTGTGGCATCGTTTCATTTACTATAAAAAGGGCTTGAATTCGAATTTTTTATCATCTCTTCTTCTCTAACTTCATCCACTTTCTTTATACCATTATTCTAAATCATTTTTATGATTTCCAAACTTATACTCTATCGAATTCAATTCTGTTTTGATCAAACTTCTTCTCTTTACACTCTCCACTTTCTACTATCTGAATCAAGTGTTATTGAAGAGTTATAGGGTTGTTTGTAATTGCTTGGGTGGTATTTTGGGTTAAACAGTTTTATCCCTTGTAGACGTGAAATCAAGGACGGAATTGGTGGTATCCCTTGTAGCCGTGAAATCAAGGACAGGAATCGGTGGTATCCCTTGTAGCCGTTAAATCAATGAGGTTGTAATTGGATATTGATATAGTAATAAAACCCTATGCAATCTAGCGTTGCATGGGACTGGACATAGGAGTAACCCGAACTAGTATAAAATCCAATGTGTTCTTTCCCTTTCTGCATTTTTATTTTTGCATTTGTGTTTGAATCTGTGTCTGTGATTGTGTTTGTGGTGTTTGATTAATTTGGTGATTCACACAAGTTTTAGATTTTGTTTAAATTCTCAAAAAAACACCATTAACCCCCCTTTAGTGTTTGTTTTTCCTGAACGATCCTTTCCGCATTCCCTAACAAGATAGACTCGTGTTTGCATAAAACGGACATTGTATGAGAAAGTTATTAAGTTTAGAAGTTTGTATACCTATAAGATAATTATATATATACAAACCAGGTCATAATATTCAAAAAAATTCAAAACAACGAAGCGGGGAAAATAGGAGGGAATCGACCCTTTGGGGCTCGACCCAAGACTCGGCTGGGTCAACCTATGGGTCGACCCAGGGGTGGTGGGTCGACCAAGGTCGGGGTGGGTTGACCCAATGCAGATCTGGGCGAATTCTTTTCGCTGAACGTGAACCTTTTTTGTGGCTTGGCTCGTTGGCAGTAGGTTATAAATAGGACCTCATTTCTATTGTTTTTACACATAAAAAACAATGGAGACAACGACATGCTGCCCCAACTTGGATTGGGCTAGCCTATTTTCTTCAACAACAGCTTATACGCATTCAAGAATTTCTTCTACAGCTTCAGCCTATTGTTCTATGTTCTTTAGCTCCAGTCTCAGTGAGTTCATGTTATTTTTAGATATAAACATTTAACAAGTAACCCTGATATGTTCACAAATTTGGATCTAAACCATGCCTACTAAGAATTTGATTCATACCTAAAACAGATTTTCCATTACACGTATTCTCTGTACACTTTATCTACTGTTCAATTCTTATGTGCCTATTTCTGATATCTTATTTCTATTATCGTATGCCTATTCTGTTATTATGCCAATTTCTGTTCTCTTCTCTCCCTCTTTCCCTTTTTATTTTTATAGTCTAGGCTACCTTCGAGCCTAGGCTACCTTCGAGCCTGGGCCTATCGCTGAAATATGCGAACGAATGAAATTGGGAATGGTTGGGAAAGATAAATTCGGGCATATCTTGTATTATGAATCATAACTGGGATTTGGGGGCATAACTTATACTATATGTATGACTAAAATTTGGGTAATGTCTTGTACGATAAATTATGACTTGAGGGTTGGGGCATGTAAATTCGTAGGCTTAATTTATAAATTAAGCGGAACATGTAATGAAACTGTAAACATGTGAAACCTGTTTAGATCTGTGGGTGTTATATGAACCTATTAACCTACAATACTTAACCTGTTTAGATCTGTAGGTGGTTATATGAACCTGTTAATTTGTGGGGTTAAGTAAACCTGCTTAAATGATGGGGGTTAAGTAAATATATTAAATCCGTGGGGATACACGAACCCATTAAACTTAACATGTTTTATCTGTTGGGGTTATGCGGGCTTGTTAATCTGTTAGGCATAACCTGTCAAAATCCTAGTAGTTATTGATACAAGCCTAGGGGTGGCTTGTGTCATCTGCAGCATGGGACCTGTATCAGTCAGTAACCCATTCCGGTATCTAAGGGGGACCCCGCACTAGGTAGGTGTAACGACCCGGATTTTCGGCGACTTTGGTTATCGACATAAACACGATGTCGATAACCAAAACATCGAAAAATCCTGGTAATTAGTGAAAGAAATTAGAGGGTGAGGATAGATAAGATAGAAATTTAGAATAGAAGAAGAAGAACACAACATCAGAGTAACACGAATCTCACAGCGGAACGAATAACATATAACAGATAACATATCTTTGAAATAAAAGATTTATATGTATACAATAACATTATCAGAGTACATCACTTACAACACAGCGGAAATAACTATAGCTATATGATCCTGAAGTCTCCTGCTCTAGCTCCTCAACTATATCTGTAAAATCCCGACTACTTGACTGCCCATACAAATTTAGGCACCCAAGAGTTTAGGGAAAACAACAAAGTAAACTCCGGGTCAGTCATGGGACTGGTGTGAGTAAAACAGTTTAAAAACAGTTCGAACAAGTAAACGATATCTCATAAGACCACGCCGCATAACGGAACGGGTTTTTCCCTTATGAGAATCCAAATTATCTTTATATCAAAAACCTTTTGATATTATAATAATGTCTATCAACCACAATATATATAATCATCTAGTAGAAACGCTTTCATCTCACGTTCTACATATATAGTATACAATCAAAACCGCAAGCACGTATTGGGTAATGGATTTCCAACTATGACAAGGTATGGAACCACCTTTCGCTAGTGTACCTCTAGAGAGGAATACACTGGGTTCAACAAGAACATCTTGCAACCCGGCCACACATGACCGACCACTCATTTCGCTTGAGTGTATCGAATGTATATCACCAACAGTTGGGATCAGCAACCGTTTCCCGAATGGGACAGCATCAACAATAGATTTTTAGAAGTAAATGAAACTCTAGATCAGGTGATTATACACCCTACTTCGGTGCGACCGACTTAGCCATGCTGCCTGCCTGATTTCTGTCATTTACCGGATGATGAGGCTAGAAGCTACGCTTATCATCACATCAGATTCACTTTGAATGCCACATCGTCAAATCCATCAAATCACCGATTGACATCCTCAACCATACATTATGCGTTAGCTAAAAGAAGTTTCCTTCTCCGCTTCCACTCTTGGTACGGTTGGAGAAATCAATATACGTGATCGTCTGGACATACTCTGTCAGACATCCGTCCATACAAGTCATCCAGGAACAGGATGAACCGAAGGCACTATTCTGTAAACAGGATAGTCCTTGCATAACTCCATCTTCAATTTCCTTTGACACATATGATTTGCAACGCTTATGTCAATACAGAGTGGTTCTTTGGATAATAATCCAACCGGTATCTCCATATTAACAACGTTAAAATGGTCAAAACTTCGATAGTCTGTGATTTAACCATCGAATAAAAACAGGTTTGCAAACAACGATATTATTTCCAAATGGAAATTTATATCGATCAAACATCATTCAACATTTATCTCTTAATTTCATTAATTTACTTATCTCCTGTTTCCCTATATTCAATATTTCTTATCTTCTAAATTTGGAAAATATACATTACTAATAATGGAAAACATTTCCATTTCTTGTTTTCTATATCAGAAAACATTTCTGGTTTCTTATTTGGAAAACATTTCCGAAGCTTCTTCAATGGACTTAGACAGATGTTTGAACAAACCATCGCGATGCCAACTCAAACCATTTCCTTTACTGCCGAACATTAACTATTCCTTAGTTAAAAACGAAGCCAATCAAGTTGGGGTAGAACTACCTCTCAGACCTTAACTGAACAACATTTCTAACTTTGAAATAGGCAAAGTTCACTTTATATCCCTTTTACTGACTTCCTTACTTAACCCTCCTTCGAATAGCTATATTCGATTGACTCTTTCCACTTAACTCTATTCGATTTAATTCTAACTTTATTCACTTAACTCCTATCGAATAAACTATATTCGATAGCTCTTTTAATTCTATTTGAATACTATATATTTGATTAACTCCTTCATTCTATTCGAATAAACTATATTCGATTTACTCCTTTTACTTTCTATTCGAATAAACTATATTCGATTAACTCCTTTGCTTTCTATTCGAACAACTATATTCGATTAACTCTTTTAACTTTAACTCTAATCGATTAACTAACATCGATTAACTAACATTGATTAACTAACATCGATTAACTAACATCGATTTACTAACATCGATTAACTCCTTTTAACTTTAACTCTAATCGATTTACTAGCATCGATTAACTCCTTTTAACTTTAACTCTAATCAATTTACTAGCATCGATTAACTCCTTTTAACTTTAACTCTAATCGATTAACTCCTTTTACTTTAACTCTAATCGATTAACTAACATCGACTAACTAACATCGATTAACTAACATCGATTAACTCTTTTGTTCTATTCGAATAAACTATTCATTTATAAAGATTTACTTTTAGTAACAGTTCTTCACTTTACAAATGATTTCCCCTTTTATAAAACTCCATTCGTTTTAAAAACATTTTTCCCTTTTTATTTACTTTTGAAATATTTCCTTTTATAAAATCTGTTGATTTTATAAACTCCCTTTATTTCAATATACATTGAAATAATTCTTTTTACATCCCAGGGTCTTTATGATATTTACAATATCGAATAACAATGATCAACATCATTCCAACACACATAATCCATAACTGATTATATAACACATCATATATCACAATATATGAAAAACAGTAAAATAAATGTTGAGAAATCCAACTGGATTCCTCCAACCTGTTTCCCTGCATCACAGATGTTAAACAATATAGATAACATCACTTTCAGTTCTATATGATATATTCTGTTAAACAGAATCGATATAGAAATTCAACTAACTGACTAGCAGTTCAATCAAACAGTCAACATACAGTCAATCGGCCAATATCTAACAGTTCTAAAAATACAACATGAAATTATAAACTGTTCTGAGTTAGTGAGATTTACTCACCTCAGTTGCAGTTGCGATTCTCCTTTGTTTTCATATAAAATGAACAAACATTTACATTCTTCCCTAAAATTTCACTTAGCTCAGTTTTCGATCATGGTAGTTCAAAAATGTTGATTTCATCGCGGTGAATCCAGTGTAGTTTGTTTCGTCGAATTCTAGTCACAAACGAAATACTTATAGCTATTATAACCCCTACTACGAATTAAATTAAATTAATTAGATAAATTAATAAACTAGTTAATCACCCCTATAAACATCATTACCTCGTTAATCATTCTGCTCATCACGTTCTTGCCGACAGTTCACTGTATACTCCATCATTTCCATCAGAAACTTCGATTTCACCACATATATTTTCTCTTGAATCCATTTATATGAACATATCCACCCTCTTGGAAGCCAGGATGTACCGATCCCCTAGCACAAAAATGATGACCGTGCTTACCCCTCCCCACGTCTTCAAATGTATACAACACACATATCACTTACTGCCCCAACCTACCGGATCAACCTGGTTCCTGAATAAATCTAACCTGCTACTATAGAACAACTTTCAAAAATCGCAAAATGAACTCCACATCATCTTCACGTTCTTTTTCTTTTAATTCAAACATTGGGCTTACAAAAACAAATCCCGGCCCAATACCCTCCACGTACCACGTACCCTCTCCCAAATAGTATTTATCTCCTCCAAGTATCCTTCACGTCAGCTTTACTTTACCGAGGCAAACAAGAAATTTCCATCTCCTTCCTTTCTGTTTAAAACAACAGAATCCATTCTCATCGTCTTCCCTGACTAAGGAAAAGGGTCGCCACTCTATTATATATAACTTCCATAGTCGAATACATACATCTGCTCCTATATATGAACGTATACCTTGCTTCGGCGATACAGCACTTAGATGCTGTGTCCATCTGCGTTCCCTACGTACGAACTGCATTGGCATACATACGCAACCTATGACTAGTCTCAGTCGCCTTCTGTTACCCGTGCTACTGACCGGATCTGCTGCCTTCAAGACTAATGCAGCTCTCGGTGGAGCTACTGCTGCTTCTTTGGTTGCCACGGAAACCCTTTTAACTCTTTTCCTCGTTTCTTTATATTGGGATCCAATTATATTTGCTTAAGAATTTACGGTTTTTATTTTAGTTTTCTTATGAGGATTTTTTTCCATGGTTTGTTTGCTGAAAGAAAAACGGCGGCGGATGGTTTTGAGTAGTGGAGAAATGAGATTAGGTTAGAATGTTAAGGATATTATATACTTTAGTTTATGATACACGTTGGTTTGTTTTGAACCATGGAGAACGGGTGGTTGAAGAAAGAGGAACGTGGCTTCTGTTTAGCCTTAGTAAATGAGTTAGGAAAATTTTTGTTTTAATCCATTATATTTACTTTAGAGTTTAAATGGTACCCTGCTTTTCATAAAACTCTGTTCATGTACAAGCCATTACGGACAAAATAAATATGCCATCGTAACGAGCAAAGTATCACGATCCCAAAAATATATTAATACCGGTAGGTGGACTCATATTTTGAAACTTCAAAATGTTGAATACAGGGTGCGAAATACTCCAAATAAAAAGTCGTTTATTTAATTAATTAAAAATTACAGTAAAATTCTAAAAATTAATTTATCGTTATGTCTCAAAAGAACCTTGTCTATATTTAAACCCGATATTCAAATATATTGAAAAACCCTTTTATAACATAAATAAAGCGTTGCAAATTATAAAGGAATTTCACAGCGACTTTTCTAAAATTTGATTTGGACATACATCAAAAACTACACGACGAAATCCCAATTTTTCTCTTCCACTAGAAAGATATACTCCACCAGCTCCACGCGTTTCTTGTTTCACAGAAATCCGATTTAAAACGAATCCTGTACATTCAGTTGAAGTTCGAATCGCCAATTTACGAACTGCAGCGCCATTTCGAGCTCATTTATAATTATATTATAACTCTACGTTCAAACTGTCGTTCAAATAATATATTCGTTATTCTAATTCAATTCTAAACTGAATTAAATATCACAGATGATCTGGTTCACACCATATCGTCATTTCAGCCAATTCTGTTTATTTCAGAATTAAATATATTATTTAATTTATTATTTTAAATTAAATATTCACCATTATTAAATTCCACGACCATTATATTCTCTAAACCACCATTTCAATAATTAAATTAATTACTTATAATACCTCTGCCAATGCGGGTCATTACAATCTTCCCCACTTAAAATAATTTCGTCCTCGAAATTGCTAAAAGTAGAGGACGACCCTATCGACTGGTTAGAACACATTTGTTCACTTCTTAACTTCAGTTTCAACTGAACCAATTTAAATTCAATTAAATTATTAATTAATTCTTATCATCGAAAATTTTCAAAAATCCTGAAAATTTTCTAACGCCTTAACTCTTCGAAATTTTTTTGCCAGCACCTCCTTTGTACTGGTCAATCGGTCAAACCACCACTTGCCTCTCTGGGCCATCTCCAACCCAAATGAAAATCAAACAGCCAAGCGGCTTGCCAATTCGGCTCATACATCTTATATTCAATTGAAATATAAACTTGTACCTTTTTGTCGGCATACCCTTATCCTTTCCACCGGTTATCAATTCAGCGGATACAAGGGTTATCCCAATCAAATTCCCATCTGCTTTTATCCACGACACAACCATTCGCTTATATCCAAGCCAAATATCATTTCAACTCAAGTTCAATTCTTGATTTTCCATTCCTTAACCCCTTAATCCAATACCATTTCGGATTCTAATTTCACAAATCCAATCTTATTCGATTTCAATTTAACTTCAGTTACCACTTAACCGACTTTACTTTAATTCAAATCTGTTTTCACAAATTTCTGTTAAATTTGTTTTAATTTAAACAGTCTTCCCTTGGGAGTTTTTTAAACAGTTTACTCTTTTCAAAAATCAATTTTTCCTTTTTGACATGTCACTGAGCCCTTAATTAATATTCCATTAGTTAAATCACTTCTCTATTTCTTTATCAAAATTTGTTAACCAAATATTTTTAATAACCATATTAGCCTTTTACGTTATTTGGAAAACATTTCCGAATATCGCCTTCCTTTATTTTCTAAACTTCAGAAAATATATGCTATTTATAATTGGAAAATACTCCAATTATTTATCTCTTTTCCGATCTCGTTTATTTCTATACTTAGGAAATGTTCTTTATTATATTTCCAAGCTTACACTTATTTAGGTTAAAACGGATGTTGTGTAAAACATCGTTACGACAACCCAAATACTATATTCAACTAACTCTTATCTAACATTGATATTCGAGCCTGAAAGCTTACTATTCACTTGTTAATAATGAAATCAATGAAGTTGGGGTTTAAATACCTCTCAGACCTTGACTGAATAACATTTATAACGTCAAAACAGATAAGACTACTTACTCGAATAATCAATACCATACAACTACTGATTCACTTTTAAACACGTATACACTTCCTCTTTCTATTCTTACTGGATTTTATTCTTAGTCTTCCTTTTTGATTTTACTATTCTATTTCTAAGTTCGTTTCCTTATCGACTTCTATATATATCGATACGTTGATTTCTAATTATCAAATTATCTTAAAAATATTCTAACTCCTTAAATTCCCGGAAAAATTCGCCATAACCTCCTTTGTACCAGGAGCATCGGGAAAAATCCCCAAACTGCCACACAGGCCTCTCTATTCAAAAAGAAAAAGGAAAAGCCAAGCGGCTAGCCGATACGGCGCATAAAATCTCATATATGAATTAAATACATACCTTTTGTCGAGCATTCTATTTATATACCTTCATACCTTTTCCATACCTATCTCATGTATATTTATACATTTCTAATTCATTTCAACTTAATCCAATCATTTTAACTTAGTTCGTTAAGTGATTTTCAAATTACTGGTTTGCCCGTTTCACCTTTTTATTTGAATATATATGTTCAAATATATTTTAACTTGTTTATCAACTAATTGAATTTCATTCTTTCAAACTCAGGTTTCATATTCGATTTCGAATATAAATCCTCAAACCCCCTTTTGAATGCTATATTCAAATTCCATTTGAATTCCATTTGAATCCTATATTCAAATTCCTTTTCGATTCTCTTATTCAAATTCTATATTTGAATTTCATTTCAAATCTCTTATTCAAATTTTATATTTGAATTTCGTTTCAATTTCCTTATTCAAATTCCATATTTGAATTTCGTTTCAATTTCCTTATTCAAATTCCATTCGATTTCTCTTATGTCAAATTCTATTTGATTTCTCATATGTCAAATTCTATTTGATTTCCCATATGTCAAATTCTATATCACTTCCATTGAATTTCATATATTCAAACTCCCTTTGAATTTCTATATTCAATTCCTTTTTCAATTTCGGTATTCAAATCCTATATTTTCAAACTCTATTGAATTATATATTCCAATTCCCATTTCAACTCTATTTGAAATCTATATTCGAATTCCTATTTCAAATTCTATTTTGGAATTCTATTTTCAAATTCCATTTCAATCTATTTGAATTCTATATTCAATTTTCATTATTACTCTATATGAATTCTATATTCAATTTTTCATTATTACTCTATATGAATTCTATATTCAATTTTATTTGAATTTCCTATATTCAAATCCCCTTTGAATTTTCTTATTTACATTTTATGTTTGAACTTCCTTTATTCTAATTCCCTTTCAAACTTTCTTTACTCATTCTTTACATAAGTCTCGATTTCAATTCCTTTTGAAATCGATATTTCTACCTTTGGAAAATAGATTTCCCTTTCAATTTCACACTTGTATCTTTATTTCTGAATTATCCAATGACAATTCTCTTCACTTCATTTATAAACTTTGTTTATAAAAGAACTATTTATAAACTTCGTTTATAAAGGAACTTCTCGTTTTATTTCTTTTAAACAAGTTAATATTTAAAATCTATTTAAAAATTCAAATTCTATTATTCAAATTCCATTTGAAATTCAACACACTTGTCTTTCCCAAAACAAATTCAAAACAGTATCTCTGGTAGTAATTCGTCACTTACAACTCGAAAATGAATACTGATGATGCAGCCGTCATCATCAGAATCTATTTTCCAGTGATCGAAGTGAGTTCAATACTATAAAACCATTTCTAAACATTTCCACTTTGAAATTCATTTCAAAATATAATTCATACTACTTGTAAAACAATTTAAAATCTCCCAGGATTTTAAATTTTCCTTATTTTTAATCCAAATCCATTTACAAACACTTATCCAATTCTCCAGAGTTTTAACTCAATTTCTGGTTTAAATTTCAGATTTAACTCATCTGATTTCACGTATTTCACTTATATGAATTCTGATTGGTTATTTACATAACCATTTAATTTATAATCTTACTTGAATATAATATCAACCAATATATCCAATATATATCAAAATATACTTTGGGTAAAATTATTTTTATTTACCCTCTTTTCAAAACATATCGTGATGGTTCATCGTATTCAAGTGTTTACAAAATCCCTACCGATACAGTGGATCAAACTGATCGACCAGAACCCATAAACAATTCAACCAATGAATCTCCACAATATAAAACTATTTTTATATCAATAACAAATACGCTCACTCGTATATATACACTCAATCTCAGTCTAGGGTATTGCTAACCCTATCTCTACCGAGTCACGCCACAGAGCCAAGTAATTCTTAACTTAAGCTCTGATACCAACTGTAACGACCCGGATTTTCGGCGACTTTGGTTATCGACATAAACACGATGTCGATAACCAAAACATCGAAAAATCCTGGTAATTAGTGAAATAAATTAGAGGGTGAGGATAGATAAGATAGAAATTTAGAATAGAAGAAGAAGAACACAACATCAGAGTAACACGAATCTCACAGCGGAACGAATAACATATAACAGATAACATATCTTTGAAATAAAAGATTTATATGTATACAATAACATTATCAGAGTACATCACTTACAACACAGCGGAAATAACTATAGCTATATGATCCTGAAGCCTCCTGCTCCAGCTCCTCAACTATATCTGTAAAATCCCGACTACTTGACTGCCCATACAAATTTAGGCACCCAAGAGTTTAGGGAAAACAACAAAGTAAACTCCAGGTCAGTCATGGGACTGGTGTGAGTAAAACAGTTTAAAAACAGTTCGAACAAGTAAACGATATCTCATAAGACCACGCCGCATAACGGAACGGGTTTTTCCCTTATGAGAATCCAAATTATCTTTATATCAAAAACCTTTTGATATTATAATAATGTCTATCAACCACAATATATATAATCATCTAGTAGAAACGCTTTCATCTCACGTTCTACATATATAGTATACAATCAAAACCGCAAGCACGTATTGGGTAATGGATTTCCAACTATGACAAGGTATGGAACCACCTTTCGCTAGTGTACCTCTAGAGAGGAATACACTGGGTTCAACAAGAACATCTTGCAACCCGGCCACACATGACCGACCACTCATTTCGCTTGAGTGTATCGAATGTATATCACCAACAGTTGGGATCAGCAACCGTTTCCCGAATGGGACAGCATCAACAATAGATTTTTAGAAGTAAATGAAACTCTAGATCAGGTGATTATACACCCTACTTCGGTGCGACCGACTTAGCCATGCTGCCTGCCCGATTTCTGTCATTTACCGGATGATGAGGCTAGAAGCTACGCTTATCATCACATCAGATTCACTTTGAATGCCACATCGTCAAATCCATCAAATCACCGATTGACATCCTCAACCATACATTACGCGTTAGCTAAAAGAAGTTTCCTTCTCCGCTTCCACTCTTGGTACGGTTGGAGAAATCAATATACGTGATCGTCTGGACATACTCTGTCAGACATCCGTCCATACAAGTCATCCAGGAACAGGATGAACCGAAGGCACTATTCTGTAAACAGGATAGTCCTTGCATAACTCCATCTTCAATTTCCTTTGACACATATGATTTGCAACGCTTATGTCAATACAGAGTGGTTCTTTGGATAATAATCCAACCGGTATCTCCATATTAACAACGTTAAAATGGTCAAAACTTCGATAGTCTGTGATTTAACCATCGAATAAAAACAGGTTTGCAAACAACGATATTATTTCCAAATGGAAATTTATATCGATCAAACATCATTCAACATTTATCTCTTAATTTCATTAATTTACTTATCTCCTGTTTCCCTATATTCAATATTTCTTATCTTCTAAATTTGGAAAATATACATTACTAATAATGGAAAACATTTCCATTTCTTGTTTTCTATATCAGAAAACATTTCTGGTTTCTTATTTGGAAAACATTTCCGAAGCTTCTTCAATGGACTTAGACAGATGTTTGAACAAACCATCGCGATGCCAACTCAAACCATTTCCTTTACTGCCGAACATTAACTATTCCTTAGTTAAAAACGAAGCCAATCAAGTTGGGGTAGAACTACCTCTCAGACCTTAACTGAACAACATTTCTAACTTTGAAATAGGCAAAGTTCACTTTATATCCCTTTTACTGACTTCCTTACTTAACCCTCCTTCGAATAGCTATATTCGATTGACTCTTTCCACTTAACTCTATTCGATTTAATTCTAACTTTATTCACTTAACTCCTATCGAATAAACTATATTCGATAGCTCTTTTAATTCTATTTGAATACTATATATTTGATTAACTCCTTCATTCTATTCGAATAAACTATATTCGATTTACTCCTTTTACTTTCTATTCGAATAAACTATATTCGATTAACTCCTTTGCTTTCTATTCGAACAACTATATTCGATTAACTCTTTTAACTTTAACTCTAATCGATTAACTAACATCGATTAACTAACATTGATTAACTAACATCGATTAACTAACATCGATTTACTAACATCGATTAACTCCTTTTAACTTTAACTCTAATCGATTTACTAGCATCGATTAACTCCTTTTAACTTTAACTCTAATCGATTTACTAGCATCGATTAACTCCTTTTAACTTTAACTCTAATCGATTAACTCCTTTTACTTTAACTCTAATCGACTAACTAACATCGACTAACTAACATCGATTAACTAACATCGATTAACTCTTTTGTTCTATTCGAATAAACTATTCATTTATAAAGATTTACTTTTAGTAACAGTTCTTCACTTTACAAATGATTTCCCCTTTTATAAAACTCCATTCGTTTTAAAAACATTTTTCCCTTTTTATTTACTTTTGAAATATTTCCTTTTATAAAATCTGTTGATTTTATAAACTCCCTTTATTTCAATATACATTGAAATAATTCTTTTAACATCCCAGGGTCTTTATGATATTTACAATATCGAATAACAATGATCAACATCATTCCAACACACATAATCCATAACTGATTATATAACACATCATATATCACAATATATGAAAAACAGTAAAATAAATGTTGAGAAATCCAACTGGATTCCTCCAACCTGTTTCCTTGCATCACAGATGTTAAACAATATAGATAACATCACTTTCAGTTCTATATGATATATTCTGTTAAACAGAATCGATATAGAAATTCAACTAACTGACTAGCAGTTCAATCAAACAGTCAACATACAGTCAATCGGCCAATATCTAACAGTTCTAAAAATACAACATGAAATTATAAACTGTTCTGAGTTAGTGAGATTTACTCACCTCAGTTGCAGTTGCGATTCTCCTTTTTTTTCATATAAAATGAACAGACATTTACTTTCTTTCCCTGAAATTTCACTTAGCTCAGTTTTCGATCATGGTAGTTCAAAAATGTTGATTTCATCGCGGTGAATCCAGTGTAGTTTGTTTCGTCGAATTCTAGTCACAAACGAAATACTTATAGCTATTATAACCCCTACTACGAATTAAATTAAATTAATTAGATAAATTAATAAACTAGTTAATCACCCCTATAAACATCATTACCTCGTTAATCATTCTGCTCATCACGTTCTTGCCGACAGTTCACTGTATACTCCATCATTTCCATCAGAAACTTCGATTTCACCACATATATTTTCTCTTGAATCCATTTATATGAACATATCCACCCTCTTGGAAGCCAGGATGTACCGATCCCCTAGCACAAAAATGATGACCGTGCTTACCCCTCCCCACGTCTTCAAATGTATACAACACACATATCACTTACTGCCCCAACCTACCGGATCAACCTGGTTCCTGAATAAATCTAACCTGCTACTATAGAACAACTTTCGAAAATCGCAAAATGAACTCCACATCATCTTCACGTTCTTTTTCTTTTAATTCAAACATTGGGCTTACAGAAACAAACCCCGGCCCAATACCCTCCACGTACCACGTACCCTCTCCCAAATAGTATTTATCTCCTCCAAGTATCCTTCACGTCAGCTTTACTTTACCGAGGCAAACAAGAAATTTCCATCTCCTTCCTTTCTGTTTAAAACAACAGAATCCATTCTCATCGTCTTCCCTGACTAAGGAAAAGGGTCGCCACTCTATTATATATAACTTCCATAGTCGAATACATACATCTGCTCCTATATATGAACGTATACCTTGCTTCGGCGATACAGCACTTAGATGCTGTGTCCATCTGCGTTCCCTACGTACGAACTGCATTGGCATACATACGCAACCTATGACTAGTCTCAGTCGCCTTCTGTTACCCGTGCTACTGACCGGATCTGCTACCTTCAAGACTAATGCAGCTCTCGGTGGAGCTACTGCTGCTTCTTTGGTTGCCACGGAAACCCTTTTAACTCTTTTCCTCGTTTCTTTATATTGGGATCCAATTATATTTGCTTAAGAATTTACGGTTTTTATTTTAGTTTTCTTATGAGGATTTTTTTCCATGGTTTGTTTGCTGAAAGAAAAACGGCGGCGGATGGTTTTGAGTAGTGGAGAAATGAGATTAGGTTAGAATGTTAAGGATATTATATACTTTAGTTTATGATACACGTTGGTTTGTTTTGAACCATGGAGAACGGGTGGTTGAAGAAAGAGGAACGTGGCTTCTGTTTAGCCTTAGTAAATGAGTTAGGAATTTTTTTTTTTTAATCCATTATATTTACTTTAGAGTTTAAATGGTACCCTGCTTTACATAAAACTCTGTTCGTGTACAAGCCATTACGGACAAAATAAATATGCCATCGTAACGAGCAAAGTGTCACGATCCCAAAAATATATTAATACCGGTAGGTGGACTCATATTTTGAAACTTCAAAATGTTGAATACAGGGTGCGAAATACTCCAAATAAAAAGTCGTTTATTTAATTAATTAAAAATTACAGTAAAATTCTAAAAATTAATTTATCGTTATGTCTCAAAAGAACCTTGTCTATATTTAAACCCGATATTCAAATATATTGAAAAACCCTTTTATAACATAAATAAAGCGTTGCAAATTATAAAGGAATTTCACAGCGACTTTTCTAAAATTTGATTTGGACATACATCAAAATCTACACGACGAAATCCCAATTTTTCTCTTCCACTAGAAAGATATACTCCACCAGCTCCACGCGTTTCTTGTTTCACAGAAATCCGATTTAAAACGAATCCTGTACATTCAGTTGAAGTTCGAATCGCCAATTTACGAACTGCAGCGCCATTTCGAGCTCGTTTATAATTATATTATAACTCTACGTTCAAACTGTCGTTCAAATAATATATTCGTTATTCTAATTCAATTCTAAACTGAATTAAATATCACAGATGATCTGGTTCACACCATATCGTCATTTCAGCCAATTCTGCTTATTTCAGAATTAAATATATTATTTAATTTATTATTTTAAATTAAATATTCACCATTATTAAATTCCACGACCATTATATTCTCTAAACCACCATTTCAATAATTAAATTAATTACTTATAATACCTCTGCCAATGCGGGTCATTACAGTAGGGGTCAGGGCACGCTTACTAAGCTAATTATAAGAGGTTCATATGGGTGGAGGTATTCTGATGGCGTGTTCCAATGGAGTCATGTGCGTGCATGGGTCTGCCTTGCTTGGCAAAGTAAGTCGTTATAACACCAGTAAATAGGTCTGTGCCTGTAACAACCCGGAAAATACGAGCCAAGTTAAAAAATTTAAATTGGTTATTTCAATGCAATTTGAACTATTGAAATAGAGGATTTCAATAAAATAATGAATTAGAAATAGTGAGGCAGTTTGAAAATTTGAATTCAAACTTTGACTGACTGCACCGGGTGGAAAATATAACGGATTTTAGTGAAACCAAAAATTTTTAAATCTGTTTACGAATATCTTTTTAACGAATCTGAAAAATCGAAGTTTCATAGCGGGAATCAAAAGTTATGGCCAAATGAATTTTCCGAAAGGTCGCTATATAGAATATATAGCCCTTGAAATAGACATTTTGCAAACGACCTCGGAATTCGACGAAACCACTTTTGTTGGCTCCGGGATGTCAAACTATTGCTAGGTTTCAAATTTCATAATTTTTGAAGTTAGTATGTGAGCGTGGCAAAAGAAAATGTGTTTGGTCAATTTTTGTTAAATTGGATCGACAAGAAAATGGCCATTTTTCAAACGATCTCAGAATTCGACGAAACAAGTTTTGTTGGGACCGTAGCGTCAAAACATAGCTAGATTTATTTTTCGAATCAGTTTGTGGCCCTAGAAAATTGAAATGTACGTTCAAATTGAATATAAAATGTTTTATACTTTAATTTGAAAAATAACCGACTATAACAGTCGAATTGGCCAACGAAACATATCCCATTGTGTCCGGGATGGGAATATTTAGCTAGGGGTGACAGTCGTTGGGTTTGAATTGGTGTCCGTGTGGAGGAACAGTACTTTAAAATTTAATAAAACCCACAGGCCAATCAAAATTCTCCATTCATTAAAATAAAAAAAATCACAGAAACCCTCCCCCCCTTCGACATCGACGACGGATACGCTCCCCCCTTCCCTGGCGATTTCCGACCGCCTCAGCCATTATCAGCGCCCCCTCCAGTTGAATTTTTCGTTCATCTCTCCCTCCTCTATAAATCCATACCCGTTTCGCCACCAACCATCGCGCTACCACCGAGAACCACCTCTCCAAAGTTCGACGCTTCAAACCGCCGCCCCGCCTTGGTCCGACGACCGGACTGGCCGCGACCACCACCCCTGGACGCGCCTCACTCCCCTCGTCGACATCCAACTCCCTGATCGTCATCTAGGTCAGCGGATTTCACGATAAATCCATACCTAGTTTTGAACAATCGTGAAAGGTGAGACCATTATTATATTTGAACATTGAAAAATCATATCTTTGTGGTGTGTTAACGAAATTCGATGAAACAGGAAACATCGTGACTGCAAGGAGGCTCTCTACCACATAGAAGAGACCGCAGATTTTTCTGAGCCATCTACGATTTTTAGCACTTCGAAAACCAAGGTGAGAAATCTAAATCTAAATGAAATTGAATGGAAAATGTCATGTATAAATTATATAAGTGAAATATAAATTGTATATGTGTTGTATACCACATATACATGCGTAGTATAAGTTGTTTGAGCAAAGTAAGAATTATACATGCATTGTTTAAATGAGATGTGTGTTCGAATGGAAAATAATATATATATATATATATATATATACTCCCCTCGTCCACAAACCATGGACGATATTTATTGTTTGTGAATTGGTGTGAAAAATTGGGTGAATAATGCGAATGGTTGATAGAATTGTTTGTGGTTGATATTGTTTGGTTGTGGTTGAAAAATACCCATTGGTGATTGAAACAAATTTGAAATAATTGTGGAAATGAAAATAAAACATGCCGCCTGCGTGCGAACTAGATGCATGAAATCCCCATAGTAAAAAACCGCGAGGTTTTAAGGTAGAGCGAGGAGCCGTACTCGGGACGGTGCCGGTTTTAACTACCCTGCCGTTATGCTGCCGAAATTTTGAATAATATTCATGTGTTAGAATTATTTTCATATGTTGAAATTATTTTCATGCGTTGAAACTAAAGTCATGTGTTGAAATTATATCCATGTGTGGAAATGCTCATGTGTTGAGAAGTGATGTGTGAAAACTAAATTCATGTGTGAATGAATAAGGTGTTTAAACAATAAAAATCACATTTTTATAATATATATGAAGTATGTAAAATATTCGCCTTATACACAAATAGTTTCAACAATAAAAATTTCATCTTTCTTATATGAACAAACTATATAAAATATCCATGTGTGGAAATGCTCATGTGTAGAGAAGAGCGTGTGTTGAAAAGTTTCATGTGTTGAATAAGAAGATCGAACAATAAAAATTACATTTTTATTGAAATTATGAAGTGTTAAAGGCATTCATGTGTTGAATAAATATTTTAGATGATGAAAATACTATTTTTATCATATTTGTTATTTGCTAAAAATATGCTAGTGTGGAAATAAATATTTGTGAAGTGAATATTATTTTTAACATGTATGGGAACTAAATAAAATTGTCATGTGTTGAAATGTATTTTAGTTCGCCAAAAATATCATTTTTATTGAAATGTGAAGTGTTAAAAATAACCACTTGTTCAAATAAATATGCATGAGTTAAAATATTCATTAATTAGCTAATGATATGATTTTTGCCTATGTATGCAACATTAGAATGAATGGCGACTTTAAACCAAATTGAATCAAATTTGAAGTTGAATGGAAAATGATAAGTGATAAGAATTGCATATATGTGCATGCATATTTATTGAACAGGTTATAGCAAAGTGGCTAGAGAAGAGGAATCAAATTTTATGCCTGACAAATAGGTACACGTTTACTGTTTCGTTTGGGTGATGACTTTATGAGCCTATTGGCTAGCCGCTTGGCTTTTTATTTTTCTTTTTGAGATGAGACGCCCGTGTGGCTATTTGGGAATTTTCCCAGCCCCTCCCGTACAAAGGAGGTTATGGCGAAATTTTTCAAAATTTAAAGGCGTTAGTGAAATATTTGAAGTGAACGATATTGAAATCGTCGAATGAATTATATTTATATATATATATAAATATAAATAAAATTAAAACGAATCGTGGCCGTGCAGTTCATGTTTTGAAACCATGATTTCAAACGATTTTTGGGGAGATCCGACCATCGGATTTTCCCGAAACCGCAACCGTTGGATTCGCCTTGGAAATATCTTTCCAACGGCACCAACTTTGTAAAGATCCGACGGTTAGATTGTCTGGAATGTTTAATTCAAATCTGAAGAAAAACAGCACCAGAATCGATTATATTTATATATAAATATAAATATAACTAAAATAAATCAAATAACGACGCTGCAGTTCATAATTTGAAACCGTGATTTCAAACGACTAGTGTGGGAGATCCGACCATCGGATTTTCCCAAAACTGAAACCGTTGGATTCGTTTTGAGATGATCTTTCTAATGATATGAAATTTGTGAAGATCCAACGGTTAGATTTTCAGATATGTGTAAAACAAATTTAGTGAAAAACAGTGTCAGTGCCTCGGCACGACCTGAAATGTCGTTTAATTAAATATGGCCGTTTTTAAATAAATAAAAATGGCGATATATCGTTATAAAATATTATTGATGATATAGAATGGAAATAAACCAATTTTTCTTGGTTTGCTTGATATGTGATGGTTGAACGTATTTAACATGAATACTATACTAAAGAACTGAAATGTGAATGTTGAGTGATTTAACCATGTGAAAAATTGATTTGAAAATCTAAATATAGGTGGATTATTTGAAAAGGCCGAGTTTATTCTCATTTCAAATAATCGATCGATGGTGAGAAGTTGAAGAGTTGAAGACGGTTGAAGACGACGATCTTCACATTGGATGGATGGGCGCTACTGATGCTCATGATTGGAGTAGCTACCTTGAAGGAGCTTAAGTAGTAGCCGTCCGGACGTATTGTTGATTGTGCGGATAAGCGAGGAATTTGGTGCCTCCGGTTTCGTTCAGACCCAGAATGAACTTGTAAATGGACTGTGTGTCTGACATTGGATTTTGTTCTGTGCTGATTGATCTCTATTTAATATATATCTGTTTGGCGGCGGAGAATTTATTCTCTTGCTTAATTCCCTTCTCTGAGACGTACGAGCTCAGAGGTTATATATAGATAGAAATCAGTCGCATGGAGTGGATTGCCTATGTGGCACGCCTAAGTGGCATATGATCAAGGCTTTTGTTGCAAAGCAAAGTCTTGTGGTTGATGATCAAAGCATGGACTGTGTGACGTAGCTTTGTGTATAGCGTGGATTCGCGAGCCTTACACCTCGGTATGAGTCAAAAACTGGATAGTGACTGCAGGGAGAGCACGACGTTTCTTTCTAGCTAGGGTGGTGTTAGTGACCTACCAGCCCTGACATTATATATACTTTTCACCTGTGTGGTTGTTGGAATGCGAGGCGCCTCGGTTATAGGTCTGTAAGGACCGAGAAACGTGTGTTCAGGAATTTCCAATCCTCAAAATAAGAGAGGACCGGCCCTGAAGATCGAAGGATTGTTGTGTGCGGTCCTCGGACATTTGCTATAGTGTCTCGAACGAAGAGGAGCTTGCCTCTTGCCTCGACTCATGATGGAATCCGATTTCCAATACGAAATATGCGGATGTGATTGTATTACTAGTATGGTGACATAGTAGATGGTAGCTATGCCGCCTAGGATTGATATTTAAGATTAAATTCACTTTTGAAACTTATATGCACTAGTAATAATATCAAACACTTTTGTTTTATACATATGAAGCATTTTTGGCCATTATAAGGTAAAACTCTATCCTCCGGCTTGCGTTGCATTGTGTGATGGGACCTGAGTCTTATAATGGCTTCATTTTAATAAAAAGCATTGCGATGATTTAACCATTTACTTTATTTCATGCACTAGCACTCATTGGAATAAACCCGTTGCGCGAAAGTGGCGTGGTCCTTTGATTTGCCTTATTATTGTTGTTTAGTAAGTTAAGTAGATTTCTCATACCAGTCCCATGACTGACTCGTAGTTTGTTTCACCTTGCAAACTCGGGTGCCCTTATTTTCACACGGGCAGCCTAGTTACAGGTAGCTGACATATTTTGGGCATGGCACCGCAGTAGAGGTGCACTTTTGGCTTATGGCGAGGCTTGACTACATTGTGATGATTGTGACTTTTCCGCCATTATTGTATATGTATTATGATTCCGCCACAGGCGATATAGACTGATGTTTAGTTTATGCACTCTTTATGTATTATGATTCCGCCATTGGCGATGTTGACTGATTATGTATTATTATGCACTAAGTAGTATCCTGCACTGTGCTCTCTGATGTGGTGATATATATATGATTCCGCTGTCGTATTGTGTAAATTATTCTATTTCTTGTTTATGCTATTATCTGTACGCTGCTAATGATGATTAATGTGTTATATTCCAATGATTATCCTTAACACCATAGCACGGGGTTTTGGGATCGTCACAGCTGGTATCAGAGCTTTGGTTAACCTTAGTTCTGGAATTTAACACATCAAACACTTCGTCAGAATAGAATCAGTAGTATTCTAAGGCGAGTAGCTCATTAGAGATAGGACTAGTAATGTCCTAGAATGAGCTAAGCAGAATAGCAAAAACAATTTGATCAGTCCATCGTTATCTTTCCTTAAGTTCTTCTGCTTTACCATACAATAAAATTACCGTTTCTGTAGGCTGACTCTTTTCTTGCTTATACAGAACTTGAACAATGGCTACCCGAGCAGCCGCTGGTAGAGGAGGCCGAGCTGGCCGTGGCAGAGGTGAAGTCCCAGCTGAAGATGGACCCTTAATACAACCCCCGGCCGCTCAACAATTCGAGCTTGACCGCGTGGCTAAAAGGTACAAGAACCTAGGAGGCAAAACCTTCTCTGGAACGGGCACTGTAATTGAGGCCTTAGCATGGCTAAAAACATGCGAGAAGATGCTTGGAGGCCTGAGGCTGAGCGATCAAGATAAAGCTTTCATGGGTGCCTGGCTTATGCAGGAAGAAGCCGAATTATGGTGGGAAGCTCTCACCGCAAGGAACAGAAATGCTGGTAGGACCTGGGACGAATTCAAAGAATTATTCAAAGAGAAGTATGTCCTAGAGCAAGCCCTAGAGCGCATGCACGACGAATTCGCAAACCTCCAGCAGGGGGATCTCTCAGTGCAAGATTATCTGAATAATTAGCCCGCTATGCTCTCGAACTTGTCGCCACCGCAAAGTCCAAGAACAAGAGGTTCATCCTCGGGCTGAAGCGAAAGTACCAGGATAGGGCAATGGCCCACATCAAACTGGGGTTTAATGAATTAGTGGAGATGGCGTGCAACTATGAAGACCTGGATCAAAGGCACCTGGATCAGGATCGTGCTAAAAACCAAGCCGGGAATAAATGCAAGCCTGCTGCGAATCAAGGTGAGTCAAGCCAAGCGGCATCCTCGAATCCACAGACCAGTAGGCTGCCAAGAGGAAACTGCTATAACTGTGGCAAGGTGGGGCACTACTCAAATGTTTGCACAACCCCGAAACGGCAGAAGACCAATTCTCAAGGTTCAAGCCAAGGCTCTCAGAACCTTCGCTCGTGCTTTAACTGCCGCAAGACAGATCATCTTGTCAGAGACTGTCCTTTTCTTATGAAGGCCGCAATAGCTCACGTATATGACGGGTCGAACCCGCCAACTGCTTCCGATGGAGCAGGTAAACTCGATGTTTTGGGAGGTACCCTTACAATTAAAAATATTCCTGTTTCTGTATTATTTGACACGGGTGCATCACATAGTTTTATTGCTAGTAACACAGTTCACAAATTAAAGTTAAAACAGAGAAATCTCAAAGATTCGGTTAAAGTTCATAATCCGATAGGGGGTTCCATTATTCTCAGTTCATGTTGTAGAGTGCCAATCTCTTATTCTTCCTACAATTTTTCTTTTGATTTGATCACCATGGATTTTCCCGAATTCGACATTATTCTCGAGCTAGATTGGTTAACGAAATACGATGCTGAAGTAAAGTATGCAGAAAGGATAGTAAAAATTCGAATGAAGCTTGGATATATTACTGTACTATGCCATGGTTCGAATCCAGATAGAAAAGAATTTTGGTCTGCGTTAGAAGTTATCCCCACTTCCTTAGAAAAGATTCCTGTTGTTAGAAACTATGCGGATGTGTTTGAAGAAGTCGAAAACATACCTCCGCAAACAGAAATAGAATTCAAAATCGATCTAATTCCCAATGCCAGACCAGTGGTTCATCCAATTATAAGAATGACTCCAAAGGAAAAAGAAGAATTAGGCGATCAAACTCGCCAACTACTATGGAAGGGTCTGATCAGACCTAGCTTTTCTAGTTGGGGTGCAGCTGTAGTGTTTGTCCCAAAGCCAGACGGTACTCTTCGATTGTGTGTAGATTACCGAGACCTCAACAAACAGACGCTCAAAAACAAATACCCATTACCCCGCATCGATGATCTGCTAGACCAATTAAATGGGGCAAGAGTATTTTCCAGAATGGACCTAGCTATAGGTTTCCATCAATTGAGAATTGCAGAAGAGTGTGTTCCTTTGACAACTTTCAGAGGTCCAGACATATTTTATGAATGGTTAGTAATGTCGTTCGGCCTATGCAATGCTCCAGCATACTTCGTCGATCTAATGAATAGAGTGTTCAGGGGAGTTCTGAATAAATTTGTCCTCGTATTCATCGATGATATTTTAATCTACTCCAAATCAAAACCCAAGCATGAAAGACATTTAGAACAAGTATTGGAGATTCTAAGAAAGAACGTCTTCAAAGCCAAATTCTCTAAGTGTGTCTTCTGGCAAGAAGAAGTGAAGTTCCTTGGCCATGTCGTGTCAAAGTAAGGTATTTCTGTAGATCCGAGCAAAATTACAGCAATTCAAGACTGGAAACAGCCTACCACACCCACAGAGGTTAGAAGTTTTATGGGGTTGGCTAGTTATTATTGAAAGTTCGTTAAGGATTTTTCGAAGATATCCGGTCCATTAACGAAGCTTACAAAGAAGCATGAGAAGTTTAAATGGACTTCCAACTGTGAAGAAGCTTTCCAGGAATTGAAATCGAAACTGACAACTGCTCCAGTGTTAACCATTATCGATGGCAATCAGGATTTGACGGTTTGGACAGATGCTTCTATTAGAGGTCTTGGTGTAGTGTTAATGCAAAGAGGCCAAGTAGTCGCTTATGCAAGCCGCCAGCTAAAACCGCATGAGAAGAATTATGTAACTCATGATCTTGAGTTGTTAGCTATCGTTTTTGCTTTGAAAATCTGGAGGCATTACTTGCTGGGTGAGAAATTCGAACTATTTACCGACCATCAATCACTAAAGTATTTGTTCACCCATGAAGATCTGAATTTGAGACAGCAACGTTGGCTAGAATTTCTTGCCGCGTATGATCTGGATATTCTGTATACGCTAGGAAAGGCTAATGTAGTAGCTGATGCACTTAGTAGAAAGAATGAAATCATCGCTAGCGTAACTGTTGCATCTTCGTTGATTGATAAGATTTCAGTCCGTCAAAAAGACGATGAACTTATTCAGAGAATCAGTCAGAGGATCAAGGAAGCTGAAACTACAAGTTTCCGTATTGACGATAAGGGGGTTCTCAGATTAAATGACAGGATTTGCATCCCGAATATTCCAGAGCTTCGAAGAGAAGTCATGGACGAGTGCCATAAGTCGAAACTTAGTATCCATCCCGGTGTGAGCAAAATGTATAATGATATTAAGCGCACCTTCTGGTGGAGGGCAATGAAGAGGGATATTTCTTTGTATGTTAGCAGATGCCCTACTTGTCAATTAGTCAAGAGCGACCAACAAAAGCTAGCAGGATTGTTGCAACCGTTGGAAGTCCCAGGTTGGAAATGGGAACAGATTTCCATGGATTTCATAGATGGTTTGCCCCGAACCAAGAAAGCTAATGACAGTATTTGGGTAATCGTAGATCGCTTCACGAAGACAGCCCATTTCATACCTGTCAGATCCAATAGAACCGCTCAAAGTCTAGCATAGATATATTTTAAAGAAATTGTTAAGCTACATGGAATTCGCATCAGCATAGTCAGTGATAGAGACCCAATTTTTGCTAGCAAATTCTGGGAGGCATTCCAGACAGAATTGGGAACCAAACTGAATATGAGCACCGCTTATCACCCTCAGACGGATGGCCAAACTGAGCGGGTGAATAGAATTCTAGAAGATTTACTGTGGGCTTGTATTATTGATTTTGGCGGGTCATGGGAAGATCACTTGCATTTGGCAGAATTTTCATATAACAATAGCTATCAAGCAAGTTTGGGAATGTCGCCATTTGAAGCATTATACGGTAAACCGTGCATATCTCCAGCATGTTAGGTAGAACCTGGCAACAGACTTGTGTTAGGGCCCGATATGATTCGAGAAGCATCGGATAAAGTCGATTTCATCAAGAAGAGATTGAAAACCGCACAAAGCCGACAGAAAAGTTATGCAGATTCCAGAAGAAGAGATTTGACATTTGCTGTAGGTGATCATGTGTATTTGAAAGTTTCTCCGATGAGGGGAGTAATCAGATTTGGTAAAACTGGGAAGTTGGCACCGAGATTTATTGGTCCCTTTCCTATACTAGAACGAATTGGAACTCTTGCTTATAGGGTCCAATTACCTAATTGGTTACTTGGAGTGCATGATGTGTTTCACGTATCTCAACTTAGAAGACATGTGCATGATCCGGATCTTGTTGTAGAAGAAGCAGCGCAACAAGACTTGGAAATAACTCCAGAGTTAGTAGTCAGAAGAGAACCATTAAAGATTGTTGGCAAAGAAACTAAGGAGCTAAGGAGCAAAAAGGTTCATTTAGTTAAAGTGCAGTGGAGTAGTGATCCTAGAGACTGTACTTGGGAGACTGAGGAAAGCATTAAGCAAGCTTACCCCAAATGCAGAGTGGACATCTCTGACTAACTCCGGTGCAAGGTACCTTTACAATACTTTGCATTTACATTTTGTTTCCTACTTTACTGTTGTTTCCTTTTCGGGGACGAAAAGTTTTAAGTGGTGGAGATTGTAACAACCCGGAAAATACGAGCCAATTTAAAATTTTTAAATTGGTTATTTCTATGCAATTTGAACTATTGAAATAGAGGATTTCAATAAAATAATGAATTAGAAATAGTGAGGCAGTTTTAAAATTTGAATTCAAACTTTGACTGACTGCACCGGGTGGAAAATATAACGGATTTTAGTGAAACCAAAAATATTTAAATCTGTTTATGAATATCTTTTTAATGAATCTGAAAAATCGAAGTTTCATAGCGGGAATCAAAAGTTATGGCCAAATGAATTTTCAGGAAGGTCGCTATATAGAATATATAGCCCTTGAAAATAGACATTTTGCAAACGACCTCAGAATTCGACGAAACCAATTTCGTTGGGTCTGGGATGTCAAACTATTGCTAGGTTAAAAATTCAAAATTTTTGAAGCTAGTATGTGAGCGTGGCAAAAGAAAATGTGTTTGGTCAATTTCTGTTAAATTGGATCGACAAGAAAATGGCCATTTTTCAAATGATCTCAGAATTCGACGAAACTAGTTTTGTTAGGACCGTAGCGTCAAAACATAGCTAGATTTATTTTCCTGGAATTTTTTGAATCAGTTTGTGGCCCTGGAAAATTGAAATGTACGTTCGAATTGAATATAAAATGTTTTATACTTTAATTTGAAAAATAACTGACTGTAACAGTCGAATTGGCCAACGAAACATATCCCATTGTGTCCGGGATGGGGGGTATTTAGCTAGGGGCGACAGTCGTTGGGTTTGAATTGGTGTCCGTGTGGAGGAACAGTACTTTAAAATTTAATAAAACCCACGGGCCAATCAAAATTCTCCATTCATTAAAATAAATAAATAAATCACAGAAAACATTGCCCCCCCTTCGACATCGACGACGGATACGCTCCCCCCTTCCCTTGCGATTTCCGACCGCCTCAGCCATTATCAGCGCCCCCTCCAGTTGAATTTTCCGTTCATCTCTCCCTCCTCTATAAATCCATACCCGTTTCGCCACCAACCATCGCGCTACCACCGAGAACCACCTCTCCAAAGTTCGACGCTTCAAACCGCCGCCCCGCCTTGGTCCGACGACCGGACTGGCCGCGACCACCACCCCTGGACGCGCCTCACTCCCCTCGTCGACGTCCAACTCCCTGATCGTCATCTAGGTCAGCGGATTTCGCGATAAATCCATACCTAGTTTTGAAAAATCGTGAAAGGCGAGACCTTTATTATATTTGAACTTTGAAAAATCATATCTTTATGGTGTGTTAACGAAATTCGTTGAAATAGGAAACATCATAACCGCAAGGAGGCTCTCTACCACATAGAAGAGACCGCGGATTTTTCTGAGCCATCTACGATTTTTAGCACTTCGAAAACCAAGGTGAGAAATCTAAATCTAAATGAAATTGAATGGAAAATGTCATGTATAAATTATACAAGCGAAATATAAATTATATACGTGTTGTATACCACATATACATGTGTAGTATAAGTTGTTTGAGCGAAATATGAATTATACATGCATTGTTTAAATGATATGTATGTTTGAATGGAAAATAATATATATATATATACTCCCCTCGTCCACAAACCATGGACGATATTTATTGTTTGTGAATTGGTGTGAAAAATTGGGTGAATAATGCGAATGGTTGATAGAATTGTTTGTGGTTGATATTGTTTGGTTGTGGTTGAAAAATACCCATTGGTGATTGAAACAAATTTGAAATAATTATGGAAATGAAAATAAAACATGCCGCCTGCGTGCGAACTAGATGCATGAAATCCCCATTGTCAAAAACCGCGAGGTTTTAAGGTAGAGCGAGGAGCCGTACTCGGGACGGAGCTGGTTTTAACTACCCTGCCGTTATGCTGCCGAAATTTTGAATAATATTCATGTGTTAGAATTATTTTCATATGTTGAAATTATTTTCATGCGTTGAAACTAAAGTCATGTGTTGAAACTATATCCATGTGTGGAAATGCTCATGTGTTGAGAAGTGATGTGTGAAAACTAAATTCATGTGTGAATGAATAAGGTGTTTAAACAATAAAAATCACATTTTTATAATATATATGAAGTATGTAAAATATTCGCCTTATATACAAATAGTTTCAACAATAAAAATTTCATCTTTCTTATATGAACAAACTATATAAAATATCCATGTGTGGAAATGCTCATGTGTAGAGAAGAGCGTGTGTTGAAAAGTTTCATGTGTTGAATAAGAAGATCGAATAATAAAAATTACATTTTTATTGAAATTATGAGGTGTTAAAGGCATTCATGTGTTGAATAAATATTTTAGATGATGAAAATACTATTTTTATCATATTTGTTATTTGCTAAAAATATGCTAGTGTGGAAATAAATATTTGTGAAGTGAATATTATTTTTAACATGTATGGGAACTAAATAAAATAGTCATGTGTTGAAATGTATTTTAGTTCGCCAAAAATATCATTTTTATTGAAATGTGAAGTGTTAAAAATAACCACTTGTTCAAATAAATATGCATGAGTTGAAATATTCATTAATTAGCTAATGATATGATTTTTGCCTATGTATGCAACATTAGAATGAATTGCGACTTTAAACCAAATTGAATCAAATTTGAAGTTGAATGGAAAATGATAAGTGATAAGAATTGCATATATGTGCATGCATATTTATTGAACAGGTTATAGCAAAGTGGCTAGAGAAGAGGAATAAAATTTTGTGCCCGACAAATAGGTACACGTTTACTGTTTCGTTTGGGTGATGAATTTATGAGCCTATTGGCTTTTTCTTTTTCTTTTTGAGATGAGACGCCCGTGTGGCTATTTGGGAATTTTCCCAGCCCCTCCCGTACAAAGGAGGTTATGGCGAAATTTTCCAATATTTAAAGGCGTTAGTGAAATATTTGAAGTGAAAACGATATTGAAATCGTCGAATGAATTATATTTATATTTATATATATAAAAATATAAATAAAATTAAAACGAATCATGGCCGTGCAGTTCGTGTTTTGAAACCGTGATTTCAAACGATTAGAGCGGGAGATCCGACCATCGGATTTTCCCGAAACTGCAACCGTTGGGTTCGCCTTGGAAATATCTTTCCAACGACACCAACTTTGTAAAGATCCGACGGTTGGATTGTCCGGAATGTTTAATTCAAATCTGAAGAAAAACAGCGCCAGAATCGATTATATTTATATATAAATATAAATATAATTAAAATAAATCGAATAACGATGCTACAGTTCGTGATTTGAAACCATGATTTCAAACGACTAGTGTGGGAGATCCGACCGTCGGATTTTCCCAAAACTGAAACCGTTGGATTCGTTTTGAGATGATCTTTCTAATGATATAAAATTTGTGAAGATCCAACGGTTAGATTTTCAGATATGTGTAAAACAAATTTAGTGAAAAACAGCGCCAGTGCCTCGGCACGACCTGAAATGTCGTTTAATTAAATATAGCTGTTTTTCAATAAATAAAAATGGCGATATATCGTTACAAAATATTATTGACGATATAAAATGGAAATAAACCGATTTTGCTTGGTTTGCTTGATATGTGATGGTTGAATGTATTTAACATGAATACTATACTAAAGAACTGAAATGTGAATGTTGAGTGATTTAACCATGTGAAAAATTGATTTGAAAATGTAAATATACGTGGATTATTTGAAAAGGCCGAGTTTATTCTCATTTCAAATAATCGATCGACGGTGAGAAGTCGAAGAGTTGAAGACGGTTGAAGACCGACGATCTTCACATTGGATGGATGGGCGCTACTGATGCTTATGATTGGAGTAGCTATCTTGAAGGAGCTGAAGTAGTAGCCGTCCGGACGTATTGTTGATTGTGCGGATAAGCGAGGAATTTGGTGCCTCCGGTTTCGTTCAGACCCAGAACGAACTTGTAAATGGACTGTGTGTCTGACATTGGATTTTGTTCTGTGCTGATTGATCTCTATTTAATATATATCTGTTTGGCGGCGGAGAATTTATTCTCTTGCTTAACGCTCTTCTCTGAGACGTACGAGCTCAGAGGTTATATATATATATAGAAATCAGTCGCATGGAGTGGATTGCCTGTGTGGCACGCCTAAGTGGCATATGATCAAGGCTTCTGTTGAAAAGAAAAGTCTTGTGGTTGATGATCAAAGCATGGTCTGTGTGATGTAGCTTTGTGTATAGCGTGGATTCGCGAGCCTCAAACCTCGGTATGAGTCAAAAACGGGATAGTGACTGCAGGGAGAGCACGACGTTTCTTTCTAGCTAGGGTGGTGTCAGTGACCTACCAGCCCTGACATTATATATACTTTTCACCTGTGTGGTTGTTGGAATGCGAGGCGCCTCAATTATAGGTCTGTAAGGACCGGGAAACATGTGTTCAGGAATTTCCAATCCTCAAAAGTAAGAGAGGACCGGCCCTGAAGATCCAAGGATTGCTGTGTGCGGTCCTGGGACATTTGCTAGAGTGTCTCGAACGGAGAGGAGCTTGCCCCTTGCCTCGACTCATGATGGAATCCAATTTCCAATACGAAATATGCGGATGTGGTTGTATTACTAGTATGGTGACATAGTATATGGTAGCTATGCCGCCTAGGATTGATATTTATGATTAAATTCGCTTTTGAAATTTATATGCACTAGTAATAATATCAAACACTTTTGTTTTATACGTATGAAGCATTTTTGGCCATTATAAGGTAAAACTCTATCCTCCGGCTTGCATTGCATTGTGTGATGGGACCTGAGTCTTATATTGGCTTCATTTTAATAAAAAGCATTGCGATGATTTAACCATTTACTTTATTTCATGCACTAGCACTCATTGGAGTAAACCCGTTCCGCGAAAGTGGCGTGGTCCTTTGATTTGCCTTATTATTGTTTTTTAGTAAGTTAAGTAGATTTCTCATACCAGTCCCATGACTGACTCGTAGTTTGTTTCACCTTGCAAACTCGGGTGCCCTTATTTTCACATGGGCAGCCTAGTTACAGTTAGCTGACATATTTTGGGCATCGCACCGCAGTAGAGGTGCACTTTTGGCTTATGGAAAGGCTTGACTACATTGTGATGATTGTGACTTTTCTGCCATTATTGTATATGTATTATGATTCCGCCACAGGCGATGTAGACTGATGTTTAGTTTATTCACACTTTATGTATTATGATTCCGCCATTGGCGATGTTGACTGATTATGTATTATTATGCACTAAGTAGTATCCTGCATTATGCTCTCTGATGTGGTGATATATATATATGATTCCACTGTCATATTGTGTAAATTATTCTATTTCTTGTTTATGCTATTATCTGTACGCTGCTAATGATGATTAATGTGTTATATTCCAATGATTATCCTTAACACCGTAGCACGGGGTTTTGGGATCGTCACAGTGCCCTTCTGGGGGTTGCCACTTTAGTAAGTGATACATCCAACTGTGGGGTTGGCACAGGGTATTTATGGGATAGGGGGTCGATCGATTAGGAGTAGTAATTAAGGTACATCTAGTCCTGCTTATGTAGGTGCGTGTAGTTTCTGGTTGGGGTAACACCCATTAATTCTGTTTAGGTACCTGTTATTACTGTTTGGGGTAAAACCCAATACTAGAAGTACACCTAAGTTTACCATTATGTTTTTGTTGGGATCATATCTGTTATACTTGTACTGGTGCAGAGAAAAGTATTTGAGAAGTGTAATCTGTTCAGTTCATTCTGCTTATCTTGTTCATACCTGCTATATGATATTGTTATCTCTCATCTAGTTTATATTCTGTCATGAAGATTTTACTTATTTGTATGCTAAAAGTAACTGGACTCACCAGACTTTATGTCTAACCCGTTTTGTTTCCTTTCTCTCTCTTCCTTTCCCCACAGGTTCTCAGGGTGGGAACGCTCAGGCTCGACTAAGACTCTCTCTTTTGTTTTTGCTTGGATTTGGATTTGCTTAGATGAACCGCTTTGACTATCTATCTACTTGTTTATGGCTACTTTTGGGGACTATGGCTTTTCACTTCTGTACTCTGATGGTTTTTAACGCAAGACAGATGTTTTTATTTGATGTATCTTATTCCAAAGTTTTAGTCTAATGTTGTAACTGGATTTGAGACCACGTTGTTTTCTGTTGGAAAATAAAGTTTTAAATTTCCGCTGCTATTTTATATATCTTTTTTGTGATATTCTGGTTCCATTTACCCATAGTGCTTCACGAAACTTAATGCATTCTAATAAAGAGTGACATTAACGGACGGGGGGTGTCACATTAAATATCCCTTTTCCTTTTATTTTCAACATGTCTGGGGAACTGAATATTCTCGAGGACGTTCAGATACCGGCTTGGTTCCATAGATATCTCCAGGTTACTGCACCTGTCGGAGGCTAAGCAAATGCCCCTGCCCCAGGTGCAGCCGATGTTCCTACTCCTCCGCGAGCGCATAATTTCTCTAAGTTATGCAAGGATTTATTTGCTATGGGAGGGAAGCCGTTCCGCGGAACTGAGAGCTTTATGGAAGCACGAAATTGGCTAAAAGAGAGGCAGGATTTGTTTTGGATTTTTGAGGTTGACGACCGTAGGAAGATTCAATTGGCCGCTTGGCAACTGAAGGATGAGGCTTCATTCTGGTGGAAAGTGACGCAAGCAGGGCATCCAGTTGAGACTTGGGACAATTTCCGATAGAGATTCGAGATGAAGTTTCTTTCTCAGGTAGAAGAGAGTAAGCAAATGGAAAGGTTTCTGGCACTTAAGCAAGAAAGCATGTCCGTTAAATAATATGTCAATAAGTTTAATCAATTAGCAAGGTTTGGGCTAGAATTGGTGAATACCCCGCACAAGAAAGCTTTGAGGTTCGCGAGAGGATTGAATGAACCTCTCGAAGGATTGGCATTTCTCATATTCTGATGGGGGCTGCTTTTGAGAGGTTGGTTGATATGGCATTGATGAACGAAGATGGTAAGGATGAGAAAAAGGAGGCTAAGACTGAAGAGACACAAAACAAGAAAGTGTGGCCCAAGAAAGAACAACAACAACAAAAGAAAGGCAGAAAGAACGACAAAGCTCAAGGCAAGAAGAAATGTCATGGTTGTGGGAACGTGGGTCATTTGGTCAAAGATTGCCGAAAAAGGAAGAATGCTTGTTTCCACTATGGTGAGGTCGGACACTATTCTAGGGAGTTTCCGAAGAAGCAAGGACAGGGCCAAAGCATAGGATCTTCTGGAGGGAAAGTGGATTCTCTCGAGGCCAGTGTACCGGATAGAGGTAGGAAAGTTTCTGTTGAAAGTTTGATTTCTCTTTTGTTAGGACTCTTTTTGATTCTGGAGCTTTGCATTCTTTTATATCCGATTCTTTGGTTGAGTCTCTACACCTTAGTACTAGTATGGTTTCGATTCCATTGTTGTCACGAACCCCATTAGGGGCACGACTCATCTCTCTATGATTTGTCGAGGTTTGAGGATATCTGTGTTGGGCATCGAGTTTGACTGCAATGCATATGTGATTCGTTTTATAGGCTATGGTTTGATTCTAGGGATGGATTGGCTAACCATGAATGGTTCTATCCTAGACTGTAAGAGAAGGGTCGTTAGACTTTTGACTTACCGAGGAAGGACTCTCGAGATTTCTTATGGCCTGAGGGGGTCTGACATGCTTAGTTTCCTAGAACACTTGATGCTTCTATCGATGATTTGCGATCGGTACCGGTAGTCTGCGAGTATTCAAATGTTTTTTAGGAGGTAAGTGGGATTACCTACGAGGCGTGAAATTGATTTCAGAATATACTTGGTGGATAATGCAAAGCCTGTCACATTGCATGTGTGCTACATGACTCCTAGGGAAAGGAGGGAGCTCAGCAAGCAAGTAGGTGAGTTACTTGAGAAGGGGTTTATTAGGTGACGCATATCGGAATGAGGTGCTCTAGTTGTCTTTACAACAAAGGCGGATGGCTCGCTTCGCTTATGTGTGGATTATAGGGAGTTGAATAAGCTCACTAAGAAGAATAGACACCGACTTCCGAGGGTTGATGATCTGTTTGACCAGCTTGTTGGTGCATTTGTTTTCTCTCAGCTAGACTTGGCCACGGGGTTTCATCAGCTGAGGGTGGCCTAGGACAGTATAGACAAGACCGCTTTCATAACTCCAAATGGTATCTTCGAGTGGCTAGTCATGCCTTTTGGGTTGACGAATGTACTCGCGTATTTTGTGGATTTGATGAGTAGGGTGTTCCTGGAGTTTCTGAATAAGTTCATTGTGGTCTTTGTGGATGACATTCTGATCTTCTCGAAGAGCGAGGAAGAGCACGTCCTACATTTAGGGGAGGTTTTGAAGACTCTCCGAACGCACCAGCTTAAGAAGAAATTCTCCAAATGTCATTTTTGGAGAATGGAAGTGAGATTTGTAGGGCATGTGGTATCCAAGATGGGATAGCAGTGAAACCCACGAAAGTAGTTGCAGTTCAGGATTGGAAGGTTCTAAATAATGCAACAGAGGTGAGGAGTTTTCTTGGTTTATCGTGCTATTATAGGAAGTTTATTAAGGACTTCACGAAAATATCAACCCCACTCACTAGACTGACGAAGAAGAAACTGACGTTTTCTTTGGATATTGACTGTGTGGATGCTTTTTAGCGATTGAAGAGGGCTCTGACAACAGCCCCAGTTTTGACTTTGCATGATGGGAACAAAGTGTTCATAGTGTACACTGATGCATGTGGTACGGAGCTTGGTGTCGTCCTGATGCAAGAAGGAAGGGTAGTATGTTACGGTGGTAGACAATTAAGAGTTCACAAGAAGAACTACCCTACCCATGATTTAGAGTTGGCTGCTATAGTATTCATGCTTAAGACTTGGTGGCATTATCTGCTTGGAGAGAGGTTCGAGTTATACACAGACCATAAGTTGCTCAAGTATCTATTATTGCAAAGGGATTTCAATTTGAGACAACAGAGATGGATGGAGTTCCTAGCATCCTATGATTTGAGATTGCTTTATACCCTTGGCAAGGGTAATGTGGTGGCGGACGCATTGAGTAGGCGGAGGATGACTTTGAGTCCTCTATTCGTAGAGAGGCAGAACTTGGAGTACATATCGACCTTCGACTTTAGGCCATCTACGGTTCTTATACCTGGTTTGTTGGCATCCTTAGAGGTGCGACCAAATTTTATGGATCATACTGGATCTTCGCAGCGAGAGGACCCACAGATAACAGACATCTTGGATAGGATCAGTGGATGGGAGAATTACAGTCACCTTAGTAGATATTCCATGGATGATAGAGGGTGGTTGCGACCTGATAGAAGGCTTTGTGTTCCCCGAGTTGTGAGTCTGTTGAAGATAGACCTTGAGGGAGCCCATCATTCTAGGATGACTATCCATCCGGGCGGTGATAAGATGTATAGAGATACGAAGAGGGTTTTCTTTAGGGCTAGGATGGAGAAAGATGCAGGGGAGTTTGTCTCTTGATGTTTAGTTTTCCAGCAAGTCAAAGCTAAGCAAAAGAAGCCCAACGGTTTACTTCATCCTTTGGAGGTCCCACAGTGGAAGTGGGAGAGCGTCTTTATGGATTTCATAGATGGTTTGCCTAGATCGAGGAAGGACAACACCGGTATCTGGGTTATAGTAGACAAGCTTACCAAGAGCGCTCATTTCATTCCTGTTAAGAGTAAGAGAACAGCAACATGGTTGGCATCAGTCTATCTTCGTAAGATAGTCCGTCTACATGGAGTACCTTCTAGCATAGTGAGTGATCGTGACCCCATCTTCACTAGTGAGTTCTGGAAGAGCCTACAAGAGGAATTAGGTACACAGTTATGTTTCAACACTGTATATCACCCTCAGACCGATTTGCAGACTAAGAGGGTGAATAGAGTTCTGGAGGATCTTTTAAGGCTGTGTATCCTAGAATTCGGAGGGACTTGGGAGGAGCATCTTCCATTGGTTGAGTTCGCTTACAACAACAGTTATTGGGCTAATATTGGCATGGCACCCTTCGAAGCATTATACGGATGACCTTGTAGATCACCTACTTGTTGGTGGGAGTCTACAGATAGGCTTCTACTTGGACCTAGAAATAATTAGAGAAACCTCAGAAAAGATTGATCTTATCTGCAGAGGCATGAAGATAACTCAGGACAGGCAGAAGTCATGCGCATATAAAAGAAGGACCGACATTGAGTTTGAGGTCGGAGACATGGTTTTCATCAAAGTATTACATCTGAGGAATGTGGTTCGCTTTTGATCTGTAGGGAAACCGTCGCCAAGGTTTGTAGGGACATTTCCCATAGTGGAAAGGATAGGTCAAATGGCCTATAGGGTGAAGCTACCAAAGAGATTGGTGGGTGTCCATGATGTTTTCCATGTCTCTCGTTTGCTGAAATGTCTGCACGATACCGCAGAAGTAGTTGAGCCGAGCATGCTTGAGGAAGTAGATGTAGAACGGTAGGCAACAGTTAGACGAGTTCCTACCCGTATTATTAGATCAGAGGTTAAGAAGCTTCGCAACCAAGATGTCAAGTTGATGAAAGTTCAATGGGGAGACGACCACGAAGATGCAACTTAGGAGACTGAAGGCAAGATTCGCGCTTCGTACCCTTTTCTTTTCAAGGGTATGTTCTTAACGTCTTTTTGCAAGCTTTTATTCCTACTTTCTTCTGTAATTTGAGTATATCCTACCGACCGAATCTTCGACCTTTAGGTAGAAACCCAATGGATGTAAACATGTGTTTGAAACATATTATTCTTGATGGATGCAAGTTTTTGCTAGTGGTTTCTCGTGGATGCATATACACACACGACATTAGATCGGCTCAATCACTTACATATTGCATAATGATGTGTGTGGATTTTAAATTTTATGGATTGAAATTGGTGCATCATCATATGGATGTATGGTTGTGCACATATATAGAGTTTACACGATATACTAGGACTATTTGCATATATGTTGGATTCGTGGCACTAACTTATACATTGCATTAAGGAGGTCGACTGAATCGGTAGACTACCTGATTTTTCGCATTTAGCATAGGGACATATACACACACCTTTGCGTATGTTCGTACAAGCATTATAATTCTTTTAAGGACAATGGATGCCTGTGATTGATGGATGAGTAGATGGTTGGTGGATGTTAGGATATACATTCTTCATAACTTGGAGATTTCGGGGAACGAAATCCTTTAAGTAAGGCGGAATGTAACACCCCGTTATTTTAAAGAACACTATAACGATAAAGTAAAGAATACTTAATTAAATAGTGGGAATTAAGTAAAAAGAACTACACCATTGCATTCGTCTCGAAATTCTGCTTAAGATAAACTCCATGTTTGTGTAAAATAGACATCCTATGAGAAAGTTATTAATCTTAGAAGTTTGTATACGTATAAGAGAGTTATATATATATATACAAACCAGGTCAGAATATTCAAAAAAATTCAAAACAGCGAATCGGGGAAAATAGGAGGGAATCGACCCTTTGGGGGTCGACCCTAGACCCGGTTGGGTCGACCCAACGTAGATCAGGGCTAATTCTTTTGGTTGAACGTGGACTTGTTTTGTGGCTTGGTTCGTTGGCAGTAGGCTATAAATAGGACCTCATTTCTATTGTTTTTACACATAAAAAACAATGGAGACAACAGGATGCTGCCCCAGCTTGGATTGAACTAGCCTATTTTCTTCTACAACAACTTATATGCATTTAAGAATTTCTTCTACAGCTTCGGCCTATTGTTCTCTATTCTTTAGATCCAATCTTAGTGAGTGCACGTTATTTTTAGATATAAACATTTAACAAGTAATCCTGACATGTTTATATATCTGGATCTAAACCTATGCCTGTTTAGAATCTGATTCATACCTAAAACAGATCTGCCATTACATGTATTCCTCTATACACCTGATTTACTGTTTAGTTAGTATGTGCCTATTTCTGATATGCCTATTTCTGTTATCGTATGCCTATTCTGTTATTATGCCTATTTCTGTTCTCTTCTCTCCCTCTTTCACTTTTTTATTTTTATAAAGCGCAGGCTACCTTCGAGCCTAGGCCTATCGCTGAAATATGCAAACAAACGAAACTGGGAATGGTTGGGAAAGATAAATTGGGGCATATCTTGTATTATGAATCATAACTGGGATTTGGGGGCATAACTTATACTGTGATGTATGAATAAAATTTGGGGCATATCTTGTACGAAAAATTATGACTTAATGGTTGGGGCATGTAAATCCGTAGGCTTCATTTATAGATTAAGTGAAACATGTAATGAAACTATAAACAACATGTGAAACTTTTTTAGATCTGTGGGGGTTATATGAACCTATTAACTTGTAATACTTATCCTGTTTAGATCTGTAGGGGGTTATATGTACCTATTAAATTGTGGGGGTTATGTAAACCTGTTTAAACTGCGGGGGTTAAGTAAATATATTAAATCTTTGGGGGTAATACGAACCCTTTAAACTTAACCTGTTAAATCTGTTGGTGGTATGCAAGCTTGTTAATATGTTAGGCATAACCTGTAAAAATCCTAGTACTTGGGGATACAAGCCTAACGGGTGGCTTGTGTCATCTGTTGCGTGGGACCCATATCAGTCAGTAAACCATTCTGGTATCAAATGGGGACCCCGCACTACGTAGGGGTCAGGGCACACTTACTGAGATGATTATAAGTGGTTCATATCGGTGGAGGTGTTGTGATGGCGCATTCCAATGGAGTCATGTGCGTGCATGGTTTCCGGCTTGCTTGGGAAAATAAGCTGCTATAACACTAGTAAATTGGTTGCCACTTTAGGAAGTAATACATCCTATTGTGGGTCCGGCATTGGGTATTTATGGGATTGGGAGCCGATCGATTGGGGGTAGTAGTTAGGGTACGTATAGTCCTGCCGGTGTAGGTGCCCATAGTTTCTGGTTGGGGGTAACACCCGTTATTTCTATTTAGGTACCTGTTATTACTGTTTGGGGTAAAACCCATTACTAGCAGTACACCTAAGTCTACCATTATGTTTCTGTTGGGATCATATCTGTTATACTAGTATTGGTGCATAGAAAAGTATTTGAGAAGCGTAATTTGTTCAGTTCATTCTTCTTATCATGTTCATACTTGCTATATGATATTGTTATCTCTCATCTAGTTTATATGCCTGTCGTGATGCTTCTACTTATTTGTATGCTAAAAGTAATTGGACTCGCTAGAATTTATGTCTGACCCGTTTTGTTTCCTTTTTCTCTCTTCCTTTCTCCCCAGGTTCTCAAGGTGGGAACGGTCAGGCTTGACTAGGACTCTCTCTTCTGTTTCTGCTTGGATTTGGATTTGCTTAGACGTGCCGCTTTGACTATTTATCTACTTGTTTATGGCTACTTAATGGGACTATGGCTTTTTACTTTTGTACTCTGATGGTTTTTAGTGCAAGAAAGATGTTTTTATTTGATGTATCTTATTCCAGAATTTTAGTCTGATGTTGTAACTGGATTTAAGACCACAATATTTTCTGTTGGAAAATAAAGTTTTGAATTTCCGCTGCTATTTTATATATCTTTTTTGTGATATTCTGGTTCTGTTTACCTATAACGCTTCACGAAACTTAATGCATTATGATAAAGAGTGACATTAACGGACGTGGGGCGTCACAAGACTTTTCTGTGTCGGAGGGGATATGATCCTAGGATACTTAGCACTTGGTAGTAGCTGTGTAGAGTGTTTGTTTTCCTATTTTACTTGAAGGTTAGAAGGCTTATTTGGAAACTAAATTTAGATTACTGGATTAAGTTAAATAAGCTAAGAAAAGTGTAATGACATAACTAATATGGGAACAACAAATTCAGTAAAGCAACAAACATAACAGTTAAGAAAATGGAAAATTTTGAGAAATGAGAATAAAAATGGATATTTCCTAAGTAAGTTGAAGAAGAAAAGTTAAAACAGAGAATTTTTTTCTTATGAAAACAGTGCTTGGATAGGAGGATAGGAAACCTTTATATAGTAGTTGCTTAAAATCCAAGTATAGATAGAAAAATGTACATAAAAGAAAAATGGAAGATGTCAAGTTTTCCACCTTTTTATGACATAAGAAATCGAATTTAGAAAATTATATCTGAAATTCGAAAAGTAAAGTTACTTGATAGGGTTTTGGATGCAAAAATTGGATGAACTGCATTCTTACTCTATAAGAGTGTAGTAAAAATTGGACGAAAAAGTATTTTGATTTTCAAAACATTACATTCACATAGAAATTGCCAGTATATTTAGGATGTGTGCATCATGTTTTCAAAAAGATTTTCAAGAAAAATTTGCATTCATATAGGAGGCACCACTTAGGCATTCATTTCATTCATGGATTATTATGTTGAATTACACTTTTCACAAGTACACAAATGGTTGCAAAATTGGATCTACACATGATGGTTATGAATTATGAGAGGAATTACTTAATTTTACCCTCACAAAATTTCGAGGATGAAATTTCCTAAGGGTGGGCTAATGTAACACTCCACATTTTTAATTAAATAATAAAATAAAATTTGAAGAGCTTTCAGAATTTGGTTACATAATTAGCGTCATTGCGTTTGTGACAATTTTCTGATCAATTTAGAGCTATGGATTGCAGAAAATGGATTTAAGATGAGAAAGATACTTTTAGATGAAATATTACAACAAACATGAAAAGAAGATATAAGAAAAGAACAATGACTGCCATTGTTTTTATTCTTGTTAACAAAAGCCTATGTAGTCCAGTTGGTAACAACATATGACTTCCAAGAGAGTGATGCAAGTTCAATTCCCGGTGGCGCCATATTTTTTATTTTAGAGGAACGATTAAATAATACATGTTCTAAGAGGAAAATATGTATAAATGCGCATATAATTAAAATTATACATAAATGTAAGTATAAAAATATATGTGTATGTGTGTGTAAAAATATATACATATGAAAGAGAAATCCAAGATAAACCTGCAATGAATGAAAATAGGTAACAATTTCATGACGGCATAACGTCATTTGAATTTTGAAAATAAAATAAATATTGTGTATATATACGCACAAATTCAAATATTGAGATAAAACGGGCATGTTTAAAGCAGATTATAATCAATGCGTAATAAATGGAAAATGGATAAGAATTAAGCTGAATTTGAATTAGAGTGCATAATAAGGAACAAGACAGCTAATTGATAACATTATTAATTGCATGGCTATTAACAGACTAGGAATTTGAAAGATTGTATGCACATGCACATGCATAAATTTGAATTTCAAACGTAACCGTGATTTATAATAAGCATAAGATACACCAAAGAAGAAGAAATGGGAAAAATAATAAAACGTTTAAACAAAAACGTAAAGTACAACAAACATGTCGCACCCGAACCCATATGGGTCGACCCCAGTTGTGCTTGGGTCGACCTATGGGTCGACCCATGGAAGTTGGGTCGGCCCAGTGCAGGTCTAGATCTTCTGTGTGACACGTTTTTGCTTATGTGTGTTGTTCAAATTTTATGGGATTAAATCCGATGGCTCAGAATTTCTTATACACCTATAAATAGACTCGCAGGTCCTAACCTAAATCACATATTTCCTGAGGCTCTATCGTTCTTTTTCCTCCTTAAATCTCTTCATAAAATAGAATAATTAATCTTAGGAAATTTTGATTCAAGAATTGGAGGAAAAGAATATATATATATATATATAAACATGCACACACACACAAAAATGGGTGTTCAGAGTTCTAATCGGCGTGAGGTAAGTCATTGAATATGGTTTAATTTTCTTTCTCTTTCCTCCCTTCTTTAGCAATCCGTGGATATTTTTGATAATAGATTCAGTTAGGGATGCCACGGAACAACAAATCTGGATCAGATTCATGGATTGGAAAGCTATTAGGTGAGTGAATCTAAATAATATAAAGATATTGTTAATTACTGTCGTTGATTACAATCTATGGAATAACATGTTGTAGGCTTATTAATGAACTTAAATGGGCTAAGTTATATCACTGAATCAATAAGCGAGAGGGGTCCATTCCTTAGAGATATAAGAAGCTCAGAAAAACCTAATAACTTGAATATAAGAGAGATCGTGAACAATCAAGTTAATTGGAATTCTGATAAGATAAAACAATTGTATGATTAAAAGATCTACTGACACGACGGTGTGATGCGCTTGGACCAATCCACACGTTTGAAGGTGAAGAACCCAATAGGGTAGATCATCGAGGTGCTTGGACGCACAAGAGGAGCACATTCATCTGATTACTCTGTTGATATAATACTAGCTAGCTTTGCGGGACTGGAACGGAGCACGCGGCTTCCGAGGGACGTGGTAGGGTACTCCGTGGTGGTCCTCTGTTGTGATGCATGCTCAGGGTGTACTCACAGGGGTTGGGTCTGCGCGTTACCACTCGGTGAGTATACCTTGACTGCAAAAGTAGCTTTATAGTCAAAAGGTTGTGGCGGTATGACACTAGGGTGATTCGTCGATGCCTCGGCAGGAGTTGGGTCATGACCAACACAGGATACTAAATCGTCGGGTACCCGTCATCGGCAGCCAGTGGGATGCAAAATGACTAGAGCTAAAACCAAGATGCCATCAACCTTTCACTATCGAGTCATGGTGGTTGAGGGACACACCAATTGGATGTTTAGATCGTTTGTTAGGGGCACGCCACTTAGCTCTTGTAGTCATTACTAGTTGAAGGAGGGGTTGAGGTGGGACCATAGCCACCATAGAAATGCAGACCATAGTTAGATATATGTACTTTAGGCCTCATTAGCAGACTTATACAGATATGGAAAAGTCTCCCGACCGAGTTCTGTGCATTCAGATGCAACCCTATTACGGGATTCATGGTATAATAGACATTACGTACGTGTGAGGGTCTAGATACATGCATGACTGCTTCGGGTGGTGTATCGTATACGTTAGGTAATTACTTCGTGTTAAGACCGAGCTTGGCCGAGTAGTTTGGATATGGAGATCCATACATGTCTCTGGCGTAGGATGAGAGTTGCATACGCTTATGTGGCATGGCGGTGTAGACCGTGCGAGAAGGGTACCATGGGAGGTACCTTAATATTGGGGGGTAGATACATATATGTTATATTAAGTTAATCTACTGGGAGGTGGATGGGTACGACGTGAGTGTTATGCCTTGAGTGCTATTAACTCAAGCAACCTAATAAACAAGTAGCATAACTGAACGGTATATATATGGTTATTTCAGATTGTGTAATTTAGTCCAATCACCAAAACTTGTGTTCTGACCCCCTCCTCATAACACACTCGCAGGTTAAGTTTGTAGCAGAGATACGATAGCTTTGGATATTGGTTAGGCAGTATTATTACCTTGGTAAGGCTATATCTGACTATATTATATTTAATTCTATTCCACTGTGAGATGTTTTCTGAGCCCTGATATATTTTATATATCTGTCTTTTCTACAGGATACCAAATAAGCCAACTCAGGTCTCGGTAGATTGAGATTTTTGAAAATAAAGTCGAACTATCAGAATTTGGGCTGTTACAGTCGCCATATAAGCCTTGTCTTTCTCTTCAATAGGAATCCTTGACTTGAAAGCTTCACATGCAAAGGTAAAGGTGCATTCGATGCCTTTGCATTTTCCATGCTAAACTGGCAAAGCACTTTCTTTATATACTCCTTTTGAGTTAATTTTAACTCAAAACACTTTCGGTCCCTCCCAATTTCCATGCCCAATATCTTCTTAGATTCCCTAAGTTCTTTCATTTCAAATTCCGCTTTCATTCTCAGAATTAATTTGTTGATTTCCGCCTTGTCCTTTGAAGCTATGAGCATATTGTCCATGTACAAGAGAAAATACACCCAAGAAACATTTCCCAACTTACTGAAATATACACAAGCATCTTTGATGCTTTGATGGAAGTCGCTTTCAAGCATGAATTTATCAAACCTCTTGTACTGTTTCTGAGGCAATTGCTTTAACCTGTATAATGATTTCTTTAACTTGCACACCAAGTTTTATTTACCAACTACCATAAACTCTTCCGGTTGCTCCATAGATGTCTTCATCCAAGTCACCATGCAAGAAGACAGTTTTCACATCAAGTTGCTCCAACTCTAAGTCATGAATAACAACTATAGCAAGTAACATCTAGATAGAAGTATGGCGCACAATGGGTGCGAATATCTCATCGTACTCCTTTCCCTTTCTTTATGCAAACCTCTTTGCCACTAGCCTAGCTTTGTATCTTCCATCATCCTTCACCTTATATATCCATTTGCACCCAATTCCCCGGTTTTCTTTAGGAAGTGGAACCAACTCCCTAGTTCGGTTCTTCATCAATGCTTTAGGAAGTGGAACCAACTCCCTTGTTTGGTTCTTCATCAACGATTGCATCTCTTCCTCCATGGAACAAATCCATTTCGTGCTATCACTCAATTTCATGACATCATCAAAGTCCATCGGTTCTTCTTGCACTACATGAAGCGCATAATCCAACCTATCACAAAAGCTTAGATAGCTCTAATCACCATACTTCTCAGGTGGCCTTATAGCACGACGACCAACCCGAGTAGCAATACCATCACCCGGACTTCCTTCAGCTCCATTTTGAACTAAATCTTCTCCAGAATCATGCACATCACCAACACTACTAGAGGAACATTGTGGACTATGTTATGTTCCATCAACCGCTTCTTCCCCATAATCATCTCCAATAACTCTATTCTCTCTTTTCCTTGGAAAATGTGGTGATGATCTCCTCTTTTGATTCGCCATGAACCAAATCCGGAATGTCCGATGAGCCATCATTCTCCATGAACATAGCTGACTCATCAAAAGTAACATCACGAGATAATCTAATCTTCTTCGTTTTCGGATTCCAAATCCGATAGCTTTTTCACTCCATCCTCATAACCAAGTAAAATTCTTTGAATGCTCTAGGCTCAAGCTTATCACCTGGATCATGCACGGGACTTCAAAACTTACAAAGATAACTCAAGTCAATGCTCTTTCCCTTCCACACTTCCTCTTGAATTTTATTACAAATAGTCAAGCATGGAATTCAATTCACAATATGCATCGCGATTGATAATGATTCGACCCAAAATCCCTTAGTCAAACCCGATGTCAATCTCAAGCATTGAGCTCTCTCAAGTAGAGTACAGTTCATCCTCTCTGCAACCTCATTATCTGTAACTGTTGAATACATTGCGATGAAATCTAAATACAACCTCATAGAAGCTGGATTTACATCTGTTGTACAAGCTATGAAGCAGCATATGCCTCCCAATAATTTAACGTGCGAAAATCATTATGAAGTAAAAAAATGATGTCAGCTTTTGGCTTACCGTACGAAAAAATTGATACATGTCTAACGATTGCATGCTATTTTGGAAGGAACGTTTCAACCTTAAGAAATGTAAATTATGTAATCAGGAAAAATACAAATCAAGAAAGAAAAAGAGAAAATAAGTCCCATATAAAAGTATGCATTATTTACCTATTACTCCTATCAAAGGTTATATGCATCTTCTGTAGCCGTGCAACATATGAGATGGCACAATGTAAGAACATAGGAAGAAGGTACAATAACAGATCCAGTTTATGGGGAAGCATGTAAGCATTTTAATAAGAAATATCCCGATTTTGCATCTGAGAGACTTAGTCTATGTACGAATTTTCACCATTTTCTCAATTTGGTGCCAAATATTCGTTCTAGCCTATGATCGTCACACCTTATAATTTACCTCCGTGGATGTGTATGAAAACTCCTTATATATTTCTCATAGTTGTCGTCCCTGGTCTTGATTATCCAACACAAGGAATCGATGTTTATTTACAACCTTTAATCAAAAATAAAAAAAATTGTGATACGAAGGAGTAGAGACACATGATATTTCGCAAAAAAAGAACTTTCACATGTATTCTTCTTTATTTTGGACAACCATAGATTTTCCTATGTATGCAATGCTTTCAGGTTGGAGTACGACTGATCATCTAGATTATCCTTACTGCATGGAAGAAACACAAGCATTTTCTTTGCCTCATGGAAAGAAAATTTCATGGTTTGACTGTCATTGATGCTTTTTTCATATTAATCATCCTTTCATAAGAGATAAGATGAAACTTTGAGACCTCCTATGGTTTGGTCAAGTGAATATATTTATAAATGTTAACGATATTTTTCTCAACACCAGAGATAGGTCTACGGAAGTGGACCTAAGGGGAAAAATAGGTTTATTTAGCTTTCACGAGCATGAGTTAGTTCACTATTTCCTAGATATCAATGTTTTGAGCCCAAAACATTAGTTACTCTTCCCTCAATGGAGTGAGCATCACGCTTAAGCGACTCAAGAACCAACAGGTATCTTGGGACAAGGGTTCCCTAAGCACAACTCTCGATAAGGGCTAAACGACTTGTGGGAATGGGTTCCACACTGACTTTGCGGAAGGGTTTAGGCTTGGGTAAGAGCTTGCATGCATATAGAAAGCAAATAACATGTTGCACTGGTGATAACTAAGATATTACATAAGGAAGTCATAAGGAAATGTACTATGTGTTGATCCACTATTTATTGATCCTTGATTCAGAATACACAGATGATTACAATTGAAATCCCCAATTTGATTTACAAATTAGGGTTTACTCTAGAGAAAAAGAGTACAAGAATGAGAATGAGAAAAATGCCCCGAAAATGAGGCCCTAGGGTCTTATTTATAAACAAATCGGGGCCCTTTTTGATATTGGGCTAGTAGTACCCCCGTCAGTCGCTTTTCCCTTTGCTTCTGGAAGTCTTGGCTCTCGGCTGCCTTTTCTTTAGGTTCTAAAGGCTTTGCCTATAGGTTTTTGAGGTTCCTATTCCTACTCTCGGGGGGAGGGTTCCGGTTTGAGGAACTCCTTTTTGATTGCTTGTCAATCCACTTTGTATGGATCTCGAGTTTGTCGGTACGAATGGCTTTCAGAAGGTTTTGGCTTCCGGATGTAGACTCTCGGTCTTCATATTAACACTTTGTGGAGCTTGCCTTTGTGATTCAAGTGAAAGGTTGCTGGTTCTGCCACCACTATCGGTATTGAAACTATGCAGATTAGTGTGGATATCTTGCCTCTCTTCGGCATTCCGGCTTGTCTTTGGGTAGACTCCTGAAGCGTATCTTTGCTTTTCAGGGAGGTTGCTTTCGGTTCTTTGTTAGTTACTTCTTAGGAACCAACTAATGGAGGTCTCAGTAATTGGTTCCCGGATAATCTCCATATGCCTTAAACTTTGTATCTTTGTTGCTTTCATCCCCTTATGTATCTGTATTAAGCAATTTAATACTGATAGCCCTTTCGTCCTTCTGGGTCCCGGTTTGTAGAATTATTGGTCTTTTTCTTCATTGGCTTCCGGTCTTAGGTGACCTTCCGCTGTTTACTCATCTGGAACCACCCTGTTGGTATCCTTTCTTTGTATAGATTTTGAACTCTTTAATTTAATAATGGTGTCAGTGGCCTCTCGGATTATTCACTTTTACTTTCGGCCTTACCTTGTACTTGGCTTTTACCTACGGAAGACACTTTTATGCTTGTGGCGGTCCGCTACCCCTTCACCGACAGCTTTCTCCGGAGGTAATTTTGATTGTAACATTTACCCCCTTCTTGAAGGGATAATTTGGACTTCCCAAAGTAAAACTTCTTTCGGTGCTTTGGCTCTCTGTCTCTTCATCTTCCCTGATCGGACCCGTTGATTCACTTATGCTTCTTCCTCATTTTTACCTTCAACATAAATTACTTAAACTAGATTCATGTTCATCGAGAATTACTAAAGCTCTTTAGAAAATTTATGATTCAATCCCTGGTGAGTATTCTTAGTTTTAATTACAAGCAGAAATTTAAACTAATTACTCGAATCAATTATGGTTTTGCGTATTAAAATGTAAGCCATTTATTCATAGGCGATTTGGATTATGATTCCTTGTGAACTACACGAATGCTCTTCCCCAATGTTATTTCTTGGGGTTTGAGATGTATAATTCTCATAAGAAAGGCTATTTACTATTATAAAAAGCAGTTTATGCTTTCGTTTTTTGTAAACACATTGTCAATATTATTGGCTTGTTTGTTCTGACTTTACCGACACTAATTCCTGCTATTGTTCAATATGTAAGTGCTGGATTAATTTGAGAATGGTGAACCATTCGACGGGGCTGTCGAAGGGTTGGTTTGTTCTTCGGTTTTGGGTGTCGGTAAAGTCTAAGAGTTTTATTGTCGTACCCTTTTGACTTTGATTTCACATGTGTCGGACCCGAGGGTCAATCAGGTTCTTGGTGATGATTTGGAATCACTTGGTCTCGGTTTATCTGTTGCTAGTTCTTTTTAGTCTTCCCGGCACCATTCTTTCGTTTCTTTTTGTCTTTGGTGCTAGGATGATTAATTTTGTCATCATTAAGGGCTTGATTGTTTCAAAGTGAATGCAAATTTAGTATGAACTCTGTCTATATTAATATTTTGGAGTATCCTAACATGCAATGATTTAAGCATCAAGCATTAAATAAGTTTACATGTTATCTACTCATTTCATACTAATGAATGGGGTGCTAATTCACATGTTTATGAAATTATATCACCTGGCAGCACTATGTCCGAGAAAAAGAGCTCTACTCAATTGAAACCTGGTGGCCCCGAAACATTTCAGAAAAAGAAGCCCATCGCTTTGAAAAGGTATTTAATTACTTCTCAGGATGAAATAGATTCCATCATTAACAACTTTGGGATGTCTGATGTAGATGCCATCCCTGCCACTAATAGGGATAGTATCAGAAATCCTCCGAGAGATTACTTTGCATATTCAACCTTCCACATCTCGCATGGAGGCTTCTTTCCTTTTCCGACTTTTATATCTCAACTCTTTCAGGACCTGGAAATTGAACCTATCCAACTTTTGCCGAACACTTATACTTTACTTCTTTGTCTCAAAATTCTAGCACTTGAATCGGGTCGGACTTCCCTTACTTCTAGCTTTATTCAGGATTTGGTGCGTTTTTCGAAAGAAGCAGACTCGCCCATCGTGCGTGCCTACCCCTTGAAGAAAATTGTTAATGATGGCATTAGTAAGACTATACCTTGGGAAGATCAATTCTTCTTCATCAGATGACCTACTAGTATTTTAGGAAAATTTGCAGATTTTGGTGAGTTTCTCTATTTCTCCACGAGTAGTCATACTTTTTCCTGAGCATTATTTAACTTTATTTTCTTTCCAGATAGTACTTCCAAGAGAGTTGCTTTAACGGAGAGTGAGTCTTGCGCGCTTGAAATTATCTCTAAAGTATTTGAGGAGACGCGGAGTTGATCATCTTTGTTGACCCTAGATAAATTGTGTCAATATAACCTCCTTCCCGACGGGTAAAAGATCTTGGGGCGCCCATCCATCCATTTCTTAGGATCCAAGCATTTGACTTTGGGTTTGAATGCGTTTACTACTTCCTCCCCTTTATTTCCAAGTATCCTTCTTAGGATTGCTACCTTCTTTTTCAAACAGTTTTAATTCACAAGATATTCATTCCTGAATTTACCTTTGTATCTTACTCTTTAATCAGGTGCCTCGGCTTCTAAGTTGTAACTTTTACCGATGCTCTAGATAAATCCACCACTGCAGCTATGACGAGGCTGGACGAATCAACCGTTAGGCTACCGGCTAAAAGATTAAGATTTGAAACTTCTGTTCCTCTTTCTCAAGATGCCACTATTGAGGTTGTTGATCGAAAAGCTTCTATCTCTACATCCCCTGCTGTTGATTCTACCGTGGTGTCTATTACTGTTTTTCCCTAGGGTACCTTTGGTAGAGAATGTGAGGGTCGTGTTCTGCCGTCAACTCATCCAGGTACATTAGAAGTGGACAAGCATGCCATGGCCCAAACTTCCACTTTTCAACATGTCGAGCCTTTGAGTTTTCCTGCACCCTTGATGAGCTTGGATGACTTTGTGAAGCTTGCTCTTTCTTGTCCTGAAGCTACGAACATTTCGTTACTCTCCACTTCTTCGAACGAGGAAGATTTTTATCAATATTTAGTTAATTGGCAGATCTCAGTATAGGTTTCCATTCTTAATCCATCTTTTATTCTTAATTTGCTATGATGACTAATTGGATTTTACTCCCTTCACAGGTTACTAAAAGATGGCTTCTGTCTAAAGCAAATCCTTCCTCATCTTCTTCCGAGGTCAATCTCCTTTGGGAAGTTAATGAGGCTTTGAGGGAAAAATGCGAGAGATCAAAGGCTTCCTTAGAACATGTTGAAGCAGCTCTTGAAAAAGTGAGGCAGGCGAAGGATTTAGTACCTGACCAGGTTTCGGCCTTAGAGCATCAAATAGCAAAAAACATGGTTATTCATGCCGACAACTCAAGAGGAAGGATAAAAAAATCTCCCGTGCTGCAAAAATAATTTATGAGGCTAAAGGCAGAATTTCTGACTTTTTGCAAGTTCATCTTCTGCGGATCAAGACTAGTACTACGAGGATGCCTTATTTCATGTTATGTCTGATAAACTTCGGATTTTTCCTAAGATGCAATTCACCACCATCCCTTCTTTTATTAAGGATAGGGCCATGGACAGGATTAACATGGCCAAGCAAAGGGTCGATATGCCATAGAGGGATATGCTCAAAGTTGAAGATCTTCTATTCATTGAGGATCTCTCTGATGACTCGGGCGAGGAAGAGGAGCTCTCGGCTTATGTTAATGATGACGGAGGCAAGGATAGTAACGACCCTAAAGGTAGCGACCATCGAGATGATCAGGACAAGGATGGGAGCGATTCTTCTACGGCTCCTGATGCTTTGAGTAATTCTACAGGATACAACACTAAAGTTGGAGGTACTCAGACTGCTCAAGACTTTGAAGTTCACCTAGCCAAGGAAGGTGGTATTTTTGGGCCCTCATGGAGAGAACAACTTTTAGAACCTAGGGTTTCTCCTTCTCAGGTATAGTTTTTGTTTTTGTAATGCTTCCCTTCCTTAAGTACTTGAGGGTAACTAGTTTCTTGTCATAATATTGAATAGGCCAAAAGAAATATCGTCTCACGACTTAGAGCAGAATTAGATGAAAAACAGAGGGAAATAACTCGATCTCATGTTGAGCAAGGAAGGTTATTAAAAGATTATAATGCACTATCCCAGAGATATCACGATTTAGAAAAGAGCGTGTCTAAGCTTATGCATTACAAGGAGCAAGAGTTTGCACCTAGACTAAGGAAAGACTGTAAGCATAGGGAAGCTCTCCGGGAGGAAACAAGGAATTGATGACCATATTTTGGATGCTAATTGAGGATAGAGAGATACTAGTTAACTTCTTGTATGAAGTCTATAAACGATACACAATAGTGGATTTTTCTTTCTTAGGGGAGCTAGCAGTGGTTTAATACATCGCTTTCATAGGCTTTATTTAGATGAGTGTGGAGTTGACCCACATTCCCGGGCTTGTTGGAACCTCGAGAGGGTTCTTTCAATTCCAAGGGAACTTCCCCCAGAAAAGCTTGGGTATAACAAGGATATGTTTATCACTGAACTGTTTAAAAGTTCGATTTTTTACAAGTAAGAAGAATATCTGTAAACTTGACGTTGTGATTGTATAAAACATGTATTGAATTCTATTTGCTATATGTAGCTGCTAATTCCTTTATATATGTTATGACAGAACCTTGTTTATCATGAAGATGCACTACATATGATTTGTAGATTGAGAAAGGAATATTTGATGACGTCTTCTCATGTTTTCAAGAGAAAACGCTTTCTAAAACAACTCAAGAGTGTTTATACAAAATTCCCTTGACTTCCCCTTATCTTTTTGGGTAAAGACCATGAGGTAATTTTAAAAAGACTAAGGATTGAGCATGTTGAGTTGATATGTAAGTAATAAATGTATTAATAAGAGTATGTGAACCCTCGTGTTTCTTCCATGTTTATCGAAGCCATGAAAAATTGGTTTTGAACAATATTTACACAAAGTTTTCATCTAGAAAAATGACACTATTCTTGTGAATAAAGGTATATGCATAACTACCCTTTATTATTGTGAGTAAGTGGATCGTCATAAAACTTTCCCGTCTCAAGATAATGTATTACTAACCAAGGAGGTTCCTTTTACATCCGGAGGGAGAATGATCTTATTTCAAACTTTATCTATCAAGCATTAGAATGAAAGAATAGAAGCTCTGAAAGGTCAACTAGAAAAGAAAGACAGACTTATACTTGGATTGAAGACGTATATAAAGACTAAACCCTCTATTGAGTTCGAAGATGAGTTAAGAGGTTTACGCCAACGCATCATTAACTTGGAAATTGAGTAGATAATGTCAACACAAGATGTAAGACATGGGAACATTCCTTCAAATATATCCCTATCATAACGGTGTCCCAGCCTTCTAGTGCTGCGACTGCGTCTAGGGCCTTCGTTCCTCAAAAGCATTTTTATTTGAAGAACCCTCCTCGAGGGTTACAAGAATCAGTCAATTATGACTGGTGCAAGAAGGTGATAGCCGAGATGAAGAGTATTTACGACAAAAAATTGATTAAGGATTCATTTGACCGTGTTAGTCGGTATGTTGACCAAATTAGGCTTTTACAAGGGGAAAGACATGACCTCGTGTAAACGTTTTTGAGTTGGAGAAAGACAACAAAGCTCTTAGGGCCATGTGTAGAGCTTACGATAGGGCTTCGAAACTTCAGGTCCAACCCTCTGACAATCTTGGTGAAGTTAGAAGAAAGGTGTGTATAATTAATGAGCTCCTAAGCATCACAATTCGTCATGCCATCAATCCCCCTTTACCCGAGGATGAAGGGAGGAAGGACATTCGATAGTGTTTGTAATTGTAACATGTACATATCCATGTTTAAATAGTAAGTGATGCAATTGTTGTAAATGAACTTGTAAATTGTGTGCGTATCACTCATCGTGTGACTTTTGTTTGTATTGAATAAAAACAATAATGATTTATGTATGATAAGTTTAATAAATCTCCCTGAACAAGAAGGAGCGTTACTATCTTCTCCGGTAAAACCTTCCAAATAATATACTTTGCATTTTCCTTTCCTTCGAGTTTTGCTTCATCAATCTCTCTTCGAAAGTGAAAATCCAAGTCTTTGTGATCCAAATTTGGGTATTAACATGAGGTGGTCAGAATGCCTCTTCTGGTAATTGATTAAAAACTTTGGCTGATGTTTTAAATCACAATTTTAGGATGAAATCCGGGAATACTCCTCCGGTATTAATAGAAGCTTTTGATCCGACCCAGACCCGGATTGCTCCATAACTAGGAACTCATTCCTGATGTTTTAATAGACACCTTGAACTATCCCATATTCGCGTATTTAATAGAAGTCCCGAAATAACCCAGATTCAGGTATTAATAGAAGTCCCGAACTAACCCAGATTCAGGCATTTATGGAAGACTAGAAACCCATTTCTGGTAATTAGCTTTGTTTCCCCCTCTGGGTTTGATTTTAGAGACAGAGGATGTACTTGCTTCTTTAGTCGCTCCTTGGGCATTTGGTTATCAAAGCAGAGGATGTGCGTGCTTTATTGGCCACTCTCTGGGCATGTGCGTCCAGTACGCTTGGCTAGCTTATCCATAAGCAAGGCCCAAGGACTTACCCGACCTCCATCTAGGAGGCGCCTTATCATGACCATTGTAGGCGATGATATGGTCTTAGATGTTTAAACCGGGCCCTTGTAGACGTGGAATTAGGGCTTACTCTTTTGACGCTCTACCCGAGCCATGTAGGCGGTGAGTGAGGCTTACACTCCACCCCACTCCAAGGGGTGCCCTATCCTGACCATCGTAGGAGATGATAGGGGTTTGTGTTCCCTTCTGTGGATAACATGAAACATAAGCAGAGGTAGGATGTGCTCTTCTGCGAGCAAAGGTAGGACGTGCTTAGTTCATTGCAGAGACAACGTGTACTTTTCTATGAGTAGAGGTAGGGCGTGATAATTAGATGCTCCGTCACGACCATTTCCAATGTGGGTCGGAGTCTTACGCTCTTGATGCTTTAACCCATCCCTTTCTGGCTTGGGGGCGGAGAAAGGCTTACACACTACCCCCCCCCCCCCCCTCCGTGGGGTGCCTTATCCTAGATAACTTGGAGGTAACAAGGATTTTTATCCATTTGATTCAACCCACCTTGGGTTATTTCGAGCTTCGATAGGGTTTCCGTAGCCTTAGTTATGTGGACAATCCTTTTCTTAAAGAAACTATTGTTGTAGTTAGCTACGTTTTCTTTACATATATATGTAGCTTTCCTCGACTTAGGAAGTTGATAATCATCCCTTCTAAGACTCTGTAATGGTTGGTTTCATGTTCATTCATCATATGGTAGCAGCAATAAGGCCCTCCCAACCGAGCTTCATTCTTGTGTTTCTTCTTTAATGATGGCCAAAAGTTCTATTCATGTTTAGTCACGAAGTAGATACCTTTAATTGATGTATTGAGCTGACACCATTTCGGTAACCTTGACTCAAAGGCTTTCTTTTGATGTTGCAACTTGATCTTCTTACCACTTGGTTCCCTTATCTCCCCTTTATTTTCGAACTTTCTTTTAGCTATATCCTGGCACAAGAGTGTATCACTTCTGAGCTCTTTGGCATTGGGGTGAATGGAACTTCCCTTGATTCTCCACTCGAATATTGTTCCTTTAGCTTGCATTTGGATGGCTTATTTGATATGGAGAAAGGGGTTATATTTTCTTATTGTGGAATCGCTTAGGCCAAAGGTTTGGGTCGGTCCCAAATGGGAATGGTTAATGCTCCAATGATCAAGGTCATAAGGCTCTACGTCTTTTTCCTTATCTTGAATATGCAGGATTTCTATCTTAACCTTCTCGACAGTCCATGGCTCATTATTACTTGATGCAACCATGGGAAACTCATTAGTTACTCGTAGAGAAATTCTGTCCATTATTTCTACTTCTTCAAAACATAGTCCAACCAGGGACGGAGCATCACAGTTAGATATGTGGCTGTTAACCACAAGGTTGGAGGTTCAAGCCCTCCTTCTAGCGCTAAAATGTTAACGATTTTTTTCGTCAACACTGGAGATAGGTCTAGGAAGTGTACCTAAGGTAAAAATAGGTTTACTTAGCTTTCACGAGTTTGAGTTAGTTCACTGTTTCCTAGATATCAAGGTTTTGAGCCCAAAAGATTAGTTACTCTTCCCTCAATGGGGTGAGCATCACGCTTAAGTGACTCAAGAACCAACATTTATCCTAGGACAAGGGTTCCCTAAGCAAAACCATCGATAAGTGCTAAACCGCTTGTGGGAAGGGGTTCTGCACCGACTTTGCGGAAGGATCTAGGCTTGGGTAAGAGCTTGTACGCATGTAGAAAGCAAATAACATATTGCACTGGTGATAGCTAAGAAATTACATAAGGAACTCATAAGGAAATGTACTAAGTGTTGATCCACTCTTAATTGATCCTTGATTCGGAATACACAGGTGATTACAACTGAAATCCCAATTTGATTTAGAAATAAGGGTTTACTCTAGAGAGAAAGAGTACAAGAATGAGAATGAGAAAATCACTCCGAAAATGAGACCCCTGGGGTCTTATTTATAGACAAATCGGGGCACCTTTTGCTATTGGGCCAGCAGTACCCCCTATCGGTCGCTTTTTCCTTTTGTTCCAAAAGTCCTGGGTCTCGGCCGCTTTTTTTAGGTTCTAAAGGCTTTGCCTATGGCTTTTTGAGGTGCTGGTTCCTGCTCTCGGGAAGAGGGTTCCAATTTGCTGAACTCCTTTTTGATTTCTTGTCCATCCACTTTGTATGGATCCCGAGTTTGTCGGTACGAATGGCTTTTGGAAGATTTTGGCTTCCTGATATAGGCTTCCCGATGTGGGCTTCCGAATGTGGACTCTCGGTCTTGATATTAACACTTTGTGGAGCTTGCCTTTGTGATTCAAGTGAAAGGTTGTCGGGTTCGCCACCCCTGTCGGTATCGACACTAAGCAGATTAGTGTGGATAGCTTGCCTCTCTTCGGGTTTCTGGCTTGCCTTTCAGTAGACTCCTGAAGCGTATCTTTGCTTTTTCAGGACGTTGCTTCTGGTGCTTTGTTAGTTATTTATTAAGGTAACTTCTCACGAACCAACTAATGGAGGTCTCGGTAATTGGTTCCCGGATAATCTCCATATGCCTTAAACTTCGTATCTTTGATGCTTTCGTCTCCTTATGTGTCGGTATTAAGCAATTTAATACAGATAGCCCTTTCGTCCTTCTGGGTCCCAGTTTGTAGGATTATTGATCTTTTTCTTCATTAGCTTCCGATCTTGGGTGACCTTCCGTTGTTTATTCATCGTGCCGGAACCACCCTGCCGGTATCCTTTCTTTGTATAGATTTTGAACTCTTTACCTTAATGATGGTTTCGGCTGCACAGCTCTTGGATTATTCACTTATGCTTTCGGTCTTGCTTGTGCTTGGCTTTTACCTAAGGAAGACTCTTTTATGCTTGTGGCGGTCTGCTACCCCTTCACCGACAGCTGTTCCGGAGGTGATTTTGGTAGTAACAATGAACTTGAAAAGGATTATCTAAAGATACATAAAACCGCAGAACGGACTGAAATTCAAGGCAAATCATCGATTCATAATTGGTGCAAACAAAGCATATTTTGGGAGTTGCATAATTGAAAAAAAATCTTCTGATTCTTCCTAATGTTGACGTGAAGCATAATGAGAAAAACATGCTTGACAATGTGTTTAAAAGAATTTTAAATGCTAAAGGAAATACAAAAGATCATTTGAAATCAAGACGTGATATAGAAGTAATATGTAATCGTCCCAAGCTTTTTATAAAGCCGAATGACACAAAAAACCAAAATTGTGCTATGAGTTAGATAATAATCAAGTTAAAATACTTTTAAAATGTGTGGAAGGATTAAGATTCCTGGATGATATATCTCCTAATCTTCGTAGATGTGTCAACTATAAAACAATAAACTTTGCGGGATGGAAAGCCATGACTGTCATATTATGGTGGAAAATTTGTTGCCCGTCGCTTTCAAAAAACTGTTGCCTGTAAAAGTTTGGACTATTGTAACATAACTTAGTCTGTTTTATAAAGAGCTTTGTTCTACTATATTAAAAATTAATCGTCTATGTAAGGTAGAGGAATAAATCTCTATATTGCTCTGCAGACCGAAAAAAATATTTCCTCCAGTTTTTTCCATGTTATGGAACATTTACGTATTCATCTTCCATTAAAAGCATGTCTTCAAGAGCCTGTGCAATATGGATGGATTTATCAATTCAAAAGGTATATTAATAATCATTCATTAAATATTGGTTATAAACTAAATGTATAAGAAAATTAATCTAAAATTCTTAATAGGTATTTAAATCATCTAAAGAAAAAAGTGAGACAGAAAGCTCGAGTTGATAGTTCACTTTGTAAATTATACATCAAAGAAGAAGCTTCGTTTTTCATTCTATCATTATTTTAGTGACCATGTGAATATATCATTTAAAAGTACTAGGCGTAATGATGAAGGCATTGATCAAAATGATTGTCAAGCGACTTTGTCTATTTTTAAAAAACATGGTCGACCTTCCAGTAAGCGTGTGGAAGTATGGCTAGTTGATAGAATTATCATGCAACACACATATATATTCTTCTCAACAACACCGAAGTTGCACCGTTTGTTAGGTAATAAACTTATGTTCACTGTAATACATTTATATCATCTATATATGTGTATCTTTAGTGATAATGTAAGATTTGTTCTACAATTGCAACATTTACGAATCACAACATCCAAACGGCGATATCAGCAAAGAATTCGCTACTTGGTTTTCTAATTACATTTTCAATATAACAAATTATGTTGTAGATGAAGGATTGAAACATTTAGCCATGGGAACAAAAAGTGAAGTCAAGACATATCCAATATTCTTTGTCAATGGATATAAACTTAATACAAATGAATACGGTGCTGAAAAATTAACTAACAATACTGGTGTATTTGTTAATGGTAGTGATGATCCAAATGACCATATAAACAATTTTTATGGCGTGCTAACCCAGATTTTGCAATTGACATATTTCAGACGACCCATAGAAGAAGTATTTTATTTTAAATGCAACTAGTTCAACAATATTCCAGGTTCTAGAATCAACGAGCACAAAAAATATAATCTTATAGAAATAGAACATACTTCGCGTTATTGCAAGTACGATCCTTTTGTACTTTCCAAACATGCTCTTCAAGTATATTACGCTCCTTATCCATCTCTCAGAAGAGACAAAATAGATTGGTTGGCTGTTTTTAAAACAAAGGCAAGGTTTACATTTAACGGGCAGAATATTCTGATGAACATGCTTATCAAGAAGATATCGAGAAAAATAGAGGGACAGTAAAAACCGACGATCAAATAGATTTGGGACCTCAAACCGATGAATCAAATGCATTAATTGAATCATTAGTGACTACAAATGAACTAGATATAGAGGAGGAAATAGAGTCAGAATGAGAAAGTGATGAGGACTAATCAATAACCCTCATTTTAAAAAGGTAATTTTATATTTTTAACGTTACGCTATTTTCATTAAAATGATATGTTATGCTAATATGATAAGTACCGCATAGTCTTCTTATGTTATGCCATAATATTTGTTTCACATAGTCCTTTTATGTCTTGTTATAATGTTTGTCTGTAATAGTACTACAAATATGACGTTACATAGACGTACAGGTTCACATTCTGGATCTCCTTTTGCTTCTCATCCTCTAGTAGGAGACGATGGCAGTGGTCCATCGCAGCCCTGCAGTGTGGCATAAGCCAAAAGCCAATAGAGGGTAAGTATTGAGTTTCAAGCATAAATTTCATTTCTGTACAGTATATATATTATATATATATATATATATTAGCCATGAAATATCAAATCTTTTTTGTTTAACACTGCGGTTTTGAGTTAGAACCATCTAATATGGTCTTGGGGATACCACAAGAGGCTTACATGAGTCGCATAACGTCATGTTGGCCTAAGTGGGCGTTGGTACCAGACAATGTTAAAGAGACTATTTGGCAGGATTTTTTGGTACGTGTGACATATCATTTATTACAATAAGTAGTCATGATCTTATTTGATCAGTTCAGGTTTATGCTATCTTTAAAAAATGCATGGTTCAGTGGATCTCTAGAAAATAGATATTTCCCTCGACCGGCGCCATTGGAACTGTAAAGTTGCTAAAAATTATGGGAAAAATTTAATGGCATAAAATCAGCTGGAAAAATCCCGAGTTGGATGAGCGCTAATGTGTGGGATGATCTTCTTACTTGTTGGAGTAAAGAGCTGTTTCAGGTAAATTTACTGCATATTAAATTTAAAATGTTATACTTAATTAATAAATAAATTAGAATAAAACATGTTTTTTTATTTAAATTTATTGGCCGAGTCTCACATAAATTCGGCAAATAGAAGCAAGAACCTCGTTACACATCGCGGTGGTTCCAAGTTGTTCCAGCATCATCGCGAGGACCTGATATATTTATTAATTACACAGTTAAAGATTTTAAGTTCTAAGTTGTTAAAAGTTAGTTGATTTAACTTTAAATTCTAATTTACATATATGCATATTTCAGGAGAGACAACTTGGTGCTCATGTGTCGTATTGAGATGTTTTTGCACATACACATGCAGTGAGTCAGATCGACGACACGGGCTCAGTTTCCTACTTCTAGGACCACGACGCCAAGTATGACATAGTTAATTTAAAGTTATAATTTAATTAAAAATAGTGTCATCTAAAAAAATTATATTTTGTTTAGTAGGATAAATTTCAACAACAATGAGCATAGATGCTTGAGGACACTGGAAAGACCGACTTGACTGCCGAGGAAGAGGATTTGATTTTTGAGGCTGTCATGGATCCACCAACCCGCAGCAGACACTATGGTTTTGAGAACCAAGCGGTAATAGAAACTAAAATTTATTAATAGAACAAAAATTTACTTGAATTGCTATTATGAAATACTGAAAATCTAAAATTATTTACAGGTTATGACATCTCAGCAGCCGTAGTAGAGGGCTTAGGACAAGGAGGAGATTGCACAACTATAAGCCCATATCACTTAGCTTACTGAGCGTGATTTCTGCCACAAAGAGAAGATAGAGCAGCTTAACCAGTGTTTAGCGGAGTTCATTACCCAGTACGGTATGTTTCCTTCATCGTCTGGTGGTTCCGGGGGAAATTGAGTTGAGGTTAGTTTTTTTTTTTGATGTTATATGTATATGTGTACATATACGCTTTGAGCATGGGTGAGGATTTTGGTTGATACGTTATGGTGGTTTGTATATATTGATGTTGTGTTGGTGATGATGGTTTAGACGTTTTGTTGGATGACGATTTATTTTTGTTTAATGATGTTGGTTTGATGTATATTTGTAAATGTTGGTTTTATGTTATGTGTTTTGGACGTTTTGTGTCTGATTTGGGTATAATATTATGTTTAGGCGTATATATGAGTGTGATTTATATGCTCGAAATGGAGCTGTTCTGACATATATGAAATTGTGGGATGGTTAGAAGTAAGTAATTTAAAATCTAGTAAAAAATACCCAGATTTCCAACGGCGTCCAACAGCTAGCAACGACTTACTGGTCCACATATTTAATGGGCCATCAACGACTTCCTAGTCCAATATCAAATTCACGTGACCTAGTTATAACGTTGGAGACCATTGGAAATTTGTCGTTGGTTACATTAGAGGTCATTGGAAGTTGTTGATCTATTTACCAACGGCTCACCAAGAGCCCATGGCCGTTGGAAACCACTGTATTTCTTGTAGTGGAGTTTGTAGAGATGATGTGCATGAGATAGCAGATAAACGTATACATGAATAAGGCAGAAGCAGGGTACTGGTGAGTGCATGCACATGCAATATAGGAAGAAGATGCGTTTGGAGCTTTCGATTCCCAGATGCTAGCATGAGTTGTCCATATTTAGGGCAGTGCATTAGGCTTTGGGCTTGCAAAAGTTGGGTTAGGGTTTATGACATCGGGCGTGTGCATGCATTTCAAAGGGGACAGGAGCCTGAGCAGTATACATGCGCGAGTGACTTAACGTGGGTGAGATCGATTTTAGTTCATTTTATATTATTTAGTTCGAAGAGTAGGCATATGTGATTACATTATTTTAGTTAGTAATTTAGCTACCTTAGACTATTTTAAAGTCCTAGTTTAGAGGCCTAATTGTATGCGTGTTGATAATATACTGGGTTTGGGCTTTGCAAAATTTTGGTTAGGTGGTTTGTAACACCCCGAATTTTAGTTAATGCTAAAATTCACTAATTGCAGAATAAATAATCTCAGACGTGAGAATTAGGGGAAACGGGCTGCGTCATTGCGTTCGTCTCGGAAAAATACGCAAAATAGAGTCCGAGTTTTCGAAAATCGGAGTCCATATGGCCCAGTTATGGCCCGATGAAATTTGCAGAAAATTCAAAGATAAAAACAGATTTAAAAATTCAAATTCAGATTTTAAAATAGGAGCAGCGGGGCCAGGCGGGAAAGTTCCCGCCCTACCCATGTCGACAGGGTTGTCGACAAGCCTGTCGACAGGGGTGTCGACTTGCCTGTCGACATGCCTGTCGACACGGCGGGTCGAGCCAGGAGTTTGGGTGCACCAGATCTGGTTTTTGGGTTGAGTCTTGGGCTGGGTTCTAGAGATTTCCTAAATCTAACGGTCCTAATCTAACCTAGGGTTAATCTAAGGGTCTAAAACACTACCTAATTCTATAAATAAGACCCTAACCCTACCCTAATTCATTCATAATTAGGTCTTGTAACTAAACTATGGCAAAATGAAATTTGGTCATGGCCTCCATAAATCAATGAAGAGAGAGTTGCAAGCTAATCAACCTCTAATCAATATCTTCTTCACTAATTCCACTTCATAAGTTTGCTAATCTTGGTTTTGGTGAGTTTCTATCACTTTGATGATCGATTGCTAAATTAAGTAGATGAGATATGATGAGATTTATGGTTTTGCATGTGGATTAATGGGTTTTTAAGTCATATGACATGATGTTGAATATGTAAATTTATGCATGTTGAATATGTAAATTTATGCATGTTGAATATGTAAATTTATGCATGTTGAATATGCGAGTTTATGCAAGTTGCTATGTGGGTTTATGCAAGTTAAGTATGTGGGTTTATGCAAGTTAAGTGGTGGGTTTATGCATAATGTGTAATTAATTTTATGCATGCTAAGTATGTAGTTTTATGCATGCTAAGTGGTTGGTATTATGCATAAATCATGACATGCAAGTTTACCTATGTATATATGCATAATGTATGAATATATATATGCATGTTTACCCTCCTTTAAGATGCAAGTTATACATGCAAGTTCAACATGATATGCAAGTTATGTGTATGCTTATATGCAAGCTCAACATGTTATGCAAGTTTATGTGTATGTTGTTATGCAAGTTCATATGCAAGTTTATGTGTATGATGTTATGTAAGTTATGTGCATGTTGCTATGCAAGTTCATATGCAAGTTATGTGTATGATGTTATGCATGTAAGTTATGTGTATGTTGATATGCGAGTTATGTTTATAATATTATGCAAGTTATGTGTATGATGTTATGCATGTAAGTTATGCGTATGTTGATATGCGAGTTATGTTTATAATATTATGCAAGTTATGTGTATGATGTGATGCAAATTAACATGTAACATGTTGTGCAAGTTCACACCTTTAAGACCCATGCAAGTTCACCTTTGTATAACCTATGAACACTTATGCAAGTTGCCTTTATACATGACATATGTATGTTCATGCAAGTTGGGTTATTTAGTAATGCTAGTTGGGTTAATATTATGATGTAAGTGGACACCTTTTAACCCATGTTAATGCTAAAGTATGCTAAACGAAACCCATGTTAATTGTGAAAGAATCTTCTCTTGGAAATATGTCGTGTTAGCATAAGTACGTGGGGAAATGATGGGGTTAATAGACATGTTAATGAAATGGTGTGAAATGGTTATGATTAAGCATACCATAAAATGAGTAAGCATAAGTGGGAATTTACCTATTGAGTTAGGTCTACCCCATGGGAATTTACCTATTGAGTTAGGTCTACCCATGTTACGAAAAACTTGATATTAATTAGGGATAATTAATATGGGGGTGATTAATTAGGTATAATTAATCAACTAAGACACGAGGTTGGACCCTTTTTGTAGCAGAAGTCTGCCCGGAACCGACCGGCCATCCAGCGGCTACAAATGATTGGCCCAATGTGAGAGGTCTTAGTCATAAATTAAATACATGACTAAAGTAAAGACACGAGGTTAGACCCTTTTGATGACAGAAGTCTGCCCGGAACCAACCGGCATATCCAGCAGTCATAAAAGACGGTCTAATGTGAGAGGTCTTTATGAGGTCATGATCTTAATTAATGAATTAAGAAACACTTAACCATATTAGCATGTAGTGGGACATGAGGGTTAAGTGGGTGCCTTGGGTGGCATGAGGAGACTAGTGGGTTGCCTTGGGCGGCAATAGAAAATACGATTAGAATACTTAACCAAAGTGAAACATGTAATTAAACATGATTAAAGGGTTAAGTAAGTGCCATGGGTGGCATGGGAAAATACGATTAGAATACTTAACCAAAGTGGAACATGTAATTAAACATGATTAAAGGGTTAAGTAAGTGCCATGGGTGGCATGTGAAAGTCTAGTGGGTACCTTGCATAATATGATTAAAGGACTTAACCGAAATTTATAACATGTAAGGGGACATGGTTAAAGGGTTAAGTGGGGTTCACTAGAAATTACAAGCTTAGGAGGTAGCTTGTGGGGGCCCGTTTCAACCAATATCCCAAACGTATCTTTGTGGGCTCGATTCTAGTCGAGTGACGGGACACGCATATTGGGCTTGACTATAAGTGGCCAAACCGGGTTAGCGGTGGCAACGCGGGACCAACGGGTTTCATATGCGTGTGTGTACCCGGGCTGGTTGGTAAGTCGTTGTTGCATCGTGTAGATATAAAGCCGTGCACCGTTGATATTATATGGTGGCCACGTTGGGGAATGATACACCCCAATCGTGGGACCAGCACGGGTATCTACGTAGGGGAGCCGATCGCTTGGGAAGTAGTGGGTACACCTATGTAGTCAGAAAGGGGTACACGAAACTACTAAATTACTAAGTACACTTAGTGGGATCAACCTTTAAGTAGGAATTACTCTTGGTGGGTAGGACTGGTGTGGTGCAGTGTAGGAATTACCCTTGGGTGGATAAGTCTGGGGTGGTGTAAACTAATCCTTGGGTGGATAAATGCGTCTTTACGATTATCTTAGTTTATCCTAAGTATACCTAGCTACTTAGTGTAGCCATTCATCCCCAGACGTTACCGTATATCAAGCTTATGTCTCCTCTGGTTACTTTAATGATTGTATTGTTAAAGTTATAGGACTCACTCAGACTTATGTCTGACCCCGTTGTTTTTATCTTTTTCCCAACCCTCAGGTTATCAGAGTGGGCCCAGTACGAGTGGGCTTTGATCAGACTGCTTTATTCTCTTTTGGAGCTTGGACCATAGGAGTAAAGCTCAGCTTATCCTTTTCTTTTATGGCTATCAGTTTACGCATATTGGGATTATGTACTTTTATTTATCAGGATGGATATTTTGTACTTGACTCTTAGTATGGTTTTATGATGTAACCAGACATGTTTTACTTCCGCTGTTATGAGATGATGTTTTAAAAATTTTAAGTACTATTTATATCAATCTTGGTGTAATTTTTCTGTTCTATATTCACTAAAATACTCCACCGATGCCATGGCATTCCCTTAGAGAGTGACCATAGCGGGTGTGGGGTGTTACACGTGGTATCAGAGCAAAGGTTACCGGAACAGATAAAATTTTTAGAAAACTATTTTTCTAAAAACATTTTTGGAAGAAATATTTTCAAAAACATGTCTTTAATGAGAAAAGTTTTTGGAAAGAAAAGCATAATCCCCGATAGCCATATCTTTATCTTTCGAATTCTCCGTTTTGAATCTTTCCTTTTTTCGTCTCAGCATGGCTGAAGATCTTTATCTTCCGGACGGTGTGGCGGTACCAGTATGGTATAGGAGGTTGTTAGAGGCTAGGGCCGCCGCTGCAGGTCCAGCAAATGTTCCCCCTCCACCCGTTGCACTCGTTCCTCCTCGCGCGGATACTTTTGCTATGACTTGTAGGAAGTTTAAGGCTATGGGAGGAAAACCTTTTGTGGGAGCTAGGGATTGGCTTAATGAGACGGAAGAATTGATGGAAATCTTGGAAGTGGAAGAGGGAAAGAAAGTCAGGTTAGCCGCTTGGTTAATGAAAGGAGAGGCCTCGTTCTGGTGGGAGGTCACTAATGGAGAACGCCCTGTTGATTCTTGGATGGATTTCAGGCAAAGATTAGAGGCAAAGTTTCTCTCAAAAGCGGAAGAAAATATGCACGTGGAAAGGTTCTTGAACTTAAAGCAAGGGAACTTGTCGGTGGAAGAATATGTTAACAAGTTTAATCAGTTAGAGAGATTCAGCAAAGATGAAAAAGCTTTGAGGTTCGTTAAGGGCTTGAACGAACCAATGCGCGGATTGGCTATGTCTCACATTCCTATGGGGGCCACTTTCGAGAAGCTAGTGGACATGGCACTTATGCATGAGGAAGAGAAGGGTCCCAATGCTAGTAAAGCACCCGAGAAGGAAGGAGATCAGAAGAGACCTCTACAGCAACAGCAAAACAAGGGTGGAAAAGGCAACGGAAAGAAAAAGTGCTTCAATTGTGGGACACTAGGCCACCTAAGCAAGGAGTGTCGCAAGAAGAAGAAGACTGGCTGCTTCCACTGTGACGAAGCAGGACATCTAGTGAAAGACTGTCCTAAGAAAGGGCGAAGGACGGGGTCTACCTCAGGAGGACAGGTGCAAGCTCTTGTGGCACCAGTTCAGGCAAGGGGGCAAGTTCAGGCTCTCGCAATTCCACCGGTTCGAGAAAGAGGTAGAACTATTTCTGTGGAAAGTTTAGTTTTCCTGTTTGATCATCCTGTCCGTACTTTATTTGATTTTGACGCATTGAGTTCGTTTATCTCATCATTGTTGTTGAGTCACTGCACTAATACACCAGTTGGTAGATGATCCCTTAGTTGTTTCAAACCCAATTGGGCTCCATGATGTGTTTGGGTTTGAAAGTTTCTATACTTAGCGTTGAGTTTTGATGTGATGCTTTTGGGCTTCACGGGCTATGGGTTAGTTTTGGGCATAGACTGGTTATCCAGTAATGGTGTCGTTCTTACTTGTGAAGAGAGTTGTTAGGTTTATGACCCGCTAGGGTAACACTCTCGAGATCTTTTGTAATCCCATGGAATCTGTTATGCTAAGTTATCTAAAGTCGCTTGACACGTCGGTCGAGAGTTTGCAATCTATAGAGTGGTCCGGGAATACTCGGATGTGTTTCAAGGAGGTGAAGGGCTTACCTCGCGGGGGATTGACTTCCGAATATATCTGGTAGACAATGCTAAACCAGTATCTTGGCCAGTGTGCCACGTGGCTCCTCGTGAGAGGAGGGAACTCCATAAGCAAGTAGGAAATTTACTTAAGAAGGGGTTCATAAGACGAAGTATATCGGAGTGGGGTGCTCCGGTACTTTTTGCCACGAAGGCGGATGGGTCCCTCAGACTTTGTGTAGGCTAAAGAGAACTAAATAAGCTCACAAAGAAGAATAGACACCCATTGTCGAGGATTGATGATCTCTTTGATCAGTTAGTGAGCGCCTCAGTATTTTCGCAGTTGGACTTAGCCACAAGGTTTCGTCAATTGAGAGTGACTGAGGATAGTATAGAGAAGACTACCTTTAGGACTCCGGATGGTTTTTATGGGTGGCTAGAGATGCCATTTGGTTTGATGAACGCCCCGCATATGATGAAAAGGGTGTTCAAGGAGTACCTAAATAAGTTCGTGACGATCTTTGTAAATGACATCTTGGTCTTTCCTAGGAGCGAAACAAGTTTTCGTATATGCTCAATAGGATGAGCAAAGCCAGTTATGGGATAAACGGTGGTTTTGGAGCAAGACTGGCGAGGACATCCAGAGTTGGACAAGGGCTTAACTATTTAGCCGTTTTTACTAGTATCATCTCACGTAGGTCGTCTGAATTCGAAGGAGGTATCCCTTGGGTGTTTGTCTGATATTGGTTTAGGCCTTTGGGGCTTGCATTTGGGGGATATCGCGTTCGACTAAGGTGGTCTGCGTGAGAGATGGATAGTTGTGGCGGTTTTGCATGGGAGAATATCCTGATTTTTCTCTAGAAGTGGAGAAAAGCATGCCTTACATCTCAGAGAGGTGTTGGAGACTCTTCGAGCACATAGTCTTAAAGCTAAATTCTCTAAATGTCATTTTGGAGAAGAGAAGTGCGATTCTTAGGGCATGTGGTCTCTAAGGAAGGGATAGCTGTGGATCCCGCATAGATAGTAAAGTACCTAGGAATGCTACCGAAGTAGGAAGTTTCTTGGGGTTGGCAGGATAATTCATCAAAGACTTCGCGAAGGTATCAGCCCCATCAACCGGCTGGACGAAGAAGAATCTGGTATTCTCATGGGACGAGATGTACCAAGACATGAATCGAGTTTTCTTTTTGGGCCGATATGAAGAAAGACATGGCCGAGTATGTCGCTAGATGCTTGGTGAAAGCAGAGCAAAAGAAACCAAGTGGGTAGCTTCACCCATTAGAAGTTCCGCTAAGGAAGTGGGATAGTGTCTCGAAGGATTACCAAAATCAAGGAAGGGTAATACGGGGATTTGGGTTGTGGTAGATAGACTTACTGAGTGTGCCCATTTCATACCCGTGAAGGGTAAGAGAACTGCTCCATGGCTAGCTTCAGTTTATATTCGAAAGATTATTAGATTGCATGGTGTACCGTCCAGTATGGTGAGCGATCGAGATCCTATCTTCACTGAAGAGTTTTGGAAAAGTTTGCAAAAGGCGGTAGGGACTCAGTTGTATTTGAGTACCGCATCTCATCCTCAGATAGACGGCCAGACCGAGAGGGTGAATCATATTTTAGAAGACCTTTTGAGGCTATGTATCTTGGATTTAGGAGGTACATGGGAAGAGCATCTTCCATTGGTGGGGTTACCCGACAGACTTAGTGGCGTACGTGGTGTATTCCATGTGAGGAAGGACCTACATAAGATCGTAGAGGCGATAGAGCCAAGCTTGCTTAGAGAAGTGGAAGTAGAGCGTGATGAGGTGATTCGACAAGCTCCTACTTGCATCCTTGGGTCAGAGATTTGGAAGTTGGGAAACAGAGAGGTTCAACTAGCCAAAGTACAAAGGGGAGATGAAGAGAGCGACGCTACCTGGGAGACGGAAGCGAAGATGCGTTCGAGGTACCCTTTTTCTTTCGGAGGGTATGTCCTTTTGCTTCTCCTTCATCGCATATCTTGTGCTTATCTTATCCTTAGTATGTCCTCTCGTTAGTACCTTTGACCTTCAGATAGGATATTCCTATGGTTGAAACATGTGTTTGAGACATGTTATGTATGATGGATGCAAGTGGATGCAAGTGTTTGCTAGTGGTTGCTCGTGGATGCATATACACACACTCTAGGCACTAGATCGGCTCCATCACTTCATACTGCATATTGCATAAAATTGTGTGTAAGTAGCTATATTAATGGATGTATAATGATTGTGTTATCATATGGATGATGCATTTTGGTGAATGATTGTGCACTCATGTAGATATTGTATGTGTCGATAGGGTTCTCTCGCATACATAATGGATGCATGGCACTATCATGGTTTGCATATGTTCATACATTAGATAGGGAACATATACACACACTTTTTGCATATGCTCATACATCATTAGAAATTGTTTTAAGGACAATGGATGCCCGTGATTGATGGTTTGAGTAGATGGTTGTTTGGATGGTAGGATATGCATTCTCCTTAGCTTAGAGATTTCGGGGACGAAATCCTTTAAGGAGGGGAGAATGTAACACCCCGAATTTTAGTTAATGCTAAAATTCACTAATTGCAGAATAAATAATCTCAGACGTGAGAATTAGGGGAAACGGGCTGCGTCATTGCGTTCGTCTCGGAAAAATACGCAAAATAGAGTCCGAGTTTTCGAAAATCGGAGTCCATATGGCCCAGTTATGGCCCGATGAAATATGCAGAAAATTCAAAGATAAAAACAGATTTAAAAATTCAAATTCAGATTTTAAAATAGGAGCAGCGGGGCCAGGCGGGAAAGTTCCCGCCCTACCCATGTCGACAGGGCTGTCGACAGGCCTGTCGACAGGGGTGTCGACTTGCCTGTCGACATGCCTGTCGACACGGCGGGTCGAGCCAGGAGTTTGGGTGCACCAGATCTGGTTTTTGGGTTGAGTCTTGGGCTGGGTTCTAGAGATTTCCTAAATCTAACGGTCCTAATCTAACCTAGGGTTAATCTAAGGGCCTAAAACACTACCTAATTCTATAAATAAGACCCTAACCCTACCCTAATTCATTCATAATTAGGTCTTGTAACTAAACTATGGCAAAATGAAATTTGGTCATGGCCTCCATAAATCAATGAAGAGAGAGTTGCAAGCTAATCAACCTCTAATCAATATCTTCTTCACTAATTCCACTTCATAAGTTTGCTAATCTTGGTTTTGGTGAGTTTCTATCTCTTTGATGATCGATTGCTAAATTAAGTAGATGAGATATGATGAGATTTATGGTTTTGCATGTGGATTAATGGGTTTTTAAGTCATATGACATGATGTTGAATATGTAAATTTATGCATGTTGAATATGTAAATTTATGCATGTTGAATATGTAAATTTATGCATGTTGAATATGTAAATTTATGCATGTTGAATATGCGAGTTTATGCAAGTTGCTATGTGGGTTTATGCAAGTTAAGTATGTGGGTTTATGCAAGTTAAGTGGTGGGTTTATGCATAATGTGTAATTAATTTTATGCATGCTAAGTATGTAGTTTTATGCATGCTAAGTGGTTGGTATTATGCATAAATCATGACATGCAAGTTTACCTATGTATATATGCATAATGTATGAATATATATATGCATGTTTACCCTCCTTTAAGATGCAAGTTATACATGCAAGTTCAACATGATATGCAAGTTATGTGTATGCTTATATGCAAGCTCAACATGTTATGCAAGTTTATGTGTATGTTGTTATGCAAGTTCATATGCAAGTTTATGTGTATGATGTTATGTAAGTTATGTGCATGTTGCTATGCAAGTTCATATGCAAGTTATGTGTATGATGTTATGCATGTAAGTTATGCGTATGTTGATATGCAAGTTATGTTTATAATATTATGCAAGTTATGTGTATGATGTTATGCATGTAAGTTATGTGTATGTTGATATGCGAGTTATGTTTATAATATTATGCAAGTTATGTGTATGATGTGATGCAAATTAACATGTAACATGTTGTGCAAGTTCACACCTTTAAGACCCATGCAAGTTCACCTTTGTATAACCTATGAACACTTATGCAAGTTGCCTTTATACATGACATATGTATGTTCATGCAAGTTGGGTTATTTAGTAATGCTAGTTGGGTTAATATTATGATGTAAGTGGACACCTTTTAACCCATGTTAATGCTAAAGTATGCTAAACGAAACCCATGTTAATTGTGAAAGAATCTTCTCTTGGAAATATGTCGTGTTAGCATAAGTACGTGGGGAAATGATGGGGTTAATAGACATGTTAATGAAATGGTGTGAAATGGTTATGATTAAGCATACCATAAAATGAGTAAGCATAAGTGGGAATTTACCTATTGAGTTAGGTCTACCCCATGGGAATTTACCTATTGAGTTAGGTCTACCCATGTTACGAAAAACTTGATATTAATTAGGGATAATTAATATGGGGGTGATTAATTAGGTATAATTAATCAACTAAGACACGAGGTTGGACCCTTTTTGTAGCAGAAGTCTGCCCGGAACCGACCGGCCATCCAGCGGCTACAAATGATTGGCCCAATGTGAGAGGTCTTAGTCATAAATTAAATACATGACTAAAGTAAAGACACGAGGTTAGACCCTTTTGATGACAGAAGTCTGCCCGGAACCAACCGGCATATCCAGCAGTCATAAAAGACGGTCTAATGTGAGAGGTCTTTATGAGGTCATGATCTTAATTAATGAATTAAGAAACACTTAACCATATTAGCATGTAGTGGGACATGAGGGTTAAGTGGGTGCCTTGGGTGGCATGAGGAGACTAGTGGGTTGCCTTGGGCGGCAATAGAAAATACGATTAGAATACTTAACCAAAGTGAAACATGTAATTAAACATGATTAAAGGGTTAAGTAAGTGCCATGGGTGGCATGGGAAAATACGATTAGAATACTTAACCAAAGTGGAACATGTAATTAAACATGATTAAAGGGTTAAGTAAGTGCCATGGGTGGCATGTGAAAGTCTAGTGGGTACCTTGCATAATATGATTAAAGGACTTAACCGAAATTTATAACATATAAGGGGACATGGTTAAAGGGTTAAGTGGGGTTCACTAGAAATTACAAGCTTAGGAGGTAGCTTGTGGGGGCCCGTTTCAACCAATATCCCAAACGTATCTTTGTGGGCTCGATTCTAGTCGAGTGACGGGACACGCATATTGGGCTTGACTATAAGTGGCCAAACCGGGTTAGCGGTGGCAACGCGGGACCAACGGGTTTCATATGCATGTGTGGACCCGGGCTGGTTGGTAAGTCGTTGTTGCATCGTGTAGATATAAAGTCGTGCACCGTTGATATTATATGGTGGCCACGTTGGGGAATGATACACCCCAATCGTGGGACCAGCACGGGTATCTACGTAGGGGAGCCGATCGCTTGGGAAGTAGTGGGTACACCTATGTAGTCAGATAGGGGTACACGAAACTACTAAATTACTAAGTACACTTAGTGGGATCAACCTTTAAGTAGGAATTACTCTTGGTGGGTAGGACTGGTGTGGTGCAGTGTAGGAATTACCCTTGGGTGGATAAATCTGGGGTGGTGTAAACTAATCTTTGGGTGGATAAATGCGTCTTTACGATTATCTTAGTTTATCCTAAGTATACCTAGCTACTTAGTGTAGCCATTCATCCCCAGACGTTACCGTATATCAAGCTTATGTCTCCTCTAGTTACTTTAATGATTGTATTGTTAAAGTTATAGGACTCACTCAGACTTATGTCTGACCCCGTTGTTTTTATCTTTTTCCCAACCCTCAGGTTATCAGAGTGGGCCCAGTACGAGTGGGCTTTGATCAGACTGCTTTATTCTCTTTTGGAGCTTGGACCATAGGAGTAAAGCTCAGCTTATCCTTTTCTTTTATGGCTATCAGTTTACGCATATTGGGATTATGTACTTTTATTTATCAGGATGGATATTTTGTACTTGACTCTTAGTATGGTTTTATGATGTAACCAGACATGTTTTACTTCCGCTGTTATGAGATGATGTTTTTAAAATTTTAAGTACTATTTATATCAATCTTGGTGTAATTTTTCTGTTCTATATTCACTAAAATACTCCACCGATGCCATGGCATTCCCTTAGAGAGTGACCATAGCGGGTGTGGGGTGTTACATGGTTCATTCATAATTTAACTAATTTAGTTAAATTATTTAAAGTGATTAACTTTTAAACATTTTAATCTCACATATACGGCATCCTTTGACTGACAGCTTCCGACGTTATAATCGATCGACAAATAGAACGTGTTAGCTTAACACGTTTGGTTAAATGTAATATCTGTAAAATGTTAGCTAGTAAATTTAATTACGTCTAACATAATTAAATAATTGTACTTTGATTAGTGTCATCCGTTACCGTTCTGCTATTGAATTAGACACTTGTTTATATGTCGTTAAGTAATATCGATAAATGTCGTGTCGACGTTTATTGTCGATTATTTTTGTTTGAAAGATTGTGTTGATTGCGCTTGATCGGTTTATGAGCAAATACTTATTCATGTTCAGAATTGGGTTGGGTAATGCTAATGCCTTGTGATTAATTGCTCGATTTGACTGAAAGGTGTTTTGCGAAGATATTGCTTCACTTAAATTGTGAACGTAAATTTAAATAAATGGTTTGAAAGATTTTTTTCATAAAAGAATATGAAACGAAATATTGATTTCAAAGGTAAATAGTTAGAAATGAATATTTTAAAGATAATAATTGGTTTATAAAGTGTTTTATAAACGAAGAGAATCTTGGCGGTTTATATCTCAATGATTAAATGATTATAAAACAAGAACCCTATGATTTGGAGATACTTGTTATTATTAATGTGAAATGATTTATCACTTTGGGATGCAAAATTATATATTATGTTAACAATGATTCGGGTAACCCGTAATTAAAAAGTGGGAACATGTTTGGGTATGGTTCGCTCTTGGGATAGAGGTACATACTTATATTATTGATGTCATGAAGGCTGAGACCCAGCTGCCCATTTATTGGGAGAAACCTCTCGGGATTGGTTGCATATGTTTTGATATGCTTTATTATAATATTTTGGAATTTCTAAATAAATATTCAGATAGAAATTTGTTCTTCAATCCCAAGGTAGAATATAGTTTGATATAAAAGAAATATGTATTTCAAAAAGTTTCAAATAAAAACTGGGGAATGAAGTCCAAAAGATAATTTTCGTAAAGATAATTAGATTTTTAAAATCTAAATGTTAGGATTAAGTTAAGTGGATAGTTTTGGGAATTGCATATTGTTTGTTGCATCGTAGACTCCATGAGTCCTATTTGTTATTTGGTACCCAATTAGAAAGAGGTACGTAGGCAGTCATAAGTGGCAGTAATGCAGCCCTTAGATAACCTAACATTTTTCTGTTTGTTATTTGGTAATTATCGAGTATTAATATGTCTTTTATGCTTGCTATTTTATTCCACATTCTCATTGTTAATTGAGTTCACATGATTTGATAGGGTTGTCTCTCTCTCTCCTTAGTGCACAACAATAGATGTTTAACATTTAAAATATGTAAGCACACCATGTAAATTAATTAATCACTCTGATTAAGTTGTATAATCAAAATTGTATCCTATACATTTAGAAGTATAGAATATTTTTCAAATGTTGAGTAGAAAGTTGGTAGTTTTCATTTGCAATTTTAGCAATAGATGTATTTTCCAGCATTTGACTAGTCCGAAAATTTGGGTCATCTCATAAACTCACCATCCATTGGAAATGATGATATTACGTTGGTATTATCTAATTTCAAACAAGTGTTTGAAGTTAGATAAAATTCCAAACTATCCAGAACTCGTCCAATCCATTACGTAAGCATAGTATTCTTAGATACGAATGCAACACAACTGACCATGCACGAATCTAACATCTCATTTTTTCTCTTTCACCAGAAAACTATAATCCAATAGATTCAGAAGATTTCTGTTTTAAAGAATTTCGACTTAATTGTATCATATACACTCGTTCAAAGTTCAAATCATAAAATTGCGAACTGTCACTGCGCAACGAACTCATTATAATTATATGTTCAACCTTTGCGAAATTAAACTGCAGACATCAATAGTGATTTAATTGTTAACACGGTATGAATTAGCACGATATAAATTTTAACACATATTTTAAAATTATATAATTGTTAACTTTTTTTCATAATTATCATCAACTAATTCATAATATTATATCGATTGATTTTAGATCGGTAATCATATAATTAAATTTCAAATTTTCAAAGTTAGAATTTAACTATATTCCAGTCTCAGTACCAATCTATGATCATCATCTAACACGGTTTATTAACATATACATACACAAAACATCAACTAATACATACACAATATTCATCGATAATCAACTAAATATACGTCTTAGGGTTTCAATTATATTACCAGATCAACTACAATCCTCAATTATCATGTAATAACATCTAATCAATATATTTAAACATGTAAACATCAAATAATTTAGAAAATAGGTTTTAAGAAGATTATACCTAATTTGGATTTAATTAGAGAGAAATGAAGAGGGAAGGGTGGGTCGATTGGCTGCAAGCGGCGATGACAGCTGGAGGGAGGCACCGACAAGGGGGGCATGCAAATTTTTTTGGTTTTTGACATTTTTTGAGGGAGAAGAGGAAATTGAATTGTCTGTGCTGGGTCTCGCGGGTTCATTCAAGGAGGAGGCGACTAACAACACTTGTATCGACCTCCTTTTTTAGACCACCGTTGGTCATCGCACACCTCAAATGTGATATTCACATTTGTTTGTAGTGTAATCTCAAATTGCAGTCCAACAATGGCTAAAAAAGCGGTCGTTGCAAGTCGTCGCAAGCCGTTGCACGGCCTTCTAATACAAACAGCAGGCTCTTAGCTTCTTCCTCATTCTAATTTGCCCCAAACAAAAAAAAAATCTCAAACCGTCCCCACCCCCTACCCCCGCATTTCTACAGCGTTCCCCATTCCAAACTTGCCTCCAAGCTTCCAATTTTGTGCAGCTATGTCTTTTAACCCTATTTTAAGTTCAATTAGGGTTAATTTGCATGTTTATATGGATTTGTAAATTGTTTGCTAGTGGATATGAAATTGGTTGTCATATGAGATGCTTATGGTGATGATTATGTTGTAGTTTGATTTGGGAATAAATGTAATTGATTAAGAGGTTGAAAACGTTGATTATCACATATGTAATTTATTTAGTAGGTTGAAAACGATGATTATAATATATATAATTGGACATACGACGATTGTGTTTTAGGTTGATTTGGGAATAAATGTAATTGTTTAATGGTAGCTAGTAAATGCGAAGTAGTTAAGGCGCTAAGGCAAAAGTATTGAAACTTGAATTTTCTATGCTCCATACGAGTTTGGGATTTTTGATGGAAAAGAAACTGCATAATAAATTTAACTAGAATCAATGAATCATTGTATAATCTACATCGATATTTTACATAGATTCTTTGTTCCAGTGTAATTTAAGTTCTATAACTAGGTAGTATAATATAATAAGATATAAATAGGTAGGAATTGGCATGCTAAAACCTTCTTACATTTTCACTACAAATTAACATCATTATGTTTTGTCTGTCACATCCTATTCTTAATCATCATATCCTTTCAGTTTAGTTTTCATTTCCAAGAGTATATTATGTATGACAACATTTTAAACTTCATAATTTAAACTAAGATTAATTAACATGAAAGCTTAGCGGTCGATATGAAATCTTCATTACCATCCGAAGCAATTCCAACTACTTCGTACCATCATACAGTTTATGTCAAATCCCGTTTCATCAAACTGGTTACTAGTTGGTTTTGTAATGTTAGTTTACAAATTGAAAGTCTGAGAAAATACTATGTAGACGTTAGTTTACAAATTATATAATGTGTTTTACTTATGTGAACCCCTTAGAGAAACTTGACCCGGTCCGACAAGTGTTGTATATGATCGTTATATGGATATTCACTTTTACACAGAACGAAAATCTATATTCATCTGATATAATATTCATTGGATTTGTACCAGTATTGGACAAGTTACAAATGCATAACGTAAGCATATTTTATAAATCATTTTAGTTTAAACGGTTGACAAAATTTCGATGGCACTTTCCTTTTTGTTCCCTGTGTACACACTTTTGTGTACGATACAGGGAGCAAAAGGAAGCGCTGCCAAAATTCTGTTGAACCGTTTAACCTGAAATGATTTATGAAATATGCTTATGTTATTATATTTGTAATCGGAAGTAGGTTGACCGACCGTCATAGTAAAAGAGAAATATAGTAATAAACTGAAAACATGAAGTAGTTATAAATGAAATTTTATAAGACTTTAATTAATATAAAGTGTTTGATTGAATTTTCTAACATATTTGTTGCAAATTAGGAAAATGTTCTATTATTTTCTTGAACGCAGTTGGATGTATGAATCCCGAACCAGTAGTAAAGGTTCGATAAAGGAACATTTTTGTAATGGTATCCAAGAATTTATTAGATTTTCTAAATCTATTAATCGAAGTAACGTAGACATTCATTGTCCGTGTAGTAAGTGCAGACATCTGAAGCATTGGAAGCCAGATGTAGTAGAAATACATCTGTATAAATTCGGTTTTCTGCCGAATTACTACTCATGGGATCGTCATGGTGAACTGGTTCAATCTACGTCCAGTCCTATAGCGGTAGAGGACGATAATACAATGATGAATGATAATATAACGACCAATCTGATAGAAAATATGGTGCAAGATGCAACACGATCAACGTTTCCTACCATTGATCAAGGCAACGATGAGAACGAAAATGTTGAAGAACCAATATCAGAAGATATTTTTTTATAATTTATTGAATTCTGCTAAGAGACCGTTGTGGGAAGGATGTACAAGCGGAACTGAATTATCTGTAACCGTCGAATTCATCACTATGAAATCAAAATTCAATCTTACAGAAGCTGCATTTACAGCAGCTATACAAACTGCAAAACAACACATGTCATCCAATAATTCCAATAATTTGATGTGCGATAGCCATTATAAAGTGAAAAAACTTATGTCTTCTTTTGGACTACCGTATCAGAAGATAGATAAATGTGTAAAAGGTGGCATGTTGTATTGGAAATAAGAAGCTCACCTTAGAAAATGCAAATTATGTAACGAAGATAGATATAAGCCAAGAAAAAAGAAAGGAAAAGAAGTTCCATATAAAAGAATGCATTATCTACGCATAACTCCCAGACTTTAACGGTTATATGCATCTTCTGCTACAACATATCATATGCGATGACATAGCGTGAGAATACCGGAAGAAGGAACTTTGATACATCCATCTGATGGTGAAGCATGGAAATACTTTGATAGGACTTATCCTGAATTCACTGCAGGGAGACATAATATTAGGCTTGGTTTATGTATGGATGGATTTTCTCCATTTTCTCAGTTTGGTAGTAAACATTTATCATGACCTATCATTGTTACTCCTCATACTTACCTTCATGGATGTGTATGAAAAATCCATATATGTTTCTAACAGTTGTCGTCCCCGGTCCTGATGATTCGACACAAGGATTGATGTTTTTCTACAACCGCTGATTGAATAGTTGAAAACATTATGGCGTGAAGGAGTCGAAACATACGACATTTTGGGAAAAAGGATTTTTCGTATGTTTGCTTCTTTATTATGGACTATTAGTGATTTTCCAACGTATGACATGCTTTCAGGTTGGAGTACAGCTGGACGTCTACCTTGTCCTCACTATATGGATGAGACACGAGAATTTTCATTTAAGTTTGAAAAAAAAATCTTGGTTTGACTATCATGAGTGTTTTTTGCATATTAATCATAAATTTAGAACGAATAAAAAGAACTTTAAAGCTAAAAGAGTAGAGAATATGCTACCGCCTAAAAATTGGACAAGTGAAGAGGTATATGAAATAGTAAAAGACTATCCAAAGATACATGAAACTGGGGGGAAGGTTGAAATTCCAGGTAAATTAGACATTCATAATTGGTGCAAGCAAAGTATATTTTGGGAGTTAACTTATTGGAAAAATCTACTACTTTGACATAATATTGACGTCATGCACAATGAAAAAAAACATTTTTGATAACGTTTTTAATAATGTTTTGAACGTAAAGGGGAAAACCAAGGATGATATGAATTCGAGATGCGATATATTACACTTCTATAAACGGCGGGAACTTCACTTGTACAACAATAAAAAAAAACCAAAGTGTAGTGACCCGAACTTCCCCGGTCTCCGAAGAGATGAGAAAGAACGAATTACTGTGAGGACAAGACAAATCAGAACGCAGACGGAAGAACATTTCATTATTAATTACAACAATTCCATCAGATACAAGAATATACAGGGTATAATTGAATAAATTACATCGACAAATATTAGAGATTACAATAAATTACATAGCAGCGGAAAATAATACAAAGCACAACTGAAGGTGATATACGGATAAAGAGCTTTCCGGATATCATCCCAGCTGTAAACCAGGATCCTGTGAATATAAATCTGTAAAACCAAAACTACTAGCTGCCCGTGTAGAAAATAAGGGCACCCAGAGTTTAGGTTAAAACAATAAACTCCAGGCCAGTCATGTGACTGGTGTGAGAACTAAAACAGTTATTTAAAGCTTTACTTTAAAAGAGAGTAATTCAAGGGACCACGCCGTATAACACGGAACGGGTTTCCTCCCAAGAATCCTAGTGCATAGAATAAACAGCGCAATGCTTTTTCGAAAAATGAAGCTATTATAAGACCCAGGTCCCATCACACAATGCAACGCAAGCCGGAGGATAGGGTTTTCCCTTATAATAGCCAAACATGCTTGGTACGTTTAAAACAAATGATTTGATACTATAATAAGTGTATAGTGTCAAAACAGTTTCAATCATAAATATAAATCATAGACGGCATGGGTACCATATATCATGTCGCCGTACTAGTTCTACAATTAAAACCGCAATACACGTATTGGAAATTGGATTTCCGTCATGAGTCGAGGCAAGGGGCAAGCTCCTCTCCGCGTTCGAGACACTCTAGCAAATGTCTCAGGACTACACACTCTGGGCAATCCTGGATCTTCATGGCCGGTCCTCACTTACGTTAGAGGATTAGTTATGCCTGAACACACGTTTCCCGGTCCTTACAGACCTATAATCGAGGCGCCTCATCCAACAACCACAAAGGTGAAAAGTATATAAATGTCAGGGCTGGTAAGTCACTGACACCACCAAAGCTAGAAAGAAACGTCGTGCTCTCCCCGCAGTCCGTATCCCGTTTTTGACTCATACCGAGGTGTGAGGCTCGCGAATTCACGTAATACACAAAGCTGCCACGTAGGCCGTGCTTTGATCATCAACCACAAGACTCTGCTTTTCAACAAAAGCCTTGATCATTGCATCTTAGCGTGCCACACAGGCAATTCATGCCATGCGACTGATTTCCATCGATATACAACCTCTGAGCTCGTACGTCTCAAAGAAGGGCGTTAAGCAAAAGAATAAATTCTCTGCCGCCAAACAGATTTATATTTAATAGAAATCAATCAACACAGAATAAAATCGAATGTCAGACACACAATCCATTTACAAGTCCGTTCTGGGTCTGAACGAAACCGGAGGCACTTTCCTCGCATATCCATCCATCTCCAAGTACGTCTGGACGACCACCAACTATTTCCATCCTCTTGGGTGTACAGCCCAATCAGGATCGTCAGTAATTATCCAAACGATGTGAAGACTTCCGGTCTTCAACCACCGTCTTCATCTTCGACATATCGTCGAATCGGTTATTCAGAATGGGTATAAACCCGGACTTTCCGAACAACCCACGTATATTAAAAACAAATGTTACACAAACACAACATACGCCTCATTCCAATTCATTAGTCACTAACCGCAAATTAGCAAGAGAACAATTTCCCAAATATTAACCCCGAAGGCCAAAACCAACATCAGATCAATACCCAGGAGACCACTCATCTTAACTAATCTACAGCTAGTTTCTAAATTTCAATTCTTAGGGAAGGATTCCCATTAATTTTATCCAAGATAAATTCTTTAAAATTTATCCTTTTAATCTTCCTTTGGATGTCATTTCAAACCAAATTATGGTTTTCCAAACTAGTCGATATTAGCGAACCACACCGAAGTAATTATTTATTTTATTTCCCAATCCCAACCTATTCATCCCATGAAGCAAAACTGGTAATACTCCATATCTAACACCACGGTGTTATCGGTAAAATTAATTACCATTTCACGTTCAAATCTAATTAAAGATTTAACTATCGCTTTGGAGCAAAACTGGTGATACTCCATTCTCGCTTATTTGCCAAATTTGATAATTTAGATTATCAATTCACGTTTCAATCTAATTTCAGATGCATTAAAACTCCTTTTACTGGGTTAAAGAACTAGTGTCATTTAAAACACAGTTCACGATAAACCCAAATCATATCCTATTTATTATCGGGTTAAAGAACTAGTGTTATTTAAAACACTGTTCACGATAAACCCACAAATCAATTCTAATTCAGTTCCATTTTATTTATTTAAAAATAAATAGGTTTTAATTTTAGTTCAAAATTAGTTCATTTCGATAAAAATCTATTTTTATCTTTTCAAATATGGGGTTTTTCATCCCAATTTTTCCCAAATCATTTCTTATGATTTTACACAAATTATTACTATTTTTAATAATTTCATCAAGGCCCGTACAGTCGATTTCCAACAACGGCCATCGAACTGCACTTACATCGACCTTTTTCAAATTTGATTTGGACGTATCTCCAAATCCAACCGTTAGATTTCAAATTTCTAATATTCGTTAGAAAACACTTCTCGATACGAACCCAACGGTTCCGGTTTTAGGAGAATCAGACGGCCGGATCTCCCGTAATGTCCGTTTGAAATAAATGGTCGAAATTCACGAACTACCGCGGCGCGGCGCGTTCTATTCAGGCCATTATATTATATATATATAATATATATTTCGTCGATTTCTATTTAAAACGGATTTTATAAATAGTTTTGAATTCGCTTCAAAATCAATTTCAACTTTTAATTCAAATTCAAATCAAAATTGAAATTTTCCTTATAAATTCGTTTTAAAATTCATTTCAATTCAATTCAAATTTCAATTCAATTTGAATTCATTTCAATTCGTTTTCAATTCGAATTCGTTTTCAATTCAATTCAATTCAAATTGGTTATATATTCAATTCAATTCAAATTCGTTATATATTCAATTCAATTCAAATTCGTTTTCTATTCAATTCATTTCGAATTCGTTTCATATTCAATTCATTCCGAATTCATTTTCTATTCGATTCAATTCAAATTGGTTTTCTATTTAAATCAAATTGGTTTTCTATTCGATTCAATTCAAATTGGTTTTCTATTTAAATCAAATTGGTTTTCTATTCGATTCAATTCAAATTGGTTTTCTATTTAAATCAAATTATATTCATTTTCTATTCAAATCAAATTCATTTCGTTTTCTATTCAATTCAAATTTAAAAACGAATATAATTGATATAAATATCGTTCGCGTCAAAATAGCGCATCTCTAATCAACACGGCTTTATATATTTCAATAATTCCGTTATTCTATTCAATAATTGAATATTTATCCTATTCAATACGTGAATCTATATTTTTGTCAACACATGACTAATCTCAACGGATGAGTACTGTCCACGTGTGACTCTTTTCGTTATTCAATTTATTTTATATATGATAAAGATGTAAATCTTATTGTTAAAATATTTCGTTCAACACATGACTAATCTCAACGGATGAGTACGGTCAACACATGAACCTTTATTTTCTAATGATAAAGATGTAAATTTTATTGTTAAAATATTTCGTTCAACACATGACTAATCTCAACGGATGAGTACAGTCAACACATTAACCTTTATTTTATAATATTCTTTACCTTCTAAATTGGAATGAGGCCCAATCAATTACCATATAAAGTTAATTATATGGATTCTATACAACACATGTATATAATAGCAATGATAAATAATCAACCATCATCCAAAGTGCACTACACTGTATAAGCATCAAATATAGATATCTAACGCTTATAACAACCTGACAATCCATCGATCGACATACAACTAATTATTGGGATTAGTGTATGCCGTAATTTATCCCAATACCCGTGTGCGGTTTCAAACAATCAAACACCGATTTTATTTGTGCAGTTGGGCGATGTGTAAAATTTATCGACCCAATCAATGTCCTTCAAATAGGTGTACATAAACAAACCGTCCGGTTTGTAAATGAATATTTTATTTTATTCACTTCCACGTTAAAAATTATATTTTTAACGATAAAATATTTTATTTCAACACATGAATTTCTATTCAGTTCATTTACACAATAAAAATGATATTTTTATTTTTCTAACATATTTTAGGAAATTTCGGCGGCATAACGGCACGATACTAGAAATAGGACGAGGCCTAGCCTTATCCCCAGTCTAGTGATGGCCCACGCCATTCACACATCAATCAAATCCATTCCATTTCACCAAACAATTCAATTCAAATCAAATAATCCAACTAATCTATGCAACCAAACAAACAAGTCCATGGTCTGTGGACGATTGTGTCGGGTGCTACTAAACACCGTCTGCATCCTAGTATATATATATAACTAGAAAAAGAAATTTTGAAAGGTGAGAAGTTCTCACCAATAGCTATCCAATACCACGACTCTTCCTTTATAGAAATCTTCGTCGTTCTCGCCTCTTATCACTTTCGTCGCCCGTATCCACTACATATGTAAAAATCGAATTTTTACTTCGTTATTCAATATATAAAAATCGAATTTTTACTTTGCTATTCAATATATAAAAATCGAAATTTTACTTTGCTATTCAATATATAAAAATTGAATTTTTACTATGCTATTCAATATATAAAAATCGAATTTTTACTATGCTATTTAATATATAAAAATCGAATTTTTATAATCATGCTATATGGATAAAATTTCTATTTTCACACCGCTAATATATAGATAAAAATTCTATTTTTACCTCGCTATTCTCTATATAAAGATTTCGCCTTTTCAAATATAAAGATTTCGCCATTTCAAATATATCATTATAAAAATCACATTTTTATTTTTCTACACATATAAAGATGATATTTCTAATATTCCTATCATGTAAAAATTATATTTTTAATTCTCTTCATAAACAAAAATCATATTTTTACATCTTCTATATAGTAAAGATTATATTTTTAATACTTTAAAAATATAAAAATCATATTTTTATTCCACTACATATGTAAAAATTATATTTTTATCGCTACTTCAAAATGGAAATCTAATTTTTCTTTACCTTCTTATATGGAAAAATCTAATTTTTACTTCAATAAAAATTCCATCTTTCCTATTGTAAAAATCTCATCTTTTCTTTTTAAAAATCAAACCTTTATCACTTTAAAAATCGGATTTTTATACTTCATTCATATATATAAAAGTCACTCCTCTATTTCACATAAAAACCATATTTTTAAATACACAAATAAGTAAAAATGAAGATAAACACTCACCGGTGTATGGACGGGCGAAGGAGGGTGTGGTTGAAGCCGGGGGAAGGTGGCTCAGGCGCGTTGCCAGCCTTCAGAGGTGATGGCGGTGGCTGTTCCGGCGTCCTAGGGTTGTACGGGTTCTTATTTGAAGGAGGAAGAGGAGAGGGAGGTCGGGGTGGCGCGCTGAGGTGGCGCAGGCGGAGGGCGAGGTCAGGCGAAGGGGGGGGGCTGTCGCGGTTGCGTGCAGGGGGGGTCTTCTCGTCGGTCGACTTCGAGGAGGGGGGGCCTCTCGTGGCGGGCGCGCCACCTGGGGGGCGCGATACGGTGGCGGCGGCGGTTAATCCCCCGTCGCCCCTTCGTCTTTTTTTTTCTTTTCGTTTTTCTGATTTAGGTTTTTAACCGGGGGGGGGGGGGGGCAGAGGTAAAGGAAAGGAGAGAGAAGGGTTAGGGTATTATATTTTATTTATTTAATTATTTAAATTTCCACCAAAAAGCAACTTTTATTTTCGACCTCAAAACGGGGCCCACCGCCTGACGTCCATAGCTAATTACCCCCATTCCGAACACAATGGGACATGTATCGCAAGCTGATTCGATCGTTTCGATCAGTTTTCGTTAAAATCAACATATAACTCTATATATTGAATTTGAACACGCATTTCAATTTACTGGGGTCACATACTAACTCGAAAAATTCAAAAAATATATTTTCTAGCTTCGTATTGACGATACGGTCCTATCAAAACTAGTTTCGTCGAATTCTGAGACCGTTGGAAAAATGGCCAATTTCCAGTCGATTAAAATCAACTAAAACTGGTCAAACGCGTTTTCCTTTGCCACACTCACATATTAATTCGAAAAATTATGAAATTTGGAATCTAACAACAATTTGACATCACGGACCCAACAAAAGTGGTTTCGTCGAAATCCGATGTCGTTTGCAAAATTCTCATTTTTAAGGGCCTGAATTCCATAACGACTATTCAGAATTTTCAACTGGACATATCTTTTGATTCCCGCTATGAAATTTCGATTTTTCGGATTCGTTGGAAAGATATCATCAATTAGATCCTATTATTTTTGGTTTCACTAAAATCCGGTTTGTTTTGCACCCGGTACATTCAATTGAAGTTTGAAATCGAATTATCGAACTACCGCGCCATTTTCAATTCTATTTATAATTATATATAAATATTTATATTCTAACGACGACGTATATAATATATACGTTCGAATTATATTCAAAATAAATTTCTCGTCGATATTATTTAAAATAATTCATTTTAAATATTCAAAATTCGCTAGAATTGCCAAAAATAAAAATTTTAAACTGACCTAGATTTTCGGGTTGTTACACAAAGCATGCTATGAGCTAGACAACAGGCAAGTAAAACTTGTTCTAAAGTGGATGGAAGGATTAAGATGTCCTAATGGGATTTCTTCTAATCTTCGTAGATGTGTGGACTTTAAAAGCAGTAAATTGTGTGGGATGAAAAGCCATGACTGTCATATTATGCTGAAATATTTTGTACCTGTGATTTTCAAGGAACTGTTACCTACAAAAATATGGTGTTTATAACATAATTAAGTATGTTTTATAAACAACTTTGTTCAATGACGTCAAAGGTAGATCGTCTACGTAAGCTTGAAGTAGAAATCCCTGTACTGCTCTGCAAAGTCGAGAAAATATTTCCATTGGGTTTTTTAATGTAATGGAGCATTTACCTATTCATCTTCCGTCCAAAGCACTCCTTCAAGGTCCTGTGCAATATGGATGGATGTATCCATTTGAGAGATAATTTTGTATATGATCAATAATCATGATAGGTTACAATTTAGATTTTTGTACCAAGATATAAATTTAATTATTCTTATTATAAGTACTTGAATCATTTGAATAAATAAAATAGGCAAAAAACACGAGTAGAAGGTTCGATTTGCAAGTCGTACCTTGAAGAAGAAACTTCATTTTTTTCTCCCATTACTTTATTGAAGATGTGAACTTATCTTTTTTAACTGTTCATCGTAATGAAGAAGCCACTGAACATGAGTCTTCTCAAACAATGTTATCTATTTTTAGACAACACAGAAGACCTGCTAGAAAATGTATGGAAATATGGTTAAGCGATAAAGATTACCATGTGAACCACACATATATTCTTTTAAATTGTGTGGAAGTTGCACCGTTTGTCAGGTAATACTAAATTCAAGTACAATTCAATTATATATATTTATTTAAAAAAGAACATAACACATATTTGGTGCATATACGAATCACAACATCCATCCATTCATCTCAGTAAAGAATTTGTTGGATGGTTTTCTGATTATGATCATGATCCCAAAAACTATGTTGTTAACGAAAGATTACGACATATTGCTATCAAACACAAAAATAGTGTCAAAAAAATTTATTGGATGGTTTTTCTGATTATGTTCATGATCTCAAATCTAGTATACTTCGTCAATGGATTTAAATTAAACACCAATGATTATAGAGCTGAAAAATTAACATATAACAGCGGTGTATTTGCCAAAGATAGTGATGATCCAGAGGAGCATGTAAAAGATTTTTATGGTGTATTAACACAAATTTTAGGGTTGACATATTTTGTATAGCCCGTAAAGAAATTTTTTCTATTCAAATGCAACTAGTTTAGCAATGTTCCTAGTTCTGGAATTAATGTGCACAAAGATTATAAGCTAATTGAAATAAGGTACACGTCACATTTCTATAAGTATTATCCTTTCGTGTTAGCTAAGCAAGCATTACAAGTCTATTTTACTCCGTATCCGTCCTTGAAAAAAGATAAAGCAGATTGGTGGGTTGTTTTTGAACAAAGGCAAGATTTAAATTTAATGGAAATAATATTCCAGACGAAGCAGCGTATCAAGCGGATCTTGAGCCAAATACTGAAATAATAATAGCTGATGACATTGATGTAGGGTTGTTGAATGATGAAGCGAATATATTAGTAGATGCATTTGAAAGTACTGAAGAAAATGATATAGAGTATGAGACTGAGTCTAGATTATAAGACGATGAAGATTGATGGTATGTACTATTATGAGCTATGTACTTTATATGTTATGTACTATGCTGAGCTATGTAATAATAATGATGATGATGACTGTTTTTAACTATGAATTTACTTATGTTATTTACTATTCTGATTTATGTAATGATAATGATGATTATATATGTTATGTGTTATGAAGAGTTATGCATTGTTCTTCTCATGTACGATTTATATAATGATAATGATGAATGATGTTAATAATTCAAGTTATTTTGTATGCACTATATGATTGCGACGGATATGTCTGATCGAAGATGATCGAGGAGTACGTCTCAGCCGACTCTTTCACCATCTCCTAAACCAGGAGCAGGTCCGAGCAGCTCGGAGCCAGATACGCGCCAAGTTGTAGAAATTGTTCCAAAGAGTGCAAGGTAAATATCAAATTTATTTCAATTTACATTATTTAAAATATATGAAATATCTATGTCAACGTGTACATAGGGGCTTCGAGATTGATCCATTAGATTTCATTCTAGAGGTAACGAGGGAGTCTTACAGAGGCAGGATGACCGGGGCTTGGCCGCATTGGGATAGTATCCCACCCCATATCAAGAACATCATTCTAGCTGATTTATTGGTGAGTACTTTTTTATATTATTATTGAAAATTAATATACTATAAATAATTCGAAATAAATTTAATATGTAGGCTGTTGTACATGTGGAGCCACAGGACATGAATCTTTTTTAGACTCACTAGAATACGATGATGTGTAAAAATTACCGAGAGGCAATTTCAAGAGCGAAGACATCTAGTAAAAAAACCCCATGGATGAGTGACGATGTTTGAGCTGCATTTCTAGCATATTAGGATACAGAAGAACCTAAAGTAAGATATAATGAAAATATTCACATTTATGTTGATTGCATTATTTTAATTAATTGTGTATCAAATTCAATAGAAAGTAGTAGCTAGAAATAAAGCAAACAGAGTTAAGAATCCTGTTTTACACCGTGGAGGCTCGAAATCATTCCAACAACATAGAAGATAATTGGTATAAATTTTCAATATTTTTAGCATATATTCACATAGAAATTTAGTGTATATCATTCATTCTTATTTTCAATAATTTTATTACTGTATATATACTTAGGTCACAAAGTTAGGAAGAGAGTCGTCGATGGCAGATGTTTTCAGACATACACATGCGCTAGAGCATACTGACGAAGAAGGGAACGTTACGTATGATTGGGCGGACGACAAGGCTGCGAGTGTAATGGTAAATATGCTTATCCGTAATTAAAATGTTTCATATATATCACAGTATATAAGTAAGTTATATTGCATTTATGTTACAATTATATTGGTATTGTTGGGGAGATATGACACAGAGTCGGACAGAGTGACACAGGATACTGGATAAGAGGAACTTACGGTTGCAGAGTCCAATCGCATATGAGATTCTATTATTGATCCACCTACTCGTAATAGGCGATATGGCTTTGGCAACCAAGAGGTAAATGTAACACCCCGTAATTTTGTTAACATTAAAGAGGATAAATTAAATAATAATTAATTTAATATTACAAATTAAGAGAAACAGACTACGTCATTACGTTCATCTCGAAATTCTGGTTAGGATAGACACCCAGTTTGCGTAAAATAGATAACATATGAGGAAGTTACGGAAGATAAAAGTTTGACAATTAAACTAGGTATAACTGGCGCACTTCACAAGTGTGAATTGGATATGATGTAAACTATGAATCTATGCTATTGTTAAAACTCATACTATGTCATGATAGATCTACACCTTTAGATCTAACGCAATTATGGTTATTATATTATATTGCCTACGTGGATCTTGACTTGTAACTATGTTGTGGTGAATGCAAATCTGTTAATTTTGACAGTTGCAACATTGGTTAGATCTAATTCTTTATGTAAATCACCTTTCACTTGTCATATTGCGATCAACTTAGATAAATTGTAAATTGGACATGTGAATCCATATTTAGATCTAAACATGCTATTATGTCATTCTAATGGTGTTAGATCTATTTTAACCTCTAGATTTGAATTATGTGATCTAATTTACAACCTTTTGTTATCATGTTAGATATAAACCAATTGGACATCCAAACTGCTGATTTAGATCTTACTATGCTTATTGAGACATCGTAGTTATATTAGAACCAACTGACTGCCACAAGTTCACCAATTTTATGTTCATCTTGTTATGATGTTAATTTACATTTCCAGTGAAACACCCCACCTCCATTAAGGTCACTCACAAAGGGAATGCCTTAACTTTAGTGGAGGGTTATAATTTCAAGGCATAGAAAAATTTACAGGACATATAAATTTAAGCAGCGGAATTTAAATATTTATTTCATACGTGGTTCAATACAAAAGCATTACATCAAATTGTCTCAGAAACAACTTCAAAACATTACACCATAATTTATGTCTTGATTATTCAATAAAGAAGCATAAACCAAAAAGTAAAAATGCATAAATCCCCAAGGATCATATCCAAAGCCATAGCCAATGCAAGTGAGTCCAAGTCATACATTACTTTCTTCAAGCTTGTAAAGAGTCTGATTAAGCTGGAGTATTTCCTCCCTATGGACCTGAGGGGGGGAAACGGAAGAAAAGAAGACGAAAGAAAACGGGTCAAACAATTAGTCTGGTAAGTTCAGTGGTTACTAGTATTTAAACAAGGAAAGGGATCATGACAGTGATAACAGAACATAGGACAATACCCTAATATAAGATAAGAGGGACGTGTGATCGCACCCATTACTATAGTCTCTGCACCTACTTAACCATTGGTTAAACCAGCCCACGTGTTTACAACAAACGACCCCCTTAGTTGTCAGCTCCTACTCGCATGTATTCAAGTCCTGTGTCCTTCGGCCACACTTGATTGTAGTCACCTGTGCTGGTCCCACCATGGGGTGTATCAGTCCCTTTGGTGGCAACCCGACATGATTCAAGATGCACAGTGTACACTACTGATGCCCAGTGCCTGATTTTTCCACTCCAGAGTACGTGCACACCCATACTCCGCCGGAACCTACACTGGCCCACCAACCGCCGACGTTTTGACCGCTTACAGTTCAGCCCAGTAATCGTGCCCCACCCTGCCTAGTTCAGGGTACCATGATACATCTATGTGGGTTACTGTTGAAATGGGTCCCCGTTACTAGGGTTTTCTAATCAACATGTTTATTTGGTTAAGTGTCCAAGTTTACCTAATCCAGCCCATTCGTTTTAGTTAACATGTTGAATCGGTTAAGTGTTTTCCTAATTTACTTAACCCTACCAGTCCTGACTTAGCTTTAATTTATTAAAGCACCAACCACTCACATTAGACAGGTCTTGCTGTGGTCACTGGATATGCCGGTTGGTTCCGGGCAGATTTACACCACAACTCAGTCTAACCTCGGGTTCTTTTTGGGCTTGATGCACTAACCACCCACATTAGACAGGTCTTGTTGTGGTCACTGGATATGTCGGTCGGTTCCGGGCAGATTTACACCATAACTCAGTCTAACCTCGGGTTAGGCATATACGTCTTTTCTAACTTCATATTTTTCTATATATGTCAAATTTCTTTATGTAAATTAAATTTAATTTTTTAGTCACGGCATAATTATCATGTGATTATGCTCAACATAAATGGTATATCAAATATACCATTTAATGAACAAATCTATGCCATGAATTTTCATATTTCCCATCGCTACCCCCGTGGAATGTATGCGTAAATCACATAAAATGTTGGGCTAGCAAATTAGCCCAAACCCATAACAAAAAGGGGTAATAAACAAAGAACATGCCATAAACATAAAATAGCATACATTAAACTTATCACATGTAACTTGGCATAGATGTATATCATTAACTTTAATCAATTGGGTAAAGGTGATCTTGTGACTAAGTTGGATCTAATGGTCATGCAAACTTGACAAAGGTCTAGCATGAAAGTTTAACATATAATCACAGTTTCAACCCACAACTTGGCATATGATCTTATGTACGTCAAAACATAAGAAAGCTATCATAATCAATTTCTTATCATAATTTAGCATGATGTTAACAACATAAGAGGGCTACAATTCCACTTTTACAACATAAATAGATTCAACTTGACATAGTTCTAAATATTCATAAATGTAAATCTAACATGTAAACATGTGATTTAGATCCTAAACTTGCAAATAACCATCAAATTACAACATGACATGTTTCATCATTTTGTTGGCCTAATAAGTTCTTTACTCAATCGTAATAACATATAATGTTATGCATCACCCAAACATATAAACATGAGATATACAACATGTTCATTGCCATAAGCATATAGATATGAAATATACAACATGTTCATCGCCACAAACATATAGACAAGATTAAATTTCAACGATATTTTAAGATAAACGAGAATCAAATCTCATACATAAGCATCGTACTATATTCCAATTACAACATGTCATGATTCAATCGAAAAGAATGTTTAAATCTGCGTAACAACTAACTTACAAACTAAAGAAATTCTTGCGTTCTGAATTCTGAAATTGGAGATGCGCGCCTTTGATGAAGATCGTTGAATTAAATTAGTTGTAGTTTGATTTTAGATGTAGCTTTTTAACTCGTCTTTTGAATTGAAAAGGGTGACGGCTACTCAAAATCCTCCATTGACGGCATTTCAGTTCTAGGTTTATTTTTCTGTGTGTTTTTAGGTTAGGCATTGAGTTGTTTATATAGAATTTCAGTTTGATTATAGCCGTCAGATGAACCTAGTAATCACAGCCACTCAGACCTGATCAGGCCCATCCAGAAACCCTAGTGACTCAGTAGAGAGTCAGAAATCGTTCAAATTTCAGATCTGGTCGGGGGCCAGGTCGACCTCAAGGGGGGAGGTCGACACTAGGGTCGACCTGCATGGACGGGAATTTTCCCGCCCATCCCGCTTCTGGCTTCTGTTTGAATTTTGAACTCGTTTTCAAACTGTTTTGAATTTATTTGAAATCTCTGGAAACTTCCGATAGCCATAACTTCTTTATACGAAGTCCAATTCACGCAAACTCGGACTCTATCTCAACCAGAATTCCGAGAAGAACACAATGGCGTAACCCGTTTCCCTTAATTCTCACATTTTAAATTAAGTATTACAGGATTCATTATTATAACGTTAATAGAAAGTACGCGGTGTTACATCCATGCCAGTATGTATGTTCACCTTATCACCATGCTAGTTTATGTTTATGCCAAGATGGTCACTTTGATTATATTCCCATTATTTTTCCTATTACTGTTTATAACTAGGCTATTGTCTAGCCTAGGCATGAAATCAGTTTATGAGTGCGCTAGTTAGGAAACGGGGGAAAAAGGGTCAATATTGGCATAATTTGAATATGAACATTTTTGGACATATAATTCAAATTATTGGGTTAAATGGGTATTAACACCTATAAAAGGAAAGGGTTAATTAATTGGTTAACTACTTAAAAATGGAATGTCTAGTAATTACAATTAGGAATTGTAATTGTACTTATGACACGAGGTTAGGTTGCATTAGTGGCGGAAGTCTATCCGGACCCGACCGGCTTATCCAGCATCCACTAATGTTGAACCCAATGTGGGAGGTCTACGTACGCAAATACGAATCGGCTAAGACACGAGGTTAGGCCCAACTGTGGAATAAGTCTGCCCGGACCCGATTGGCATATCAAGCATCCACATGTTGTAGGCCTAATGTGGTAGGCCTAGCCCATTATAAACCATAAATGGACATGGTAATGAATTGGACTACTTAACCAAATCTTCCAAAGGGATTGTATGATTATGAACTAAGGTTAGGGTTAAGTAAATTGATTGGAATAGTGGATGGGTTAAGTAAATCTAGTGAGGGTGGGTAATATTTACATATAGTCCCATAAACTTAACCCGATAAGGTTATGTAATTAAAGACACCTAGTGGTATACATAACCGGGGAAAATAATAAAGTTATGTAATTAAAGACACCTTTTAGGGTAAGCATAACTGGTATAGGGCTATGTAATTAATGACACCTAGTGGTATACAAAGTCAGTGAAAAACATAGTGGGGGATACAAGACAAAGGGGGGAGCTTGTATCATATTATGTGGAACCCATTTCAGTCAGTAACCCGGAGTAAGTATCAAATAAAATACTCCATACTAGGTAGAGAGGGGACACGCTTGCTGACTGATTGTAAGAGATCCAAACATGGAGGACGGTGTGGGCGGCACAAACCGACCGGTCCATGTGCGAGCATGAGCCGGGCAGAGGGGGATAAGACGACCGTGACATCGGTAGATATGGGTCTGTGGTTATCAGTGAAGGGTTGCCACTGTAGGACGTGATACATCCTACCGTGGGGCCGACATAGAGTATCTAGGGAGTAGGGTGCCGATCGATTAGGGTAGTGGTTAGGGTATATTTTGGACATATTCCCTAAGTCTACCACCTTATAGTGGAAGGGATCTTCTCATTCTGGTTATACTAGTAATAGTGCAGAGTAATCTTTAGAGAAGTGTATACACCTTACCCTGTCCACCTTGTCACACCTGCCATTTATGTAGTGACCTCTCTTATCCAATTTATATGCCTATCATATTACTTTTATTTTATTTACTGGCTAAAAGTAACTAAACTCGCCAGACTTTATGTCTGACCCTTTTGTTTCTCCTTCTTTCTTCCGTCCCCCCCCCCCAAGGTTCTCAGGGAGGAAACACTCAGCCTTAGTCAGGACTCAGATATCATCTTGCTAGGAGCTACTTCTGAAGTATGGCTCAAGTTCTTGTCTCTACTATGGCTTAACTCTTTCAATAGGAGAATTATGTTTTTTTATATTCTTATGTACTCTGATGATGCAAGACAGAAGTTATTTTATTGTAATGGTTTTTGTGACTTATGGTATTGTGGACCACGGTAGTATGATTTATGTTGAAATACAAATTTAAATTTCTGCTACTACCTTATTTATATCTGTCTTGTAATTATTTTGTATCTGTTTACCTATAACGCTTCACGAAACTTAATGCATTCCCTTAGTGAGTGATGTTAACGAACGTGGTGTCACACTTGGTATCAGAGCTGAATTTTACCATATTGAATAAAGTTTTTGAAAATTATTTTCAAAAAGATTTTAAAAGATAGCATTTTCAAAAAGAAAAGTCTGTTTTGAAAAGCATATTCCCCCAAGCTATATGTAATATCTCTCGATTCTCCACTTGATTCCTTTTTCCTTTTTGTCCGGGGAACCGATTCTTCCCGAAAGGTGTCCCAGTTCCGGCATGATGCTGTAGGCATGTTTAAACAGGGGCACATGTCAAAGGGCAATGAAGTGCCTAACCTCCATCTGTAGCTGCAGTAGTATCACCTGCGGCAAATTCTCGAGCTTCGTTAGGATTTCCGTGCGATGGAGGCAACTTTCGATAGACTTGTTAGCTTGTTACACAAGGATGGTAAAAAGGAGAACAAGAGAGTTAGGGCTAAGGAGCATAGCCCAAGGATGTGAAAAATGATGGCCTAAGAAGGGAACACAGATAAAGTTCAAGTAGATCTGAAAAGGAAGAAGTTAAGGTTGAGGAAACACAAAATAAAAAGTTATGGCCCAAGAAAGGACAGCAACAACAATAGAAGAAGGGCGGAAAGAATGACAAGGATAAGGATAAGAGGAAGTGCCATAGTTGCGGGTGAGAGGGTCACTTGGCCAAGGACTCCAGGAAAAGGAAGAATGCCTGCTTTGTTTGTGGAAAGGTTGGACACTATTCTAGGGAATTCCCAAGGAAGCAAGGACAAGGTCAAAGGGCAGGAAACTCTGGAGGGAAAGTGAATGCTCTCGTGGCCAGTGCTCCAGATAGAGGTAAGAAAGTTTCTGTGGAAGGTTTGGTTTCTCTTTCCAGTCACCGTATTAGAACCCTTTTTGATTCTGGCGATTCACACTCGTTTATATCTAGTTCTGTAGTTGAATCTCTGCACTTAAATACTAGTATGGTAGTGGATCCTATTGTTATCTCAAACCCCATTGGTGGTTCGGCTCATTTATCTATGATTTGTCAGGGTTTGAGAATATCTGTGTTAGGCGTCGAATTTGAGTGCAATGCACATCTTGTCTCATGGGCAAAGGTTTGATTCTAGGAATAGGTTGGCTAGCCACGTATGGTGCCATTCTGGATTGTGAAAAAGGGTTGTTAGGCTTCTGACTTATCATGGGAGAACCCTCGAGATTTCGTGTGACCCACAAGGGTCGGTTATGCTTAGTTTCCTAGAGTCTCTTGATGTATCTATCGACGATCTGCAATCTTCTCCAGTAGTCCGGGATTTTCCGATGTTTTTGATGAGATTCAGGGTTACCTCCGAGGCGCGGGATCGACTTTCGTATATATTTGGTGGATAATGCAAAGCCTGTTGCATTGCCGGTGCGCCACATGGCTCCAAGGGAAAGGAGGTAGCTGAGTAAGCAAGTAAGGGAGCTGCTTGAGAAAGGGTTTATCAGACGAAGCATATCTGAATGGGGTGCTCTAGTAATATTCGCAACTAAGGCTAATGGTTCGCTTCGTTTGTGTGTTGATTATAGAGAGCTGAATAAACTCACTAAGAAGAATAGACACCCGCTCTGGAGGATTGATGATTTATTTGATCAGCTTGTTGGTGCCTTGGTATTTTCCGAGTTAGACTTGGCCACGGGGTTCCATCAGTTGAGGGTGGCTGAGGACAACATAGGTAAGACTGCATTTAGGACTCCGGACGATTTCTTCAAATGACTAGTTATGCCTTTTGGGCTGACAAATACACCCACCTATTTTGTCGATCTGATAAGTAGGGTGTTTTGGGAGTTCCTAAATAAATTTTTTGTAGTCTTTGTCGATGATATTTTGATCTTCTTCAAAAGCGAAGAAGAGCATGCCCAACATTTGAGAGAAGTTTTGAAAACTCTCCATGACCATCAGCTTAAAGCAAAATTCTCCACATGCCATTTTTGGAGAAAAGAGGTGAGATTCTTAGGGAATGTGGTCTCCAAAGAAGGGATAGTTGTAGATCCTACGAAGGTGGTTGCAGTGCAAGATTGGCAAGTTCATAAAAATGCAACCAAGGTGAGAAGCTTTCTTGGGTTAGCAGGTTACTATAGGAAGTTCATTAAGGACTTCGTAAAGATATCAACCCCATTCACTAGGCCGACGAAGAAGAACTTGGCATTCTCATGAGATATAGTCTGTGACGTTGCTTTCCAACGACTGAAGAGGGATCTAACAACAGCCCAGTATTGACCTTGCCAGACGGGAATAAGGTGTTTACTATTTACACTGATGCGTGTGGTACAAGGCTTGGTGCGGTTCTAATGCAAGAAGGGAAAGTAGTGTGTTATGGGGGTAGACAGTTGAGGGCTCATGAAAAGAACTACCCTACCCATGATCTTGAGCTAGCTGCCATAGTGTTTGCGTTAAAGACGTGGCATCATTATTTACTTGGAGAGAAGTTCGAGTAATACACCGATCATAAACCTCTCAAGTATCTGCTCTCGCAGAAGGATCTCAATTTAAGGAAACAACGGTGGATGGAATTTCTAGCTTCTTATGATTTTGAGATTTCTTATACCCTTAGCAAGGGTAATGTGGTGGCAGACGCACTAAGTAGGTAGAGGGTGGCCTTGAGTCCTCTTTTTGTGGAAAGAAAGAACTTGGAGTTCATATCAGCTTTTGATTTTAGACCCTCCATCGAGATTTTGCCTAATTTGTTTGCATCCTTGGAGATACGACCGACTCTTATGGACCAGATAGAAGCTTTGCAACAAGGTGACCTACGGATTCTAGACATAATGGATAAGCTTAGAAGAAGGGAGACTTCTAGTCATCTCAGCAGATATGTCATAGATGAAAAGGGGTGGTTGCGAAGAGATGGAAGGCTTTGTGTTCCTCAGACCGGAAGCTTGATAAAGGCAGTACTAGAAGAAGCCCATCTTTCTAAGATGACCATTCATTCAGGCGGTGATAAGATGTACAAGGACATGGAGAGGGTTTTCTTTGGGGCTGGGATGAAGAAAGATGTGGCCGAATTTGTTTCTCAATGTTTAGTTTGCTAGCAAGCCAAAGCTGAGCAAAAGAAGCTCGGTGGATTACTTCATCCGTTGGAGGTTCCGCGTTGGAAATGGGAGAGCGTCTCTATGGATTTCATAGATGGTTTTCCTAGATCAAAGAAAGGCAACACCAGTGTCTAGGTTGTGGTGGATAGACTCACCAAGAGCGCTCACTTTATTCTAGTTAAGAGTAAGAGGACGGCATCATGGTTGGCAGCAATTTATGTGCGTGAGATAGTTCGTCGTCATGGAGTACCTTCCAGCATCGTGAGCGATCATGACCCCATCTTTACCAGCGAATTTTGGAGGCTTGCAAGAAGCATTAGATACACAGTTGTGTTTGAGCACAACTTATCATCCTCAGACCGATGGACAGACAGAGAGGGTGAACAGGATTCTTGAAGATCTTTTAAGGCTGTGTATCCTAGACTTCGGAGGGACTTGGGAAGAGCATCTTCTTTTAGTAGAGTTTGCCTATAATAACAGTTATCAAGCTAGCATCGGCATGGCACCCTTCGAAGCATTGTACGGACGACCCTGTAGATCATTAACTTGTTGGTGGGAGTCTATAGAAAGATTATTACTTGGACCGGATATGGTTAGGGAATCATATGAAAAGATTGACCTTATTCGACAGCGGATGAAGACAGCTCAAGGTAGGCAGAAATCCTATGCAGACAAGAGAAGGACTGACCTTGAATTTGAAGTAGGAGACTTGGTTTTTATCAAAGTGTCACCTTTGAGGAATGTGGTTCGCTTCGGATCAGTAGGGAAGTTGGCACCTAGGTTTGTGGGACCATTTCCCATAACCGAGAGGATTGGCCAAATGGCCTATAGAGTAAAACTCCCGGACAATCTATCCGGCGTTCATGATGTTTTCCATGTTTCCCACCTGCGAAAGTGCCTGCATGACACCGCAGTAATCGTTGAGCTGAGTGTGTTGGAAGAAGTCGAAGTGGAACGGGAGGCGATAGTCAGGCGAGTCCCTACCCGTATTCCGGGATCAAAAGTTAAGAAGCTACGCAATATAGAGATCAAGTTTCTAAAGGTTCAATGGGGAGATAACCCATAAGATGCGACTAGGGAGACCGAAGACAAGATTCGTGCTTCCTACCCTTTTCTTTTCGAGGGTATGTTCTTAAATCCTTTTTCCAAAGCTTTATCAGTACTTGTTTCTATCATTTGAGTATGTCCTATCAATAGTATTTTCGACCTTTAGATAGGAATCCTATGGATGTAAACATGTGTTTGAGACATGTTATGATTGATGGATGCAAGTGGATGCAAGTGTTTGCTAGTTGTTGCCTGTGGATGCATATACACACATATTAGGCACTAGATCGGCTCAATCACTCTCATACTGCATATGGATGTGTGTGCATTTTCTTTTCTTTTATAGGTGGAAATGGATGAACTGGAATATGGATGTTGCATTTGGACGAATGAGTGTGCACACATATAGAACTTGCATGTTATAATAGGCTTATTTGCATACATATTGGATTCATGACACTAACATACTTTGCATTAAGGAGGTCAACTAAATCATTAGACCGCCTGATCTTCGCATTAGTATCGGGACATACACACACCTTTGCATATATTCATGAAAGCATTAGAAATCCTTAAGGACAATCGATGCCAGTGATTGATGGATGAGTAGATGGATGGTAGGATATGCATTCTTCTCAACTTGGAGATTTCGAGGACGAAATCCATTAAGTAGGGTGTAACACCCCGTGTATTCTATAACTGTGGAATTAACAAATTAAAGTATAATTAATTTGAAATCAAAGAACTAAGGGAAACGGGATACGCCATTGCGTTCGTCTCGGAAAAATACGCGAAATAGAGTCCGAGTTTTCGAAAAACGGAGTCCGTATGAAGAAGATATGGCCTTCGGAAGTTTCTAAATTAAGTTTAAAATTCGAACAGAATAAAACAGTTTAAAAATTAAAACCGGGCCCAATTGGCCAAGGCGGGAAAACTCCCGCCTAAGACACCCAGGTCGACTGGGCTGTCGACCTGGTCTAACCAGGTCGACAGGGCTGTCGACCTGGTCCAGACCCAGGTCGAACCCAGTCCACCCTGGCTGGCCTATTCTATGTTGGTCGATTTTCTGTGGTCTGCTTTGTCATTAGGGCTAGGTGGCAGGCTCTGATTGGTCCCTCTTGCGAATGAATGGCTACGATCAATCCAAGCAACATCGATGGTCCTAATCAGTTCATAAACTCTATAAAATGACCCCAGACTCTACCTAGGTTTCTTACACAATTCTCTAGCCTCCATTGCTCTCTTCTTCTAATTAAAAATAAAAATGGCGTCTCTGCTCTGCTGGAATTAAAACTAGAAGATAATCAACATCAGCCTAAGCAACTCAATTCAAACTAGGGATTAAAGTTTCTGCAAAGATTCTACAACAAGTTAAAGTTCTTTCTTTAATCCAATCAAGGCAAGTACAGTTATTCTCCGCTATAAACGTTAATTATAATTTTGATATGCATTTAAATCTGAATTTGAGGTTGTATTCTCTTCTGTTAGATCTGTTTTCTGTGACTGTTCTATATTCCTTTCTTCTTTTCTATTTCTATAGCCAGGCTACCACGAGCCTGTGCCTAATCTCATAAGAGATGAACGTATGAACGCAAATTTTGGGATGAATGATGCGAAATTTGACAAGACTAAATTGAATGTATGACTTTGGGTCTGAGGCATAAAATATATTGGACATGTGACTTGGGATTGGATGCATAAATTTGACTATGAACATATAATTTATGCATGTTGTATGCATAGTTATGCTGTAATTTAGATCTGTAATTAATTAAAAAGATGAGCATATGTTATAAACTAGTTTTAGACCTATGCATATTCTGTGATAAAAGAAGAAGAGGAACCACTGTAAGATTACATATGATTTGAGACTTTGGACAAAATGCATATAAAAGTCAAGATTTGATTTTTAGAAGATATGATTTAAAGATTTAGATTGTTGGGTATAGTTTGCATAATGATTCATGACTTAAAAAGAAGAAGATATGGAAGCGTAGGTGTAAAAGATTTACATTAATTAGGATATCTATTATTGTGATTACACCTAAATAGGGATTTTTGGATATATGGCATGCATTGGAATTAATGGTTATATTTGGTATAATTTATAGGTGAATCTGCTGTAAAATGCTAGTTTAACAAAAATTGGAACATATGTTATAGGGTAAATTATGTCCATATTCTGCGCTATGTAAATATATGCAAACATGGAAGTATATGATCATATTGTGAATCATGACATTATGTAGGCATATGAATTTAGGCTAATTTATGTTTAGGCAAGGCATGTAAATAGAACCTTTAGAAATATTAAGCTTGCTAAATCTGCTAATTTGCCAAGTTGCCTAAACTACTAGTTTTGTTATATTGCCTAGACTGCTAATTAGATTGAAATGCCTAATTTGTTAAATTTGTCGGTTGAAATGCCTAACCTGTTATATGCCAGAATCTGCTAAGTTGCTAAATCTGTTAAATCCGTTAAGTCATATAAAATCTGTTATCTGCTAAAATCTGTTATCTGCTGTGTTGATATTATCATCATGTTATTGATATAATCTGAATTGGCATATATATTGGGCGTGCGCATAAACGGTAAATAATTAATTAATTGGCCGCAAAGATGAATATGGCTAACTCGAGGTTAGAATGAGTTTGCGGCGTAAATCTGCCCGGAACCGCCTGGCACATCCAGTGGCCGCAAACAATAGGTTCTAATGTGAGAAGTTAGTCATAACATGCGTAAGACACGAGGTTAGGTCTGGCTTGTGGCAGAAGTCTGCCCGGAACCGCCCGGCATATCCAGCGGCCACAAGCTACCGACCTAATGTGAGAGGTCTGTGCATTAATAATTAATTAATGCAAATCTAAGATAAGAATGACGTCTAAAATGTATTGGGGAAAAATAGGGTTAAACCAACGGGATTAATAGATGTAGTAAAACCCGTCCATGAATCTGTAGGCCCAGTACAAAGTTAGACAAATCTGTACATCTGATCTGTTAGTCTGAAAACTTGTTAACTTAATCTGTGAACTAGTAAATCTGAATTCTGTATGCCTAAACTTGTAAACAAGTTAATCTGAGATTTGTTAGTCTGGGGACACAAGGTTAGGAGGGGAATTACTTGTGTCATCTGTTGTTTGGGACCCATATTAGTCAGTAACCCTTTCTGGTATCAAAACTTTGACCCAACAGTAGGTAGGGTCCGGGCACGCTTACTGAACTAATTATAAGTGGTTCATTCTGATAATGGCGAGGGGTGTTGATGGTGCGTTCCAACCGGGTCATGTGCGTGCATGGATCCCGGTCTGCCTCTGAGGATGTAAGACGCCGTGACATCTGTAAATAGGTCTGTGCCAATTGGTTGTCGCTTTAGGGAGTGATACACCCTACTGTGGGGCCGACACAGGATATTTATGTATTAGGGAGCCGATCGCTTGGGGTAGGGTTTTAGGGTACGCTTAGTTCTGTCTGTTTCTGTTGGTACCGTCTGTTTCTGTTGGGTGGTAACACCTGTCTGTTTCTGTGTGGTACCGTCTGTTCGGGTGGTAAAGGCCCATTACTAGTGTACACCTAATTCCACATTCTGTCTCCATAGGGATAAATCTGTTTCTTCTTCTGTCTGTTTCGGATCGGGTAGTAAAGGCCCATTATTAGCATTCTGTTTCTGTTAAAGTATTCTGTACCCGTTCCTGCTTCAATTTAGACATTAGGGTGACACCTAATTTTACTATACTAGTATTAGTGCAGAGAAGTGTAAAACAATAGTTTATATCATTCTGTTCTTCTGTTATATCTGCTACATCTGTTATAGTTATCTCACATCCAGTTTTATGTTCATATCATATTATTATTATCTGTTCATATGCTGAAAGTCACTGGACTTGCCAGACTTTTTGTCTGACCCTTGTTGTTTCGCCTCCTTTCTTCCGTTTCCCCCCCAGGTTATCCAAGGAGGGAAATACTTTAGCTTGATCCGGATTTCTCTTTGCTTGAAGTGCTTAAAGTATGGCTTGGCTCTGTATAGCTTCCGTTCCATGGGGATTATGATTTTAAACTGTGCATTTTGAAGGCTTTTGTACAAGACTGATATTTTGTACTTGAATTCTGAAATTGAAAGGATGTAACCATATTAATTTCTGTTTCCGCTGTAATAAAGTTAAAATTTTTCAAGTACTGTTTTATCTGTCTTGTAAGTTTCTGTTCTGTTTACTAAAATGCTCCACCAAAGTTAAGGCATTCCCTTTGTGAGTGACCTTAACGGAGGTGGGGTGTTACACTTGGTATCAGAGCTAAAGGTTACCAGATTAGATAAAAGTTTTTGAAAACTATTTTCAAAAAGGTTTTAAAATGAAGTATTTTCAAAATTAAAGCTTATTTTGAAAAACATGATCCCCAAGAGCCATATATCTTTCTTTCAGTCCTTTTTATATTGAACCTTTCCTTTTTCGTTTTAGCATGTCTGAAGCATCTGAGATACCAGAGGGTATCCATGTACCCGGTTGGTTTCGTCAATATCTTGAGGCTAGGACCGCCGCTGCAGGTCCAGCAAATGATCCCCCTCCTCCACCCCCTCCTCGTGCAATTGCTTTCTCAAAAATCTGTAGAGATTTTAGGGCCATGGGTGGGAAGGATTTCAAAGGAACTGAATCATTCGTAGAAGCAAGGAATTGGCTCAAAGAAATTGAGGATCTATTCGTTATCTTCGAGGTGGACGATAGGCAGAAGGTACAGTTGGCAGTATGGCTGCTCAAAGACGAAGCTTCCTACTGGTGGGAAGTCACTAACGCCGAGAGGCCGGTTGAGACATGGATGGATTTCAGAACAAGGTTTGAGACAAAATTCCTCTCGCAAGCTGAACGAAGTTTACAACTGGAAAAGTTCTTATCTCTTAAGCAAGGAAGTATGGCGGTCAAGGAATACGTCAACCAGTTCAACCAACTAGCTAGGTTCGGATTGGATTTAGTCAACACTCAGCATAAAAAGGCTCTCCGCTTTGTTAAAGGATTGAATGAGCCACTGCACAGCTTAGCCATGACCCACGTACCTATGGGAGCGACTTACGAGAAATTGGTGGACATGGCACTACTGCACGAGGAAGACAAGGGCCCGAAAGAGACAAAGAAGGAAGAACCACAGAATAAGAAAGCGGGGCCCAAAAAGGAAACACAAAAGAAGGATGAGAAGTCTGAAGATAAGAAGGGGAAAAAGTGCTTTACTTGTGGGAGCTCAACTCATCTGAACAAGGATTGCAGAAAAAGGAAGGGCGCTTGCTTCAACTGTGGGGAGATGGGACACTTCACTAGGGACTGCCCGAAGAGACGAGGACAAGGAGGGCAGGCGAACACTCTTGAGGCTAGTGGCTAGGATAGAAATAGGAAAATTTTTATATTAGGTTTAATTTCTTTATCTGATTGTGACTTTTTCTGATTTTGGTATTTTGATTTTGTAATCGATACTCTGCACTTTAATGCTAGTATTATTTCTGAATTCCGCTATAGACTCAGACCCATAAGGGTTATGGATCATCTGTTTGAGACTGGGGTTTGAGGGATATCTGTGTTAGGCGTCAAGTATGACGCATACATTCTGAGTTTTCGTAGGGTGTCAATTTGATATTGGTTTCGGTCTTTGGGGCCGATACTTAGGACCCATGTCTAATGGGAACCAAATTTTCGTTCTATCTGTACTCGCTTCCATCATTCGACTGTATCCTATCGATCGAATATTTGAACTTTAGGTAGAAACTAATGGGTGTAAACATGTGTTTGAGACATGTTATGTTTGATGGTTGCAAGTGGATGCAAGTGGTTGCTAGTGGTTGCCCGTGGATGCATATACACACACTAGGCACTAGATCGGCTCGAAAACACTCTCATACTGCATATGGATGGGTGAGCATTTTTCAATTCTTGTGGATGCAAAATGGTTGATTCAGCACATGGATGTTGCATTTGAGTGAATGGTTGTGCACTCATATAGAAATAATGTATATCATCAGAATTCTATTACATACATGTTGGACTCATGGCACTGACATAATTCGCATTAAGGAGGTCAACTGAATCAGTAGACCGCCTGATCTTTGCATTAGATAAGGAACATATACACACACTTTTGCATATGTTCATACAACATTAGAAGTCTTCTAAGGACAATGGATGCTTGTGGATGATGGTTGAGTAGATGGGTGATTGGATGGTAGGACACATTCTTCTTAACTTGAAGATTTCGGGGACGAAATCCTTTTAAGTGGGGGAGAATGTAACACCCCGTGTATTCTATAACTGTGGAATTAACAAATTAAAGTATAATTAATTTGAAATCAAAGAACTAAGGGAAACGGGATACGCCATTGCGTTCGTCTCGGAAAAATACGCGAAATAGAGTCCGAGTTTTCGAAAAACGGAGTCCGTATGAAGAAGATATGGCCTTCGGAAGTTTCTAAATTAAGTTTAAAATTCGAACAGAATAAAACAGTTTAAAAATTAAAACCGGGCCCAATTGGCCAAGGCGGGAAAACTCCCGCCTAAGACACCCAGGTCGACTGGGCTGTCGACCTGGTCTAACCAGGTCGACAGGGCTGTCGACCTGGTCCAGACCCAGGTCGAACCCAGTCCACCCTGGCTGGCCTATTCTATGTTGGTCGATTTTCTGTGGTCTGCTTTGTCATTAGGGCTAGGTGGCAGGCTCTGATTGGTCCCTCTTGCGAATGAATGGCTACGATCAATCCAAGCAACATCGATGGTCCTAATCAGTTCATAAACTCTATAAAATGACCCCAGACTCTACCTAGGTTTCTTACACAATTCTCTAGCCTCCATTGCTCTCTTCTTCTAATTAAAAATAAAAATGGCGTCTCTGCTCTGCTGGAATTAAAACTAGAAGATAATCAACATCAGCCTAAGCAACTCAATTCAAACTAGGGATTAAAGTTTCTGCAAAGATTCTACAACAAGTTAAAGTTCTTTCTTTAATCCAATCAAGGCAAGTACAGTTATTCTCCGCTATAAACGTTAATTATAATTTTGATATGCATTTAAATCTGAATTTGAGGTTGTATTCTCTTCTGTTAGATCTGTTTTCTGTGACTGTTCTATATTCCTTTCTTCTTTTCTGTTTCTATAGCCAGGCTACCACGAGCCTGTGCCTAATCTCATAAGAGATGAACGTATGAACGCAAATTTTGGGATGAATGATGCGAAATTTGACAAGACTAAATTGAATGTATGACTTTGGGTCTGAGGCATAAAATATATTGGACATGTGACTTGGGATTGGATGCATAAATTTGACTATGAACATATAATTTATGCATGTTGTATGCATAGTTATGCTGTAATTTAGATCTGTAATTAATTAAAAAGATGAGCATATGTTATAAACTAGTTTTAGACCTATGCATATTCTGTGATAAAAGAAGAAGAGGAACCACTGTAAGATTACATATGATTTGAGACTTTGGACAAAATGCATATAAAAGTCAAGATTTGATTTTTAGAAGATATGATTTAAAGATTTAGATTGTTGGGTATAGTTTGCATAATGATTCATGACTTAAAAAGAAGAAGATATGGAAGCGTAGGTGTAAAAGATTTACATTAATTAGGATATCTATTATTGTGATTACACCTAAATAGGGATTTTTGGATATATGGCATGCATTGGAATTAATGGTTATATTTGGTATAATTTATAGGTGAATCTGCTGTAAAATGCTAGTTTAACAAAAATTGGAACATATGTTATAGGGTAAATTATGTCCATATTCTGCGCTATGTAAATATATGCAAACATGGAAGTATATGATCATATTGTGAATCATGACATTATGTAGGCATATGAATTTAGGCTAATTTATGTTTAGGCAAGGCATGTAAATAGAACCTTTAGAAATATTAAGCTTGCTAAATCTGCTAATTTGCCAAGTTGCCTAAACTACTAGTTTTGTTATATTGCCTAGACTGCTAATTAGATTGAAATGCCTAATTTGTTAAATTTGTCGGTTGAAATGCCTAACCTGTTATATGCCAGAATCTGCTAAGTTGCTAAATCTGTTAAATCCGTTAAGTCATATAAAATCTGTTATCTGCTAAAATCTGTTATCTGCTGTGTTGATATTATCATCATGTTATTGATATAATCTGAATTGGCATATATATTGGGCGTGCGCATAAACGGTAAATAATTAATTAATTGGCCGCAAAGATGAATATGGCTAACTCGAGGTTAGAATGAGTTTGCGGCGTAAACTGCCCGGAACCGCCCGGCACATCCAGTGGCCGCAAACAATAGGTTCTAATGTGAGAAGTTAGTCATAACATGCGTAAGACACGAGGTTAGGTCTGGCTTGTGGCAGAAGTCTGCCCGGAACCGCCCGGCATATCCAGCGGCCACAAGCTACCGACCTAATGTGAGAGGTCTGTGCATTAATAATTAATTAATGCAAATCTAAGATAAGAATGACGTCTAAAATGTATTGGGGAAAAATAGGGTTAAACCAATGGGATTAATAGATGTAGTAAAACCCGTCCATGAATCTGTAGGCCCAGTACAAAGTTAGACAAATCTGTACATCTGATCTGTTAGTCTGAAAACTTGTTAACTTAATCTGTGAACTAGTAAATCTGAATTCTGTATGCCTAAACTTGTAAACAAGTTAATCTGAGATTTGTTAGTCTGGGGACACAAGGTTAGGAGGGGAATTACTTGTGTCATCTGTTGTTTGGGACCCATATTAGTCAGTAACCCTTTCTGGTATCAAAACTTTGACCCAACAGTAGGTAGGGTCCGGGCACGCTTACTGAACTAATTATAAGTGGTTCATTCTGATATTGGCGAGGGGTGTTGATGGTGCGTTCCAACCGGGTCATGTGCGTGCATGGATCCCGGTCTGCCTCTGAGGATGTAAGACGCCGTGACATCTGTAAATAGGTCTGTGCCAATTGGTTGTCGCTTTAGGGAGTGATACACCCTACTGTGGGGCCGACACAGGATATTTATGTATTAGGGAGCCGATCGCTTGGGGTAGGGTTTTAGGGTACGCTTAGTTCTGTCTGTTTCTGTTGGTACCGTCTGTTTCTGTTGGGTGGTAACACCTGTCTGTTTCTGTGTGGTACCGTCTGTTCGGGTGGTAAAGGCCCATTACTAGTGTACACCTAATTCCACATTCTGTCTCCATAGGGATAAATCTGTTTCTTCTTCTGTCTGTTTCGGATCGGGTAGTAAAGGCCCATTATTAGCATTCTGTTTCTGTTAAAGTATTCTGTACCCGTTCCTGCTTCAATTTAGACATTAGGGTGACACCTAATTTTACTATACTAGTATTAGTGCAGAGAAGTGTAAAACAATAGTTTATATCATTCTGTTCTTCTGTTATATCTGCTACATCTGTTATAGTTATCTCACATCCAGTTTTATGTTCATATCATATTATTATTATCTGTTCATATGCTGAAAGTCACTGGACTTGCCAGACATTTTGTCTGACCCTTGTTGTTTCGCCTCCTTTCTTCCGTTTCCCCCCAGGTTATCCAAGGAGGGAAATACTTTAGCTTGATCCGGATTTCTCTTTGCTTGAAGTGCTTAAAGTATGGCTTGGCTCTGTATAGCTTCCGTTCCATGGGGATTATGATTTTAAACTGTGCATTTTGAAGGCTTTTGTACAAGACTGATATTTTGTACTTGAATTCTGAAATTGAAAGGATGTAACCATATTAATTTCTGTTTCCGCTGTAATAAAGTTAAAAATTTTCAAGTACTATTTTATCTGTCTTGTAAGTTTCTGTTCTGTTTACTAAAATGCTCCACCAAAGTTAAGGCATTCCCTTTGTGAGTGACCTTAACGGAGGTGGGGTGTTACATAGGGGGAAATGTAACACCCCGTAATTTTGTTAACATTAAAGAGGATAAATTAAATAATAATTAATTTAATATTAAGAATTAAGGGAAACAGACTACGTCATTATGTCCGTCTCGAAATTCTGGTCAGGATAGACACCTAATTTATGTAAAACAAATAACATATGAAGAATTTACGGATGATAAAAGTTTGACAATCAAACCAGGTATAACTGGCGCACTTCAGAAGTGCGCCAATGCAATTTTACACTGGCGCACCTGTAAAGAGCGCCCATAGGGTTTTTTGGGTATTCGGGCCTTTTTCAAGTGGGTGGCAACCCATGACCTGATTCACTCTAAGGCTAAGGTGGCATTCGAATTCTGGACATTAACAGCTATAAATATACCTCAATTCTCTTGTTTTCTTCACAAAGAATCAATGGAGGCCAAACTCTGCTGGTGTGTGAATTGAACTGGATCCCTTATCTTCTTCTATCAACTAACACTAGTACAAAATAAGCCTGTTGCATCGCCTTATTTGCTTCAGTTATACTGATAACTGAAGCAAATAGTGTCATTTGCTTCTGTTGTGTTATCAACCGAAGCAACTGCATCGAAGCAAACAATGTTATCTACTTCAGTTGTACTCACAACTGAAGCAAATAATATCATTTGCTTCGGTTGCATTAACAACCGAAGCATATGCATTGACGCAAATAATATTATTTGCTCCGGTTATTCTTACAACAGAAGCAACTAATGTTATTTGCATCGGTTCCTTAATAACCGAAGCGAATGCACCAAAGCAAATTGTGTTGTTTGCATCAGTTTCTCAAAAACTGAAGCAACTGCAAATTATTTTAGTATAAACAAATGCATATACGAGTAGTCATAAACATTAACTTACGTATGTCATTATTCATTACCGATTATAAGTAAATAATTTATAATTACTAGTTATTATGTATAAATCAATTATTATTTTTATACTTATAATATTGTTGTTACTTATAAAAAATTAACAAATAATAGTTAATATTTACTACCTACATTTAATAGTTAATATTTACTAATTACATTTAATAATTAATACTAAATAATTGATAATAAATATTTAATCTTTAATATTTAGCCTTCAATGTTTATTTAATAAATAATAGTAAAAAATTAGAAGTAATAATTAATAATTACTATTAAATAATTAATTATTGATAGTTATACAATAATCAAGACTAATATTAAGTATTTAATTAGTGACAAAATAAAATTTTAATACTTATCATGTGATATCTAGTATTTAATAATTGATTTTGAATAACCAGTAATCGATAATGACTATTAAAAAATTAATAATAATAATCAATACTCAGTAAGTAAGAATAAGATTTAGTAATTCATAATTAATAAGAAAAAACAATAATTAAGAAGTTGCATTTAACATTAAAACTTTAAAATTATATGTATTAATCATATGTAATATGTAATACCTAAATCTTTTTAGTAACTTATTGTTACTGATAATAACAATGTATAAATAATAATGTATACTTAATGTTTCATATTTTATAGTTATAATTTTATTATATCAAATTATTTATAAATAATAATCTATAATTATTGATCATTAATTTGAAATTATCTATTTATTGCATATGCCAATGATAAATAATCTCTTATGCTATTATGAGGCAATTCAGATATATTACACAAGCCAATTGTCGTCTTCTACGTGCGTCCAAAGCAGCTCTATTGGGTTTGGAAATTATGTAACCAGAAAAAATTTCCAACCTAATACTAATGCAAGCTTAATACTACAAAAAAGTTTACAAAGTAGTATGTTTGTCATTATTGATAATTTATTACAATTAGTGATTATTAGTAAATAATTCATAATTGCTCATTATTTTAAATAGTAAGTAATTATTTTCTATATTTGATAATTTATTGTAGTTAATTATTAATAATTACTAATTAATGATCGAAATTTAATATTAATTTATACATTTAATAATTAAGACTAATATCTAATACTATTAAAATTGTGTACTTATGAATTGTCATTAAGTATTTGATCATTCGTTTCATCTATTTCTTAACAAAAAATGTCTATTAAAAAGTATCAATTAAAAATTATCAATAATTAAGGAAAATATATAATAGTCCATAATTAATAAGAATATTAATAGTTGAGAAATAACATTTAAAATTACCAATTTAATAAATTTTAAAATTATCTAAAACAAATTGAAATCATAAATGTTCATTCTTGTCAATCATATGAAAAACTGAAGAAACATATAAAGAACCAAAGGAAACTTCCGAAAATTAAATTAATTTTTAAAATATGTAAACAAAAATTATTAACATTTATTAATTAATTAATTATTTGCAATAGATAGTTTATAAATTATAGTTGCTAATTAATTATTAATAAATACACCATATTCATCTAAATTAATGATGTTATTATTACACTTAATAGTGTTTGTTAGTTCATCTTTGCAAAATCTTTTCTTTAATTCTCTGTTAAGTGTTAATTGCCGATTTGTTTCAATTTGCAGACTGTTTGTTTTTCAACGCGTGTGAAACAGTCCGTCCATAAGAAATGGGTCCGACCCGATACCCAAACTAAGATAACCCCTCAGATATCATAGCCGCCACTCACTCTTTCGTTCCGATTTCCAGAACCCTAACCAAAAGAAAGGAAAATGGTGGCTTATAATGATTTTCTCGAATCCTTTTTCCCCTTTTCTTCTACTGTCAACATTCTGATAGCTATATTTGCCTCTCCTATATCTAGTTCGTGAAGCAACCTCTATCCTCTAAATCACTTCTACCTTCTCCTAAATTCGCATCGTGTAGTTGTCGAAAAACCGAACAAGCTTCCAAAAATGCGAAAGAGTTAATCGAGAGCTTTTTTCTACTAGCGGCTATTCTGTACAGGTTGGTTGTTCAGGATTCTATGTGCAGATCGAATGCTACAGGAGGTACTAGACATTGTCGAGTTTGGTAACTTCTCTATGTGTTCAGTAGTGATCTCGTAGTAGGCTTTCTTGGATATTTCTGATATATTTAATCTCATAATTGTTTATAATTGCATTCAGAACATAGGTAGTGGCATTTTATCCCTTTTTCTACGATTTAGCGACTTTTCATTTTGGATAAGAACTGAATCTTTCTAGCAATGTGGTGAATTTTTTCTGATTTTTGGAATTAACTTGATTTTGCCTTATTTTACAGTCTTGAAAGATTTGTTACTTTTTCTCAAAAGAATTAGCTTAAATATCAGTAGTTAACAGTAACTATGGGTTGATTGATTTGCGATATTAATGGATGGAATCTGGAACATAATTTAATAGAATTGCAAGGATATACTTAAACAGAATTCTTTTGCCTTAGAAAATAATTTTAATTTTTGTATATGGAGACTAAACGTTATTCATGTGTTATCGGCAAGCCTGCAGGAGCAGGCTTCACAGCAAGCTTGTTGCTGCAAGGTTAGTTAACAAGTTGCTTGATGTGGCACGCTTATGCAAAAACCTTAAACTTGTTGTTTACTGCATGTGTGCAAGTTTGCAACTTATTGTTGTTAACAACATGCGTAAGCATGTGTGCAAGCTTGCAACAACAAGCAAACTTATTCAAATGTTACAAAATTTCACATCAAGTGTTTTGGCTTAAAAATTCGATCCATCTTATCGAACCTTAAAAGTAACTTATTGTTTCATTTTTTGGGTACCCCTTGTGTATTTTTTCTAACTGAAATTATTTAGGGATCTAATTAGTTTCATAGTTAAAGGATTATTATGATACAATCAAATTCTCAGTATACATATAAATCTAAAGCTTTATCAATATATGTTTTTCAGTAATTATTCTGGAGATGCTACCTTAAATCAGAATTTGCTGATTTTGTACAGTTATGCACATAAAGAAATGAACAAAGAAAACAATGATATAAAAAAATAGGAAATAATAAAATTGATAGTTATCAAACAATGAATCACTTCACTGATTATTTTATTTACTTATCAAATTCTTTAGAGATCTAATTAGTTTCATAGTTAAAGGATTATTATGATACAATCAAATTCTCAGTATACATATAAATCCAAAGCTTTATCAATATATGTTTTTCAGTAATTATTCTGGAGATGCTAACTAAAATTAGAATTTGCTGATTCTGAACAGTTATACACGTAAAGAAATGAACAAAGAAAACAAAGATATAAAAAATAGGAAATAATAAAATTGGTGGTTATCAAACAATGAATCAAATCACTTATTATTTTATTTACATATATATGTGCTGACATGATTTATCAAACAATGAACCACTTCACTGATTATTTTATTTACTTATATATGTGCTAACATGATTTATTCAGTTCACATTAAATACTGGTAGTTTGAAATATGACTTGTAATTTTTAATCCTTGTTATATATAGGATCATAGGGCAATTTTTGTACAAAGGGTACAATAGTAGGATATTTTCTATACTGGAAAATTACAGAATGAATTCACTTGGAACATGTAACCATTATATTTTATTTAATGAATACAGAAGTCGCAATTGATCATCACACAATATTAGGATGTTCTTTTTTTCACAATTAATAGGAAAAGATTTGCATAGTTATCTCTTTCTATTTTTAATAAAGTTGGTTTCTCCCATTAGTTGTATATTTTGTTGAAAGTTCATTCGCTCTTTTACCACTTTTTGCATTGATGGTTCTTCAAATCTTTAATTAGTACTTAGAATGGTTTCCTGAGGTGGGTTTCGTCTCCACCATCACTACCAACTTTACCAAATGCTAAATTCCTTCTGAGGGTATTAATAATGATAAATTATTTTGTAATGAGTGTCCTTAAAGATCAAATTTTACGTGTGCTCGCAAAATTATCACATGGTTTTCTTCGTTTTTTATGTTTCTCTCGGAAAGTAGTGATCTTGTTAATTTTCTGTGTGTCTTCGTGTGATATTTTTTCGCAAATCGATGAGATTCCGTCCGAGAATTTAAGATTTACAAACAATAAATGAAACCTGGTTGTTTTTGTATTCTCTACCATCAGACATTTAAGTAGCTACAGCTTTTAAGATCGCATTTTTAGAATTCTTTTACTATTCTATATTGCCTAAAGATACAGAGAAGAATTGTAGAAGGCAGAGAAAAATATTTAAGAAATATAAAGTAGTGGTGGGTGTCAGTTAGTGCTTGTATTGTGTTTCTGATTTTGTTAACTGTTTACTATTTTTGAGGTCAGTTTGCTCATGTTGTCTTCTTGCTTAAAGGCTGTAATTCTTTTATCTTTTAACTCATTAGACTCTTCTAGTTATATATATATATACATATATATATATATATATATATATATATATATATGCTGCTTTTGCACCATGTCCGAAATTATATCAAAGTTTTTGTGATTCAACTTTCAGAATGAAGGATAGATTGAAAGTGAAGACTTTTCAGCTGCTACAATGAAGTATATGAAGCATGGATCAAAGCCTGGCTCTTCTCAGATGCTTGATAATAATAATAGGTAAACTCATTTTCATCCAATTCAAATTTTAATATGTCATGGCTCATCTTCTTATAAGAAGCAACTCTTCATTTCTTATATTTGCAACCATTACTGCTTTTTGCTCTAGCAACAATCTGATTATAAATTTCTGTAAATTTTTCAAAACTATCCATAATCAAAATCATAATATTTAGCTAATCTTTATTTTTTTATGATTTATGAACACTTGTGTATTTCATCTAGGTGAAGTTCTTTAATTTTATTGTACTAAACGATATCATTGTACACAAAAAATTAAGCTTTACAGATTTTTTATATATTTATTTTTTAACCTACAGATAAAATAACATCAGCTGATGTAAAACTGTATAAGCTAATTTTGATGTGTTGATATATCGGTGTTTGTTTTGCCAAATTAAACTAGTTTATAAGATACTAACCTGGTTGTTATGTGCCAAAAAACTAAGAATTAATGCTGTATTTAAAAGACTCAAAATGACAGTTTACCATACCCATTTTAAGTTTAAATCTACCAATTATAAATAGACTAATGAATAATGATGGTTTCTCCAGATTTAAAGTACAAAATTAATAGCCTACATTAGCTATGGTGTTTGGTTATATTACAAATACAAATCCAGCTTGCATGATTCGTTAACTGTGAAATTTACAATTTTCTTTTGTATTGCTGGAATAATGAGTAATGCTGGACCATCTGTTTTTTGCGAGGTATCGAACTGTTTTTTGTTGCTGCAATGATGAGTAATGCTGGACAATCTTGCTTGCTGGACTGCACGCTGCATAGTACTGAAGTCTATAGCCTGCTAAAAGAAGATAGAAGTAGCTAAGTCTTTGGTAGGGCTGTTGCCATTTTGTAAAATCTAAAGGGGCCTGTTTTAACTATGTTTTTATTTTTATTTTTTTTGTAAAAGGTTTCTGTGCCTTGGTCTTGGATAATGATTTTTATATTTGTGGGTTATGTTTACAGGGAATTCAGTATAGTTCACACTACTTCTGTATGTATATATATATGAATATTTTCCAAAAATAAAATAATTTGAGCATCATTTTTCATGTGTTAAATGTTTAGCCTTGGCATTATTGTTAATGTTACTGTTAATGTAAGCTATGCATGAGTAAAATGGAGGGTGTGGACCCATTAGACTAGCAGGTTGAGGGTGTATTCTTTTTAAATAAAGGGATCTTTTGCTTCGGTTCGGTTGTTATTATTAACTGATGCAAAAGCTAATTTTTTTAATTAATCAATCCTTTTTGTTGCTTCCGTTCTTATAAGCAACCAAAGCAAAAAAGACCATTTCTGCTTCGGTTGTACAACCGTAGCAATAGGTCCAGATCTGTTGCGTCTTCTGCAGTTGCTTCGGTTGCTGAACCGAAGCAACAGAGGATGAACAACTGAAGCAATAGGCCTGTTTTGTAGTAGTGTAAGGCAAATCAAATCCAGAAATTCAAGATCCATTCTTTCTCAATTCTCTAAACCTAACGCTGTGAGTTTCTAGTTGCTTTTATGTTTAAAGAAATAAACGGGAATTATGAAAGACTGTGAATCGGATATGATGTAAACTATGAATCTATGTTATTGTTAAAACTCATACTATGTCATGATAGATCTACACATTTAGATCTAATGCAATTGTGGCTATTATATTATAGGGATATTAATTTATAAGGACAAAAGGCTGCCATAATTTATCCATAAGGACACCCGCCTAATATTTTATCCATAAGGACAATACACTGAAATTAAATTTCGGCCGATGCTTCCATCTTCTCCCTCAGTCGCGTATCTCGATTTCACGTGCGCTTGTTTCTTCTTTCTCCGATCCCAATTCACGTCCGCTCCATCTTTAAAACAATCGAACCCAAAAATCACAAAAATTCGAATCCATAACAATTCATAAATCACGAAAATCAAAAGGACATCGGATTCGAAATTGCAATCGAACCCAAAAATTCGAATTCAGAAATCCGCTCGAAACAGAAACCCTAGAAAACCAAAAAATTGTCGAACAACAAAAATCCATTGGAAATCACGTTTGAATTGAATAAAAATATTTTTCAGACGATGGAAAACACAATTGAAGAAGTCGAAATTGTTGAAACAATTTTTTCGTGGTTGGAAATGTTTTTTTTTTATCGTTAATAGTATAGCAGTTCGTAGGTATCATTTTTCGATTTTTTTAGTTATCATTTTTCCGGTTTTAACTTTAACATATAACAACAGTTTTTAGTTATCATTTTTCTATTTTTTTAGTTATCATTTTCCATGTTTTAACACTAAAAACATAGCAGCAGTTTTTAGGTATCAGTTTGCTATTTTTTTAGGTATCATTTTTACCGTTTTAACTGTGTTATATATTTTTTTCATGAGATTTTGTTGCTGTGTTAATTTTGAAGTTATATTGTTGTATCAGCTAAGAAATTAAGTTGAACTTATTTCAATTTAATCAATCAAACTGTGATATAATTTTTTTTCATTATTTTATCTTCAAAGCATTGTATCAGTATTTAGTTATCATTTTTCTAATATTTTAGGTATCATTATTTTTGTTTTAACTATGTTATGTGTTGTTTTCATGTGATTTTATTGCTGTGTTAATTTTGAATTTATATTGTTGCATCAACTTTTTAACTCAGTCGAATTTATTTAATTTTATACAATCAAACTTGTATCATAAAAATAGCACTTAATTCAATTCAATTATCACAAAAATGAGATTATTCACAATAATACACGCTTGTATCATATCATATGATACCTACAACTATACATAACTGATATACTAGGATACATTGTTTTCCTACACAATATAAGTACATACAACACTACTCCACATTCCAAGCATGCATTCAAGCATTTACTTTTACTTGTACTCAATCCAGTCTTGAATTCAAGTACATTCCAGCAGCATGCAGTATCTGCAAGAATTTCATGCACAATCAAAACTTATATCAACATAATAAAGTAAATTCAGCTACGAAATATAAAACTGATAACTAGAAAAATATAAAAATGATACATAAAAACTGCTATAATGTAAATTCAGCTACAACATATAAAAATGATAACTAGAAAAATATAAAAATGATACCTAAAAACTGCTATGATGTAAATTCAGCTACAACATATAAAAATGATAACTAGAAAAATAGAAAAATGATACCTAAAAACTGTTATGATTTAAACTTAACTAGAAAAAATAAAAATGATAACTAAAAAAATATAAAAATGATACCTAGAAACTGCTTTGATATTTTGAAGGAAAACTAATGAATAAAAACGTTACATCCCACTTTGATTGATTAAAATGACATAATTTCGATTAAGTTGCAAAGCTAATGCAACAGTACATGTAGAAAACTGATATAGCACCAAAATTATAAACAAAACAGCATAACACTGTTAAAACACGAAAAATGATACCTAAAAAAATAGAAAAATGATACCTAAAAATTGCTGATAACTTCACCGTAAAAAAAAAAGTATACAGCGACGAATTTTTTCTCCTTCATTTCTCTCGTTCGATTTTCTACGCCGAATTCGCAAATTCAAAAAACATGAAATCATCTTTACTGCCTATCAAATCAAAATCCGCGGCACCTTCTGTTGGATCTAAATTAACACTAGATGGGGGGTGAATAGGGTTAATTACAATTTTTACCTGAATTGAAAACTGACAGGATATTAAAATAATAAACAGATCACAGAATGCAGCAGAAATAAAAACGCAGAAAATAAATCACACACAGAGATACCCAGCTTCGGCAAAACTCTGCCTACTGCTGCATTCCTAAGGTTTCTACTAGGTGATAGAACAGATCCCGCATACAAGACCATGTACACTTGCAAACCCTGCTCCTATTCTAACCCTACGCTCAAAACCGTAGACTGACCGATGTTCCCTCGATCAGATTTCCCCGAATTACAACCCCGTAATCCGTATTCCAGAATTTTACAGACTCTGAAACTGACAGTCAACACCCTGACTGTTTTACCTAGACTTTACAGATCTAGACACCTGTTCGTTTGATTTTTACAACACAAACTAAAAAACAAAACAATTAAAAAAAATAAAACAAAAGAAACCCTAGAGGAAAAAAAGAGTTTAAAATGATGGGTCATCCCCTTATCCATTTAAACATGGCCGGCCCATTTGTTTGCATCCATTCTCATTTGCTTTGTCCCGATTTTGTTTCTCTGGAGAAAATTAATGGCGGCTAGGGTTTCTCCTATTGTCCCCAAATCGAATTGATGCGTGATGAATTTGATAATCTCTGAAGCTTGAAAACTTTGCGGCTTGCTGGTTCCTCGATTTGAGATGTTGCTTGATCGAAAACAATGGAAAAATTGTGAGTGTTTTTCTGAGTTTTTCCTTTCGATTTATGCTCTGAATTTTTTTTTTGATGTTTGGGTTTTCGATCAATCTCTTGATAATTGCCGATGATGAAGAATGGTTGTATATAAATAGGATTTTTGAATCCTTTAAATTCTCTGATTTCGTTTAGATGACTTGGCCTAATTTGTTGCGGTGCTTTCCTCTTTTGCTCGCCTTGATTTTGATGAGCTTCTTGTGTGTGTTCATTGATGAACCTGGAATGAATTGGTAGTGAATATAGGGTAATACAAACCCTAAAAAAAAACATTTCCTGATTTCACTTATTGGCTCGATTGATTTGCTCCCTGATTTGTGCGGTTTCCTTTACACGATTGAAAAAGTTCCCTTATTTGCGTTGATTTAAATGGTTTTCTCTTTTTGACATCCATGTCTTTGAATTGATGAATGCGTGGTACTGATTATGGCTCGGTCTTGAAAAACAACTGTGATTTTCTGGTCTTTGACATTTTGTAATTCTGGAAACAAATAAAGACCTTGCCATGTATAAAACCTCGGTTGAATTTGCAGTACCTTTTAAAACACTTTGCCAAAAAAAGTTTGTTGCTTGATTAGCCTGTAGCTTGCCAAATTTGAATTTCAGGAGACGTTTCCTGGAATAAATATTTCCATTGAAATCTTGCCAAAAAATTATTTAAAAACATACCAAGTTTTCTGAAATAATTTGTGGCCAATTTCGTGATTGATTTGCAAATTTCTTGAAACAAAATCTTTTGCAACAAAAACTGGAAATAATTTGCGTTTAAAAAACTTGTCAAAAATGATGCTATCTTGAAATCTGCTATTACTTGTAGCACTGCACCATTTATGTCACATGCTGTGGTTCCCCATTCATGTTCAATGCTGCTTGTCATTGCATGACCATTTCTGAACTTATCACCAAAATTTTGAACAGTTTATGCTAGTGCACCCTTGCACACCTGCTTTGTTTCACTGTGCATGCACTTGGGTTACACATGTATGTAGCTGCACCAGACTTGCTTGAACTTGTCCAGACATGCTGTACCACTGTGCATTGATTTCATACATGAATTCTGGAATTAAAATTCTTTTTCCAAATGAACAATTGATTTTGAATTTCTTGCCATACTTGTCCATTGAGAAGACTAGAAATAAATTCTTGGCAAAACAAAAATTCTTTGGCCCAATGACCACTTGCGTATTTCTTTCCTAAATTCCTTGCCTGCATGTGCTTCATTTCATTGCTGTGTACATTCATGAATGATTTAGTCTGTTTGCATATATATGCTTTGTTCCTTTTCTTTGAACTGTATTCATGCTGCTATCACTTTACATGTACACTTGTTCCTTCATTTGAAGTATGATGCTGCCTCATCCATACTTGTGTACTGCATGCTATTGTTTCATTTGGACTGCTCCAAACATTCTAAAACCATGTTGCCATTTTGTTTGCTGTTATACTTTCATACATGTTGCTGTATTTGATCACCATTTTGTTGATGCCTTGAACTTAAAACCTGACTTGTAACATGTGTTTATGCTGTCTTGACTTTGTTAGTTTGCTGTTGCCATGTTGTTTACAGTCCATTGAGTATTTACTTGCCATGATCACACTGATTTGAGCTGTTCATATGAGAACTGCCTTTGATATTGACTCGACCATGCTGAACCCTTCATTTTGACTTTATCACATTGGTTTGTTCTCGACCATTTTGCATTCATGTATACATATGTGTATATATGCACGTATGTGTGTGTATACATGTATATATGCTTTGCTTTTGAGATGCTCGTTCATGTATGGCTTGTCTGTGTGTTGCACTGAGTCGAGCAGGTCCATGTGGCTACTCCTCAGTTGCACACTGAGTTGGCGTGGCAGTGCACACGTGTACTTTTATACACGTGTGTATTTGCAGCCATCAAAAAAAAATTCCTGTCCCTGTACATATACAAACTGTCTGTCTAGACGCAGATTTATCAGATCAAGTCATGAAAAATGATGAGAAACACACCAGAAATCTGAGGCAAATAAAAATTTTAAAAATAAAATTTATATTCGCATATGTTCAGTTTAAATTCTATTGCAGTGTACTGTGTGTGTGTTTCATTGTGACAGGTATGAAGAAGATGACTGGACTGACAGTGAAGTGCTGTGAAGACAGAAGACTAAAGACTGAAGACAACAAGAAAGTGTTGAGTATGTAAATAAGTGAATGTAAAAGTGAAACTGAAAATGAGTGTCTAATTGTTTCTGCAGTGAGGAGCAAATGAAAAAAATGAGAATTGTACTTTTATTTGTAATAAACAAGGTTGATTGAAATAAAATATCATTTTATTGTTGTCAAACAAGCTTGTCTATTTTATTCTGTTTATATACAAGTACAAATATGTGAAGTGATTAAATAGTGGAGTTAAAATAGATGTACTGTTTGAATGTTAGAAATATAATATTCATATTTTAAATAAAATACAGTAAATATTTGACTTTCTGTACAGTTGTATTTTATTTAAATATAAATATTATATTCCAGTCTGTGATTTACAATAACAGTACAATATCAAACACATTAAAGTAATATTTATTTGGTTGTTATCATCAAACAAAAATCATATAATTGTGTATACAACACCGTTATATACAACAATCTCCCCCTTTTGATGATGACAAACAAATAAAAGATTTTGTATACAATAGATGTGTTTGACCGTGAATATTGAACTCCCCCTATTCATTAGCTCCCCCTACAACAGACAACTCCCCCTATAACTGTGCATGAGTGAAATGTTCAAAATTAAAAACATTTATAAAATATTCACTCATAAATCAAAATCTCTATCCATTCTCCCCCTTTTGTTATCATCAAAAGGATACAGAATTTAAAATATAGATGAAAAATGAATAACAAATAATATATCAGCTTAAGAGGAAGAACAGTCATCATAAATCTCAATCAGTCAAACAAAAATCATAATAAACTAAGAACTGGTGGCATATCTCACATTGTAGAGAATGACGGATTTACGATGAATTTTATATAAAATGGGGAGAGTAAAAAAAATGTATTCCAATTATTTTCCAAAAAAAATGGGGTTCAAAAACGGAGATGGAATTTGGACTATAATTAATAATTCAATTTAAGTGACAAGATCGAATAATCTCAAATCCCAATACCCATCAATCAGCAAATCATAATACGTCATAAAATATTAACACATTTCACAGATTAGAAAATGAATTGGTAGGCTGGCTTTTATACACAAAGGAGAATTTCAAGTTTATTTCAATTTATAGCACATTATTCCTTTTTCTTTTATTTTTATTTAAGAGCACACTGACCATGCATAACCAGAGCTTGGATTTTTAAATGAGGTCAGTCGCAGCTTAAATTATAAGTTGTCTCTTAACCATGCATGACCAGAGCTTGGATTTTTAAATGAGGTTAGAGACACACTTATATATTAATTATATTTATTATTTTCAGCATTTAAAGGAAAAACTCCTCAGTATGTAAAACCAATATATGAATGATAGAGAATGGGGTAGGTACAGAGATGGACTGTGAAAATAAATTTCTAAATTAATTATATTATGAAATAAGCTCGACTGTACCGGGATTATTGAAATTTTCAATTATCACTAATTCTAAAAATAAATAATATAGTCCCATTTCTATCACAAATAATTTTCACTGTTTTAAAAACAAGATGATTTTTCTTTTTTAAAAATAAACTCTCCATATTAATATAAAATCATGATGGGTGGCAGACGGGTGATAGATAAAGGAGATGGTCGTGAAATAATTGCCAGTTCAAAGATATTATAATAAATATTCAACCATCATGAAAATCCAAATATATTCTCCTCTTGTTGTGAAACATACTGCAGTCACAATTCATCACAATTTCAAAATCTAATAATAATTTTGATGAATTACAAATACAGCACAAATTGGATATTGATTTCAATTTCTGAATGAATAAAAAAAATAATTTTAAAATTGAAAAACAATTACAAGAAGAAATTAAACAGATTAAAAAAAATGAACCTATACAGGGTGATAATTCAAAAAACAGATGAGTGAAAGAGACTGATACCAAATGTTCTCGCTTATCGAGGAATTTAATTACACCCTGATGGACTAACATGGACATCTCACACCAAAGAACTTTACACACAAACCCAGCACATTTAATTGTATAAGGGAAAAAAAATGTATGGATCTATACAAGGTGAAAAATTGAATCTCAGTACAGATGGGTGAAACAAATATAAGTACTTCTGATACCACTTGGTGTCTTTATTTATGAGGATGGTAACAAGACATTGGAGACAAACAAGTATATCACAGACAAAAGAATTTTAAGTACAAAGCCCAGGCAGATCAAGCAAATTAATTTCATGTATCAGAGCATGGTATGAATTTGATACCAAAACAAGCAGTCATCAACAAATCTTTTCAAGTCAATTTTTTTCTAATCAGAGCAACATGATTCCAGAACAAACATTTTTCAAAACAGTATCAGAGTAGCACAAAATTAGTTTCAAAGCACACTTGTCAAGACATTTCTGATGGTCACAGAATATGATTCACGATCCAAGATTAAAAATACCGCTTATTTTAAATCATTTGAATAAATATGAAAATATCAGGATTTAATAAATCAATCACACCAATTTATAAATTCTTGAATTGAGATATGTGTGAGATTTAATAAATCAATAATTTCAAATGATTTTAAACAAACAAATATTTAAATCACATAACCATGAAGTAACAAAGAAATTTAAGACCATATTTTCAAAGAAATTTTCACAAGTATTTAAAAAAAAAGATCATTTACATCAGGTTTGATAGATATTCATGATCCAAAATAATTTATTTGAAATCACTTGAATCAATGTCAAGTTTTGAAATATAATGAATCAGTCACACAAGGTTGATATTTTCAAATTTAGGAAGTGTGTGATTGTTCAAAATATTAATGATTTCAGAAGATTTCAAATAAACAAATTCTAACCATGATGATCATGAATAACAATGATTTTCAAGATGTATCACTGAGATTCTAGATAATTTAAATTTTCCAAGCCAATCTGAAAAATAATGAAAATATCACTACTAATAAATAATAGATTGTTGTAATGAGTGTAGTATTTTAAGCTTTTCTAAAATGAATTAGAAGAATCTCAAAACAGCAACGTTGTGTGAATTTCCATTAAACTTTCAGATCTTCAAAAATTTAGAATTCAAATTAACAGTGTTCAAGATATGACAAGAATACATCAACACTGTTATGAATTCAAAAGAACAGAAAATAAACTTCGCAACAATTGCAGATATTTACAAAGTTAAAAATTCAAGATATGGAAAGAGTATAACATCAGAGTTATATTCAAACAAAGCAAATTTCCAGAAGATCATGATTACTGCAATTGGAAGTTAAGGAAGCCCAAGAAGTTATAATGATATGACAGTGACAAATCAAACAACCAGAGACCATAAACAAAAGAGAGATAGAAGAAGAAATAAACAAGAGATTAAAAACAGAGAATATTTACAAGGACGAGTTCAGAGATCATACCTGAAATCAGTGTAAACCAGAATCTCTAACTCAACAGATGTGGCTAAGGAACTGTGAATGTTTTCAAAAGTATTGAGCAACTTGAATCCAAATCTCTTTTGCCTAGCAGTTCCTCAGCCTCCTCCGGTACCTAACAGATTTGAGAATCGAGTGGTCTAACAAAATTTGTAAAACCACTCACAGTTTTGTTCACAGCTTTAGGTACCCAGACTTGTCTGTACAACAAACCATTAGAATTAACTTTTGTACCCTTAGGAACCCAAATCGATTTGAATCTAACAAAACCCGTTTTATTTTCATTTGGGATCCAAGAATGTTTAAATGGTTTATTACAAAACAAATTCATATTTTGCTTTTGATTCAAAAGACCTTTGGAATTGTCAAAGTTCAAATTATCAAAACAACTATTTCCAAAGCAGTTTGAGGGACTTCTCAACTCATTTGAATTATGTTTTTCAAAAACATTATTTTTTCCAAAGCCGAGACCTCTTTTATTTCCATGAGAGAACTGATTATTCAAAAGCATATTCAAAGATTTTTCTCCGAAAGAAAAATGTTTCAGACTCAACTCAAGATCATTGATTTTGGATTTCAGAAGATCATTCTCGTTTAAAAGCTTCTCAATTTTGCCTTTATATTCAGAAATCTCAGAATCAAAGAGCTTTTGTTTTTCAATTTCAAAAATCTTGAATTTTTCAATTTCCTTTTCAAGTTCCTTTAAAGCAGATTCTGATTTAAACAAATTTTCCATTTCAAAATTTTCATGTTCGAAATTAACCTTATCCAACTCCTTCTGCAAAGTGTTGTTTTCATGAATTAGCTCATCTTCTTGATTTTTCAAAATCAAAAATTCATTTTCAATCTTTCTAGAATTCTCATTAAGTTGAGCTAAATCGGTTTTCAAGTTAAAACAATTCTTACACTCAGAGTCTTCAAATTTTAATTTCAACATATTGTTATTGTGGGTCAACTCAGAATTTTCAGATTTCAAAGACTTGTTTTTCCGTTTGAGGCGATCAACGGTTCTTGTTAAATTATTACAAAGAGATATCAAATCTTCATATGATAAGTCCACATCGTCTGAGTCGTCATGAATAGCTCCAGCTAAGCACAGATCTGAATCTGAGTTGGCAGTTGAGAGTTTTGAACAGCTGTCAGATTTTCCATACAACGTGTTGAGAGTTTTCCAGATATCCTGCGCGGTTAAACAATGAGAGATAAATTTTAGTTGATCATTATCAAGACAGGAATAAATAATATGTATGACGCGAGCATTTAAGACCTTATTCCTCTTGTCTAACAAGTCTCCCATATTTTCAATAATATTCCAATACTCAGAATTAACAGATTTTAAATATAATTCAAAATTTGATTTCCATATTTGAAAATCTGTTCCATTGAAAATAAATGGGATATCACTGGACTGACTCTTAGAAGACTGACAGCAAGGGGAAAACATGATTCTAGAGTTAATCAAAAACCAGGCTCTGATACCAAATGTTGGATCTAGATTAACACTAGAGGGGGGGTGAATAGGGTTAATTACAATTTTTACCTGAATTGAAAACTGACAGGATATTAAAATAATAAACAGATCACAGAATGCAGCAGAAATAAAAACGCAGAAAATAAATCACACACAGAGATACCCAGCTTCGGCAAAACTCTGCCTACTGCTGCATTCCTAAGGTTTCTACTAGGTGATAGAACAGATCCCGCATACAAGACCATGTACACTTGCAAACCCTGCTCCTATTCTAACCCTACGCTCAAAACCGTAGACTGACCGATGTTCCCTCGATCAGATTTCCCCGAATTACAACCCCGTAATCCGTATTCCAGAATTTTACAGACTCTGAAACTGACAGTCAACACCCTGACTGTTTTACCTAGACTTTACAGATCTAGACACCTGTTCGTTTGATTTTTACAACACAAACTAAAAAACAAAACAATTAAAAAAAATAAAACAAAAGAAACCCTAGAGGAAAAAAAGAGTTTAAAATGATGGGTCATCCCCTTATCCATTTAAACATGGCCGGCCCATTTGTTTGCGTCCATTCTCATTTGCTTTGTCCCGATTTTGTTTCTCTGGAGAAAATTAATGGCGGCTAGGGTTTCTCCTATTGTCCCCAAATCGAATTGATGCGTGATGAATTTGATAATCTCTAAAGCTTGAAAACTTTGCGGCTTGCTGGTTCCTCGATTTGAGATGTTGCTTGATCGAAAACAATGGAAAAATTGTGAGTGTTTTTCTGAGTTTTTCCTTTCGATTTATGCTCTGAATTTTTTTTTTTGATGTTTGGGTTTTCGATCAATCTCTTGATAATTGCCGATGATGAAGAATGGTTGTATATAAATAGGATTTTTGAATCCTTTAAATTCTCTGATTTCGTTTAGATGACTTGGCCTAATTTGTTGCGGTGCTTTCCTCTTTTGCTCGCCTTGATTTTGATGAGCTTCTTGTGTGTGTTCATTGATGAACCTGGAATGAATTGGTAGTGAATATAGGGTAATACAAACCCTAAAAAAAAACATTTCCTGATTTCACTTATTGGCTCGATTGATTTGCTCCCTGATTTGTGCGGTTTCCTTTACACGATTGAAAAAGTTCCCTTATTTGCGTTGATTTAAATGGTTTTCTCTTTTTGACATCCATGTCTTTGAATTGATGAATGCGTGGTACTGATTATGGCTCGGTCTTGAAAAACAACTGTGATTTTCTGGTCTTTGACATTTTGTAATTCTGGAAACAAATAAAGACCTTGCCATGTATAAAACCTCGGTTGAATTTGCAGTACCTTTTAAAACACTTTGCCAAAAAAAGTTTGTTGCTTGATTAGCCTGTAGCTTGCCAAATTTGAATTTCAGGAGACGTTTCCTGGAATAAATATTTCCATTGAAATCTTGCCAAAAAATTATTTAAAAACATACCAAGTTTTCTGAAATAATTTGTGGCCAATTTCGTGATTGATTTGCAAATTTCTTGAAACAAAATCTTTTGCAACAAAAACTGGAAATAATTTGCGTTTAAAAAACTTGTCAAAAATGATGCTATCTTGAAATCTGCTATTACTTGTAGCACTGCACCATTTATGTCACATGCTGTGGTTCCCCATTCATGTTCAATGCTGCTTGTCATTGCATGACCATTTCTGAACTTATCACCAAAATTTTGAACAGTTTATGCTAGTGCACCCTTGCACACCTGCTTTGTTTCACTGTGCATGCACTTGGGTTACACATGTATGTAGCTGCACCAGACTTGCTTGAACTTGTCCAGACATGCTGTACCACTGTGCATTGATTTCATACATGAATTCTGGAATTAAAATTCTTTTTCCAAATGAACAATTGATTTTGAATTTCTTGCCATACTTGTCCATTGAGAAGACTAGAAATAAATTCTTGGCAAAACAAAAATTCTTTGGCCCAATGACCACTTGCGTATTTCTTTCCTAAATTCCTTGCCTGCATGTGCTTCATTTCATTGCTGTGTACATTCATGAATGATTGAGTCTGTTTGCATATATATGCTTTGTTCCTTTTCTTTGAACTGTATTCATGCTGCTATCACTTTACATGTACACTTGTTCCTTCATTTGAAGTATGATGCTGCCTCATCCATACTTGTGTACTGCATGCTATTGTTTCATTTGGACTGCTCCAAACATTCTGAAACCATGTTGCCATTTTGTTTACTTTTATACTTTCATACATGTTGCTGTATTTGATCACCATTTTGTTGATGCCTTGAACTTAAAACCTGACTTGTAACATGTGTTTATGCTGTCTTGACTTTGTTAGTTTGCTGTTGCCATGTTGTTTACAGTCCATTGAGTATTTACTTGCCATGATCACACTGATTTGAGCTGTTCATATGAGAACTGCCTTTGATATTGACTCGACCATGCTGAACCCTTCATTTTGACTTTATCACATTGGTTTGTTCTCGACCATTTTGCATTCATGTATACATATGTGTATATATGCACGTATGTGTGTGTATACATGTATATATGCTTTGCTTTTGAGATGCTCGTTCATGTATGGCTTGTCTGTGTGTTGCACTGAGTCGAGCAGGTCCATGTGGCTACTCCTCAGTTGCACACTGAGTTGGCGTGGCAGTGCACACGTGTATTTTTATACACGTGTGTATTTGCAGCCATCAAAAAAAAATTCCTGTCCCTGTACATATACAAACTGTCTGTCTAGACGCAGATTTATCAGATCAAGTCATGAAAAATGATGAGAAACACACCAGAAATCTGAGGCAAATAAAAATTTTAAAAATAAAATTTATATTCGCATATGTTCAGTTTAAATTCTATTGCAGTGTACTGTGTGTGTGTTTCATTGTGACAGGTATGAAGAAGATGACTGGACTGACAGTGAAGTGCTGTGAAGACAGAAGACTAAAGACTGAAGACAACAAGAAAGTGTTGAGTATGTAAATAAGTGAATGTAAAAGTGAAACTGAAAATGAGTGTCTAATTGTTTCTGCAGTGAGGAGCAAATGAAAAAAATGAGAATTGTACTTTTATTTGTAATAAACAAGGTTGATTGAAATAAAATATCATTTTATTGTTGTCAAACAAGCTTGTCTATTTTATTCTGTTTATATACAAGTACAAATATGTGAAGTGATTAAATAGTGGAGTTAAAATAGATGTACTGTTTGAATGTTAGAAATATAATATTCATATTTTAAATAAAATACAGTAAATATTTGACTTTCTGTACAGTTGTATTTTATTTAAATATAAATATTATATTCCAGTCTGTGATTTACAATAACAGTACAATATCAAACACATTAAAGTAATATTTATTTGGTTGTTATCATCAAACAAAAATCATATAATTGTGTATACAACACCGTTATATACAACACCTTCAATAATCGACGAAGATTTTCAGACAAAATTAGGGCAAATCTCTTGAACGAATTCCCAAATCAGTACGCACGTAATCGATTTTGGTATGGATTTGATTTCATGCGATTTTCAGTTGAGATGATTTCGTTATTTTTTAATTTGCTGATTTCGTGGAAGAAGAAATCGAAGAAAAGAGAAAGGAGCGGAAGAAGAAATAAGAAAAGAGAGAAAGGGGCGACGGAAAATTGTCCTTCTGAGTAAAATTTTAAGCGCGTGTCCTTATGGATAAAATATTAAGGTCAATTGTCCTTGTAAGTAGTTTCCTATATATTATATTTCCTATGTGGATCTTGACTTGTAACTATGTTGTGGTGAATGTAAATCTGTTAATTTTGACAGTTGCAACACTGGTTAGATCTAATTCTTTATGTAAATCACCTTTCACATGTCATATTGCGATCAACTTAGATAGGTTGTAAATTGGACATGTGAATCCGTATTTAGATCTAAACATGCTATTATGTCATTCTAATGGTGTTAGATCTATTTTAACCTCTAGATCTGAATTATGTGATCTAATTTATCACCTTGTGTTATCACGTTAGATCTAAACCAATTGGACATCCAAACTGCTGATTTAGATTTTACTATGCTTATTGAAACATCGTAGTTATGTTAGAACCAATTGATTGCCACAAGTTCACCAGTTTTATGTTCATCTTGTTATGATGTTAATTACATGTCCATGCCAATATGTATGTTCACCTTGTCACTATGCTAGTTTATGTTTATGCCAAGATGGTCACTTTGATTATATTCCCATTATTTTTCCTATTACCGTTTATAACTAGGCTATTGTCTAGCCTAGGCATGGTGCCAGTTTATGAGTGCGCTAGTTAGGAAACGGGGGAAAAAGGGTTAATATTGGCATAATTTGAATATGAACATTTTTGGACATATAATTCAAATTATTGGGTAAAATGGGTATTAACACCTGTAAAAGGAAAGGGTTAATTAATTGGTCAATTAATTAAAAATGGAATGTTTAGTAATTACAATTAGGAGTTGTAATTGTACTTATGACATGAGGTTAGGTTGCATTAGTAGTGGAAGTCTGCCCGGACACGACCGGCATATCCAACAACCACTAATGTGGGAGGTCTAAGTACGCAAATATGAATCAGGCTAAGACACGAGGTTAGGCCCAACTGTGGAATAAGTCTGCTCGAACTCGACCGGCATATCTAGCATCCACACGTTGTAGGCCTAATGTGGGAGGTCTAGCCCATTATAAACCATAAATGGACATGGTAATGAATTGGACTACTTAACCAAATCTAATCCATATGGATTGTATGATTAAGAACTAAGGTTAGGGTTAAGTAAATTGATTAGAATAGTGGATGGGTTAAGTAAATCTAGAGGGGGTGGGTAATATTTACATATAGGCTCACAATCTTAACCCGATAAGGTTATGTAATTAAAGACACCTAGTGGTATACATAATCGGAGAAAATAATAAAGTTATGTAATTAAAGACACCTTTTAGGGTAAACATAACTGGTATAGGGCTATGTAATTAAAGACACCTAGTGGTATACATAGTCAGTGAAAAACCTAGTGGGGGATACAAGACAAAGGGGAGAGCTTGTATCATGTTGTGTGGGATCTATTTCAGTTAGTAATCCGGAGTAAGTATCAAATAAAATACTCCGTACTAGGTGGAGATGGGACACGCTTACTAACTGATTGTAAGAGATCCAAACGTGGAGGATGGTGTGGGCGGCGCAAACCGACCGGGCCATGTGTGTGCATGATCCGGGCAGAGGGGGATAAGACGACCGTGACACCAGTAGATATGAGGCTGTGCATATCAGTGAAGGGTTTCCACTGTAGGACATGATACATCCTACCGTGGGACCAACACATAGTATCTACGGAGTAGGGAGCCGATCGATTAGGGTAGTGGTTAGGGTATATTTTGGACATATACCCTAAGTCTACCACCTTATAGTGGAAGGGATCATCTCATTCTGGTTATACTAGTAATAGTGCAGATAATCATTAAAGAAGTGTATACACCTTACCCTGTCCACCTTGTCACACCTGCCATTTATGTAGTGACCTCTTATCCACTTTATATGCCTATCATGTTACTTTTATTTATTTACTGGCTAAAAGTAACTAGACTCGCCAGACTTTATGTCTGACCCTTTTGTTTCTCCTTCTTTCTTTCGTCCCCCCTAGGTTCTCGGGGAGGAAACACTCAGGCTTAGTCAGGACTCAGATATCATCTTGCTCGGAGCTACTTCTGAAGTATGGCTCAAGTTCTTATCTCTATTATGGCTTAACTCTTTCAATTGGGGAATTATGTTTTTTTGTATTCTTATGTACTCTGATGATGCAAGACAGAAGTTATTTTATTATAATGGTTTTTGTGACTTATGGTATTGTGGACCACGACATTATGATTTATGTTGAAATAAAAATTTAAATTTCCTCTATTATCTTATTTATATCTGTATTGTAATTATTCTGTGTCTGTTTACCTATAACGCTTCACGAAACTTAATGCATTCCCTTAGTGAGTGACATTAACGGACGTGGGGTGTCACTGTAAATCTTTTTTAGACTTATAAAATAACATCATGAATATAAATAGAATTATTAACTTTAATGTGAACTTAATTATTTCGCAGACTATTGCTTTTCAGTAAGGTTATAGGAGGTTCATGGAGGAGGGGGCTATAGCTCGGATGCAGCAGCTGTTGGATGAGATGAATGACTGGCGAAGAAGCCATCTTGCCCAGCAAATAGATAAGCGTATTACAGCGTACTATCAGGAGCATGGGTTTATGCCCGGGGAGGGAGATGCTACTGCTGAAGATGAAGGCGAAGAAGAAGACGACGACGAGGAAGATTAGTTTGGTTATTCTTATGCTTGAGTATGTACATATATTTGGTTTTTTATATGCTACATGCTCGTACGATGATATGTGACAACGATATGGTGTGTTTAAATATATGACGATGATATGTGACGATGGAATTGTGTTTTGGATGTATGCCGATGGTATGTTATGACGGTGTTTTGAATTTAGTTTTTTTTTTTTTTTTTTTGATGTATTATGACTTGGAGAATTGATTATTGATGAGTATGGGTGAATTGATAAAATGATAGCGGTGTGATATCAGTATTGATTATACATGACTGATATTAGAATGATATTTTTTTGATGTATTACGGCTCGCGACGACTTTCTAGTTCCAAATTTGCGACGGCTAGCGACGCCTTGTTACGGCTTCCCTGGGAAACAAACTACTTGCCACGTGGACAAATTGCCGTTGCAAAATAAGCGATAGAGCCGTCGCTTTTCCCATCGCTTTTCCTATGTGAAACGATTTAAGTTGCGACGGCTATTTGTGACGGCTTGCGGCAGCCGCCGACGCTATTTAGCCGTCGCAAATCACTGTGCGCTTTGTAATTTAGTGAAGAAATCATACTCCATTTAAAATTAAGTGAAAACTGTTTCATATCTGTAACATGTGTTACATGGACATTTGCTTGATAAATGCCCAGTTTTAAATGCTATTTTAGTAAGTGTCCACTATTTAAACCTCTGTCGAGCAAATGCTTGAAACTACATACGAATTTTGTAGTTATTATTTGAGAGGATCCGCGTTTGTTCATCAGGAGACTTCAAAAGTTTTGTTCTACTTCTATTTGACAACATTTTAATCAGACAGATGGAGTGGGGTATAAAACAGGTATAAAGATATTTGTCTATTTACACAAGAGTTTTACACGTACATGGACCGAACAGAGAGTTAGTTTAAACATACTTCATATGAACCAAATAATAAACGGACGATGTTCAATCAATAAAAAATTCATCGATTAATTCTTATAGATAAAATATCGTACAAATTATTTTATTATAATTCTTGTACCGAATTAAAAACAGACGAGTATGAACCAATAAATTTTAATCTAAAACCGAACCAAAAAACATACACTTGTACAAAATTAATAACCATGAAATTAAAAAGTAAGTGGGTCATGGAAATACAATAAAAAAGTTTGGAAAATGTCTTCGTTGAAGAGGCCGATGGAAAAAATAAAAAACTTCCTCTAAAGAGCATCACTTGGAGTGAAGAAATCATACTCCATTTAAAATTAAGTGAAATGTGTTTCATATCTGTAACATGTGTTACATGGACATTTGCTTGATAAATGCCCAGTTTTAAATGCTATTTTAGTAGGTGTCCACTATTTAAACCTCTGTTGAGCAAATGCTTGAAACTACATACGAATTTTGTAGTTATTATTTGAGAGGATCTGCGTTTGTTCATTAGGAGACTTCAAAAGTTTTGTTCTACTTCTATTTGACAAAATTGTTAATCAGACAGATGGAGTGGGGTATAGAACAGGTATAGAAATATTTGTCTATTTACACAAGAGTTTTACACGTACATGGACCGAACATAGAGTTAGTTTAAACATACTTCATATGAACCAAATAACAAACGGACGACGTTCAATCAATAGAAAAAATCATCGATTAATTCTTATAGATAAAATATCGTACAAATTATTTTATTATAATTCTTGTACCGAATTAAAAACAGACGAGTATGAATCAATAAATTTTAATCTAAAACCGAACCAAAAAACATACACTTGTACAAAATTAATAACCATGAAATTAAAAAGTAAGTGGGTCATGGAAATACAATAAAAACGTTTGGAAAATGTCTTCGTTGAAGAGGCCGATGGAAAAAATAAAAAACTTCCTCTGAAGAGCATCACTTGGAGTGGTTCAAAATTACATTTTTATGATTTGTACATTCATTTTCATCTCCACAATGGTGAATATTACGTAATCGATTACATTTTTGCAGATTTAATTACAAATCTGTAATCTCTTGAAATGCTTGTTAAGTAGATGATCTCCGAGTTCGGACGTTTGTTCAGCAGATAGCTCGCAGTGTCGGTCCTAAACCAATTGTGACCCTAGACCAAATTTTCTATGGAGGCCCAATTTTCTTGGGAGAATGGCAGGACAGGACCAAAGTTGGGGAAAAAAAAGAAAAGCAGAACTTAAAAATAGAACTCCCGCTGGGATTTGAACCAAGATCGCATATGTGACAAGCAACAAATGCTTCCACTCCACCAAAGTTACTTCAATATTAAAGGCTGAATATACATTTTAATTAAAAATACCGAAAACCTGAGGCCCCCCACCACTTCCTTCTTCCTCCTCCCCGGTCCGAGGCTCTAGGCGGCCGCCTAGCCGGCCTATGCCCAGGGCCGGACCTGAATTAGCTCGCTACACAAACACATCGTGAACAAACGTCTAAAATTTTGTTCAATAGATGCACTCGCGTGTTCGTACGATTGTCGAACAAACGTTCGAACAAACAAGCGACTGGTTATAAAACTCCTAAGGGGAAGTGAATTAATGCACATTTGTGATTTCAGGAAATGTGATATTCAAGTGCAAAGGCAGTTGTTGATGCTGTAACGATACATACAGGAACAAGAACCACAGACCCACGGCTTGTCTGCTGTATTCCACAAGCAAGTATATCACATTTTTTGTCCCTTGGATACGTTAAAGCTGGGGATAATAATAAAATAAAATAAAGCAAAGGCAAATTGGAACTTTGAAATAAAAAAGATACAAAGCACACATTCAACGTAAATCTATTCCAAAACAATAAACAAAGGCTAGCAACAGTCACCTGCTTAACTAGCTTCATGCATTTAAAAATAAAAGTCCGCGTGGACTTTACCATCTCTTTGAATCATTTCTTCAAATCTGATCCTCCTATATATAAAGCTTGTGTTCTATTTAGAGAAATCAATCAGTACACAAACCAAAACATAAACAATATTTCTTCAAGGATGTCATTTGAGGGAATAGAAGTACCATCATTCTTCCTTTGCCCAATCTCTCTCCAAATAATGAAAGATCCAGTGACCCTCCCTACAGGCATAACCTACGACCGCCACAACATAGAGACCTGGATCTTCAAAAACAAACACAACACCTGCCCTCTTACAAACCAGTCCTTACCCTCCGATTTTGACCTGCTTACCCCTAACCACACCCTGCGCCGTATGATCCAAGCCTGGTGCGTCATCAACGCCGGCCATGGCATCCAGCGCTTCCCCACTCCCCGTCCCCCCATCACTAAATCTCAAATCATCGATCTCCGTTGTACGACAGATGGTGTGCCCACTCGTCTGGAGCCATCAAATTCTTAGCCTCCGTTGTACGAAATCACTGCAAACATGAACATGTAGTTGATGAGGCGCTCAACGTGCTTCACTCCCTTCAAATGTCCGACAAGTCACTTGATGAGTTGTTACAAAATAATCCAGACTTCGTCAATACATTGACTTCAGTTTTGGAGCGTTCGGGCCTCCAAACTCGAGCGTATGCGACTATGTTGCTTGGGTCGATAATTGACAGAGTTCAGCAGCTGAAGGGAGTAAAAGAAGGGTTGATAGTAGAGATGATGAAGGTCGTGGAGGATAGAATAAGCAACCAAGTGACCAAAGCAGCTCTGCATGTGTTAAATATAGTGATATCGCATGGGAGGAATAGAGTAAAGGCAGTGGAAGGAGGGGCGGTGGAAGTGGTGATAGAACTGTTGATGGATGAGAAGGAGAGGAGGATGACGGAGATGGCGCTGGTGGTGCTGTCAAGGCTGAGCGAGTGCGCGGAGGGGAGGGAGAAGATAGTGGGGCATGGGGCCGGGATAGCCATTGTGTCAAAGAAGATGGTGAGGGTTTCCATGGTGGCCAGCGAGAGGGCCATAACGGTGATGTACAATTTGGGGAAGTGTTGGGCGACGAAGCAGGTGTTGAAGGAGATGGCTGAGTTTGGGGTGGTGAGCAAGCTGTGTTTGTTGATGCAGGTGGATTGTGGGGTGAAGAGTAAGAAGAGGGTGAAGGAGCTGCTTGCTTTGCATTCAGGGGTTTGGAAGGATTCTCCTTGTGTAGCTTCTGCCTTGAATGTTTCTTATCCCTGCGACCTTTAAATTTCTTTTTTTGGAAGTGACTGCCTAGCTGTAGATTGATTTTGATCAACATTCTTTTGTTCATTCATACATCTGTAAATGACAGAATTGAATACTAATTTATCATGCAAATTTCTATCTATGCTGTAGTTATTTTTAGTACTACTTGTTGGAGAAATCAGATTTAAAATTTGATGAAAGGCAATGTTAATTCGCTTTGCACATACAGATGCTAAAATGTTGAGTACATTCAAGACTTTACAATCAGACCATTTTATCATTAAAGGTTGTTAGTAGCTATGAGTACATTCAAGACTTTACAGATGATAAATTGAGGATCTCCAACTGTCGTAGTAATAGCATCCAATATTTTGGCAGTTGGATTTATTAATCTTGAAAGATTAATAAATTCAACCCCAAAAAAAAAAAAAAATGTGTGGGAAATATGAATAATTAAAATATTGTGCAGCTGTGATAATTTTCTTTTCAAGTAACAGGAAAAATGCATGCATTTAGTTATCAAATGTCTAAAATTCTCAGGCTTTTATCAAACAAATTAAGTTTCCTTCCTTGTATCTAATTGAGCTCAAATTTTAACAATCTGTCTTAAACTTCGGTGTCTTACTACAGAAATATGTAAGTACTATTTGTAGTTTTATACTACGTAGCTAGCCTTAAATAACAAATAGTGCTGAATATATAGCACAGGATTGATATTTGAATCATGTACTGAAGATCTTGTGTGTAGATTTTTGTTGGAAAATGATAAACTGGACTGTAAAAATATTGATGCTAGCAATTTTCTATTTAGAATGAATCTTGCCACCGTACTCAAAATGGTTTTTGTCATAAAGTGCGAATTAGACAAAATATTTTAATTTACGGAGGTACTATTGTAATTTTACAGCAAAACATGGATACGTCTTAGCAAATCAAGCGCCAATTATCATTATCATTTCGCATAATCTAACATACACAATTTCGGGTATATTAGCAATTTCTTTAGAAAAGTTGCCAATTCGGTAACACCATTATTTCGTTTTTCCTAACACGCACCATGATATGCGTAAATAAAATCTCGTTTGATTCTACATTCACAGCTTCGTGGAATATGGGTTAGTTAATTGATATAGTTGACTCCATTCCTAACGTGGTAGGAACTTTGACATATCAAATTGGCCATAAAAGAAACGAACCAATCATGTGTATTATTATAAGAAAATCTCTACATGCATAACTCTCGTGTTAGTTCAGCCGTCAAATAATTGTCAACTGGTGGGTAGATAGCTTTCGGGTTGAATGGTCAACTTGCAGTTGCATGTATATGTTAAGCTTAGGTCAAAATAAATAACGCATGCATAAATTGATCTGGCATGCAGTAGCATTTTGACAGTCAGAACTCAGAAGTAAGCAATTTGCCTGTCAGGACTAGGGTAGATATTTTCTGCAACTAAAATATCACACCATGCACAGTCCGACATCCTGATTTCACAATTATTTCATTTCTATATTCCGGGTAACTTTGAAAAAACTAAAGGAAATGTCCATTTAAACACAAATATTTAACATAAATTGAATGATTTAAAATCTCAAATATTAAATTAGTCCATGATTTACGTTTCTCATATAAAGACAAAGTGTCAAACTTTTGTGTTCAAATAGTCGTTGTTTAAATGAAATAATAAAATTCAAAAGCAATATATTTCAGACTTGAAATGTGAAATTCATATGAAAATTGAGCAAACGAATAACGTGCGCTTTGTGTGTATGATATAAACTTTCAATTTAATAAAATAATAAATTAGTATATTTTATTATGCTAAAATATACATAATTTAAAATATAGTTATAAAAAAACGGAGAAACAATTTTCAAATGCTGATGTTTCTATATCTACATTCGCATTCGTTCAATACTAAATGTTTATCTGTTTTTTGGATGATGACGCAGATCAATTTCAAGTTCTTTGGATGTCTATTGGCGGGTCTATTAAACAATAACTGGATTAGAAATAGAAAAAAAAAAAAAAAAAATTGGTTGCAAAAGCCACCTCATGCTATATGCAACAGCGGCCTATATTTTTTAAGCATGTGACGGCTTGCCTCTTCATGCCGTCGACGCTCGTAACTCAAATTCAACCTAATTGGCACCGCTTGCACGTGCAGAAAATTGTTAGAATCGAGCATAACTTTAATATAACCCGACGCGGTTCGGATCTAATACAATTACTGGTTTTTCATAATGTCAAAATATAGGTGTTTTTGCTATTTGTATAACCTTTCTATACTTTTGGCCGTTTTTGTTAAGTTTGGCCTCTCTCTATTTTCCACTATAATAATTTATATCTTTTACTTTAGTTGCAAGGTTGGCAACGTCACTATCCATTTGTAGGTTAACATTGTTTGTGTATAGATTTTACAAATCTTTAGTAATAGTTGGAATAGGTTTGGTGTCACACTTTTTTGGTGTACACGCAAACTACCGAAAATGCCCTTTAATCAATTTGAACAGATCTTAATAAATCCACAAAAAGTTCCATCCACGCATTAAAGGGCAATTCAAGTATATAAAAGGAATCTTTTAGCACGTAAATAAATTAGATCCAAAATATTAGCATTGGCGCATGGTATAACAATTCAAATAAATAGATCTTCTTAAACATAGAAACCACGCCAAAATCATAGCAACTTTCACGCATGCTCATCTACACATAGGTACTAGAATTTTCTTTTGTTATTGTGAAACATTCAAGGCTTCATTTGAACAAATATAGAATGCTGGAAATATCCATGGATCCCTTTATATTATACATCTTATCATTATTAAATGTTGTCACGTCATTTACATGAAATAAAAATTTATATTATTAAATGTCCCCACGTCATTTACATGAAATTAGAATTTATATTATACTTATTTCAAGAAAATAATACATTATATCTTTTATTATTACAAAATATGTCACCTTTATTTAATTATCTGCCTTCATATATATATTTCCTCCTTGGATACTGGATCATAATATATTATACCTTTTAATCAATTTGAACATATCTTAATAGATTCACAAAAAGTTCTGTTCGCGCATTGAAGGGCAATTCAAATATATAAAAGGAATCTTTTAGAACCTAAAGAAATTAGATCTAAAAATTTAGCATTGGCGCATGGTATAACAATTCAAATAAAAAGATCTTCTTGAACATGGATACCGAGCCGGTCATAGCAATTTTCACGCATGAGCATCTATTAAAATTTATATTATACTTATTTCGGGAAAATAATATATTATATCTTTTATTACCACAAAAGATGACATCACCTTTACTTAATTATATGCGCTGATATATATGTTTCAAATGTTAATATGTCTGATGATACAGTTTACACAACCATCGATGACAATGAAGGAACATAGCATACACTAGATGATATAATCTTTCCATGCAATGTTACAAGGAAACAGGGTTACAATAAGGCCATGTTTGCTAGCGTAAAATATTTATTGTCCCAACGGTGCTTAAGTGTCATTTGTTTACATGTATATTAGCGATTACACAAACTTTTGAGCATCATAAAAGATAGAGAAATTTAAAACACGAAAATAGGAGCAGAAATGTTTAATATCTCCCGAAAGATAAAATAATTGAATAATATTTTGTAGCCATTACTTTAGAATTTGTTTATATTTAATATTTTTATTTCTTTTTCTTGCATTGACAGTTTATAAATTATGCAACATTTGTACTTGCCTATAAAAATATAAAATATTTGAGAATTAGTAACCCACGCGCGGAGCGCGTGCCACGATCACGCGCGGAGCGCGTGCCGTTACGCTCGTATTAAAAGATTGAATTGTACTTTTGACATATTATTCGTTTGGTGTATGGACATTAACCAGACGGCTTGTATCGGTTTTGAAATAGTTAGGTTGTTTCGGATTTTGTTCATTTGAACTATTTTTAGCGATGAAAAGATTTCTGAAACATATATAAACAAAGCTTAAAACAGCAAACTATGCTATGTTTCATGCTACTTCTTTTCCTCCATCTGATGTCATTTTCCTCGATGGATTCAGCTAACATACATAAATTAATGCCGTTATGTCCACTAGATCCATGTGAGAACTAGTGAGATTTAGCTTTGAAGTATTTAATTGTGGAACATGAAATGCCAACTGCTACTATTTAATTTTCCGATGTGTGACATCCATGCGCATTGGTATTATTCTACTCAAAATTATAAGATTACAAACTGATCCTTATCTATAAGTATCACTAGCAGAAAATGTCACAAATAGCGGATGGATGGCTGCGACGATCACAATAGCTTTGTAAAGACATTTTCATGCCTGATTATTTTAAACAAACGCAATGACATGCATTTCGCGCGTGGGTTGTTGTTTTTAGAATATCATTGTTTTACGTTTGTTTGCACATGAATTGTACGAATGTTGCATAATTTATAAACTACCACTAAAAAAAGTAGAAATATAAAACAATAAAAAAAGAATAAAAAATAAAATTTGAACAAACAAGTAGTGCGGATACAATACAATAAAATTTGAATCTTCCAACGATTACGTGTTTTCTTAAAATAAAATAAAATTAATGGTTTGTTTAAAAAGAATGTTGAATATGTCAAACAGTTATGCTTTCGTGACCACAATTTGGGGTTGAAAGAATCAAACAAACACATTTTTAAAATCTTAATTTTTTTTTAAAAAAAATTCAGTACGTTAGAGAATGATGACAATATCAAGAGTAATAAAAGTTGCTTAACATTTTTTTGTCTACGGTAGCTTGATTGCATTATATATATATATATATATATATATATTTGTGTGTGTGTATTGCAATACATTTTATGATCCTGGCCTTTCAAATGAGCAGACATAGTTATCTATGTCTTCTACTATATTGAATTTATTCACTTCCAGGTTTATGATTTTCTAGCCATAATTACAAAAACTCCAAGATTATTAATTATTTGGAAATTATATTTTCAACTTCCCCTCTTAGTTTGCAATTTTTAGTCACTACAAGAAAAATACTTCATTGCAACTAGCTATTTGCAACTGTTGACACACGACAGTTGCAATAAATGATATTTAGCAACAGACATTTCATAGATGTTGTAGTATATGACATTTAACAATAGGTCTTTTCTTTCTATTGCGAAAAGCATATTTTTAGCAACTGGGCTTTCTTTCCAGTTGCAAAAACATACTTTAACAACTGCACTTCCATAACAATTGTAATAAATATATCATTTTCAACTACGCTTCCAAACTTGTTGCAAAAAATATCTTTCGCAACTGTATTCACTACTTGCAATAACTGTATATTTTAACAACTGGTAAGCCCAGTTGTGAAAAACATACTTTTAAAATTATTTTTTCTCCACCTTCGGTAAACATAATTACTATTAAATACAAAAGTACAAAGTAATAAGTAATATTTAGTTATAATATAATAGGAATTATGTAATAATAATTAATTAATATGAATTAATACTTTAATAATTTATCATGGTTAATCATGAAGTAATAAATAGTAAATAAGAATTTATATTTTAATAATTACAATTAAATAATTAATATTTAATAATTAATATTCAAAATTAACAATTAATTGTTTATAAATTTTATATTTAATAACTAGTAATAAAATAAAGTAATTACGAATTAGTATTTTATATGTTGTAATTAACTATAAATAATTGTTAATTAATAATGTCCATAAAAAATTTATAACCAATAATTAAGAAAGATATTTAATAATTAATAATTAATAATTAACAAGAAATATTAATAATTAAGAAACAATAATTACTATTTAGTATTTTATAATTATATTTGATATTTAATACTTAAGAGAATTAAAATTTTGAAAATTTCTTGAATAAATTAAAAGTACCTATGAGCTATGACATAAAATATACTTTCATACGCACTTATTATTTACTATTTAATATAATAGTTGATAATTATATAAAATACTTAATATTTAAAATGTTATAATTAATAATAACTAAATAATAAACATATTTTTATACTTTTATAGATTTATAATTGTGTTTTTCAGCTAGCAACGAATTTTATAATTTTGTATGATAAAGTATTAAGTTATCTATAAGCTCCAAACCACTTTTTTTACTTCAAAACCAAAATTTGGGCTCTAAACAAACTTCCGACACTCTATAGTTTTAATTCCCGCTTTCCAAATGCAAATTAAATTATATGTTCCCCTAAATCCTCAAATTTGCCTTCAATAGCACAACCACAATAAATAATCACTTCGTTCCCTAAACTCCCCTCTCCACATGTTGAATCCGCTCTTCCATAATGCAACCACCAGATATAATCACTTCGTTCCCTAAACTCCTCCCCCTCCATATGTCAGATCCGCTCTTCGGATCGAATTTATAATTTAACCAATATTAGCGGACATTACTACAAATCTGCGGTTTTCTGTCACGCATTCAACGTTGTTACGGCATCACTAATTTTTTTTAGTGGTGTGATACCGACACCGAATGCATGACAGAAAAACAGGGGTCGCTAAATCGTTTGGCATCGTTAAGACATCACAAGATGGGAGTCTTCATGGGGTCGCTAATGTTAGAGAATATGCCAAGAGATATGCCAGGGAATATGCTATAGAATTAAGAATATGTTAGAGATAAGGATAAAAACATGTTGTCTCTATTTGGTATTGCATTAATTTGGAGTTATATTTGGTATCGTATTGATTTGGGTCAATATTTGGTATAGAATTATTTATTATAATTGACCCAAATATGCTATTTTGGATAAGGATAAACCACCATCTATAAATAGAGGCAAGGTTTAGCTTTGTAAATCAATCAAGCATCTTTTGTAATATTAATCTTGTAATATCAATCAAGTAATCAATATAAATGTAGTCGTTCATGTTTTACTATTTTATCTCTGAATCAAATTATAACATGGTATCAGAGCTTGGTTATACAGAGAGATAGAGAGAGGGTTGATGTTAAGTAGGTAAAAAAGGATTTCGTTCAGTTTTCCACTGCCTCCTTAATCAGTTCGCTTGTTGTCGCGGATCTGTTATTTTCTTCTTCTTCTTACTTCTATCGTTTCTTCTTTTTTAGTTTTGAGATTTGTTATTTGTTGGTGGTGATTGTAGTAGACCAGCATTGTTGGTAAAATTGAGATCTATTATTTGTTGTTGGTTAAAAAAAAAAAAGAAGGAAAAAACTTGTTTTGAGTTTTGTTGAATTGTAATTGGTGAAGTGCAAATGATGTTTGTGTAATTGCTTGGGGTTTGTTGAGTGGAGATGATTGTAGATGAGGATGCCTTGAAGTGGAAGGTGGATGGATGATGCCATGAAGGTGATGAGAGTTTGGTGGCTTTGGCCGAGAGTAGTGTGGTTTGTGAGAAGAGGTAGGTAGTTTACTTTGATTGATTAGACTGTTTGGTTGCGAATTATGTGGAGGATCAGATTGGCTGTAGGAGATGAAGTATGCTTTTGAATTGCACTGTTGGTAGGAGTGATGAAATCGGTTGATTAAGTTGTTAGAGAATAACATTATTTTGAAGTTATTTATTGTTCGTTTGATGTCTATATCGGTAACCCTGTTTATTAGGAGGGCAATTGCCGTTGATTGAAGATGGTAGGTGGTACTATAAGGTATGTTTGGAGGATGAAAACATATGTTGATTCATCCCTATTGATTTGGTCTTGTTTTCGTTTGATATGTTTGGGGGATGCAAACTCATCCCATTTTGGTTTATTTTGTTTTCTTTATATTTTTGGGGGATGAAAACATATAAACACATCCACGACCAGTTTTATCATTTGGCCACTTAGATCTTTTGCTTACCGATCATACTGAATATTGTTGAGTTGTCATTGAGTATTTGGTATTTGGTGCTTGGAGTTTGGTGTTACTCTGTAATAATAGTGAAATGTTGCTCAATCTTGCTACTCTTCACTCAATTTGCAGCTTCTATTTGGCAAACTCACGATTTTCCGCATCTTGAGTTTGAGGGGGGATGTTAGAGAATATGCCAAGAGATATGCCAGGGAATATGCTATAGAATTAAGAATATGTTAGAGTTAAGGATAAAGATATGTTTCATCTATTTGGTATTGCATTAATTTGGAGTTATATTTGGTATCGTATTGATTTGGGTCAATATTTGGTATAGAATTATTTATTATAATTGACCCAAATATGCTATTTTAGATAAGGATAAACCATCTATAAATAGAGGCAAGGTTTAACATTGTAAATCAATCAAGCATCTTTTGTAATATCAATCTTGTAATACCAATCAAGTAATCAGTAAAAATGTAGTCATTCATGTTTTACTGTTTTATCTTTCTCTCTCCTCTCTGAATCAAATTCTAACAGCTAAAACTTAGCAATGCCATTTGGATATGTAGTGTCTACTAAGAAATGAATGTCGTTATGGCATTGTTAGATTTTTAGGAACGCTATAGTAATGCCTTTTGTTTGTTTAAAATAATCATCATTATGGAAGCATCGTAATGCTAGCCTTCCACAATTGAAAATTTGTCGCAGATGAATCTCTATAATTAAACGATATTTTTGCGGTGATAAACTTCTAGTTGTTGCAAAGCTTAGATTCAACTAGATTACAAAACAAATCGTTGCATCTGTTGAAACCAGCTTATGCAAGTTATAGCGATGTTCAAATATGAAATATAACATTCAATGACATTTCATTTTGATCTATAATTTTTAAAACATACAAATACAATCATCAAATTCAAACAATCAATTTTATAATAAAATAATAAATTTCTAAGTTAGTGTGCACTAAGGAAGGATTGCTAACAGACATTTGTATTATATAGTTTCAGAACTTTAAGCTGGTACCATATTTGTATAAGTTCACAAGATAAAAATGTAGTTTAGTGTCGATGCACAAATATACATACTAAGTAAAAATGTGAAGTCTTATAACTTGTATTTTATTTAAGCATGGTCGAGGGTATTTTTAGGGCTGGCCCGACAGGACTCGTTGCCCTAGGCAAACATAAAGTTGGAAAAAGCTGACACCGTAAAACTTGTGCAGAAATTAAAAACATACGAAGGCTAGGACTCGAACCACGTTTCCCCAACACTTATAAACTCCTTCTACCACCAAGACACACCCAACTTCAGGAATATATGCCATACTACTTATTTAAATAACGATATTTCTGAAAGGATTGAGCAAATTTGCTGCCCCCTCCCCCTCCTCCGGCCATGCTGCCCTAGGAGACCGCCTTGGTCGCCTACCCCTTGGGTCGGGCCTGGGTATTTTCTAACCTGTGAATGGAGGACTGCATGCAAGGAATGTAGCCTATTACATTTGCTTCCATGAGCTAATAGATGACTTTGAACCTATACAATTATGTGAAAATTTGAGCCAAACTGAAACACTTGAATATTAATGATGTAGATAAGAATCACTAAACATTTAAATAAAACATATAAAGGTTTAAGCTCCCATCCGTATGAAAATGAATATATTTGGCTTGAACTGCAATAAGGTATAAGCTCCTATCCATGTTATCTTTCTAATATAGGTCACCCAATTAAGCAAGCAATAGGAATAATAGTTAATATATTCGCAGGAATGCACACTCTTCATCTTTTAATTATAGCAGCTAGTACTACTGGTAATGATACACTATCAATTCTTACTACAACTAGTAAGTTGAATCAATAGCTTCAAAATTGCATGAACTATGGTCATACATTTTACAAAGCACTCATAGATACATGGGAGTAATTATTGTTTGTTGATAACAGTTAAAGACATTTTGACTTATACTTGTTCTGATGAGATATGTGAGCTATTATACAGCTATATACATAGTTCATGCATATAAAAATCTAAGAAACTACAAAGAAAATAGTAAATTGCGACGGAAAAAAAACGTTGGCGGTCGTCGCTAGCCATTGCAATTTAAGTCTTCGCCCACAGGAAAGCGACGTAAAAAGTGACGGCTCCATCGCTGGCTTAGCAACGGCTTGCAGCGGCAATTTGTCCATGTGACATCAAACATGGCAGGTAGTTTGTTCTCCGGAGAGCTGTTACAAAGCGTAGTAAGTCGTTGCAAATAAGCCGTTACTAGCCGTCGTTTTTCTGGAACCTGTAAGCCGTTGCTAGCCATTGCAAATCTTGAAATAATTTTGCTGCACTACACAGTTATTCCTTTCCCTCAATCCACAACAATATAATCACTATCACCAATACTACTATCATGCCATCAATTCACCAATACTCAATTCACAAAATCATAATATATAGCAAATCCATAACATAACATCATAATATATAAAAAACATTACTAAATTCATAACACCATCTCCAAAACACAACTACATCCATACCACCATCGTAATATTTCCAAAACCCTACTAAATCCATACCACCATCGTAATATATCATCGTACATCAAGCATTTAAAAAACCAAGTGCGTACTATTATAATATATACATACCCAAGCATAAGAACAACCAAACTACTCGTCCTCGTCGTCATCTTCTTCTTCTTCGCCTTCGCCTTCTTCGTCAGCATCAGCATCTCCCTCCCCAGGCATCGACCCATGCTTCTGATAGTACTTTGTAATGTTCTCGTCTATTTATTGGTTCAGCTGGCTTCTTCGATAATTATTCATCTCATCCAGCTGCTGCTGCATCCGAGCTATAGTCGCTTCCTCTATGGACCTCCTGTAGCCTTGTTGAAAAGCAACATCCTGTGAAATAATTAAAGTTCACATTAAAGTTATATTCATGATGTTATCATATAAATAAATATGGTTTACCTCTTGATTGCCAAAGCCATATCGCTTATTTCGAGTAGGCGGATCAATAATAGAATCCCATATACGATCAGACTCTTCAACCGTAAGCTCCTCTCGTCCACTAGCCTGTGTCACCCTAGCCGTCTTTGTATAATATCTCTCCTACAATACCAATATAATTTTAACACAATTGCTATATAATTTACGTATATACTGTGATATAAAGGAATATGAATTTTTTTTAATTACGAATAAGCATATTAACCATTATACCTGCAACCTTGTGGTCCGCCAAATCATATGTAGCGTTCCCTTCTTCATCAGTATGCACCACCGCATGTGTATGTCTGAAAACATCTGCCATCGAAGGCTCTCTTTCATAACTCTGCAAACTGAGTATATATACAGTAATAAAATTATTGAAAATAAGAATGAATGATATACACTAAATATATACGTGAACATATGCTAAAAATGTTGAAAATTCATACCAATTCTCTCCTATTGTAACACCCTGTATTTTTAATGTAATTAAAAATGTATATATATCCACAGATAAGATTAATATGGTGATGTATAATGAAAATTAATTAATATATGAAAGAAAGGATTGGTTGCATGCGATGTAAATATGTTGCATGCACTGATTTGCAAACATAATGCATTAACATTAAAAGAAAAAGATTCATGCATTGGTTTAATTTATGTATTGTAACTAACATGAAAAAGAGAAGTAAGGAAAGAACAATAATTATCATTGTTCTAAGACTTATTAACAAAAGACTTTGTAGCTCAGTTGGTTAAGGCATTGGATTAGTAACATGGAGGTCGGGGGTTCGAACCCCGGCGGCAGCATAATTTTTATCTCTGTTTTAAAGAGGGCCAACTGAACATGCAAATATATGTACATATACAAATTCAAAATTTGAAAGGATAAGAACGTACATATAAGGAAATAAAGAAAATATATGTATATACATGAGAATATATATATATATATATGCAGAAATATATGTATACGAAAGATAAAATTTAAGATAAGGCTATAGTAAATGAAATATGGCAAGAATTAAATAACGGTGCAACATCGTTTGAATTTTGAAAATAAAATGAAAGTTGTGCGTATATATATACGCGTAAAATGGTCGTTAAAGGAATTGTATACATATAAGAATATTTCATGTGAATAAAGCAGTTAAATAAATTCCAGAAATTCAAACATTCAAAATTCAAATTTCTGCGCCAAAACAGCTTGTGGGACCCAATGCTGACTTAGCACTGCATGTACGATAAGATTAAGCTAGATTCATCTGTGAACCTAGACTATTTTCTTAACTAGGTTCAATGCTGACTCAGCGCTGCGTGTACGATAAGGTCTTGAGCAACTATATAAACAGCCCTAGTCTCCTCCTCTATTCACAATTCTTCTCTACCCTAATGCTGCAAAGATTCTAAGTGAACATGGCTTCTTCTCCTCCTCTAAAATATATAAATAAATAAATAATATATATAAAATAAAACAAGACGAGGAGATGCTGCTCAAAAGACTTTCAAGAAGAAGAGATTCAAGCTAGGATTCAAAAGGAGGTTCAAACGACTTCAACGAATGATTTTCTACGAATCATAGCAACGCCATCTTTCTTTTCTAATCTAAATCTCTGTAAGTCAGTTATTTCTAGATTTGAACGTTTTTCTTTGTTCATGACATAAAATTAAAGAGATAAAAGAATATGCCAATTCTCTTTCTTTCTATTCGAATCTGTGCCTATCTCTTTGGACCTAATTAAGAACTGTCATGATTCAAAGACAAATAAGACCGTGACTATGAAACTATGGACCTAAAAACCATATGCCTATGACTATGGACATTGTCTATGACTATGGACATTGCCTATGACTATGGACACTGCCTATGACTATGAACATTGCCTATGATTGTGACTATGACTATGAGGATTACTTCCTTGACAAAACCTATGCCTTTGATTAACATAAACTATTGCCTATGACATAACAAGGACATCTGTGATTAAACCTCCATGATTCATGACTAGGAAAGTGTTGCTTAAGTTCTGTGATTTTGAGATTGGGGCTAAACCCGATTATTTATTTTGCTTGTCCTTGGATTTCTTTGGTTTTAGACTATGGGAATTTACCTATTAAGTTAGGTCTACCCATGTTCTTGAACCTACTCTGTCTATTCTTGGTTTTAGACCTTGGGAATTTACCTATTAAGTTAGGTCTACCCATGTTCTTGAACCTACGTCGTTGTTCAAAACCATTTTATGCCAGTTGTTATATCTATCTTTTTCCTAGCAATCTTTGGTTCATTCCCTATTTGCTACGAATCTAGATTTATCTATAATCTAGATTGAAACACGATTTTACGAACGGTGGGAATGCGATTTGGGGCAAAATATGAAATTTACTAAAATGTAGTTTAACTTGGAAATTGGCATAAATTGGGAACATGTATTATGGCATGTTCATAGAAATGCAAATTGGATAAATTTGACATGAATTATAAGATGTGTAATTTGAATCTTGTATTGACGTGTAAATCTAGCATTTACATGAATAGTGAACTAGAGTAATAAGTCTAGTTTGACGTGAATCAGAATGTAAATCAGAATTGGATTAGCTAATTTGGCTCGATAAGTATATTGACATAAACTTGAAATTGGCCATAATTGGGGGTAATTGTCAGGATTAGCAGAATCATGGTTAGTGACACTTCATTTGGTATGGTTTACATACCAAAAAGCATAAACATGATATAGAGGGGAAAATGGGCCGTAAGAATAAATGTTGACAATTTACATTAAAAGAGAAATTGGGAAATAAGTAAATTAGGATTAATTTACTTATAGAATTTTCCCTAAATGAGGAAATATTGATCTAGACAAATTAAAGATTTATTAACGACATCTCTTTTAATGAAACACCAGAAAGTTCTAGGGTGACAGAGAGGATAGTGTCTAGGCTTGAGTTTGGAAAATACAAGTTTCCAGCTCTCCGTGGCTATCCCTTACTGATCCGACGGACGGGATGGTTACTTTCAAAACCTGATTTGAAAATTAATCAAAACCCTTTGAACTAGAAAACATGAATAGGCCTAACCCGAGGTTAGACTGAGTTGCGACGTAAACCTGCCCGGAACCAACCGGCACATCCAGTAATCGCAACAATATCTGTCTAATGTGAGTGGTCATGGCTTTAATTTATTTAGTTAAAGCTAGGACAAGAATGCTATGGTTAAGTTAACTAAGACACTTAACCAACTCAACATGATAACAAGACTGGTAGGTGGGGTTAGGTTCATACAGTTAAGCTAGAATGGGAGGGTTAAGTCCATAGGAACACTTAACCAACTTAACACAGTTAAGCTAGAATGGGAGGGCTAAGTCCATAGGGACACTTAACCAAACTTAACATCGTAACAAGACAAGATTTGTAGGGGATAAGTAACTAAGAAAACACTTATCCAAATTAACATGTTAACTAGACTAGAAGGTGGGGTTAAGTAAAGTTAATACACTTATCCAAATTTAACATGTTAACTGGACTAGAGGTTGGGGTTAAGTAAGATTTAATACACTTAGCCAATTTGATATGTTAGCTGGGCTAGACCGTAGGGTTAAGTAAACTTGAACACTTAACCATCAGATTTTGATAAAGGAATAGGGTTAAGTCTAAAACATGAAGGGATAATACTTAACCGTTAATAACAGGTTAGTTAAAACAGACGGGCAAGGTTAAGTTAAAAAGGAACACTGAATCAATACAGGGTGAATGGGTAAGGTTAAGTAATAAGAAATACTTAACCAATATAACTTGGTTTGTGGTGGGTTAAGTCAACATGAATTACTGATAACACTTAACCAGTATAACAGGATGAATGAAGAGGGTTAAGTTGGCTTGAATTGACTAATGACACTTAACCAATCCAAATTGACGGGAAAGGGAACTAAGTAGTAATTCTTAGTATAACACGGGAAGGAGCGAATGTCCGTCTGAATAGAGAGAAGGCTCCAACGAATTGGGTTACGAAGCCCGAGGCTTCGAGGGGACGTGAGGGTACTCTTGGTATCCCTTTGTGAGGCTGCAGATGATCCGCATGGGCCCACAGAGGTTAAGGTCTGCGTAGAAGAACCAGGGGTATGCCTTGGTTGCAATACATGGCAACCTAAAGACTAGGATGGACCGACGTGATTCGGCGAGCAAACGGTAGCCCTGTGATAGCAACTCGTCGTCTACCATCCATCTTCAGTCAATCGAGATACGTGAAGCGGAAAGGCGGAGAACTCCAAAAGACCATATACTTGCTGTCTAGTTATGGTTGCGGATGGCCATAGGATAGTGGGGCACCGGGGGCCGGCGTATAGTTCTCATTTTACAAGGTGTGCCTTTCATTAGTTGAGGGAGGGGTCAAGTGGACCATAGCCACTGGAATAAAATCAGACCTTAGCATCTGCATCGGCAGATATCTGAAAGCTCCCGACCGAGTTTTGTATTCCTTGATTTGCCCTGTCACAGGACTCAGACCGCACATTACAGGACATGTGCATCTAGACAAGCGATAACGATTCGCGATACATGCGTGGGGAAGTATAGGAACATACACCACTCTAGGTGGTGTGTCCTAGACTTGGGGGCATCGTTCGACAGGTAGCGTAATCCCTAGTTGGACTAGGTGGCATAAACCCTGAACTCGAGAAGCGTTCAGCAGATAGCGCAAAACTCTAGTTAAACCTAGAAAGCACTTGATAGAAAACCCTAGATTTGATCTAGGTAATAAATAATGAATGTATGCCGGAAGGCAATAGAAAATACAGGAATTGGGATCACGTTATCGTTACTAGATGGGACACTAGATAGGCGATGCAGAGATATAGAAACCAGTATAACAAGGAAATAGCGAAGCGGCGAAAGTATTAGAGCGTATCCAGTTTATCTTAGCATATCTTGTGACTACCTTGTCTAATCTTGTTGACCCTATCGTCATGGTGTAATCTTGTGTTCAGTTAATTCATGTCGTTTTGTTTTCCTTGTTCACATGCTAGAAGTTACTGAACTTACTCAGGCTTTATGTCTGACTCTGTTTTTCTTTCGTCTTCTTTTCTTCCGTTTCCCCCCAGGTAGTAGAGGAGGGAGTAGTATAGCTCAGGTCAAGTTGGACTGTCACTCTTTCCCCAGCTTGAAGATTTGTCGAAGTTTGCTTGGATTCTCTTATCAGATGCTATGGCTGGCTCTTGCTAAAATTTGGGGAAATATAAATGTTGTTTGATGCTTCTTTATTTTGTAAGACAGATGACACTCTGATATTGTAAAGAAATCTTTGTACAAACTATTTTATCAATAAAGCAAAGTTTTATTTTCCGCTGTTTAATTTCTGTCTGTCATGTAATTTATCTGCATCTTTTACCCTAAATGCTCCACAGAACTTAGTGCATTCCCTTTATGAGTGACACTAACGGATGTGGGGTGTTACACGTCGTATCAGAGCTGAAGGTTACCGGATCAGATAAAAGATTTGAAAAATTATTTTCAAAACGGTTTTTAAAGAAGCATTTTCAAGAGAAAAGATTTGTTTTAAAGGCATATTCCCCAAAGCCATACGCACTATCTTCTCTTCCTCTTTTTGAATTCTTGTCTCCTTCTTTCTTGAGTCTTTGGGGCTCCTGGCTTTCTGGGAGGTAACCTCATCGATGGGCGAAGTAGTGCCCGGCTTCCATCCATAGCCATAGTTGTTTCACCTACGGGCAGTTTTCTTTCAAATCTTATAGGGTTTTCCAGACGATGGAGGCAGTTTTCGAGAGATTTGTCAACATGACTACACACGGAAGGGGATGAGGAGTTTGGCTAAGGAGCATAACGCTAGGATGAGGAATTCATGGATGTAAACTTAGCACACGAAGGAGGAAGAAATTATAAAACCTAAGACAAGAGGAAGTATCTTTACTAGGGTATGATAGGGCATATACTTAAGGACAAGGGCAAGAACGAGGAACAAGATTTTCAGAAGGACAAGTACATGCTTTCGCCACCAAGCGTACCTAGGAGAAAGGTAGTCCGGTTGGAAGAGTCTAGTTTTCTATTCGTATATTTCCTTAGGTTCTAGCGCTTCTCATTTGTTCGTATCCACTTCCGTAGTTGGGTCTCCGCACCATAGTACCTTTATAGTAGAAAGATCCCACTAGAGTCTCAAATCCAATTGGTGGTCCGACCAGTTTATTTTTGGTTTTTCGGGATTTGAGAATAGCTATCGAGTTTGCTTATATCATCTCACGTAGATCGTCTAAATTCGGAGGAGATATTCCTTGGGTGCTTGTCTGATATTGGTTTAGGCCTTTGGGGCTTGTACTTGAGGAATGTCGAGTTCGGTTTGGATAGTTTGCGTGAGAGATGAATAGTTGTGGCAGACACTCCAAAGAGCACGTAGTGACCTTTCGACTCTTATAGTTATGGCATGGCGGATAAGAGGGAAACCTCTAATCATCTTAGTACGTATACCTGGTACCGTGATTGAAATCTGTTTATTTTGGAAATGGAGATCCGGAACTTCATAATCGTGAAGTTAAATTAGTTAAGATACAGTGGAATAAAGCTCAAGAAGGCTAGATACTAGCATCATACCCTTTTCCTTGAGGGTGCATCCTTGATTTCTTTGTTTTAGGAGCTTTACGCATAATTGTTTCTCCCTTTCCAAAGTATATCACCTAGGTCGTATCTTCGATCCTTAAGTAGAAGCCAATGGATGTAAACATGTATTTGAAACATGTTATGGTTGATGGTTGCAAGTGGTTGCTAATGGTTGCTTGTGAATGCATACGCATACGTATTAGGCACTAGATCAGTTTAGATGCTTTCATATTGCATTTACAGATACGTATTTGTTTGTAAATTGAACTTGATATGTTATCATATGGGTGTTGCATATGGATGAATGGCCGTGCACGCATATAGTATTTACATAACTAGGGATGCTTGCATACATGGTTGGACGCATGACACTGACATGACTCGCATTAAGGAGGTCGACTGAATCAGTAGACCGCCTGATTTTACAGTAGATAAAGACATATACACACACTATGCATATGAACATGAAAGCATTAGAAATCTTTTAAGGACAATGAATGCATGTGATTGAATGGTTGAGTAGATGGGTGATTGGATGGTAGGACACATTCTTCCTAACTTGAAGATTTCGGGGACGAAATCCTTTTAAGTGGGGGAGAATGTAACACCCCGTATTTTTAATGTAATTAAAAATGTATATATATCCACAGATAAGATTAATATGGTGATGTATAATGAAAATTAATTAATATATGAAAGAAAGAAAGGATTGGTTGCATGTGATGTAAATATGTTGCATGCACTGATTTGCAAACATAATGCATTAACATTAAAAGAAAAAGATTCATGCATTGGTTTAATTTAAGTATTGTAACTAACATGAAAAAGAGAAATAAGGAAAGAACAATAATTATCATTGTTCTAAGACTTATTAACAAAAGACTTTGTAGCTTAGTTGGTTAAGGCATTGGATTTGTAACATGGAGGTCGGGGGTTCGAACCCCGGCGGCAGCATAATTTTTATCTCTGTTTCAAAGAGGGCCAACTGAACATGCAAATATATGTACATATACAAATTCAAATTTTGAAAGGATAAGAACGTACGTATAAGGAAATAAAGAAAATATATGTATATACATGAGAATATATATATATATATATATATATATGCAGAAATATATATATATATACGAAAGATAAAATTTAAGATAAGGCTATAGTAAATGAAATATGGCAAGAATTAAATAACGGTGCAACATCGTTTGAATTTTGAAAATAAAATGAAAGTTGTGCGTATATATATATATACGCGTAAAATGGTCGTTAAAGGAATTGTATACATATAAGAATATTTCATGTGAATAAAGCAGTTAAATAAATTCCAGAAATTCAAACATTCAAAATTCAAATTTCTATGCCAAAACAGCTTGTGGGACCCAATGCTGACTTAGCACTGCATGTACGATAAGATTTAGCTAGATTCATCTGCGAACCTGGACTATTTTCTTAACTAGGTTCAATGCTGACTTAGCGCTGCGTGTACGATAAGGTCTTGAGCATCTATATAAACAACCCTAGTCTCCTCCTCTATTCACAATTCTTCTCTACCCTTATGCTGCAAAGATTCTGAGTGAACATGGCTTCTTCTCCTCCTCTAAAATATATAAATAAATAAATAATATATATAAAATAAAACAAGACGAGGAGATGTTGCTCAAAAGACTTTCAAGAAGAAGAGATTCAAGCTAGGATTCAAAAGGAGGTTCAAGCGACTTCAACGAATGATTTTCTACGAATCATAGCAACGCCATCTTTCTTTTCTAATCTAAATCTTTGTAAGTCAGTTATTTCTAGATTTGAACGTTTTTCTTTGTTTATGACATGAAATTAAAGGGATAAAAGTTTATGCCAATTCTCTTTCTTTCTATTTGAATCTGTGCCTATCTCTTTGGACCTAATTAAGAACTGTCGTGATTCAAAGACAAATAAGACCGTGACTATGAAACTATGGACCTAAAACCCATATGCCTATGACTATGGACATTGCCTATGACTATGGACATTGCCTATGACTATGGACACTGCCTATGACTATGAACATTGCCTATGATTGTGACTATGACTATGAGGATTACTTCCTTGACAAAACCTATGCCTTTGATTAACATAAACTATTGCCTATGACATAACAAGGACATCTGTGATTAAACCTCCATGATTCATGACTAGGAAAGTGTTGCTTAATTTCTGTGATTTTGAGATTGGGGCTAAACCCGATTATTTATTCTGCTTGTCCTTGGTTTTCTTTGGTTTTAGACTATGGGAATTTACCTATTAAGTTAGGTCTACCCATGTTCTTGAACCTACTCTGTCTATTCTTGGTTTTAGACCTTGGGAATTTACCTATTAAGTTAGGTCTACCCATGTTCTTGAACCTACGTCGTTGTTCAAAACCATTTTATGCCAGTTGTTATATCTATCCTTTTCCTAGCAATCTTTGGTTCATTCCCTATTTGCTACGAATCTAGAATTATCTATAATCTAGATTGAAACACGATTTTACGAACGGTGGGAATGCGATTTGGGGCAAAATATGAAATTTACTAAATCGTAGTTTAACTTGGAAATTGGCATAAATTGGGAACATGTATTATGGCATGTTCATAGAAATGCAAATTGGATAAAATTGACATGAATTATAAGATGTGTGATTTGAATCTTGTATTGACGTGTAAATCTAGCATTTACATGAATAGTGAACTAGAGTAATAAGTCTAGTTTGACGTGAATCAGAATGTAAATCAGAATTGGATTAGCTAATTTGGCTCGATAAGTATATTGGCATAAACTTGAAATTGGCCATAATTGGGGGTAATTGTCAAGATTAGCAGAATCATGGTTAGTGACACTTCATTTGGTATGGTTTACATACCAAAAAGCATAAACATGATATAGAGGGGAAAATGGGCCGTAAGAATAAATGTTGACAATTTACATTAAAAGAGAAATTGGGAAATAAGTAAATTAGGATTAATTTACTTATAGAATTTTCCCTAAATGAGGAAATATTGATCTAGACAAATTAACGATTTATTAACGACGTCTCTTTTAATGAAACACCAGAAAGTTCTAGGGTGACAGAGAGGATAGTGTCTAGGCTTGAGTTTGGAAAATACAAGTTTCCTGCTCTCCATGGCTATCCCTAACTGATCCGACGGACGGGATGGTTACTTTAAAAACCTGATTTGAAAATTAATCAAAACCCTTTGAACTAGAAAACACGAATAGGCCTAACCCGAGGTTAGATTGAGTTGCGATGTAAACCTGCCCGGAACCAACCGGCACATCCAGTAATCGCAACAATATCTATCTAATGTGAGTGGTCATGGCTTTAATTTATTTAGTTAAAGCTAGGACAAGAATGCTATGGTTAAGTTAACTAAGACACTTAACCCAACTCAACATGATAACAAGACTGGTAGGTGGGGTTAGGTTCATACAGTTAAGCTAGAATGGGAGGGTTAAGTCCATAGGAACACTTAACCAACTTAACACAGTTAAGCTAGAATGGGAGAGCTAAGTCCATAGGGACACTTAACCAAACTTAACATCATAACAAGACAAGATTTGTAGGGGATAAGTAACTAAGAAAACACTTATCCAAATTAGCATGTTAACTAGACTAGAAGGTGGGGTTAAGTAAAGTTAATACAATTATCCAAATTAACATGTTAACTGGACTAGAGGTTGGGGTTAAGTAAGATTTAATACACTTAGCCAATTTGATATGTTAGCTGGGCTAGACCGTAGGGTTAAGTAAACTTGAACACTTAACCATCAGATTTTGATAAAGGAATAGGGTTAAGTCTAAAACATGAAGGGATAATACTTAACCGTTAATAACAGGTTAGTTAAAACAGACGGACAAGGTTAAGTTAAAAAGGAACACTGAATCAATACAGGGTGAATGGGTAAGGTTAAGTAATAAGAAATACTTAAACCAACATAACTTATTTTGTGGTGGGTTAAGTCAACATGAATTACTGATAACACTTAACCAGTATAACAGGATGAATGAAGAGGGTTAAGATGGCTTGAATTGACTAATGACACTTAACCAATCCAAATTGACGGGAAAGGGAACTAAGTAGTAATTCTTAGTATAACACGGGAAGGAGGGAATGTCCGTCTGAATAGAGAGAAGGCTCCAACGAATTGGGTTACGAAGCCCGAGGCTTCGAGGGGACGTGAGGGTACTCTTGGTATCCCTTTGTGAGGCTGCAGATGATCTGCCTGGGCCCACAGAGGTTAAGGTCTGCATAGAAGAACCAGGGGTATGCCTTGGTTGCAATACATGGCAACCTAAAGACTAGGATGGACCGGCGTGATTCGGCGAGCAAACGGTAGCCCTGTGATAGCAACTCGTCGTCTACCATCCATCTTCAGTCAATCGACATACGTGAAGCAGAAAGGCGGAGAACTCCAAAAGACCATATACTTGCTATCTAGTTATGGTTGCGGATGGCCATATGATAGTGGGGCATCGGGGGCCGGCGTATAGTTCTCATTTTACAAGGTGTGCCTTTCATTAGTTGAGGGAGGGGTCAAGTGGGACCATAGCCACTGGAATAAAAACAGACCTTAGCATCTGCATCGGCAGATATCTGAAAGCTCCCGACCGAGTTCTGTATTCCTTGCTTTGCCCTGTCACAGGACTCGGACCGCACATTACAGGACATGTGCATCTAGACAAGCGATAACGATTCGCGATACATGCGTGGGGAAGTATAGGAACATACACCACTCTAGGTGGTGTGTCCTAGACTTGGGGGCATCGTTCGACAGGTAGCGTAATCCCTAGTTGGACTAGGTGGCATAAACCCTGAACTCGAGAAGCGTTCAGCAGATAGCGCAAAACTCTAGTTAAACCTAGAAAGCACTTGATAGAAAACCCTAGATTTGATCTAGGTAATAAATAATGAATGTATGCCGGAAGGCAATAGAAAATACAGGAATTGGGATCACGTTATCGTTACTAGATGGGACACTAGATAGGCGGTGCAGAGATATAGAAACCAGTATAACAAGGAAATAGCGAAGCGGCGAAAGTATTAGAGCGTATCCAGTTTATCTTAGCATATCTTGTGACTACCTTGTCTAATCTTGTTGACCCTATCGTCATGGTGTAATCTTGTGTTCAGTTAATTCATGTCGTTTTGTTTTCCTTGTTCACATGCTAGAAGTTACTGAACTTACTCAGGCTTTATGTCTGACTCTGTTTTTCTTTCGTCTTCTTTTCTTCCGTTCCCCCCCCCCCCAGGTAGTAGAGGAGGGAGTAGTATAGCTCAGGTCAAGTTGGACTGTCACTCTTTCCCCAGCTTGAAGATTTGTCGAAGTTTGCTTGGATTCTCTTATCAGATGCTATGGCTGGCTCTTGCTAAAATTTGGGGAAATATAAATGTTGTTTGATGCTTCTTTATTTTGTAAGACAGATGACACTCTGATATTGTAAAGAAATCTTTGTACAAACTATTTTATCAATAAAGCAAAGTTTTATTTTCCGCTGTTTAATTTCTGTCTGTCTTGTAATTTATCTGCATCTTTTACCCTAAATGCTCCACAGAACTTAGTGCATTCCCTTTGTGAGTGACACTAACGGATGTGGGGTGTTACACCTATGCTATTGGTAAGATTTTGAGCTACCGTGGTGTAAAGCTGTATTCTTATTTCTATTTGCCTTATTTCTTGCTGCTACTTCCTATTAAATTTGATAGACTATTAATTAAAATAATGCAATCAAAATAAATGTGAATATTTTCATTATATCTTACTTTAGGTGCTTGGGTATCCTAATATCTTTTAAATTCAGCCCAAACATCATCACTCATCCAAGTTGGATTTTACGGGAGTTATTTTCCCTTGAAATTGCGTCCCTATTTTTTTTACATCTTCATATTCCAGTTAGACATAAAAAGTTGCATATCCTGCGGCTCCCCTCGTACAACAGCCTGCATATTAAATTTATTTTGAATTATGTACAGTATATTAATTTTCAATAATAATATAAAATTTTACTTACCATCAAATCCGCTGAATTAGTGTTCTTGATATGGGGTGGGATGCTATCCCAATGCTGCTAACCCCTAGACATTCTACTCCTGTATGACTCCCTCGATACTTCTAGAATAAAATCTGTTGGCTCGACCTCAAAACCCATGAATACATGTTGACATAGATATTTCATATATTTTAAATAATCTAAATTGAAATAAATTTGATATCTACCCAACACCCTTAGGAACAATCTCCACAACTCTACGTAGATCTGGCTCCGAGCTGCTTGGACCTGCTCTAGATGCAGGAGATGGTGAGGGAGGTGGCTGAGATGTACTCCTAGATCGTCTTCTATCAGACATATCTATCACAATCATATGATGAATACAAAATAATAATGAGCACATAAACATCACATGATCATTAATCATCACACAATCATACCCTGACATAATCGGCACATAATCGTACATGAAAAGAACATTGCATAACTCTTAATAATGCATAACATATATAGTCATCATTATCATTACATACATCAGAATAGTAAAGATCGTAAGTAAATTCATATTTAAGAACAATCATCATCATTATTATTACATAGCTCAGAATAATACATAACATAAGTAAATTCATGAGTAGTTATCATCTATGATTAGTCATCATCACCTTCTGATCCAGACTCAGTCTCATACTCTATATTGTTTTCTTCAGTACTTACAAATGCATCTACTAATATATTCGCTTCATCATTCAATGACCCTACATCAACGTCATCAGCTTTTATTATTTCGATATTTGTCTGAAGGTCTGCTTGATGCACTGGTTTGTCAGGAATATTATTTCCATCAAATGTAAATCTTGCCTTTGTTTTAAAAACAACCAACCAAGCTGCTTTATCTATTTTTAAGGACGGATACAGAGCAAAATAGACTTATAATGCTTGCTTAGCTAATACGAAAGGATCATACTTATAGTAATGCGACATATGCCTTATTTTTGTTAGCTTGTAATCTTTGTGAACATTGATATTAGAACCAGGAACATTGCTGAACCAGTTGCATTTTAATAGGAAAACTTTCTCTGCAAGATGTACATAATATGTCAACTCTAAAACTTCCGTTAAGACGCCGTAAAATTCTTTTATATGCTCCTCTGGATCATCACTATCTTTGACAAACATACCGCTGTTATATGTTAATTCTTCATCTCCGTAATCATTAGTGTTGAATTTAAATCCATTAATGAATTACATTGGATAAGTTTTGACATTTCTTTTTAGTCTGATAACAAGATGTCGGAATCCTTTGTTAACAACACACTTTGTGGGATCATAAACATAGTTTGAAAACCATCTAGCAATTTTTTTTACAGAGATCACCAGATGGATGTTGTGATTCATATATGCTGCAAATATGTGTTATGTTTCTTTTTCAACACCCTCATGCCACAATGTTATCAACTCTTCAATCATCGGTTGTATATAAACATCAATTCCTTGTGTCAGAACATCGGGACCGGGGATGAAAATCGTTAGAAACATATATGGAGTTTTCATATACATCCATGGAGGTAAGTTGTAAGGAGTAACAATGATAGGTCCCAATGAATATTTACTACCAAACCGAGAAAATAGCGAAAATCCTTCCATACATAAACCGAGCCTAACATTACGACTCTCTGCAGAAAATTCAGGATAAGTCCTATCAAAGTGTTTCCATGCTTCACGACTAGACGAATGTATCAAAGTTCCTTCTTCTGGTGTTCTCACGCTATGCCAAAGCATATGAAATGTTGTAGCAGACGATGCATATAGCCGTTGAAGTCTGGGAGTTATGGGTAGATAATGCATTCTCTTATATGGAACTTCTTTTCTTTTCTTTTTTCTTGGTTTATATCTATCTTCGTTGCAAAATTTGCATTTTCTAAGGTGAGCGTCTTCTTTCCAGTACAATATGCAACCTTTTACATATGTATCTATCATTTGATGTAGTAGTCCAAAAGCGGACATAAGTGTTTTTACTTCATAATGACTATCGCACATCAAATTATTGGGCGGCATGAGCGATTCTGCAGTTTGTACAACTACTGTAAATGCAACTTTTGTAAGATTGAATTTTGATTTCAAAGTGATGTATTCAATGGTTACAGATAATTCGGTTCCTCTTGTACACCCATCCCACAATGGCCTCTTAGCAGAATTCAATCAATCAGAAATTTTTTTAGCTTCCAACGTTGGTTCTTCAACATTTTTGCTCTCATCGTCGCCTTGATCAATGGTAGGAAACATTGATCTTGCTGCATCTTGCACCATATTTTCTATCGGATTCGTCATCCTCTACCACTATAGGATTATACGTAGGTTGAACAAGTTCTCCACGACGATCCCATAAGTAATAATTTGGCACAAAACAAAATTTATACATATGTACTTCTACTACATCTGGTTTTCAATGCTTTAGATGTCTGCACTTACTACACGGACAACGAACGTCTACGTTACTTTTATTATTAGATTTAGCAAATCTAATAAATTTTTGGATGTCGTTACAAAAATGTTCCTTTATCGACCCTTTCATACCGATTTGGGATTCATACATCTAGCTGCGATCAAGGAAAAAAATAAAACATTTTCATGATTTGCAATTAATATGTTAGAAAATTCGATCAAACGCTAATTTATATTAATTAAGGTCTTGTAAAATTTCCTTTATAAATACTTTATTTTTCCGGTTTACTAGTTTATTTCTTTTTACTTTGACGGCCAATCAACCTACTTCCCATTACAAATATAATAACATAAGCATATTTTATAAATCATTTCACGTTAAATGGTTCAACAAAATTTTGGCAACACTTCACTTTGGTCCTTGTATCGAACACAAATGCATATACACAAGGAACAAAAAGGAAGTGCCATCGAAATTTTGTTAACCGTTTAAATTGAAATGATTTATAAAATATGCTTACATTATTATATTTGTAACTTGTCCAATATTGGGACAAATCCAATGAATATTGTATCAAATGAAAATAGATTTCCGTTCTATGTAAAAACGAATATCCATGTAACGATCATATACAATAGTTGTCGGACGGGTCCAAAAATCACTAAGGGGTTCACATAAGTAAAACACATAATGAAATTTGTATTTTAACATGTCTATAATATTTTCTAGCTAATAAAGTAGTTTAATAAAATATGGTTTAATTTAATATTTAGTTAATAAAGTTGTTTAATAAAAATATTTATGTAATTGAATAAAATATGAAATATGATCAAACTTAATTTTTAGCTAATAAAGTGGTTTAATAAGATATTAAATAGTTGAATGAACTATAAATAGTTAAAAGAATAAAACTTAAAATTAGAATTATAGTGAATATAGTAGTTTACTAACTTTATATCTACATAAATATAAAATGTTTATCAGCACTAAATTCATTAATTTGTAGTAGTAATTTATTGTGTGGTTTCTTTTTCATCAAAAAAGCCCATACTCGTACGAAGGAGCATAGAAAATCCAAGTTTCAAAACTTTCGCCTTAGCACCTTACTTTGCATTTACTACCATTAAACAATAACATTTATTCCCAAATCAACCTACAACACAATAAACCTACAAAGCAATCATCGTAAGCCCAATTACGTATGTGATAATCATCGTTTTCAACCTCTTAAATCAATTACATATGTGATAAACAACGTTTTCAAACTCGTAATCAATTATATTTATTCCCAAATCAACCAACAACATAATCATCATCATAAGCATCCCGCATGATAACCAATTTCATATCAATAAACAATCAATTTACAAACTCATATAAACATGCAAATTAACTATAATTAACCTTAATTAAACATAAAATAGGGTTAGAAGGCATACCGACATAAAATTGGAAACTTGGAGGCGAGTTTGGAGGGGCGGAATCGCTGCAGCAAGGGGGAGACAGATTGTAGGGTTTTAAAGTGTTTTTTGGGGAAAATAGAATGTGAGAGAAAGCTTACGGCCTGCTGCTTGTATCAGCAGGCTGTGCAACGACTTACAACGGCCATATTTTTAGTTATCGCAAGTCGTTGCCCTGGGTCGTCGCATTTTGGCCTGCATCTTGTAGAATATCATAAGAATGAACTCGATGAATTCTAGAATGACCACGTTGAAGATGTCATTTTAAGAAAATGAAACATTACTACACAAAAATGAGCATTATGGCCTATGGAAGTAGTCAAGTTACTAATATATACATTAAGTGTTGACAATCACTTTGACCAAACACGAAAAAAGTCGTAGTCCCTACTCTAACTGAATTTGATACAAATCTGGCAATACTTGAAGAACAAAGAAGCTTCCTACCACTTCAGGAATCCTTTACAGCCTAAATCCCCATGACACCAACTTACGAGTTGATAGCTTAATTATGGCTTCGGTGCCAAACCACCGTTGATAGATAATAATAATATGCCATGTGTATTCTCAAAAAAAAAAAGATAACCGACACTATAAGAAAATTGGTTATCTATAATACCAGAAGACAACGTTTTCTTCTCTTTGTCGTGGAAAACAAAGGTCAGTACGTGGTTTGATGTGAGAAACGTTGGGATAAATTCAAGCGCGAAATTATTTTACTTCCCTTCTCTGAAATTTTCGCTGCCGCGCAAAATTCATTTCCCTCTTCAAGCAAAAATCACAGTCCCTTTCTCAATCAAAAATCACATCCTTTTTCTCGGAATTCTTTTAAACCTAATTAAAATCATTTGAGTCTCGGATGAAATTTTGTTCATGGGGTAATTTCGCCAACAATTTCTCGATCCCTAAATCCTTCTTATCCATTCTCGGAAACATTAGAGGGTTAAACCAATTTTGAATTCATTTGATAATCAGGAGTTGCTTGTCGATCGATTCTCTTCTGAAAGCCGATTTGAGGTTATTTTTTAATATTTGTTTTCAAAACTGTGTTTGAATTTGTGTGAAATGAGATCTGAGAATGTTACTAACATTATTCAATACTGTGTTTTAATTTTCGTATTTAATAATCACGGTCCTTTTCTGGCTGCCTTCATTTATGAAATTATTCATCCTTGAATACACATTCCTGTTTTCTTGAAATATTACTAATAGGCGGCCAGAGGCCCTAAAAGTTGTCGAACTTGCAATTCTGGATGTAGAGGAAGGAAAAAGTAAATACAGAGACATTCAAGGAGATGGGCTGCAGAACAGGTGGGAGAAGGGAGCACATGTTATGGTAATAGATTTTTTATATGTTCTACCTGCATCATCTATTAATGGTTATTTTGGTTAAACATAATAAACAATATTCCACATGATTATGTACAACTGCTTCTGTTTTACTATTATCACGAATTAATGTATTTGCATGTTTATTAGATATTGTTATTCTAACGTTTTCCTTGAACTTGGAAAGACATGTGCTCGATGTACTTATTTGCTGTTAAGCAGTTTGGGTCTGTCACTTTGTTATCTCCAAATTATTTCATATATGATTTCTGGATCTCAAAATGGATACTGGGATTTTCTCGGAGTTTATAAGTGGTTTATGTGATGGGGTCTTCTGGTTTTACTAGTATTTCGACTGATATTACAGTTTGGTAGTGTATAATAATATAACTAGAAAAACAGAAGCATATGATTTCTTAAGCATGGGTCATAAGTTAATTGATTATTTTATACATTTTTACCCCATACAGGCGGGCTGGAGTGAACCATTAAAATTGACTGAATACTTTGTTTTTGGACGGTATGTAGCAGATATAATTGAAATAGACAGAAAATTTTTAGTTTTTTAATTACTATAAATTATGCAAGTGACTAATTTAATATATGCTTGACTGAGAATATCCAATCTTAGAGGAATATACCTTTTTTTTAAAAGAATCCATGTCATATTTGTATTCTGCCTTCTGGTAATGCTATTGTATGCACATGCAGCAGACATCTATACATCTACTTAGGAGTATTACAATTTATAAGTCTGTTTGTACTTATGAACAAATGATTTGTTGAATTTTCTGAAAATAAGTGAGGTTTTTGCAAGTGCTTCTAAAATGTCTGTTGCATAGGTACTTAAATTGTGAATCATATGCAGACCAACAAAGTGAATAGAGTGAGAATACAAAAATTTATTGGTTATTATTCTTCTATTAACAAAGTGAACTTACAAACAAGGAGAAAACACCTCATTAGCCAGAAAGCAGAATCAGTAAACTCAAAACAATTTACTTCAAAAAACACAACGTAAGGCCACAGGCCCACTTTTGTTTCAAATGAACCAGGGTCAGCCCTGCATTCTGTCAAAAATGAACAAAATGGCACACAGGACAATAGTAGAATTGATTATTACAGTGAGGTTGTTTGTTGAGATCTGTAAGTGTGCCTTTATTACAGTGAGGTTGGTTTTTGAGATCCCTAAGGCCACAGTGATATGGATTGCAACTTAAAATCAGGATTACCTTCGATTTTTGCCCTTATGCAGTAAGGTAAGTGATATTTCAGGTGTACGTTGTTGCTACTCTCATATTTCAAGTGATATTACAAATTAGACAGAGGTTTGTTTTCATCATGCATGCATGTATGTCTAATTATTTTATAATAATATTTTTGAATATGGGGTCTTGGATAATTGGTCGAATAACACTGGACACAGTAGTATAATATATGTATATAGTGGTCGGTGATTCTGTATAGATAGATAGAATTATTAGTGTTAATTTTTGATGCAAGAGTTTTAATTGGTGCTATTCTCATATTCACAATTATTTGTAGGTCCTTTTCCAGTGTTTCTAATTGGTCTCTTTACAGAGACATTCACTTGTCTTTGCTCATCAGCTGATGGTCTACTTTTTGAAATTGTATATTTACTAAAAGTAGGCTATGGTTTTTTTTCTTTTCTTTTTCTAATGTTGCTCCTAAACAGCCATGGAAATGTGAGTTGACAAGTCTAGTCTGGCATTGCCCTCACCTTTTTATGTTTCCTTTTTCTTAGACTCTGGTGCTCGCTCTGTTTGCTGTTGAGAAGAACAATAGGTACTACTATCTGTTCGCTCTGACATCACTGAAAGCCCATGAGATTTCAGATAAGGTAACAGCTCCCCCTTGAGAAGAAGAATACCATTTTTTTCTGTACTCGTGTTGTGTCTTTTGGATAGTTATGTTGGATGTACCCTTTCATGTATTTTGTTACGGCAGTACAATAACAGATGAAGTGCATATATTTTTCGGTCGGAAAATACAGGACTTCAGTTGCACACTAAACAATTTAGTTAATTCTTATGTTTAGGTTTCATCTATCTTAACATTAAAAGAAAGTTAGTGATATTTACCTGGGCTTTAACTTATAATTTCTTATAGTAAAAAAAAGAAACTGTTCTGACTTTCTATTTGAGACGATAGATGATCTTCTCTACAGTATATATATACACACATTGGGATTCAGAGCTGTAATTCATACTGGCTGTAGTTCAATATTTTTCAATTTCTTCAATCGATTAAGAACGCATACACATGCCTTTCGTACAATTATTGCACTATTTGTACATGTTTTGTTTCTTGTAGAATGCTTAGCATACAGATCTTGTGTAGGCATTCCAGGTGCATTTGACAAATCACAAAGCCCAGTAAGAGCTTTTGAGTCATGTATCGCAGGTGTTACCATCCATTTATTGTATTCAGACAATGTGTTTTTCAGTAGACACATCAGAGAGATACAAGAGTTTTCTTGTTATATTTTCATTATCACATATTTATTTTTATGTTATTGTAGAACAATGCAAACTGTTGCTGGTGTATTTGGAGGTGAAAGCATAAAAGTTGTAGGTCCAAACAAGACAATTAGGAAATGCTCCTAAATATGATATATAACAGAAAAGGTAAGAGTTATCTGAAGCATGTTTGTTTTTACTAGTGTCGAAGATTGCATACATATACCATAAATTAAACAGCATTACATAGGTTAAAGGTCCATGTGGAAAACAATATAAGAGCAGGTCAAACATCTGAAATAAATTTAAAACGTCTGGACCAGGCCTAGGAATTGCCCGAGAACATTTTTAGACGTCTGAAATAAATTTCAGACGTCTGAAATGGTCTCAGGGCAATGATCGAAATCCATTTCAGACGTCTAAAACCAATTTTCAGACGTTTGAACCAGGTCAGATGTCTGAAAATAAGTTCAGACGTCTGAAATTTGTTGCTGTTTCTAGTTTTCCTTCTATCGATCGATTGGTTGTATGCGATGTTAACTTATTACTTGTTTCTCTTGTGCAGCTTATGATCCTTTTGTTAATGAGACATGCCTTGTGCAGCTTATGATCCTTTTGTTAATGCTTTTGTATATTTTTCTGCAAGTAATTATATTCATCAGACTACATGTTCATGGCATTCATGTAGGATTAACAAAGTACATAAAAATACAAAACATAAGTAAACTTCTATAATAATAATAACAATAAGATTTGTAATAGTAGTAAATTAACGAAGATTTATAAAAAATTAAATAAACGTATAAAAATTAACTAAATAGTATAAAAATTTAACTAAGTTTACTAATTTTATAAAAAACGAAGAAGTGGTTTATAAAAGTTGACTAAGTATATAAAAATATAAAATATTACCAAGTATTCTATAATAATAATAGCAAGAATTAAAAATTATCTATGTATCATAAAACTAAATAATTATTATAAAAAATTAACTATGTATTATAAAAATTAACTAACTATTATAAAAATTAACTATGTATTATGAAAATTAACTAACTATTATAAAAATTAACTCACTATTATAAAAATTAACTAAGTATTATAAAAATTAACTAAGTTTACTAATTTTATAAAAAATTAATTAAGTATTAAATAAGTATTATAAAACTAACTAAGTGTTACAAAATTAACTAAGTATTAGGTATTATAAAATTAACTAAGTATTATAAAATTAACTAAGTATTATAAAAATTAACTAACTATTATAAAAAATTAATTAAGTTTACTAATTTTATATAAATTAACTAACTATTATAAAAATTAACAAAGTATTATAAAAATTAACTAAGTTTACTAATTTTATAAAAAATTAACTGAGTATTACAAAAATTAGCTAAGTATTATAAAATTAACTAAGTATTAGGTATTATAAAATTAACTAAGTATTATAAAATTAACTAATTATTATAAAAATTAACTAACTATTATAAAAACTTAATTAAGTTTACTAATTTTATAAAAATTAACTAACTATTATAAAAATTAACTAAGTATTATAAAAATTAACTAAGTTTGCTAATTTTATAAAAAATTAACTGAGTATTATAAAAATTAACTAAGTATTATAAAATTAACTAAGTATTAGGTATTATAAAATTAACTAAGTATTATAAAATTAACTAAGTATTATAAAATTAACTAAGTATTATAAAAATTAACTAACTATTATAAAAAATTAATTAAGTTTACTAATTTTATAAAAATTAACTAACTATTATAAAAATTAACTACGTATGACAAAAATTAACTTAATTTACTAATTTTATAAAAAATTAACTAATTATTATAAAAATTATCTAAGTATTATAAAAATTAACCAAGTATTATAAAAATTAACTAAGTTTACTAAATTTATAAAAAATTAGAAGTTTAGTTTATAAAAGTTAACAAAGTATATAAAAATATAAAATATTACCAAATATGACCAAATGCTAACATGAACACATTTGTATAGGTATTGTAGATGGTCATCGTTGTGTATTCGGCTATAATCAGAATACCGTTAGGCGCTTCTGAAGATCCCTCAACAAAAAGAATGCGTGTGGTATCTGATTACGGAGAAAGCTGTAACTTTTAGATGTTCATTTTGTTAGTATTCGGCGCAAACTTGTTTTATGGATATTTTGTTTTATTTATAGATATTGTGACTATTTTAACAGATATTGTGTAAATTTAATTTATGGTGTTTTTTTAATGGAAATTATGTAGAGCTGGTTTATCGATGATGTCTTTGTGTATGAATATTGTGTTATATAATTAGTTGGTTGATAAATATTTATATGTTGCTGATATGTATGTACATGAATATTTTGATACTACAATATGTAAATGTTGTGATAGATGTGGTAAAACGCTGTGACAGTAAAGAGCATGTAAACTTCCAGAAATGCTGTGATATGTGGCAAAAAGCTGTAGAAAAGGGAAGATGACAACCTATTTGAAACAATACAAAACGCTATACAAACATAAGAACAACACTATTTGAAATGCTGTAGTATATCAATTTTCTACAGCGTTTTGGTATGTATTGTGATATTTTCATGGCCTATAACAACTTATTGATAGACAACGTTCATCAAAACGCAGTAGTATGCCATTTTGCTATAGCGTTATGAAATGTATTGTGATATTTCCACGATCTATAACAACGAGTTGGTAGACAACGTTCATCAAAACGCTGTAAAAGGATATAACAACGTTTTTTCAACGTTGTCAATGGGCATATTTGTTGTAGTGCAAAGTTATAATAAACATACATCCAAATATATAAGTTGCATACATTATTCAATAAATAAAGTAGTTAAAACTTAAAATAATGTTTATTCAACAAGAACGAGGATTGCAATAAAAATATAGCAACATACAGCAAAATTTTTTAACTCAATATTTGCTGAAGCAATACCATTGAAATGATTAATCTTATAAGTTCTATATCTCAAATACTGTAACAAATGTGTAGACTTATATTTAATTGCAATCAAGTAATCAAAATAGAAAAATATGTACAACTAACTTTAAGTAAATGTTAGCAATCTTGATTAGGCTTGAACTTGATCATCATATCCTCTGAATATCTAATGGGAAAAAAGTGACATTGATTTAACCAAAATAAACTAATCGATAGAAAATCTTCTGTCATGTATAAAGGACTTACTTATATTTTTATAATTACTTGTAATGGTTGAACGTGCAACTGAGAGATTGTTTATTTTGTAATTCAAACAAGCAGGTGGAAAGAGGAAATGATCCTATAGCAAAAAACAACTAAACATAGCTCACATGCACAAGCGGAATTTTTTAAATGATGTTTTACGATTTTATGGTTCTTTTAATGTTAAGCACAGAAACAATCATTAGAAAGTTATAGCGAAAAATAATTTAAAGGTTCCAACAATCCTGGCTTTCTTTCTCCACTAAGGAGTATGAATGCTAAATGGTCTACTTCCTATTATGTTGACTGGAAAGCCGTGAAGAATTAACACTACTATCTTAAAAGGCACCGTAACAAATTGACTGTATTTTATGTACTGAAATTTTTGAGCTCTAACTAGTAGATTTAATGTTATATTTTTAGTGAGGTTTCACGATATAATATAACAAACATGTTTTAGATTATAGAATTAGATTTATCTAGGACATCAAGATTATGTAAATTAACTAGGATTAACATGTAAATAACTAATTAAAGTGGAATGACATAGGAAAACCTTCATTTATGAAAATTTTGATTAAGGTAAAGATATTGCTTGATTAAATTATCTTACAAAAAGATAGACTAGCACCAGACATGATGTATAGAATGCAATAAGAACCATACATGAATGATAAAGCATGATTATGAAAATGTAACGTGATTATTAAATGTGACAACATACATATAACATCAAGTTATAAATTTCTTTCAATCAAGAAGAAAATATATAGTGCTAATCTTTTAACAGTGATAAGAAACCCCTATAATTTGATATTTTATTAATATTAGAGATCTCTACTTCCCACCCGCCACGCTGCAACCACACATATTCCCACCAAACAGAATCTGCAACCTTACATTCTTCGTTCATTCGACTCACACGACCTCACCACCGGCCTCCACCTGCTAATTCTCACAAACTCCTTCACTTTGCACCAGTTCCAGATCAAACCCTTCAACCCCTTCAACCCAACATTGCAATCACCTAAGCGTAGCGACTCTTCCAAGCAATATAACTAGATCCAAAAATGTAGAATTGTGAATTCTTGTCCTCAATTTAGCAGGAGGCGACAGAACAATCTTTTGGGAAGAGATATTCTGCAAGTATTAGGGTTTTGAGATTTGGGAAAAGTGTTGGATTGGTTAGACATCAAAATGATGGAGCGAAAGATAGTATGATAGCAGTTAGGAATTTGGAGTTTTATTGGATGAGAGATAGCAAATAAGATAGATGAGGTGGAGGCGTATACTACGTTGATTGGTTGAATATGATGGTTTAAAGTTTATTACTTTACAATGATGTGGGCTGATAGGATTTGGGTTTTTTGTGGCGTCGCAAAGGCATTAATAATTTCCTACCATTTTGTGATACCAGTGTGTAAACACCGAGAACAGCTATGGCATCACTAAGTCATAGTTAATTAGAGATGCCTTACTGACCCCTTAATGACAACCACAATTTTAGCGATGCTACGTACGCAGTAGTTGTGTCGCTATGACATCATTAATCAGCGTTGAAAATTAGCTCTTTCTCTTGTAATGGGAGTATAGGGATTAAAGGGCTGATGATGCTTGTACTGTAGAATATAGGGTTACGGGGTCCATACCCGAATCAGTTGGTGAGATAAATGGTTGCGGGTTTTGTGTCTTGACAGTGATGAGCTGAAAGGTTTGACGCTTGGAAGTTTGAAGAATCTTGAAAGGTGAGTGAATTGGTGTTGAATAAAAGCAGCTTGAGGGTGTTTGTTTGGAGATAGCGGCGGCTGTTTCTGGTTGCCGTATTGTTGGTGCAGGTTAATGAGGGTGGCATGTTCATGTTTGTATTAGCAGCGGGGGGAGAAGCTTGTTCTGTATTCTAGGTATTGCATTGTTCTGTTTTGTGAAATGGTTTTAATCATGATTCGTGTATATTCAAGTAATAAACCAACCATAGAAACTTTATGGGTGTTATCAATATTGGAAGACGTAAAACTTGGCGTGCATGATTATATCAAAATCTTTGTATCCTACCAGTGTTGAAAAGAATTAACTTCTATCACATTCTTCATTTGATATCATAGCACCGCATATTTTGGACAGACAAGGTTGAACTATACATGTAGCTTATAGTTCTTGGAGATCCAACTATCCAATGGTATTTAGTGATACTAATGTGAGGTAAGTTAGTGCATGCCTATTTAGTGATACTAATATGTGGTAAATTAGAACATGCCTTTTAGTTTCCATTTCTGGCATATACCATTGAGTATAATTTTACTTGATTGGTCAACGTCCGGCTAGCATGTTGAGAATTCTATCATCTTTTAGCTAGGCCATTAAATATTTGATGCCTAAAGTCAGGTAGAACATTGGAACATCCATTTTGTCATATTTTCAGTACATAGTGAAGTAAGGAATTTGTCACTAAGTTAGCATAAACTCTTCTCATTTCCTTGTTCAGCAGATTATTTTATTGCCTTCACTAGCAACAATTTCATTGGGAAATATTTTCCAAATAAGTTGGATATTATTAACTTCTTAGCTGTCTTAATGGAATGTACTAATTGTGGTATTTTCATGGATGCAAATAGATTTAATGTGTTGTTTTATTGCCTTCACTAAGTTGCTGCAAAGGTTTCACTGTAATCTTTGGAGCAGCAACAACCTTGTGGTAGTTGTTTTTTAAGTTGTGTCCTGAGATATTTTCTAATTGCTAATTTTTTTTTTTTGCCGTTTTACTTTAAACTTCATATCACAATAATGCCCTTTCCCTTCAAATCACAATTAATAAATGTATTTTAAGATAAAAAATGTAGATTAATGGGGACTTCATATCTTCTTCTTCCACCGCTTTCTTCTCATCAGATCTAAACATTCATCCTCTCAAAATCACTCATCTTCACCACATGGTTTGTCCTTCCATACTTTTTATATTTTTTTTCCATTTCTTGTTTCTCCCATTTTCTCACTTTTTATTTTCTTTCTTTGCCCTAAATCTCTGTTGCCTTGTGCTAATTTCAGATTCACCTCGCACTCCCATTTTTCGCCTAGAATGTCCTCGTTTTGACTCTTACACATCATGTTGAGTTCACCATAATTTCCTCCTTGTTCTTTCTGCCCTGTGCCACTTTCTCTTAATTCCTTGCTTTCAAGTTTAGACTCTGATCCTTCATGCTTTTACTTTTTTGTGAACCTGGTTATGGATTGACTCGCTCGGTATGCTATGGTTTTTTGAATGAGTTTTCTGGTTCTTGATGTTTTGTTTTCTGGTAGAGGAGTTTCTACTATTTAGCATTATGAGTGTGTGGTTGTAGTAGTAACTATTTAGACCCCCAGGTGATGAAGGTCTTGTTTCTATTTATTCTCCGCTCTTATTCTCTGCTTTATTCCGAACTCATGTTGAGCTCACCAACTCGACTGCTCCTATGCACCGCTATCACTTACGTATCAAGTGTGTTGGGGATACAACACCGATAAAGACCACTCAATCCAATCCCTAACGCATCGGAAAACAAGCTAGTTAGTGCTAGACAGTGCACAAACAACCGATCTTTGAACAAACCAACCTCAAACGATTCAAATCAAATCTGATCATGATCACAAAAACAAGAAATATAGAGAACGATAACAATAAAATAAATCACACCAAAATTTAAGTGGATCAACTAACAATTTGTTAGTGTACATCCACTTTGAGAGAGAGATTTTATTACCATCAAATGAGAAGAGTACAAGAAATTGTTTACAATAATCCAATATTCAATAGAGAATATATGTTTGTGCATATTAGAATTGAAAAAGAAATTAGGATTGCCAAACCCTTGCTTTGATGAACTAATCAACCCCTTTCAAATCTGAGAAAGAATAGCTTACATACTTGCGTAGAAACCCCAAGAAACTGTCTGTAATTCCTCTTGCTAATTAATAAATTATCACTTTCCTCCAGGCCCAAAAAAAGAAGCTCGGGCTCCGTTTTAGACGTCAGGCCCTGAATTTGAGTCATTTGGAATTTGCTTCAAGAAACCAATCTGGCTTGTTCCAAATGTCTGAATGGCTTCCCAGATGTCTGAAAAGAATTCCAGACATCTGAACAGTTATTCAGCTTTTTCCTCTGGCCGATTTCAAACATCTGAAATTCTTTCCAGACGTCTGAAATTGCTCTCAGCCCAAATCCCCCCGCTTTCTTCGCCATATCTTCCACATACGAGCTCCAATTTTGTGAACGGACTTTTCTTACATGAATCTACTTCCATCCTCTTCAATTCTAACACTAACATTCCACCTTGACACTATATCCATCTCCAACACCAATGGTACCATACAATCATCTATAACCGATATCACCAATTGTCACCACTTCTACCTTCACCCAAGCTTGAATGTTTTCTCAATGAGTTCTGGAAAAGCCACCCCTATTGCACTTCATCGATAAGTTCAGGCAAAGCTCTCACCCTCTAATAAAGTGTTGAAAGCACTCAACTCCAAATCCGACTCAACCAAAGACTAAAGTACTTAGGAACTTCGACTAGTACTTACAAGAAGATAGAACTTCAGTGTCGCACCACTACTCTTCCTCATCAAAATTAAGCTCCTCTCTCACCGGTGCCACCTAGTGGCACCTAGCACTTCTCCAAGTGAATCAAGTTCGAGCAACGCTTGAACATCCCAATTGGCAACGTTTTGGTGAACATATCTGTCGCATTGTCATTTTTGCGAACTTTCTGAAGATATACTTGCTTATCTTCATCCATGAATACCAAGAATGACTCTCTTACTTCTGTGTGACTAGTCCGTGAGTTAAATGCCAACTTCTCCGCTAAATGGATAGCACTTTGGCTATCACAATAAACATCGATGTTGTTGTGTTCAAACCCTAAGTCACACAACTAACGCTTCAAATAGAGTGCCTCTTTTTCCATCTCCACTAAGACTATCAACTCCACCTCCATAGTGGATAAAACAATTATGCTTTGCAATCTCGATCTCTAACTTATGGTCATACCAGTAAGTGTGAAGACGTATCCGAAAGTTGACTTTCTCCGATCCCTATCACCGGCGTAGTCTGAATCGCAATAACCAACCAATTGCAAATATTTTCCTTACTATTCTCAAAGACAAGTTCGTGAGATGTTTTACCTTTCAAATATCTCAAAGTAAGCTTGACCGCTTCCTAATGCGATGTTCCCGGATTAGTCGTGAACTGGCGAACCATCTCAACGACATTTGCAATATCAGGCCATGTACACACCGTGGCGTACACCAAACTACCAACTGCACTTGCGTATGGCACTGTTTCTGTAACATACCGCACTTTTAAATAAATAATAAAATAAAATTTGAAGAGCTTTCAGAATTTGGTCGCGGAATAAGCGTCATTGCGTCCGTGGCAATTTTCTGATCAATTTAGATCTATGGATTGCAGAAAACGGAGTTAAGATGAGAAAGATACCTTTAAATGAAATATTACAATGAACATGAAAATAAGGTACAAGAAAAGAACAATGACCACCATTGTTTTAGTCTTGTTAACAAAAGCCTATGTAGTCCAGTCGGTAAGAGCATGTGACTTCCAAGAGAGTGGCGCAAGTTCGATTGTCGTCAGTGCCATATTTTTATTTTAGAGAAATGGCTAAAATAATACATGTTCTAAGAGGAAAATATGTATAAATGCACATATAAGGAAAATTAAACATAAATGTAAGTATAAAACTATATGTATTTGTAAATATATGCGTATGTGTGTGTAAAAATATGTACATACGAAAGAGAAATCCAAGATAAACCTACAATCAATGATAATAGGTAATAATTTAATGACGGCATAACGTCATTTGAATTTTGAAAATAAAATAAATGTTACGCATATATATACACATACAAAAATTCAAATATTGAGATAAAATGGTCATGTTAAGAGAAGAATATAATCAATGCGTAATAAATGGAAAATTGAGAAGAATTAAACTGAATTTGAATTAGAGTGCATAAAAAAGAATAAGGAAGCCAATTGATAACATTATTAATTGCATGGCTATTAACAGGCTAGGAATTTGAATGATTGTATGCACATGCATAAATTTGAATTTCAAACGTAACCGCAATTTATAAAGGCATAAGATAAATCAAAGAAGAAGAAACGGGTAAAATAATCAAACGTTTAAACATAAACGTAAAATACAGCAAACATGTCGCGCCTGGACCCATATGGGTCGACCCCAGTTGTGCTTGGGTCGACCGAAGGAGGTTGGGTCGACCTACGGGTCGATCCAAGGCGGGTCTAGATCTACTGCATGATGCTTTTTTTATTATGTGTATGGTTCAAATTTTAAGGAATTAAATCCGACGGCTCAGACTTTCTTGTACACCTATAAATAGACTAGAAGGGCCTAGCCTAAATCTCATATTTTCTGAGGCGTTGCCTAGCAACTGCCATTCTTTTTTCACCTTAAATCTCTTTAGAAAATAGAATAATTAGTCTTAGGAAATTATGATTTAAGTATTGGAAGAAAAGAATATATATATATACATATACATATATATATATATACATGTAACACCCCGAATTTTAGTTAATACTAAAATTCACTAATTACAGAATAAATACTCTCGGACGTGAGAATTGGGGGAAACGGGCTGCGTCATTGCGTTCGTCTCGGAAAAATACGCGAAATAGAGTCCGAGTTTTCGAGAATCGGAGTCCGTATGGCCCGGTTATGGCCCAAAGAAGTTTGCAGAAAATTTAAAGTTAAAAACAGATTTAAAAATTCAAATTCAGATTTCAAAGTAGAACCAGCGGGGCCAGGCGGGAAAATTCCCGCCCTGACCATGTCGATAGGGCTGTCGACAGGGGGAGTCGGCTTGCCTGTCGACTTGCCTGTCGACACGGCGTGTCGAGCCAGAAGGTTGGGTGCACCAGATTTGGTTTTCTGGCTAGGGCTGGGCTGGGTTCTAGAGATTTCCTAAATCTAACGGACCTAATCTAATCTAGGGTTAATCTAAGGGCCTAAAACACTCACCTAATCTATAAATACACCCTAAACCTACCCTAATCCATACTAAAAATAGGAATGATGGCCTCATGCCGCCAAAATCAAACTTGAGAGAGCCTCCACTAGTTTATGAAGGAAGTTGCAAGCTAATCACTCTCTAATCAACCTCTAATCATCATCTTCTTCATATTTAGCAACTAGTTCTACTTCATAAGTTTGCTAATCTTGGTTTTGGTGAGTTTCTATCACTTTAACATCGATTGTTAAAGTAAGTAGATTGGGTGTAATGAGACTTATGGTCTTAAATGCGGATTAGTGAGTTTGAATCATATTTAATGATATGCTACTCTATGTTTTCCTATGTTTATGCATAATTAATAAGTGGGTTTATGCATGTTTGATAAGTTGGTTTATGCATGTTTAACAAGTGGGTTTATTCATGTTTAACAAGTGGGTTTATGCATATTTAATAAGTGGATTTATGCATGTTTAACAAAGTGAGTTATGCAAGTTCACATGCAAGTTATGTGTATGATGTTATGTAAGTTATGTGTAGGTGGTTATGCAAGTTCATATGCAAGTTATGTATATGCTTAAATGCAAGTTTAACATGATTTGCAAGTTATGCATGCTTATGCAAGTATATGAATGCTTATGCAAGATATATGCTTAAATGCAAGTTTAACATGATATGCAAGTTATGCATGCTTATGCAAGTATGTGAATGCTTATGCAAGTATGTGAATGCTTATGCAAGTATGTGAATGCTTATGCAAGTTATGTGTATGCTTAAATGCATGTTTAACATGTTATGCAAGTTATGAGAATGCTTATATGCAAGTTCAACATGTTATGCAAGATATGTGTATGATAATATGCAAGTTTGGGTTAAATGTAGTTGGGTTAATATATGCTCATATATGCAAGTTGACATCCTCTTAACCCATGACAAAGTTATATGCTAAACCCATGATATTTGTGATGGATCTTTCCCTTTATTATGTCGTGAAATGAGAACGATTTACGTGGGGAACGATGGGGTAATGAATATGTTAATAAAAAGTATGATTGGGTATGATTAAGCATACCATAAAAATAAATTAACATAACTGGGAATTTACCTATTGAGTTAGGTCTACCCGATGGGAATTTACCTATTGAGTTAGGTCTACCCATGTTATGAAAAACTTGATATTAATTAGGGATAATTAATATGGGGGTGATTAATTAGGTGTAATTAATCGACTAAGACACGAGGTTGGACTCATTTGTAGTGTAAAACTGCCCGGACCCAACCGGCTTAACCAGTTGCTACAAATGTCAGCCCAATGTGAGAGGTCTTAACCATAAATTAAATACGTGATTAAAGTAAAGACACGAGGTTAGACTCTGTTATGACGTAAGACTGCCCGGACCCTACCGGCATAACCAGGCGGTCATAACAGCCAGTCTAATGTGGGAGGTCTTTATGGGAGATCACGGTCTTAATTAATTAAGAAACACTTAACCATATTAGCATGTAGTGGGACATGAGGGGTTAAGTGGGTGGCATGTGGAAATTTAGTGGTTGCCTTGGGTGGCATGTGGAATCTAGTGGGTTGCCTTGGGTGGCAATAGAAAATACGATTAGAATACTTAACCAAGTGAAACATGTAATTAAACATGATTAAAGGGTTAAGTGGGATTCACTAGATAAGTGACAAGCTTAGGTGGGTAGCTTGTGGGGGCCCATTTCAACCAATATCCCAAACGTATCTTTGTGGGCTCGACCCATGTCGAGTGACGAGACACGCATATTGGGCTTGATTATAAGAGGCCAGAACGGGTTAGCGGTGGCAACGCAAGTCCAACGGGTTTCATATGCGTGTGTGGGCCCGGGCTGGTAGATAAGCCGTTGTTGCATCGTGTAGATATAAAGCTGTGCACCGTTGGTATTATCAGGTGGCCACTTTAGGGGAGTGATACACCCCACTGTGGGACCAGCACGGGTATCTACGGTAGGGAGCCGATCGCTTGGGGAGTAGTGGGGTACACCTAGTGGAGATAGGGGCAGACGGCACCTATGTGGTCAGCTAGGGGTACATGAAACTACTAGTTATATCTTTCTTTAAGTCCTTGGGTGGGATCAATCTTTGAGTAGGAATGACTGGTGTGGTGCAGTGTAGTAATTATCCTTGGGTGGGTAGATGCGTCTTTACAGTTATCTTAGTTTATCCTAAGTATACCAAGCTGCTTAGTGTAGCCATTCATCCCCAGACATTACCGTAGGTCAAGTTTATGTCTTCTCTCGTTACTTTAATGATTGTATTGTTAAAGTTATAGGACTCGCTCAGACTTATGTCTGACCCCGTTGTTTTTATCTTTTTTCCCAACCCTCAGGTCCTACGGTGGATCCTAGCAGTAGTAGAGCTTGATCGGATTGCTGTTCCAGTCTTTAGGAGCTTGGATAGATGTAAAGCTCCAGTTACCCATTTATCTTTTCTTTTGTCTTGGCTATTGTATGAGAGAGTGGGATTATGTACTTCTTTATTTTGATGGATATTGTACTTGACTTTTATTGTGGTTTTATGATGTAACCAGACATGTTTATTTCCACTGTTATGAGATGATGTTTTAAATTTCAAGTACTATTTATATCTGTCTTGTTGTAATTTTTCTGTTCTATATTCACTAAAATACTCCACCGATGTTATGGCATTCCCTTAGAGAGTGACCATAGCGGGCGTGGGGTGTTACACGTGGTATCAGAGCAAAGGTTACCGGAACAGATAAAATTTTTAGAAAACTATTTTTCTAAAAACATTTTTGGAAGAAATATTTTCAAAGACATGTCTTTTAAGAGAAAAGTTTTTGAAAGAAAAACATAATCCCCAATAGCCATATCTATATCCTTCGAATTCTCCGTTTTGAGTCTTTCCTTTTTCAGCATGGCTGAGGATCTTAACTTCCCGGAGGGTGTGACGGTACCAGTATGGTATAGGAGATTGATGGAGGCTAGGGCCACCACTGCAGGTCCAGCAAATATTCCTCCACCAACCGTAGCACCCGATCTTCCTCCTCCCCCTCCTCCTCGCACGGATACTTTTGCTAAGACTTGCAAGGAATTTAAAGCTATGGGAGGGAAACCTTTTCAAGGATCTGAAACCTTTGTGGAGGCTAGAGATTGGCTTAAAGAGGTGGAAGAATTGATAGATATCTTTGAGATGGAAGAAGGGAAGAAAGTCAAGTTAGCTGCTTGGTTAATGAAAGGAGAGGCCTCATTCTGGTGGGAGGTCACTAATGGAGAACGCCCCGTTGACTCTTGGGCGGATTTTAGGCAAAGATTTGTGGCAAAGTTTCTCTCAAGGGCGGAGGAAAACTTGCATATGGAAAGATTCTTGACTCTAAAGCAAGGAAATCTCTCAGTGAAGGAATATGTCAACAAGTTTAATCAATTGGCAAGGTTTGGCCTAGACATGGTGAATACACCGGAGAAGAAGGCTTTGAGGTTCGTGAAAGGCTTGAATGAACCAATGCATGGGTTAGCTATGACTCATATCCCTATGGGGGCCACCTTTGAGAAGCTAGTTGACATGGCACTCATGCATGAAGAAGAGAAGGGTCCCAATGCTAATAAGGCACCCGAGAAGAAGGGAGATCAAAAGAGACCTCAGCAACAACAACAAAACAAAGGTGGGAAAGGCAACGGTGGCAAAGGCAAGAAGAAGAAGTGTTTCAATTGTGGAACACCTGGCCACCTAAGCAAGGATTGTCGCAAGAAGAAGAAGACTGGCTGCTTCCACTGTGGCGAAGCAGGGCATCTAGTGAAAGACTGTCCTAAGAAGGGGAAAAGGACGGGGTCTACCTCAGGAGGACATGTGCAAGCTCTTATGGCACCAGGTCAGGTTAGGGGGCAAGTACAGGCTCTCGCAGTTCCACCGATTCAGGAGAGAGGTAGAACTATTTCCGTTGAAAGTCTGGTTTTTCTATTTGATCATCCTGTCCGTACATTGTTTGATTCAGGCGCATCGCATTCGTTTATCTCATCATCATTAGTTGAGTCACTGCACTTAGACACCATTCTGGTAGATGATCCCTTGGTTGTTTCAAACCCAATTGGGGGCTCCACTTATTTGTCCATGATATGTTTGGGTTTGAAGATTTCTATACTTAGCATTGAGTTTAGATGTGATGCTTTTGTGTTGGGCTTCACGGGCTATGGGTTGATTTTGGGCATGGACTGGTTATCCAGTAATGGTGCCGTTCTTGATTGCGAAAGGAGAGTTGTTAGGCTCATGACCCGCTTGGGTAACACTCTCGAGATTTCTTGTAATCCCATGGACTCTGTTATGCTAAGTTATCTTGAATCGCTTGACGCTTCGGTCGAGAGTTTGCAATCTGTTAAAGTGGTCCGGGAATATCCGGATGTGTTTGAGGAGGTGAAGGGCTTACCTCCGAAGCAGGAGATTGACTTCCGAATATATCTGGTGGATAATGCTAAACCTGTATCTTTACCAGTGCGCCACATGGCTCCTCGTGAGAGGAGGGAACTCCATAAGCAAGTAGGGGAGTTGCTTGAGAAGGGGTTCATAAGACGAAGTATATCGGAGTGGGGTGCTCCAGTAGTATTTGCTACGAAGGCGGATGGGTCCCTCAGACTTTGTGTAGACTATAGAGAACTCAACAAGCTCACAAAGAAGAATAGACACCCATTGCCGAGGATTGATGATCTTTTCGATCAGTTGGTTGGCGCTTCAGTATTTTCTCAGTTGGACTTAGCCACGGGGTTTCATCAGTTGAGGGTGGCTAAGGATAGCATAGACAAGACTGCCTTTAGAACTCCGGATGGTTTCTATGAGTGGCTGGTGATGCCATTTGGGTTGACAAACGCCCCTGCATACTTTGTTGATTTGATGAGTAGGGTGTTCAGGGAGTTCCTTAATAAATTCGTGGTGGTCTTTGTGGATGATATCTTAGTATTTTCTAAGAGTGAAGAAGAGCATGCCCTACATCTTGGGGAGGTATTAAAGACTCTTCGAGCACATAGCCTTAAGGCTAAATTCTCTAAATGTCACTTCTGGAGGAAGGAGGTGCGGTTCTTCGGGCACGTGGTCTCCAAGGAAGGGATAGCTGTGGATCCCGCGAAGGTAGTATCAATTCAGGATTGGAAGGTTCCGAAGAATGCTACCGAAGTAAGAAGTTTCTTGGGGTTGGCGGGTTATTATAGGAAGTTTATTAAAGACTTCGCAAAGATATCAGCCCCATTAACCCGCTTAACGAAGAAGAATCTTGTTTTCACATGGGACGTGGATTGTGATGATGCGTTCCGACGGTTAAAGAGAGCTTTAACCACTGCTCCAGTTTTAGTGTTGCCAGATGGGAGCAAGCCATTTGTTGTTTATACCGATGCTTGTGGGACAGGACTTGGCGCAGTCTTAATGCAAGAGGGAAGGGTAATAGCCTATGGTGGAAGGCAGTTGAGGGCACATGAGAAGAATTACCCTACCCACGATCTAGAGTTGGCCGCTATTGTTTTTGCGCTTAAGATTTGGCGCCATTATCTTCTTGGTGAGAGATTCGAATTGTTCACTGACCACAAATCATTGAAGTACTTGTTTTCTCAGAAGGATTTGAATCTGAGACAGCAAAGGTGGATGGAATTCTTAGCATCCTATGATTTCGAGATAGCGTATACCCCTGGCAAGGGTAACGTGGTGGCGGACGCCTTGAGCAGGAAGAGGTTGTCCTTGAGTCCATTGTTCGTGGAACAACGAAGCTTGGAATTTATCTCGATGTTTGACTTCAGACCTTCCGTTGATTATGTACCCGGTTTGCTAGCTTCCTTGGAAGTTAGACCTACTCTTTTGGGGCGGATTGGTGAAGCACAGAGGGACGACCCACAGTTGGTTGAGTTGGTGGAGAAGCTCATAAGGGGGGAGTCGTCCAGCCATTTGAGTAGGTACACCGTAGACGATAGGGGGTGCTTGCGTAGAGACGGTAGACTTTGTGTACCGCAAGACGAGGGTTTGAGGAAGGTTATTCTTGATGATGCACACCGTTCTAGGATGACTATTCATCCCGGTGGGGACAAGATGTACCAAGACATGAAGAGGGTTTTCTTCTGGGCCGGTATGAAGAAAGATGTGGCCGAGTATGTCGCTCGATGCTTGGTGTGCCAACAAGTGAAGGCGGAGCAAAAGAAACCAGGTGGGTTACTCCACCCATTGGAAGTTCCGCAATGGAAGTGGGATAGCGTCTCGACGGATTTTATTGACGGGTTACCCAGATCGAGGAAGGGTAATACAGGAATTTGGGTGGTGGTAGACAGACTTACTAAGAGCGCCCATTTCATACCTGTGAAGAGCAAGAGGACCGCTCCATGGCTAGCTTCAGTATATCTTCGAGAGATAGATCGATTGCATGGGGTACCCTCTAGCATAGTGAGTGATCGAGATCCTATCTTCACTAGCGAGTTCTGGAGAAGTTTGCAAGAAGCAGTGGGGACTCAATTGTGTCTGAGCACCGCATATCATCCTCAGACGGACGGCCAGACTGAGAGGGTGAATCGTGTTCTAGAAGACCTTTTGAGGCTTTGTATCTTAGATTTTGGAGGTACATGGGAAGAGCATCTTCCATTGGTGGAGTTCGCATATAATAACAGCTTTCAGTCCAGTATTGGTATGGCTCCTTTCGAAGCTCTCTATGGAAGGCCTTGTCGATCACCTACATGTTGGTGGGAATCTACGGATAAGATCTTGCTTGGGCCTGATATGATTAGGGAGACTTCTGAGAAGATTGACTTGATTCGAAGAAGGATGAAAGCAGCGCAGGATAGGCAAAAATCTTATGCGGATAAGAGGAGGACGGATCTTGAGTTTGAAGTTGGGGACATGGTTTTTGTCAAGGTATCTCCGTTGAGAAATGTTGTTCGCTTTGGATCCGTTGGGAAGTTAGCACCGAGGTTTGTTGGGCCGTTTTTTTATTAAGGAAAGGATTGGACGGATGGCATATAGAGTGGAGTTGCCTGACAGACTTAGTGGTGTTCATGATGTATTCCATGTATCACATCTGAGGAAGTGCTTACATGAGACCGCAGAGGTGGTAGAGCCGAGCTTGCTTAGAGATGTAGAGGTAGAGCATGATGCGACGATTCGACGAGCTCCTACTTGCATCCTTGGGTCAGAAACTAGGAAGTTAAGAAACAGAGAGGTTCAGCTAGTTAAAGTGCAATGGGGAGAAGATGAGAGCAACGCAACTTGGGAGACGGAAGCGAAGATGCGTTCATTGTACCCATTTCTTTTTGAGGGTATGTCTTTAACTTCTCCTTTATCGCTTGTCTAGTACTTATCTTATCTTTAGTATGTCCTCTCGTTAGTACTGTTTGACCTTTAGATAGGGTAAACCTATGGTTGAAACATGTGTTTGAGACATGTTATGGTTGATGGATGCAAGTGGATGCAAGTGTTTGCTAGTGGTTGCTCGTGGATGCATATACACACACTCTAGGCACTAGATCGGCTCAGTCACTTCATATTGCATATTGCATAAAATTGTGTGTAGGAAGCTATATTTATGGATGTATAATGATTGTGTTATCATATGGATGATGCATTTTGGTGAATGATTGTGCACTCATGTAGATATTGTATGTGTCGATAGGGTTCTCTCGCATACATAATGGATGCATGGCACTATCATGGATTGCATATGTTCGTACATTAGATAGGGAACATATACACACACTTTTTGCATATGCTCATACATCATTAGAAACTATTTAAGAACAATGGATGCCCGTGGTTGATGGTTTGAGTAGATGGTTGTTTGGATGGTAGGATATGCATTCTCCTTGGCTTAGAGATTTCGGGGACGAAATCCTTTAAGGAGGGGAGAATGTAACACCCCGAATTTTAGTTAATACTAAAATTCACTAATTACAGAATAAATACTCTCGGACGTGAGAATTGGGGGAAACGGGCTGCGTCATTGCGTTCGTCTCGGAAAAATACGCGAAATAGAGTCCGAGTTTTCGAGAATCGGAGTCCGTATGGCCCGGTTATGGCCCAAAGAAGTTTGCAGAAAATTTAAAGTTAAAAACAGATTTAAAAATTCAAATTCAGATTTCAAAGTAGAACCAGCGGGGCCAGGCGGGAAAATTCCCGCCCTGACCATGTCGACAGGGCTGTCGACAGGCCTGTCGACAGGGGGAGTCGACTTGCCTGTCGACACGGCGTGTCGAGCCAGAAGGTTGGGTGCACCAGATTTGGTTTTCTGGCTAGGGCTGGGCTGGGTTCTAGAGATTTCCTAAATCTAACGGATCTAATCTAATCTAGGGTTAATCTAAGGGCCTAAAACACTCACCTAATCTATAAATACACCCTAAACCTACCCTAATCCATACTAAAAATAGGAATGATGGCCTCATGCCGCCAAAATCAAACTTGAGAGAGCCTCCACTAGTTTATGAAGGAAGTTGCAAGCTAATCACTCTCTAATCAACCTCTAATCATCATCTTCTTCATATTTAGCAACTAGTTCTACTTCATAAGTTTGCTAATCTTGGTTTTGGTGAGTTTCTATCACTTTAACATCAATTGTTAAAGTAAGTAGATTGGGTGTAATGAGACTTATGGTCTTAAATGCGGATTAGTGAGTTTGAATCATTTATAATGATATGCTACTCTATGTTTTCCTATGTTTATGCATAATTAATAAGTGGGTTTATGCATGTTTGATAAGTTGGTTTATGTATGTTTAACAAGTGGGTTTATGCATGTTTAACAAGTAGGTTTATGCATATTTAATAAGTGGATTTATGCATGTTTAACAAAGTGAGTTATGCAAGTTCACATGCAAGTTATGTGTATGATGTTATGTAAGTTATGTGTAGGTGGTTATGCAAGTTCATATGCAAGTTATGTATATGCTTAAATGCAAGTTTAACATGATTTGCAAGTTATGCATGCTTATGCAAGATATATGCTTAAATGCAAGTTTAACATGATATGCAAGTTATGCATGCTTATGCAAGTATGTGAATGCTTATGCAAGTATGTGAATGCTTATGCAAGTATGTGTATGCTTATGCAAGTTATGTGTATGCTTAAATGCATGTTTAACATGTTATGCAAGTTATGAGAATGCTTATATGCAAGTTCAACATGTTATGCAAGATATGTGTATGATAATATGCAAGTTTGGGTTAAATGTAGTTGGGTTAATATATCCTCATATATGCAAGTTGACATCCTCTTAACCCATGACAAAGTTATATGCTAAACCCATGATATTTGTGATGGATCTTTCCCTTTATTATGTCGTGAAATGAGAACGATTTACGTGGGGAACGATGGGGTAATGAATATGTTAATAAAAAGTATGATTGGGTATGATTAAGCATACCATAAAAATAAATTAACATAACTGGGAATTTACCTATTGAGTTAGGTCTACCCCATGGGAATTTACCTATTGAGTTAGGTCTACCCATGTTATGAAAAACTTGATATTAATTAGGGATAATTAATATGGGGGTAATTAATTAGGTGTAATTAATCGACTAAGACACAAGGTTGGACTCATTTGTAGTGTAAAACTGCCCGGACCCAACCGGCTTAACCAGTTGCTACAAATGTCAGCCCAATGTGAGAGGTCTTAGCCATAAATTAAATATGTGATTAAAGTAAAGACACGAGGTTAGACTTTGTTATGACGTAAGACTGCCCGGACCCTACCGGCATAACCAGGCGGTCATAACAGCCAGTCTAATGTGGGAGGTCTTTATGGGAGATCGCGGTCTTAATTAATTAAGAAACACTTAACCATATTAGCATGTAGTGGGACATGAGGGGTTAAGTGGGTGCCTTGGGTGGCATGTGGAAATTTAGTGGTTGCCTTGGGTGGCATGTGGAATCTAGTGGGTTGCCTTGGGTGGCAATAGAAAATACGATTAGAATACTTAACCAAGTGAAACATGTAATTAAACATGATTAAAGGGTTAAGTGGGATTCACTAGATAAGTGACAAGCTTAGGTGGGTAGCTTGTGGGGGCCCATTTCAACCAATATCCCAAACGTATCTTTGTGGGCTCGACCCATGTCGAGTGACGGGACACGCATATTGGGCTTGATTATAAGAGGCCAGAACGGGTTAGCGGTGGCAACGCAAGTCCAACGGGTTTCATATGCGTGTGTGGGCCCGGGCTGGTAGATAAGCCGTTGTTGCATCGTGTAGATATAAAGCCGTGCACCGTTGGTATTATCAGGTGGCCACTTTAGGGGAGTGATACACCCCACTGTGGGACCAGCACGGGTATCTACGGTAGGGAGCCGATCGCTTGGGGAGTAGTGGGGTACACCTAGTGGAGATAGGGGCAGACGGCACCTATGTGGTCAGCTAGGGGTACATGAAACTACTAGTTATATCTTTCTTTAAGTCCTTGGGTGGGATCAATCTTTGAGTAGGAATGACTGGTGTGGTGCAGTGTAGTAATTATCCTTGGGTGGGTAGATGCGTCTTTACAGTTATCTTAGTTTATCCTAAGTATACCTAGTTTATCCTAAGTATACCAAGCTGCTTAGTGTAGCCATTCATCCCCAGACATTACCGTAGGTCAAGTTTATGTCTTCTCTGGTTACTTTAATGATTGTATTGTTAAAGTTATAGGACTCGCTCAGACTTATGTCTGACCCCGTTGTTTTTATCTTTTTTCCCAACCCTCAGGTCCTACGGTGGATCCTAGCAGTAGTGGAGCTTGATCGGATTGCTGTTCCAGTCTTTAGGAGCTTGGATAGATGTAAAGCTCCAGTTACCCAGTTATCTTTTCTTTTGTCTTGGCTATTGTATGAGAGAGTGGGATTATGTACTTCTTTATTTTGATGGATATTGTACTTGACTTTTATTGTGGTTTTATGATGTAACCAGACATGTTTATTTCCGCTGTTATGAGATGATGTTTTAAATTTCAAGTACTATTTATATCTGTCTTGTTGTAATTTTTCTGTTCTATATTCACTAAAATACTCCACCGATGTTATGGCATTCCCTTAGAGAGTGACCATAGCGGGCATGGGGTGTTACAATACACACACACACATGCACACAAATGGGTGTTCAGAATTCTGATCGGCATGAGGTAAGTCTTTGAATCTAGTATAGCTTTCTTTCTCTTTTCCCCTTTCTTTATAAGTAACAGATTTGTGAATCCGTAGATATTTTTGATAATAGATTCAGTTAGGGATGCCATGGAACAACAAATCTGGATCATATTCATGGATTGGAAAGTTATTAGGTGAGTGGATCTAAATTATACCATTGTAAATAAGGGTATATTTATTGTTTGTATTCCGCATTATAATTAATTTGCTAAACAGTTGATATTTTTGGAAAATTTTGTTTTAGAACTGTTTAGGACATGTTAAAAAGATTACTATTGTATATAGAACCATCCTAAGAACCCACTAATTGGATGTTGTAAATCGATTTATAATGAAATTGCGAATAATTGTGATAGTTGGTATTAAATATGTTGAGGACATTTATGTCATATAAGCATGTTTCCATTTAAACACCCATCTGAATGGGAAATTATTGTAAATGCTGTAATTATGGAATTTATGATAAACCTGAACATTTGCTAAAGAGTATTTTTATACCAAAAGGTTAGAAACAAGATTACAGTAAAATTTAGAAGAATAGATATGCCTAAATTGAATGGAAAATTTACAGTAATTAAGAAATTATAACTACACTGAGACACGTGGTTTAATTCAACATGTGGTAGAAGCCTGACCGGATCCGCCCGGTAAATCCAGCTTCCACAAGTGGTTAATTTAATGTGAGGGGTCTGGTGCATAAACATACATATAATGGTACTAAGGCACGAGGTTAAGTTCAACTTGTGGTAGAACCATTCCCGGAATTGCCCGACTAATCCAGCATCCACAAGTAGTCAACTTAATGTGAGATGTCTGGTGCCTAAACATATATATAAATATATGTGTATAACGGAAAATGAATAAATGGTATTAATTGTAATGAATAAATGTTACAACAGAATAAGAATTGGAATGAACGGGGAATGATAATAACCCATTATAATTAACTACATTAATGAAAATTTTATATAATAGGTGGGCTTATCCTAGGGACAAGTGGAAATTATAATATAAGTTATAATAAATGAAAAGGAAACTTATTAATAAACCTTAGTTAAGAGAACTAAGTTATTAAGTAAACAACAACAAGTTGTAGTGACAGTGTAAGATGGAATTACGATTAAATAAGAAAGAATGAGGTAAACTTATGAAATGAAATAAGTTATATTTAAACATAATTAATAAGTGACATGTTAATAGAAAACATGTGGATTGAGATAAAACATACTTAATTATATATTAAGAAGAACATGTTATTGTAACTACCAAATCAGACAATGAACCACGTGGTAATAATATATTGAGATTATGGATTGCTGTCATTGACTACAATCTACGGAATAACATGTTATAGGCTTATTAATGAACTTAAATGGGCTAAGTTATGTCACTGAATAAATAAGCTAGAGGGGTCCATTCCTTAGAGATATAAGGGGTTCAGAGAAAACCTGATAACTTGAATATAAGAGAATGTGAATAATCAAGTTAATTGGAAATATGATAAGATAAAACAAATGCATGATTAAAAGATTTACTAACATGATGGTGTGATGCGCTTGGATCAGTCCACACGTTTGAAGGTGAAGAACCCAACAGGGTAGATCATCGAGGTGTCTGGAGGCACAAGAGGAATACGTCCATTTGATTACTATGTTGATATTTTGTTAGTTGGCTCTGCGGGACTGGAAGGAAGCACGCGACTTCCAAGGGACGTTGTAGGGTACTCTGTGTTGGTCATATGTTGTGGTGCATGCTCAGGCTGTACTCGCAGGGTTGGGTCTGCACGTTGCTACCTGGTGAGTATACCTTGACTGCAAAAGTAGCTTTATAATCGAAAGGCTGTGGCAGACTGGCAGTATGACACTAAGATGATTCGGCAATCGCCTTGGCAGGAGGCTGGGTCAGGACCAGCATAGGATAATAGATCGTCGTGTACTCGTCATCAGCAGCCAGTGGAATGGGAAACAACTATAGCTAAAACCAAGATGCCATCAACCTTTCACTATCGAGGCATGGTGGTTAAGGGACACGCCATCTGGATGCTTAGATTGTTTGACAGGGGCACTCCACTTATCTCTTGTAGTCTTTACTAGTTGAGGAAGGGGTCGAGGTGGGACCATGGCCGCCATAGAAATGCATACTATAGTTAGATATATGTACTTTAGGCCTCATTAGTAGACCTATACAGATATGGAAAAGGCTCCCGACCGAGTTTCCTGCATTCAGATGCAGCCCTATTACGGGACTCGGGATATCGTAGGTAGTACGTGTGTATTAGGGTCTAGATACATGCATGACTGCTCCGGGTGGTGTACTGTACATGTTAGGGCATTACCTTGCGTTAAGACTAAGCTTGGCCGACTAGTTTGGATATGGAGATCCGTACATCTCTCTGGCGTAGGATGAGAGTTGCATACGCTTCCGTGGCATGATGGTGTAGACCGTGCGAGAAGGGTACCATGGGAAGTACCTTAATATTGGGGGGTAGCTACATATGTGTTATATTAGGTTAATCTATTGCGAGGTAGATGGGTATGACGTGAGTGTAAAGCATTGAGTGCTATTAACCCAAGCAACCTAATAAACAAGTAACATAACTGAACGATATATATATATATGGTTATTTCAGATTGTGTAATTTAGTCATGTCACCAAAACTTGTGTTCTGAGCTCCTCCTCATAACACACTCGCATGTTAGGTTTGTGGCAGAGATATGATAGCTTTGGATACTGGTTAGGCAGTATCATTACCTTGGTAAGGCTATGTCTGATTATATTATATTTTATTCCATTCCATTGCGAGTTGTTTTCCAAGCTCTGATATATTTTATATCTCTGTTTTTCTGTAGGATATCAGACAAGCCAACTCGAGTCTCGATAGATTGAGATTTACGGAAAAAAAATCGATCTATCGGAATTCGGGTTGTTACATCTGTTATCAGAGCTTAGGTTTAGGATTCCTGTATCGATAGTGAGTGAACGTATTTGTATTTTTAAAAATATAATATATTATATATACTCCTAGATCTATGAAGGGAACCTACTAGATAAGAGTAGCAAAATATGGAAAGAAGTAGGATGTCAGTTATGTACGCTAAAGGAATGATTATGGAAATTTGAGAAGTGTACAATATTCTTTATATTGGAGAAAGATATATCCCGTATGTCAGTGTCTGAAATGTTAGTATTTCAGATTAGTGGGTTTGGCTGTAGAGCCTTATAAATTGGAAAAGTGAAAAAAAAGGAAAATGGATTAGGAATATATATATATATATATATATATATATATATATATATATGAGAGGAATGACTTTGTGGGAATATCTAGGAGAGTCTGGGTAAGTTGGAAGCCGACATTGAGTCTAGCCCCATTGTAAACTTTTGAGAACTTGAAATTATAAAAGCTTTTGGGAGGTAGTTTATGGTGTTTTCAAGTTTTGATATTAAAAGTTACAATTCTGAAGTATGTACTAGCTAAATTGTGTAGAAACAATTTTTGAAACAAAAGAGGTATTTTTGATGTTCGAGAAAAATATGTAAGTAACATATTCGAAAAAGTACATACTGAGTTTTGAAATAAAATAGGGTAAATTTTGGGAATAGCGATTTCTTGTGAGATTTTTGAAAAAATAGGTTGCATTTTTGTTAAAAGCTAAAAATTTCGATAAAGAGAATTTTGGAATTCTCTATTCTTTTGACAACATTTTTTGATAATTATTTTGACATGAAATTTTGTTAGGGGGACAAAATAAGTTGTAAGAATTTAGAATAGAGTAGATGTTTTCACCTAGTTGTAAGTAATTGAACTGACATTATAAACATGAGCGGTTGTGAAAATTATAGAGAAATAGTTATCCTTATCTACTCCAGTTTTTGTGATTTGAAAAAAAAATGATTCGCATTTTTTGGGATGACATATCTTTTTATGGTTTGGCGATGGAAAGTTCTAAAATAAAGTTTTGAAACTTTTATTTTTTGGTAGAAAAATGAAATGAGAAAGCCAAACCACATTTTTTTAAAGCATGGAGTAGGCAAAGGATCAGTACTTGGGGAAGACGGGAATATTTTGAGGCTATGAAGTAAATAGCAAGGTGTACTTTGGAATAATGGTAAGTTCACGTAGAATGCTAAGCATTATAGAGCCTAGGTTGTTGCTTGGAAAAGACTATTAGTACACACCAAGGACTAATGGTGAATACTAGATGGTAAAAAGGTAAGTAAGTTTTTAGATCCTTTGGTTTGGACTTGTAACACCCCGTAATTTTAAAGAACACTATAGCGATAAACTAAAGTATATTTAATTAAATATTGGGAATTAAGTAAAACGGACTATACCATTGTGTTTATCTTGGAATTCATCTTAATATATGTTGGAGAATGGAGTTTTGATGACAAAAACCTTATTTCAATTATCATTGATTATAAAATATATACTTACATCTCTATCTAGAATATATAAACATATACATGCAAGTTTTGTATACAGGACTTAAGTACTGAAGACTGTACAGTTTTAGAGTTTTAGAGATTCAAGATTCAAGACTCATGAGTAATCAAGATCTCAAGAATTCAAGACTAAAACAGTTATAGAGTCTAGATTATGTAAGACTCTAAATAGCACTCCAGGTTCAAATTCAAAGTCTGGTTTTCAAATTCTGTTTTCAAATTCTTTCTTCTATCTTCTATCCTCTCTATTTTATTTTCTCTCTATTTCATTTTCTATATTTCTATTTTCTTTTCTTACTTTACTTTTGTTTTTCAAAACTTAAATTTTATATATTTATATTTTTATACTTTTATATATATATATATATAGTTTAGAACTTTATAATTTTATAAATATGTTTATATAGTTTAAATATAGCATATGATTTTTTACTTTATAATATTAATTTATAACACTATATTTTAATTCAAGAATTTCCAGAAATATATTCATATCAAAACACTTGAAAAATGCTCAAAAATGAATTTTGCACCAAGAGTATGTCGACATACATAAAACACTATGTCGACATATAAGTGTCATTTTTTCAGTTTTGAAAGGAAGTGTCTTTTCACAATTTGTGATGGTTCTGAAGTGTGGCATCGTTTCATTTACTATAAAAAGGGCTTGAATTCGAATTTTTTATCATCTCTTCTTCTCTAACTTCATCCACTTTCTTTATACCATTATTCTTAATCATTTTTTATGATTTCCACACTTATACTCTATCGAATTCAATTCTGTTTTGATCAAACTTCTTCTCTTTACACTCTCCACTTTCTACTATCTGAATCAAGTGTTATTAAAGAGTTATAGGGTTGTTTGTAATTGCTTGGGTGGTATTTTGGGTTAAACAGTTTTATCCCTTGTAGATGTGAAATAAAGGACGGAATTGGTGGTATCCCTTGTAGCCGTGAAATCAAGGACAGGAATCGGTGGTATCCCTTGTAGCCGTTAAATCAATGAGGTTGTAATTGGATATTGATATAGTAATAAAACCCTATGCAATCTAGCGTTGCATGGGACTGGACATAGGAGTAACCCGAACTAGTATAAAATCCAATGTGTTCTTTCCCTTTCTGCATTTTTATTTTTGCATTTGTGTTTGAATCTGTGTCTGTGATTGTGTTTGTGGTGTTTGATTAATTTGGTGATTCACACAAGTTTTAGATTTTGTTTAAATTCTCAAAAAAAACACCATTCACTCCCCTTTAGTGTTTGTTTTTCCTGAACGATCCTTTCCGCATTCCCTAACAAGATAGGCTCGTGTTTGCATAAAACGGACATTGTATGAGAAAGTTGTTAAGCTTAGAAGTTTGTATACCTATAAGATAACTATATATATACAAACCAGGTCAAAATATTCAAAAAAATTCAAAACAACGAAGCGGGGAAAATCGGAGGGAATCGACCCTTTGGGGCTCGACCCAAGACTCGGCTGGGTCAACCTATGGGTCGACCCAGGGGTGGTGGGTCGACCAAGGTCGGGGTGGGTTGACCCAATGCAGATCTGGGCGAATTCTTTTCGCTGAACGTGAACCTTTTTTGTGGCTTGGCTCGTTGGCAGTAGGTTATAAATAGGACCTCATTTCTATTGTTTTTACACATAAAAAACAATGGAGACAACGACATGCTGCCCCAGCTTGGATTGGGCTAGCCTATTTTCTTCAACAACAGCTTATACGCATTCAAGAATTTCTTCTACAGCTTCAGCCTATTGTTCTATGTTCTTTAGCTCCAGTCTCAGTGAGTTCATATTATTTTTAGATATAAACATTTAACAAGTAACCCTGATATGTTCACAAATTTGGATCTAAACCTATGCCTACTAAGAATTTGATTCATACCTAAAACAGATTTTCCATTACATGTATTCTCTGTACACCTTATCTACTGTTCAATTCTTATGTGCCTATTTCCGATATCTTATTTCTATTATCGTATGCCTATTCTGTTATTATGCCTATTTCTGTTCTCTTCTCTCCCTCTTTCCCTTTTTATTTTTATAGTCTAGGCTACCTTCGAGCCTAGGCCTATCGCTGAAATATGCGAACGAGTGAAATTGGGAATGGTTGGGAAAGATAAATTCGGGCATATCTTGTATTATGAATCATAACTGGGAATTGGGGGCATAACTTATACTATATGTATGACTAAAATTTGGGGAATGTCTTGTACGATAAATTATGACTTGAGGGTTGGGGCATGTAAATTCATAGGCTTAATTTATAAATTAAGCGGAACATGTAATGAAACTATAAACATGTGAAACCTGTTTAGATCTGTGGGTGTTGTATGAACCTATTAACCTATAATACTTAACCTGTTTAGATCTGTAGGTGGTTATATGAACCTGTTAATTTGTGGGGTTAAGTAAACCTGTTTAAATGATGGGGGTTAAGTAAATATATTAAATCCGCGGGGTTACACGAACCCATTAAACTTAACATGTTTTATCTGTTGGGGTTATGTGGGCTTGTTAATCTGATAGGCATAACCTGTCAAAATCCAAGTAGTTATTGATACAAGCCTAGGGGTGGCTTGTGTCATCTGTTGCATGGGACCCGTATCAGTCAGTAACCCATTCCGGTATCTAAGGGGGACCCCGCACTAGGTAGGGGTCAGGGCACACTTACTAAGCTAATTATAATAGGTTTATATGGGTGGAGGTATTCTGATGGCGTGTTCCAATGGAGTCATGTTCGTGCATGGGTCTGCCTTGCTTGGGAAAATAAGTCGTTATAACACCAGTAAACAGATCTATGCCTGTAACAACCCGGATAATAGGAGCCAATTTAAAAATTTTAAATTGGTTATTTCAATGCAATTTGAACTATTGAAATAAAGGATTTCAATAAAATAATGAATTAGAAATAGTGAGGCAGTTTGAAAATTTGAATTCAAACTTTGACTGACTGCACCGGGTGGAAAATATAACGGATTTTAGTGAAACCAAAAATATTTAAATCTGTTTATGAATATCTTTTTAACGAATCTGAAAAATCGAAGTTTCATAGCGGGAATCAAAAGTTATGGCCAAATGAATTTTCAGAAAGGTCGCTAGATAGAATATATAGCCCTTGAAATAGACATTTTGCAAACGACCTCGGAATTCGACGAAACCACTTTTGTTGGGTCCGGGATGGCAAACTATCGCTAGGTTTCAAATTTCATAATTTTTGAAGCTAGTATGTGAGCGTGGCAAAAGAAAATGTGTTTGGTCAATTTCTGTTAAATTGGATCGACAAGAAAATGGTCATTTTTCAAACGATCTCAGAATTCGACGAAACTAGTTTTGTTGGGACCGTAGCGTCAAAACATAGCTAGATTTATTTTTCTGGAATTTTTTGAATCAGTTTGTGGCCCTAGCAAATTGAAATGTACGGTCAAATTGAATATAAAATGTTTTAAACTTTAATTTGAAAAATAACTGACTGTAACAGTCGAATTGGCCAACGAAACATATCCCATTGTGTCCGGGATGGGGGTATTTAGCTGGGGGAGACAGTCGTTGGGTTTGAATTCGTGTCCGTGTGGAGGAACAGTACTTTAAAATTTAATAAAACCCACGGGCCAATCAAAATTCTCCATTCATTAAAATAAAAAAAAATCACAGAAAACCCCGCCCCCCCTTCGACATCGACGACGGATGCGCTCCCCCCTTCCCTGGCAATTTCCGACCGCCTCAGCCATTATCAGCGCCCCTCCAGTTGAATTTTCCGTTCATCTCTCCCTCCTCTATAAATCCATTCCCGTTTCGCCACCAACCATCGCGCTACCACCGAGAACCACCTCTCCAAAGTTCGACGCTTCAAACCGCCGCCGCGCCTTGGTCCGACGACCGGACTGGCAGCGACCACCACCCCTGGACGCGCCTCACTCGACGTCCAACTCCCTGATCGTCATCTAGGTCAGCGGATTTCGCGATAAATCCATACCTAGTTTTGAACAATCGTGAAAGGTGAGACCTTTATTATATTTGAACTTTGAAAAATCATATCTTTATGGTGTGTTAACGAAATTCGATGAAACAGGAAACATCGTGACTGCAAGGAGGCTCTCTACCACATAGAAGAGACCACGGATTTTTCTGATCCATCTACGATTTTTAGCACTTCGAAAACCAAGGTGAGAAATCTAAATCTAAATGAAAGTGAATGGAAAATGTCATGTATAAATTATATAAGTGAAATATAAATTATATATGTGTTGTATACCACATATACATGCGTTGTATAAGTTGTTTGAGCAAAGTATGAATTATACATGCATTGTTTAAATGATATGTGTGTTCGAATGGAATATATATATATATATATATACACACACACTCCCCTCGTCCACAAACCATGGACGATATTTATTGTTTGTGAATTAGTGTGAAAAATTGGGTGAATAATGCGAATGATTGATAGAATTGTTTGTGGTTGGTATTGTTTGGTTGTGGTTGAAAAATACCCATTGGTGATTGAAACAAATTTAAAATAATTGTGGAAATGAAAATAAAACATGCCGCCTGCGTGCGAACTAGATGCATGAAATCCCCATTGTAAAAAACCGCGAGGTTTTAAGGTAGAGCGAGGAGCCGTACTCGGGACGGTGCCGGTTTTAACTACCCTGCCGTTATGCTACCGAAATTTTGAATAATATTCATGTGTTAGAATTATTTTCATATGTTGAAATTATTTTCATGCGTTGAAACTAAAGTCATGTGTTGAAACTATATCCATGTGTGGAAATGCTCATGTGTTGAGAAGTGATGTGTGAAAACTAAATTCATGTGTGAATGAATAAGGTGTTTAAACAATAAAAATCACATTTTTATAATATATATGAAGTATGTAAAATATTCGCCTTATACACAAATAGTTTCAACAATAAAAATTTCATCTTTCTTATATGAACAAACTATATAAAGTATCCATGTGTGGAAATGCTCATGTGTAGAGAAGAGCGTGTGTTGAAAAGTTTCATGTGTTGAATAAGAAGATCGAACAATAAAAATTACATTTTTACTGAAATTATGAAGTGTTAAAGGCATTCATGTGTTGAATAAATATTTTAGATGATGAAAATACTATTTTTATCATATTTGTTATTTGCTAAAAATATGCTAGTGTGGAAATAAATATTTGTGAAGTGAATATTATTTTTAACATGTATGGGAACTAAATAAAATAGTCGTGTGTTGAAATGTATTTTAGTTCGCCAAAAATATCATTTTTATTGAAATGTGAAGTGTTAAAAATAACCACTTGTTCAAATAAATATGCATGAGTTGAAATATTCATTAATTAGCTAATGATATGATTTTTGCCTATGTATGCAACATTAGAATGAATGGCGACTTTAAACCAAATTGAATCAAATTTGAAGTTGAATGGAAAATGATAAGTGATAAGAATTGCATATATGTGCATGCATATTTATTGAACAGGTTATAGCAAAGTGGTTAGAGAAGAGGAATAAAATTTTATGCCCGACAAATAGGTACACGTTTACTGTTTCGTTTGGGTGATGATTTTATGAGCCTATTGGCTAGCCGCTTGGCTTTTTCTTTTTCTTTTTGAGATGAGACGCTCGTGTGGATATTTGGGAATTTTCCCAGCCCCTCCCGTACAAAGGAGGTTATGGCGAAATTTTCCAAAATTTAAAGGCGTTAGTGAAATATTTGAAGTGAAAACGATATTGAAATCGTCGAATGAATTATATTAATATATATATAAATATATAAATAAATAAAATTAAAACGAATCGTGGCCATGCAGTTCGTGTTTTGAAACCGTGATTTCATACGATTAGTGGGGAGATCCGACCATCGGATTTTCCCGAAATCGCAACCGTTGGGTTCGCCTTGGAAATATCTTTCCAATGGCACCAACTTTGTAAAGATCCGACGGTTAGATTGTCTGGAATGTTTAATTCAAATCTGAAGAAAAACAGCACTAGAATCGATTATATTTATATATAAATATAAATATAATTAAAATAAATTGAATAACGATGCTGCAGTTCATAATTTGAAACCGTGATTTCAAACGACTAGTGTGCGAGATCTGACCGTTGGATTTTCCCAAAACTGAAACCGTTGGATTCGTTTTGAGATGATCTTTCTAATGATATGAAATTTGTGAAGATCCAACGGTTAGATTTTCAGATATGTGTAAAACAAATTTAGTGAAAAACAGTGCCAGTGCCTCGGCACGACCTGAAATGTCGTTTAATTAAATATGGCCGTTTTTAAATAAATAAAAATGGCGATATATCGTTATAAAATATTATTGACGATATAGAATGGAAATAAACCGATTTTGCTCGGTTTGCTTGATATGTGATGGTTGAACGTATTTAACATGAATACTATACTAAAGAACTGAAATGTGAATGTTGAGTGATTTAACCATGTGAAAAGTTGATTTGAAAATCTAAATATACGTGGATTATTTGAAAAGGCCGAGTTTATTCTCATTTCAAATAATCGATCGATGGTGAGAAGTCGAAGAGTTGAAGACGGTTGAAGACCGACGATCTTCACATTGGATGAATGGGTGCTACTGATGCTCATGATTGGAGTAGCTACCTTGAAGGAGCTGAAGTAGTAGCCGTCTGGACGTATTGTTGATTGTGCGGATAAGCGAGGAATTTGGTGCCTCCGGTTTCGTTCAGACCCAGAACGAACTTGTAAATGGACTGTGTGTCTGACATTGGATTTTGTTCTGTGCTGATTGATCTCTATTTAATATATGTCTGTTTGGCGGCGGAGAATTTATTCTCTTTCTTAACGCCCTTCTATGAGACGTACGAGCTCAGAGGTTATATATATATAGAAATCAGTCGCATGGAGTGGATTGCCTGTGTGGCATGCCTAAGTGGCATATGATCAAGGCTTCTGTTGCAAAGCAAAGTCTTGTGGTTGATGATCAAAGCATGGTCTGTGTGATGTAGCTTTGTGTATAGCGTGGATTCGCGAGCCTCAAACCTCGGTATGAGTCAAAAACGGGATAGTGACTGCAGGGAGAGCACGACGTTTCTTTCTAGCTAGGGTGGTGTCAGTGACCTACCAGCCCTGACATTATATATACTTTTCACCTGTGTAGTTGTTGGAATGTGAGGCGCCTCGATTATAGGTCTGTAAGGACCGGGAAACGTGTGTTCAGGAATTTCCAATCCTCAAAAGTAAGAGAGGACTGGCCCTGACGATCCAAGGATTGCTGTGTGCGGTCCTGGGACATTTGCTAGAGTGTCTCGAACGGAGAGGAGCTTGCCCCTTGCCTCGACTCATGATGGAATCCAATTTCCAATACGAAATATGTGGATGTGATTGTATTACTAGTATGGTGACATAGTAGATGGTAGCTATGCCGCCTACGATTGATATTTAAGATTAAATTCACTTTTGAAACTTATATGCACTAGTAATAATATCAAACACTTTTGTTTTATACGTATGAAGCATTTTTTGCCATTATAAGGTAAAACTCTATCCTCCGGCTTGCGTTGCATTGTGTGATGGGACCTGAGTCTTATAATGACTTCATTTTAATAAAAAGCATTGCAATGATTTAACCATTTACTTTATTTCATGCACTAGCACTCATTGGAGTAAACCCTTTCCGCGAAAGTGGCGTGGTCCTTTGATTTGCCTTATTATTGTTGTTTAGTAAGTTAAGTAGATTTCTCATACTGGTCCCATGACTGACTCGTAGTTTGTTTCGCTTGCAAACTTGGGTGCCCTTATTTTCACACGGGCAGCCTAGTTACAGGTAGCTGACATATTTTGGGCATGGCACCGCAGTAGAGGTGCACTTTTGGCTTATGGCGAGGCTTGACTACATTGTGATGATTGTGACTTTTCCGCCATTATTGTATATGTATTATGATTCCGCCACAGGCGATGTAGACTGATGTTTAGTTTATGCACTCTTTATGTATTATGATTCCGCCATTGGCGATGTTGACTGATTATGTATTATTATGCACTAAGTAGTATCCTGCACTGTGCTCTCTGATGTGGTGATATATATATATGATTCCGCTGTCATATTGTGTAAATTATTCTATTTCTTGTTTATGCTATTATCTGTACGCTGCTAATGATGATTAATGTGTTATATTCCAATGATTATCCTTAACACCATAGCACGGGGTTTTGGGATCGTCACAGCTGGTATCAGAGCTTTGGTTAACCTTAGTTCTGGAATTTAACACATTAAACACTTCGTCAGAATAGAATCAGTAGTATTCTAAGGCGAGTAGCTCATTAGAGATAGGACTAGTAATGTCCTAGAATGAGCTAAGTAGAATAGCAAAAACAATGTGATCAGTCCATCGTTATTTTTCCTTAAGTTCTTCTGCTTTACCATACAATAAAATTACCGTTTCTGTAGGCTGACTCTTTTCTTGCTTATACAGAACTTGAACAATGGCTACCCGAGCAGCCGCTGGTAGAGGAGGCCGAGCTGGCCGTAGCAGAGGTGAAGTCCCAGCTGAAGATGGACCCTTAATACAACCCCCGGCCGCTCAACAATTCGAGCTTGACCGCGTGGCTAAAAGGTACAAGAACCTAGGAGGAAAAACCTTCTCTGGAACGGGCACTGTAATTGAGGCCTTAGCATGGCTAAAAACATGCGACAAGATACTTGGAGGCCTGAGGCTGAGCGATCAAGATAAAGCTTTCATGGGTACCTGGCTTATGCAGGAAGAAGCCGAATTATGGTGGGAAGCTCTCACCGCAAGGAACAGAAATGCTGGTAGGACCTGGGACGAATTCAAAGAATTATTCAAAGAGAAGTATGTCCCAGAGCAAGCCCTAGAGCGCATGCACGACGAATTCGCAAACCTTCAACAGGGGGATCTCTCAGTGCAAGATTATCTGAATAATTAGCCCGCTATGCTCCCGAACTCGTCGCCACCGCGAAGTCCAAGAACAAGAGGTTCATCCTCGAGCTGAAGCGAAAGTACCAGGATAGGGCAATGGCCCACATCAAAGTGGGGTATAATGAATTAGTGGAGATGGCGTGCAACTATGAAGACTTGGATCAAAGGCACCTGGATCAGGATCATGCTAAAAACCAAGCCGGGAATAAATGCAAGCCTGCTGCGAATTAAGGTGAGTCAAGCCAAGCGGCATCCTCGAATCCACAGACCAGTAGGCCGCCAAGAGGAAACTGCTATAACTGCGGCAAGGTGGTGCACTACTCAAATGTTTGCACAGCCCCGAAACGGCAGAAGACCAATTCTCAAGGTTCAAGCCAAGGCTCTCAGAACCCTCGCTTGTGCTTTAACTGCCGCAAGACAGATCATCTTGTCAGAGACTATCCTTTGCTTAAGAAGGCCGCAATAGCTCACGTATATGACAGGTCGAACCCGCCAGCTGCTTCCGATGGAGCAGGTAAACCCGATGTTTTGGGAGGTACCCTTACAATTAAAAATATTCCTGTTTCTGTATTATTTGACACGGGTGCATCACATAGTTTTATTGCTAGTAACACAGTTCACAAATTAAAGTTGAAACAGAGAAATCTCAAAGATTCGGTTAAAGTTCATAATCCGATAGGGGTTTCCATTATTCTCAGTTCATGTTGTAGAGTGCCAATCTCTTATTCTTCCTACAAATTTTCTTTTGATTTGATCACCATGGATTTTCCCGAATTTGACATTATTCTCGAGCTAGATTGGTTAACGAAATACGACACTGAAGTAAAGTGTGCGGAAAGGATAGTAAAAATTCGAACGAAGCTTGGATATTTTACTGTACCATGCCATGGTTCGAATCCAGATAGAAAAGAATTTTGGTCTGCGTTAGAAGTTATCCCCACTTCCTTAGAAAAGATTCCTGTTGTTAGAAACTATGCGGATGTGTTTGAAGAAGTCGAAAACTTACCTCCGCAAAGAGAAATAGAATTCATAATCGATCTAATTCCCAATGCCAGACCAGTGGTTCATCCAATTGGAAGAATGACTCCAAAGGAAAAGGAAGAATTAGGCGATCAAACTCGCCAACTGCTATGGAAGGGTCTGATCAGACCTAGCTTTTCTAGTTGGGGTGCAGCTGTAGTGTTTGTCCCAAAGTCAGACGGTACTCTTCGATTGTGTGTAGATTACCGAGACCTCAACAAACAGACGCTCAAAAACAAATACCCATTACCCCGCATCGATGATCTGCTAGACCAATTAAATGGGGTAAGAGTATTTTCCAGAATGGACCTAACTACAGGTTTCCATCAATTGAGAATTGCAGAAGAGTGTGTTCCTTTGACAACTTTCAGAGGTACATACATATTTTATGAATGGTTAGTAATGCCATTCGGCCTATGCAATGCTCCAGCATACTTCGTCGATCTAATGAATAGAGTGTTCAGGGGAGTTCTGAATAAATTTGTCCTCGTATTCATCGATGATATTTTAATCTACTCCAAATCAAAACCCGAGCATGAAAGACATTAAGAACAAGTATTGGAGATTCTGAGAAAGAACGTCTTCAAAGCCAAATTCTCTAAGTGTGTCTTCTGGCAAGAAGAAGTGAAGTTCCTTGGCTATGTCATGTCAAAGGAAGGGATTTCTGTAGATCCGAGCAAAATGACAGCAATTCAAGACTGGAAACAGCCTACCACACCCAAAGAGGTTAGAAGTTTTATGGGGTTGGCTAGTTATTATCGAAAGTTCGTTAAGGATTTTTCGAAGATATCCGGTCCATTAACGAAGCTTACAAAGAAGCATGAGAAGTTTTAATGGACTTCCGACTGTGAAGAAGCTTTCCAGGAATTGAAATCGAAACTGACAACTGCTCCAGTGTTAACCATTATCGATGGCAATCAGGATTTGACGGTTTGGACAGATGCTTCTATTAGAGGTCTTGGTCCAGTGTTAATGCAAAGAGGCCAAGTAGTCGCTTATGCAAGCCGCCAGCTAAAACCGCATGAGAAGAATTATGGAACTCATGATCTTGAGTTGTTAGCTATCGTTTTTACTTTGAAAATCAGGAGGCATTACTTTCTGGGTGAGAAATTCGAACTATTTACCGACCATCAATCACTAAAGTATTTGTTCACACAAAAAGATCTGAATTTGAGACAGCAGCGTTGGCTAGAATTTCTTTCCGCGTATGATCTGGATATTCTGTATACGCCAGGAAAGGCTAATGTAGTAGCTGATGCACTTAGTAGAAAGAATGAAATCATCGCTAGCATAACTGTTACATCTTCGTTGATTGATAAGATTTCAATCCGTCAAAAAGACGATGAACTTATTCAAAGAATCAGTTAAAGGATCAAGGAAGCTGAAACTACAAGTTTCCGTATTGACGATAAGGGGGTTCTCAGATTAAATGACAGGATTTGCATCCCGAATATTCCAGAGCTTCGAAGAGAAGTCATGGACGAGTTCCATAAGTCCAAACTTAGTATCCATCCCGGTGTGAGCAAAATGTATAATGATATTAAGCGCAACTTCTGGTGGAGGGCAATGAAGAGGGATATTTCTTTGTATGTTAGCAGATGCCCTACTTGTCAATTAGTCAAGAGCGACCAACAAAAGCTAGCAGGATTGTTGCAACCGTTGGAAGTCCCAGGTTGGAAATGGGAACAGATTTCCATGGATTTCATAGATGGTTTGCCCCGAACCAAGAAAGCTAATGACAGTATTTGGGTAATCGTAGATCGCTTCACGAAGACTGTCCATTTCATACCTGTCAGATCCAATAGAACCGCTCAAAGTCTAGCATAGATATATTTTAAAGAAATTGTTAAGCTACATGGAATTCCCATCAGCATAGTCAGTGATAGAGACCCAATTTTTGCTAGCAAATTCTGGGAGGCATTCTAGACAGAATTGGGAACCAAACTGAATATGAGCACCGCTTATCACCCTCAGACGGATGGCCAAACTGAGCGGGTGAATAGAATTCTAGAAGATTTACTGCGGGCTTGTATTATTGATTTTGGCGGGTCATGGGAAGATCACTTGCATTTGGCAGAATTTTCATATAACAATAGCTATCAAGCAAGTTTGGGAATGTCGCCATTTGAAGCATTATACGGTAAACCGTGCAGATCTCCAGCATGTTAGGTAGAACCTGGCAACAGACTTGTGTTAGGGTCCGATATGATTTGAGAAGCATCGGATAAAGTCGATTTCATCAAGAAGAGATTGAAAACCGCACAAAGCCGACAGAAAAGTTATGCATATTCCAGAAGAAGAGATTTGACATTTGCTGTAGGTGATCATGTGTATTTGAAAGTTTCTCCGATGAGGGGAGTAATCAGATTTGGTAAAACTGGGAAGTTGGCACCGAGATTTATTGGTCCCTTTCCTATACTAGAACGAATTGGAACTCTTGCTTATAGGGTCCAATTACCTGATTGGTTACCTGGAGTGCATGATGTATTTCACGTATCTCAACTTAGAAGACATGTGCATGATCCGGATCTTGTTGTAGAAGAAGCAGCGTAATAGGACTTGGAAATAACTCCAGAGTTAGCAGTCAGAAGAGAACCATTAAAGATTGTTGGCAAAGAAACTAAGGAGCTAAGGAGCAAAAAGGTTCATTTAGTTGAAGTGCAGTGGAGTAGTGATCCTAGAGACTGTACTTGGGAGACTGAGGAAAGCATTAAGCAAGCTTACCCCAAATGCAGAGTGGAAATCTCTGACTAACTCCGGTGCAAGGTACCTTTACAATACTTTGCATTTACATTTTGTTCCCTACTTTACTGTTGTTTCCTTTTCGGGGACGAAAAGTTTTAAGTGGGGGAGATTGTAACAACCTGGAAAATACGAGCCAATTTAAAAATTTTAAATTGGTTATTTCTATGCAATTTGAACTATTGAAATAGAGGATTTCAATAAAATAATGAATTAGAAATAGTGAGGCAGTTTGAAATTTTGAATTCAAATTTTGACTGACTGCACCGGGTGGAAAATATAACGGATTTTAGTGAAACCAAAAATATTTAAATCTGTTTATGAATATCTTTTTAACGAATCTGAAAAATCGAAGTTTCATAGCGGGAACAAAAAGTTATGGCCAAATGAATTTTCAGAAAGGTCGCTATATTGAATATATAGCCCTTGAAAATAGACACCTCAGAATTCGACGAAACCAATTTTGTTGGGTCTGGGATGTCAAACTATTGCTAGGTTTCAAATTTCATAATTTTTGAAGCTAATATGTGAGCGTGGCAAAAGAAAATGTGTTTGGTCAATTTCTGTTAAATTGGATCGACAAGAAAATGGCCATTTTTCAAACGATCTCAGAATTCGACGAAACTAGTTTTGTTGGGACCGTAGCGTCAAAACATAGATAGATTTATTTTTCTGAAATTTTCTGAATCAGTTTATGGCCCTGGCAAATTGAAATGTACGTTCAAATTGAATATAAAATGTTTTATACTTTAATTTGAAAAATAACTGACTGTAGCAGTCGAATTGGCCAACGAAAAATATCCCATTGTGTCCGGGATGGGGGTATTTAGCTAGGGGCGACAGTCGTTGGGTTTGAATTGGTGTCCGTGTGGAGGAACAGTACTTTAAAATTTAATAAAACCCACGGGCCAATCAAAATTCTCCTTTCATTAAAATTAATAAAAAATCACAGAAAACCCCGCCCCCCCCCCCCCCTTCGACATCGATGACGGATACGCTCCCCCCTTCCCTGGCGATTTCCGACCGCCTCAGCCATTATCAGCGCCCCCTCCAGTTGAATTTTCCATTCATCTCTCCCTCCTCTATAAATCCATACCCGTTTCACCACCAACCATCGCGCTACCACTGAGAACCACATCTCCAAAGTTCGACGCTTCAAACCGCCGCCCCGCCTTGGTCCGACGACCGGACTGGCCGCGACCACCACCCCTGGACGCGCCTCACTCCCCTCGTCGACGTCCAACTCCCTGATCGTCATATAGGTCAGCGGATTTCGCGATAAATCCATACCTAGTTTTGAACAATCATGAAAGGTGAGACCTTTATTATATTTGAACTTTGAAAAATCATATCTTTATGGTGTGTTAACGAAATTTGATGAAACAGGAAACATCATAACCGCAAGGAGGCTCTCTACCGCATAGAAGAGACTGCGGATTTTTCTGAGCCATCTACGATTTTTAGCACTTCGAAAACCAAGGTGAGAAATCTAAATCTAAATGAAATTGAATGGAAAATGTCATGTATAAATTATATAAGCGAAATATAAATTATATACGTGTTGTATACCACATATACATGCATAGTATAAGTTGTTTGAGCGAAGTATGAATTATACATGCATTGTTTAAATGATATGTATGTTTGAATGGAAAATAATATATATATATATATACTCCCCTCATCCACAAACCATGGACGATATTTATAGTTTGTGAATTGGTGTGAAAAATTGGGTGAATAATGCGAATGGTTGATAGAATTGTTTGTGGTTGATATTGTTTGGTTGTGGTTGAAAAATACCCATTGGTGATTGAAACAAATTTGAAATAATTATGGAAATGAAAATAAAACATGCCGCCTGCGTGCGAACTAGATGCATGAAATCCCCATTGTCAAAAACCGCGAGGTTTTAAGGTAGAGCGAGGAGCCGTACTCGGGACGGTGCTGGTTTTAACTACCCTGCCGTTATGCTACCAAAATTTTGAATAATATTCATGTGTTAGAATTATTTTCATATGTTGAAATTATTTTCATGCGTTGAAACTAAAGTCATGTGTTGAAACTATATCCATGAGTGGAAATGCTCATGTGTTGAGAAGTGATGTGTGAAAGCTAAATTCATGTGTGAATGAATAAGGTGTTTAAACAATAAAAATCACATTTTTATAATATATATGAAGTATGTAAAATATTCACCTTCTATACAAATAGTTTCAACAATAAAAATTTCATCTTTCTTATATGAACAAACTATATAAAATATCCATGTGTGGAAATGCTCATGTGTAGAGAAGAGCGTGTGTTGAAAAGTTTCATGTGTTGAATAAGAAGATCGAATAATAAAAATTACATTTTTATTGAAATTATGAGGTGTTAAAGGCATTCATGTGTTGAATAAATATTTTAGATGATGAAAATACTATTTTTATCATATTTGTTATTTGCTAAAAATATGCTAGTGTGGAAATAAATATTTGTGAAGTGAATATTATTTTTAACATGTGTGGGAACTAAATAAAATAGTCATGTGTTGAAATGTATTTTAGTTCGCCAAAAATATCATTTTTATTGAAATGTGAAGTGTTAAAAATAACCACTTGTTCAAATAAATATGCATGAGTTGAAATATTCATTAATTAACTAATGATATGATTTTTGCCTATGTATGCAACATTAGAATGAATTGCGACTTTAAACCAAATTGAATCAAATTTGAAGTTGAATGGAAAATGATAAGTGTTAAGAATTGCATATATGTGCATGCATATTTATTGAACAGGTTATAGCAAAGTGGCTAGAGAAAAGGAATAAAATTTTGTGCCCGACAAATAGGTACACGTTTACTGTTTCGTTTGGGTGATGAATTTATGAGCCTATTGGCTAGCCGCTTGGCTTTTTCTTTTTGAGATGAGACGCCCGTGTTGCTATTTGGGAATTTTCCCAGCCCCTCCCGTACAAAGGAGGTTATGGCGAAATTTTCCAAAATTTTTAGGCGTTAGTGAAATATTTGAAGTGAAAACGATATTGAAATCGTCGAATGAATTATATTTATATTTATATATATAAAAATATAAATAAAATTAAAACGAATCGTGGCCGTGCAGTTCGTATTTTGAAACTGTGATTTCAAACGATTAGAGCGGGAGATCCAACCATCGGATTTTCCCGAAACTGCAACCGTTGGGTTCGCCTTGGAAATATCTTTCCAACGGTACCAACTTTGTAAAGATCCGACAGTTGGATTGTCCGGAATGTTTAATTCAAATCTGAGGAAAAACAGCGCCAGAATCGATTATATTTATATATAAATATAAATATAATTAAAATAAATCGAATAACGATGCTACAGTTCGTAATTTGAAACCGTGATTTCAAACGACTAGTGTGGGAGATCCGACCGTCAGATTTTCCCAAAACTGAAACCGTTGGATTCGTTTTGAGATGATCTTTCTAATGGTATAAAATTTGTTAAGATCCAACGGTTAGATTTTCAGATATGTGTAAAACAAATTTAGTGAAAAACAGCGCCAGTGCCTCGGCACGACCTGAAATGTCGTTTAATTAAATATAGCCGTTTTTAAATAAATAAAAATGGCGATATATCATTATAAAATATTATTGACGATATAGAATGGAAATAAACCGATTTTGCTTGGTTTGCTTGATATGTGATGGTTGAATGTATTTAACATGAATACTATACTAAAGAACTGAAATGTGAATGTTGAGTGATTGAACCATGTGAAAAATTGATTTGAAAATCTAAATATACGTGGATTATTTAAAAAGGCCGAGTTTATTCTCATTTCAAATAATCGATCGACGGTGAGAAGTCGAAGAGTTGAAGACGGTTGAAGACCGATGATCTTCACATTGGATGGATAGGCGCTACTGATGCTCATGATTGGAGTAGCTACCTTGAAGGAGCTGAAGTAGTAGCCGTCCGGACGTATTGTTGATTGTGCGGATAAGCGAGGAATTTGGTGCCTCTGGTTTCGTTCAGACCCATAACGAACTTGTAAATGGACTGTGTGTCTGACATTGGATTTTGTTCTGTGCTGATTGATCTTTATTTAATATATATCTGTTTGGCGGCGGAGAATTTATTCTCTTGCTTAACGCCCTTCTCCGAGACGTACGAGCTCAGAGGTTATATATATATATATATATATATATATATATATATATAGAAATCAGTCGCATGGAGTGGATTGCCTGTGTGGCACGCCTAAGTGGCATATGATCAAGGCTTCTGTTGCAAAGCAAATTCTTGTGGTTGATGATCAAAGCATGGTCTGTGTGATGTAGCTTTGTGTATAGCGTGGATTCGCGAGCCTCAAACCTTGGTATGAGTCAAAAACGGGATAGTGACTGCAGGGAGAGCACGACGTTTCTTTCTAGCTAGGGTGGTGTCAGTGACCTACCAGCCTTGACATTATATATACTTTTCACCTGTGTGGTTGTTGGAATGCGAGGCGCCTCGATTATAGGTCTGTAAGGACCGGGAAACGTGTGTTCAGGAATTTCCAATCCTCAAAAGTAAGAGAGGACCGGCCTTGAAGATCCAAGGATTGTTGTGTGCGGTCCTGGGACATTTGCTAGAGTGTCTCGAACGGAGAGGAGCTTGCCCCTTGCCTCGACTCATGATGGAATCCAATTTCCAATAAGAAATATGCGGATGTGATTGTATTACTAGTATGGTGACATAGTAGATAGTAGCTATGCCGCCTAGGATTGATATTTATGATTAAATTCGCTTTTGAAATTTATATGCACTAGTAATAATATCAAACACTTTTGTTTTATACGTATGAAGCATTTTTGGCCATTATAAGGTAAAACTCTATCCTCCGGCTTGCGTTGCATTGTGTGATGGGACCTGAGTTTTATAATGGCTTCATTTTAATAAAAAGCATTGCGATGATTTAACCATTTACTTTATTTCATGCACTAGCACTCATTGGAGTAAACCCGTTCCGCGAAAGCGGCGTGGTCCTTTGATTTGCCTTATTATTGTTGTTTAGTAAGTTAAGTAGATTTCTCATACCAGTCCCATGACTGACTCGTAGTTTGTTTCACCTTGCAAACTCGGGAGCCCTTATTTTCACATGGGCAGCCTAGTTACATGTAGCTGACATATTTTGGGCATGGCACCGCAGTAGAGGTGCACTTTTGGCTTATGGCGAGGCTTGACTACATTGTGATGATTGTGACTTTTCCGCCATTATTGTATATGTATTATGATTTCGCCACAGGCGATGTAGACTGATGTTTAGTTTATGCATTCTTTATGTATTATGATTCCGCCATTGGCGATGTTGACTGATTATGTATTATTATGCACTAAATAGTATCCTGCATTGTGCTCTCTGATGTGGTGATATATATATATATATATGATTCCGCTGTCATATTGTGTAAATTATTTTATTTCTTGTTTATGCTATTATCTGTACGCTGCTAATGATGATTAATGTGTTATATTCCAATGATTATCCTTAACACCGTAGCATGGGGTTTTGGGATCGTCACAGTGCCCTTCTGGGGGTTGCCACTTTAGGAAGTGATACATCCAACTGTGGGGCTGGCACAGGGTATTTATGGGATAGGGGGTCGATCGATTGGGGGTAGTAATTAGGGTACATCTAGTCCTGCCTATGTGGGTGCGTGTAGTTTCTGGTTGGGGTAACACCCATTAATTCTGTTTAGGTACCTGTTATTACTGTTTGGGGTAAAACCCATTACTAGAAGTACACCTAAGTCTACCATTATGTTTTTGTTGGGATCATATCTGTTATACTTGTACTGGTGCAGAGAAAAGTATTTGAGAAGTGTAATCTTTTCAGTTCATTCTGCTTATCTTGTTCATACCTGCTATATGATATTGTTATCTCTCATCTAGTTTATATTCTGTCATGAAGATTTTACTTATTTGTATGCTAAAAGTAACTGGACTCACCAGACTTTATGTCTAACCCGTTTTGTTTCCTTTCTCTCTCTTCCTTTCCCCACAGGTTCTCAGGGTGGGAATGCTCAGGCTCGACTAGGACTCTCTCTTTTGTTTTTGCTTGGATTTGGATTTGCTTAGATGAACCGCTTTGACTATCTATCTACTTGTTTATGGCTACTTTTGGGGACTATGGCTTTTCACTTCTGTATTCTGATGGTTTTTAACGCAAGACAGATGTTTTTATTTGATGTATCTTATTCCAGAGTTTTAGTCTAATGTTGTAACTGGATTTGAGACCACGTTGTTTTCTGTTGGAAAATAAAGTTTTAAATTTCCGCTGCTATTTTATATATCTTTTTTGTGATATTCTGGTTCCATTTACCCATAGTGCTTCACGAAACTTAATGCATTCTAATAAAGAGTGACATTAACGGACGGGGGGTGTCACATGAAATATCCCTTTTCCTTTTATTTTCAGCATGTCTAGGGAACCGAATATTCTCGAGGACGTTCAGATACCAGCTTGGTTCCATAGATATCTCCAGGTTACGGCACCTGTCGGAGGCTAAGCAAATGCCCCTCCACCAGGTGCAGCCGATGTTCCTACTCCTCCGCGAGCGCATAATTTCTCTAAGATATGCAAGGATTTATTTGCTATGGGAGGGAAGCCGTTCCGCGGAACTGAGTGCTTTATGGAAGCACGAAATTGGCTAAAAGAGAGGCAAGATTTGTTTTGGATTTTTGAGGTTGACGACCGTAGGAAGATTCAGTTGGCCGCTTGGCAACTGAAGGATGAGGCTTCATTCTGGTGGAAAGTGACGCAAGCAGGGCATCCGGTTGAGACTTGGGACAATTTCCGATAGAGATTCGAGATGAAGTTTCTTTCTCAGGTAGAAGAGAGTAAGCAAATGGAAAGGTTTCTGGCACTTAAGCAAGGAAGCATGTCCGTTTAATAATATGTCAATAAGTTTAATCAATTAGCAAGGTTTGGGCTAGAATTGGTGAATACCCCGCACAAGAAAGCTTTGAGGTTCGCGAGAGGATTGAATGATCCTCTCCAAGGATTGGCATTTCTCATATTCTGATGGGGGCTACTTTTGAGAGGTTGGTTGATATGGCATTGATGAACGAAGATGGTAAGGATGAGAAAAAGGAGGCTAAGACTGAAGAGACATAAAACAAGAAAGTGTGGCCCAAGAAAGAACAACAACAACAAAAGAAAGACAGAAAGAACGACAAAGCTCAAGGCAAGAAGAAATGTCATGGTTGTGGGAACGTGGGTCATTTGGTCAAAGATTGCCGAAAAAGGAAGAATGCTTGTTTCCACTATGGTGAGGTCGGACACTATTCTAGGGAGTTCCCGAAGAAGCAATGACAGGGCCAAAGCATAGGATCTTCTGGAGGACAAGTGGATTCTCTCGAGGCCAGTGTACCGGATAGAGGTAGGAAAGTTTCTGTTGAAAGTTTGATTTCTCTTTTGTTAGGACTCTTTTTGATTCTGGAGCTTTGCATTCTTTTATATCTGATTCTGTGGTTGAGTCTCTACACCTTAGTACTAGTATGGTTTTGATTCCATTGTTGTCACGAACCCCATTAGGGGTACGACTCATCTCTCTATGATTTGTCGAGGTTTGAGGATATCTGTGTTGGGCATCGAGTTTGACTGCAATGCATATGTGATTCGTTTTATAGGCTATGGTTTGATTCTAGGGATGGATTGGCTAACCATGAATGGTTCTATCCTAGACTATAAGAGAAGGGTCGTTAGACTTTTGACTTACCGAGGAAGGACTCTCGAGATTTCTTATGGCCTGAGGGGGTCTGACATGCTTAGTTTCCTAGAACACTTGATGCTTCTATCGATGATTTGCGATCGGTACCAGTAGTCTGCAAGTATTCAAATGTTTTTTAGGAGGTTAGTGGGATTACCTACGAGGCGTGAAATTGATTTCAGAATATACTTGGTGGATAATGCAAAGCCTATCACGTTGCATGTGTGCCACATGGCTCCTAGGGAAAGGAGGGAGCTCAGCAAGCAAGTAGGGGAGTTACATGAGAAGGGGTTTATTAGGTGACGCATATCGGAATGAGGTGCTCTAGTTGTCTTTGCAACTAAGGCGGATGGCTCGCTTCGCTTATGTGTGGATTATAGGGAGTTGAATAAGCTCACTAAGAAGAATAGACACCGACTTCCGAGGGTTGATGATCTGTTTGACCAGCTTGTTGGTGCATTTGTTTTCTCTCAGCTAGACTTGGCCACGGGGTTTCATCAGCTGAGGGTGGCCTAGGACAGTATAGACAAGACCGCTTTCATAACTCCAAAAGGTATCTTCGAGTGGCTAGTCATTCCTTTTGGGTTAACGAATGTACTCGCGTATTTTGTGGATTTGATGAGTAGGGTGTTCCTGGAGTTTCTTAATAAGTTCATTGTGGTCTTTGTGGATGACATTCTGATTTTCTCGAAGAGCGAGGAAGAACACGTCCTACATTTAGGGGAGGTTTTGAAGACTCTCCGAATGCACCAGCTTAAGAAGAAATTCTCCTAATGTCATTTTTGGAGAATGGAAGTGAGATTTGTAGGACATGTGGTATCCAAGATGGGATAGCAGTGAAACCTGCGAAAGTAGTTGCAGTTCAGGATTGGAAGGTTCCAAATAATGCAACAGAGGTGAGGATTTTTCTTGGTTTATCGTGCTATTATAGGAAGTTTATTAAGGACTTCACGAAAATATCAACCCCACTCACCAGACTGACGAAGAAGAAACTGACGTTTTCTTTGGATATTGACTGTGAGGATGCTTTTCAGCGATTGAAGAGGGCTCTGACAACAGCCCCAGTTTTGACTTTGCATGATGGGAACAAATTGTTCATAGTGTACACTGATGCATGTGGTACAGAGCTTGGTGTCGTCCTGATGCAAGAAGGAAGGGAAGTATGTTACGGTGGTAGACAATTAAGAGTTCACAAGAAGAACTACCTTACCCATGATTTAGAGTTGGCTGCTATAGTATTCACGCTTAAGACTTGGTGGCATTATCTGCTTGGAGAAAGGTTCGAGTTATACACGGACCATAAGTCGCTCAAGTATCTATTATTGCAAAGGGATCTCAATTTGAGACAACAGAGATGGATGGAGTTCCTAGCATCCTATGATTTGAGATTGCTTTATACCCCTGGCAAGGGTAATGTGGTGGCGGACGCATTGAGTAGGCAGAGGATGACTTTGAGTCCTCTATTCGTAGAGAGGCAGAACTTGGAGTACATATCGACCTTCGACTTTAGGCCATCTACGGTTCTTATACCTGGTTTGTTGGCATCCTTAGAGGTGCGACCAAATTTTATGGATCATATTGGATCTTCGCAGCGAGAGGACCCACAGATAACAGACATCTTGGATAGGATCAGTGGAGGGGAGAATTACAGTCACCTTATTAGATATTCCACGGATGATAGAGGGTGGTTGCGACCTGATAGAAGGCTTTGTGTTCCCCGAGTTGGGAGTCTATTGAAGATAGCCCTTGAGGGAGCCCATCATTCTAGGATGACTATCCATCCGGGCGGTGATAAGATGTATAGAGATAAGAAGAGGGTTTTCTTTAGGGCTAGGATGAAGAAAGATGCAGCGGAGTTTGTCTCTTGATGTTTAGTTTTCCAGCAAGTCAAAGCTAAGCAAAAGAAGCCCAACGGTTTACTTCATCCTTTGGAGGTCCCATAGTGGAAGTGGGAGAGCGTCTTTATAGATTTCATAGATGGTTTGCCTAGATCGAGGAAGGACAACACCGGTATCTGGGTTATAGTAGACAAGCTTACCAAGAGTGCTCATTTCATTCCTGTTAAGATAAGAGAACAGCAACATGGTTGGCATCAGTCTATCTTCGTAAGATAGTCCATCTACATGGAGTACCTTCTAGCATAGTGAGTGATCGTGACCCCATCTTCACTAGTGAGTTCTGGAAGAGTCTACAAGAGGAATTAGGTACACAGTTATGTTTCAACACTGTATATCACCCTCAGACCGATTGGCAGACTAAGAGGGTGAATAGAGTTCTGGAGGATCTTTTAAGGTTGTGTATCCTAGAATTCGGAGGGACTTGGGAGGAGCATCTTCCATTGGTTGAGTTCACTTACAACAATAGTTATTGGGCTAATATTGGCATGGCACCCTTTGAAGCATTATACGGATGACCTTGTAGATCACCTACTTGTTGGTGGGAGTCTACAGATAGGCTTCTACTTGGACCTAGAAATAATTAGAGAAACCTTAGAAAAGATTGATCTTATCCGCAGAGGCATGAAGATAACTCAGGACAGGCAGAAGTCATGTGCATATAAAAGAAGGACCGACATTGAGTTTGAGGTCGGAGACATGGTTTTCATCAAAGTATCACATCTGAGGAATGTGGTTCGCTTTTGATCTGTAGGGAAACCGTCGCCAAGGTTTGTAGGGCCATTTCCCATAGTGGAAAGGATAGGTCAAATGGCCTATAGGGTGAAGCTACCAAAGAGATTGGTGGGTGTCCATGATGTTTTCCATGTCTCTCGTTTGCTGAAATGTCTGCACGATACCGCAGAAGTAGTTGAGCCGAGCATGCTTGAGGAAGTAGAGGTAGAACGGTAGGCAACAGTTAGACGAGTTCCTACCCATATTCTTAGATCAGAGGTTAAGAAGCTTCGCAACCAAGAGGTCAAGTTGATGAAAGTTCAATGGGGAGACGACCACGAAGATGCAACTTAGGAGACTGAAGGCAAGATTCGCACTTCGTACCCTTTTCTTTTCAAGGGTATGTTCTTAACGTCTTTTTGCAAGCATTTATTCGTACTTTCTTCTGTAATTTGAGTATATCCTACCGATCGAAACTTCGACCTTTAGGTAGAAACCCAATGGATGTAAACATGTGTTTGAAACATATTATGCTTGATGGATGCAAGTTTTTACTAGTGGTTGCTCGTGGATGCATATACACACACAACATTAGATCGGCTCAATCACTTACATATTGCATAATGATGTGTGTGCATTTTAAATTTTATGGATTGAAATTGGTGCATCATCATATGGATGTATAGTTGTGCACATATATAGAGTTTACACGATATACTAGGACTATTTGCATATATGTTGGATTCGTGGCACCAACTTATACATTGCATTAAGGAGGTCGACTGAATCGGTAGACTGCCTGATTTTTCGCATTTAGTATAGGGACATATACACACACCTTTGCGTATGTTCGTACAAGCATTATAATTCTTTTAAGGACAATGGATGCCTGTGATTGATGGATGAGTAGATGGTTGGTGGATGTTAGGATATACATTCTTCATAACTTGGAGATTTCGGGGAACAAAATCCTTTAAGTAAGGGGGAATGCAACACCCCGTTATTTTAAAGAACACTATAACGATAAAGTAAAGAATAATTAATTAAATAGTGGGAATTAAGTAAAAAGAACTGCACCATTGCATTCGTCTCGGAATTCTACTTAAGATAAACTCCATGTTTGTGTAAAACAGACATCCTATGAGAAAGTTATTAAGCTTAGAAGTTTGTATATATATAAGAGAATTATATATATATATACACAAACCAGGTCAGAATATTCAAAAAAATTCAAAACAGCGAATCGGGGAAAATAGGAGGGAATCGACCCTTTGGGGGTCGACCCTAGACCCGGTTGGGTCGACCCAACATAGATCAGGGCTAATTCTTTTGGTTGAACGTGGACTTGTTTTGTGGCTTGGTTCGTTGGCAGTAGGCTATAAATAGGACCTCATTTCTATTGTTTTTACACATAAAAAACAATGGAGACAACAGGATGCTGCCCCAGCTTGGATTGAACTAGCCTATTTTCTTCTACAATAACTTATACGCATTTAAGAATTTCTTCTACAGCTTCGGCCTATTGTTCTCTATTCTTTAGATCCAATCTTAGTGAGTGCATGTTATTTTTAGATATAAACATTTAACAAGTAATCCTGACATGATTATATATCTGGATCTAAACCTATGCCTGTTTAGAATCTGATTCATACCTAAAACAGATCTGCCATTACATGTATTCCTCTATACACCTGATTTACTGTTTAGTTAGTATGTGCCTATTTCTGATATGCCTATTTCTGTTATCGTATGCCTATTCTGTTATTATGCCTATTTCTATTCTCTTCTCTCCCTCTTTCACTTTTTTATTTTTATAAAGCGCAGGCTACCTTCGAGCCTAGGCCTATCGCTGAAATATGCAAACAAACGAAACTGGGAATGGTTGGGAAAGATAAATTGGGGCATATCTTGCATTATGAATCATAACTGGGATTTGGGGGCATAACTTATACTATGATGTATGACTAAAATTTGGGGCATATCTTGTACGAAAAATTATGACTTAAGTGTTGGGGCATGTAAATCTGTAGGCTTCATTTATAGATTAAGTGAAACATGTAATGAAACTATAAACAACATGTGAAACTTATTTAGATCTGTGGGGGTTATATGAACCTATTAACTTGTAATACTTATCCTGTTTAGATCTGTAGGGGGTTATATGTACCTATTAAATTGTGGGGGTTATGTAAACCTGTTTAACCTGCAGTGGTTAAGTAAATATATTAAATCTTCGGGGGTAATACTTGTTGGCTCGCTCTCGAGGATTTTAATCACACCCCGGTGGCTAACAATGGTACCTCAGTCAACAGAAAAGACTTAACTACAAAGCAAGCAACTCAAGCACACAAATTTCATTTATCAGAGCACGATAAACCTTTGATACCAAATCAAGCAGTCCTCAAAAATATTTACACATCAATTTCTTATAATCAGAGCAGTATGATTCCTAAACAAACATTTTTCAAAAAACAGTATCAGAGCAGCACAGAGAAATCAGTATCACAACAGACTTGTCAGACGATGTTTCTGAAGGTCACAAAAAACAATATATTCCATGATCCATGATTATAAAAATTTAGTTTATTTTAAATCATTTGAAGAAATGTGAATATATCAGGATTTAATGAATCAATCACACAATATTATATTTCAGATTCAAGATATGTGCGTGATTCAATAAATTTCAAATGATTTTAAACAAACATATATTAAAATCAAATAACCATGAAATAATAGAGAATTTTAAGACCATATTTTCAAAGAAATTTTCACAAGTATTTTTGACAAACCCAAAAAAAATCAAATCATTTACATCAGGTTTGATAGATATTCATGATCCAAAATAATTTGTTTGGAATCACTTGAATCAATGTTAAGTTTTGAAATATAATGAATCAATCACATAAGGTAGATAATTTCAAATTTAGGAGGTGTGTGATTATTCAAAATATTAATAATTTCATATGATTTCAAACAAACAAATTCTAACCATGATGATCATGAATAACAATGATTTTCAAGATGTATCACTGAGATTCTAGACAATTTAAAATTTTCAAGCCAATCTGAAAAATGATGAAAATATCACAACTGATAAATAATAGAGTGCTGTAATGAGTGTAATATTTCAAGCTTTTCTAAAATGAATTAGAAGAATCTCAAAACAGCAAAGATGTGTGAATTTCCATTAAACTTTCAGACCTTTAAAAATTTAGAATTCAAATTAACAGTGTTCAAGATATGACAAGAATACATCAACACTGTTATGAATTCAGAAATAATAAAAAAATCTCAAAACAATTGCAGATATTTACAAGATTAAATTCAGGATATGGAAATGATTAACACACGATGATTTTATACAAAATAAAGCATATTTCCAGAAAGATCATGAATTCTGCAACTGGAAGTTTAAGAAGTACAGACAAAGAAGAATATGGATGTGTTAAATCAAAAACAAAAAAACAGAAGGAGATAGAGGAAGGAATAAAAACAGACAATAAAAACAAACAAAGAGAATATACAAAGGTGAGTTTAGAGATCATACCAGAATCCAATGTAAAGCAGGATCTCTAACTCAACAGATCTTGGCCTAAGGAACTGTAAATGACACAGAATTATAGACAGTCTAGATTTCAAATTTCTTTTCAGCGCAGCAGTTCCTCAGCCACCTTCGGTACCTAACAGTTTTAGAATCGAGTGGTCTAACAAAGTTTGTAAAACCACTCACAGTTGTATTCATTTGTTTTGGTACCCAAACTAGTTTATATAACAAACCATTCGAATCTACCTTTGTACCTTTCGGGACCCAAACCTGTTTAAATTTAGTCGAAGCCGTTTTATTTTTATTTGGGATCCAAAATTGTTTAAATGATTTGTTATTAATCAAATTCACATCACGTTTTTGGTTAGAGTTCAAATTTTTAAAACAAACATTTCCAAAGTGATTTGAAGGATTTTTAAAAACAATTGAATTCCGTTTTTCAAACTCATTTGTTTTTCCAAGAACATCATTTCTCCCGAAGCCAAGACCAGATTTATTTCCAATAGAAACTTGGTTTTGTAACAACATATTCAACGATTTTTCCCCATTAGAAAATTTATCCAAAGTTGATTCTAATCGTTGAATTTTGAATTTTAGATCGCTATTTTCTTTTAATAGATTTGAGGAATTATTTGTAGCGATCTTCTGTTCAGCATTGAACTGTTTCAAAACCAAATTCTCATTTTCAAGCAATTTAATTTTGGCTTGGGATTCAGAAATTCCAAGTTCAAATCGTTTTTGTTTTTCAGACTCAAATTTCTTGGATTTTTCAATCTCATTTTCAAGTTCTTCTAAAATCAGATTTGATTTCAACAAGTTCTCCTTTTCAGCAATTTCAAATTTGGAATTTATATCTATTTTAAAATTTTCAAATTCTTTTTGCAGAAGATTATTCATATTTGATAACTCATTCTTGTTCTCATTTTTGATCAGAATTTCATTTTCAAATTTTTGAATATTTTTATTGAAATGAACAAGATTGGTTTTCAATTTCAAACAATTTTTGCAAACTGAATTTGAAGAATTTTTAGCATATTCTAGTTGTGATTCCAAATTATCAATTTTGCTGGTCAACTCAAAATTCTTAGATTTCAGAGACTTATTTTTCAGTTGGAGTTTATCAATAGATTTCGTTAAATCAAGACACATGTAAACCAAATCTTCATATGAGAGATTTTCTATTTCAGCATTTGTTGATTCTCCATCATCTGATTCATCTGAAGTTTCATCTACATGACTTGTTAAACATAGATCTGAATCAGAGTTGACATTCTGGGGCTTTGAGCTGTTGTCAGATTTTCCATACAACTTGTTGAGAGTTCTCCAAACTTCCTGTGCAGATAAACAATGACAGATAAGATTAAACTGTTCAGTGCTAAGATAGTCAAATATAATTTTCATAGCACGAGTATTGAAATTAATATCTATACTATCAAACCCATTGATAATAACATCCCAACATTTAATATTAACAGATTTTAAATAAAATTCCATTTTGGATTTCCAGTTTAAAAAATCTGTTCCAGTGAAAATAGTTGGAGATGAACTGGACTGACTCTCTATCGGTTGACAACCAGGAATCACCATTACTCTAGAGTTAAACAAAAGATACCTGCTCTGATACCACTTGTTGGATCTAGATTTAACCCTAGAGGGGGGGTGAATAGGGTTTATCACAATTTTTAACTGAAATGAAAAACTGACAGGATATTAAAATAATAAACAGATCACAGAATAAAGCAGAAACTGAAAAACAGAAAATAAATCACACACAGATATACCCAGCTTCGGCAAAACCCTGCCTACTGCTGCATTTCTAAGGTTTCTACTAGGTGATAGAACAGTTCCCGCATACAAGATCGTGTACACTCGCAAATCCTGCTCCTATTCTAGCCCTATGCTCAAAACCATAGACTGATTCAAACCCCTGAATCAGATTTCCCAAATTACAAACCCCTGTAACTTGCAACCCTAGAATTTACAAACTCTAGTGGACTGTCAGTCAACACCCTGACTGGAACTCTAGAATTTTACAGACTTCTAGACAAAAACTGTTCAGAATTGTTTACAGAAGAAAATTAAAAACAAAACAAAATTAAATAAACAAAGAAAACCCTAGGAGTTTAAATATGAGGGGTCATCCCCTTTTAAAAAAAAACTATGTGATTAGGCCGGCCCTTTTGTAATTCCTTTTGCCCGATTGATCCTCTTTCTCTGAAAATGGCGGCTGGCTCTCTAGGGTTTTTGAAATCCACCCAAATCCGAATCGATTGCTTGATGAAAAGACTAATCTCTGAAGATCGAATTCATTGCTATGTGATTCCTCGATTGCGGCTTTATCTGATTTGGGATTTTTCCCTGGCGATCGAAACTCTTGGAAAATTGTGAGTACCTTCTGATTTAAAATTGATTTCACTGAATTTTGGCTTTATCTGATTGTCACTGTACTGTTTTATATTCACATCAAACAAGAATATAATATTTATATTTAAGTGAAATACTACTGTACAGACATTCAAATATTAACACAGTATTTTATTTAAATATAATATTTTATTTCAATATTCAAACAGTGCAAATTTTTTATAACTCCACTATTTTTACATCTCTGCATTACATATCAAATACAATTTCATATACAGCTCCTTTACTACAGAATCACTACAACACTTCACTCTGTTATACAGTTTTATATACATACACATTGACTGACATATACACACACTGGCTCAATAATGTCTTCATCCTTTGTCTCTCTTCTATCTTTGTTCTTCAGTCTTCTGTCCAGTTCAGTCAGTCCAGTCTTCTTACCTGTCACGTAAAATAGAAACACACACAGTATCCAAGACAGAAATAATTTCAAATTTCTAGGTAGATATATTTTATTTTGAAAATTTATTTGCCTCAGTATTCGGTGTGTTTCTCATCATTTTTCTGACTCGATCTGATTTGTATCAGCCTCAACATACTACACTGGTTTGCTGATCAGAACCAGCGTCAAACTAGCTAATCCTGTCCAGCCTCAACACAGTGTAGTAGTCTGCTAATTTTTTTTTGTGTCATATTTATAAGAAAATCCAAAAGAGAAATCAAAGTGGACATTTTCAGAAAAATACAAGTCAAAACTGCAAACTCATGAGTCGAGCAAGAAGGCACAAAATATATGGTCGAGAAAATGATCAACACAATGGACTACATAGGTCATAAGGCTCAGTTCAAGAAGTCAGTCAAGCATGCATGGTGAAAATAGCAAAAACATACCAAGACAACACAGCAGAATTACTTGAATGGCAGGTGTGCAAATGGAAATACACAAGCATGGCAACGCATACAGTTCCAGATTGGTTCAGCATAACTTAAGTGATCAAGAACATGTACAAATGGACTATGTGCATGGAACATCATTTTTGACCAAAACAGTAAAATAAAAATGCTCAGCAACTTTGTTTTCCAAAGGAGGCATATGCAACAGCAAAAGAAATGATACAAGTTTGGTCAAATACAAGGTCGAGTGTGACATCAAATATGAACAGGCATTTCAAGCATGCTAAAGACAGGTGTATAATATGCACAGTACTAGCAAATCAGTGAACACAAGTGCTGCATGGCAAAGATATTCACAAACAGAGCAGGTTCAACATGTTTAAGCATGACCAAATGAACAAGAACAAGGAAATGGCAACTACATAAGGGTCAGAATTAAGTGAAGTGCAGCAGTGACCAACATACAAGTAAACCAGCTTTATGGAGCATGTCAAAATTGGTCGAGGCACACAAAACCAAAATGTTTTTTCATGTCATGGCAGATTATATACAAACAGCAATGGTTTGATGTTAAAGAAAACAGAGAAGGACAATATACATGTTTACATGAAAACAACAAAATGGTACATCATACATACATGATCAAAATTAGTCAATAAAGGAGCATGGATAGCAAGATCCTGTTTACGAAGTATCTGGAGGTCAAGCATGTTTACAGGTTGCAAGTTCAGGTTCACACAGAAATACAAGCAACAAATCAGCAATGTAAAGCACATATTTTGGCAAGTATTTTTTTTCAAGCAATGATCCAATCGTTTTCTGGATGGGCCAAGAATATTTGCATTCCAGAAAATAGCAGGAACCATTCCACATTCATGTTATTTTTTAACCAAGGCAACAAAGAAGGGATCATACAGCAATCACTTTAGACAATGGTTAAAAGAAGCAAGTGATAATCCTTCATCATTTTTGGCACAAAATAATTTGATTTCTTTCCAAAATTGCATAAGTCAGCGTAAGGAAATTTACTTTTTGTAAATCGAGGATCATGTTTCAAGAAGGGCTAAAGTTTAATATGTTTCCAGAAATGCAAGTGCATATTTTTTTCCAGTTTTGAAATCTCAAATTTATATCGGTTTGATTTATGGTGAAATCATTTTTTGGCAAGTATAATTTCATCAAAATTTGGCAAGTACTTATTTTGACAAAAATGGAATTTTTTTTTCCAGTAATTTACAACGCAGGTCAGTATTCAAGCCAAAATCACAAAAGAGGCAACCGCAGAAACATCACACAAGGATTCATTCATGGCAACAAATTCAGCAATTCTCTCTCGAGCAAGTCAGTGTTTAAATCGAGGCATATTAAGGCAGCAAATCAAAATTAAATCGAAGGCAAACCAAAAGAGGAAAGCTTTCAATCAGTCAAGTCAATATAGCGAAATCAGAGATCAAATTTAGGGTTTCTATTTATCCCTATTTAACACCGATTTCATCCCTGGAATAGAAGATGTAACACACAAAAAAAAATCAACTCCAAAAAAAAATTCAGTGAAATCAATTTTAAATCAGAAGGTACTCACAATTTTCCAAGAGTTTCGATCGCCAGGGAAAAATCCCAAATCAGATAAAGCCGCAATCGAGGAATCACATAGCAATGAATTCGAGCTTCAGAGATTAGTCTTTTCATCAAGCAATCGATTCGGATTTGGGTGGATTTCAAAAACCCTAGAGAGCCAGCCGCCATTTTCAGAGAAAGAGGATCAATCGGGCAAAAGGAATTACAAAAGGGCCGGCCTAATCACATAGTTTTTTTTTTAAAAGGGGATGACCCCTCATATTTAAACTCCTAGGGTTTTCTTTGTTTATTTAATTTTGTTTTGTTTTTAATTTTCTTCTGTAAACAATTCTGAACAGTTTTTGTCTAGAAGTCTGTAAAATTCTAGAGTTCCAGTCAGGGTGTTGACTGGCAGTCCACTAGAGTTTGTAAATTCTAGGGTTACAAGTTACAGGGGTTTGTAATTTGGGAAATCTGATTCAGGGGTTTGAATCAGTCTATGGTTTTGAGCATAGGGCTAGAATAGGAGCAGGATTTGCGAGTGTACACGATCTTGTATGCGGGAACTGTTCTATCACCTAGTAGAAACCTTAGAAATGCAGCAGTAGGCAGGGTTTTGCCGAAGCTGGGTATATCTGTGTGTGATTTATTTTCTGTTTTTCAGTTTCTGCTTTATTCTGTGATCTGTTTATTATTTTAATATCCTGTCAGTTTTTCATTTCAGTTAAAAATTGTGATAAACCCTATTCACCCCCCTCTAGGGTTAAATCTAGATCCAACAATACTAACCCTTTAAACTTAACCTGTTAAATCTGTTCGTGGTATGCAAGCTTGTTAATATGTTAGGCATAACCTGTAAAAATCCTAGTACTTGGGGATACAAGCCTAACGGGTGGCTTGTGTCATCTGTTGCGTGGGACCCATATCAGTCAGTAAACCATTCTGGTATCAAAAGGGGACCCCGCACTAGGTAGGGGTCAGGGCACACTTACTGAGATGATTATAAATGGTTCATATCGGTGGAGGTGTTGTGATGGCGCATTCCAATGGAGTCATGTGCGTGCATGGTTTCCGGCTTGCTTGGGAAAATAAGCTGCTATAACACTAGTAAATTGGTATGTGTCCTTCTTGTGGTTGCCACTTTAGGAAGTAATACATCCTATTGTGGGGCCGGCATTGGGTATTTACGGGATTGGGAGCCGATCGATTGGGGGTAGTAGTTAGGGTACGTATAGTCCTGCCTGTGTAGGTGCCCATAGTTTCTGGTTGGGGGTAACACCCGTTATTTCTATTTAGGTACCTGTTATTACTGTTTGGGGTAAAACCCATTACTAGCAGTACACCTAAGTCTACCATTATGTTTCTGTTGGGATCATATCTGTTATACTAGTATTGGTGCAGAGAAAAGTATTTGAGAAGCGTAATTTGTTCAGTTCATTCTTCTTATCATGTTCATACTTGCTATATGATATTGTTATCTCTCATCTAGTTTATATGCCTGTCATGATGCTTCTACTTATTTGTATGCTAAAAGTAATTGGACTCGCTAGACTTTATGTCTGACCCGTTTTGTTTCCTTTTTCTCTCTTCCTTTCTCCCCAGGTTCTCAAGGTGGGAACGGTCAGGCTTGACTAGGACTCTCTCTTCTGTTTCTGCTTGAATTTGGATTTGCTTATATGTGCCGCTTTGACTATTTATCTACTTGATTATGGCTACTTAATGGGACTATGGCTTTTTACTTTTGTACTCTGATGGTTTTTAGTGCAAGAAAGATGTTTTTATTTGATGTATCTTATTCCAGAATTTTAGTCTGATGTTGTAACTGGATTTAAGACCACAATATTTTCTGTTGGAAAATAAAGTTTTGAATTTCCGCTGCTATTTTATATATCTTTTTTGTGATATTCTGGTTCTATTTACCTATAACGCTTCACGAAACTTAATGCATTCTGATAAAGAGTGATATTAACGGACGTGGGGCGTCACAAGACTTTTCTGTGTCGGAGGGGATATGGTCCTAGGATACTTAGCACTTGGTAGTAGCTGTGTAGAGTGTTTGTTTTCCTATTTTACTTGAAGGTTAGAAGGCTTATTTGGAAACTAAATTTAGATTACTGGATTAAGTTAAATAAGCTACGAAAAGTGTAATGACATAACTAATATGGGAACAACAAATTCAGTAAAGCAACAAACATAACAGTTAAGAAAATGGAAAATTTTGAGAAATGAGAATAAAAATGGATATTTCCTAAGTAAGTTGAAGAAGAAAAGTTAAAACAGAGAATTTTTTCTTATGAAAACAGTGTTTGGATAGGAGGATAGGAAACCTTTATATAGTAGTTGCTTAAAATCCACGTATAGATAGAAAAATGTACATAAAAGAAAAATGGAAGATGTCAAGTTTTCCACCTTTTTATGACATAAGAAATCGAATTTAGAAAATTATATCTGAAATTCGAAAAGTAAAGTTACTTGATAGGGTTTTGGATGCAAAAATTGGATGAACTGCATTCTTACTCTATAAGAGTGTAGTAAAAATTGGATGAAAAAGTATTTTGATTTTCAAAACATTACATTCACATAGAAATTGCCAGTATATTTAGGATGTGTGCATCATGTTTTCAAAAAGATTTTCAAGAAAAATTTGCATTCATATAGGAGGTACCACTTAGGCATTCATTTCATTCATGGATTATTATGTTGATTACACTTTGCACAAGTACACAAATGGTTGCAAAATTGGATGTACACATGATGGTTATGAATTATGAGAGGAATTACTTAATTTTACCCTCACAAAATTTCGAGGATGAAATTTCCTAAGGGTGGGCTAATGTAACACTCCACATTTTTAATTAAATAATAAAATAAAATTTGAAGAGCTTTCAGAATTTGGTTACATAATTAGCGTCATTGCGTTTGTGACAATTTTCTGATCAATTTAGAGCTATGGATTGCAGAAAACGGATTTAAGATGAGAAAGATACTTTTAGATGAAATATTACAACAAACATGAAAAGAAGATATAAGAAAAGAACAATGACTATTATTGTTTTTATTCTTGTTAACAAAAGCCTATGTAATCCAGTTGGTAACAGCATATGACTTCCAAGAGAGTGATGCAAGTTCAATTCCCGGTGGCGCCATATTTTTTATTTTAGAGGAACGACTAAAATAATACATGTTCTAAGAGGAAAATATGTATAAATGCGCATATAAGGAAAATTATACATAAATGTAAGTATAAAAATATATGTGTGTGTGTGTGTAAAAATATATACATATAAAAGAGAAATCCAAGATAAACCTACAATGAATGAAAATAGGTAACAATTTCATGACGGCATAACGTCATTTGAATTTTGAAAATAAAATAAATATTGTATATATACACGCACAAATTCAAATATTGGGATAAAACGGGCATGTTTAAAGCAGAATATAATCAATGCGTAATAAATGGAAAATGGATAAGAATTAAGCTGAATTTGAATTAGAGTGCATAATAAGGAACAAGACAGCTAATTGATAACATTATTAATTGCATGGCTATTAACAGACTAGGAATTTGAAAGATTGTATGCACATGCACATGCATAAATTTGAATTTCAAACATAACCGTGGTTTATAATAAGCATAAGATACACCAAAGAAGAAGAAATGGGAAAAATAATAAAACGTTTAAACAAAAACGTAAAGTATAACAAACATGTCGCGCCCGAACCCATATGGGTCGACCCCAGTTGTGCTAGGGTCGACCTATGGGTCGACCCATGGAAGTTGGGTCGGCCCAGTGCGGGTCTAGATCTTCTGTGTGACACGTTTTTGCTTATGTGTGTTGTTCAAATTTTAAGGGATTAAATCCGATGGCTCAGAATTTCTTATACACCTATAAATAGACTCGTAGGTCCTAACCTAAATCACATATTTCCTGAGGCTCTATCATTCTTTTTCCTCCTTAAATCTCTTCATAAAATAGAATAATTAATCTTAGGAAATTTTGATTCAAGAATTGGAGGAAAAGAATATATATATATATATATATATATATATATATAAACAAATGCACACACACACACAAATGGGTGTTCAGAGTTCTGATCGGCGTGAGGTAAGTCATTGAATCTGGTTTAATTTTCTTTCTCTTTCCTCCCTTCTTTAGCAATCCGTGGATATTTTTGATAATAAATTCAGTTAGGGATGCCACGGAACAACAAATCTGGATCAGATTCATGGATTGGAAAGCTATTAGGTGAGTGAATCTAAATAATATAAAGATATTGTTAATTACTGTCGTTGATTACAATCTATGGAATAACATGTTGTAGGCTTATTAATGAACTTAAATGGGCTAAGTTATATCACTAAATCAATAAGCGAGAGGGGTCCATTCCTTAGAGATATAAGAGGCTCAGAAAAACCTAATAACTTGAATATAAGAGAGATTGTGAACAATCAAGTTAATTGGAATTCTGATAAGATAAAACAATTGTATGATTAAAAGATCTACTGACACGACGGTGTGATGCGCTTGGACCAATCCACACGTTTGAAGGTGAAGAACCCAACACGGTAGATCATCGAGGTGCTTGGATGCACAAGAGGAGCACATTCATCTGATTACTCTGTTGATATAATACTAGTTGGCTTTGCGGGATTGGAAGGGAGCATGCGGCTTCCGAGGGACGTGGTAGGGTACTCCGTGGTGGTCCTCTGTTGTGATGCATGCTCAGGGTGTACTCACAGGGGTTAGGTCTGCGCGTTACCACTCGGTGAGTATACCTTGACTGCAAAAGTAGCTTTATAGTCAAAAGGTTGTGGCGGTATGACACTAGGGTGATTCGTCGATGCCTCGGCAGGAGTTGGGTCATGACCAACACAGGATACTAGATCGTCAGGTACCCGTCATCGGCAGCCAGTGGGATGCAAAATGACTAGAGCTAAAACCAAGATGCCATCAACCTTTCACTATCGAGTCACGGTGGTTGAGGTACACACCAATTGGATGTTTAGATCGTTTGTTAGGGGCACGCCACTTAGCTCTTGTAGTCATTACTAGTTGAAGGAGGGGTTGAGGTTGGACCATAGCCACCATAGAAATGCAGACCATAGTTAGATATATGTACTTTAGGCCTCATTAGCAGACTTATACAGATATGGAAAAGTCTCCCGACCGAGTTCTGTGCATTCAGATGCAACCCTATTACGGGATTCATGGTATAATAGACATTACGTACGTGTGAGGGTCTAGATACATGCATGACTGCTTCGGGTGGTGTATCGTATACGTTAGGTAATTACTTCGTGTTAAGACCGAGCTTGGCCGAGTAGTTTGGATATGGAGATCCATACATGTCTCTGGCGTAGGATGAGAGTTGCATACGCTTATGTGGCATGGCGGTGTAGACCGTGCGAGAAGGGTACCATGGGAGGTACCTTAATATTGGGGGGTAGATACATATATGTTATATTAAGTTAATATACTGGGAGGTGGATGGGTACGACGTGAGTGTTAAGCCTTGAGTGCTATTAACCCAAGCAATCTAATAAACAAGTAGCATAACTGAAAAGTATAAATATGGTTATTTCAGATTGTGTAATTTAGTCCAATCACCAAAACTTGTGTTCTGACCCCCTCCTCATAACACACTCGCAGGTTAAGTTTGTAGCAGAGATACGATAGCTTTGGATATTGGTTAGGCAGTATTATTACCTTGGTAAGGCTATATCTGACTATATTATATTTTATTCTATTCCACTGTGAGATGTTTTCTGAGCCAAGATATATTTTATATATCTGTCTTTTCTACACGATACCAAATAAGCCAACTCAGGTCTCGGTAGATTGAGATTTTTGAAAATAAAGTCGAACTATCAGAATTTGGGCTGTTACAGTCGCCATATAAGCCTTGTCTTTCTCTTCAATAGGCAATCCTTGACTTGAAAGCTTCACATGCAAAGGTAAAGGTGCATTCGATGCCTTTACATTCTCCATGCTAAACTGGCAAAGCACTTTCTTTATATACTCCTTTTGAGTTAATTTTAACTCGAAATGCTTTCGGTCCCTCCCAATTTCCATGCCCAATATCTTCTTAGCTTCCCTAAGTTCTTTCATTTCAAATTCCGCTTTAATTCTTAGAATTAATATGTTGATTTCCGCCTTGTCCTTTGAAGCTATGAGCATATTATCCATGTACAAGAGAAAATACACTCAAGAAACATTTCCCAACTTATTGAAATATACACAAGCATCTTTGATGCTTTGATGGAAGTCGCTTTCAAGCATGAGTTTATCGAACCTCTTGTACTGTTTCCGAGGCAATTGCTTTAATCTGTATAATGATTTCTTTAACTTGCACACCAAGTTTTATTTACCAACTACCATAAACTCTTCCGGTTGCTCCATAGATGTCTTCATCCAAGTCACCATGCAAGAAGGCAGTTTTCACATCAAGTTGCTCCAACTCTAAGTCGTGAATAACAACTATAGCAAGTAACATCCAGATAGAAGTATGGCGCACAATGGGTGCGAATATCTCATCATACTCCTTTCCCTTTCTTTGTGCAAACCTCTTTGCCACTAGCCTAGCTTTGTATCTTCCATCATCCTTCACCTTATATATCCATTTGCACCCAATTCCCCGGTTTTCTTTAGGAAGTGGAACCAACTTCCTAGTTCGGTTCTTCATCAATACTTTAGGAAGTGGAACCAACTCCCTTGTTTGGTTCTTCATCAACGATTGCATCTCTTCCTCCATGGAACGAATCCATTTCGTGCAATCACTCAATTTCATGACATCATTAAAGTCCATCGGTTCTTCTTGGACTACATGAAGCGCATAGTCCAACCTATCACAAAAGCTTAGATAGCTCTAATCACCATACTTCTCAGGTGGCCTTATAGTACGACGACCAACCTGAGTAGCAATACCATCACCCGGACTTCCTTCAGCTCCATTTTGAACTAAATCTTCTCCAGAATCATGCACATCACCAACACTACTAGAGGAACATTGTGGACTATGTTATGTTCCATCAACCGCTTCTTCCCCATAATCATCTCCAATAACTCTATTCTCTCTTTTCCTTGGAAAATGTGGTGATGATCTCCTCTTTTGATTCTCCATGAACCAAATCCGGAATGTTCGATGAGCCATCATTCTCCATGAACATAGCTGACTCATCAAAAGTAACATCACAAGATAATCTAATCTTCTTCGTTTTCGGATTCCAAATCCGATAGCTTTTTCACTCCATCCTCATAACCAAGTAAAATTCCTTGAATGCTCTAGGCTCAAGCTTATCACTTGGATCATGCACAGGACTTCAAAACTTACAAAGATAACTCAAGTCAATGCTCTTTCCCTTCAACACTTCCTCTTGAATTTTATTACAAATAGTCAAGCATGGAATTCGATTCACAATATGCATTGCGATTGATAATGATTCGACCCAAAATCCCTTAGTCAAACCCGATGTCAATCTCAAGCATCGAGCTCTCTCAAGTAGAGTACAGTTCATCCTCTCTGCAACCTCATTATCTGTAACTGTTGAATACATTGCGATGAAATCTAAATACAACCTCATAGAAGCTGGATTTACATCTGTTGTACAAGCTGTGAAGCAGCATATGCCTCCCAATAATTTAACGTTCGAAAATCATTATGAAGTAAAAAAAAATGATGTCAGCTTTTGGCTTACCGTATGAAAAAATTGATACATGTCTAACGATTGCATGCTATTTTGGAAGGAACGTTTCAACCTTAAGAAATGTAAATTATGTAATCAGGAAAAATACAAATCAAGAAAGAAAAAGAGAAAATAAGTCCCATATAAAAGTATGCATTATTTACCTATTACTCCTATCAAAAGTTATATGCATCTTCTGTAGCCGTGCAACATATGAGATGGCACAACGTAAGAACATAGGAAGAAGGTACAATAACAGATCTAGTTTATGGGGAAGCATGTAAGCATTTTAATCAGAAATATCCCGATTTTGCATCTGAGAGACTTAGTCTATGTACGGATTTTCACATTTTCTCAATTTGGTGCCAAATATTCGTTCTAGCCTATGATCGTCACACCTTATAATTTACCTCCGTGGATGTGTATGAAAACTCCTTATATATTTCTCATAGTTGTCGTCCCTGGTCTTGATTATCCAACACAAGGAATCGATATTTATTTACAACCTTTAATCAAAAATAAAAAAAATTGTGATACGAAGGAGTAGAGACACATGATATTTCGCAAAAAAAGAACTTTCACATGTATTCTTCTTTATTTTGGACAACCATAGATTTTCCTATGTATACAATGCTTTCAGGTTGGAGTACGGCTGATCATCTAGATTATCCTAACTGCATGGAAGAAACACAAGCATTTTCTTTGCCTCATGGAAAGAAAATTTCATGGTTTGACTGTCATTGATGCTTTTTTCATATTAACCATCCTTTCATAAGAGATAAGATGAAACTTTGAGACCTCCTATGGTTTGGTCAAGTGAATATATTTATAAATGTTAACGATATTTTTCTCAACACCAGAGATAGGTCTACGGAAGTGGACCTAAGGGAAAAAATAGGTTTATTTAGCTTTCATGAGCATGAGTTAGTTCATTATTTCCTAGATATCAATGTTTTGAGCCCAAAACATTAGTTACTCTTCCCTCAATGGGGTGAGCATGACGCTTAAGCGACTCAAGAACCAACAGTTATCTTGGGACAAGGGTTCCCTAAGCACAACTCTCGATAAGGGCTAAACGACTTGTGGGAAGGGGTTCCACACTGACTTTGCGGAAGGGTTTAGGCTTGGGTAAGAGCTTGCATGCATATAGAAAGCAAATAACATGTTGCACTGGTGATAACTAAGAAATTACATAAGGAAGTCATAAGGAAATGTACTATGTGTTGATCCACTATTTATTGATCCTTGATTCGGAGTACACAGATGATTACAATTGAAATCCCCAATTTGATTTACAAATTAGGGTTTACTCCAGAGAAAAAGAGTACAAGAATGATAATGAGAAAAATGCCCCGAAAATGAGGCCCTAGGGTCTTATTTATAAACAAATCGGGGCCCTTTTTGATATTGGGCTAGTAGTACCCCCGTCAGTCGCTTTTCCCTTTGCTTCTGGAAGTCTTGGCTCTCGGCTGCCTTTTCTTTAGGTTCTAAAGGCTTTGCCTATAGGTTTTTGAGGTTCCTATTCCTACTCTCGGGGGAGGGTTCCGGTTTGCGGAACTCCTTTTTGATTGCTTGTCCATCCACTTTGTATGGATCTCGAGTTTGTCGATACGAATGGCTTTCAGAAGGTTTTGGCTTCCGGATGTAGACTCTCGGTCTTCATATTAACACTTTGTGGAGCTTGCCTTTGTGATTCAAGTGAAAGGTTGCTGGCTCTGCCACCACTATCGGTATTGAAACTATGCAGATTAGTGTGGATAGCTTGCCTCTCTTCGGCATTCCGGCTTGTCTTTCGGTAGACTCCTGAAGCGTATCTTTGCTTTTCAGGGAGGTTGCTTTCGGTGCTTTGTTAGTTACTTATTAGGGTAACTTCTTAGGAACCAACTAATGGAGGTCTCAGTAATTGGTTCCCGGATAATCTCCATATGCCTTAAACTTTATATCTTTGTTGCTTTCATCCCCTTATGTATCTGTATTAAGCAATTTAATACTGATAGCCCTTTCGTCCTTCTGGGTCCCGGTTTGTAGAATTATTGGTCATTTTCTTCATTGGCTTCCGGTCTTAGGTGACCTTCCGCTGTTTACTGATCTGGAACCACCCTGTTGGTATCCTTTCTTTGTATAGATTTTGAACTCTTTAATTTAATAATGGTGTCAGTGGCCTCTCGGATTATTCACTTTTACTTTCGGCCTTACCTTGTACTTGGCTTTTACCTACGGAAGACACTTTTATGCTTGTGGCGGTCCGCTACCCCTTCACCGACAGCTTTCTCCGGAGGTAATTTTGATTGTAACATTTACCCCCTTCTTGAAGGGATAATTTGGACTTCCCAAAGTAAAACTTCTTTCGGTGCTTTGGCTCTATGTCTCTTGATCTTCCCTGATCGGACTCGTTGATTCACTTATGCTTCTTCCTCATTTTTACCTTCAACATAAATTACTTAAACTAGATTCATGTTCATTGAGAATTACTAAAGCTCTTTCGAAAATTTATGATTCAATCCCTGGTGAGTATTCTTAGTTTTAATTACGAGCAGAAATTTAAACTAATTACTCGAATCAATTATGGTTTTGCGTATTAAAATGTAAGCCATTTATTCATAGGCGATTTGGATTATGATTCCTTGTGAACTACACGAATGCTCTTCCCCGATGTTATTTCTTGGGGTTTGAGATGTATAATTCTCATAAGAAAGGCTATTTACTATTATAAAAAGCAGTTTATGCTTTCGTTTTTTGTAAACACATTGTCAATGTTATTGGCTTGTTTGTTCTGACTTTACCGACACTAATTCCTGCTATTGTTCAATATGTAAGTGCTGGATTAATTTGAGAATAGTGAACCATTCGACGGGGCTGTCGAAGGGTTGGTTTGTTCTTCGGTTTTGGGTGTCGGTAAAGTCTAAGAGTTTTATTGTCGTACCCTTTTGACTTTGATTTCACATGTGTCGGACCCGAGGGTCAATCAGGCTCTCGGTGATGATTTGGAATCACTTGGTCTCGGTTTATCTGTTGCTAGTTCTTTTTAGTCTTCCCGGCACCATTCTTTTGTTTCTTTTTGTCTTTGGTGCTAGGATGATTAATTTTGTCATCATTAAGGGCTTGATTGTTTCTAAGTGAATGCAAATTTAGTATGAACTCTGTCTATATTAATATTTTGGAGTATCCTAACATGCAATGATTTAAGCATCAAGCATTAAATAAGTTTACATGTTACCTACTCATTTCATACTAATGAATGGAGTGGTAATTCACATGTTTATGAAATTATATCACCTGGCAGCACTATGTCCGAGAAAAAGAGCACTACTCAATTGAAACCTGGTGGCCCCGAAACATTTCGGAAAAAGAAGCCCATCGCTTTGAAGGTATTTAATTACTTCTCAGGATGAAATAGATTCCATCATTAACAACATTGGGATGTTTGATGTAGATGCCATCCCTGCCACTAATAGGGATAGTATCAGAAATCCTCCGAGAGATTACTTTGCATATTCAGCCTTCCACATCTCGCATGGAGGCTTCTTTCCTTTTCCGACTTTTATATCTCAACTCTTTCAGGACCTGGAAATTGAACCTATCCAACTTCTGCCGAACACTTATACTTTGCTTCTTTGTCTCAAAATTCTAGCACTTGAATCGGGTCGGAATTTCCTTACTTCTAGCTTTATTCGGCATTTGGTGCATTTTTCGAGAGAAGCAGACTCGCCAATCGTGCGTGCCTACCCCTTGAAGAAAATTGTTAACGATGGCATTAGTAAGACTATACCTTGGGAAGATCAATTCTTCTTCATCAGATGACCTACTAGTATTTTAGGAAAATTTGCAGATTTTGGTGAGTTTCTCTATTTCTCCACGAGTAGTCATACTTTTTCCTGAGCATTATTTAACTTTATTTTCTTTCCAGATAGTACTTCCAAGAGAGTTGCTTTAACGGAGAGTGAGTCTCGCGCGCTTGAAATTATCTCTAAAGTATTTGAGGAGCCGCGGAGTTGATCATCTTTGTTGACCCTAGATAAATTGTGTCAATATAACCTCCTTCCCGACGGGTAAAAGATCTTGGGGCGCCCATCCATCCATTTCTTAGGATCCAAGCATTTGACTTTGGGTTTGAATGTGTTTACTACTTCCTCCCCTTTATTTCTAAGTATCCTTCTTAGGATTGCTACCTTCTTTTTCAAACAGTTTTAATTCACAAGATATTCATTCCTGAATTTACCTTTGTATCTTACTCTTTAATCAGGTGCCTCGGCTTCTAAGTTGTAACTTTTACCGATGCTCTAGATAAATCCACCACTGCTGCTATGACGAGGCTGGACGAATCAACCGTTAGGCTACCGGCTAAAAGATTAAGATTTGACACTTCTGTTCCTCTTTCTCAAGATGCCACTATTGAGGTTGTTGATCGAAAAGCTTCTATCTCTACATCCCTTGCTGTTGATTCTACCGTGGTGTCTATTACTGTTTTTCCCTTGGGTACCTTTAGTAGAGAATGTAAGGGTCGTGTTCTGCCGTCAACTCATCCAGGTACATTAGAAGTGGACAAGCATGCCATGGCCCAAACTTCCACTTTTCAACATGTCGAGCCTTTGAGTTTTCCTGCACCCCGATGAGCTTTGATGACTTTGTGAAGCTTGCTCTTTCTTGTCCTGAAGCTACGAACATTTCGTTACTCTCCACTTCTTCGAACGAGGAAGATTTTTATCAACATTTAGTTAATTGGCAGATCTCAGTATAGGTTTCCTTTCTTAATCCATCTTTTATTCTTAATTTGCTATGATGACTAATTGAATTTTACTCCCTTCACAGGTTAATAAAAGATGGCTTCTGTCTAAAGCAACTCCTTCCTCATCTTCTTCCGAGGCCATTCACCTTTGGGAAGTTAACGAGGCTTTAAGGGACAAATGCGAGAGATCAAAGGCTTCCTTAGAACATGTCGAAGCAGCTCTTGAAAAAGTGAGGTCGGCGAAGGATTTAGTACCTGACCAGGTTTCGGCCTTAGAGCATCAAATAGCAAAAAACATGGTTATTCATGCCGATGAACTCAAGAGGAAGGATAAAAAACTCTCCCGTGCTGCAAAAATAATTTATGAGGCTAAAGGCAGAATTTCTGACTTTTTGCAAGTTCATCTTCCGCGGATCAAGACTAGTACTTGAGGATGCCTTATTTCATGTTATGTCTGATAAACTTCGGATTTTTCCTAAGATGCAATTCACCACCATCCCTTCTTTTATTAAGGATAGGGCCATGGACAGGATTAACAAGGCCAAGCAAAGGGTCGATATGCCATAGAGGGATATGATCAAAGTTGAAGATCTTCTATTCATTGAGGATCTCTCTGATGACTCGGGCGAGGAAGAGGAGCTCTCGGCTTATGTTGATGATGACGGAGGCAAGGATAGTAACGACCCTAAAGGTAGCGACCGTCGAGATGATCAGGACAAGGATGGGAGCGATTCTTCTACGGCTCCTGATGCTTTGTGTAATTTTACAGGATACAACACTAAAGTTGGAGGTACTCAGACTGCTCAAAACTTTGAAGTTCACCTAGCCAAGGAAGGTGGTATTTTTGGGCCCTCATGGAGAGAACAACTTTTAGAACCTAGGGTTTCTCCATCTCAGGTATAGTTTTTGTTTTTCTAATGCTTCCCTTCCTTAAGTACTTGAGGGTAACTAGTTTCTTATCATAATATTGAATAGGCCAAAAGAAATATCGTCTCACGACTTAGAGCAGAATTAGATGAAAAACATAGGGAAATAACTCGATCTCATGTTGAGCAAGGAAGGTTATTAAAAGATTATAATGCACTATCCCAGAGATATCACGATTTAGAAAAGAGTGTGTCTAAGCTTATGCATTACAAGGAGCACGAGTTTGCACCTAGACTAAGGAAAGACTGTCAGCATAGGGAAGCTCTCCGGGAGGAAACAAGGAATTGATGACCATATTTTGGATGCTAATTGAGGATAGAGAGATACTAGTTAACTTCTTGTATGAAGTCTATAAACGATACACAATAGTGGATTTTTCTTTCTTAGGGGAGCTAGCAGTGGTTTAATACATCGCTTTCATAGGCTTTATTTAGATGAGTGTGGAGTTGACCCACATTCCCAGGCTTGTTGGAACCTCGAGAGGGTTCTTTAAATTCCAAGGGAACTTCCCCCAGAAAAGCTTGGGTATAGCAAGGATATATTTATCACTGAACTATTTAAAAGTTCGATTTTTTACAAGTAGGAAGAATATATGTAACTTGACGTTGTGATTGTATAAAACATGTATTGAATTCTATTTGCTATATATAGCTGCTAATTCATTTATATATGTTATGACAGAACCTTGTTTATCATGAAGATGCACTGCATATGATTTGTAGATTGAGAAAGGAATATTTGATGACGTCTTCTCATATTTTCAAGAGAAAACGCTTTCTAAAACAAATCAAGAGATTTTATACAAAATTCCCTCGACTTCCCCTTATCTTTTTGGGTAAAGACCATGAGGTAATTTTAAAAAGACTAAGGATTGAGCATGTTGAGCTAATATGTAAGTAATAAATGTATTAATAAGAGTATGTGAACCCTCGTGTTTCTTCCGTGTTTATCGAAGCCATGAAAAATTGGTTTTGAACTATATTTACACAAAGTTTTCATCTAGAAAAATGACACTATTCTTGTGAATAAAGGTATATGCATAACTACCCTTTATTATTGTGAGTAAGTGGATCGTCATAAAACTTTCCCGTCTCAAGATAATGTATTACTAACCAAGGAGGTTCCTTTTACATCCGGAGGGAGAATGATCTTATTTCAAACTTTATCTATCAAGCATTAGAATGAAAGAATAGAAGCTCTGAAAGGTCAACTAGAAAAGAAAGACAGACTTATACTTGGATTGAAGACGTATATAAAGACTAAACCCTCTATTGAGTTCGAAGATGAGTTAAGAGGTTTACGCCAACGCATCATTAACTTGGAAATTGAGTTAGATAATGTCAACACAAGATGTAAGACATGGGAACATTCCTTCAAATATATCCCTATCATAACGGTGTCCCAGCCTTCTAGTGTTGCGACTGCGTCTAGGGCCTTCGTTCCTCAAAAGCATTTTTATTTGAAGAACCCTCATCGAGGGTTACAAGAATCAGTCAAATGGAAGAAGGTGATAGCCGAGATGAAGAGTATTTACGACAAAAAATTGATTAAGGATTCATTTGACCGTGTTAGTCGGTATGTTGACCAAATTAGGCTTTTACAAGGGGAAAGACATGACCTCGTGTAAACGTTTTTGAGTTGGAGAAAGACAACAAAGCTGTTAGGGCCATGTGTAGAGCTTACGATAGGGCTTCGAAACTTCAGGTCCAACCCTCTGACAATCTTGGTGAAGTTAGAAGAAAGGTGCGTATAATTAATGAGCTCCTAAGCATCACAATTCGTCATGCCATCAATCCCCCTTTACCCGAGGATGAAGGGAGGAAGGACATTCGATAGTGTTTGTAATTGTAACATGTACATATCCATGTTTAAATAGTAAGTGATGCAAATGTTGTAAATGAACTTGTAAATTGTGTGCGTATCACTCATCGTGTGACTTTTGTTTGTATTGAATAAAAACAATAATGATTTATGTATGATAAGTTTAATAAATCTCCCTGAACAAGAAGGAGCGTTACTATCTTCTCCGGTAAAACCTTCCAAATAATATACTTTGCATTTTCCCTTCCTTCGAGTTTTGCTTCATCAATCTCTCTTCGTAAGTGAAAATCCAAGTCTTTGTGGTCCAAATTTGGGTATTAACATGAGGTGGTCAGAATGCCTCTTATGGTAATTGATTAAAAACTTTGGCTGATGTTCTAAATCACAATTTTAGGATGAAATCCGGGAATACTCCTCCCGTATTAATAGAAGCTTTTGATCCGACCCAGACCCGGATTGCTCCGTAACTAGGAACTCATTCCTGATGTTTTAATAGACACCTTTAACTATCCCATATTCGCATATTTAATAGAAGTCCCGAAATAACCGAGATTCAGGTATTAATAGAAGTCCCGAACTAACCCAGATTCAGGTATTTATGGAAGACTAGAAACCTATTTCTGGTAATTAGCTTTGTTTCCCCCTCTGGGTTTGATTTTAGAGACAGAGGATGTACGCGCTTCTTTAGTCGCTCCTTGGGCATTTGGTTATCAAAGCAGAGGATGTGCGTGCTTTATTGGCCACTCTCTGGGCATGTGTGTGACGGCAAGAAATTTCGCTCGGTCCGAACCAGTCGCTAAACCGACCCAGACCGTTCGAAACGCCCTATCGTTGAGAACACGACAAAATAGAACGCATATAAAAAGAACATTTCATTGTATATTACAACAATGCATCAGATTACAAGAATATACAGAGTATGAAACAATATTACACAGAAATATCAGAGATTTAAATTACATTTAAATACATAGCAGCGGAAAATAATACAATACACAACTAGAAGAGATATACGGATACAAAGCTTTCCGAATATCATTCCAGCTGTAAACCAGGATCCTGTGAATATAAATCTGCAAAACCAAAACTACTAGCTGCCAGTGTCGAAAATAGGGGCACCCAGAGTTTAGGTTAAAACAATAAACTCCAGGTCAGTCATGGGACTGGTGTGAGAACTAAAACAGTTATTATTCTTTATTTTAAAGTTAGGTAAATCAAGGGACCACGCCGTATAACACGGAACGGGTTTCCTCCCAAGAATACCAGTGCATAAAACAAAAAGCGCAATGCTAAATAAAGAAAAATGAAGCTGTTATAAGACCCAGGTCCTATCACACAATGCAACGCAAGCCGGGGGATAGGGTTTTCCCTTATAACAGCCAAAGAATGCTTGATACGTTTAAAACAAATCATTTGATACTATAATAAGTGCATAGTGTATAAAACAACTTCAAATCATAAGTATCAATCATAGGCGGCATGGGTACCATATATCATGTCGCCCTATATAGGTTTACAAATAAAACCGCAAAGTCACGTATTTGGAAATTGGATTTCCGTCTATGAACCGAGGCAAAAGATAGTCCTCAACCGATTCGAGACTGCCTAGTCCGAGCCTCAGGAACAGCCGCAACTGCCCCATGGAGCGACAGGGCCGGTCCACCGATGTGGATTATTATGCCTGAACACTACGTTTCCCCGCCCTTTGGGGCGTAAATGAGCCAACTAAATGACTCCATCGGTTCGAGAACGACCGATCAATCCGAGGCGCCTCGCAACAGCAACAACCACATAAGTCAAACTCGTCAGGGCGTGTAAAACCACTGACGCCACTTCTAACTAGGAAGAAACGCATGCCCTCCCTGAGGTCCGTCTCCCGTTTTTGATTCATACCGGGTGTGAAACTCGCGAAGTAAACGTTACACAAAGCTACGCCCCAAAGGCCGTGCTTTGATCATCACCACAAGACTTTGCTTTTCAACAGAAGCCTCGATCAATTGCCACTTAGGCATGCCACACAGGCAATTCACTCCATGCGTTTGATATCCATCAATATATAACCCCTAAGCTCGTACGTCTCAGAGAAGGGCGTTAAGCAAGAGAATAAATTCTCCGCCGCCAAACAGATATATATTTAATAGAGATCAATCACACGGACTAAAATCCAATGTCAGACACACAGTCCATTTACAAGTCCGTTCTGGGTCTGAACGAAACCGGAGGCACCTAGTACCCCGCATATCCATCGATCTCCAAGTACGTCTGGACGATCACTAACTGTTTCCATCTTCTTGGGTGTACAGCCCAATCAAGATCATCAGTAATTATCCAAACGACGTGAAGACCTCCGGTCTTCGACCACCGTCTTCATCTTCGACTTATCGTCGTATCAGTTATTCAGAATGGGATAAACCCGGTCTTTCCGAATAACTCGCGTATATTTTAAATAAGTGTTACACAAACACAACATACGCCTCATTCCAATTCATCAGTCACTAACCGTAAATTAATCAAGAGAATAATTTCTCAAATATTAACCCCGAAGGCCGAAACCAACATCAGATCAATATCCAGAAAACCATTCTGCTTGGCTAACCGACAGTTAGTTTCTAAATTTCACATTCATAGGGAAAGGTTCCCATTAATTTTATCCAAGATAAATTTCTTGAATTTATTCTTTAATCTATTTTTGAATATCAATTCAAACTAGTCGGGATTAGCGAACCTTACCGAAGTAATCATTTGTTTTAATTTCCCAATCCCAACCTATTCATCCCATGAAGTAAAACTGGTAATACTTCATATCTAACACCACGGTGTTATCGGTAAATTCAATTACCATTTCACGTTCAAATCTAATTAAAGATTTAACTATCGCCTGGAGTAAAACTGGTGATACTCCATTCTCGATTATTTCAATCTAATTAAAGATTCATTAAAACTCCACTTAGTTTTAATCGTTAACTGGGTTAAAGAATCAGTGTCATTTAAAACACCGCCCACGATAAACCCAAAATCACGTTCATTCATTATCGGGTTAAAGAACGAGTGTTATTTAAAACACTGTTCACGATAAACCCAAAGATCAATATCGATTCAATTCCAATTAAATATTGTTTAATTGGTACACTTCATTAAATCTAAATAAAAAGATTTAATCTTTTCTCAACTGGGTTCAAGAACAGTGTTAGTGAAGACACCATTCACGACAAACCCAACTCACATTTGATATTCAATATAAGGCTCTGAATAGAAAATATATCGGCTTATATTCAATATCAAATTCTACGATTAACAAATGTCGTATTGGAAATAACGATATAAATATATATCTTTCAAATTTCCATAACAACATCTGTATAATCACGAATTCCAACATCGAAATATTCCGAAGACAATTTCGATTCAAATCCACTCCAATGCAATCATTGGAAATTTTGGTTATTTTTAAAACCCTTTTTCAAATTCAATTTATTTATTTAAAAATAAATAGAATTATATTTCTAGTTCAAAACTAGTTCATTTCGATAAAAATCTATTTTTATCTTTTCAAATATGGAGTTTTTCATCCAAATTTTCCCCAAATCATTTCTTATGATTTTACACAAATTATTACTATTTTTAATAATTTTATCAAGGCCCGTACAGTCGATTTCCATCAATGGCCATCGAACTGCACTTACAACGACCTTTTTCGAATTTGATTTGGATGTATCTCCAAATCCAACCGTTAGATTTCAAATTTCTAATATTCTTTAGAAACCTCTTTTCGATACGAACCCAACAGTTTCGGTTTTAGGAGAATCCGACGGTCGGATCTCCCGTAATGTCCGTTTGAAATAAATGGTCGAAATTCACGAACTGCCGCGGCGCGGCGCGTTCTATTCAGGCCATTATATTATATATATAATATATACTTCGTCGATTTCTATTTAAAACGAATTATATAAATAGTTTTAAATTCGTTTCAAAAGCAATTTCAACTTCCATTTCAATTCAAATCAAAATTGAATTCCTCTTTATAAATTCATTTTAAAATTCATTTCTATTCAATTCAAATTTCAATTCAATTTGAATTCATTTCAATTCGCTTTCAATTCAATTTGAATTCGTTTTCAATTCAATTCATTTCGAAATCGTTATATATTCAATTCATTTCGAAATCGTTATATATTCAATTCATTTCGAAATCGTTATATATTCAATTCATTTCGAAATCGTTATATATTCAATTCATTTCGAAATCGTTATATATTCAATTCATGTCGAAATCGTTATATATTAAATTCATTTCGAAATCGTTATATATTCAATTCATTTCGAAATCGTTATATATTCAATTCATTTCGAAATCATTATATATTCAATTCATTTCAAAATCGTTATATATTCAATTCATTTCGAAATCGTTATATATTCAATTCATTTCGAAATCGTTATATATTCAATTCATTTCGAAATCGTTATATATTCAATTCATTTCAAAATGAATAAAATCGATATAAATATCGTTTACGTCAAAATGGCGTCAATCTAATCAACACGGCTTCATAAATTTCTATTTCAAATATTTCCTATTATCAAAATATTTGTTATCATCAAAATATTCTTTATTTTCACGATTGGAATGAGGCCCAATCAATTACCATATAAAGTTAATTATATGGATTCCATACAACACATGTATATAATATCATTGAAAAATAATCAACCATCAACCAAAGTGCACTACACTGTATAAGCATCAAATATAGATATCTAACGCTTGTAACAGCCTGTCAATCGATCGATCGACATATTTAATCAATTAGGATGAGTGAACTTCAAATTTCATCCCAACACCCGTGTGGGGTTTCAAACAATCAAACACATATTTTATTTGTGCTGTTGGGCGATGTGTAAAATTTATCGTCCCAATCAATGTCATTCAAATAGGTGTACATAAACAAACCGTCCGGTTTATAAATGAATATTTTATTTTATTCACTTCACATTAAAATTATATTTTTAACGATAAAACATTTTATTTCAACCTATGAATTTCTATTCAATTCATTTACACAATAAAATGATATTTTTATTTTCTAACATATTTTAGAAAATTTCGGCGGCATAACGGCACGATACTAGAAACGGGACAAGGCCTAGCCTTATCCCCGGTCTAGTGAAGGCCCACGCCATTCACACATCAATCATATCAATTCATTTCACCACACAATTCAATTTCAATCCAATAATCTAACTAATTTTTGCAATCAAACAAACAAGTCCATGGTCTGTGGACGATTGTGTCGGGTGCTACTAAGCACCGTCTGCATCCTAGTATATATATATATAACTAGAAAAATAAATTGAAAGGTGAGAAATTCTCACAGATAGCTATCCAACTTCACGATACTTCATTTAGAGAAATCATCGCCAATCTCACCTTTTGTCGCTTCCGTTGCCCGTATCCACTACATATGTAAAAATCACATTTTTACTTCGCTATTCAATATATAAAAATCGAATTTTTACTTTGCTATTCAATATATAAAAATCGAATTTTTACTTTGCTATTCAATATATAAAAATCGAATTTTTATTTTGCTATTCAATATATAAAAATCACATTTTTGCCACGATGATATTTTTACTTCGTGAAAAATCTAGTCTTCGTTTCATGAAAAATATAATCTTCAACTTCACATACATATAAAAATTCAATTTTTATATTATGTGAAATCATATCCCTATTTTCAAGCCATATATGTCAAAATTCTCTTTTCAAAACAATACTATTTTAAAATCAAAGTTGTTTATATTCTTTTCAAATCAAAGTTGTTTTTGTTTTCATATCAACAAAATCGTATTTTTCCTTGTATAAAAATATAATCTTTCTGCTATAAAAATCTCCTCTTTTCTATTTAAAAATATAATCTTTTTATAGTTAAGAATATATTCTTTCCACGATGAAAAATATAATCTCCTCTATAGTAAAAGTTCAAACTTTTTCTTGCATATAAAATTCAATCTTTCTAATATAAAAATTCCTTTCATGTTATGAAAATTTCTTCTTTCATTTAGTAAAAATCAATCTTTTTAGCTAATGGTCATACAAGAAAATCAAATCTTTACCATTCATAAAAATCAAAAAATTTCACTCCATACCGTTCATATATATATATATATAAAAAGAAAGAATCCATATTTTTCTTATCCTTTTAAAACTAATTTCCTTATATAAATAAATATACCTAATAAATAAAATATATAAAAAGAAGCTTACTGAGTTTTGGGAGGTGGAGATGGGCTGCCGGGGGTTCATCAGAGGTAGGGCGCGACTTCAGGTGGAAGGAGGAGCGGTTCCCGTCGGTTTCAAGGGTTTGGGGTTCGTGATGGACGTTGGTGGTGGTCAGTGGGGCGCTGGAGGTGGCGGCATCCTTCCAGGTGGCGGCGGTCTGGCTGCAGGCGGGCCCAAGGGCGTTGACGACGTCGATTTGGGCTTCAGGGGTTTTGGGAAGGAGAGGAGGAGGCGAGCGAAGAGGAGGAGGGGCTGAGGGGGTCGGAGCTTCTCGTCGGAGGCGGCTTTCGTTGGAGGAGGGCGGCGTGAGGCGTCGGCGGTGGATGCAGGCGTAGGGCGTCGGCGGTTTCCCCTTTTCGATTTCTTTTTTTTTATTTTCTTTAGTTCAAATCTGAACGGGAGAGGGAGGAAAGAGAAATGGAGAGGGTTGACCGGGAAGAGGTGGTTATATATTTAATTTATTTATTCTCCCTTTTTCCATAAAGCAACTTTTATTTTCGAACTCCAATCGAGGCCCAACGACTGTCGTCCCTAGCTAATTACCCCCATTCCAAACACAATGGGATATGTTTCGTAAGCCAATTCGGTTGTTACGATCAGTTTCCGCTAAAATTTACATTTAAATCACTATATTGAATTTTAAACGTACATTTCAAATTACCGGGGTCACATACTAACACGAAAAATTCCAGAAAAAAATTTCTAGCTTCGTATTGACAATACGGTCCTAACAAAACTAGTTTCGTCGAATTCTGAGACCGTTAGAAAAATGGCCATTTTCCAGTCGATTAAAATCAACTGAAACTGGTCAAACGTGTTTTCCTTTGCCACGCTCACATATTGATTCAGAAAATTATGAAATTTGGAATCTAGCAATAATTTGACACCGCGGACCCAACAAAACTGGTTTCGTCGAAATCCGAGGTCATCTGCAAAATGTCCATTTTTAAGGGCCTGAATTCCATAGCGACTATTCAGAATTTTCAACTGGACATATCTTTTGATCCCCGCTATGAAATTTTGATTAGTCGAATTCGTTGGAAAGATATTATCAATTAGATCCTAATGTTTTTGGTTTCACTAAAATCCGGATTGTTTTGCACCCGGTACATTCAATTGAAGTTTGAAATCGAATTATCGAACTACCACGCCATTTTCAATTCTATTTATAATTATATATAAATATTTATATTCTAACGACGACGTATATAATATATACATCGAATTCTACTCAAAATAAATTTCTCGTCGATATTATTTAAAATAATTCATTTTAAATATTCAAAATTCGCTATAATTGCCAAAATAAAAATTTTAAACTGGCCCAGAATTTGCGGGTTATTACAATCTCCCCAACTTAAAACTTTTCGTCCCCGAAAAGGAACAAAGTCGAAAGTGGTTTGATTAATCAACTCTACGTTCGATCTGGCTTCCATTCTCCAACTTTTCAGTTTCTGAGAATTTTCAAAATTTCAAAAATTTGGCTAACACCCTAAATTTTCGAAAAATTTCGCCATAACCTCCCCTGCACCGGGAGCATCGGGGAATTTCAAATAGCTTCCCCGGTCCTTCAGATCTCAAAAAGAAAAATAAAAAGCCAAGCGGCTAGCCAATAGGCTCATAAAATCATCATCACCCAAACAAAACAGTAAATTATGTAGTAAACATGTACCTATTTGTCGGGCAAACAAATTTTATTCTCTGCTCTAGCCTCCTTGCTATGACCTGTTCAATGATATATATGTATATGCAAACAAATGCGACCAATTTTCAATACAATTCAATATTTGATTCAATTAGGCTAAATGGTTCAAAATTAGCAAACAAATGAACAAACAACACAAACATCAATCAATTAGGGAATTAGAGTTTCAAATTCATAATTTTGATATATATACTGAAAATCTTGTTCTTGATGCCAATTCACAACAATGGGCCCTATCTAATTTTGGTTCTCACACCAGTCAATAGGAAATATAGAAATCTCACTTTCGTCGCTCGAAAATAAATACGGGCGATGGTGCCCCATCACCAGAATTATCCCCGGGCAACTAGAGTATGATCCTATAACTATCCAATACATTGAAACTTCGAATACACGTTTGCAAGACGTATATGCAAAATCTTTGTATATCGGATTGTCCCGATCAATATAGAATAAATAATCAAATACGAATAGTTGATTTAAATTTACAAAACAAAAATTGTTTTCACTTTAAAAATATACTCTTCACACTCGTTCTAGGATACTACTGATCCCATCTCTAACGAGTCATTCCCATTGGATATTACTAATCCAATATTTGATGAATTCTTTCGTATGGTTCTAACGTGTCTTGTTCTCTGAGCTTTGTAAACCAAAGCTCTGATACCAACTGTGACGGCAAGGAATTTCGCTCGGTCCGAACCAGTCGCTAAACCGACCCAGACCGTTCGAAACGCCCTATCGTTGAGAACACGACAAAATAGAATGCATATAAAAAGAACATTTCATTGTATATTACAACAATGCATCAGATTACAAGAATATACAGAGTATGAAACAATATTACACAGAAATATCAGAGATTTAAATTACATTTAAATACATAGCAGCGGAAAATAATACAATACACAACTAGAAGAGATATACGGATACAAAGCTTTCCGGATATCATTCCAGCTGTAAACCAGGATCCTGTGAATATAAATCTGCAAAACCAAAACTACTAGCTGCCCGTGTCGAAAATAGGGGCACCCAGAGTTTAGGTTAAAACAATAAACTCCAGGTCAGTCATGGGACTGGTGTGAGAACTAAAACAGTTATTATTCTTTATTTTAAAGTTAGGTAAATCAAGGGACCACGCCGTATAACACGGAACGGGTTTCCTCCCAAGAATACCAGTGCATAAAACAAACAGCGCAATGCTAAATAAAGAAAAATGAAGCTGTTATAAGACCCAGGTCCTATCACACAATGCAACGCAAGCCGGGGGATAGGGTTTTCCCTTATAACAGCCAAAGAATGCTTGATACGTTTAAAACAAATCATTTGATACTATAATAAGTGCATAGTGTATAAAACAACTTCAAATCATAAGTATCAATCATAGGCGGCATGGGTACCATATATCATGTCGCCCTATATAGGTTTACAAATAAAACCGCAAAGTCACGTATTTGGAAATTGGATTTCCGTCTATGAACCGAGGCAAAAGATAGTCCTCAACCGATTCGAGACTGCCTAGTCCGAGCCTCAGGAACAGCCGCAACTGCCCCATGGAGCGACAGGGCCGGTCCACCGATGTGGATTATTATGCCTGAACACTACGTTTCCCCGCCCTTTGGGGCGTAAATGAGCCAACTAAATGACTCCATCGGTTCGAGAACGACCGATCAATCCGAGGCGCCTCGCAACAGCAACAACCACATAAGTCAAACTCGTCAGGGCGTGTAAAACCACTGACGCCACTTCTAACTAGGAAGAAACGCATGCCCTCCCTGAGGTCCGTCTCCCGTTTTTGATTCATACCGGGTGTGAAACTCGCGAAGTAAACGTTACACAAAGCTACGCCCCAAAGGCCGTGCTTTGATCATCACCACAAGACTTTGCTTTTCAACAGAAGCCTCGATCAATTGCCACTTAGGCATGCCACACAGGCAATTCACTCCATGCGTTTGATATCCATCAATATATAACCCCTAAGCTCGTACGTCTCAGAGAAGGGCGTTAAGCAAGAGAATAAATTCTCCGCCGCCAAACAGATATATATTTAATAGAGATCAATCACACGGACTAAAATCCAATGTCAGACACACAGTCCATTTACAAGTCCGTTCTGGGTCTGAACGAAACCGGAGGCACCTAGTACCCCGCATATCCATCGATCTCCAAGTACGTCTGGACGATCACTAACTGTTTCCATCTTCTTGGGTGTACAGCCCAATCAAGATCATCAGTAATTATCCAAACGACGTGAAGACCTCCGGTCTTCGACCACCGTCTTCATCTTCGACTTATCGTCGTATCAGTTATTCAGAATGGGATAAACCCGGTCTTTCCGAATAACTCGCGTATATTTTAAATAAATGTTACACAAACACAACATACGCCTCATTCCAATTCATCAGTCACTAACCGTAAATTAATCAAGAGAATAATTTCTCAAATATTAACCCCGAAGGCCGAAACCAACATCAGATCAATATCCAGAAAAACATTCTGCTTGGCTAACCGACAGTTAGTTTCTAAATTTCACATTCATAGGGAAAGGTTCCCATTAATTTTATCCAAGATAAATTTCTTGAATTTATTCTTTAATCTATTTTTGAATATCAATTCAAACTAGTCGGGATTAGCGAACCTTACCGAAGTAATCATTTGTTTTAATTTCCCAATCCCAACCTATTCATCCCATGAAGTAAAACTGGTAATACTTCATATCTAACACCACGGTGTTATCGGTAAATTCAATTACCATTTCACGTTCAAATCTAATTAAAGATTTAACTATCGCCTGGAGTAAAACTGGTGATACTCCATTCTCGATTATTTCAATCTAATTGAAGATTCATTAAAACTCCACTTAGTTTTAATCGTTAACTGGGTTAAAGAATCAGTGTCATTTAAAACACCGTCCACGATAAACCCAAAATCACGTTCATTCATTATCGGGTTAAAGAACGAGTGTTATTTAAAACACTGTTCACGATAAACCCAAAGATCAATATCGATTCAATTCCAATTAAATATTGTTTAATTGGTACACTTCATTAAATCTAAATAAAAAGATTTAATCTTTTCTCAACTGGGTTCAAGAACAGTGTTAGTGAAGACACCATTCACGACAAACCCAACTCACATTTGATATTCAATATAAGGCTCTGAATAGAAAATATATCGGCTTATATTCAATATCAAATTCTACGATTAACAAATGTCGTATTGGAAATAACGATATAAATATATATCTTTCAAATTTCCATAACAACATCTGTATAATCACGAATTCCAACATCGAAATATTCCGAAGACAATTTCGATTCAAATCCACTCCAATGCAATCATTGGAAATTTTGGTTATTTTTAAAACCCTTTTTCAAATTCAATTTATTTATTTAAAAATAAATAGAATTATATTTCTAGTTCAAAACTAGTTCATTTCGATAAAAATCTATTTTTATCTTTTCAAATATGGAGTTTTTCATCCAAATTTTCCCCAAATCATTTCTTATGATTTTACACAAATTATTACTATTTTTAATAATTTTATCAAGGCCCGTACAGTCGATTTCCATCAATGGCCATCGAACTGCACTTACAGCGACCTTTTTCGAATTTGATTTGGACGTATCTCCAAATCCAACCGTTAGATTTCAAATTTCTAATATTCTTTAGAAACCTCTTTTCGATACGAACCTAACGGTTCCGGTTTTAGGAGAATCCGACGGTCGGATCTCCCGTAATGTCCGTTTGAAATAAATGGTCAAAATTCACGAACTGCCGCGGCGCGGCGCGTTCTATTCAGGCCATTATATTATATATATAATATATATAATATATACTTCGTCGATTTCTATTTAAAACGAATTATATAAATAGTTTTAAATTCGTTTCAAAAGCAATTTCAACTTCCATTTCAATTCAAATCAAAATTGAATTCCTCTTTATAAATTCATTTTAAAATTCATTTCTATTCAATTGAAATTTCAATTCAATTTGAATTCATTTCAATTCGCTTTCAATTCAATTTGAATTCGTTTTCAATTCAATTCATTTCGAAATCGTTATATATTCAATTCATTTCGAAATCGTTATATATTCAATTCATTTCGAAATCGTTATATATTCAATTCATTTCGAAATCGTTATATATTCAATTCATTTCGAAATCGTTATATATTCAATTCATTTCGAAATCGTTATATATTAAATTCATTTCGAAATCGTTATATATTCAATTCATTTCGAAATCGTTATATATTCAATTCATTTCGAAATCGTTATATATTCAATTCATTTCGAAATCGTTATATATTCAATTCATTTCGAAATCGTTATATATTCAATTCATTTCGAAATCGTTATATATTCAATTCATTTCGAAATCGTTATATATTCAATTCATTTCAAAATGAATAAAATCGATATAAATATCGTTTACGTCAAAATGGCGTCAATCTAATCAACACGGCTTCATAAATTTCTATTTCAAATATTTTATTTCAAATATTTCCTATTATCAAAATATTTGTTATCATCAAAATATTCTTTATTTTCACGATTGGAATGAGGCCCAATCAATTACCATATAAAGTTAATTATATGGATTCCATACAACACATGTATATAATATCATTGAAAAATAATCAACCATCAACCAAAGTGCACTACACTGTATAAGCATCAAATATAGATATCTAACGCTTGTAACAGCCTGTCAATCGATCGATCGACATATTTAATCAATCAGGATGAGTGAACTTCAAATTTCATCCCAACACCCGTGTGGGGTTTCAAACAATCAAACACATATTTTATTTGTGCTGTTGGGCGATGTGTAAAATTTATCGTCCCAATCAATGTCATTCAAATAGGTGTACATAAACAAACCGTCCGGTTTATAAATGAATATTTTATTTTATTCACTTCACGTTAAAATTATATTTTTAACGATAAAACATTTTATTTCAACCTATGAATTTCTATTCAATTCATTTACACAATAAAATGATATTTTTATTTTCTAACATATTTTAGAAAATTTCGGCGGCATAACGGCACGATACTAGAAACGGGACAAGGCCTAGCCTTATCCCCGGTCTAGTGAAGGCCCACGCCATTCACACATCAATCATATCAATTCATTTCACCACACAATTCAATTTCAATCCAATAATCTAACTAATTTTTGCAATCAAACAAACAAGTCCATGGTCTGTGGACGATTGTGTCGGGTGCTACTAAGCACCGTCTGCATCCTAGTATATATATATATAACTAGAAAAATAAATTGAAAGGTGAGAAATTCTCACAGATAGCTATCCAACTTCACGATACTTCATTTAGAGAAATCATCGCCAATCTCGCCTTTTGTCGCTTCCGTTGCCCGTATCCACTACATATGTAAAAATCACATTTTTACTTCGCTATTCAATATATAAAAATCGAATTTTTACTTTGCTATTCAATATATAAAAATCGAATTTTTACTTTGCTATTCAATATATAAAAATCGAATTTTTATTTTGCTATTCAATATATAAAAATCACATTTTTGCCACGATGATATTTTTACTTCGTGAAAAATCTAGTCTTCGTTTCATGAAAAATATAATCTTCAACTTCACATACATATAAAAATTCAATTTTTATATTATGTGAAATCATATCCCTATTTTCAAGCCATATATGTCAAAATTCTCTTTTCAAAACAATACTATTTTAAAATCAAAGTTGTTTATATTCTTTTCAAATCAAAGTTGTTTTTGTTTTCATATCAACAAAATCGTATTTTTCCTTGTATAAAAATATAATCTTTCTGCTATAAAAATCTCCTCTTTTCTATTTAAAAATATAATCTTTTTATAGTTAAGAATATAATCTTTCCACGATGAAAAATATAATCTCCTCTATAGTAAAAGTTCAAACTTTTTCTTGCATATAAAATTCAATCTTTCTAATATAAAAATTCCTTTCATGTTATGAAAATTTCTTCTTTCATTTGGTAAAAATCAATCTTTTTAGCTAATGGTCATACAAGAAAATCAAATCTTTACAATTCATAAAAATCAAAAAATTTCACTCCATACCGTTCAAATATATATATATATATAAAAAGAAAGAATCCATATTTTTCTTATCCTTTTAAAACTAATTTCCTTATATAAATAAATATACCTAATAAATAAAATATATAAAAAGAAGCTTACTGAGTTTTGGGAGGTGGAGATGGGCTGCCGGGGGTTCATCGGAGGTAGGGCGCGACTTCAGGTGGAAGGAGGAGCGGTTCCCGTCGGTTTCAAGGGTTTGGGGTTCGTGATGGACGTTGGTGGTGGTCAGCGGGGCGCTGGAGGTGGCGGCATCCTTCCAGGTGGCGGCGGTCTGGCTGCAGGCGGGCCCAAGGGCGTTGACGATGTCGATTTGGGCTTCAGGGGTTTTGGGAAGGAGAGGAGGAGGCGAGCGAAGAGGAGGAGGGGCTGAGGGGGTCGGAGCTTCTCGTCGGAGGTGGCTTTCGTTGGAGGAGGGCGGCGTGAGGCGTCGGCGGTGGATGCAGGCGTAGGGCGTCGGCGGTTTCCCCTTTTCGATTTCTTTTTTTTTATTTTCTTTAGTTCAAATCTGAACGGGAGAGGGAGGAAAGAGAAATGGAGAGGGTTGACCGGGAAGACGTGGTTATATATTTAATTTATTTATTCTCCCTTTTTCCATAAAGCAACTTTTAGTTTCGAACTCCAATCGAGGCCCAACGACTGTCGTCCCTAGCTAATTACCCCCATTCCAAACACAATGGGATATGTTTCGTAAGCCAATTCGGTTGTTACGATCAGTTTCCGCTAAAATTTACATTTAAATCACTATATTGAATTTTAAACGTACATTTCAAATTACCGGGGTCACATACTAACACGAAAAATTCCAGAAAAATATTTTCTAGCTTCGTATTGACAATACGGTCCTAACAAAACTAGTTTCGTCGAATTCTGAGACCGTTAGAAAAATGGCCATTTTCCAGTCGATTAAAATCAACTGAAACTGGTCAAACGTGTTTTCCTTTGCCACGCTCACATATTGATTCAGAAAATTATGAAATTTGGAATCTAGCAATAATTTGACACCGCGGACCCAACAAAACTGGTTTCGTCGAAATCCGAGGTCATCTGCAAAATGTCCATTTTTAAGGGCCTGAATTCCATAGCGACTATTCAGAATTTTCAACTGGACATATCTTTTGATCCCCGCTATGAAATTTTGATTAGTCGGATTCGTTGGAAAGATATTATCAATTAGATCCTAATGTTTTTGGTTTCACTAAAATCCGGATTGTTTTGCACCCGGTACATTCAATTGAAGTTTGAAATCGAATTATCGAACTACCGCGCCATTTTCAATTCTATTTATAATTATATATAAATATTTATATTCTAACGACGACGTATATAATATATACATTGAATTCTATTCAAAATAAATTTCTCGTCGATATTATTTAAAATAATTCATTTTAAATATTCAAAATTCGCTATAATTGCCAAAATAAAAATTTTAAACTGGCCCAGAATTTGCGGGTTATTACAATGTGCGTCCAGTACGCTTGGCTAGCTTATCCATAAGCAAGGCCCAAGGACTTACCCGACCTCCATCTAGGAGGCGCCTTATCATGACCACTGTAGGCGATGATATGGTCTTAGATGTTTAAACCGGGCCCTTGTAGACGTGGAATTAAGGCTTACTCTTCTGACGCTCTACCCGAGCCATGTAGGCGGTGAGTGAGGCTTACACTCCACCCCTCTCCAAGGGGTGCCCTATCCTGACCATCGTAGGAGATGATAGGGGTTTGTGTTCCCTTCTGTGGATAACATGAAACATAAGAAGAGGTAGGATGTGCTCTTCTGCGAGCAAAGGTAGGACGTGCTTAGTTCATAGCAGAGACAGCGTGTACTTTTCTATGAGTAGAGGTAGGGCGTGATAATTAGATGCTCTGTCACGACCATTTCCAATGTGGGTCAGAGGCTTACGCTCTTGATGCTTTAACCCATCCCTTTCTGGCTTGGGGCGGAGAAAGGCTTACACACTACCCCCCTCCAGGGGGTGCCTTATCCTAGATAACTTGGAGGTAACAAGGATTTTTATCCATTTGATTCAACCCACCTTGGATTATTTCGAGCTTCGATAGGGTTTCCGTAGCCTTAGTTATGTGGACAATCCTTTTCTTAAAGAAACTATTGTTGTAGTTAGCTACGTTTTCTTTACATATATATGTAGCTTTCCTTGACTTAGGAAGTTGATAATCATCCCTTCTAAGACTCTGTTATGGTTGGTTTCATGTTCATTCATCATATGGTAGCAGCAATAAGGCCCTCCCAACCGAGCTTCATTCTTGTGTTTCTTCTTTAATGATGGCCAAAAGTTCTATTCATGTTTAGTCACGAAGTAGATACCTTTAATTGATGTATTGAGCTGACACCATTTCGGTGACCTTGACTCAAAGGCTTTCTTTTGATGTTGCAACTTGATCTTCTTACCACTTGGTTCCCTTATCTCCCCTTTATTTTCGAACTTTCTTTTAGCTATATCCTGGCACAAGAGTGTATCACTTCTGAGCTCTTTGGCATTGGGGTGAATGGAACTTCCCTTGATTCTCCACTCGAATATTGTTCCTTTAGCTTGCGTTTGGATGGCTTCTTTGATATGGAGAAAGGGGTTATATTTTCTTGTTGTGGAATCGCTTAGGCCAAAGGTTTGGGTCGGTCCCAAATGGGAATGGTTAATGCTCCAATGATCAGGGTCATAAGGCTCTACGTCTTTTTCCTTATCTTGAATATGCAGGGTTTCTATCTTAACCTTCTCGACAGTCCATGGCTCATTATTACTTGATGCAACCATGGGAAACTCATTAGTTACTCATAGAGAAATTCTATCCATTATTTCTACTTCTTCAAAACATAGTCCAACCAGGGACGGAGCAACACAGTTAGATATGTGGCTACTAACCACAAGGTTGGAGGTTCAAGCCCTCCTTCTGGCTCTAAAATGTTAACGATTTTTTCGTCAACACTGGAGATAGGTCTAGGAAGTGTACCTAAGGTAAAAATAGGTTTACTTAGCTTTCACGAGTTTGAATTAGTTCACCGTTTCCCAGATATCAAGGTTTTGAGCCCAAAAGATTAGTTACTCTTCCCTCAATGGGGTGAGCATCACGCTTAAGTGACTCAAGAACCAACATTTATCCTGGGACAAGGGTTCCCTAAGCAAAACCATCGATAAGTGCTAAACGGCTTGTGGGAAGGGGTTCTGCACCGACTTTGCGGAAGGATCTAGGCTTGGGTAAGAGCTTGTACGCATGTATAAAGCAAATAACATATTGCACTGGTGATAGCTAAGAAAATACATAAGGAACTCATAAGGAAATGTACTAAGTGTTGATCCACTCTTAATTGATCCTTGATTCGGAATACACAGGTGATTACAACTGAAATCCCCAATTTGATTTAGAAATAAGGGTTTACTCTAGAGAAAAAGAGTACAAGAATGAGAATGAGAAAATCACTCTGAAAATGAGACCCCTGGGGTCTTATTTATAGACAAATCGGGGCAGCTTTTGCTATTGGGCCAACAGTACCCCCTATCGGTCGCTTTTTCCTTTTGTTCCAGAAGTCCTGGGTCTCGGCCGCTTTTTTTAGGTTCTAAAGGCTTTGCCTATGGCTTTTTGAGGTGCTGGTTCCTGCTCTCGGGAAGAGGGTTCCAGTTTGCTGAACTCCTTTTTGATTTCTGGTCCATCCACTTTGTATGGATCCCGAGTTTGTCGGTACGAATGGCTTTTGGAAGATTTTGGCTTCCTGATATAGGCTTCCCGATGTGGGCTTCCGAATGTGGACTCTCGGTCTTGATATTAACACTTTGTGGAGGTTGCCTTTGTGATTCAAGTGAAAGGTTGTCGGGTTCGCCACCCCTGTCGGTATCGACACTAAGCAGATTAGTGTGGATAGCTTGCCTCTCTTCGGGTTTCTGGCTTGCCTTTCAGTAGACTCCTGAAGCGTATCTTTGCTTTTTCAGGACGTTGCTTCCGGTGCTTTGTTAGTTATTTATTAAGGTAACTTCCCACGAACCAACTAATGGAGGTCTCGGTAATTGGTTCTCGGATAATCTCCATATGCCTTAAAATTTGTATCTTTGATGCTCTCGTCTCCTTATGTGTCGGTATTAAGCAATTTAATACAGATAGCCCTTTCATCCTTCTGGGTCCCAGTTTGTAGGATTATTCATCTTTTTCTTCATTAGCTTCCGATCTTGGGTGACCTTCCATTGTTTATTCATCGTGCCGGAACCACCCTGCCGGTATCCTTTCTTTGTATAGATTTTGAACTCTTTACCTTAATGATGGTTTCGGCTGCACAACTCTTGGATTATTCACTTATGCTTTCGGTCTTGCTTGTGCTTGGCTTTTACCTAAGGAAGACTCTTTTATGCTTGTGGCGGTCTGCTACCCCTTCACCGACAGCTGTTCCGGAGGTGATTTTGGTAGTAACAATGAACTTGAAAAGGATTATCTAAAGATACATAAAACCGCAGAACGGACTGAAATTCAAGGCAAATCATCGATTCATAATTGGTGTAAACAAAGCATATTTTGGGAGTTGCATAATTGAAAAAAAATCTTCTGATTCTTCCTAATGTTGACATGAAGCATAATGAGAAAAACATGCTTGACAATGCGTTTAAAAGAATTTTAAATGCTAAAGGAAATACAAAAGATCATTTGAAATCAAGACGTGATATAGAAGTAATATGTAATCGTCCCAAGGTTTATATAAAGCCGAATGACACAAAAAAACCAAAACTGTGCCATGAGTTAGATAATAATCAAGTTAAAATACTTTTAAAATGTGTGGAAGGATTAAGATTCCTGGATGATATATCTCCTAATCTTCGTAGATGTGTCAACTATAAAACAATAAACTTAGCGGGATGGAAAGCCATGACTGTCATATTATGGTGGAAAATTTGTTGCCCGTCGCTTTCAAAAAACTGTTGCCTGTAAAAGTTTGGACTATTGTAACATAACTTAGTCTGTTTTATAAAGAGCTTTGTTCTACTATATTAAAAATTAATCGTCTATGTAAGGTAGAGGAAGAAATCTCTATATTGCTCTACAGACCGAAAAAAATATTTCCTCCAGTTTTTTCCATGTTATGGAACATTTATGTATTCATCTTCCATTAAAAGCATGTCTTCAAGAGCCTGTGCAATATGGATGGATTTATCAATTCAAAAGGTATATTAATAATCAGTCATTAAATATTGGTTATAAACTAAATGTATAAGAAAATTAACCTAAAAATTCTTAATAGATATTTAAATCATCTAAAGAAAAAAGTGAGACAGAAAGCTCGAGTTGACAGTTCACTTTGTAAATTATACATCAAAGAAGAAGCTTCGTTTTTCATTCTATCATTATTTTAGTGACCATGTGAACATATCATTTAAAAGTACTAGGCGTAATGATGAAGGCATTGATCAAAATGATTGTCAAGCGACTTTGTCTATTTTTAAAAAACATGGTCGGCCTTCGAGTAAGCGTGTGGACGTATGGCTAGTTGATAGAATTATCATGCAACACACATATATATTCTTCTCAACAGCACCGAAGTTGCACCGTTTGTTAGGTAATAAACTTATGTTCACCATAATACATTTATATCATCTATATATGCGTATCTTTAGTCATAATGTAAGATTTGTTCTACAATTGCAACATTTACGAATCACAACATCCAAACGGCGATATCAGCAAAGAATTCGCTACTTGGTTTTCTAATTACATTTTCAATATAACAAATTATGTTGTAGATGAAGGATTGAAACATTTAGCCATGGGAACAAAAAGTGAAGTCAAGACATATCCAATATTCTTTGTCAATGGATGTAAACTTAATACAAATGAATACGGTGCTGAAAAATTAACTAACAATACCGGTGTATTTGTTAATGGTAGTGATGATCCAAATGACCATATAAACAATTTTTATGGCGTGCTAACCCAGATTTTGCAATTGACATATTTCAGACGACCCATAGAAGAAGTACTTTATTTTAAATGCAACTAGTTCAGCAATATTCCAGGTTCTAGAATCAACGAGCACAAAAAATATAATCTTATAGAAATAGAACATACTTCGCGTTATTGCAAGTACGATCCTTTTGTACTTTCCAAACATGCTTTTCAAGAATATTACGCTCCTTATCCATCTCTCAGAAGAGACAAAATAGATTGGTTGGCTGTTTTTAAAACAAAGGCAAGGTTTATATTTAACGGGCAGAATATTCTGATGAACATGCTTATCAAGAAGATATCGAGAAAAATAGAGGGACAGTAAAAACCGACGATCAAATAGATTTGGGACCTCAAACCGATGAATCAAATGCATTAATTGAAGCATTAGTGACTACAAATAAATTAGATATAGAGGAGGAAATAGAGTCAGAATCAGAAAGTGATGAGGACCAATCAATAACCCTCATTTTAAAAAGGTAATTTTATATTTTTAACGTTACGCTATTTTCATTTAAATGATATGTTATGCTAATATGATAAGTACCGCATAGTCTTCTTATGTTATGCCATAATGTTAGTTTCACATAGTCCTTTTATGTCTTGTTATACTGTTTGTCTGTAACAGTACTACAAATATGACGTCACATAGACATACAGGTTCACATTCTGGATCTCCTTTTGCTTCTCATCCTCCAGTAGGAGACGATGGCAGTGGTCCATCGCAGCCCTGTAGTGTGGCATAAGCCAAAAGCCAATAGAGGGTAAGTATTGAGTTTCAAGCATAAATTTCATTTCTGTACAGTATATATATTATATATATATATATATATTAGCCATGAAATATCAAATCTTTTTTGTTTAACACTGCGGTTTTGAGTTAGAACCATCTAATATGGTCTTGGGGATACCACGAGAGGCTTACATGAGTCGCATAACGTCATGTTGGCCTAAGTGGGCGTTGGTACCAGACAATGTTAAAGAGACTATTTGGTAGGATTTTTTGGTACGTGTGATATATCATTTATTACAATAAGTAGTCATGATCTTATTTGATCAGTTCAGGTTTATGCTATCTTTAAAATATGCATGGTTCAGTGGATCTCTAGAAAATAGATATTTCCCTCGACCGGCGCCATTGGAACTATAAAGTTGCTAAAAATTATGGGAAAACATTAAATGGCATAAAATCAGCTGGAAAAATCCCGAGTTGGATGAGCGCTAATGTGTGGGATGATCTTCTTACTTGTTGGAGTAAAGAGCTGTTTCAGGTAAATTTACTGCATATTAAATTTAAATTGTTATACTCAATTAATAAATAAATTAGAATGAAACATGTTTTTTTATTTAAATTTATTGGCCGAGTCTCACAGAAATTCGGCAAATAGAAGCAAGAACCTCGTTACACATCGCGGTGGTTCCAAGTTGTTCCAGCATCATCGCGAGGACCTGATATATTTATTAATTACACAGTTAAAGATTTTAAGTTCTAAGTTGTTAAAAGTTAGTTGATTTAACTTTAAATTCTAATTTACATATATGCATATTTCAGGAGAGACAACGTGGTGCTCATGTGTCGTATTGAGATGTTTTTGCACATACACATGCAGTGAGTCAGATCGACGACACGGGCTCAGTTTCCTACTTCTGGGACCATGACGCCAAAGCACGTGATGCGTATGTAAGTATGACATAGTTAATTTAAAGTTATAATTTAATTAAAAATAGTGTCATCTAAAAAAATTATATTTTGTTTAGTAGGATAAATTTCAACAACAATGGGCATAGATGCTTGAGGACACTGGAAAGACCGACTTGACTGCCGAGGAAGAGGATTTGATTTTTGAGGCTGTCATGGATCCACCAACCCGCAGCAGACACTATGGTTTTGAGAACCAAGCGGTAATAGAAACTAAAATTTATTAATAGAACAAAAATTTACTTGAATTGCTATTATGAAATACTGAAAATCTAAAATTATTTACAGGTTATGACATCTCAGCAGCCGTAGCAGAGGGCTTAGGACAAGGAGGAGATTGCACAACTATAAGCCCATATCACTTAGCTTACTGAGCGTGATTTCCGCCACAAAGAGAAGATAGAGCAGCTTAACCAGTGTTTAGGGGAGTTCATTTCCCAGTACGGCATGTTTCCTTCATCGTCTGGTGGTTCCGAGGGAAATTGAGTTGAGGTTAGTTTTTTTTTTTTGATGTTATATGTATATGTGTACATATACGCTTTGAGCATGGGTGAGGATTTTGGTTGATACTTTATGGTGGTTTGTATATATTGATGTTGTGTTGGTGATGATGGTTTATACGTTTTGTTGGATGACGATTTATTTTTGTTTAATGATGTTGGTTTGATGTATATTTGTAAATGTTGGTTTTATGTTATGTGTTTTGGACGTTTTGTGTCTGATTTGGGTATAATATTATGTTTGGGAATATATATGAGTGTGATTTATATGCTCGAAATGGAGCTGTTTTGACGTATATGAGATTGTGGGATGGTTAGAAGTAAGTAATTTAAAATCTGGTAAAAAAATACCCAGATTTCCAACGGCGTCCAACAGCTAGCAACGACTTACTGGTCCACATATTTAATGGGCCATCAACGACTTCCTAGTCCAATATCAAATTCACGTGACCCAGTTATAACGTTGGAGACCGTTGGAAATTTGTCACTGGTTGCATTAGAGGTCATTGGAAGTTGTTGATCTATTTACTAACGGCTCACAAAGAGCCCATGGCCGTTGGAAACCACTGTATTTCTTGTAGTGGAGTTTGTAGAGATGATGTGCATGAGGTAGCAGATAAAAGTATACATGAATAAGGCAGAAGCAGGGTACCGGTGAGTGCATGCACATGCAATATAGGAAGAAGATGCGTTTGGAGCTTTCGATTCCCAGATGTTAGCATGAGTTGTCCATATTTAGGGCAGTGCATTAGGCTTTGGGCTTGCAAAAGTTGGGTTAGGGTTTATGACATCGGGCGTATGCATGCATTTCAAAGGGGACAGGAGCCTGAGCAGTATACATGCGTGAGTGGCTTAACGTGGGTGAGATCGATTTTAGTTCATTTTATATTATTTAGTTCAAAGAGTAGGCATATGTGATTACATTATTTTAGTTAGTAATTTAGTTACCTTAGACTATTTTAAAGTCGTAGTTTAGATGCCTAATTGTATGCGTGTTGATAATATACTGGGTTTGGGCTTTGCAAAATTTTGGTTAGGTGGTTCATTCATAATTTAACTAATTTAGTTAAATTATTTAAAGTGATTAACTTTTAAACATTTTAATCTCACATATACGGCATCATTTGACTGACAGCTTCCGACGTTATAATCGATCGACAAATAGAACGTGTTAGCTTAACACGTTTGGTTAAATGTAATATCTGTAAAATGTTAGCTAGTAAATTTAATTATGTCTAACATAATTAAATAATTGTACTTTGATTAGTGTCATCCGTTACCGTTCTGCTATTGAATTAGACACTTGTTTATATGTCGTTAAGTAATATCGATAAATGTCGTGTCGACGTTTATCGTCGATTATTTTTATTTGAAAGATTGTGTTGATTGCGCTTGATCGGTTTATGAGCAAATACTTATTCATGTTCAGAATTGGGTTGGGTAATGCTAATGCCTTGTGATTAATTGCTCGATTTGACTGAAAGGTGTTTTGCGAAGATATTGCTTCACTTAAATTGTGAACATAAATTTAAATAAATGGTTTGAAAGATTGTTTTCATAAAAGAATATGAAACGAAATATTGATTTCAAAGGTAAATAGTTAGAAATGAATATTTTAAAGATAATAATTGGTTTATAAAGTGTTTTATAAACGAAGAGAATCTTGGCGGTTTATATCTCAATGATTAAATGATTATAAAACAAGAACCCTATAATTTGGAGATACTTGTTATTATTAATGTGAAATAATTTATCACTTTGGGATGCAAAATTATATATTATGTTAACAATGATTCGGGTAACCCGTAATTAAAAAGTGGGAACATGTTTGGGTATGGTTCGCTCTTGGGATAGAGATACATACTTATATTATTGATGTCATGAAGGCTGAGACCCAGCTGCCCATTTATTGGGAGAAACCTCTCGGGATTGGTTGCATATGTTTTGATATGCTTTATTATAATATTTTGGAATTTCTAAATAAATATTCAGATAGAAATTTGTTCTTCAATCCCAAGGTAGAATATAGTTTGATATAAAAGAAATATGTATTTCAAAAAGTTTCAAATAAAAACTGGGGAATGAAGTCCAAAAGATAATTTTCGTAAAGATAATTAGATTTTTAAAATCTAAATGTTAGGATTAAGTTAAGTGGATAGTTTTGGGAATTGCATATTGCTTGTTGCATCGTAGACTCCACGAGTCCTATTTGTTATTTGGTACCCAATTAGAAAGAGGTACGTAGGCAGTCATAAGTGGCAGTAATGCAGCCCTTAGATAACCTAACATTTTTCTGTTTGTTATTTGGTAATTATCGAGTATTAATATGTCTTTTATGCTTGCTATTTTATTCCACATTCTCATTGTTAATTGAGTTCACATGATTTGATAGGGTTGTCTCTCTCTCTCTCCTGAGTGCACAACAGTAGATGTTTAACATTTAAAATATGTAAGCACACCATGTAGATTAATTAATCACTCTGATTAAGTTGTATAATCAAAATTGTATCCTATACATTTAGAAGTATAGAATATTTTTCAAATGTTGAGTAGAAAGTTGGTAGTTTTCATTTGCAGTTTTAGCAATAGATGTATTTTCCAGCATTTGACTTGTCCGAAAATTTGGGTCATCTCATAAACTCACCATCCATTGGAAATGATGATATTACGTTGGTATTATCTAATTTCAAACAAGTGTTTGAAGTTAGATAAAATTCCAAACTATCCAGAACTCGTCCAATCCATTACGTAAGCATAGTATTCTTAGATACGAATGCAACACAACTGACCGCGCACGAATCTGACATCTCATTTTTTCTCTTTCACCAGAAAACTATAATCCAATAGATTCAGAAGATTTCTGTTTTAAAGAATTTCGACTTAATTGTATCATAAACACTCGTTCAAAGTTCAAATCATAAAATTGCGAACTGTCACTGCGCAACGAGCTCATTATAGTTATATGTTCAACCTTCGCGAAATTAAACTGCAGACATCAATAGTGATTTAATTGTTAACATGGTATGAATTTGCACGATATAAATTTTAACACATATTTTAAAATTATATAATTGTTAACTTTTTTCAAAATTATCATCAACTAATTCATAATATTATATCGATTGATTTTAGATCGGTAATCATATAATTAAATTTCAAATTTTCAAAGTTAGAGTTTAACTATATTCCAGTCTCAGTACCAATCTATGATCATCATCTAACACGGTTTATTAACATATACATACACAAAACATCAACTAATACACACACAATATTCATCTATAATCAACAAAATATACGTCTTAGGGTTTCAATTATATTACTAGATCAACTACAATCCTCAGTTATCATGTAATAACATCTAATCAATATATTTAAACATGTAAACATCAAATAATTTAGAAAGTAGGTTTTAAGAAGATTATACCTAATTTGGATTAAATCAGGGAGAAATGAAGAGGGAAGGGTGGGTCGATTGGCTGCAAGCGGCGATGACAGCTGGAGGGAGGCACCGACAAGGGGGGCGTGTGAATTTTTTTGGTTTTTGACATTTTTTGAGGGAGAATAGGAAATTGAATTGTCTGTGCTGGGTCTCGCGGGTTCATTCAAGGAGGAGGCGACTAACAACACTTGTATCGACCTCCTTTTTTAGACCACCGTTGGTCATCGCACACATCAAATGTGATATTCACATTTGTTTGTAGTGTAATCTCAAATTGCAGTCCAACAATGGCTAAAAAAGCGGTCGTTGCAAGTTGTCGCAAGCCGTTACACGGCCTGCTGATACAAACAGCAAGCTCTTAGCTTCTTCGTCATTCTAATTTGCCCCAAACAAAAAAGACCTCAAACCGTCCCCACCCCCACCCCCGCATTGCTACAGCGTTCCCCATTCCAAACTTGCCTCCAAGCTTCCAATTTTGTCCAGCTATGTCTTTTAACCCTATTTTATGTTCAATTAGGGTTAATTTGCATGTTTATATGGGTTTGTAAATTGTTTGCTATTGGATATTAAATTGGTTGTCACATGAGATGCTTATGGTGATGATTATGTTGTAGTTTGATTTGGGAATAAATGTAACTGATTAAGAGGTTGAAAACGTTGATTATCACATATGTAATTTATTTAGTAGGTTGAAAACGATGATTATCATATATATAATTGGGCATACGATGATTGTGTTTTAGGTTGATTTGGGAATAAATGTAATTGTTTAATGGTAGCTAGTAAATGCGAAGTAGTTAAGGCGCTAAGGCAAAAGTCTTGAAACTTGAATTTTCTATGCTCCATAGGAATTTGGGATTTTTGATGGAAAAGAAACTGCACAATAAATTTAACTAGAATCAATGAATCGCTGTATAATCTACATCGATATTTTACATAGATTCCTTGTTCCAGTGTAATTTAAGTTCTATAACTAGGTAGTATAATATAATAAGATATAAATAGGTAGGAATTGGCATGCTAAAACCTTCTTACATTTTCACTACAAATTAACATCATTATGTTTTGTCTGTCACATCGTATTCTTAATCATCATATCCTTTCAGTTTAGTTTTCATTTCCAAGAGTATATTGTGTATGACAACATTTTAAACTTCATAATTTAAACTAAGATTAATTAACATTAAAGCTTAGCGGTCGATATGAAATCTTCATTACCATCCGAAGCAATTCTAACTCCTTCGTACCATCATACAGTTTATGTCAAATCCCGTTTCATCAAACTGGTTACTAGTTGGTTATGTAATGTTAGTTTACAAATTGAAAGTCTGAGAAAATACTATGTAGACGTTAGTTTACAAATTATATAATGTGTTTTACTTATGTGAACCCCTTAGAGAAACTTGACCCGGTCCGACAAGTGTTGTATATGATCGTTATTTGGATATTCACTTTTACACAGAACGAAAATCTATATTCATCTGATATAATATTCATTGGATTTGTACCAGTATTGGACAAGTTACAAATACATAACGTAAGCATATTTTATAAATCATTTTAGTTTAAACGGTTGACAAAATTTCGATGGCACTTTCCTTTTTGTTCCCTGTGTACACCCTTTTGTGTACGATACAAGGAGCAAAAGGAAGCGCTACCAAAATTTTGTTGAACCATTTAACCTGAAATGATTTATAAAATATGCTTATGTTATTATATTTGTAATCGGAAGTAGGTTGACCGACCGTCATAGTAAAAGAGAGAAATATAGTAATAAACCGAAAACATGAAGTAGTTATAAATGAAATTTTATAAGACTTTAATTAATATAAAGTGTTTGATTGAATTTTCTAACATATTTGTTGCAAATTAGGAGGATGTTCTATTATTTTCTTGAACGCAGTTGGATGTATGAATCCCGAACCAGTAGTAAAGGTTCGATAAAGGAACATTTTTGTAATGGTATCCAAGAATTTATTAGATTTTCTAAATCTATTAATCGAAGTAACGTAGACATTCATTGTTCGTGTAGTAAGTGCAAACATCTGAAGCATTGGAAGCCAGATGTAGTAGAAATACGTCTGTATAAATTTGGTTTTCTGCCGAATTACTACTCATGGGATCGTCATGGTGAATTGGTTCAATCTACGTCCAGTCCTATAGCGGTAGAGGACGATAATACAATGATGAATGATGATATAACGACCAATCTGATAGAAAATATGGTGCAAGATGCAACACGATTAACGTTTCCTACCATTGATCAAGGCGACGATGAGAACGAAAATGTTGAAGAACCAATATCGGAAGATATTTTTTTATAATTTATTGAATTTTGCTAAGAGACCGTTGTGGGAAGGATGTACAAGCGGAACTGAATTATTTGTAACCGTCGAATTCATCACTATGAAATCAAAATTCAATCTTACAGAAGCTGCACTTACAGCAGCTGTACAAACTGCAAAACAACACATGTCGTCCAATAATTCCAATAATTTGATGTGCGGTAGCCATTATAAAGTGAAAAAACTTATGTCTGCTTTTGGACTACCGTATCAGAAGATAGATAAATGTGTAAAAGGTGGCATGTTGTATTGGAAATAAGACGCTCACCTTAGAAAATGCAAATTATGCAACGAAGATAGATATAAGCCAAGAAAAAAGAAAGGAAAAGAAGTTCCATATAAAAGAATGCATTATCTACCCATAACTCCCAGAATTTAACGGCTATATGCATCTTCTGCTACAACATATCATATGCGATGACATAGCGTGATAATACCAGAAGAAGGAACTTTGATACATTCATCTGATGGTGAAGCATGGAAACACTTTGATAGGACTTATCCTAAATTCACTGCAGGGAGACATAATATTAGGCTTGGTTTATGTATGGATGGATTTTCTCCATTTTCTCAGTCTAGTAGTAAACATTTATCATGACCTATCATTGTTACTCCTCATACTTACCTTCATGGATGTGTATGAAAAATCCATATATGTTTCTAACGGTTGTCGTCCCCGGTCCTGATGATTCAACACAAGGATTGATGTTTTTCTACAGCAGCTGATTGAATAGTTGAAAACATTATGGCGTGAAGGAGTCGAAACATACGACATTTTGGAAAAAAGGATTTTTCGTATGTTTGCTTCTTTATTATGGACTATTAGTGATTTTCCAACGTATGACATGCTTTCAGGTTGGAGTACAGCTGGACATCTACCTTGTCCTCACTATATGGATGAGACACGAGAATTTTCATTTAAGTTTGAAAAAAAAATCTTGGTTTGACTATCATGAGTGTTTTTTGCATATTAATCATAAATTTAGAACGAATAAAAAGAACTTTAAAGCTAAAAGAGTAGAGAATATGCTACCGCCTAAAAATTGGACAAGTGAAGAGGTATATGAAATAGTAAAAGACTATCCAAAGATACATGAAACTGGGGGGAAGGTTGAAATTTCCAGGTAAATTGGACATTCATAATTGGTGCAAGCAAAGTATATTTTGGGAGTTAACTTATTGGAAAAATCTACTACTTTGACATAATATTGACGTCATGCACAATGAAAAAAACATTTTTGATAACGTTTTTAATAATGTTTTGAACGTAAAGGGAAAACCAAGGATGATGTGAATTCGAGATGCGATATATTACACTTCTATAAACGGCTGGAACTTCACTTGTACAACAATAATAAAAAAACCAAAGCATGCTATGAGCTAGACAACAGGCAAGTAAAACTTGTTCTAAAGTGGATGGAAGGATTAAGATGTCCTAATGGGATTTCTTCTAATCTCCGTAGATGTGTGGACTTTAAAAGCAGTAAATTGTGTGGGATGAAAAGCCATGACTGTCATATTATGCTGAAATATTTTGTACCTGTGATTTTCAAGGAACTGTTGCCTACAAAAATATAGTGTTTATAACATAATTAAGTATGTTTTATAAACAACTTTGTTCAATGACGTCAAAGGTAGATCGCCTACGTAAGCTTGAAGTAGAAATCCCTGTACTGCTCTGCAAACTCGAGAAAATATTTCCATTGGGTTTTTTAATGTAATGGAGCATTTACCTATTCATCTTCCGTCCGAAGCACTCCATCAAGGTCCTGTGCAATATGGATGGATGTATCCATTTGAGAGATAATTTTGTATACGATCAATAATCATGATAGGTTACAATTTAGGTTTTTGTACCAAGATATAAATTTAATTATTCTTATTATAGGTAGTTGAATCATTTGAATAAAAAAATTAGGCAAAAAACACGAGTAGAAGGTTCGATTTGCAAGTCGTACCTTGAAGAAGAAACTTCAATTTTTTCTCCCATTACTTTATTGAAGTTGTGAACTTATCTTTTTTAACCGTTCATCGTAATGAAGAAGCCACTGAACATGAGTCTTCTCAAACAATGTTATCTATTTTTAGACAACACAGAAGACCTGCTAGAAAATGTATGGAAATATGGTTAAGCGATAAAGATTACCATGTGAACCACACATATATTCTTTTAAATTGTGTGGAAGTTGCACCGTTTGTCAGGTAATACTAAATTCAAGTACAATTCAATTATATATATTTATTTAAAAAAGAGCATAACACATATTTGGTGCATATACGAATCACAACATCCATCCATTCATCTCAGTAAAGAATTTGTTGGATGGTTTTCTGATTATGTTCATGATCCCAAAAAATGTGTTGTTAACGAAAGATTACGACATATTGCTATCGAACACAAAAATAGTGTCAAAAAAATTTATTGGATGGTTTTTCTGATTGTGTTCATGATCTCAAATCTAGTATACTTCGTCAATGGATTTAAATTAAACACCAATGATTATGGAGCTGAAAAATTAACATATAACAGCGGTGTATTTGCCAAAGATAGTGATGATCCAGAGGAGCATATAAAAGATTTTTACGGTGTATTAACACAAATTTTAGGGTTGACATATTTTGTATAGCCCATAAAGAAATTTTTTCTATTCAAATGCAACTAGTTTAGCAATGTTCCTAGTTCTGGAATTAATGTGCACAAAGATTATAAGCTAATTGAAATAAGGTACACGTCACATTTCTATAAGTATTATCCTTTCGTGTTAGCTAAGCAAGCATTACAAGTCTATTTTACTTCGTATCCGTCCTTGAAAAAAGATAAAGCAGATTGGTGAGTTGTTTTTGAAACAAAGGCAAGATTTAAATTTGATGGAAATAATATTCCAGACGAAGCAGCGTATCAAGCGGATCTTGAGCCAAATACTGAAATAATAATAGCTGATGACATTGATGTAGGGTCGTTGAATGATGAAGCGAATATATTAGTAAATGCATTTTAAAGTACTGAAGAAAATGATATAGAGTATGAGACTGAGTCTAGATTATAAGACAATGAAGATTGATGGTATGTACTATTATGAGCTATGTACTTTATATGTTATGTACTATGCTGAGCTATGTAATAATAATGATGATGATGACTGTTTTTAACTATGAATTTACTTATGTTATTTACTATTCTGATTTATGTAATGATAATGATGATTATATATGTTATGTGTTATGAAGAGTTATGCATTGTTCTTCTCATGTACGATTTGTATAATGATAATGATGACTGATGTTAATAATTCAAGTTATTTTGTATGCATTATATGATTGCGACGGATATGTCTGATCGAAGACGATCGAGGAGTACGTCTCAGCCGACTCTTTCACCATCTCCTACACCAGGAGCAGGTCCGAGCAGCTCGGAGCCAGATACGCGCCAAGTTGTAGAAATTGTTCCAAAGAGTGCAAGGTAAATATCAAATTTATTTCAATTTACATTATTTAAAATATATGAAATATCTATGTCAACGTGTACGTAGGGGCTTCGAGATCTATCCATTAGATTTCATTCTAGAGGTAACGAGGGAGTCTTACAGAGGCAGGATGACCGGGGCTTGGCCGCATTGGGATAGTATCCCACCCCATATCAAGAACATCATTCTAGCTGATTTATTGGTGAGTACTTTTTTATATTATTGTTGAAAATTAATATACTATAAATAATTCGAAATAAATTTAATATGTAGGCTGTTGTACATGTGGAGCCACAGGACATGAATCTTTTTTTGACTCACTAGAATACGATGATGTGTAAAAATTACCGAGAGGCAATTTCAAGAGCGAAGACATCTAGTAAAAAAAACCATGGATGAGTGACGATGTTTGAACTGCATTTCTAGCATATTAGGATACAGAAGAACCTAAAGTAAGATATAATGAAAATATTCACATTTATGTTGATTGCATTATTTTAATTAATTGTGTATCAAATTTAACAGAAAGTAGTAACTAGAAATAAAGCAAACAGAGTTAAGAATCATGTTTTACACCGCGGAGGCTCGAAATCGTTCCAACAACATAGAAGATAATTGGTATAAATTTTCAATATTTTTAGCATATATTCACGTAGAAATTTAGTATATATCATTCATTCTTATTTTCAATAATTTTATTACTGTATATATACTTAGGTCACAAAGTTAGTAAGAGAGCCGTCGATGGCAGATGTTTTCAGTCATACACATGAGCTAGAGCATACTGACGAAGAAGGGAACGTTACGTATGATTGGGCGGACGACAAGGCTGCGAGTGTAATGGTAAATATGCTAATCGTAATTAAAATGTTTCATATATATCACATTATATAAGTAATTTATATTGCATTTATGTTACAATTATATTGGTATTGTAGGGGAGATATGACACAGAGTCGGACAGAGTGACACAGGATACTGGATAAGAGGAACTTACGGTTGCAAAGTCCAATCGCATATGAGATTCTATTATTGATCCGCCTACCCGTAATAGGCGATATGGCTTCGGCAACCAAGAGGTAAATGTAACACCCTGTAATTTTGTTAACATTAAAGAGGATAAATTAAATAATAATTAATTTAATATTACAAATTAAGAGAAACAGACTACGTCATTACGTTCATCTCGAAATTCTGGTTAGGATAGACACCCAGTTTTCGTAAAATAGATAACATATGAGGAAGTTACGGAAGATAAAAGTTTGACAATCAAACTAGGTATAACTGGCGCACTTCACAAGTGTGAATTGGATATGATGTAAACTATGAATCTATGCTATTGTTAAAACTCATACTATGTCATGATAGATCTACACCTTTAGATCTAACGCAATTGTGGTTATTATATTATATTGCCTACGTGGATCTTGACTTGTAACTATGTTGTGGTGAATGCAAATCTGTTAATTTTGACAGTTGCAACATTGGTTAGATCTAATTCTTTATGTAAATCACCTTTCACTTGTCATATTGCGATCAACTTAGATATGTTGTAAATTGGACATGTGAATCCATATTTAGATCTAAACATGCTATTATGTCATTCTAATGGTGTTAGATCTATTTTAACCTCTAGATTTGAATTATGTGATCTAATTTATCACCTTGTGTTATCATGTTAGATCTAAACCAATTGGACATCCAAACTGCTGATTTAGATCTTACTATACTTATTGAGACATCGTAGTTATATTAGAACCAACTGACTGCCACAAGTTCACCAATTTTATGTTCATCTTGTTATGATGTTAATTTACATGTCCAGTGAAACACCCCACCTCCATTAAGGTCACTAACAAAGGGAATGCCTTAACTTTAGTGGAGGGTTATAATTTTAAGGCACAGAAAAATTTACAGGACAGATAAATTTAAGCAGCGGAATTTAAATATTTATTTCATACGTGGTTCAATACAAAAGCATTACATCTAATTGTCTCAGAAACAACTTCAAAACATTACACCATAATTTCTGTCTTGATTATTCAATAAAGAAGCATAAACCAAAAAGTAAAAATGCATAAATCCCCAAGGATCATATCCAAAGCCATAGCCAATGCAAGTGAGTCCAAGTCATACATTACTTTCTTCAAGCTTGTAAAGAGTCTGATTAAGCTGGAGTATTTCCTCCCTATGGACCTGAGGGGGGGAAACGGAAGAAAAGAAGACGAAAGAAAACAGGTCAAACAATAAGTCTGGTAAGTTCAGTGGTTACTAGTATTTAAACAAGGAAAGGGATCATGACAGTGATAACAGAACATAGGACAATACCCTAATATAAGATAAGAGGGACGTGTGATCGCACCCATTACTATAGTCTCTGCACCTACTTAACCATTGGTTCAACCAGCCCACGTGTTTACAACAAACGATCCCCTTAGTGATCAGCTCCTACTCGCATGTATTCAAGTCCTGTGTCCTTCGGCCCCGCTTGATTGTAGTCACCTGTGCTGGTCCCACCATGGGGTGTATCAGTCCCTCTGGTGGCAACCCGACACGATTCAAGATGCACAGTGTACACTACAGATGCCCAGTGCCTGATTTTTCCACTTCGGAGTACGTGCACACCCATACTCCGCCGGAACCTACACTGGCCCACCAACTGCCGACGTTTTGACCGCTTACAGTTCAGCCCAGTAATCGTGCCCCACCCTGCCTAGTTCAGGGTACCATGATACATCTATGTGGGTTACTGCTGAAATGGGTCCCCGTTACTAGGGTTTTCTAATCAACATGTTTATTTGGTTAAGTGTCCAAGTTTACCTAATCCAGCCCATTCGTTTTAGTTAACATGTTGAATCGGTTAAGTGTTTTCCTAATTTACTTAACCCTACCAGTCCTGACTTAGCTTTAATTTATTAAAGCAACAACCACTCACATTAGACAGGTCTTGCTGTGGTCACTAGATATGCCGGTTGGTTTCGGGCAGTTTTACAACACAACTCAGTCTAACCTCAGGTTCTTTTTGGGCTTGATGCACTAACCACCCACATTAGACAGGTCTTGTTGTGGTCACTGGATATGCTGGTCGGTTCCAGGCAGATTTGCACCATAACTCAGTCTAACCTCGGGTTAGGCATATACGTCTTTTCTAACTTCATATTTTTCTATATATGTCAAATTTCTTTATGTAAATTTAATTTAATTTTTTAGTCACGGCATAATTATCCTGTGATTATGCTCAACATAAATGGTATATCAAATATACCATTTAATGAACAAATCTATGCCATGAATTTTCATATTTCCCATCGCTACCCCCGTGGAATGTATGCATAAATCACATAAAATGTTGGGCTAGCAAATTAGCCCAAACCCATAACAAAAAGGGGTAATAAATAAAGAACATGCCATAAACATAAAATAGCATACATTAAACTTATCACATGTAACTTGGCATAGATGTATATCATTAACTTTAATCAATTGGGTAAAGGTGATCTTGTGACTAAGTTGGATCTAATGGTCATGCAAACTTGACAAAGGTCTAGCATGAAAGTTTAACATATAATCACAGTTTCAACCCACAACTTGGCATATGATCTTATGTACGTCAAAACATAAGAAAGCTATCATAATCAATTTCTTATCATAATTTAGCATGATTTTAACAACATAAGAGGGCTACAATTCCACTTTTACAACATAAATAGATTCAAATTGACATAGTTCTAAATATTCATAAATGTAAATCTAACATGTAAACATGTGATTTAGATCCTAAACTTGCAAATAACCATCAAATTACAACATGACATGTTTCATCATTTTGTTGGCCAAATAAGTTCTTTACTCAATCATAATAACATATAATGTTATGCATCACCCAAACATATAGACATGAGATATACAGCATGTTCATTGCCATAAGCATATAGATATGAAATATACAACATGTTCATTGCCACAAACATATAGACAAGATTAATTTTCAACGATATTTTAAGATAAACGAGAATCAAATCTCATACATAAGCATCGTACTATATTCCAATTACAACATGTCATGATTCAATCGAAAAGAATGTTTAAATCTGCGTAACAACTAACTTACAAACTAAAGAAATTCTTGCGTTCTGAATTCTGAAATTGGAGATGCGCGCCTTTGATGAAGATCGTTGAATTAAATTAGTTGTAGTTTGATTTTAGATGTAGCTTTTTAACTCGTCATTTGAATTGAAAAGGGTGACGGCTACTCAAAATCCTCCATTGACGGCATTTCAGTTCTAGGTTTATTTTTCTGTGTGTTTTTAGGTTAGGCATTGAGTTGTTTATATAGAATTTCAGTTTGATTATAGCCGTCAGATGAACCTAGGGTTAATCACAGCCACTCAGACCTGATCAGCCCCATCCAAAAACCCTAGTGACTCAGTAGCGAGTCAGAAATCGTTCAAATTTCAGATCTGGTCGGGGGCCAGGTCGACCCCCAGGTCGACCTCAAGGGGGGAGGTCGACACTAGGGTCAACCCCCTGGTCGACCTGCCTGGACGGGAATTTTCACGCCCAGCCCGCTTCTGGCTTCTGTTGGAATTTTAAACTCGTTTTCAAACTGTTTTGAATTTATTTGAAATCTCTGGAAACTTCCGATAGCCATAACTTCTTTATACGAAGTCCAATTCACGCAAACTCAGACTCTATCTCAACCAGAATTCTGAGAAGAACATAATGGCGTAACCCGTTTCCCTTAATTCTCACATTTTAAATTAAGTATTACAGGATTCATTATTATAACGTTAATAGAAAGTACGCGGTGTTACATCCATGCTAGTATGTATATTCACCTTGTCACCATGCTAGTTTATGTTTATGCCAAGATGGTCACTTTGATTATATTCCCATTATATTTCCTATTACTGTTTATAACTAGGCTATTGTCTAGCCTAGGCACGAAATCAGTTTATGAGTGTGCTAGTTAGGAAACGGGGGAAAAAGGGTCAATATTGGCATAATTTGAATATGAACATTTTTGGACATATAATTCAAATTATTGGGTTAAATGGGTATTAACACCTATAAAAGGAAAGGGTTAATTAATTGGTTAACTACTTAAAAATGGAATGTCTAGTAATTACAATTAGGAATTGTAATTGTACTTATGACACGAGGTTAGGTTGCATTAGTGGCGGAAGTCTATCCGGACCCGACCGGCTTATCCAGCAGCCACTAATGTTGAACCTAATGTGGGAGGTCTAAGTACGCAAATACGAATCGGCTAAGACACGAGGTTAGGCCCAACTGTGGAATAAGTCTTCCCGGACCCGATTGGCATATCAAGCATCCACATGTTGTAGGCCTAATGTGGTAGGTCTAGCCCATTATAAACCATAAATGGACATGGTAATGAATTGGACAACTTAACCAAATCTTCCAATGGGATTTTATGATTATGAACTAAGGTTGGGGTTAAGTAAATTGATTGGAATAGTGGATGGGTTAAGTAAATCTAGTGAGGGTGGGTAATATTTACATATAGTCCCATAAACTTAACCCGATAAGGTTATGTAATTAAAGACACCTAGTGGTATACATAACCGGGGAAAATAATAAAGTTATGTAATTAAAGACACCTTTTAGGGTAAGCATAACTGGTATAGGGCTATGTAATTAATGACACCTAGTGGTATACATAGTCAATGAAAAACATAGTGGGGGATACAAGACAAAGGAGGGAGCTTGTATCATATTATGTGGGACCCATTTCAGTCAGTAACCCGGAGTAAGTATCAAATAAAATACTCCATACTAGGTAGAGAGGGACACGCTTGCTGACTGATTTTAAGAGATCCAAACATGGAGGACGGTGTGGGCGGCACAAATTGACCGGGCCATGTGCGAGCATGAGCCGGGCAGAGGGGGATAAGACGACCGTGACATCGGTAGATATGGGTCTGTGCTTATCAATGAAGGGTTGCCACTGTAGGACGTGATACATCCTACCGTGGGGCCGACATAGAGTATCTAGGGAGTAGGGTGCCGATCGATTAGGGTAGTGGTTAGGGTATATTTTGGACATATTCCGTAAGTCTACCACCTTATAGTGGATGGGATCTTCTCATTCTGGTTATACTAGTAATAGTGCAGAGTAATCATTAGAGAAGTGTATACACCTTACCCTGTCCACCTTGTCACACCTTCCATTTATGTAGTGACCTCTCTTATCCAATTTATGTGCCTATCATGTTACTTTTATTTTATTTACTGGCTAAAAGTAACTAAACTCGCCAGACTTTATGTCTGACCCTTTTGTTTCTCCTTCTTTCTTCCGTCCCCCCCCTCCCCCCCAAGGTTCTCAGGGAGGAAACACTCAGCCTTAGTCAGGACTCAGATATCATCTTGTTAGGAACTACTTCTGAAGTATGGCTCAAGTTCTTGTCTCTACTATGGCTTAACTCTTTCAACAGGAGAATTATGTTTTTTTTATATTCTTATGTACTCTAATGATGCAAGACAGAAGTTATTTTATTGTAATGGTTTTTGTGACTTATGGTATTGTGGACCGCGATATTATGATTTATGTTGAAATAAAAATTTAAATTTTCGCTGCTACCTTATTTATATCTGTCTTTTAATTATTTTGTATCTGTTTACCTATAACGCTTCACGAATGTTAACGAACGTGGTGTCACACTTAGTATCAGAGCTGAATTTTACCAGATTGAATAAAGTTTTTGAAAATTATTTTCAAAAAGATTTTAAAAGAAAGCATTCTCAAAAGGAAAAGTCTGTTTTGAAAAGCATATTCCCCCAAGCTATATGTAATATCTCTCGATTCTCCGCTTGATTCCTTTTTCCTTTTTGTCTGGGGAACCGATTCTTCCCGAAAGGTGTCCCGGTTCCGGCATGATGTTGTAGGCATGTTTAAACAGGGGCACACGTCAAAGGGCAATGAAGTGCCTAACCTCCATCTGTAGCTGCAGTAGTATCACCTGCGGCAAATTCTCGAGCTTCGTAAGGATTTCCGTGCGATGGAGGCAACTTTCGAGAGACTTGTTAGCTTGTTACACAAGGATGGTAAAAAGGAGAACAATAGAGTTAGGGCTAAGGAGCACAGCCCAAGGATGTGAAAAATGATGGCCCAGGAAGGGAACACATATAAAGTTCAAGTAGATCTGAAAAGGAAGAAGTTAAGGTTGAGGAAACACAAAATAAAAAGTTATGGCCCAAGAAAGGACAGCAACAACAACAGAAGAAGGGCGGAAAGAATGACAAGGATAAGGGTAAGAGGAAGTGCCATAGTCGCGGGTGAGAGGGTCACTTGGCCAAGGACTCCAGGAAAAGGAAGAATGCCTGCTTTGTTTGTGGAAAGGTTGGACACTATTTTAGGGAATTCCCAAGGAAGCAAGGACAAGGTCAAAGGGCAGGAAACTCTGGAGGGCAAGTGATTGCTCTCGTGGCCAGTGCTCCAGATAGAGGTAAGAAAGTTTCTGTGGAAGGTTTGGTTTCTCTTTCCAGTCACCGTATTAGAACCCTTTTTGATTCTGGCGATTCACACTCGTTTATATCTAGTTCTGTAGTTGAATCTCTGCACTTAAATACTAGTATGGTAGTGGATCCTGTTGTTATCTCAAACCCCATATGGTTATATGCGACAGCTTTAGTTCCAAACCGTAGCAGGTTGGCTGGGAAATGATACAGAAGAAAAATTTGCGACGGTTATTTTTAAAAACAGTAGCAAATATTTTATAATTTGCGACTGTTATATATAAATCCGTGGCATATAAACGGAGTTTGGAATTTGGTCAGGTATAAGTTTGCGACGGTTAAGTAAAAAACAGTCGCATTTGTTTATCTTTACAATTTTGCCACAGCTTTACAATAATCCGTAGCACAAACCATGATACAGTCGCACGTACCATTTGGGGTAGCTAACTCTGACCGTTAACAAATAAACATAGAAATTACCCTATTATTATCCATTAAACAAAACAGTGACATACAAAATAAAACCCTTTTTTTTAATCGAACAAAGAATCAGATCCACCGCTTGTTCTATCGAACAAAATTAAATCTCATCCAATTTCGATCAGATTAAATCTCATTCTCGGATCTAGATGGAGCCCCAATCCTGAAACGTAAACAATCTTCCACGAACTCGATTTCGTTTACCCGACAATCAAGTGAAACGGCTGACAATCAAAATGAGAACTGCTACATCGCTTTCGTTGTTCATCTATGTTCTTCAATTTACCGGTGTATTTGCTCTATTTGAAAAGCACATGGACTCCCTTTGTTGCAGTAGAGCTCCAGTCGTTGTACTCTTCTACGAATTATATTCAATCAGTTTTATTTTTCTTCTTCACCGTGGTCTCGGTCTTTCTCAGCTTCCGATCTAATAGATACGTTACTGGTAACAGGTTAGATCTTCTGCCTTATAATTTTCATTATTTTATACTGCTTAGGTGCCGATCTGAATTTTTTTCCTCTAATAAATTTGGATGTTTGATCGATTCAACCCTTCAGACAGTTTGATTTTCTTATTCTGTTAGGAATTTAAGGGTGCTCCAAGAAAGATTGATATCTTCTTCTTGGAAACCTTGATGATTTGTACGGATCTGGCCAGAAGCTTCTAAAATAACCTTCAACCGCTTTTTAATAATTTCACTACTATGCCTGAGATTGGCAACAATTGTGTCCTAGGGGTAAGCGAAGCCTCAATTTTTTAAGAATTTCAGAGTTGTTTTAATGTTTGATTTAGCAATAGCAAGCTGCGAATTCAACGCATCATTCTCCTCCGCTAACATAACCAACTCTAAAGAGTTGCGTTCCGATTCAAAAACAATTTTGGTAGCATTTTTAAGACATTTGATAGCAGGATTAAATAGATAACTGTTCAAAAATAAATAAAACTTTTTAAGTCGAAGTTTACTGCAAAAAGTTGCTATAGAGCTGCAAATCTCTCATCTAAAAAAAGGAGCTGAGGATGTGCGGGTGCAGGATTTAGTGTGCTTTAGATAATGCTCTCTAAAGTTTGGACTCCATTCAGTCAGGAAACACAATTGAAACGGAGTGATTTAGTGTGCTTTTGATGTTAAATTCCTTCCTATATGATTTGAGATAAAACTGTGATAAGAGCTATCATCTTTCCTATGTGAGATGGCCTAATTGGTTATTGATCTAAAGAAGATGATCTGAAGGTTATATTACACTAAGGAGTATCCATAAAAACACAAGTTAAGCGTTATTTCCTTTTTCCTCCTACGTTGTAGAATCCAAGCACAATAATCACCACCACTTCAGTCACTTGGAAATGCTTCATGAAAAAAAAAAGTTGGTTATGTATGTGTATCACATAACCATATAAAGCGTTCGTAATTGTGGTTTTTGAATAGAATCATGTTTGTAGACAAATTATGATCATCATCTGGTACGAACGGAGTGCAACTCATAGACTGGCATTGTTTGCAGTCTAATCTAAGTTCTTTTCTTTAAAAATTGTTTTATCTCTTTATATGCCTTCTATGTCTTTGTTCGAAAAAAAATCAAAGATATTCCATTCACTCTATGTTTGTGCTCATTTGAACATCCTGCTAAGATTTTGCGTTAAAATCGGTCAAATCTATTTCTTGGTGCATTCTATAATATCTTAAACACTATTTTGCTAAGTGAAAACTTTGCAAGCTTCATACTGTAGATTTTGAATGATGAAATCATAAAATATCTTTAGTCTCAAGATTAGTGAGGACAATTCCACTTAAATTTTTCTTGCAGGTTTCTTGGATTAAACAGGTGCTATTAATGGGAGGAAAAACTGATCCTTCGAATGAAAATAACTTGAGAACTGAAGATTTCCCTTCTTCTACTTACCTAGCATTTATGCTTGCCATTGTTGAAGTTTCTATCAAGTGTAAATAAATATATTACTATTTATTGGATCATGCATTCATAAAAAAAAAGTCATTCTATCGCCTTAAAACTAACACATATATGCTTTTGGAAAGGACACTGGACATGGTTTGTTAACTTCACCATAAATAAACAGGTAGCTCAATTAAGAGCAGATAGGTTGAAATATTGTCTGCTCCATATATATTTGATATTTTTTTATTGACTTCAATTCTAGTATTATATTCATAATATACAGGTACTTAAGAAGGACGATGTTTATACAGAGATGGTAATGGAGAGATTTAGGGTGATCGTGACTGGAATTTGTTCAGCTGTGCAACTTAAACGATTTAGCGTACTCATCAGGCTAAACCTGTCACCTAATACCTGCTATATCATTTTTAAAATATAAAGCTTACTCAGGTTAGTAATATTCTTCTAGATATTCATGCCAAAGAACCATATGGTGCACTATGCATGAATGATGTATGGAAACATGGTAACAGTGGATAAAATCATCATTTCCTGCAAAATCTACATGTTGCATTTATACTTCTAAGTTAAACCCAATGAGAGTAGGATAGAGTTAACTAGAATTATGAAGTATGACATTTGTACCATGTTCCTCCTCATGATAGCTATTAAAATTTAAACTTCTAAATATAATTTCATAAATATATGGTATGATTTTATTGTTTGTGAATATAAATCTACAAAATTCCTTTTACATGATTGCAAGAAATTAAATGGTCTTATAGGTTTCGCATAACAAAATTTTCTTCAAAAGAATAGAAAATGATATCCCAGCTGCTTGATGTTGTATGTTAAATTTAAAACTTCTTTTTTTTTCTCTTTTTTCCCCTTCAGCATTTTGGTTTTTCTACGTTTATAAATGGTAGTTTAAACTAATAAATTGTCAGTTTTATGAGATTGGGAAGTAAAAAGAAAATGTTCATTTTTCGAGAATATAAATCTAACAAATTCCTTTTATATGCAATTTGACAATTTGGTGAGAATAGATAATATTGCGTATGATATATGCTTTGACATGTCATTAAATGGCAGCAATGTTATTCAAGTACTTCATTGTGTCCTTAGGCTGCTACCACATAAACGACAATTCCTAAATTGATTTTGATTTTGATGTTTCAAAGCAGCTTTCAATCAGTTTTCATTACATTTTGATTCCTAGGCATTTCCTGAAGCCTTCTGAGTTCTTTGATTGAAGCACTTCTCACTTTCCTTCTTGGCATAATTCATCTAAATTTTATGAGCAGTTGTTTTATAATTTAGTTAGGTTTTCATCTATTGTCTCAACTTAGAAGCCACGCTTTAATTATAGTAACCATGATCAATTTTATTTGGATCAACAGTGCATGCTTAACAGGTTCAAAACTGCAAGTGTGTATGCCATTAATTCATATATAAAGCTCTTACAATCTCTTGAATCTGAAGTATGCAAAGCATGAGCAAGCAAGGAGTTATTGGTGTGCCTCAATCTGAAAACATGGCGAGGTATACTTTTTATTCATTACTTTATGATTTCATACCTGCGTTTACTATGATGCATTAGTTATTATTATCCTGTATTTTGATCAACTGATTATATGTAAACACTTGATTTTAAACTGTACATGTAGTGGCGGATCCACGTTGGCCTTGGGGTGGGCACGTGCCCCACCCCAGGAATTAAAAAAAACGCAAAGCAGAAAACGAAAGGAGAGAAAAAATTAATAGAAGAATCATAAAGCTTTTCATGATTCAACTCCATATCAATGGCAGATCCAAAAATTCGTCTCGCAGAAACCCTCTTCCCACTTTTCAGCCATCTTTCCCCTAAAGACGCACTGCTGGACTTCAGCGCAAAACCCTATCTTCTCGAAGTCTAAAGCGACTGCTTTCCTCCAGCAGTCGATGTCGATCGTTCCTATTCCTCCAGCAGTCGATGTCGACGGATTTCAACTGGATGTAGTTTTCTTATATCATCCATAACTGGATGTAGTTTTCTTATACAAGGGAGCATTTTTGGTGAGCATTTCCTATCCAATAATTTTTTTAGCCTGCATTTTTTTTTTAATTTTGAAGTGGAAATAGTCCTATAACCATGCATTTAATTTTGCTAAACATGCCTCACTCAACATAATGTATAACCATTTAATTTTGTGAAACTATAGATTTTTATTATACCCTACGTAAATTCTTAGGTATAATATTTCCAAATATTACAGCAACATTGAATATTTTTTGTAAAGCATTTATTTTAGAGATATCTAAATGGTTGTGTTGGGTAGAGTAGATTAGACTTCAGTGATAGAACCATGTGCAATGTGCCGACCATTTGCTAAAATGGAATGACATTAAGGCTTATCGTCATAATCAATAATGAGTAACAGGATTCAAGAAGGGATTGAAAGGTTTATATCGTGACATATTCATCATGAATGCCACGATCTGGCGAAAAGGGAACATATGGAAAGGTAACGACAATTAAGAATGCCACGATCTGGCGAAATTATATGGTGAATATGAATTAGCCCTACATAATTCTAAGATTCATTATCTACGGCTTGGCTTCACTGTTGCAACGTGGAGTAGTATTTAAAATGACCATGCACATCTTTACAGTAAACTGAAATACGAATATATACAGTAGCATTAGAGAATAAGAGTAATGAGGATGTATACATATCCGAACGATTAAATGATTATAAGAAATAAGATGGTATTCATGTAAAGGCCTTTGTGAAGTTGAGAAAATTTGATATATGACAACGTAATTTGCATCATTAAAGTGCGAAGGTTGATAAAATTACATTCACCGTTATAATAAATACATAATCTATATGTTATGTATTTAAGACATGGCACTCCTCCTGGTAATCCATCTCATCGATATATATTACGTTGACAATGTTATTAAGATAATGTTATGTATTTAAGAAATGTATTTAAGACATGGCACTCCTGCTAAAGCTCTTACATGCAACACTTACAAAGGCGAAATTTGAGGGACTTTGTGTTGATCTCCTCGATATATTTTACGTTGATAATGTTATCGGTACTGTTTAGAGTAGCTAGCATATGTTCTGAATCCTTTATTTTTATCCATTTTTTGAAAGCTTAAAACACCTGTTGAGAATGCTTTAAGATATGCAAACTATTTTTAAAGACGTGGATGAGATGATTCTAGTTGGTTGATCAGCTCATGTTCCTGCTTTTCAGGAGATTGTGCAGAAGACTGGAAATCAACTCATTGTTACGGTTATCCTGATGAATTAGTTTCTCTTGGAGCTGCAGTTTATGTAAGATATTTTTTTCCCTTTTAAACATACAAGTATAGATTTGAAGTTCAAGTTTTTATTTTAAAGAAATAACTAAAAGTTTAAAAATTCTGAAGTTCGAGGATGTTTGCAAAAAATAAGCAATCCTAACACTAGCTTAATTGAGATAACGTGTGATAATAATACCAACTTCTCTATTGCTAACATGATGCGAGTGACGTAGTTCTATTAGATGTTAATTCTCTTTCAATCTAGGAATCTTAGGTGGTGTGACGTAGTTCTGTTAGATGTTAATCCTCTTTCAATCCAGGAATCTAGGAATCTTAGATTGAAAGTGACAATTGACAGGTCGTTTACTTCTCAAAGAAACTTTAGGGGTACGTCCATCACATTGACTCTTCAGGAGCAAGTATACATGTAATATATTCAATAAGATATCTTACGTGTAAAAAATGCCCTGTACAAACATAAACATGCTTTGAAGCAAATACAAATCAACATTTATCATTTATATAGGTCAGATCCTCTGCATGTGTATCCTGTCTTGGTTATTGGTTCTATTTCATTGTACCAACTTTGGTTGCGACTCAGTTCTATTAAGCATTTGCACAGAGAGACACCTAATGCGAGAAACAACTGATATCTATTTCCTGTTTAAAAACCAAAGGTAGAATTAAAACAACAGAGTAAGTAACAGGATAATTGAGAGCTTCCACTATACCATCACTCATTAGCCATTACTGTTGGATAAGGCCTTAAGCAACTATACCACTGTCCGTAAGTTACCCGATTTTGTGCAGCAGTGAAAAGGCCTTAGTCACAGAATAATTATCACCAAGCGTGAACTTTTCTCTTTCTTGATTTTCTTTTTCTTTTTCAATGTTGATGTACTATGGATTTAGTTGGCTGTTAAAATGTTTATCCACCCAGTAAAAAAAACTTTGAAAGAGAAATTTATGTTCATGGGATGCAGTACGCATCACAGTACTCTAGGTAGGATATGTTCATCATATACACCGTGGAAATATCATGAAATTGCATGTATCATTTTTAATTTCTTTTTTCTAAATACATATGTTACGCAATATAATTTTGATCATATATGGATGCACTTGCATCTCCACAGTTTATACCTGCACTTCTTCAAACTTACTGCTAGTTTACAGCTTAATTGAAGAAGAACGAGAAGAGCGACTTGATAAGTTTACTGCTTAATGTTACTGTATGGTAGAACTGAGAATGAATTCGATACTTGGGGATATTAAATAAGAAGACAGAGGAACTGAACTGTATTTTAAGTGCTTTCCAATATCATATCTTATGATAAATGTTAATGCATGTGTATTTTGTTAAAAATGCTCTTTTTATGTGTAAGACAGTAAGAATTAAAAAGATAAACAACCAATTAACATTCCTAAATGAGTTTATGAACCCTGAATTTGATTAGTTTGTTTTCAAATTAACAGTGGCTCTGGTAGTTTACCAATTAACAACCAGTTACCATGCTCAGTGGCTCTGGTAGTTTACCAATTAAAATATCCATACAGATGTAATATGTGCAAAAGAGTAAAGGATTCTAGCTATATTTAGAATACTATAACTTTATGTTTAGAATACTATAAACTTTATATTTAGAATACTATAAATTTTATACCGTAACATGCAAGTAGAGTGACCCGCTATGATAAATCTCTCTTTTTCTCATACACGTGTCCCTGGTAAAACCTGTTGCATGTAGCACATCCCTATAAGAACTATATGATATATGGTAGATGTGCTACAAAATTTGTTTCGACCATGGACATGCTTGTGACTGAACTTATGACAACGCATGTTCTATACTCCCATACAGCTTATAAAATTGAAATCTTATCTCATAGACTGCACATATTTGGACTTTGGAGATGCAAATAAAATAACTTACATATACGTGGAGAAGAAAAATAAAATAATTGTTCCGCTAGAACAAATTGTGTTATGTAGTATTTTATCTACGCTTCATAAACATTAACACATTCTACTTTTTAATATAGGGTACTTATTTAGTACTATAACATACCATAAGTCAAAATATGTCCAGTGATTCGAATCATGGTGTGTAGGATTTAGAGATGTGATCTCACGGATTAAAGCCAGTATGTCTAACCACTATGATAATAGTGCCTGGACAAAAACATTAATATGCAAGTCTTGGTTGATGCAGATTCTGCTGTATAAGGACAAAAAGATGGAAAATGAGGATAAAACGAAATTAATAGTAGAAAATCATAAAGTTTATAGTATTCTAAATATAAGTAATAAAGTTACCTGTTTGGTTGTGATAAAGTTACCTTCTGGGGCTCAGCAGTAGGTAGTAGTAATAAAGTTACCTGGTTAAAATCCTATTTTTCTAAGGGAGCTGACATAATAATATAAGGCTTATTGTTAGTTCAAATGACCTGCATGATATCCCCATCATATAACATAACTCCATGTAGAAAATCATACTTATTTGTTAGCCAACAACTGTTTACTCTGATTAGTTTGTTTTCCCATTTGTTTTTAATTTCTTGTATATGTTTTTAACATCTCTAAATGAGTTTATAAACTCTGAATTTGACATACAAAAGTTTCAATCTGGACACTTCATATTTGCATCCTTATCAGTTAATTCGATAAGCATTGCTACTATCTGTGATGATGCCGCGTGTAAGAACAAGTAAAATAAAACACTACTTTTTTCACATTACAATTCACATCCCAGAAAGCTTTGATCCCAGTGATACTCATATTTATTTTAAATGATCTGGATCTAGAAATTGGGCAGTATGATGCTTGAGTTATTAGTATTAGAAGTTACTTTTATATTATACCATATGGTGCATACATTATAATTTGTTTGATACAGTGAGAGTTATAAAATTGAAATATGTCTTTTTCCCTGATATAGGAAGATTGCAGTTTTATGATGATGAAGTAGCGTGCAACAACTATGATCTCTTGGAAGCATTTTTGGGTTTGGATATGACATCTAATATTTTGGATTTGGATATGACAGCTAAGGAGATTATTATGAATTTGTGGACTTGTGTTGTCATGTACAAGTTAGATGGTAATCTTAGTATTATGAAGTTAATGATAAATTATATAACATGTGAATTTGTGTTAATTATGGTAAATATGACCATTGATATTATTTTGATTTATGTTGAATGCTGGAAGTATGCTTGATGTTCATTCGTTTATAGTTTCTGCTGAAATGTGTGGGATAATAAATCTATATGGGTGTAAATCTGATGATATTACCAATTTTTGGTATATGCAGTAGCATAATTTGCGACGGATTTTAATAAAACCATAGCATAACCAAACAAAACGTAAATCTTTTGCGACGGTTTTTTATAAAAACAGTAGCATAAGATGACATTTTTGCGGCAAATTTTAATAAAAAACTGTCGCATAACGTGCAATTTTTGCGACGGATGTTACAAAACCGTAGCATGCTGGAGGCTGTCAGAACTAAAATAATGTTCATTTGCGACGGTTTTTCATTAACAATAGTCGCAAAAAAGTAAGTTTTTGCGATGATTTTTAAAAATCCGTAGCGTACCAGTCAATTTCAAAACTTAAATCTTTTTCATTTGCGACGACTTTTAATTAAAACCAGTCGCAGAAAATAAACTATTTGCGACTATTTTAAATTAAAATACGTCGCACAAAAGTACATTATGCGACGGATTTTTAACCGTCGCAACAGTTTTTTGTTATTTGCGACGTCTGCATTTGCTACGGTTGTTAAACCGTCGCAAACCTTACTAAACAACCGTCGCAAATGGTCTGTTTTGTAGTAGTGTAGTAATATTCGCAACTAAGGCTAATGGTTCGCTTCGTTTGTGTGTTGATTATAGAGAGCTAAATAAACTCACTAAGAAGAATAGACACCCGCTCTAGAGGATTGATGATTTATTTGATCAGCTTGTTGATGCCTTGGTATTTTCCCAGTTAGACCTGGCCACGGGGTTCCATCAGTTGAGGGTGGCTGAGGACAGCATAGGTAAGACTACCTTTAGGACTCCGAACGATTTCTTTAAATGACTAGTTATGCCTTTTGGGCTGAAAAATGCACCCACATATTTTGTCGATCTGATGAGTAGGGTGTTTTGGGAGTTCCTAAATAAATTTTTTGTAGTCTTTGTCGATGATATTTTGATCTTCTTCAAAAGCGAAGAAGAGCATGCCCAACATTTGAGAGAAGTTTTGAAAACTCTCCATGACCATCAGCTTAAAGAAAAATTCTCCACATGCCGTTTTTGGAGAAAAGAGGTGAGATTCTTAGGGAATGTGGTCTCCAAAGAAGGGATAGTTGTAGATCCCACGAAGGTGGTTGCAGTGCAAGATTGGCAAGTTCATAAAAATGCAACCAAGGTGAGAAGCTTTCTTGGGTTAGCAGGTTACTATAGGAAGTTCATTAAGGACTTCGTAAAGATATCAACCCCATTCACTAAGCCGTCGAAGAAGAACTTGGCATTCTCATGAGATATAGACTGTGACGTTGCTTTCCAACGAGTGAAGAGGGATCTAACAATAGCCCCAGTATTGACCTTGCCAGACGGGAATAAGGTGTTTACTATTTACACTGATGCGTGTGGTACAAGGTTTGGTGTGGTTTTAATGCAAGAGGGAACGTAGTGTGTTATGGGGGTAGACAGTTGAGGGCTCATGAAAAGAACTACCCTACCTATGATCTAGAGCTAGCTGCCATAGTGTTTGCGTTAAAGACGTGGAATCATTATTTACTTGGAGAGAAGTTCGAGTAATACACCGATCATAAACCTCTCAAGTATCTTCTCTCGCAGAAGGATCTCAATTTAAGGAAACAACGGTGGATGGAATTTCTAGCTTCTTATGATTTTGAGATTTCTTATACCCTTAGCATGGGTAATGTGGTGGCAGATGCACTAAGTAGGTAGAGGGTGGCCTTGAGTCCTCTGTTTGTGGAAAGAAAGAACATGGAGTTCATATCAGCTTTTGATTTTAGACCCTCCATCGAGATTTTGCCTAGTTTGTTTGCATCCTTGGAGATACGACCGACTCTTATGGACCAGATAGAAGCTTCGCAACAAGGTGACCTACGGATTCTAGACATCATGGATAAGCTCAGAAGAGGGGAGACTTCTAGTCATCTCAGAAATATGTCATAGATGAAAAGGGGTGGTTGCGAAGAGATGGAAGGCTTTGTGTTCCTCAGACTGGAAGCTTGATAAAGGCAGTACTAGAAGAAGCCCATCTTTCTAAGATGACCATTCATCCAGGCGGTGATAAGATGTACAAGGATATGGAGAGGGTTTTCTTTGGGGCTGGGATGAAGAAAGATGTGGCCGAATTTGTTTCTCAATGTTTAGTTTGCCAGCAAGCCAAAGCTGAGCAAAAGAAGCTCGGTGGATTACTTCATCCATTGGAGGTTCCGCGTTGGAAATGGGAGAGCGTCTCTATGGATTTCATAGATGGTTTTCCTAGATCAAAGAAAGGCAACACCAGTGTCTAGGTTGTGGTGGATAGACTCACCAAGAGCGCTCACTTTATTCCAGTTAAGAGTAAGAGGACGACATCATGGTTGGCAGCAATTTATGTGCGTGAGATAGTTCGTCGTCATGGAGTACCTTCCAGCATCGTGAGCGATCATGACCCCATCTTTACCAGCGGCAGCGAATTTTGGAGGCTTGCAAGAAGCATTAGATACACAGTTGTGTTTGAGCACAACTTATCATCCTCAGACCGATGGACAGACAGAGAGGGTGAACAGGATTCTTGAAGATCTTTTAAGGCTATGTATCCTAGACTTCGGAGGGACTTGGGAAGAGCATCTTCTTTTAGTAGAGTTTGCCTATAATAACAGTTATCAAGCTAGCATCGGCATGGCACCCTTCGAAGCATTGTACGGACGACCCTGTAGATCATCAACTTGTTGGTGGGAGTCTATAGAAAGATTATTACTTGGACCGGATATGGATAGGGAATCATATGAAAAGATTGACCTTATTCGACAGCGGATGAAGACAGCTCAAGGTAGGCAGAAATCCTATGCAGACAAGAGAAGGACTGACCTCGAATTTGAAGTAGGAGACTTGGTTTTTATCAAAGTGTCACCTTTGAGGAATGTGGTTCGCTTCGGATCAGTAGGGAAGTTGGCACCTAGGTTTGTGGGACCATTTCCCATAACCGAGAGGATTGGCCAAATGGCCTATAGAGTAAAACTCCCAGACAATCTACCCGGCGTTCATGATGTTTTCCATGCTTCCCATCTGCGGAAGTGCCTGCATGACACCGCAGTAATCGTTAAGCTGAGTGTGTTGGAAGAAGTCGAAGTGAAACGGGAGGCGATAGTCAGGCGAGTCCCTACCCGTATTCCGGGATCAAAAGTTAAGAAGCTACGCAATATAGAGATCAAGTTTCTAAAGGTTCAATGGGGGAGATAACCCATAAGATGCGACTAGGGAGACCGAAGACAAGATTCGTGCTTCGTACCCTTTTCTTTTCGAGGGTATGTTCTTAAATCCTTTTTCCAAAGCTTTATCAGTACTTGTTTCTATCATTTGAGTATGTCCTATCAATAGTATTTTCGACCTTTAGATAGGAATCCAATGGATGTAAACATGTGTTTGAGACATGTTATGATTAATGGATGCAAGTGTTTGCTAGTTGTTGCCTGTGGATGCATATACACACATATTAGGCACTAGATCGGCTCAATCGCTCTCATACTGCATATGGATGTGTGTGCATTTTCTTTTCTTTTATGGGTGGAAATGGATGAACTGGCATATGGATGTTGCATTTGGACGAATGAGTGTGCACACATATAGAACTTGCATGTTATAATAGGCTTATCTGCATACATATTGGATTCATGACACTAACATACTTTGCATTAAGGAGGTCAACTGAAACAGTAGACCGCCTGATCTTCGCACTAGTATCGGGACATACACACACCTTTGTATATATTCATGAAAGCATTAGAAATCCTTAAGGACAATCGATGCCAGTGATTGATGGATGAGTAGATGGATGGTAGGATATGCATTCTTCTCAACTTGGAGATTTCAGGGACGAAATCCATTAAGTAGGGGGAAATGTAACACCCCATAATTTTGTTAACATTAAAGAAGATAAATTAAATAATAATTAATTTAATATTAAGAATTAAGGGAAATAGACTACGTCATTATGTCCGTCTCGAAATTCTGGTCAGGATAGACACTAATTTATGTAAAACAGATAACATATGAAGAATTTACGGATGATAAAAGTTTGACAATCAAACCAGGTATAACTGGCGCACTTCAGAAGTGTGCCAATGCAATTTTACACTGGCGCACCTGTAAAGTGCGCCCATAGGGGTTTTTGGGTATTCGGGCCTTTTTCAAGTGGGTGGCAACCCATGACCTGATTCACTCTAAGGCTAAGGTGGCATTCGAATTCTGGACATTAGCAGCTATAAATATACCTCAATTCTCTTGTTTTCTTCACAAAGAATCAATGGAGGCCAAACTCTGCTGGTGTGTGAATTGAACTGGATCCCTTATCTTCTTCTATCAACTAAGGCAAATCAAATCCAGAAATTCAAGATCCATTCTTTCTCAATTCTCTAAACCTAACGCTATGAGTTTCTAGTTGCTTTTATGTTTAAAGAAATAAACGGGAATTATGAAAGACTGTGAATCGGATATGATGTAAACTATGAATCTATGTTATTGTTAAAACTCATACTATGTCATGATAGATCTACACATTTAGATCTAATGCAATTGTGGCTATTATATTATATTTCCTATATGGATCTTGACTTGTAACTATGTTGTGGTGAATGTAAATCTGTTAATTTTGACAGTGGCAACACTGATTAGATCTAATTCTTTATGTAAATCACCTTTCACATGTCATATTGCGATCAACTTAGATAGGTTGTAAATTGGACATGTGAATCCGTATTTAGATCCAAACATGATATTATGTCATTCTAATGGTGTTAGATCTGTTTTAACCTCTAGATCTGAATTATGTGATCTAATTTATCACCTTGTGTTATCACGTTAGATCCAAACCAATTGGACATCCAAACTGCTGATTTAGATTTTACTATGCTTATTGAATCATCGTAGTTATGTTAGAACCAATTGATTGTCACAAGTTCACCAGTTTTATGTTCATCTTGTTATGATGTTAATTACATGTCCATGCCAATATGTATGTTCACCTTGTCACTATGCTAGTTTATGTTTATGCCAAGATGGTCATTTTGATTATATTCCCATTATTTTTCCTATTACCGTTTATAACTAGGCTATTGTCTAGCCTAGGCATGGTGCGAGTTTATGAGTGCGCTAGTTAGGAAACGGGGGAAAAGGGTTAATATTGGCATAATTTGAATATGAACATTTTTGGACATATAATTCAAATTATTGGGTAAAATGGGTATTAACACCTGTAAAAGGAAAGGGTTAATTAATTGGTCAATTAATTAAAAATGGAATGTTTAGTAATTACAATTAGGAATTGTAATTGTACTTATGACATGAGGTTAGGTTGCATTAGTGGTGGAAGTCTGCTCGGACACGACCAGCATATCCAACAACCACTAATGTGGGAGGTCTAAGTACGCAAATATGAATCAGGCTAAGACACGAGGTTAGGCCAAACTGTGGAATAAGTCTGCTCGAACTCGACCGGCATATCTAGCATCCACACGTTGTAGGCCTAATGTGCGAGGTCTAGCCCATTATAAACCATAAATGGACATGGTAATGAATTGGACTACTTAACCAAATCTAATCCATATGGATTGTATGATTAATAACTAAGGTTAGGGTTAAGTAAATTGATTAGAATAGTGGATGGATTAAGTAAATCTAGAGGGGGTGGGTAATATTTACATATAGGCTCATAAACTTAACCCGATAAGGTTATGTAATTAAAGACACCTAGTGGTATACATAATCGGAGAAAATAATAAAGTTATGTAATTAAAGACACCTTTTAGGGTAAGCATAACTGGTATAGGGCTATGTAATTAAAGACACCTAGTGGTATACATAGTCAGTGAAAAACCTAGTGGGGGATACAAGACAAAGGGGAGAGCTTGTATCATGTTGTGTGGGATCTATTTCAGTCAGTAACCCGGAGTAAGTATCAAATAAAATACTCCGTACTAGGTGGAGAGGGGACACGCTTACTAACTGATTGTAAGAGATCCAAACGTGGAGGATGGTGTGGGCGGCGCAAACCGACCGGGCCATGTGTGTGCATGATCCGGGCAGAGGGGGATAAGACGACCGTGACACCAGTAGATATGAGGCTGTGCATATCAGTGAAGGGTTTCCACTGTAGGACATGATACATCCTATCGTGGGACTGACACATAGTATCTACGGAGTAGGGAGCCGATCGATTAGGGTAGTGGTTAGGGTATATTTTGGACATATACCCTAAGTCTACCACCTTATAGTGGAAGGGATCATCTCATTCTGGTTATACTAGTAATAGTGCAGATAATCATTAAAGAAGTGTATACACCTTACCCTGTCCACCTTGTCACACCTGCCATTTATGTAGCGACCTCTTATCCACTTTATATGCCTATCATGTTACTTTTATTTATTTACTGGCTAAAAGTAACTAGACTCGCCAGACTTTATGTCTGACCCTTTTGTTTCTCCTTCTTTCTTTCGTCCCCCCCCCCCCTAGGTTCTCGGGGAGGAAACACTCAGGCTTAGTCAGGACTCAAATATCATCTTGCTCGGAGCTACTTCTGAAGTATGGCTCATGTTCTTATCTCTACTATGGCTTAACTCTTTCAATTGGGGAATTATGTTTTTTTGTATTCTTATGTACTCTGATGATGCAAGACAGAAGTTATTTTATTATAATGGTTTTTGTGACTTATGGTATTGTGGACCACGACATTATGATTTGAAGTAAAAATTTAAATTTCCTCTACTATCTTATTTATATCTGTATTGTAATTATTCTGTGTCTGTTTACCTATAATGCTTCACGAAACTTAATGCATTCTCTTAGTGAGTGACATTAACGGACGTGGGGTGTCACTGTAAATCTTTTTTAGACTTATAAAATAACATCATGAATATAAATAGAATTATTAACTTTAATGTGAACTTAATTATTTCGCAGACTATTGCTTTTCAGTAAGGTTATAGGAGGTTCATGGAGGAGGGGGCTATAGCTCGGATGCAGCAGCTGTTGGATGAGATGAATGACTGACGAAGAAGCCATCTTGCCCAGCAAATAGATAAGCGTATTACAGCGTACTATCAGGAGCATGGGTTTATGCCCGGGGAGGGAGATGCTACTGCTGAAGATGAAGGCGAAGAAGAAGAAGAAGACGACGAGGAGGAAGATTAGTTTGGTTGTTCTTATGCTTGAGTATGTACATATATTTGGTTTTTTATATGCTACATGCTCGTACGATGATATGTGACAACGATATGGTGTGTTTGAATATATGACGATGGAATTGTGTTTTGGATGTATGCCGATGGTATGTTATGATGGTGTTTTGAATTTAGTTTTTTTTTTTTTTTTTTTGATTTATTATGACTTGGAGAATTGATTATTGATGAGTATTGGTGAATTGATAAAATGATAGTGGTGTGATATCAGTATTGATTATACAGGACTGATATTAGAATGATATTTTTTTGATGTATTACGGCTTGCGACGACTTTCTAGTTTCAATTTTGCGACGGCTAGCGACGCCTTGTTACGGCTTCCCTGGGAAACAAACTACTTGCCACGTGGACAAGTTGCCGTTGCAAAATAAGCGATAGAGCCGTCGCTTTTCCCATTGCTTTTCCTATGTGAAACGATTTAAGTTGCGACGACTATTTGTGACGGCTTGCGGCAGCCGCCGACGCTATTTAGCTGTCGCAAATCACTGTGCGCTTTGTAGTTTAGTGAAGAAATCATACTCCATTTAAAATTAAGTGAAAACTGTTTCATATCTGTAACATGTGTTACATGGACATTTGCTTGATAAATGCCCAGTTTTAAATGCTATTTTAGTAAGTGTCCACTATTTAAACCTCTGTCGAGCAAATGCTTGAAACTACATACGAATTTTGTAGTTATTATTTGAGAGGATCTGCGTTTGTTCATCAGGAGACTTCAAAAGTTTTGTTCTACTTCTATTTGACAACATTTTAATTAGACAGATGGAGTGGGGTATAGAACAGGTATAAAGATATTTGTCTATTTACACAAGAGTTTTACACGTACATGGACCGAACAGAGAGTTAGTTTAAACATACTTCATATGAACCAAATAACAAACGGACGATGTTCAATCAATAAAAAATTCATCGATTAATTCTTATAGATAAAATATCGTACAAATTATTTTATTATAATTCTTGTACCGAATTAAAATCAGACGAGTATGAACCAATAAATTTTAATCTAAAACCGAACCAAAAAACATACACTTGTACAAAATTAATAACCATGAAATTAAAAAGTAAGTGGGTCATGGAAATACAATAAAAAAGTTTGGAAAATGTCTTCGTTGAAGAGGCCGATGGAAAAAATAAAAAACTTCCTCTGAAGAGCATCACTTGGAGTGAAGAAATCATACTCCATTTAAAATTAAGTGAAATGTGTTTCATATCTGTAACATGTGTTACATGGACATTTGCTTGATAAATGCCCAGTTTTAAATGCTATTTTAGTAGATGTCCACTATTTAAACCTCTGTTGAGCAAATGCTTGAAACTACATACGAATTTTGTAGTTATTATTTGAGAGGATCTGCGTTTGTTCATTAGGAGACTTCAAAAGTTTTGTTCTACTTCTATTTGACAAAATTGTTAATCAGACAGATGGAGTGGGGTATAGAACAAGTATAGAAATATTTGTCTATTTACACAAGAGTTTTACACGTACATGGACCGAACATAGAGTTAGTTTAAACATACTTCATATGAACCAAATAACAAACGGACGACGTTCAATCAATAGAAAAAATAATCGATTAATTCTTATAGATAAAATATCGTACAAATTATTTTATTATAATTCTTGTACCGAATTAAAAACAGACGAGTATGAATCAATAAATTTTAATCTAAAACCAAACCAAAAAAAATACACTTGTACAAAATTAATAACCATGAAATTAAAAAGTAAGTGGGTCATGGAAATACAATAAAAACGTTTGGAAAATGTCTTCGTTGAAGAGGCCGATGGAAAAAATAAAAAACTTCCTCTGAAAAGCATCACTTGGAGTGGTTCAAAATTACATTTTTATGATTTGTACATTCATTTTCATCTCCACAATGGTGAATATTACGTAATCGATTACATTTTTGCAGATTTAATTACAAATCTGTAATCTCTTGAAATGCTTGTTAAGTAGATGATCTCTGAGTTCGGACGTTTGTCCAGCAGATAGCTCGCAGTGCCGATCCTAAACCAATTGTGGCCCTAGGCCAAATTTTCTGTGGAGGCACAATTTTTTTGAGAGAATGGCAGACAGGACCAAAGTTGGGGAAAAAAAGAAAAACAGAACTTAAAAATAGAAGTCCCGCTGGGATTTGAACCAAGATCGCATATGTGACAAGCAACAAATGCTTCCACTCTACCAAAGTTACTTCAATATTAAAGGCTGAATATACATTTTAGTTAAAATACTGAAATCCTGAGGCCCCCCACCACTTCCTTCTTCCTCCTCCCCGGTCCGAGACTCTAGGCGTCCGCCTAGCCGGCCTATGCCAGGGCCGGACCTGAATTAGCTCGCTACACAAACACATCGTGAACAAACGTCTAAAATTTTGTTCAATAGATGCACTCGCGTGTTCGTACGGTTGTCGAACAAACGTTCGAACAAACAAGCGACTGGTTATAAAACTCCTAAGGGGAAGTGAATTAATGCACATTTGTGATTTCAGGAAATGTGATATTCAAGTGCAAAGGCAGTTGTTGATGCATTAACGATACATACAGGAACAAGAACCACAGACCCACGGCTTGTCTGCTGTATTCCACAAGCAAGTATATCACATTTTTTGTCCCTTGGATACATTTAAAGCTGGGGATAATAATAAAATAAAATAAAGCAAAGGCAAATTGGAACTTTGAAATAAAATAGATACAAAGCACACATTCAACGTAAATCTATTCCAAAACAATAAATAAAGGCTAGCAACAGTCACCTGCTTAACTAGCTTCATGCATTTAAAAATAAAAGTCCGCGTGGACTTTACCATCTCTTTGAATCATTTCTTCAAATCTGATCCTCCTATATATAAAGCTTGTGTTCTATTTAGAGAAATCAATCAGTACACAAACCAAAACATAAACAATATTTCTTCAACGATGTCATTTGAGGGAATAGAAGTACCATCATTCTTCCTTTGCCCAATCTCTCTCCAAATAATGAAAGATCCAGTGACCCTCCCTACAGGCATAACCTACGACCGCCACAACATAGAGACCTGGATCTTCGAAAACAAACACAACACCTGCCCTCTTACAAACCAGTCCTTACCTTCCGATTTTGACCTGCTTACCCCTAACCACACCCTGCGCCGTATGATCCAAGCCTGGTGCGTCATCAACGCCGGCCATGGCATCCAGCGCTTCCCCACTCCCCGTCCCCCCATCACTAAATCTCAAATCATCGATCTCCTTCATGGCACCAACCCAGACGCTCTTTTGGCAACTATTAAAAAGTTGAAGTCCATAATCACTGAGAGCGAGCACAACAGATGGTGTGCCCACTCGTCTGGAGCCATCGAATTCTTAGCCTCCGTTGTACGAAATCACTGCAAACATGAACATGTAGTTGATGAGGCGCTCAACGTGCTTCACTCCCTTCAAATGTCCGACAAGTCACTTGATGAGTTGTTACAAAATAATCCAGACTTCGTCAATACATTGACTTCAGTTTTGGAGCGTTCGGGCCTCCAAACTCGAGCGTATGCGACTATGTTGCTTGGGTCGATAATTGACAGAGTTCAGCAGCTGAAGGGAGTAAAAGAAGGGTTGATAGTAGAGATGATGAAGGTCGTGGAGGATAGAATAAGCAACCAAGTGACCAAAGCAGCTCTGCATGTGTTAAATATAGTGATATCGCATGGGAGGAATAGAGTAAAGGCAGTGGAAGGAGGGGCGGTGGAAGTGGTGATAGAACTGTTGATGGATGAGAAGGAGAGGAGGATGACGGAGATGGCGCTGGTGGTGCTGTCAAGGCTGAGCGAGTGCGCGGAGGGGAGGGAGAAGATAGTGGGGCATGGGGCCGGGATAGCCATTGTGTCAAAGAAGATGGTGAGGGTTTCCATGGTGGCTAGCGAGAGGGCCATAACGGTGATGTACAATTTGGGGAAGTGTTGGGCGACGAAGCAGGTGTTGAAGGAGATGGCTGAGTTTGGGGTGGTGAGCAAGCTGTGTTTGTTGATGCAGGTGGATTGTGGGGTGAAGAGTAAGAAGAGGGTGAAGGAGCTGCTTGCTTTGCATTCAGGGGTTTGGAAGGATTCTCCTTGTGTAGCTTCTGCCTTGAATGTTTCTTATCCCTGCGACCTTTAGATTTCTTTTTTTGGAAGTGACTGCCTAGCTGTAGATTGATTTTGATCAACATTCTTTTGTTCATTCATACATCTGTAAATGACAGAATTGAATACTAATTTATCATGCAAATTTCTATCTATGCTGTAGTTATTTTTAGTACTACTTGTTGGAGAAATCAGATTTAAAATTTGATGAAAGGCAATGTTAATTCGCTTTGCACATACAGATGCTAAAATGTTGAGTACATTCAAGACTTTACAATCAGACCATTTTATCATTAAAGGTTGTTAGTAGCTAGCTATGAGTACATTCAAGACTTTACAGATGATAAATTAAGGATCTCCAACTGTCGTAGTAATAGCATCCAATATTTTGGCAGTTGGATTTATTAATCTTGAAAGATCAATAAATTCAACCCCAAAAAAAAAAAAAAAAAATGTGTGGGAAATATGAATAATTAAAATATTGTGCATCTGCGATAATTTTCTTTTCAAGTAACAAGAAAAATGCATGCATTTAGTTATCAAATGTCTAAAATTCTCAGGCTTTTATCAAACAAATTAGGTTTCCTTCCTTGTATCTAATTGAGCTCAAATTTTAACAATCTGTCTTAAACTTCGGTGTCTTACTACAGAAATATGTAAGTACTATTTGTAGTTTTATACTACGTAGCTAGCCTTAAATAATAAATAGTGCTGAATATATAGCACAGGATTGATATTTGAATCATGTACTGAAGATCTTGTGTGTAGATTTTTGTTGGAAAATGATAAACTGGGCTGTAAAAATATTGATGCTAGCAATTTTCTATTTAGAATGAAGCTTGCCACCGTACTCAAAATGGTTTTTGTCTAAAGTGCGAATTAGACAAAATGTTTTAATTTACGGAGGTACTATTGTAATTTTACAGCAAAACATGGATGCGTCTTAGCAAATCAAGCGCCTATTATCATTATCATTTCGCACAATCTAACATACACAATTTCGGGTATATTAGCAATTTCTTTAGAAAAGTTGCCAATTCGGTAACACCATTATTTCGTTTTTCCTAACACGCACCATGATATGCGTAAATAAAATCTCGTTTGATTCTACATTCACAGCTTCGTGGAATATGGGTTAGTTAATTGATATAGTTGACTCCATTCCTAACGTGGTAGGAACTTTGACATATCAAATTGGCCATAAAAGAAACGAACCAATCATGTGTATTATTATAAGAAAATCTCTACATGCATAACTCTCGTGTTAGTTCAGCCGTCAAATAATTGTCAGCTGGTGGGTAGATAGCTTTCGGGTTGAATGGTCAACTTGCAGTTGCATGTATATATTAAGCTTAGGTCAAAATAAATAACGCATGCATAAATTGATCTGGCATGCAGTAGCATTTTGACAGTCGAAAGTAGGCAATTTGCCGGTCAGTGTAGACGTTTTCGCGGGCTAATCCTCTATTATCAAAATTTGCTATCCCCTGTATCCAACCAATACGATTAAATCTAAAAACAAAAGAGGTTTTAATTGAAAAAAGGTGGAATTCAGGGGTGCGGATTGGTTGGATATAGGTAGATAGAGAATTTTGTGGACAGGTTATTTTATTTGGACATTTTCTGCGACTAAAATATCACACCATGCACCGTTCCACATCCTGATTTCACTATTATTTCATTTCTATATTCCGGGTAACTTTCAAAAAACGAGATAATAAAAATTCAAGGGTAATATATTCCAGATCTGAAATGTGAATTTCATAGGAAATTAAATAAACAATATAATGCGCATTTTGTGCGTATAATATGTTGGGAAACAATGGCTGAGTCACGTATCTGGTCGCTTTCTTGAAGACGATTCGACGATCTGATTTTTTTTTAATGGCGGAGGTAAGAAAACGTTGTTCAGATAGTCTACAACTGAAGATAATAGATAGACGGGAATTAGGGTTGAACGAAAATACTGGGCAGTGAGAGAAAATCGGATCTACTGAAATAACGAGTCAAGAGTTTACCGCTTCATGTACAAGTCGGTTCAGAAATATTTTCTACAAAAAACAGTTTGAAAAAGACAAGGTTTTCTGGTCCAAAAAATATTAGTGTCTACACCACAAAGCCCAAGCCCGAACCCGAACCGAACCGGACCGGACCGGGTCGAGTCGAGTCGGTCGGTCGCGCGCATGTGTGGTGTTCATGATGCATGGTCTCCCTCCTCACAACAAAGCATGTATTGGGAGCCCCCAAGGCCCCAACATGACTTCTTAGAAACAAGTATAAATACTTATTATTCCATATAGTCCCATGATGTTGGACTATTCACATATAAGAGTCATTCATACACTTATTATTCCAACATTTTTAATAATTCACCTAATATTTTAACAATCCTCCACTTGAATTTTTAAAAATATTTTCGAGCAGTTTCTAAAAACATAAGATTGTGCATAAACAAAGGTGTCATCCGACTTGAACCTTTGTATAGTGAATAAGATTCAGTTTTTACTAGAGTGACACGTAGTCTTGAACTTTTTTCCTGACATCAAACCACACACAACCACTATAACAAAAAACACTTTTCGCAACATGCCATATCTGTTGCAGTAGACCTATTGCAACAGGCCAGCGCCCGTCTATATAGCCGAAGTTGCAAAAGATCGGTCCATTTTCGCAATAGTTTTTGCCTGTTGCAGTATACTTTTTTGCAACGGGCTTTTATTGTTGCAACAGATACTTTTGCAACAATATATGCCTGTTGCAATAGATTCATAAATTGTTAAAAAATAATATTACATCTTACAGATATTACATATTAAATGTATCCGTTTTAGTAATGGTGTATATTACGAAATGAAATAAACAAATGAAATTTTTATTTTAACAAAGTTTTAATAGTACAAACAGTTACAATAAAAATTTCTATAATTTTCATACATCATTCATGTAAAAAAAATTCTTCTCTCACACAACACAATCTTATACTACAAAGAATGTGCCTTCATCCATTGCATCAGCCAAGAAGTATGCTTCATTCTACCCAGAACTGCCTAATCCACGTCAGCTTTAGTCACCGGACGGACACCCGCCTTAACATGATGTTTGTGTGGATATCTTCCTTTCTCTGCAAATTGATTTTATATAAAGTTATATTCAGAAATTTCATATCATAAGAGTGGCTATGATCCTAACAAATGTTAACATAAGAATGATACTAGTTGGAGGAAAATTGAGCATAGAGTATATACATTACTGATATATAGATTTCATTTATAGTACTGACCTCTTTTAAGTAAAATCTGTGCTCATGTATAGTACTGACCTCTTTTAAAGGCTTTGGCTTTGATATTTCGAAACCTCCAGTGGAGTATGACTTTATTAGCTGCTCACATATTTGATTTCATCACAAAGAAAAGTCACAAAAAAATATGTTTACTGAATCACGCTATGAAACAGAATATGAATTCATTTTAGCCTCGCAAATCCAATAGCATCCTAACATATTTATAAATATTTATAATATGTCACAGAGTATTCTTTTTTTAATAATATCTCATGTCAACATATATATGACTTTTTTTCTCCACAAACTAGACCAAAGAACTAAGAACAAGTGACAGAAATGAAACAAGATAACAAAACACTAAACAAAAGCACAATAATATTTCTTTTTAAATGATATTAACAAAAATTAAAAGAGGAAAATGCAGATAACATGTAACATGAATTAAGTTCACTAGTGTGCACCTAACATGTAACATGATATGTAGGTCTACTAAACTAAGAACTTTATTTTCCGTTGCTTAGTAAGTCATTGCATCACCTATAAAATATTCTTCAGTAGTCGACGCAAGGAAATTCAGTTAGAAAACTTACCACCTTTGAGCATGTTATATTCTTAGCTCTTCATGTAAACACAGCTAAAGAGGATGGTTGTTCTATGTATTTAACCAGAAAACTATGTTTGAGCTATATCGCTCTGCCATTTTGGCTAAGGCACACTAAACCGCTGACAATAGCTTAACGCTGCATAGGGTACTTCTCTGAGATGTAGGTCGTTGCCCCCTTAGCCGGGGTTAGGAATTCGACTTAAAATGGTGACACACAAAGGAAAAAAGACGACGACAAGGGCAAAGAAGAAGGCAGAGGCCAAGAAGATGGCAAAGACAAAGGGGGAAGACGAAGGGGAAGAGGTACAAACCTGAGGATCCTAATTTCATGCTTTTAGTTAAAAGATTAACAGATGTACAGCAGGAACTTGATAAGATGGATATTATCTCATGGCCTTCTTTAATCACAAGTGCAAACCTGTGCTACGCACACGGGTTGTGCTCATAATTTTTTATGATTGTCATTATGTACTGTCGTGCAAAACATGAGCATACCAACATATCTTGGAAATTTGTTGTTAACATTATTGTAATTTTATTTGCCTTTGATCAGTGTCATCTCAAAATACTGATATATGATAGATCAACAACACTTAGCAACGACAGTGACACTCAATATAGATTGTCACTTTCAACTTGCGATGGATGCTATCACTGGACCAAATATGAGGTAAAATAAGAAATGGATAAAGTATTTTCACCTTCAAACAAACAGCATACCAAAGGCGTAAATCTCAAAAATAAGTGGTGCGTCCATGTGATGAATCTTTTAGATCAAATCTTTGATGAATGACTAAAATTATTATTTTAAAACTCTTGGATATGTTTATTAAAATTATTATATTAAAATTAGTTACATTTATTAATTGACTTAATTAATAGCATGGGACTAAATGTTTATTTCTAGTAGTTTATTAGAAAAACAAAAACATGTAGCAAGGAGGAATTTAGATTCTATATATTACTATTTAGTAGGGGATGCCATTACTTTTAAGGTTATTGCATGATTTTTGACACACTGAAACTTTTGCAAGATATTAAAGTAAAAATGTTCCTTTACTAAGGGAATAAATTTGATTATATATTAGCATGTTTAATTTTATAGAGCTGGATGAAACTGATAATCTTAAATGGATTAAAAAAAAATGTTTGTTTTGACTTTTAAGTGAGAGAAAATGAATAAGCAGTTAAAGTGGAAAGATAAAAATGGAATGAAAAATACCAGTTTATTAAAATAGAATATAAAAATGTTAGACATTGGGATTCTGTTTGCTGCAGTTATGTTAAATTATTATTTTAAAGGAAAAATGCATATTATTTGAATACCACTAAACCAACCATATAGACTTAAAACCATTTTAATTTAGTCTAATCTTCATTTTTTCTAAGTAAATGTATTACTGAACAATAGTAAAAGAATTTTCAATCATGCAATAAAATATCATGGAACAAAAGTTAAGAGCAAAATGAGGTCATAATAGTGCAGACACCTACTTGCCCCATATACACCATGTATGCATAAAAATGGTTGTATCCGATTCTTAAATCTAGTCGGGGTACAGACTACTTTCTTTATAGTCTAAGACATACTATTCTTGTCCAAATGAAGTTACCTTTATATTTTATAGCATATATTATTTGTGATTATTAAAAGATGGTCTCAAACAAAATATACTTATAAAACATAGTTGTATAATTATTGACCCTTTTTTTAAAAGCGATAGCAGGAAACTACACCCCTCTTTGCATATTCACAAACTCTTAATGTTAATTAATGGTATTACTGACATGCCATCTTTTATAACATGCCATATTCACAAACTCTTAATGTTTCGGTTTTTGATCTCTTACTGTTAATTGATGGTATTACTGACATGCCATTTTTTATGAGGTGGCTTAAACTCAAAGCTTTAGGTCAACATATGTTATGCACACATTTCAATTTATTCATAAGGTGTACAAACATTTACTAATTTAAATCTCTATCTGATGACCATATAACTTAAACTAAAATGTGCAATGAAAAATCACTAAGAAGCCATCAATTTGTATGACTAAAACTTGGATGCAAGGTGTTCTAAAAATAAATCCGGGAGGGTATTAGAAAATGCAAGGTGTTCTTTCATACTCAAATATTATTCACTCCTTCAATAATGTGAAATTCAGTGTTAAATGAAACAATGTTTTTTGTACATGCGTATGGATATATCTTAACATATATTATCTGCTAATGTGTGATTAAAAATTGTAAGCAATGTAGACACAATTCCAACATCTGCCACTATGATCAAATGAATGCCAAATTGTAATAAATAAAAAAGGTACTGGAAGAAAAAATGTACCATAGGATTAACTTTTTACGGCTATCTCTCCAGCAAACAAAACGCCTCCAACTCCTTGCCTAATCTCGAAAACATCAACAACCTCTACCTCATCGGCACCCTATCTGCCGCCAGGCTTGTGCTAATCAAGTACCTCCACTTCACCCGCAATCTTCCCTTTTCCTTTTCTGAGAAAATCGCCTCCAACTCCCCTAGCACCCATCCGCCACTTCCTTTCCTACCACCCATAAACGAATTCGATTTCTTCTCGGAGCCCATCGCTAACCCGATCGGAAGCAGAGTTGCAGAATTGAGGACGAATAAAAAACACCGAGGGTAGATGAGGATGTAAATAATGGAAAACCGATAAGTGATGGCGGTTACTTTGAATGTGAAGTGAAGAAAGGAGCAGAAGTATCTGGATTATAGGGTTACGGGGATAAAAGTGGGAAACGAAATTATCGAGTAAAATGGATGCGCGAATATATATGTATCACCCAATTAGAAACTTATTTCCATAAAGGGCAGTGTTACTTCAACCATAACGGGCAAATTAGCATAGAAGATGATATTTTTGTTCTGTAAATTTATGTGAAATTAAAATATTTAGATTTGGAGAAAAAACAAGTTAAACTAAAAAAATTGTACTGTCTTGTGTAATCCAAATTTATAAGGCTCCAATACACATTACAACAAATTTTATTTTAAAATATAACTTCTCATAGAAAACTTTTAAATTTTATGAATATTACAAGATGGACGTTTTCTCTTATGGTGTTAAACTACTATTTTAATTTTTCTAGTTTAACGAAAATTTTGAAAAAAAAGATTGAAGTTTTATGAATATTTTGTAGTTTTATTTTAGTTATAAGTTTAAAATTATTTAAATTACTGAATATTTATATAATTATCAATTATAATTATTGAATACTAAGTAATAAAAATACATATTAATATTAATTATCAAATACAATTATTAAATATTAGCCCTAGCTATTAATTATTTATTAATTATTTGATAATCAATATTAATTATTTATAAATTATTAATATATTTAATTAAGTTTGAAATTATTAACTATTATATTGAGTACTAAATATATATATATTAGTTGGTTAACATTAAACACTAATAGTAATTATTAAATAATATAATTTTTAATAATATAATATTAATCATATTTGCCTATTATTAATTATATATATGTATGTTAATCATATATATATGTGTGTGTGTATATATATATATATATGTGTGTGTGTGTATATGTATATGTATGTATATATATATATATATCAATTATTATGCTTATACTTATATTATAACCGAATATTACTTGGGGAAAAATAATTTTAAAAAGTACGTTTTTCGCAAGTGACTTTACCTGTTGGAAAAAAATTACAGTTATCGCAACAGGTGAAAAAAGTTGCTAAATATATAATTTTTGCAGCTGGTTTGAAAGTGTGGTTGCAAATAATATGTCTATTGCAACAGGAATGAAAGAGCAGTTGCTAAAAGTATGTTTTCGCAACAAGCATGAAAGCGCTGTTGCGAAAAATATGTTTTTCGCAATAGGAAGGAAAAGCCTGTTGTTAAATCTTATCTACTGCAACAGGTACGAGTGGTCCATTGCTAAATATCATGTATTGCAACTGACATTTGAGGCCTGTTGCAAATAGCTAGTTGCAATAGGGTATTTTTCTTGTAGTGAACCTTTTCTATAGTGCAATCAAATAAGCCCATGCATTTATGGCCATGCACATCTATCCCAGTTTAGTGAATGCTCTAGAAGTTTTGCTCAAAACTCCATAGGAAACGACCACATTTCCACATTTACATAGGTGAGTCTATCAAGAGTACTCCTGAAGGTAGGTACTCCACTCCAAATAGAGTATAGATCTCATTATGAGTTTCTATCAACTTATCCTCTAATCACTTCAGGAATACATGCTTCTTGGTTTATTAAATAGCATGTTCAACTCCTATCACTACACAACTTGTTTTTACCCACTGAACCTAGTTTTTGGGATCTCCAGTCATTTAGGTTGGGTTACCATTGTGCGTGACTCAACAATCTAAGGGAAATAATACCATTCTTTTAGAAGAATTAAGGATTTTCTCTCTGGACAGTTCTTTCGTCAAAGGATCTGCCCAATTTTCATCACTACGTACGTAATCCACTCTAACGGTACCTGTAGAAAGTAGTTCTCTAATAGTGTTGTGCTTACAACATATTTGTCGTCTCTTACCGTTATAATAACGGTTCTGAACTTTTGCAATAGCCGAGGTACTATCGCAATATATCAACACAGCTGGTATAGATTTTTCCCATAAGGGAATCTCAGCTAGCAGATTTCTCAAATACTCTGCTTCTTCACTAGCTAAGCTAGTGCTATCATCTCAGACTACATAGTGGACTAAGCCAAAATACTCTGCTTCTTGGATTTCCAAGAAATAGCTCCTCCAACGATGCTAAATATATAGCCACTGGTCGCTTTAGAATCATCAGATAAGGTATTCCAGTATGCATCAGAATATCCTTCAAATACAGCTGGAAACCTTTCATAATGTAATCCAAGGTTCATAGTTCGTTTAAGGTATTTCATGATCCTTTCAATAGCATGCTAATGCTCTATACTAGGTCTACTGGTAAACCTGCACAATAATCCTACGACATAGGCAATGTCGGGTCTAGTACAATCAGTGGCATACCGATGGCTGCCAATGATGCTCGCATAATCAGACTGTCTAACACCTTCACCAGTGTTCTTAAATAACTTTACACTTGGATCATATGGTGTACATGCTGGTTTACAGTCAAAGTAATTGTATTTCCTCAGTATTTTCTCAATGTAATGAGATTGATCCAAAGAAATTCCCTTTTCTAACCTAATAATTTTAATACCAAGGATTACACTCGCCTCACCTAGATCTTTCATATCAAAATTGGCATTTAATAAGGATTTGACTGAGTTTATGGCATGAATGTTTGACCCAAAGATGAGTAGGTCATCTACATAAAGGCATATAATAGTGCAAATGTCATTCGCAGATTTATAACAAATGCATTTGTCACTTTCATTAACTTTAAAACCATGTGAAATGATTAAGTTATCAAATTTTTCATGTCATTGTTTAGGTGCTTGTTTTAAATAATATAATGATTTATCTAATTTGCATACTTTATGTTTTTGACCATGTACTACAAATCCTTCAGGCTGGTCCATATAAATTTCTTCTTCTAATTCACTGTTTAAAAAAGCGGTTTTAACATCCATTTGGTATATTAGTAAATTATGAATGGAAGCAAGTGAGATTAATACCCGAATGGATGTTATTCTAGTTATGGGAGAAAAAGTGTCGAAGAAATCTATATTTTCTTTTTGTCTAAAACCTTTAGCTACTAGTCGTGCTTTATATTTATCAATTGTGCCATCAGGTTTTAATTTCTTTTTAAGCACCCATTTACAGCCTATAGATTTACAACCAGGGGGTAAATCTACCAAATATCAAGTCTTATTGGATTCCAAAGAATCCATCTCATCATTTAAGCCTCTTGCCAAAAATCGGCATCTAAAGAAGATAAGGCCTCTTGGAGGTTTAAGGGATCCTCCTCTATAGTAAAAGCACGAAAATCTGAATCAAAATCTTTTACGGTTCTTGCTCTTTTACTTCTTCTAGGTTCAGCTTCAGAACTTTTATCAAGTTCTGTTCTAATAGGCATACTTAATGTGCCCCCACTGTTCCTTAATTTAAAAGGAAATTTTGTTTCATAAAAATCGACATCATTTGATTTAATTATATTATGTGTATTTAGATCATAAAATCGATATGCTTTGTTATTGATGGCATAGCCTATAAATACACATTCATATGCTCTACTTGCCAATTTTATTCTCTTAGGATCTGGAATGCGAACATATGTTAAACAACCCCAAGTTCTAAAGTATGAGACATTGGGTTTACAATTCTTTAAAATTTCATAAGGTGAAATTTTATTCTTAGATTTGGGTATTCTATTCAGAACATAGCATACGGTCAATAAAATATCTCCCCACCAATGTTTAGCTGCACCAGAATTTAGTAGGATGGAAACTACTAATTCGGTAAAAGTCCTGTTTTTTCTTTTAGCTTTACCATTCATTTCAGGTGAATAGGGCGCATTTCTTTCATGTACAATACCATGTAATTTATAGAAGTCCAGAATTGAACTAGATTCATATTCTGTTCCTCTATCACTACGAAGTCTCTTAATTTTCCAATTTGCTTGATTCTCAATTTCAGTTTTGAATGTTTTAAACATGTCAAATGCATCACTTTTATTTTTCATAAGATATACATAGGTGAAATCAGAGCAGTCATCAATAAAAGTGATAAAATAACGATGTCCATGTCTAGTCAAAGTGTCGCTAAGCTCACATATATCAGAATGAATCAAGTCTAAGGTTTCGAAAACTCTATCAACATATTTATGAGGTTTCTTTGTGATTTTAGCTTGTGTACAAAATTCACATTTATCAGGTTCAGATTCTAATATTTTAGGAATCATATCTAGGGTGCTCATGTTATGAATTATTCGTTTATTAACATGACATAATCTAGAGTGCCAAATAATAAAATCACACAATATATGATCAGAAGTAGTCACTTTATTAGATTCAAAATTTAATTTAAACATTCCCTCACAAGCATAACCCTTTCCCACAAAAGTTCCTTATAAGTTAGGGTATACAAATCAGTCCCAATAACTTGAGTAAAGCCTACCTTATTAAGGAGAAAGCCAGAAACCAGATTCTTCCTCATCTCTGGAGTATGCATAACATCTTTCAGAATCATAGTCTTTCCAGAGGTAAACTTGATTTTCACATTTCCAATCCCTGGAACTTTAGTGGCGTGAGAATCTCCCAATAATACTTTCTGATCTTCAGCAGCTGTGTATGTGGTGAACATATCACTATCATAGCAGACATGGCGGGAAGCACCAGTGTCTACCCACCAACCCTCTGATCCACCAACAAGGTGAATCTCAGTAATCATAGCCATAAGAGGCTCCTCAGTCAGGTTCGCCTGCGGTGCAGAGCTTGGCCTATTCTGACACTTTCGTGCCATATGACCTGGTTTTACACAGTTGTAACATAGAAACAACTGTCCAGAATCATTCTTTTGCGCTGGTTTCATTTGTCCTTTTGAGTTTCCTTACGAATTACCATTCTGTTTGTTGCGCCAGTTCTGTTCTTAAAGGACTTCTGATTCAGTTTCAGAACTGCGAGTTTATTCTTTTTAGTGTTGTTGTTTGAGACAACCAGCACTTCCTCTTTCTGGTCCTGTTTGCGTGCCTCCTCTTCAATACGGAGGTGAGTGATCAAGCTCTCTAAGGAAAATTCCTTAGTCTTAAGATGCAAGATATTCTTAAAATCTTTCCAATCTAGGGGCAATTTGTCAATAATGACAACAACTTGAAATTGTTCGTCCAATGGCATACCTTCGAAGATGATCACATGACCTATTTTCTGGAGCTCATGAGACTGCATCTCTACTGACCTGTCGTCTACCATCTGATATTTGAGATAGCAGCTGAGAGCATACTTCTTTGCCCCTGCCTCATCTGTATCATACTTCATCTTCAGCGCTTCCCAGATCTCCTTCGCTGTCTTGTCCTCCGAGTTGTAGTAGTCATACAGATCATCGCTGAGGCCATTGAGTATGAAATTTTTGCATAAGTAATCATGTTCATTTCAGATCTGTAGTTGTTTTGATTGTTCAGTCCAGGAAGCCATCTGCGCTTCATCAGTTCCGTCAGGTTTGTTTGGCAACTGCGGTTTGTCGGTGGTCAGAGCAGCAGGCACCTTTCTCATCGTCAGATAGAACTCCATCTTCTGACGCCATCGCTTGAATGCAAGACTTTGAATCTGAATGGAGCAGCAGTCACAAGTGGGATCTAAAAGGCAGAGGGAGGAGCAGCATCATCCAGGGTTGATGTCGAAGCCATTGTTTTAATTCGTCTTCAAATTGTTGGGAAACAATGGCTGAGTCACGTACTTGGTCGCTTTCTTGAAGACGATTTGACTATCTGGTCGGTGGTGCAACCCAGTTCGTACTTCCACCGCCTCTAGGATAAAACAGCCTCTAAAAAGAATAACTGATTTGCCTGCACAACAAACCAGTGCAGATTTGCACTTTCGAATATAAAAAAACTGCTCTTTCTTTTTAATGGCGGAGATAAGAAAACGTTGTTTTGATAGAGATTCTCATCTACAACTGAAGATAATATATAGACGGGGATTAGGGTTGAACGAAAGTACTGGGCAGTGAGAGAAAATCGGATCTACTGAAATAACGAGTTAAGAATTTACCGCTTCATGTAAAAGTCGGCTCAGAAATATTTTCCATAAAAAATGGTTTGAAAAAGGCAAGGTTTTCTGGTCCAAAAAATATAAGTGTCTACACCACAAAGCCAAAGCCCAAACCCGTGCCCGAACTGAACCGGACCGGGTCGATTCGAGTCGGTCGCGCGCGTGTGTGGTGGTCATGATGCAAGGTCTCCCTCCTCACAAAAAAGCATGTATTGGGAGCCCAAGTCCCCAACATGACTTCTTAGAAACAAGTATAAATACTTGCTTCTTTCATATAGTCCCATGATGTGGGACTATTCACATATAGGAGCCATTCATACACTTATTCCAACATTTTTAATAATTCACCTAATGTTTATAAAAACATTTCCAACAATATAAACTTTCAACTTAATCAAATATGCTAGGCTAACCGAACAAAATGCGGTCAAATCATGCGAAATAGAGAGAAAAAGGTGGGGTTCCACCTCCTGCTTTTGAGGCACAATTTATGGGGGTCCTACTCATTTATCTTCCCCCGTCCCGTATTAACCAACGTAAAATCTTTCGATTCAATTAGCTTTATTGTAAAATACACATAATATAAACTATAGTTATAAAAAATGAAACAATAATTTTCAAATATCAATGTTTCTATATCCACATTCGTATCCATTCAATATCTAATACTTAACTTTTTTTGGGATGAGGACGCAGATCAAATTCAAATTTTTTAAATGTTTGTTGATAGGTCTGTAATAGTGGCTGGGTTAAAATAGAAAAAATATATGGTTGCAAAAGCCACCTCAAGCTATATGCAACAACAGCCTACATATTTTAAGCATGTGTGGCTTAACTTTTCATGCTGTCGACTCTCGTGGCTCAAATACTGCAGATAAAATGAAGAATGAGTACATCATTCTATGTTTTAAAGGGACAGTCAACTCAACCCTGATAAAATGAAGAATGAGTACATGTATAAAACACAGAAGCTTAAAATAGTAAGTTATTCTACGATTCAAGCTACTTTTTTTCCTCCATCTGATGTCATTTTCCACGATAGATTTAGCTAACATACATAATTTAATGCTTTTTTCCCACTAGATCCACGTGAGAACCAGTGAGGTTGGGGGCATTTAAGTATCAACCATGGAACATGATATGCCAACTGTTACTATTTAATTTGGTTTTTCACATTATTATAACTTGATAACCATAAAATTTTAAACTTTGTTCAAAATTACTATTTTTGATTTCAGAAATAATAAAAATAAATTTATTCGATTCTTCAATTTATGGTGGTTTGTGATTAATTAAATTGGTATTTTCAATAATCTTTTATTGTCCATTTGGTATTTAACTTTATACAAAATAAGATCCAAACGATAAATCTATGCGCGGATTCAACTCGTCCATTATTCAAATTTGGTGAAATTTACGTCACGTAATGGTATTACGAATTTGAATATATTTTGTTAACCGTTGTGTAACTAATTATGAATTTTTAAATATATTTAATATCATAAATTATTCATACAAACGAAAATAGTGGGCATTTTCTTTTAGAATTTCATGTCGACTCAGATTTTGGACCTACTTCCAAAATATAATAAAAAGGTGGATAAATTTGTGATGTCAAACTTGATTCTCAAATGTATAGTCATATGCTTATATTCAAACTAAAAGCCTTCCGACCGAAGGCCAATATTCAAACGAGACGAAATTCATGTACACAGCTAGAAAAAAAATTAGACTCAATATATATCGTTTTCCACGGAGTTGTATAACACTTAACGTATATTATTAGGACATCTTTATATTGAACATCGAGTTGTGCGGATAGCGAAAATACATAATATTGTATATATGGTCTGAAGATCGTTTAACCTTCAAAAAGAAATGTTTACGTTTGAATGTCGACGAACACGATAAATATGAAATTCAAGAAAACCTATTTATTTTACTTCCGTATTTCAATAGTTTGACCAAAATATTCCGGCTTAGTATAATTAAGATAAGACATATTCAATTTCTACTTATTTATATGACTTTGGTATGTAAAATATATTTAAAATTCATAATTGATTATCAAGTAATTATAAAATTATATGACACATAAAATTTCCGTTTTAATATTTGAAGACAAAAATGGATAAGAAAATATATTTTTATAACAAGCTTAAAGAAATTAAATTTATTTTAAGTAGATAGAAATATTAATTTAATATCATAAACAACTGCCAAAAATAATTCGTTGATGACCGTGGTAACCATCGAAATATCACAAATCGAAGCGTACGTGGCCTTCTATATCTAATGGAAGGTAGTGTTTTTATCCCTGCTATTCTTAATACTATGTCCTCTGATCAGATGCATGCACTTGCTAGTAGTTCCAGTTTTATGTTAAATGATAATTCTATGAGTGGCTTTGAATGTAAGGAGTTAGAACGGGCTGACATTTCCCAATGATTGTTGTAACATGGAATGTTAGGGGCCTTGGTAATTTTAACGTTTTAGAGTAAAAAAAATTCTTAAATCTGTTAAACCTGACATTGTGTTGCTTCAAGAAACTAAGCTTGACAATCCTGATACATATGTTTTTAAAAGTCTGGGATGGGGGGTCATTGATGAATGGAGGTACATACCAGCCATGGGTAGTGCGGGTGATTTGTTTACTGGTTGGAATAGCAATCTGTGGAACTTCAAACAAGAGATCAGTCAAAGTTACTATTTGCATGTGGCATTGGAATGTGTTATGAGTAAGAGGTTGTATTTTTTTCTCAAATGTCTATGGTCCAAACACAAGAAGTGAAAGGAAAATTCTGTGGAAAGAAGGGGTGGAATTCCATAAATTGATGTATGGTCCCTGGGACATTGGTGGTGACTTCAATGTTACGAGATTTGGTTTTGAAAGAAGCAACAAAAGTGCAAACTATATTGGAGACATGGCAGATTTCAGTGAGTTTGTGGGTGAATGTGAATTAATTGATTTGCCTCTAGCAAACAGGAAATATACATGGACTGATGGTAGAACTCCACCAACTTTAGTTAAACTTGACTGTTTCTTTATTAACTCTCTTTTTGAGGATTGTCACCCTTTAACCTTCCAGAAAGGTTTATCTTCGATTATCTTTGATCACTGTATTGTGGTGTTGGATTCTTGCGATGGGATAAGAAAGAAACCTTTCTTTAGATTTGAAAAAATGTGGTGTCTTGAAGATAATTTTTATGATATGGTGTATAACAATTGGTCCGAGTTTGGGGATTGTGGCGACGCGGCGAGGAATCTTAGTACAAAATTTAAGCTTTTGAGGAAATTTCTCACAAAGTGGAATGTAGAGGTGTTTGGTCATATCAGACTTAAAAAGGAGAGGATCGAAAAGGAGATTTTTGAACTTAATGTTCTAGATGAACAAAGATGTTTAGACGCTGATGAAAGGGAGTTACTGCATCAAAAAGAGAGAGAACTCAATAAAGTTATGGATCAAGAAGAGATTTTTTGGAGGTAGAGATCCAGATCTCAGTGGCTGAAGGAAGGATATAGAAATAATGCTTACTTTCATAGAGTTGCCAATGGTAGAAGAAGAACAAATTTGATTCACGGTATTTGGAAGGATGGGGAGGAGATTTGCGATCAACAAAAGCTGAGTGACACTTATACAGATTATTATAAAGGCATTTTTGGAGAACGCATTGAGAATCGCATTTCTATTGATTGACGCAAACTTTATCCTTTTGTTATGGATCTTTCAGATATTGGAAATGAGTTCTCCGAAGAGGAAATTTTGAATGCTTTGAAGAAGATGCCTAGTGATAAGGCTCCAGGTCTTGATGGTTTTCCAAAAAAATTCCTCAAGCAGTACTGGCATATGGTTAAGAGTGATGTGCTTTGTCTATTTGAAGAATTTTATAATGGTACTTTAAGACTGGATTTAATTAGCTATGCTAACGTAGTTTTAATTCCCATAAAAGAATGTAATGTCACTGCAGATGATTTCAGACCGATTAGACTCCTTAATAGTAGCTTTAAATTAATTACAAAAGTGCTCGCTAACAGACTAAAAGCCAAAATGTATATGTTAGTTGATAAATCCCAAACATCCTTTATCAAAGGTAGAAACATTCTTGATGGTGCGATGTTGTTTGGGGAAGTTATTTCGCACTGTGATAAGTTTGATGTTCCTTGTGCTATTATTAAGCTGGATTTTGCCAAAGCTTTTGATACAGTTGATTGGAGGTTTATGATTGAAGTGTTTAAGGCAAGAGGTTTTCCCAATAAATGGATTGAATGGATTTATTTGATACTCTCGTCTAGTCGATCAAACATCTGTGTAAATGGCGTTGCTGGTTCCACTATTAATTCTAAGCGTGGTTTGCGACAGGCTGACCCTCTTTCTCCTCTTCTCTTTGATTTGGCGGTAGATGTTTTCTCAAAAATCCTGAAATTTGGTGTGAGGATGGCATTATCAACAGCATTGGTAGTGATCATGTGGTAGGGGGTATTAACTCTTTATAATACACTGATGATACCATCATTTTTAGTAAACCGGAATGTAAATATCTTGCAGCGCTTAAATTCATTCTTTATACTTTTGAAAGCCTGTCTGGTATAAAAATTAACTTCCATAAGAGTAGTGTCTACACGTTGGGTTGTAGTGCAGATTTACGCAGGTCATGTGCTGAACTTTTAAATTGCAAGGCTGAAGTTTTCCCCTTGAATTATCTAGGTATGTGCATTCGTCCCAAGAAATTAATGAAGAAAGATTGGCAACATTTGATTGAAAAGGTTGACACAAGGCTGGCGAGGTGGAAAGGAAATTCTCTGTCAAGGGCAGGTAGACTTGTGCTAGTGAATTCTGTTCTTTCTTCAATTCCAGTGTATTAGATGTCCTTCTATAAATTTTCTGGATGGGTGCTGAAGAAAATTGATGCAATTCGTAGAAACTTTTTCTGGACTGGCAGTAAGGAGATGAAAAAGCTTATTTGCTTGATTTCATGGGAACAAGTTTGTAAGTCTAAAGAGCAAGGGGGTCTTGGTGTCATTAACTTGAAGAACATGAATGTTGCGTTACTCTGTAAGTGGTTATGGTTTATGATTAATGATAAGCAAGCACTTTGGAAAGAATGGATTATCAGTACATGCTACAATGGCAATTTTGATTGGAATTCTGATACTTCAATGTGTTCATTGTTTTGGCGTAATGTTATGATTAATGCTCATTGGATAAAGCTGGGTACTAAGATTATGGTGAATAATGACCATAATACTTCATTTTGGTTTGATAATTGGCTTTCTCCCATCCCCTTGTGTATGGAGTTTGCGGATCTCTTTGCAATTACATGTAATAAAAATTACACAGTTCGTGAGATGGATGATATTGATGCACCGAATTTCAAGTGGAAGTTTACATTTTCCAGATTGGTGGCTGGTAATGCGTTGGTTCAGCTGTGTCGTATTTTTGATTTGCTAGACAAGGTGAATCTGATCAATGATAAGGACGAATTTGTTTGGTTGTTGGAGGGAGAGAAGAAGATGTTCAGTGTTCACAGCATTTACAAGTTGATCAATTTCGCTGGGATTAGGAGAGTGGGGTTTGAATATATGTGGCACTTCAAAGTTCTTGATAAAGTGAAAATTCATATGTGGATTGTGATGCATGGAAGATTAAATACGGTTAGCAGGCTTACACAAAGAGGTGTGAATGTAGTTGGAGGTTGTGTGTTTTCTGGACAGAATGAGGAAGATCACCATCACCTTTTTTGGGAGTGCGACTTTGCTTTTTACGTCTGGACAAAGTGTTTAGTATTCTTTTCCTTGGATCTGAATTGGGGAGATTTCATCTTAGATCAATATAACTTATGGCAATACATTTACCCAGCTTTAGATGATTCACATAATAGATATCTCTTTGCGTTGCTAAACTTTGCATACATTTGGATTCTATGGCATGAATGTAACTCCAGGAAATTTAAATGCAAGATGAAACCTCCAAACAGTATCATTTACTCCATTCTTAATTTTATTTTTGACTGGGCAGGCATGGCAAGCAGGAGGCACGTTGAGACCATTGCTGATAGGGTTCCCAAGCTTATGAGACACATTACTGGACCTGATGCTTGATGATGGTAGCTGCTAGCTTTAGTTTTGTCATTTTTCTTTATGTAATATGTAATATGTTGCTATGAAGTCTATGTTCTTTTGTTGTCAGGCTGTATATGTATATATTGATCGTTGCGATCGCCTGCTTTTTGGTTGTACATATGCTGTAAATACACGAATGCTCGCTACTTTATGGTACTTAATATATTTAGGCGTGAATCATGTTGATTCACTACCTTTTCCTTCAAAAAGAAAAAAAGTAAGGCTTCAACCAAACCCAATTTTTCTTTAGTATCCATTACCTCTAAACCCTCAAACCCAATATTTGAACCCTAACACATTAAAATTTTCCCAACCCGCCATAATCTATCAAAATCCATCGCAAAATTTATCAAATTGGATTCTCCATGCCTTTATGCCTTCAATGTTTAACTATATTCTTTCCTTTGGATAATTATTTCAAATTCTTGTAAAATTAGCATTGATTTATACTTATATTCATTAATAATTGCATAATAATTGGTTACAATTGCATGTTAGTTTATGCCAAAATGATAATTGGGGTTATTAGTATTTAAAACTAAAAATTAATGTATGTAAAGCTAATTTTGGTTGATTAGTGTTTGTGGTTATTAATGTAAAATAATTTATTTTTAATAAGTCTATGTGTTATATAAAACATCGACAAAAATAAATTATTTATCCACTAATCCTTTTTTTTAGTTATTTAGTAACTACACATAAATATAGTTTATGTGTATGTGGTAATATGAATAGTTAATGTATAATGTAAAATTTTATTATATGCGTAGAAGAAACTAATATTAATTAATATTATATAAAAAAAATCAAAGAATATCATGGCTACACAAGCTAGATTTAGTGATTATAGCAAATTTCTATAATTTATTGAACACTTATGTCTTAAAATTGGATCTTTACCTTAACTGCGTTGAATTTTTTTAAAAGAGAACTAGTCAAATCAAGCTCAATATATTAATATTGCTAAAGAGGGTGCTAAAATGTCTTGACTTAGTGGATGTAGTGCGAATAACAGGGATAAAAGCGGACCTACTGTTCACGATGACTAAATTGATATGGCGTAGCGCTGAAAGTCGCTACGAGCTATAACAGAAATTTCTCGGGGCTTAACTGCATAACTATTTAATAAATGTCTAGTAAGATTTTGAATTTGTAACCAATTACATAATTTACATCACCCTTAGAGTGCAATTTGAGATTAGATATTACATTTTGTAACAGGTATAATGTCGTCGAAGATCTCTAAACCAGATGACTATGCATCAATTTTAAAAGCTTAGCTACAAAATTACTTGTTTATTAGTAGAATTATAACGACTCAAAATTGGTAAAAAAAATGTATCAAAATGATAAAGCCACATATATAATTTTTACACAGCTGCAATAGTCAAATGACCAGAAGTGTGCAAGTGTTATTTGTACTGTGTTGCTTTTTATAGTGAAGCGAGGTATATGATAGATATTTGAACCATGTAATAACGGAAGATTTTGAAGTTTGTTGTAATGTAAATAATATTAACAGTGAATATGCTTAATGCAAGGGACATTATTGTAATTATTAGGGCATTTGAAGTTTATAAATAGAGAGCTCATATATGTATTCTAGATATCCGAATGAATAAAAATGTCCTCTCTCCCCCTTATTTCTTTTGTTCTGAATTTGTTTTATAACACGTTATCAGCAAGAGACTCTATATTATAATAATTTATAATTAGATCGATTGTTTTTCATGTATACTTGATTCTTGACCAACTGCATATGTAGACCTAGCAAATATATTTCCTTTTTCCTATTCATATGCAGACCTAGTATTAAGGGATACCGAGTTTTCATTTTTCACAGAAGCCTCATTCAGTTTTTATTTAGTATATATACGTATAGATTGTTTACTCCATACGTTTATAAAAAAATATTAACAGTGATAAAGTAATTGTTTACTTTTGTACTTCCTTTACAAGATATATGGTTTTATATGGTTTACATCAAAAACATGGTGTATTGGACCAATAGAGAAAACACCAGAAGATGTTAAACCAGTCGATTATAAATGGATATTCGCTAGAAAACGAAATAATAAAAATGAAGTTGTAAGATACAAGACATGACTTGTTGCGCAAGGTTTCCTATAGAGACCAGGTTTTGACTTTAAAGAAACATATTATCCTGTTATGGATGTCATGGCATTTCGACATTTAATAAGCCTTATATTTCCCGAGAAGCTTGATGAAAGATTGACTGATGTTGTGACAGGTTATCCATACAATGAATTTGATACTGATATTTATATGAAAATCCCAAATGGATATAAGTTGCCTGAAGCAAAATCAAAGTCAATGTACTCATTAAAACCGAGACGATCACTATATGATTTGAAACAATCTGTAGGAATGTCATATAACCATCTCAGTGAATATTTGGTGAAAGCCAAGTATAAAAACAGTCTCACTGTCCATGTGTCTTTATAAAGAAATCGGTAAAGAGATTTGCTATTTTAGCGGTATATTTAATGATATAAATTTGATTGGAACTCCAGATGACACAAGAATTTGAAATGAAAGATCTTAGCAAAACTAAAAACTGTCTTGGTCTACAGAATGATCATGGTACAAATGACATTCTAATCCATCGATCGAATTGCATTGAGGAAAAGGTTGAAGCGTTTTCAAATGGATAAAGCATATCCACTTAGTACGCCTATTATTGTCAGATCATTAGATACTAAAAAGGACCCATACCACCAAAAATAAGATGATGAAGATATACCCGACACTACAAGAAATTTGACCTTTACCTACCAATAAATATGGGTAGGTAAAGAGAACCTTTATCTACCAATATTCAATATTAAAATTTATCGGTAGGTAAATATTGTCACTGTTTAAAATTGTTGAAGGATGATTACCTATCAATATTTATAGATAGGTAAAATGTATTATTACACATATAGAAGGGGAAGTTTTGTGATGACCCCAAACTCCCGTGCCACGGAAGCAAGGATAATCATTGGAATATAACACATTTATCACATCAGCATATCACAGATAATAGCATAACACATGAAATCATAGAATAATATCATCATCATCGCAGCGGAAACATAAATGTCATCAGCATCAGAGTTGTACAGACACAGGATATTACTTAGTACATAAAAGGTTCCAACAAATAAAAAATAAGTCTAGAACATCATCAAATACAACATAGATAAGGTGATGTCTAAATGTCTAAAATAGAGATAAAAGATAAAGATAGTCTTCGTCTACTGCCAATAGAGCACCCCATGCTACGGCGCATATCCAAAGAAAGCCTATTACTTGTTTACTTGGTTGCCCATGTAAAAATAAGAGCACCCAAGTTTGCAAGTGAAAACAAACTACAAGTCAGTCATAGGACTGGTATGAGAAATCTTACTTAACTTACCTAATAATAAGGCTAATCATAGGACCACGTTGCCAACGCGGAACGAGTTTATTCCATTGAATTGCCAATGCATAAAATAAGTAAAAATTTTAAACAACGCAATGCTTTTTAGAAAAATGAGATCATTATAAGACTCAAGTCCCATCACACAATGCAACGCAAACCGGAGGGTAGAGTTTTACCTTATAATGGTCAAACATGATTGATATGTATAAAACTTGATATTATTATTAGTGTTTAGTTAGTCTAAAACATTTTCAAAGTAAATGTATCAATCTTAGACGACATAGTACCCCATCCTACTATATTACCATATATAGGTCTACAATCAAATCCGTAATGTCGTATTGGAAATTGGGTTTCCATCGTGAGTCAAGGCTAGGGACGGTGTCCTTACCGATTCGGGTCACCTCTTGCAAGATGACCCAAGGTTCGAACGCTGGCGAACCCTTGAATCCTCCAAGGTCGGGCCACACATACTTTAGTGGATTAGTTATTCCTGAACAATACGTTTCCCAGTCCTATCGAACCTATCATTTGGCCAGTAGCAACCAATATACCGAGGGCCCTCACAATCCATCATCCACATAAGTTAAAAATGTCTAGGCTCTATATCATGACACCACTTCTAGCTAGAAAGAACCGCATGCACTCCTTGGGTCCCTTATCCCGTTTCTGACTCATACCGGGGTGTGAGGCTCGCGAATTAACGGTATACACAAAGGTATGCTAATTAAAGTTGTGCTTTGATCATCAACCACAAGGCTCTGCTTTTCAACAAAACCCTTGGTCAATTGCATCTTAGCATGTCACATTGACAATCCACGCCATGCGACTGATGTCTATCAATATATAACCTCTAAGCTCGCACGTCTCAGAGAAGGGTGTTAAGAAAGAGAATAAATTCTCCACCACCAAACAGATATATATTTAATAGAAATCAATCTACACAGAACGAAATCCAATGTCAGACACACATCCATTTTTAAGTCCGTTCTAGGTCTAAACGAAACCGAAGACACCTTATTCCTCGTCCCGTATGTCCAATACGAAAGAGTGGTTCTCGCATATCCGAATAATCAACAAGTACGTTCGGACAACTACCACTTTAATCCTTTACTGGGAGCTAATCAATGCAGGGCATCAGTAGTCGTCCACACGATGTGAAAATCATTGGTCTTCAACCTCCATCTTCAAGGTCTTCGACTTTAAATCATCGTATAATTATTTGAAATGAGATTTAACTCAGCCTTTTCAAATAATTCTCGAATGTTTATATAATTCAAATCATTTCATATCGTTAATAATGTTTTATAACAATTTATCGTTATTTTTATTTATAAAAATAGCTCATCTAATTCGAACGATGCTTCAGGTCATTATGCGGCCCTGACGGTGTTTTTACCCAAATTTAAATTACACATTTCTTGAAATCTAACTGTTGAATCTTAACAAATTTAATATTGTTGGAAAGATCTTTCCAAAACGAACCCAACGGTTCCAGTTTTGGGAAATCCGACAGTCGGATCTTTCGGTATAATCGTTTAAATTTATGATTCCCAAAACGCAAACTACCGCTCGCGATTTGTTTTATTTTAATTTATATTTATATATTATATATATAAATATAATTCGTTCGACGATTTCAACTAACATGTTAAAAATAATGTTTTAATCAAACAAGATCATATTCTAACATATGATTCTTTTATTCTAATTTAACATGTTAAAAATGTCATTTTTAATGACAAAACAGGTTTAACATATCATTTTTTTTCTAATCTAACATGTTGAAAATGTCATTTCTAATAACAAAACATGTTTTACATAAAATCCTTTTTATTCTAATCTAACATGTTGAAAATGTCATTTCTAATAACAAAACATGTTTTACATAAATTTCTATTTATTCTAATCTAACATGTTGAAAATATCATATCTAATAACATAACATGTTTTACATAAATTCCATTTTATTCTACCTAACATGATAAAATGTCCTTTTAAATGACAAAACATGTTTAACATGTTATTCTTTTTATTCTACTTAACATGATGAAATGTCCTTTTAAATGACAAAACATGTTTAACATGTTATTCTTTTTATTCTACTTAACATGATGAAATGTCCTTTTAAATGACAAAACATGTTTAACATGTTATTATTTTTATTCTACTTAACCTGATAAAAATTACATTTTAATGAACAAATCATATATTAACACGTAATTATTTTTCTACATTGCTAATATGTAAATGACATTATTCTAATGAATCAATACATATTATTGTTTTTCTGCTTCGCCAACATACAAATAATAATGTGTTAATAAAAAAGCATGTATTAACAAGTGATCATTTTTCTTTGTTGCTAACATGTAAATAATTACATTTTTATTTAGCAAAACCTCTTTAATGAATCAAGCAATATAAATATAATTTTTCTATTGTCAAATCTTTTTATTTAAAACATGATTTTTTTTATTGAATCAAACATACACTAAACATGTTATTTTTAATGTCTAAACATTTTATTTAAAACATGATTCTTTTTAATGAATCAAACATACACTAAAAATGTTATTTTTAATGTCTAAACATTTTATTTAAAATATGTTACTTTTTAATAAATCAAACATACACTAAAAATGTTATTTTTAATGTCTAAACATTTCATTTAAAGCATGTTACTTTTTAATGAATCTAACATACACTAAAAATGTTATTTTTTAATGTCTAAACATTTTATTTAAAACATGTTACTTTTTAATGAATCTAACATACACTAAAAATGTTATTTTTAATGTCTAGACATTTTATTTAAAACATGTTACTTTTTAATGACTCTAACATACACTAAAAATGTTATTTTTAACGTCTAAACATTTTATTTAAAACATATTTCTTTTTAATGAATCTGACATACACTAAAATGTTATTTTTAATGTCTAAATATTTTATTTAAAACATATTTCTTTTTAATGAATCTAACATACACTAAAAATGTTATATATTAATGTCTAAACATTTTATTTAAAACATGTTACTTTTTAATGAATCAAACATACACTAAAAATGTTATTTTTAATGTCTAAACATTTTATTTAAAACATGTTACTTTTTAATGAATCAAACATTCACTAAAAATGTTATTTTTAATGTCTAAACATTTTATTTAATGTTAGAATTTAGACCTGGAGAGGAGAGAGGTACAACAATAAACAATTAAAACACTACATTTTTATTGATTTATTTGATTGTTGTTACAAAAGAGATGCTTGATTAATTCAATACAATGTTAAACCCTATATTTATAGGGCCATTTATTCTTTAGAATATTCCTTATTCTTTAGCTTATTATTTGGCATATTCTCGAACATTTATTTCATAGCATATCTCTTGGCATATTCTCTAACATCCCCCTCAAACTCACGATGCGGAAAATCATGAGTTTGCCAAATAGAAGCTGCAAACTGAAGAGTAGCATGATCGAGCAACCAAATACTGAACAACAACTCAACAATCTTCAATCTGATCGGTAAGCAAAAGATCTGAGCAGCCAAATGACAAACTGGTCCCGGATGTGTTTGTATGTTTGCATCCCCCAAACTTACAAAGGAAGCAAAACAAACCAAAAAGGGATGTTTGTATGTTTGCATCCCCCAAACACACAAAGTAAACAAAACCAAATCAATAGGGATGAATCAACATATGTTTGCATCCTCCAAACATACCTTACAGCCACCACCTACCATCTTCAATCAACGTCAATTGTCCTCCCAATAAATAAGGTTATCGATACAGACATCAAACAAAAAACAACTTCAAACTAACTCAATCAACCAACAACCATTGACTTCACTTGCCGAACTGCCTTGCTACCGCACAATTGCACTTCGTCTTTCGCCGGGCAACTCCACCATCAAATTCATCTAACAACCCATTCAAAATCTCAATTAACCAAACTTCTCCTATCCATAACCAATCACCAATTCACAAAATAATCATACATAACCGATCAATTAACCATACATCACCAATCGCGCAGCACTACCGACTCCACAACATCACGCAATCACCCAATCACCCAATCATACAAAAACTCCACACTTCAACTCTGTTCATACCCAAAATCCAGTCACCAACATCAATTACTTAGATGAACAACTCAAACTTCTCAAAACTGCATTCTACTCTATACCACATATACCGCTACTCAACCATACACACATCCTATTCCACAAACAAACCACTAACAAACTGCTAAATCCATACATACAAACCCCAAGCCACAAACATCACTGTCCTCCTGCAAACTCTTCACTCTTGCCATCTACTCACTTCTAGAAACCAAACACAAGCCATGCTACAACAAACTCATAATCACTTCACCTTTTCAAAACTTTTCCGAAAAACCAATCAAACTAACCACAGCCGATCATACCGATCCTCAAAACAGTTCACCTTTTTTTTTTACAAGATACATCCCATCCATTTCATTAAAAGCAAAATTCACTAAAAAAATATATCACTATATGCACTTCAATTACCCAAATACTGCAAGCTCAGCATCACGAATATCTGCCCCTATGCTTGAAGAACCCGAAAATCAGTCCGCCCTTCATCAAAACTCATTCGTCTTCGCACTTCTCACTTTCATATTTCAAACGCTTCCAGTAACTCAGTCTTCACCAAAACAATCTACAATCCACATACCACAACTGCCTCCTCATGCAAACATGAACCGTCTCTCTACCACCTTGGTACACAAAACAATCACCCTACTTCGTCGCAAATCCAAAAATCACAAACTCCTTGTACTCATTTCACGCCCTCACCGCACTGCCAAACGCAAAGCCCACATCAAAACAGCCACCGCTACCCTTTCCTTTCACTCACGGCTCAGCAATAGTACCCCCAAACTACTCAAGCCAACATCGCAACCTCCTTTCAGCCATCGTACAAGCAGCCCAACTGTCCACCACCACAACTACACAACCCACTTCGCACTGAACCATTATCACCGCCTCCTTCCTCGAACACCAACCAGCAGCATCTGCCAAGGCCAACCATTCGAACCCAATTTCTGAACTTGCACCCTTGATCGCCTCAATTGCAACCCTGTAAATCTCCCAGATCCGCTAACACCTCGATCTCCTCAGAATTCGAAATCACAAATTCATGAATCATCGACTCATCCGCAACCAAATACCTACTGCTCGGCCTCCAATCTCGAGTGGTCGATACTAGCAATTATTGATGGTGGCTTCAGGTTTCGAACGAAGTGGAAACACGGGGCTTGGATTTGAATTTTTTTTTCCGTTTAACTGAGAAGAAAAAAGAACCGAGAAGAATAGATCAGAAAACAAGATGTATTCGTGGGACAAATAAAATAACAAAATAAAGAACTCAACTCTTTTCTCCCTCTCCTCTCTGACCTAGCTCTGATACCATGTTAGAATTTAGATCTAGGTAGGAGAGAGGTACAACGATAAACAATTGAAAGACTACATTTTTATTGATTTATTTGATTGCTATTACAAAAGAGATGCTTGATTAATTCAATACAATGCTAAACCCTATATTTAAAGGGCCATTTATTTTTTAGAATACTCCTTATTCTTTAGCATATTATTTGGCATATTCTCTAACATTTATTTCTTAGAATATCTCTTGGCATATTCTCTAACATTTAAAATATGTAACTTTTTAATGAATCTAACATACACTAAAAATGTTATTTTTTTAATGTCTAAACATTTTTATTTAAAACATGTTTCTTTTTGATGAATATAAAATACACTAAAAATGTTATTTTTTAATGTATAAACATTTTATTTAAAACATGTTTCTTTTTAATGAATCAAACATATAATAAAAATGTTATTTTTTAATGTCTAAGCATTTTATTTAAAACATGTTACTTTTTAATGAATCTAACATACACTAAAAATGTTATTTTTTAATGTCTAAACATTTTATTTAAAACATGATTCTTTTTAATGAATCAAACATACACTAAAAATGTTATTTTTAATGTCTAAACATTTTATTTAAAACACATGTTACTTTTTAATAAATCAAACATACACTAAAAATGTTATTTTTAATGTCTAAACATTTATTTAAAGCACATTACTTTTTAATAAATCTAACATACACTAAAAATGTTATTTTTAATGTTTAAACATTTTATTCAAAACATGTTTCTTTTTAATGAATCTAACATACAATAAAAATGTTATTTTTTAATGTCTAAACATTTTATTTAAAACATGTTTCTTTTTAATGAATCTAACATACACTAAAAATATATTTTTAATGTCTAAACATTTTATTTAAAACATGTTTCTTTTTAATGAATCTAACATATACTAAAAATGTTATTTTTAATGTTTAAACATTTTATTTAAAACATGTTTCTTTTTAATGAATCTAACATACAGTAAAAATGTTATTTTTTAATGTCTAAATATTTTATTTAAAACATGTTTCCTTTTGATGAATCTAACATACACTAAAAATGTTATTTTTAATGTCTAAACATTTCATTTAAAACATGTCAAATTTTTTGATTCATATATTATAATAATAAAAAAATTATTGTATGAACATTTTATTTCAACATGACAAATTTTGTCATTCATATATATATATATATATATATATATATATATATATATATATATATATATATACACAATAAAAAAACTGTAATTTTTATTGTATGAACATTTTATTTCAACATGACAAATTTTGTCATATATATATATACACAATAAAAAATGTAATTTTTATTGTATGAACATTTTTTTTTTTTTGAAACTGGGTAAACCGCCTCGTTAAAAACCTGTATGATTATCCAGCGTGAATACACGACAGGAAAAAAGAGTGCGGTGCTTTATTGACAACTTATCAATAAAATGTACAAAAGTACGTGCAAGAAAACATCGCACAACCTTCCTTGCCCAAACCCCAGAAATAAAAAAAACAAATGAAACCATAAGGGAAAAACAACCCAATAAGGTCCCGGCCTAACCCACTTCATAATACAAAAAACACTGAAACACGTGGGAACATAAACTGGCAGCTGGCGGTCAAATAAAGGAAACTTTGTCTTCTAAGCCACTTCGATTAAAAGCATCTAACCCTACATTGCTCCCCCAAATGGCGGCGGCTTATCCAGTGTCAAGAAAATCAACCCCCCAGTTGTTCAAAATCTGCAAGTGTTTGCTCAGGTTCTTCCTTTTGGATTTTCACATCAGGTATCTAATGTCAATTTCTAGTAGATTCCACCGCATGAATTTATCTAATGATCCATTTCCATGACTTCTCGTGTTTCGTTCTGTCCAGATGTGATGAACTGTGGTAACGATACTTCCGAAGGCTAGCTCCTGTGCAACGTCGTTAACGGTGTATCTCGCTTTCAAGTGCTCAATTTCGTCATTGAGGCATAACGGTTGATTCGAATTTGGAGGAGAGTTTATCTTTAATATGCATCTCGTCCAGAGGTATGCCGAATATGGGCAGGAGAAAAACAGGTGATCTCTCGATTCATTATTCTCCTTACATAGCACGCATAAAGGATTGACGTTATATCCCCAATTCGTTAAGTGGTCATATGTAGATAATCTGTTGAAACAAGCTTTATACATGCAAAGTGACATCTTTGTGCTGTTAATATAGTGCCATGTAATTTTGCACCATTCAAGCTCTGGTTTCACTTCTCTTGATAATTCCCAAGCCGAGTGAAAAGAAAATCCATTCCTGCTATTATTCCAACTCCAAAAATCAGAATCAAAATTAGAGTTTATATGCACTTCACTTATTTTTTCCGCAATCATTCTTGAGACTATTAGCCGATTAGTTTGGAACACACCGTCCTGTATAAGGCAATCCACATTTAGATTTTCGCCACCACACAAATCTAAACTGTCCCACCCCAGAATGTTTACGAGAATTTCACTGTTTAACCACGGATCAAACCATAGCGAAGTGTCGTGTCCATTAGAGATACACCGATTGATACATTTCAGCCCTAGACTTCTGTTCCTTAGCATCGCTTTCCACGTACAAGAACTGTTATTGTCAATTTGCATTACCCAAAATCTTTTATCTTTATAGTATCTATTCTCCATCCACTTCTTCCATATGTTGTTTCTGCTCATGAAATGCCATATTAACTTAATTGCCGCAGCGGTCTTAATATCATCGAAATTCCTTAATCCCACTCCGCCTTCACTTTTCGGACTGCAAATAGTATCCCAAGCTATTTTGTGACTCTTTCCTCCCCAAACTAAATGTGCACACAATTTATTTAGCTTATCAATCATCGCAGCTGACAATTGGTATACTAGTAACCAGTACATAATCATAGGAGTGATGACCGATTTAATCAATTCAATTCGACCAGCCATAGACAAAAGCAAGGCAATCCTAACTGTCCATTTTCTTTCTGGTTTTATCAAAGAGCTCGCCACAATCAGAAAAATGTAAATAATTATTTGATAGTGGAATGCCCAGATATTTGATTGGCAAATTTCCTTCCTTGATATCAAGCATTCTAGTTAAATTAGTCTTGTTATTCACTGACTTACTGAAAAAAACCTTTGATTTTAAACAGTTAACTTTAAGACCAGCCATGACCTTCATGTTTTCTAAAATCCTTGCTATTTCGGTGGCACTTTTAACTTTAGCTTTTGAAAAAATCATCAAATCATCGGCATAAATCAAATGGTTAACATGTGGTTCGTTTTTGAAAATGGGCTGAACCAAATCCTTTATATCAGCTTTGTGCATCATAATTGAGAAAAATTCCATAACAACGCAGAAAAGATAGGGGGATAAGAGATCCCCTTGTCTCAGCCCTTTGTTACTGTGAATGAACCCTTTTGGACTGCCCTTTATCAATATAGAAAAAGTAGGAGTATTTATGCAGTTTTTAATCACCCTAACAAGGCGTCTAGGGAAACCCAGCATTTTCAGCATATGACACATGAAACCCCTATTAACCATGTCGTATGCTTTCTGTAAATCTATTTTTACACACATACTGTCGTTACCTTCTCTCTTGAAATATCTAATTTGTTCATGGGCAAGTAAAACATTTTCCGCAATATGTCTGCCAGGTATGAAAGCTGATTGATTTTCAGAAATTAGATGCATAAGGTACGGCTTAATCCTGTTGCATACCACCTTAGAAATAATTTTATAGACAACATTGCAACAAGAAATAGGTCTATAATCAGATATACTCATCAGTTTCTCATTTTTCGGTATAAGCGTAATAAAAGTATGATTGATACCTTTAGCGAGCTTCCCAGTTCTGAAAACATCTTTGATAACATCATATAAGTACCACTTGATTTCTTCCCAGTGAATCTTGAAAAATTTAGCGGTAAAGCCATCAGGCCCCGGACTTTTATCGTCAGGAATAGAAAAAGTGGCTTTGTAAAATTCATCCATAGAAATGCTAGATGTAAGATGCTCTCTTCCTCGATCATTTATAATAAACTTGCAATTGATATCAGGAAAAGTAGAAGTTTAAAGACTATCAGTGAAAAAAATGTCAGAAAAATAATTTATCGCCTCGTGTTCAATGCTATCCGCATCATGTAACATCTTGCCATTAGCTAGGATGATATTTGCCCAATTATTTACATTCTTCCTCAGAGACATTTTTGCATGAAAAAACTTTGTGCACGAGTCCCCTTCATTCAGCCAAGATATTTTAGCCTTCTGCCTAGCATTTTTATATTCCATGTAACATTGATCTCTCCATTTTCTGTAAACAGCCTCAAGTTTGTCAAAAATATCATTATCTGTTGGGTTTTCATCGATTTCTTTCAACGTATCGCAATATTCCTGCTCCACTCTTCTAATATTATTTTTATATTCCCAGTTATTATAGTTCCACCACTTTAAATTGAGTTTGCAGCATTTCAGGAACATCTGAAAAATGTGCAGTTTTGACCCCTGTACTTGCAGCATATCTATTTGATTCAAAGCCCAAAAAACACAATCCTAATAACCTTCCAACTCGTGCCAAGTATTAACATATCTGAAGGGAATGTTTCTCTTTTTTGAATTCTTCGGATTGAAATTTACACATATAGGAATGTGATCACTAATGGGGTTGGACTCTCCGTAAGCCGTCAACTCAGGAAACATATCCAAAAACTGATAATTACATAAAAACCTGTCAATTTTAGTCGCTATACCTCTCTTTCTCCAGGTATATTTAAAGCCCTTAATTGGTATATCCATGAGGCCGGCGTTGGAAATACAATTTAGAAGACCAGAAACCTGTCTGTAAGGCACAGTAGTACCCCCTTTTTATCATTCGCTGATAAAATATTATTAAAATCTCCAGTAACACACCACGGGGTATCCACTTGGCTAGCTTCGCTAGCTAAATCAGCCCATAACTTCTCCCTGTCGAACAGAAAATTGCTGGCATAAATAAAAGTCACACGACATTTTAAACCCCCTGTATTATTAGCTTGAATGGATATATGTTGGTAAGATTTACTTGCTATCACCATATCAGTCCATACAGTAGAGTCCCATGCCACCAAAATTCTTCCTTTACACTTACAATCATTGTTGTTTATAAACATCCAGTTCTTATGCATCTTCAATTGAAAAAATTTCAGAATATTTCCATCCATTTTATTTTCCAGTAGGCCTACAATTGAAGGCCTGAGCTTGTTAAGAAATTTGAGCACCTCAAACTGTTTGTTCGACGTGTTCAAACCCCTAACATTCCATGCAACAAGATTCATTTAATCTTACTCTGGCTCCTTGTCGCAACTTTAGGAGGAGCAATTATTTTAGCAGTGTTTTTCTTCTTACTGTTTTTATTAATGATGTCCACTTCGGTTATGAAATTTCTATTAGCTTCGACGTTGCTACTAACTTCCATTTCTTTTTCAGGAGCAATTGGATTTCTGTCATCATTGTTCAGCAAGTCAGCAAAATCACCATCTTCAATGTCAGCCCATTCTTCTGTGGCACCCTCGGCCTGTGCATCTGAACTGTCTTCTGCAATATCAATAGTTTTATCAGCATGCAGGTTACTTCCTGAATTGGAGCTTTTATCACCAGTCTTATTTCCAGGCCGCCTATCATTGGACACTTCACTACTTTCCATAAGTGGAGCCGCAAATGCATTAGATGATTCCAAGTGATTTGCATTATCAATTAATTCCACCACCCTGAAATTGTTTTGTAATGTATTAATAGCAGTGTCTTTACCATTTATAGTACTCTTATTTGCATTGTCGTTTACACATTTATTTGCCTTGTCTAATTCACTGCGTAAACCATCCAATTCGTCACTTGTGTTTGAACCACTCATATTATGTCTTGTGTCTTTGTCTGTTTCAGAGTTTATATCTGGAGCAGTTAGATTATTCATGTCATGTAAATTCTGCGTCGACCCATTGGATATGCAATTGTCTTGAACATCATTATCAGTCCCCTCATCTGTTTCAATGTCTACCATTTCACTTGTTACATTTGTACCAGCTTCTGTATTATCATCGATGGTTATATGCTCTGCCATTTTTTCCTGTGTTTGATTCTTAGGAACCCACATTTCTTCCATCTTAGTTAAACATTGGTTCGACGAATGGCCGAAAACTTTACAAGTGCTACAACATAAAGGCTTATAAAGGTATTCTATTTTAACTTTCAATTCTTCTCCAGTGTGAAAAACGACGTCGACCTCGCTTGGAAAATCAGAAGTCGAATCCATCTCTACAATAATCTTCGTGAATGACACTCTTGATTCATCAGCTGTGATCCTATCCATTCTAATTGGTCTGCCCAGAACGCTTGCAATAGCGCTAAGAGCTTCTTTATCCCATAATTCAAGCTCTAGATGAGTCAATTTAACCCATATCGGCATCGTCGTCAATAGATCTTTCTTGAATCTCAGACCCATATTCCATTTTTTTCAAAATTATTATTCTATTGTCAAATAAATACGGTCCTCCTTTTAAGATATTTTCACAATCTGAAATATTATCGAACCGAATAATGAAAAGTCCATTTTCTCTCGACGGTAATTGAAAATTTCCGGATGGCTTCCATGTACGTTCGATGTACTTTTTCAAATGCACATGGTAGGGTATAGCTCCGTACACATAGAACACGATGGAATTCCTCCATTTGCAACAGATCTGAACACAGCGCGTTCAAAAATACAAGCTTTCCTCTTATTATCAACTAATGTGGGTTCGAAGAAATCTAGATCCACATATTCATCACGATTCTGCCTAATTCCTCCAGAAGCAGCTTGGATCCAAGATTTGGACGCACCCATATCCATTTCATTCTGATAGTTCCTTCTGATTTGTTCGAAGCCTCTAGAGCTGGACTTTGCTCCCTGGATCCGTGGGTTATCGGCCATGGATCGAGCATCCGCTCCCCCTATGCCTGTAGCCCTAGAAGGATGACCTGCCGTAGCAGGATTGTGGGAACGAACCCCGTCACCTCTCAGACCAGAAGCTAAACCCGTATTCGAAGTGCTCCCTCTTTCAAAAACCCTACCATGTCCCGAACGAGAATCCTCGTGTCGGAAGAAATCTAACGCGTCTCTCTTGTGACCTAACGGGCTCCTTCCCTTTCCTCCAATCTGGAGGTCTACCTGATTCGTGACCTTTCAATGCGTCTGCCAAGAGTTTCGCTGAGTCCACCATGAGTTTCGCTGAGTCCGCCATGATATATGAACATTTTATTTCAACATGACAAATTTTGTAATTTGTATATATATACAATAAAAAATGTAATTTTTTTTGTATGAACATTTTATTTCAACATGAAAAATTTTGACATTCACATATATATATATATATATATATGCAAAAAAAAATGTAATTTTTATTGTATGAACATTTTATTTCAACATGACAAATTTTGTCATTTATATATATATAATAAAAAATGTAATTTTTATTGTATGAAATATTTTATTCCTAATATGATAAAATTTTAACCAAACACAATCATATTTTTAACATACACAATTCAATCCAGCCATTCATTACAATCAAATCAATCCATTTCGATTTCATACAACACATATATGAATTTTATATAGCGAATACATATAAATTTCACATCGCAATTACAATTAATTTTATTTTAAATTAGAGATCTCACATTGGCTTTGAATTCGCCTAAATTCGTAGTAAGCTCCAAATATGTCCCAGTCTCTTCTAGAGTGTAGAAGACGTGGTCACGGTCACGATGGTTCCTGTTTCATCGGATTTCGACATCGTATGAACTAGTTATGATTTTTCAAAGGTAAATGGCATTTTAATTTTAATTAATTAAGTAATTTAAATAAAAAATCACCTTATCCTTCAGTAACTAAGGTCGACACATTCAGGCTATGGTTCAAAACTATGTCTGGAAATCGCAAGCACGACACGCACTTTGGTGATGATCGGACCTCGCTACGCTCTCGGGCTTGGAAGCGCGCGCCAGGTGGGACCCACGACGGTCACCTTAGTCGACGATGGAGGGAGGATTCGAGTGCGAATGGTGGTGGCTTTGGAGGCCTGGATCTCGACGGATACTCCACGATAGGAGGCGAATCTGGTATGGATGTCGAGAAGATGGAGAGCACAATGAAATTCTCCAAAGGATCGATGTGTTTTATTGAGGGGATTAAAAGTTATTGGGGAAAGAAGTTTCGAACAATTCTGGCCATACAACGAGATGATGGCGGTGGCTTGAAATGTAATTAGGGTTTTAGAATTATTTTGTTAGCCGGTATTTATAATATTTAATTCTTTAATTCAGAAAAGGCCTGTTAATCCATATGGACCCCAAATCAAGCCCAACGACTGTCGCCCTATGCCAAATACCCTCATTCCGGACACAATGGACTATGTTTCGTAAGCCTATTTGACCGTTTCAACCTGTTTTTCTCAAAATTAAAATATAAAACATTCAATATTAAATTTGAACGTACATCTTAATTTACTGGGCCACATACTGATACAAAATTCCCGAAAAATAAATCTAGCTATGTTTTGACAATACGGTCTTAACAAAATTAATTTCGTCGAATTTGGAGACTTTTCGAAAAATGGCTTCTTTTTAATGGTCGATCCAACTCAATAGAAATTACCAAACGCATTTTAATTTACCACGCTCACATATTAATTCCAAAAATTATGGAAATTTAAACCTAGCAATAATTTGATATTCTGGATCCAACAAAAGTGGTTACGTCGAAAATGAAGGTCGTTTGGAAAATGGCTATTTTAATAGCTTTATTATTATTTAAAAATGGAATTTTTAAATTCTGACACATTTTCTAACAAAATTTCCTAAAATAAATTTTTAAAATGGTTCTGATTTTTCGGGTTGTTACAATCTCCCTCACTTAAAAGCTTTTCGTCCCCAAAAAGGAAACAGTAGTAAAGTAGGAAACAAAACAGAAAATGCAAAATATTGTAAATGTCCCTCAACACAAGAGCTAATTAGAGATGTCCACTCTGCACTTGGGATAAGCCTGTTTAATGTTATCCTCGATCTCCCATCTGCAGTCTCTAGGATCTCCGCTCCACTGCACTTTGACTAAATGGATCCTCTTGTTTCTCCAAATTACTCTAGTTTCTTTGCAAAAGATTTTCACTAGCTCTCTCCTCACTGCTAAGCTTGGGGTAATATCCAAATCTTGTTGTGCTACTTCCTCCACAATCAAGTCTGGATCATGTACATGCTTCCGAAGTTGAGACACGTGAAATACATTATGTACCCCTGACAACAAGTCAGGCAACTAAACCCTGTAAGCAAGAGTTCCAACTCTTTCGAGTATAGGGAATGGGCCAATAAATCTAGGTGCCGACTTCCCTATTTTCCCGAAACGGACTACTCCTCTCAATGGGGAAACTCTCAAATATACATAATCACCAATAGCAAATGCTAAATGTCTTCTTCTCTAATCTGCGATCGCTTTTGACTTGTTGGCAAGTAGAACACCTGCTAACATATATGGAAATGTCTCTTTTCATCGCCTTCCACCAGAATGTGCGCTTAAGATCATGATACATCTTACTTACTCTTGGATGGATGCTAATTTTAGATTTGTGACATTCATCCATTACTTCTCTTTTGAGCTCGAGAATATCCAGAACACAGATTCGCCCTTGCAATCTAAGAGTCCCCTTGCCATCAATTTGGAAGCTTGAAACTTCGCCCTTTCGAACTCGTTCGTTGATCATCTGAATAAACTTATCGTCATTTTAAAGATCAAAGATCTTATCAATTAATGAAGGCGTAATAATAAGATTGACGATGATCGCATTCTTTCTGCTGAGCGCATCAGCTACAACATTGGCTTTCCCTGGAGAATACAAAACATCTAGATCGTACGTCGCAAGAAATTCTAACCAACACTGCTTCCTCAAATTCAAGTCCTTCTGGGTGAACAGATACTTCAATGATTTATGATCTGTATATAATTCAAACTTCTCACCCAAAAGATAGTGTCTCCAAATTTTTAAAGCAAAAACGACAGCTAACAACTCAAGACCATGGTAGAATATCTCTTCTCATGTGGCTTCAACTGACGGCTAGCATAAGCAACTACTTGGCCTCTTTGCATTAATACCACACCAACACCTTCAAGAGTAGCATCAGTATAGACTGTCAAATCTTGATTTCCATCAATAATAGTCAACACTGGAACAGTGGTCAACCGTAATTTCAGCTCTTGGAAAGCTGCCTCACATTCAGGTGTCCAATTAAACTTGGTATGCTTCTTGGTAAGCTTCGTTAATGGACAAGATAGCTTCGAAAAATCTTTTACGAATTTCCGATAATAGCCAGCCAATCCTAGAAAACTTCTGACTACTGTAAACGTGCTAGGCTGCTTCCAATCTCGAATGGCTGTGATTTTGCCTGGGTCTACTGAAATTCCTTTCTTCGATACTACATGACCGAGGAACTTTACTTCTTCTTGCCAGAATATGAATTTAGAAAAAATGGCTTTTAAAACATTCTTCCTCATAATTTCCAAAACTTCTTCCAAATGCTTCACATGCTCGACAGTGGACTTAGAGAAGATTAAAATGTCGTCAATGAAAACCAACACAAATTTATTCAAGACATCGCGGAATACTCTGTTCATTAAACCGACAAAGTAAGCAGGAGCGTTACATAAGCCGAATGACATTATTAACCACTCATAAAATAAGTCTGGACCTCTGAAAGTTGCCAAAAGAACACATTCTTCGGCAATGCGCAATTGATGGAAACCTGTAGCTAGGTCCGTTCTTGAAAACACTTGCCCTCCATTCAAGCGATCTAATAAATCATCAATACGTGACAATGGATATTTATTCTTCAGCGTCTGCTTATTGAGGTCTCGGTAATCCACACACAATCTGAGAGTACCGTTTGACTTTGGAACAAACACTATTGCTGCACCCTAATTTGAAAAGCTAGGCCTGATCAGACCTTTCCATAAAAGCTGTTTAGTTTGATTACTCAATTCTTCTTTTTCTTTCAACGTCATTCTTCGAATAGCATGCACAACTGGCCTTGCATTCGAAACTAAGTCGATCCTGAAGTCAATTTCTCTTCGCGGAGGTAAGCTATCAACTTCTTCAAACGCATCCTCATAATCTTTAACTACAGGAATGTTCTCAATAGAAGTAGGAGTAACTTCTAGAGCAGACCAGAATTCTTTCCTATCAGTTTCTGAACTGTGGCATGGTATAATAATATTTCCAAGCTTCATTTTAACCTTAACAATTCCTTCAGCACATTTAACTTCGGCCTCATATTTTGTTAACCAATCCAGCCCAAGAATAATATCGAACTCATAAAAATTCATCACAATCAGATTAAAAGGAAACCAGTAAAAAGAATAGGAGACGGGCACTTTACAAAATAACCCGAGAACAAGAGAACCTCCTATCGGATTATGGACACTAATCGATTCTTTAAGATCCTTTGGTTTCAAATTTAACTTTTTAACTGTGGTACTAGAAATGAAACTTCGTGATGCACCAGTGTCAGATAATACTATAACAGGAATATTTTTAATAGTAAGGGTACCTACCGAAACATCTGGTTTACCTTCTCCTTCAGAAGAAGCTGTTGCACTCACCCCATCATACACGTGAGCCACTTCGGACTTCTTCAGCAATGGACAGTTCTTAATAAGACGCCCCAGATCGTGGAAATTGAAGCACTCCCTAGTACCAAGAGGATTCTGACATGGCCCTGATTCACTCCTCCTTGGATTCTTTGGAGCATTGCATTCATAATTATAGTGTCCGAATTTTCGACAGTTGAAGCATTTGACCTTGGCCTTTTTATTCGCTTAAGGCTTGGCGGCGGCAGTGTTGCACGCCTCTGCCTTCTTATTAGAATGCTTCCTTTTGTTATTAGCTTGACTTCTTTCACGGTCTTGCTGAGAATTCTTCTTGTCAATTTCTTCATACCTACAAGCCATTTCAATCACCTTGGGAAATGGGAGCTCAATATGTGCAGTCACTCTGTTGTGGCACTTCCTCAAAAGACCGTTTATGAATCTCTTGTTCTTCTGGAGCGGGTCCTAAATCAATTCAGGTGCATAGCGGGACAACTCTTCAAATTTCTCACATACTCACTAAAAGTTTGATCCCCTTGCTGGAGTTTATCAAATTCATCATGCAGGCGCTCGACTTCTTGTCGGGGGATGAACTTATCATTAAAGAGTTCTTTGAACTTCGCCCAAGACATGTCAGCATCAAGATTGCCAATAGTCGCTATCTCCCACCATATTAAAGCCTCATCTTTTAGCAACCAAGATGCCACGAATCTCTTTCTGTGGTCCTCTAACTCGAGACCCGCAAAGATCTTTTCGCATGTCTTTAGCCAAGCTTGAGCCTCAGTCACTGTTTCATGGCTAGTGGCTCGCCTCCCAAATTTTTGTACTTCTTAGCTACTTTATCCAGATCGAAAGGTTGCGGGGGTGGTGGTGGCGGCACTACAGCCTCTAGATTAGGCTGGTTCTGAGCAGCGGGGATTTCACCCCTTCATTGGCCTATGCCTGCTCAGCCTCTAGCTCAGGCCCTTGTACTCATCTTAGTCAGTTCTGTACCAGCAAGGAAAGAGTCAGACCAATAGAAATGATAATTTTTAAGGAATGGTAAAAGCAGAAGGACGTATGGAAAAATGATGATGTAATGACTGATTATTATGCAATTCTGTTGTGCTTATTCTAGGACATTACTAATCCTATCTCTAATGAGCTACTCGCCTTAGAATACCGCTGATTCTATATTGATGAATTGTTTTAAATATGTTATACTTCGGAGCTAAGGTTAACCTAAGCTCTGATACCAACTGTGATCGCCCCAAACACCCATGCCACAAAAGCAAGGATAATCATTGGAATATAACACATATATCACATCAGCAGATCACAGATAATAGCATAACACATGAAATCATAGAACAATATCATCATCATAGCAGCGGAAACATAAATGTCATCAACATCAGAGTTGCACAGACACAGGATACTACTTAGTACATAAAAGGTTCCAACAAATAGAAAATAAGTCTAGAACATCATCAAATACAGCATAGATAAGGTGATGTCTAAATGTCCAAAATAGAGATAAAAGATAAAGATAGTCTTTGTCTTCTACCAAAAGAGCACCCCATGCTACGGTGCATATCCAAAGAAAGCCAGTTACCTTTCTACGGCTGCCCGTGTAAAAATAAGGCCACCTAAGTTTGCAAGTGAAAACAAACTACGAGTCATTCATGGGACTAATAGGAGAAATCTTACTTAACTTACCTAATAATAAGGCTAATCACAGGACCACGCCGCTAACGCGGAATGAGTTTACTCCATTGGATTGCCAGTGCGTAAAATAAGTAAATCTTTTAAACAACGCAGTGCTTTTTACAAAAATGAAACCTTTATAAGACTCAAGTCCCATCACATAATGCAACGCAAACCGAAGGATAAAGTTTTACCTTAAAATCGTCAAACATGATTAATACGTATAAAACCTTATATTATTATTAGTGTCTAGTTAGTTTAAAACATTTTCAAAGTAAATGTATCAATTCTAGATGGCATAGTACCCCATCCTACTATGTCGCTGTATATAGTTCTACAATCAAATCCATAATGTCGTATTGGAAATTTGGTTTCCATCGTGACTAGAGGCTAGGGATGGTCTCCTTACCGATTCGGGTCACCTCTAGCAAGATGACTGTAACAACCCGTATTTCTAATAATCTGTTATAACATAAATTGAGGCAGAATTAAACTATAAAATGGGAATCAAGGGAAACGGGCTACGCCATTGCGTTCGTCTCGGAAAAATACGCGAAATAGAATCCGAGTTTTCGAAAATCGGAGTCTGTATGACCCAGTTAAGGCCCATTGAAGTTTTCAGAAAATTCTTAAGTATAAACAGATTTAAATTTCGAATTAAAATACAAGGGTTAGGGCAAACTGGCGCAGGCGGGAAAATTCCCGCCAGGACCCGCATGTCGACAGGCCTGTCGACAGGGTCCCTATGGTGTCGACAGCCCTGTCGACAGGGGGTAGCCAGGCAATGTTGCCTGGCGCACCATTTTGGTTTGGGCTTGGTCTTGTGGCTTGGTTCTAGAGAATTCCGAGATCTGACGGGCCAAAACTAACCTAGGGTTAATCCTAGGGCTAAAAACACCCTAATCTTCTATAAATAAGACCCTAACCTACCCTAAATCACTCATTATTCAATCTAGCAACTAAACTATGCCAAAATCCATCCTCTCATGGCCTCCACCCTCTTCATACAATTCCTAAACAAATCCCTAAGAGATTTCCATGCATACAAGGGTATTTAGGCTTGTATGATCCTCCTTAGTTTGCATTAAAGGCTTGTTTCTCTATTGGCATCATAAAGGAGGAGTCTTGATCAAGTTTGCTTGCATTTGGGGGGTTTTAAATTAGTTGCATAAGGGGTTTCTTACATTTGCTATACTCATTTGAGTCCGCCTAAGCATTGTAATCCCTCTTACCTTCATTTTAGAAACTCTAAAGTTAATATGTGATGAAAGTTGGGATTTTTGTATGTTTAATGAGTTGTGCATGCTTATGCGAGTTCACTATGCTATGTTATGCATGTTTAATGAGTTATGCATGCTTATGCGAGTTCACTATGCTATGTTATGCATGTTTAATGGGTTATGCATGCTTATGTGAGTTCACTATGCTATGTTACACATGTTTGATGAAGTATGCATGTTTTGATTTGCAAGTTTAACATGTTATGCATGTTTATGCAAGTTTACTAAGTCATGGTTTGCAAGTTTAACAAGTTATGCATGTTTATGCAAGTTCACCAAGTCATGATTTGCAAGTTTAACAAGTTATGCATGTTTATGCAAGATCACCAAGCCATGATTTGCAAGTTTATTTAGTTATGCATGTTTATGCAAGATCACTATGCCATGTTATGCATGTTTGACAAGTTATGCATGCTTATGCAAGTTCAAAATGACATGTTGTGCATATTTGACAAGTTATGCATGTTTATGCAAGTTCCCTATACCATGTTAGGCAAGTTTAATATGTTATGCACGTTTATGGTAATGTGCAAGTTCACTATGCTAAGTTGTGCAAGTCTAACATGTTATGTATGTTTGTTGCGATATGCAAGTTCATCATGTATGTTATGCCAAGTTCCCTCTTCCTATCCTTTATGCGTTATTACGAATATGTAAGCGATAGAATGACGTTGGGGGGGGGGGGGGGTTTGGGTAAACTTAAAATACATGAAAATATAAGATTGGGAATTTACCTATTAAGTTAGGTCTACCCCTTGGGAATTTACCTATTAAGTTAGGTCTACCCAAGTAATTGTTGACTTGTAATTATCTTTTGAAATAAAGTGGACATGACACTTAGAAAACATAAGTGTGGCCAACTCGAGGTTGGGTTGAGTTTGTAGCGTAATTCTACCCGGAACCGACCGGCTTAACTAGTGGCTACAAACAATAGGACCCAATGTGAGAAGTTGGTCATGGGGTGCCAAGACCCGAGGTTAGACCAAGTTGTGGTGTAAAGCTACCCGGACCCGCCCGGCCTAACTAGTAACCACAACAAGGTCTAATGTGAGAGGTTAAGGTGCATTAAATTAATTAATGCCTCATGATTAGGGTTAAGTCAGGGTCCACTAATACTTAACCAATTTGGGGATTCGAGGGATTGAAATGGGGTTAAGTGGTGAACCGTTGGTTGCACTTAACTAGTTTAATCCATGATTAGTGAAGGGTTAAATCACACTTAACCCTCTTGGGAAACCCTAGCAACGTGGTCTGTTCTAACAGTAATCCCAGTTTGGTATCATTCACAACCCTAGAAGCTAGGCTAGGGCGGGGCACGATTACTGGACGGATGTAAGCGACCAAAGGGCGATGGCCGAGTGGTACAGCGGTGCGGGTCCAGGCGGGCTACGGACGTGCACGTAGTCCGGTGTTGGACAAACTCGAGGCACGGGTACCAGTAGGTTAGGGCTGTGCATTATTGCTTAAGTGTCTGGGGTTGACACCCGAGGGCTTGATACACCCAAAGGTGGACCCAGCACAGTCTAACTACAACCATCTGTGGGCCATATGGACACCAACACTTGACGTGTTAGGTTTATAGGGAGCCGATCGACTAGACCGTTGGGTTGGATCTTATATGAAGGTCACTTCATGTTATTGGGCCAAAGTTTGGGCTGAGGGATCAATACCTGTTATGTTGGTTTACTAGTACACCGTGGTGCAAAACTTAACCTTGTTTATGCGATGACACCTCTATCTATCTTGTAGTTAATTTACCATGCCAGTATGTTGTTATCTATGATCATCTCAGTTTCCATCATGATGTTAACCTTATTAGTTTATAGACTGATCGTAGCAGGGCTTACTCAGTCTTTTTGACTGACCTGTTTTCTTTCGCCTCTTTTCTTCCGTTTCCCCCCCCCCAGGTTCTCAGGGAGGGAATACAGGAGCCTAGCTTGGATCTTAGCTGCTTTCTTGGATAGCTCATGTATGCTTTGGACTTGAGCTCGCTATGGTTTTTCTTCCACTTTGGGGATAGCTACTTTTATGTTTTCTTTTTCAGTTTCAGATGATGTTATTTCATGTACTAGACTTGTTTATTTGGGAAATTGACATTTTGATGTACCAGACTTGTGTTTTTGAAATGGTTTAAGAATCTTCCGCTGTTTTATCTACTTACTCTGTTTATTTATATATATATATGTCATGTCCTCCCTTGCTATATCATTATGCTTGTTTACCTTGTTTTAAAAAAAAACGCCCCACCAAAGTCAGAGTCGCTTGAAAGAGCCACCCTGGCGGAGGTGGGGTGTTACATTTGGTATCAGAGCATATGGTTTACGAGAAGGGATAAAAAGGTTTTTTTAAAACTTTTGAAAAACTACTTTCAAAACCAAGTATAAAGTATTTTCCAAAGAAAAGTCTAGTTGTTTTTAAAGGCTATTCCCCAAAAGCCATTAGCACTATCCTTTGACCCCTCGTTTGAACTCTTTTCTTTTCGTTTCCAGCATGTCTGATAACCTCATCTTGCCCGAAGGAGTAACAATACCCAATTGGTTTCGTCGGTACTTGGAAGTCATGGCACCGGTCCCGGGTGTCTCTAATGATGTCTTTCCAGTTGAGGCCGCTGTTCCTCCTCCTCCTCCCGTAGCTGATGTTCCTCTTCCCCCTCAGCCTCCACAAGCGGATTTTGCGGAAACTTGCAAGAACTTTAAGAGGATGGGTGGCAAGAATTTTAATGGAACAGAGACTTTTGTAGAAGCAGGGAATTGGTTGAAAGAGACCGAAGATCTTTTAGCCACCTTTGATATAGGTGACCGCAAGAAGGTTTTATTAGCAGTATGGTTGCTAAAGGAAGAAGCTGCACGTTGGTGGGTAGTCACCACCGCGACCAGGCCAATTGAGACTTGGGATGACTTTAGAGGAAGGTTTGGACTGAGATTCTTATCACTGAAGCAAGGGGACATGACTATTAGGGAATACATAGATAAGTTTAATCAACTGGCTCGTGTCGATTTAGACTTGGTTAATACAGCTCAGAAGAAGGCCCTACACTTTGCTCTAGGATTAAACGAGCCATTACATGGTTTGGCCATGTCTCATATACCCTTGGGGGCGACTTTTGAGAGTTTGGTGAATTTGGCCCTACTTCAAGAAGAAGATAACCATGACAAGAAAGAGGTCAAGGCGAATAAGTCTCAAGGCAAGAGAGTAAATTCCGGGAAACGGGGCAAGAATAACAACAACCGCAAGGACAAGCCAAGAGGGAATAGGAAATGCAACTTCTGTGGTAAAGTTGGACATATATCCAGGGAATGTAGGAAGAAGAAGAGAAAGCGGGGCGAATGCTTTCAGTGTGGTGAGTTTGGACATCTCAGCAAGAATTTCCCGAGGAAACAAGGGCAAGGTCAGACTCAGTATGCAGGATTATCTGGAGGGCGAGTTCATCCCCTCAACACCGTTCTTCCAGCTCATGATAGAGGTAGTGTTTTTGTTGAAAGTCTTGTTTACATTTTCTGACTTTCCCTGTTCGTACTTTGTTTGATTCTGGCACATCGCATAGTTTTATTTCATCTGATCTAGTTGAAAGTTTGCACCTAAGTACTAGCCTAGTTGATGATCCCGTATGTGTTTCAAATCCAATTGGGGGTTCTGCCCGTTTGTCTGTGGTCTGAGTGGATTTGAAAATTTCTATCTTGAGTATAGAATTCTCGTGGAATGTTTATATTCTCGGTTTCCGGGGATATGGGTTGGTTTTGGGCATGGAATGGTTGTCCTGTTTTGGAGCCATTCTGGGTTTTTGTATATAGGGTTGTGAGGCTCATGACTCGCCTCGGTAATACCCTAGAAATTTCTAGCAACCCTATGGGTCCCGTCATGTTATGTTATCTTGAAATCCCTCGACTCGTCTATCGATAGTTTGCAATCTGTGAGGGTGGTCCGAGAATAGCCTGATATCTTGGGGAAAGTGAAGGGGTTACCCTTAGACGTGGGATAGATTTCCGCATTATCTGGTTGGTAATACCAAGCCAGTTTTGTGGCCGGTTAGGCACATGACCTCACGAGATGAGAGTTAAGAAAGCAAGTCAAGGAGTTGCTTGAGAAGAACTTCCTGAGACGAAGCCTTTTCGAGTAAGATGCTCCAGTAGTATTCGTTACTAATGTGGACAGTTTGCTTCGTCTATGTGTTGATTATCGAGAGGAGACAACCGTTATCAAGGGTTGACGATTTGTTTGATCAGCTTGTAGGAGCATCTGTTTTCTTTTGATCCAGCTACCAGATTCCATCAGCTTAGGAGGGCTGAGGATGGAATTGACAAGACTGAGTTTAGGACTCTAGATGGATTTTTGCAATGGCTAGTCATGCTATTTGGTTTGACTAAGGCACCCGCATATTACGCGAACTCGATGGGTAGGGTGTTTAGGGGGTCCTTGAACAAGTTTGTCATGGTCGTCATAGACGATATTTTGATCTCCTCAAAAGAACGAGGAAGAACATGCTATACATCTCAAGGAGGAGATGGATACGCTTAGAACCACCAGTGGAAGGTCAAGTTCTCCAAATGTCACTTTGGAGGAAAGAAGTTGGATTTCTTGGGCACATAGTTCCTAAGTAAGGCTTAGCGGTGGATTCCGCTAAAGTGGTTGCGGTTTGAGACCGGAAAACTCTGAGGAGAGCAATTGAAGTAAGAAGCTTTCTCCGTTTGGCTAGTTAGTTAGCATTCCCTGAGCTTAGACTTACTCTTCTGGATCAAGAAGGGGATTTCACAGGAAGAAGACCCGCAGTTAGTCAAGAACATGGACCAGTTGATTCGAGGCGAGATGTTAAGTCACCTCGCTATATATATTATAGATGACAGGGGATGACTAAGGCGCGATGAGAGATTATGTGTTCCTCGAGTGGAAGACTTGGTAAAGTAGGTTCTTGAAGATACGCATCACTCGAGGAGGTGGCCGAGTTGGTCTCAGGATGCATGTTGTGCCACCAGGTTAAGGCCAAGTCATAGGAGCCCAGCGGGCCATTACCTCCATTGGAGGTTCCGCAAGGGAAGTGTGAAAACATCTCGATAGATTATGTGGATAGATTACCTAGATCAAAGAAAGGGAATACGGGTAGGTGGGCCATAATAGGTAGACTCACGAAGAGTGCTCATTTCAGAGCGAGAGAACTGCATCATGGTTAACAGCGGTTTACCCTCAAGAAGTTGGCCAGTTTTGAAATAGCCTACAGGAAGCCATGGGTAGGCAACTGAATCTAGGTATGACCTATCACTCATAGGCAGATGGTTCATTTCGATTTAAGCATGAGTTATAGAAAATCACGTTTATAAGGGCAATTAGCAACGTGGATTGGTATTTTCAAGAAAAGTTCTGCTGCGTGAAATACTGTATAGTAAGTGGACGAGATCCAGGATTCACTAGTGAATTTTGGAGAGCTTGCATGAAATCATGAGGTTATAGTATGTTTAAGCCAGGTATACAGAAAGAAGAATAAGTGGAAAAGAAAGACGAGAGGCGATAATGAAATGAGTTCCAACTCGAATTTGGTAAATAGGAGTTAGGAAGCCAAGAAATCATGAAATAAAAGACGGTCAAAGCACAGTGGAGTTAAGCTCAAGAAAACGTGACTAAGAAGAGTGAAGACTAGATACGCGCATCATATCTCTTTTTAAGAGTGCATCCTTGATCCTTGTTTTCCTGTGGAGCTTGCTTGCAAGTTATCTTTTGTATATATATCCTCTCGGTCCCATTCTCGATCTTATTTCTGTTGTAAACTCCATAAGGGGGTTATGACTCATCGGTTAGTACTATATGTCAGAGTTTGAATGGATGCATATCTCTCTGTCCATGTTTATCTAGTTTATCGTGTTTATCTTGTCATGAGGACCTTAGGTAGAGACCCTTTGGATGAAACATGTATTTGAAACATGTTATGCTTGATGGTTGCAAGTGGTTGCAAGTGTTTGCAAGTGGTTGCTCGTGGATGCATTATACACAATTAGGCACTAGATCGGCTCGCACACTCCTCATATTGCATATGCATGAGTGCTTACACTTATTAATGATTGAAACTTGTTGTGCTACCACATGGATGTTGCATATGGATGAAAGTTATGTGCACTCATATAGATATTATGAATTATGTTAGGAATTTGCATACATATGGATTCATTTCACTAACATACATATGCATTAAGGAGGTTTACTGTATCAGTAACCACCTGATCTTTGCATTAGATAAGACATATGCATTAAGGAGGTTTACTGTATCAGTAACCGCCTGATCTTTGCATTAGATAAGTACATATACACACACTTTTGCATATGTTCATACCACATTTAGGATCTTTTAAGGACAATGATTGCTCGTGGATGATGCTTTGAGTAGATGGACGATTGGATGGTAGGATACGTTCTTCCTAACTTGAAGATTTCGGGGACGAAATCCTTTAAGGAGGGGAGAATGTAACAACCCGTATTTCTAATAATCTGTTATAACATAAATTGAGGCAGAATTAAACTATAAAATGGGAATCAAGGGAAACGGGCTATGCCATTGCGTTCGTCTCGGAAAAATACGCGAAATAGAATCCGAGTTTTCGAAAATCGGAGTCCGTATGACCCAGTTAAGGCCCATTGAAGTTTTCAGAAAATTCTTAAGTATAAACAGATTTAAATTTCGAATTAAAATACAAGGGTTAGGGCAAACTGGCGCAGGCGGGAAAATTCCCGCCAGGACCCGCATGTCGACAGGGTCCCTATGGTGTCGACAGCCCTGTCGACAGGGGGTAGCCAGGCAATGTTGCCTGGCGCACCATTTTGGTTTGGGCTTGGTCTTGTGGCTTGGTTCTAGAGAATTCCGAGATCTGACGGGCCAAAACTAACCTAGGGTTAATCCTAGGGCTAAAAACACCCTAATCTTCTATAAATAAGACCCTAACCTACCCTAAATCACTCATTATTCAATCTAGCAACTAAACTATGCCAAAATCCATCCTCTCATGGCCTCCACCCTCTTCATACAATTCCTAAACAAATCCCTAAGAGATTTCCATGCATACAAGGGTATTTAGGCTTGTATGATCCTCCTTAGTTTGCATTAAAGGCTTGTTTCTCTATTGGCATCATAAAGGAGGAGTCTTGATCAAGTTTGCTTGCATTTGGGGGGTTTTAAATTAGTTGCATAAGGGGTTTCTTACATTTGCTATACTCATTTGAGTCCGCCTAAGCATTGTAATCCCTCTTACCTTCATTTTAGAAACTCTAAAGTTAATATGTGATGAAAGTTGGGATTTTTGTATGTTTAATGAGTTGTGCATGCTTATGCGAGTTCACTATGCTATGTTATGCATGTTTAATGAGTTATGCATGCTTATGCGAGTTCACTATGCTATGTTATGCATGTTTAATGGGTTATGCATGCTTATGTGAGTTCACTATGCTATGTTACACATGTTTGATGAAGTATGCATGTTTTGATTTGCAAGTTTAACATGTTATGCATGTTTATGCAAGTTTACTAAGTCATGGTTTGCAAGTTTAACAAGTTATGCATGTTTATGCAAGTTCACCAAGTCATGATTTGCAAGTTTAACAAGTTATGCATGTTTATGCAAGATCACCAAGCCATGATTTGCAAGTTTATTTAGTTATGCATGTTTATGCAAGATCACTATGCCATGTTATGCATGTTTGACAAGTTATGCATGCTTATGCAAGTTCAAAATGACATGTTGTGCATATTTGACAAGTTATGCATGTTTATGCAAGTTCCCTATACCATGTTAGGCAAGTTTAATATGTTATGCACGTTTATGGTAATGTGCAAGTTCACTATGCTAAGTTGTGCAAGTCTAACATGTTATGTATGTTTGTTGCGATATGCAAGTTCATCATGTATGTTATGCCAAGTTCCCTCTTCCTATCCTTTATGCGTTATTACGAATATGTAAGCGATAGAATGACGTTGGGGGGGGGGGGGGTTTGGGTAAACTTAAAATACATGAAAATATAAGATTGGGAATTTACCTATTAAGTTAGGTCTACCCCTTGGGAATTTACCTATTAAGTTAGGTCTACCCAAGTAATTGTTGACTTGTAATTATCTTTTGAAATAAAGTGGACATGACACTTAGAAAACATAAGTGTGGCCAACTCGAGGTTGGGTTGAGTTTGTAGCGTAATTCTACCCGGAACCGACCGGCTTAACTAGTGGCTACAAACAATAGGACCCAATGTGAGAAGTTGGTCATGGGGTGCCAAGACCCGAGGTTAGACCAAGTTGTGGTGTAAAGCTACCCGGACCCGCCCGGCCTAACTAGTAACCACAACAAGGTCTAATGTGAGAGGTTAAGGTGCATTAAATTAATTAATGCCTCATGATTAGGGTTAAGTCAGGGTCCACTAATACTTAACCAATTTGGGGATTCGAGGGATTGAAATGGGGTTAAGTGGTGAACCGTTGGTTGCACTTAACTAGTTTAATCCATGATTAGTGAAGGGTTAAATCACACTTAACCCTCTTGGGAAACCCTAGCAACGTGGTCTGTTCTAACAGTAATCCCAGTTTGGTATCATTCACAACCCTAGAAGCTAGGCTAGGGCGGGGCACGATTACTGGACGGATGTAAGCGACCAAAGGGCGATGGCCGAGTGGTACAGCGGTGCGGGTCCAGGCGGGCTACGGACGTGCACGTAGTCCGGTGTTGGACAAACTCGAGGCACGGGTACCAGTAGGTTAGGGCTGTGCATTATTGCTTAAGTGTCTGGGGTTGACACCCGAGGGCTTGATACACCCAAAGGTGGACCCAGCACAGTCTAACTACAACCATCTGTGGGCCATATGGACACCAACACTTGACGTGTTAGGTTTATAGGGAGCCGATCGACTAGACCGTTGGGTTGGATCTTATATGAAGGTCACTTCATGTTATTGGGCCAAAGTTTGGGCTGAGGGATCAATACCTGTTATGTTGGTTTACTAGTACACCGTGGTGCAAAACTTAACCTTGTTTATGCGATGACACCTCTATCTATCTTGTAGTTAATTTACCATGCCAGTGTGTTGTTATCTATGATCATCTCAGTTTCCATCATGATGTTAACCTTATTAGTTTATAGACTGATCGTAGCAGGGCTTACTCAGTCTTTTTGACTGACCTGTTTTCTTTCGCCTCTTTTCTTCCGTTTCCCCCCCCCCCCCCCCCAGGTTCTCAGGGAGGGAATACAGGAGCCTAGCTTGGATCTTAGCTGCTTTCTTGGATAGCTCATGTATGCTTTGGACTTGAGCTCGCTATGGTTTTTCTTCCACTTTGGGGATAGCTACTTTTATGTTTTCTTTTTCAGTTTCAGATGATGTTATTTCATGTACTAGACTTGTTTATTTGGGAAATTGACATTTTAATGTACCAGACTTGTGTTTTTGAAATGGTTTAAGAATCTTCCGCTGTTTTATCTACTTACTCTGTTTATTTATATATATATATATGTCATGTCCTGCCTTGCTATATCATTATGCATGTTTACCTTGTTTTAAAAAAAAACGCCCCACCAAAGTCAGAGTCGCTTGAAAGAGCCACCCTGGCGGAGGTGGGGTGTTACATTTGGTATCAGAGCATATGGTTTACGAGAAGGAATAAAAAGGTTTTTTTAAAACTTTTGAAAAACAACTTTCAAAACCAAGTATAAAGTATTTTCCAAAGAAAAGTCTAGTTGTTTTTAAAGGCTATTCCCCAAAAGCCATTAGCACTATCCTTTGACCCCTCGTTTGAACTCTTTTCTTTTCGTTTCCAGCATGTCTGATAACCTCATCTTGCCCGAAGGAGTAACAATACCCGATTGGTTTCGTCGGTACTTGGAAGTCACGGCACCGGTCCCGGGTGTCTCTAATGATGTCTTTCCAGTTGAGGCCGCTGTTCCTCCTCCTCCTCCCGTAGCTGATGTTCCTCTTCCCCCTCAGCCTCCACAAGCGGATTTTGCGGAAACTTGCAAGAACTTTAAGAGGATGGGTGGCAAGAATTTTAATGGAACAGAGACTTTTGTAGAAGCAGGGAATTGGTTGAAAGAGACCGAAGATCTTTTAGCCACCTTTGATATAGGTGACCGCAGGAAGGTTTTATTAGCAGTATGGTTGCTAAAGGAAGAAGCTGCACGTTGGTGGGTAGTCACCACCGCGACCAGGCCAATTGAGACTTGGGATGACTTTAGAGGAAGGTTTGGACTGAGATTCTTATCACTGAAGCAAGGGGACATGACTATTAGGGAATACATAGATAAGTTTAATCAACTGGCTCGTGTCGATTTAGACTTGGTTAATACAGCTCAGAAGAAGGCCCTACACTTTGCTCTAGGATTAAACGAGCCATTACATGGTTTGGCCATGTCTCATATACCCTTGGGGGCGACTTTCGAGAGTTTGGTGAATTTGGCCCTACTTCAAGAAGAAGATAACCATGACAAGAAAGAGGTCAAGGCGAATAAGTCTCAAGGCAAGAGAGTAAATTCCGGGAAACGGGGCAAGAATAACAACAACCGCAAGGACAAGCCAAGAGGGAATAGGAAATGCAACTTCTGTGGTAAAGTTGGACATATATCCAGGGAATGTAGGAAGAAGAAGAGAAAGCGGGGCGAATGCTTTCAGTGTGGTGAGTTTGGACATCTCAGCAAGAATTTCCCGAGGAAACAAGGGCAAGGTCAGACTCAGTATGCAGGATTATCTGGAGGGCGAGTTCATCCCCTCAACACCGTTCTTCCAGCTCATGATAGAGGTAGTGTTTTTGTTGAAAGTCTTGTTTACATTTTCTGACTTTCCCTGTTCGTACTTTGTTTGATTCTGGCACATCGCATAGTTTTATTTCATCTGATCTAGTTGAAAGTTTGCACCTAAGTACTAGCCTAGTTGATGATCCCGTATGTGTTTCAAATCCAATTGGGGGTTCTGCCCGTTTGTCTGTGGTCTGAGTGGATTTGAAAATTTCTATCTTGAGTATAGAATTCTCGTGGAATGTTTATATTCTCGATTTCCGGGGATATGGGTTGGTTTTGGGCATGGAATGGTTGTCCTGTTTTGGAGCCATTCTGGGTTTTTGTATATAGGGTTGTGAGGCTCATGACTCGCCTCGGTAATACCCTAGAAATTTCTAGCAACCCTATGGGTCCCGTCATGTTATGTTATCTTGAAATCCCTCGACTCGTCTATCGATAGTTTGCAATCTGTGAGGGTGGTCCGAGAATAGCCTGATATCTTGGGGAAAGTGAAGGGGTTACCCTTAGACGTGGGGTAGATTTCCGCATTATCTGGTTGGTAATACCAAGCCAGTTTTGTGGCCGGTTAGGCACATGACCTCACGAGATGAGAGTTAAGAAAGCAAATCAAGGAGTTGCTTGAGAAGAACTTCCTGAGACGAAGCCTTTTCGAGTAAGATGCTCCAGTAGTATTCGTTACTAATGTGGACAGTTTGCTTCGTCTATGTGTTGATTATCGAGAGGAGACAACCGTTATCAAGGGTTGACGATTTGTTTGATCAGCTTGTAGGAGCATCTGTTTTCTTTTGATCCAGCTACCAGATTCCATCAGCTTAGGAGGGCTGAGGATGGAATTGACAAGACTGAGTTTAGGACTCTAGATGGATTTTTGCAATGGCTAGTCATGCTATTTGGTTTGACTAAGGCACCCGCATATTACGCGAACTCGATGGGTAGGGTGTTTAGGGGGTCCTTGAACAAGTTTGTCATGGTCGTCATAGACGATATTTTGATCTCCTCAAAAGAACGAGGAAGAACATGCTATACATCTCAAGGAGGAGATGGATACGCTTAGAACCACCAGTGGAAGGTCAAGTTCTCCAAATGTCACTTTGGAGGAAAGAAGTTGGATTTCTTGGGCACATAGTTCCTAAGTAAGGCTTAGCGGTGGATTCCGCTAAAGTGGTTGCGGTTTGAGACCGGAAAACTCTGAGGAGAGCAATTGAAGTAAGAAGCTTTCTCCGTTTGGCTAGTTAGTTAGCATTCCCTGAGCTTAGACTTACTCTTCTGGATCAAGAAGGGGATTTCACAGGAAGAAGACCCGCAGTTAGTCAAGAACATGGACCAGTTGATTCGAGGCGAGATGTTAAGTCACCTCGCTATATATATTATAGATGAAAGGGGATGACTAAGGCGCGATGAGAGATTATGTGTTCCTCGAGTGGAAGACTTGGTAAAGAAGGTTCTTGAAGATACGCATCACTCGAGGAGGTGGCCGAGTTGGTCTCAGGATGCATGTTGTGCCACCAGGTTAAGGCCAAGTCATAGGAGCCCAGCGGGCCATTACCTCCATTGGAGGTTCCGCAAGGGAAGTGTGAAAACATCTCGATAGATTATGTGGATAGATTACCTAGATCAAAGAAAGGGAATACGGGTAGGTGGGCCATAATAGGTAGACTCACGAAGAGTGCTCATTTCAGAGCGAGAGAACTGCATCATGGTTAACAGCGGTTTACCCTCAAGAAGTTGGCCAGTTTTGAAATAGCCTACAGGAAGCCATGGGTAGGCAACTGAATCTAGGTATGACCTATCACTCATAGGCAGATGGTTCATTTCGATTTAAGCATGAGTTATAGAAAATCACGTTTATAAGGGCAATTAGCAACGTGGATTGGTATTTTCAAGAAAAGTTCTGCTGCGTGAAATACTGTATAGTAAGTGGACGAGATCCAGGATTCACTAGTGAATTTTGGAGAGCTTGCATGAAATCATGAGGTTATAGTATGTTTAAGCCAGGTATACAGAAAGAAGAATAAGTGGAAAAGAAAGACGAGAGGCGATAATGAAATGAGTTCCAACTCGAATTTGGTAAATAGGAGTTAGGAAGCCAAGAAATCATGAAATAAAAGACGGTCAAAGCACAGTGGAGTTAAGCTCAAGAAAACGTGACTAAGAAGAGTGAAGACTAGATACGCGCATCATATCTCTTTTTAAGAGTGCATCCTTGATCCTTGTTTTCCTGTGGAGCTTGCTTGCAAGTTATCTTTTGTATATATATCCTCTCGGTCCCATTCTCGATCTTATTTCTGTTGTAAACTCCATAAGGGGGTTATGACTCATCGGTTAGTACTATATGTCAGAGTTTGAATGGATGCATATCTCTCTGTCCATGTTTATCTAGTTTATCGTGTTTATCTTGTCATGAGGACCTTAGGTAGAGACCCTTTGGATGAAACATGTATTTGAAACATGTTATGCTTGATGGTTGCAAGTGGTTGCAAGTGTTTGCAAGTGGTTGCTCGTGGATGCATTATACACAATTAGGCACTAGATCGGCTCGCACACTCCTCATATTGCATATGCATGAGTGCTTACACTTATTAATGATTGAAACTTGTTGTGCTACCACATGGATGTTGCATATGGATGAAAGTTATGTGCACTCATATAGATATTATGAATTATGTTAGGAATTTGCATACATATGGATTCATTTCACTAACATACATATGCATTAAGGAGGTTTACTGTATCAGTAACCACCTGATCTTTGCATTAGATAAGACATATGCATTAAGGAGGTTTACTGTATCAGTAACCGCCTGATCTTTGCATTAGATAAGTACATATACACACACTTTTGCATATGTTCATACCACATTTAGGATCTTTTAAGGACAATGATTGCTCGTGGATGATGCTTTGAGTAGATGGATGATTGGATGGTAGGATACGTTCTTCCTAACTTGAAGATTTCGGGGACGAAATCCTTTAAGGAGGGGAGAATGTAACAACCCGTATTTCTAATAATCTGTTATAACATAAATTGAGGCAGAATTAAACTATAAAATGGGAATTAAGGGAAACGGGCTATGCCATTGCGTTCGTCTCGGAAAAATACGCGAAACAGAATCCGAGTTTTCGAAAATCGGAGTCCGTATGACCCAGTTAAGGCCCATTGAAGTTTTCAGAAAATTCTTAAGTATAAACAGATTTAAATTTCGAATTAAAATACAAGGGTTAGGGCAAACTGGCGCAGGCGGGAAAATTCCCGCCAGGACCCGCATGTCGACAGGCCTGTCGACAGGGTCCCTATGGTGTCGACAGCCCTGTCGACAGCCCTGTCGACAGGGGGTAGCCAGGCAATGTTGCCTGGCGCACCATTTTGGTTTGGGCTTGGTCTTGTGGCTTGGTTCTAGAGAATTCCGAGATCTGACGGGCCAAAACTAACCTAGGGTTAATCCTAGGGCTAAAAACACCCTAATCTTCTATAAATAAGACCCTAACCTACCCTAAATCACTCATTATTCAATCTAGCAACTAAACTATGCCAAAATCCATCCTCTCATGGCCTCCACCCTCTTCATACAATTCCTAAACAAATCCCTAAGAGATTTCCATGCATACAAGGGTATTTAGGCTTGTATGATCCTCCTTAGTTTGCATTAAAGGCTTGTTTCTCTATTGGCATCATAAAGGAGGAGTCTTGATCAAGTTTGCTTGCATTTGGGGGGTTTTAAATTAGTTGCGTAAGGGGTTTCTTACATTTGCTATACTCATTTGAGTCCGCCTAAGCATTGTAAGCCCTCTTACCTTCATTTTAGAAACTCTAAAGTTAATATGTGATGAAAGTTGGGATTTTTGTATGTTTAATGAGTTGTGCATGCTTACGCGAGTTCACTATGCTATGTTATGCATGTTTAATGAGTTATGCATGCTTATGCGAGTTCACTATGCTATGTTATGCATGTTTAATGGGTTATGCATGCTTATGTGAGTTCACTATGCTATGTTACACATGTTTGATGAAGTATGCATGTTTTGATTTGCAAGTTTAACATGTTATGCATGTTTATGCAAGTTTACTAAGTCATGGTTTGCAAGTTTAACAAGTTATGCATGTTTATGCAAGTTCACCAAGTCATGATTTGCAAGTTTAACAAGTTATGCATGTTTATGCAAGATCACCAAGCCATGATTTGCAAGTTTATTTAGTTATGCATGTTTATGCAAGATCACTATGCCATGTTATGCATGTTTGACAAGTTATGCATGCTTATGCAAGTTCAAAATGACATGTTGTGCATATTTGACAAGTTATGCATGTTTATGCAAGTTCCCTATACCATGTTAGGCAAGTTTAATATGTTATGCACGTTTATGGTAATGTGCAAGTTCACTATGCTAAGTTGTGCAAGTCTAACATGTTATGTATGTTTGTTGCGATATGCAAGTTCATCATGTATGTTATGCCAAGTTCCCTCTTCCTATCCTTTATGCGTTATTACGAATATGTAAGCGATAGAATGACGTTGGGGGGGGGGGGGTTGGGTAAACTTAAAATACATGAAAATATAAGATTGGGAATTTACCTATTAAGTTAGGTCTACCCCTTGGGAATTTATCTATTAAGTTAGGTCTACCCAAGTAATTGTTGACTTGTAATTATGTTTTGAAATAAAGTGGACATGACACTTAGAAAACATAAGTGTGGCCAACTCGAAGTTGGGTTGAGTTTGTAGCGTAATTCTACCCGGAACCGACCGGCTTAACTAGTGGCTACAAACAATAGGACCCAATGTGAGAAGTTGGTCATGGGGTGCCAAGACCCGAGGTTAGACCAAGTTGTGGTGTAAAGCTACCCGGACCCGCCCGGCCTAACTAGTAACCACAACAAGGTCTAATGTGAGAGGTTAAGGTGCATTAAATTAATTAATGCCTCATGATTAGGGTTAAGTCAGGGTCCACTAATACTTAACCAATTTGGGGATTCGAGGGATTGAAATGGGGTTAAGTGGTGAACCGTTGGTTGCACTTAACTAGTTTAATCCATGATTAGTGAAGGGTTAAGTCACACTTAACCCTCTTGGGAAACCCTAGCAACGTGGTCTGTTCTAACAGTAATCCCAGTTTGGTATCATTCACAACCCTAGAAGCTAGGCTAGGGCGGGGCACGATTACTGGACGGATGTAAGCGACCAAAGGGCGATGGCCGAGTGGTACAGCGGTGCGGGTCCAGGCGGGCTACGGACGTGCACGTAGTCCGGTGTTGGACAAACTCGAGGCACGGGTACCAGTAGGTTAGGGCTGTGCATTATTGCTTAAGTGTCTGGGGTTGACACCCGAGGGCTTGATACACCCAAAGGTGGACCCAGCACAGTCTAACTACAACCATCTGTGGGCCATATGGACACCAACACTTGATGTGTTAGGTTTATAGGGAGCCGATCGACTAGACCGTTGGGTTGGATCTTATATGAAGGTCACTTCATGTTATTGGGCCAAAGTTTGGGCTGAGGGATCAATACCTGTTATGTTGGTTTACTAGTATACCGTGGTGCAAAACTTAACCTTGTTTATGCGATGACACCTCTATCTATCTTGTAGTTAATTTACCATGCCAGTATGTTGTTATCTATGATCATCTCAGTTTCCATCATGATGTTAACCTTATTAGTTTATAGACTGATTGTAGCAGGGCTTACTCAGTCTTTTTGACTGACCTGTTTTCTTTCGCCTCTTTTCTTCCGTCCCCCCCCCCCAGGTTCTCAGGGAGGGAATACAGGAGCCTAGCTTGGATCTTAGCTGCTTTCTTGGATAGCTCATGTATGCTTTGGACTTGAGCTCGCTATGGTTTTTCTTCCACTTTGGGGATAGCTACTTTTATGTTTTCTTTTTCAGTTTCAGATGATGTTATTTCATGTACTAGACTTGTTTATTTGGGAAATTGACATTTTGATGTACCAGACTTGTGTTTTTGAAATGGTTTAAGAATCTTCCGCTGTTTTATCTACTTACTCTGTTTATTTATATATATATATATATATATATGTCATGTCCTGCCTTGCTATATCATTATGCATGTTTACCTTGTTTTAAAAAAAAAACGCCCCACCAAAGTCAGAGTCGCTTGAAAGAGCCACCCTGGCGGAGGTGGGTCGTTACAATGACCCCGGGCTCGAACGTTGGCGAACCCTTGGATCCTCCAAGGCTGATCCAACATACTTAAGTGGATTAGTTATTCCTGAACAATACGTTTCCCGGTCCTATCGGACCTATCATTTGGCCAGTAGCGACCAATATACCGAGGGCCCTCACAATCCATCATCCACATAAGTAAAAAATGTCTAGGCTCCATACCATGACACCACTTCTAGCTAGAAAGTAACACATGCACTCCTTGGGTCCCTTATCCCGTTTCTGACTCATATCGGGGTGTGAGGATCGCGAACTAACAGTATACACAAAGCTATGCTAATTAAAGTTGTGCTTTGATCATCACCACATGGCTCTGCTTTTCAACAAAAGCCTTGATCAATTGCATCTTAGCATGCCACATTGACAATCCATGTCATGCGACTGATGTCTATCAATATATAACCTCTAAGCTTATACGTCTCAGAGAAGGGTGTTAAGCAAGAGAATAAATTCTCCGCCACCAAACATATATATATTTAATAGAAATCAATCTACACAGAACGAAATCCAATGTCAGACACACATCCATTTACAAGTCTGTTCTGGGTCTGAACGAAACCGGAGACACCTTATTCCTCGTCCCGTATGTCCAATACAGAAGAGAGGTTCTCGCATATCCAAATAATTAACAAGTACGTCCAGACAACTACCACTTTAACACTATACTGGGAGCTAACCAATGCAGGGCATCAGTAGTTGTCCATTCGACATGACGATCGCCGGTTTTCAACCACCATCTTCAAGGTCTTCGACTTTAAATCGTCGTATAATTATTTGAAATGAGATTTAACTCGGCCTTTTCAAATAATTCTCGAATGTATATATAATTCAAATCATTTAATTTCACTAATAATATTTTATAATGATTTATCGCTATTTTTGTTTGTAAAAACAGCCCATTTAATTGAATGACGCTTCAGGTCATTACGCGGCCCGAGCGCTGTTTTTATCCAAATTTGAACTACACATTTCTCGAAATCTATTCGTTGGATCTTAACAAGTTTAATATCATTGGAAAGTTCTTTCCAAAGCGAACCAGACGGTTCCGGTTTTGGGAAAATTTGACGGTCGGATCTTTCGGTATAATCGTTTAAAGTTACAATTCCAAAAAGCAAACTACCGCACGCGATTCATTTTATTTTAATTTATATATATATATTATATATATATAATTCGTTCGACGATTTCAACTAACATATTAAAAATAATGTTTTAATCAAACAAGATCATACTCTAACATATGATTCTTTTATTCTAATTTAACATGATAAAAATATCATTTTTAATGACAAAACAAGTTTAACATATCATTTTTTACTAATCTAACATGTTGAAAATGTCATTTCTAATAACAAAACATGTTTTATACAAAATCCTTTTTATTCTAATCTAACATGTTGAAAATGTCATTTCTAATAACAAAACATGTTTTACATAAATGTCTATTTATTCTAATCTAGCATGTTGAAAATGTCATTTCTAATAAAATAACAAGTTTACATAAATTCCTTTTTATTCTACCTAACATGATAAAATGTCCTTTTAAATGACAAAACATGTTTAACATGTTATTCTTTTTATTCTACTTAACATGATGAAATGTCCTTTTGAATGATAAAACATGTTTAACATGTTATTCTTTTTATTCTACTTAACATGATGAAATGCCCTTTTAAATGACAAAACAAGTTTAACATGTTATTCTTTTTATTCTACTTAACCTGATAAAAGTTACATTTTAATGGACAAATCATATATTAATATGTAATTATTTTTCAACTTCGCTAATATGTAAATGACATTATTCTAATGAATCAATACATATTATTGTTTTTCTACTTCGTTAACATGCAAATAATAATGTGTTAATAAACAAAGCGTGTATTAACAAGTGCTCATTTTTCTTTGTCGCTAACATGTAAATGATTACATTTTTATTTAGCAAAACCTCTTTAACGAATCAAACAATAAAAATATAATTTTTTTATTGTCTAATCTTTTTATTTGAAACTTGATTCTTTTTATTGAATCAAACATACACTAAACATGTTATTTTTAATGTCTAAACATTTTATTTAAAACATGTTACTTTTTATTGAATCAAACATACACTAAAAATATTATTTTTATTGTCTAAACAGTTTTTTTAAAACATGTTACTTTTTAATGAATCTAACTTACACTAAAAATGTTACTTTTTTAATGTCTAAACATTTTATTTAAAACATGTTTCTTTTTAGTGAATCTAACATACACTAGAAATGTTATTTTTTAATGTCTAAACATTTTATTTAAAACATATTACTTTTCAATGAATTTTACATACACTAAAAATGTTATTTTTAATGTCAAAACATTTTATTTAAAAAATATTTCTTTTTAATGAATCTAACATACACTAAAAATGTTATTTTTAATGTCTAAACATTTTATTTAAAACATGTTTCTTTTTAATGAATCTAACATACACCAAAAAAAAAAATTAATGTCTAAACATGTTTCTTTTTAATGAATCTAACATACACTAAAAATGCTATTTTTAATGTCTAAACATTTTATTTAAAACATGTTTGTTTTTAATGAATCTAACATACACTAAAAATGTTATTTTTAATATATAAACATTTTATTTAAAACATGTTGAATTTTGTGATTCATATATACAATAAAAAAAAATTATTGTATGAACATTTTAATTCAACATGACAAATTTTGTCATTCATATATATATATATATACACACACAATAAAAATGTAATTTTTATTGTATGAACATTTTATTTCAATATGACAAATTTTGTCATTCATATATGTATATATATATATATATATATATACAATAAAAAATGTAATTTTTATTGTATGAAATATTTTATTCCTAACATGATAAAATTTTAACCAAACACAATCATATTTTTAACGTACATAATTCAATCCAGCCATTCATCGCAATCAAATCAATCCATTTCGATCTCATACAACACATGTATGAATTTTATATAGCGAATATATATAAATATCACATCGCAATCACAATTAATTTTATTTTAAACTAGAGATCTCACATTGGTTTTGAATTCACCTAAATTCGTAGCAACTAGCAAGCCCCAAATATGTCCTAGTCTCTTCTAGAATGTAGAAGATGTGGTCACGGTCACGATGGTTCCTGTTTCATCGGATTTCGACATCGTATGAAAAAGTTATGATTTTTCAAAGGCTAGTGGCATTTTAATTATTTAAGTAATTTAAATTAAAAAAATACCTTCTCCTTTAGTAACTAAGGCCGACACGTTCAGGATATGGTTCAAAACTAGGTCAGGAAATCGCAAGCACCACAAGCACTTTGATGATGATTGGACCTCGCTACGCTCTCGGGCTTGCAAGCGCGCGCTAGGTGGGACCCACGACGGTCATCTCAGTCGACGATGGAGGGAGGATTCGGGTGCGAACGGCGGCGGCTTTGGAGGCCTAGATCTAGACGGATACTCCACGATATGAGGTGAATCTGGTATGGATGTGCAGAGGATGGAGAGCACTACGAATTTCTCCAAAGGATCGATGTGTTTTATTGAGGGGATTAAGAGTTATTGGGGAAAGAAGTTTCGAACAATTCTGGCCATACATGAGATGATGGCGGTGGCTTGAAATGTAACTAGGGTTTTAGAATTGTTTTATTAGCCGGTATTTATAATATTTAATTCTTTAATTCAGAAAAGGCTCGTTTATCCATATGGAACCCAAATCAAGCCCAACGACCACCGCCCTTAGCCAAATACCCTTATGTCATACACAATGGACTATGTTTCATGACCCCATTTGACCGTTTCAGCCTGTTTTTCTTTAAATTAAAATATAAAACATTTAATATTAAATTTGAACGTACATTTTAATTTACCGGGGCCACATACTGATTCCAAAAATTCCCGAAAAATAAATCTTGCTATATTTTGAAGATACGGTCTTAACAAAATTAATTTCGTCGAATTTGGAGACCTTTTGAAAAATGGCTTCTTTTTAATGGTCGATCCAATTCAACATAAATTACCAAACGCATTTTAATTTACCACACTCACATATTAATTCCAAAAATTATGGAAATTTATACCCAGCAATAATTTGACATTCCGGATCCAACAAAAGTGGTTTCATCGAAAATTGAGAACGTTTGCAAAATGGCTATTTTTAATAGCATTATTATTATTTAAAAATGGAATTTTTAAATTTTGACACATTTTCTAAAAAAATTTCCTAAAATAAAGTTTTTAAACTGGTTCTGATTTTCCGGGTTGTTACAAGTTTTTTCCGATTTGCCCTATATTTTTCTCATATCATTTTAACCTTTCATTAAAAATAATGCTGAGTTGTGTGGTGATGTTTCAAAAAAAAAAATCCAGCAAATTTTTTGAATTGAAGATTTCATTTACATATTTTAGCAATGTTTTTTTATAAAATCATTTCTTTATGAATTATTAATAATTATTTTGAAATATAAAATAATTAACAGTTAATGAATTGATAAACAATAATTAAATTGTAAATAATTAATATTAAATAATTATTCGTTAATAACCTATCATACAATGTTATTTTTTTCCAAACAATTGGCAATAAAGTTAACTTTAATTTTTTCTAAAATATTTCACAATTTCACACTAATATGTCATCATCTCAAATGACTAAAACCTATTTTCTCTAGTTTATTGCAGAGATGCAATCCATACCATCCTCTCCGGCTATAAATATAACAACTTATTTTAAATCAAATCTAACTATACAATCTCAATCCACGTGATCTCTATGGTGGTTCCACGTAGTCTCTTTTGATTGGCCACAGTATAAACCACAAAGACTGCCACTACAAATAAATAGCAATAATCTTGATGACAACCTATTTATTATAATCTCTTTTCATTAAAATATGTAGTTTTAACCAAATTTCATTATTTTATGGTTAGTTTCATGGATTTTATTTAAAAATTAAAAAAAAAGTTAAGGAAAAAAAGGTGATTTAGTAATAGATTTTTGTAGGAAAGAAACAGTGTATGTTAAGTGATTTTTGGTATTTGAATAGAATTTGCCTTTATTATAATTGCATACAAATTCAAATTTAACGGTGTATCGGATCTGGATCTAATTTATAATTGCATACATATTCATATTATAGTAATTTGATTAATAAATATTGGAGAGGCTATTGAGAGACAAAATAAACACAAAGTCGAAGACGCAAAGATTGAACCGTTGGATTTGTTTGTCTTTATGTGGAAAATGCAATTCATAGGGAGATCTAGTGGTTGAGATTTGTTATGTCCAATTTTATGTCTACTTTTTGTGTCAAAATAGATTTTCCTATAAATATTGTATCATTTTATTCCCAAATAGAACAAATGATTAAAATGGTAAGTAATTAACACTATAAAGTGCGATCCAAGGAAAGGAATAAACTGATAGAGAAGTCACACATTAAGGTAGTAATGTACAAGTAATGCATGATTTTTCAGTAATTATTTCCCAATCACATTAAGGTAGTAAATCACCAAAATTTACATTTTCATTATTTATTATATGACGTTAAGGTAGTAATTATTTACAGTAACAATTTGAGTTACAACGTTCTTACCTTTTCAGCAACATCTTCAATGCATAAATTTTGGAAACCAAAAGTCAAAATGTGTAAAAGTTTAAACCATAGTCAAACACCATTTATGTGTAATTATTACATAACAGCTATTATAGGAATTTAAAAAAAAATGTATTAAAATAACCAAATATGTTACTAATTACCCCAAAATTCCTTATGGAAGTATTAAAGAATTTGAGATTTAATTTTTATACCTTTCCACCAATGTATAATCCTTGGCGTGTTAATTTTATGTAACTAATTTTGGTTAAAAAAAATGTAATATGAATCAGTAGTTGAAAACAAAAGCTAAGTATGATAAATTGGGAAACAAAGTGAATGAATCAAAATACTAATAGTAACATTGAGTCATATATAGGTTTAGATTTTCAGCCACATCTCCGGTCTAATATTTTGGTAACTAATTAAATAAGAAATTATAGAAACTATAATCTTCGTACTTATGTGTGAATCTTGCCTATGAGCTCTTATATAAAGGAAATTTTCACATACGAAAATAAAAGAATGTTACTAATTGCTGAATATTCATATATATGACAGTAAAATGAAATTATGATTTAATTCATGTACCTTTTCATTGTTGTATAAACATTGACGTGTAGATTTAATGGGTCTAATTTTGGTAAAAACAATGATAATGTGAATCATTGACGTGCTGTCATATATTAGGTGCATAATATAACAAAGGAAATATAATAAATATTCCACTCGTTCGCTAATATCTCTGCAATAACCAATTGTCCGCATTCTTTTCCCCACTCCAAATCATCGTCCTTCCTCTCCTCCACTTCACAAGAAAAAAAAGGGGAAAATGGAGAGAAAAATAAATCGAAAATTTTGTTTACATGCTCCCAGAAAATCATTAGCTATAACTCAACCACCTACCCCTCAATCTACAATGAAAACTGCTCATCCTTTTTTTACTCTGCATTCTTTAGGCGATCTCAACTCATCAATTATGGTGAGTTTCATCTATTAGGTCTTTTATAGGTTTAGACTTTACTTTAATTCTAAATTAATGCTTTTGTCATACCTAAATCTCTAAAATTGAAACCCTAATTTCTATTTATGCTTTTTCTCGTTGGAGAAAAAAAAATTAGAAGAAGAATAACAAGGGCAGTCTTCGAACTTTAATTCAGACATGCGGCGGGATTTATCCAACATGAGCTTTGGAGCCTTTTTATCTGAAATGTCATGAAACGCTGCTATGCGGCAACATACCTTTGATTCATTTGATGCTGCAATTGCACAATTAAAATCTTTAGCATCAGCCAATCCTATACTTGTACATCAATTTTGGATGCTGAGAATACACTCACTCCTTTGAGTATTCAAAAAACTACCTCTGATGAAATAGTCTCTGCTGATACTCAAGATATGCATAGTAGCTCGCTGAATTCTCAAGGTGAAAAAATGTTTTCGCAGATAAATTTGCAAGCATCTACTCATAGCGAAGGTAGCCTCATAAAAAATTAGACTTGAACATGATGGAATCTTTTGAGTATTTGGAAAATGATCAACCTTCTTCTAAAGAGATCAATAATGGGGATTACATTTGCTTCACTGGCTTCATAGGGAAAAGTTAGATCTCAGATGCATCACAAACATTTCCACTATTCAAAATGGATTGGTAATGGAGTAAAATAGTGCCGTCAAAAATCCTTACTCATATAACAGTTACATAATCCTCTCAATTTGTGGTGCTGGCCTAGATTTTTTTTTCCTTCTTTGATACTGGATGGTCCATATGATTTAACATATGGTTACTTGCACATATTTTTTCTTTCCTTAATGCGAGTTTCACAATTTTTGCAATATCTTTTTTTGGCAGACATTACAGAGATTTTTACTCAAAATTTGAAATGAAAAACTAAGGTCCATTCTCATCACTGTGCTCGGTGACACATTATGGAGTACTTATGAATGCTTAAAATGTCTAATAGTGTTTCCCTAAGTGTTATATATATTTCATGAATTTTTGTTGTTGTTTTGTTTGTATGAGCAGAGTAAGAATTTGTTGCATTATATCTATTTTAACCGGAGGTTTATTGTATCTACATCACCATTTCAATTATAAAATAATCATGTTCTGTAAAAAACAAGTTATCATGAATACTCAATTTTTATTTATTTATTTTTTCTTTGCAACGTTTGGAGGAATGAATACTCTAGTTATTGAGAGCAGTCGATGCAAAATAAATGATGAAAGCAAGAGCCAATACGGAGGTAGGCTACAAAGCAATGAACTATGTACCGATTAAGGATACATCTTTGCATTGTACTATCTACTTAGTATGTTATGTATAGATTAATATGCTTGTGAACTATGTAATGTATTTTGTAATATAATTTTTGCTATTGCTGTTGAACTTTGAAGTGTAACATACCTTTGTAATTTCAAAACTTGTTAACTTTGGTCTTTGTGTTGTATCTATAAAAAAAATATTTGGTTTAACGATCTTTCTGTTATGATATTATGTTAAATTTGCAAATTTTTATATTGAGTATGAAAACTAAATGAATTTGGTGCTTGTTGATGTCAAAAGTTGGTCACTAGTGACAATCAACCCCCAATCGTGTGGAGAGCACACGAATAACTATTATGGAATACGGTAAAATAAAGAGAATAAGGAACACGCAAGACTTTTTATAGTGGTTCGGCAAAGATGGTGCCTACATCCACTTTATATTTATTGATTTCTTTTAATTACAGGTATAATGCTTTTTCTATTTGAGAAAAGAAGAGGAGTTGGCTCCTTTTGGGAGTTAGCTATGTGGAGAACTTAGAATTGGAAATCTTGAGTGGAGATAAGAGCATCCAAAAAGAAGGTCCTTTCCTCTTTGAGCTTGGATGTATTTATAAAAGGAGAAGTGGGCCGAGCGGGGTGCCACATGGCTTGCCCCTTTTGCAGAGCTAGAACACTTGGATCTCGATCATTGAAGTAGTTGTGGCGGTGGGACCTGGTCTACTGCTGATTAATAGTTTCCTCGAAAATGGTGTCTTACGTGGCACTCGAGATGAGGTGTACTAAAAGTTAAACTTTGTCCGTAAATGGCTGATCGCCTTTAATACCTTGAGAGTCGGGTCGAGTATAGAATGACTCAGCTGAATTTCCCATGTGGATCTAGAGATATCTGGTTAATCCGAATTTCAAGGGAGTGCTAGATTCAGTTGGTCTGGGAGAGCAATTGCGTTGGGGCACGAGATGCCATTGCTTGTAGGAGATTAACTCGGACCAAATCTTTTCTGGGCTTTCTGAAGTACAGACCGTCCTATCGGTCAACCGACCGAGGCTGAAGAGCGTGCTTCCTAACATTGGGCTTTGATTCATTGAACCATGACAGTTTTTGCTAAAAATTTGGTCAACACTTTGCCCTTCAGAATACATCTTTCTTGGTAAAGGAGGTGTGTTCTGAATCTCATATCGAAGTTCAATGTGTGGGCCGTAATGGTTACGTTGAACCATATTAAGGCCAGAAGTCCGACGATCTCAGTGGCTGTATTAAGACCAGAAAACCGACGATCGAAGTAGATCATATTAAGGTCAGAAAATCAACAACCATCGAGGACCGTATTTAGGCCGAGAAAGTAATTGTTAGCTTTAGTCGTGAGATTCAACACCTACAAAAGACTGTATTGGCCACTCTCGGTCTAGAGAAGGCTTTGATCTTTGATTGGGCGAGTATTAACCATTCTCGGCTTAATAATATGGGCGAGCATTAATCACACTTGGCTTAGAGAGATGGCGAGTATCATCCATACTAGGCTTATAGAGATGGCGAGTATTATCCATACTCGGCTTACAGAGATGGCGAGTATCATCCATACTCGGCTTATAAAGATAGCAAGTATCATCCATACTCAGCTTACAGAGAGGGCAAGTATCATCCATACTCAGCTTACAGAGACGGCGAGTATGATCCATACTCGGCTTATGGCAAGTGTTAATAATGCTCGACTTATGTAGGATCATTTGTGAAGTTCAACAAGTGAAGAGTGCACTTGGTTCAGAGATGGGGCGAGTATAATTCATACTCGGCTAAAGGAAGTTCTACCATACTCGGCTTAAGGAGTGGGTTTAGTTATGGTGGCAAGCTTTGATCGTACGTTACAGACGATGGCTTAGCACTAACCATATTCACGTTAGTGAGCATCAGTCATGCTCGACTTGAATCATTCAAAAATAATCCATGTTTGCACAAGAAAGTGGAAATAAATACTAAGAGGGCGACTACTGATTTTAGAGCATGCTTAGGAGCTAAATCCTAACCCCATACATGTGTACATCAACATATCCATTTTATTGAAAGAAATAAAAAACATAGAGAATAAGAAATCTAAATCTTATTAATTAATGATGATGTCGCGAGTGTTAAGCGCAGGGTCCTTTTCATTTCTAGGAGCTCGAGGACCGACCTGAGGAGCTTAGGCAAAAGATTGTGGCGCCATGGCCGGTGTACTTTTCTTAACATACTCGGGGAAGTTCTCCTCACCTGACCCCATCCTCTATGAGATTACGTAAGTGCCTGCATTCATTGGTACTGTGATCGGCTATGTTGTGAAACATGCAGTGCTTTCTAGAATCGACTCTTTCTGGGTTGGCACTCTTCGAGGAGGTTTTGGGAAAGGTAGGGATCCTCATACGTCGAGTTAGATGTCGAGCAGGGAAGAATTGAGCTTGGTAGATTGATCGTACTTATTTTCTCCCTGGGGCCGCACATTGTGTTTATTATTTTCCAAGGTCTTTCTTCTTCCTTTATTCTGGCCATTGGTGTTGGATGAACCTTCTTGTTTGGTGGCAAGGACCTCGAGGCTCTCCATCTCATTGCTAACATCTTCTTATCGGAGGAAAATTTTGGCCTGTGGAGGAACTCTAGTCAAAGAGATTGAGAATTCTGACCGGTTCTGGACACCTGTAATGGCGGCCATAAGCACCATTGATGGCTCGGGTCGATCGACTGATGCTACAGCCGCGTTGAATCTTTCAAGGAAAGATCAAAGTGTTTCCCCCTAGTTGTTGCTTGATGGAGGTTAGGAACATGACACTTTTCGGTCGGGAGATGAGAACTCTGAACTGCTCGATGAAGCAGGTGACCAGGGTGTTCCAGCTGCCGATCGACTCCGTTGTTAGCTGCTGAAACCACATGTTGGCTATATCTGCGAGGAAGAGTGGGAAGTACTTGGCCATAACATTGGTCGATGCGCCAAGCACTTCCATATGATGCATATAACACATGAGATGGATGGTCGGATCGGTCCGACCATTGTAGGGTTCAATGGCTGGGAACTTGAAGTCCGGAGGATTACAGGAGTTCCTAATCTCCCTAGTGAAGGGGATATGGTGGATATTGTCTATATCCTGCTAAGAAGAAGTTCCCCGGGTAAAGTGTCGAATGATGCTTGCAAGTTGGCTTCCATCTCCGAGGTGTCGCTGCCATGAATCCAGCTCTGCATTTGGGAGAGCTCCAGCACTAGGGTCCAATGAAAGCATGCTTGGAAGAGTGGCCATTGGTTGGGCTCGACCTCCGAGAGTTGAGTGAAGGTGAGGGCGATGGTCCATCGTAGTTGTTGGTTCTGGGAAGACTGGCTCCTCTTGAACCTGATGAGAATTGGTCCGAGCCATGCCCACGATCGAAGGTCCAGGTGGATCCAGCATAGCATGTGATGTTCGGGGCTCCGTGGTGCCCCAGTCCTAGGTGATGTTAGAAGGATCTATAGTAGCGTTTTTCTCTTCCATGGTGAGAACCGGTATGGTAGAGTGGTCTCCCTGGTACGAAGGGAAGGCTCCACTAGCTTTTGGTTGAAGGAGAGGCAACATAAGACGAGTCTAATGTAAGATGCTAGGTTGTAATGGGAATGGCATTGATCCTGTCTGACACATCAGTTAACCGATTGGTCCGGGGGGTCAAGCTGGTCCCCAGAGTTGAACAACCTAGATCTTGATCACGGGCCTCTTGCGAATCTGCAGTTGCGGTTGAGCTGGTTGCTAGAAGCGATACTCCTGGCTGTGGTTGGTTGGGAGGTGGAGCTGAGCCAGGAGGAAGCAAAGGTGCAACCCGATCTAGGGCTTGGATTTCCGCAGACCGAAGATCAGTTCTTGCCCCAGTCCTGGTCGGTGGAGGAATTGATGTTGAAGCGTTTAATCCCATCTCCATCCGGCCGAGAAGGTGATCCATCAATTGTTGTTGTTGCTTGAGGAGTTTCCCCTGAGATGTCATCTGGCCTTTGAATTCGGTCATAATCTTATCTATGTCGACTCGGGTAATATATCGATACACGTCTTCATGAGAGGAAGCTTTCATACTTGCTTTTGCAGTGATTGTATCTGCTTCATCGGCATTTATGGGGCGGGAAGATGTTGCATCTTTGTTCCGCTTGTTCGCCTTGGATCAGAGAATGCAGAAGGTCGTAGGGTATGTCGGTGCGTCCCACTTCCTGGCATGCCAAAGTATTGATGTCAAAAGTTGGCAACTAGTGACAAACAACCCCCAATCATGTAGAGAGCACACGAATAACAATTATGGAATACGGTGAAATAAAGAAGAACAGGGAACACACAAGACTTTTTATAGTGGTTCGACAAAGATAGTGCTTACGTCCACTTTATATGTATTGATTTCTTTTGATTTCAAGTACAATGCTTTTTCTATTTGGGAAAAGAAGAGGAGTTGGCTCCTTTGGGGAGCTAGCCGTGTGGAGAACTTATCAGAAATCTTAATTGGAGATAAGAGCATCCAAAAGGAAGGTCCTTTCCTCTTTGAGGTTGGATGTATTTATAGATGGAGAAATGGGTTGAACGGGCTGCCACGTGGTTTGCCTCTTTTGTGGAGCTCGGACACGTGGAGTTCGATCATTGGAAGTAGTTACGACGGTAGGACCCGGTCTACTACTGATTAATAGTTTCCTCTAAAATTGTGGCTTACGTGGCACTCGAGATGAGGTGTATTAAAAGTAGAGGTTTTTCCGGGAATGGCTGAATTTTCCATGTGGATCCGGACTTTGGTCAATCCGAATTTCAACGGAGCGCTAGACTCGGTTGGTTTGGGAGAGCAATTGTGCTGGGGGATGAGACGCCATTGCTTGTAGGAGATTGACTCGGGACAAATCTTTTCTAGGCTTTTTGAAGTACAGAACGTCCTATCGGTCGACCGACCGATGTTGCAGAGCGTGCTTCCTGACATTGGGATTAGATTCGTTGAACCGCGACATTTTTTGGCAAAAAGTTGGTCAACAGTGTTGTAAAACAGTCAAAAAGTAAAATACCTTTTTTAAGAAAATGCAAATTTGCAACGGCCATAAACCATTGCTAAATCAAAAATCGCAAAGTTTTTTTAAAAAATAACGTTATACAATGTAGACTAATGACATAATGCCACGTGGAAAATCAGATAATTCTACATGGACTAATCAAATAGTGCCATGTGCCTAAAAAAAGATGTCATGCGCACTAATCAAATGATGACACATGAACATATTATTGTTTGACACATGAACCAACTATTAAATGTCAAGTTTCGACATTATTATATGTCATGTGTGTACTTCAACAACATCCATATCAGCAACCATGCAGGATGATACATCATCAGCCATATCAACAGCCATGTAGGATGACACATCAGCTGATGACTCATCATTTGAGTCGTAACGTAGTGGGGTCCACTGATTCTTTTTTTTTTTTTTGCAAAGCGATCCACTAATTCTTTTACCTACCAATATCAATAAGTGTAGGTAAAAACTCTTCCTCTACTAACCTTTACCTGCCAATTTCTACCAATTCAATATTGGTAGCTAAAATATAATACCCACCATTACGTTAGTTTTACCTACACTTACAATTGGTAGGTAAAGACCCCATTTTCTTGTAGTGTGGTCCAAAAGTACCATATCTTAGTGTTATTGGTGCACTATTATATTTATCCCAATGCAGAAGACCAGATATTGCATTCTCAGTTAGTCTTATAGCAAAATATAGTTCTGCACCAATGAAATGGCACTGTAATGGCATAAAACAAGTCATGAGATATCTTCGTGGAACCACAGATTTAGGCATTTTTTATTCTAACATAGGCAATAATCAGATTCTAGTTGGTTATGCTGATTGTTGATGGCCAAAATTGTCGTCACACCAAAAGATTCTCTAGAACTAGAGAAGTAATGTTTCACGTACAGAAATTAGAAATGTGAAAAGTAAATAACATAGAGATATATAGTGGTTCGATTCGTGAGGAACCCACATCCACTTTGAAGGCATTTGAGGATTTTATTGATGATTGAGGGTTGCAAGTACATGTCGTCATCATATAAGTATTGGCTAAGTATTTCTAGGTCATATTTTTGAGTATGCAATGTCTTGGGAGAAAAATAACATTCTTCTTCTTCATTGAGCTCCAGCCAGTCATTGATGACCTTGTAGAGCTCTCAAACCAACAAAAATGCAACCCTTGAGAAGAATGAGGAAGGGGTGTTTATAGTAGTGGATTAGGTGGGAGTAGGTTAGATTTGGGGACCACAATAGCAAATTCCGTATCCTTGGAAGGCAGCCTCTCTGATTTTGCATGCCTCTAGGGCGTATTGGAGAATTTTGTATCCCCCCGGGGGATACGCTAGTTTCATATCCCTTGAGGATACGAAATTTCATACCCCCTTAGGGATACGAATTTGTATCCCAAGGATACATTGAAGGGGACTTGAGCATGAGGTACGCGAAGTGGGGGAGTTAAGGCCAGAGGGGTTCGAAACTCGGTGTCATAGGTTTTCAGATACAAAAGAGTGAAGGACTCAAAATCATGGTTTCAGGATAGGGGATTTGAAATCCCAGCTTTGGCCTGAGAGATTCGAAACTTCGGTTTCTGCACAAAGGATTTGAAATCTCAGTGTCGACATGAGGGATTCGAAATTCCTTGCCTGAGGTGTAGGGAATCGAAATTATGAAATAAAAGGTACTTTGGGGATGCAAAATTTCATGTTTCAAGGTGTTGTAAGGCCTTCGCTCTCCACGGATCCTCTCTAAATTGAATCCTTGGTGTTTTGGCGACACTTCGGGCTTTGGTTACACATGATGGGTAGATCGAGCAGGCCCAATATGTCTTTGGGAACCAGACCAAAAAGCCGGTTAATACATGCCCCCAAAGTACATCTTGTCTTGACATGATGCGGTTTGAGTTGAAACTAACGTCTCTGGAAGCCGAAAAGATCTCCAAGTTGCTTTGTTTTCTTAGTCGTGACCGTTCTATTGAGCATGTCGAAAATTCGGATTATCTGGTAGCTCCTTTGAATATTTGTTTCCTACTGACTCATGAAATTAAATGTTAGTCGTCGACTCCCGTTTACATCGAAACGTAAACAAGTGTTGTCGACATAGGGTCATGTATATTCTCACACGTTTTCACGTGATTTCGCGCGATGCGATCATAATTCGAAAATAGAACTTGAATAGTGGAGGGGTTTTTGGTTTGCGACTACGCGTGTGGGATTTCAACAATGATATCGAGTCGTGGATCACATTCCTCGTTGCATGTTCTCGGGTCGTTTAAGCTCACGAGCGTACAATTGGTTGGCTTGGTGTCGATTGTCATAATGTCGAATACACATGCGCGGAGTCATAACCGGAGTCACGAGTCAAAAATTTCTCGAAGTTTGGAAATTTCATCCTCACACTTTTCTTTTTTTTCTTTCTTTAGGAAGTTTCGCATCCTAGAGAGGGATACAAAATTTTGCATCCCAGTAGGATACAAGATTTCGTATCCCTGATGGGATACAAAATTTCACATCCCTGGAGGGATTCGAAACATTTGATGGGCTTAACTCGAATTTTCTTCTCCCCCTATATAAAGAGGGACTCAAAATCCTCTTCTCCCATTTCCTTACTTTGCCTAATTTCGCATCTCATGAACTTGTGATCCCGAAACTTGAAACTTTGACTAGGTGGGTCCGAAATCGTGCCTTAATCTTGTGCATCAAATTCAAAGTCAACATTAGAATGACGAAGTGCGATTTCGAATCGAAACTTGAACTAGCTCTCGGATCGAGCTTGATATCGAAACTCGAATCGCACTCAAAGTCGACCCTCGAGTTGAGCATGAAAACGAAGTTCGACGGAGTTGGAACCAGGGTATTTTCATAGGATTTAAAATTTGGGTTCGAGAAGGTGCTCGGGGAAGATGGATAGTGGAGGGGGAAGAAAAAAAGCCCAAGGGAAAAATCACATTCGAGGGATGTGAAATTTCGCATCAGAGGGATGCAAAGTTTCGCATCAGAGGGATGCAAAAAATTGCAACCGAGTGATGTAAAATTTCGCATTAGAGGGACGTGAAATTTCATACTCCAAAGGATGCGAATTTAGGTCCTACGGAGGGATACAAATTTTAAACAGGCTGTAGTGTGTCGGGGAGCAGGAGTTGAATTTTGTAAGGAATGAAGGAATGTGAATTTATTTTAAAGAGGGTTTCGAATTTGTCACGGTTTGGGGGATGCAAAATTTTGCATCTCTAGGACTCAGGCGAATTCGAGCCCCGTTTTCAATGCATCTCGTATTCCTTATGAAAAACCCGAGCTTTAGGTGATGCTACACTGGACTCAAGTCGTCTTCACAACGCTACGTAATTGAATCAAACCAAAATTTGAACATACTTGAGCCGACAATTCAACCTTACACAAAGGATTAGAACATACTTGACTAAACCACCAAATTCTTAGACACGCTACCCAATTCTCATCACGTTGTAGCCACGACTCGATGCGAATCCAATGATATTAGTTGATGACCATGATGGTTACGGCTCTAAGAGCTTGTGATTGTTATCGTTTCTCAAGTTTTATAATATAATCATACTAGTATCTCAATGTATTGCACGTACATGTTAGTTTACACCAACACGAGTGGTACCGATTATTCAATGCGATGTCTAATGCAACTATATTGAAAGTATAGCTTGTAATGGAAATAAGATCGACCGAAAAACAACAGACTTTGGAAGCTGAAGCTTCTCAGCACTCACCAACCCAATTTGGGTCATCAAGCAGTACAGACTTAGAGGACAACAAGCTTGAGACTTCCGGAGAGTCCACCCCTTCCTAGCCCATGGGATCGCCAAAGGCACCTGACCAGGGGGTGCACTTGGAAGGACCACAACAGACGTTCGAGCACTCAGCTGAGCCGGTGGCACAAGGAAGGACTGGAGCGAGAGAGGAGAACCTTGAAGAAGAAGAAGAAGAGCACGCGAATATTATGAAGGGGGGCACTCTTAAGGCATCAGATATGATGATGGATGTTGTCATAGTTGAAAACCCGCCGGATTCGGTATCCTCGCATATGGATGAAGTAACGGTGAGGCGCATGTGTAAACGGTTTTGCATACCCTAGGAGGATATTCGCATCCTTCAAAAAGGTGGCATGACTCATGCACTTCCAAAAGGATGCACTGCCTGGAATAGGAAGGTTTTTGGGTGTGTGCCCCCATCCCGCGACTTCATCCGGGATATACTGCGCTACTTTCGCTTGGCACCGGCGTAGCTCCATCCAAATGTGTATGCCTTCTTACTTGGTACTGGCATTCTCTTTAGGGAGTACTTGCACATTGAACCTACTGGAGATGACATACAGTATATATTTCAACTGAAGAGGAGGACCACTAGCACGCCTTCTCTATTTTACTTGGAGGCACTGCCCCGCACTCGATTCACCTTAGACAAATGGAGCAGACCGAGTGTGTTTAAGTATGATTGGTTCTTCACTCGCTATCCCCCAAAATTTGTGAGGTGGTGGTTGGACGGAAGTAAGCGTCCTTACTACCTCATACTTGCAGTAAGTTGAGTCGTTAACCAGAGGCTAACTTTGTATTTTGTGTAACAGGAACTCATTTTCCGCCCATAGGTGGCGTGTATCAAGAGCATCTTGAAGCGCTGAGGGCTATCCCCGAAGGAGCCTGCTCCGCTGAAAACGTCTTAGATGAGCACCGACCTCGTCATGTGGGCTTTCTTCTCGTTGTTCGTTCAATAATCAGGTCGGTTATTGCTAGTGGTGGAGGGAAAGCAGAAATTGGTGGAGGTGAAAGCCCTTCGGGCCGCAAGAGGAAGTTCCCCCTATTGTGTCCAAGCGACTCTAGGCCACGAAGACTCAGCAAGAAACCAGTCGGGATGACGTTGGTAATGAGGAGGCATGTAACAACCCTGAATTTTGAATCAATTTAAAATTTATTTCTATTTTATTTTAATGGATTCTAAATATTTTAAATGATTAATTTTTAGAATAAACGGCTTAGAATTTATTTAAAACGAGTTTGAACATAAATTTTGTAATATAATTATAAAACAAATGCAGAACGTCGCGGTAGTTTGAAAATTTAGTTTTAAACTTTGATTGATTATACATAATTCAAAATAAGTCAAAATTGGATGAAACAAGATACATTAGGATCTATTTAATTATATCTTTCTAATGAATGTGAAAATTTGAGAATTCATATTATAAATTGTAAGTTATTTCCAGATTAAAATTTCAACTAGTCGCTATCGAATTTATTAATATTTTAACATTATATATAAGTCCTTAAAAATAGCCATTTTGCAAACGGCCTCCATTTACGACAAAACTAATTTGTTAGATTCAGAACGTCAAATTATAGCCAGGTTTAAAATTTCAAGTCAATTGGAATTTGTATGTAAGAGTGGTAAATTTGAATGCGTGTTGCAATTCAATTATAAATTTAATAAGCTAGTTAAAAGGCTATTTTTCAAACGGTCTCTAATTCGATAAAATTAATTTTGTTAGAACCGTATTTGAATAACATAGCAAGATTTCAAATTTTGTAATTTTTGGAGTCAGTATGTGGTCGTGGCAAATTAAAACGTACATTTAAATTCAATATTTAGCGCTACATTGATTTAAACTTTAATTTTGATAAAAACTAATCGAAACTGTCGAATTGTCTTACGAAACATGTTCCATTATTTTCAGAATAGGGGTATTTGGTTAGGGGCAACAGTCGTTGGGGTTCATTTGGAGTTCGGACGTAAGAATTCACCATGAAGTAAATATTAGAATTTAATATCAATATTATATATATACCATTATTCTTAAACCCTAGCTTCATCTAATCCATGCGCCGATGTTTTACATTTAATTGCCATTATCGTTCTAAATTCGATACTCAATAATTTCCAATCCATTTCGAATTGATCATAACCCCAAAACAAAAATCAAAGATCGTTTCAAGCTCTTTAAAATCATACGGTTTTAAATGAATATGGGTTAGTGGTTTGAGTGATTTCAAGGCACATAGGGTAGTCGTTTGTGGTCTGATTGGGAGGCATAGGGGCCACCGAGTGTGGCGCCACCACCGGCGGAGGGAGGAGATGCGATGGCCTTCGACGTGGCGCTGTTGAATCGGCCGGCCATGTCCCACGGTATCGTGCACAAGCAATTGACGAATATGGCAATAGGTTACAACATCATGAAATTCATTCAGGGAAGAAGGAAGATAATTAAAGGATTTTAAAACTAGTTAAATTATTATTTATTTGTTAATCACATATCAACTTATGTAAACATCGAACGCTTATATCTTGGTCAAATTAAATCAGAATTCGAAAAATTTACATGCGTTGGAATCGTGAGATCGAGATCTACGCAATGGAACAAATCTGGAAAGAAACAAAGCTAGCTGCAATTTTTAACTAAATTAAACGCTCAGTTTAATTTAACGAAGATAATCGTTATTTAACAGTTTCCAAACCGATCGATGTGAGAACTCTCTCACTTAAATATTTTGTACAGTTATTTTATAACTAAATGTATAATGATTGCTTATGCTGATTTTAATTTGATTTAATTATCACAAATTGTTATACGGTGCATGGTAGCTCACATCACAGTTGTTCGTAAACCAGATGGAGGAATGGATGATTATTTTTGTTATGTTTTGAATGTGATTTTGAAGTAATTAACATGTTAAAAACGATGTTGGATTATTAGTGGTAGTTGAAATTGGATTAAAACATCCATTTACAAGTTGAATGGTTTGTTTATGATAACCCATTTAAGTAATATCGATTGGAATAAATGAATATTTTATTAATTGATTATTTATTGGTTGAAAATCCCACACAGATCACGAGATGATATTTACTTTACACATCTCCCTTGTGGGTAGCTGTATGTGATTTAGTTGATTGACAGACCGTTATAAGGGCTATTAAATTATTTAATGCTTATATAGTTGTAGATGCGCTCTGGATGTGAAATGGATGTTTACTAATTGTTTATAATTATTGTTGAATACATGTGATGTATGAAATCCATATAAATAAAATTATATGGTAATTGGTTGAATCTTATTTCAATCCAGAGTAAAAAAACAAATATTTTAATATAATATTCAGTGAAGAATTGAAGTTTGATTTTGATGTCCAATTTTGGATGGACACAAAAATTATAAAATTATAATGGATATTGAGAAGATTTGATTTCAAGATCTAATATTTTGAAAATATTACTATTTTAATATTATAATAATATAAATGTTCAATTTTAATTTAAAATTGAAATAGAAGTTGAAATAGTTTTTAAATGAATTTATAAACGTTTTATAAAATACGTTTTGAATAGAAATAGACCAAATCTATTATATATAACTGCTTAATATGAAGATAAATGATTTTGAAGAAAATGATTTAAATGGAATTTCAAATGGTATTTGTGAATAATTTATAATATTTATAAATTATTTTGGAAACGTTTTCGATTTTAATTTAATTATAAATTGAAGTCGGGTTTGAATAGAACGTCACGCAACGACAGTTCGCGAATGTCAACCTGTAACTTCGAGTTGACGTACCGGGAGATCCGTCCATCGGATTCTTATGAAACCGGAACCTTTGGGTTCGTATCGAAAAGATATTTCAAATGAATATAAGAGATTTAAAATCAAACGGTAAGATTTTAAAATATTTCCAAATCAGTTTTAGAAAAGGTCGCTATGGAGGCAGTTCGGTGGCCGATAGTGGAAACCGACTGTAAGCGACTTAATATAATTATTAAAAATATGAGTAAATTACGATAAATCATAATGAATGATTTGAAATGATTTTGATTGAAATATTCCAAGTTTATAAAGATAAAAGATATTTTTGTTTGAGTAAGCTTTTTACTAACTTGAGTAAAGAACTAAAAGAAATTATAATGGGTTTAATATAACCAGAATTTTCCAACGTATGAATCGGAATGGATTTAAATGGAAATAATCTTTAGATATTTTTCGATATTGGATACCGTAGTTATATGGATATCATTGTGGAATTTGAAGATATAAATTTCGTTATTCCCAATACGATATCAGTTGGTTTCAGAATTTGGTGTTGAATATAAGCCGATATGATTTCTATTCAGAGCCTTGTATTTGATATCAATTTAGATCATGGGTTGTCGTGAATGGTATCTTTAATAACGCTATCTTTAAACCCGAATGGAATATAATAAATCTTTTCATTAAGATTTGGTGAGGTTTTCCAATCTAATTGTACTTGAATTGAAGTTGATTTTGGGTTCATTGTGAACAATGCTTTAAATAACATTAGTTCTTTAACCAAATTAATAGTGAAATTATGATTTGGAATTTATAAATCTTTTAATGAAGATTTAATGGAATTTTCCAAAATGCAATTTTCCAATTTAATAAATTAAATTGGAATCTATGTAGTTAATTCCCCGCTATTACCCCGCTATTTCCTGTAGCACACTAACACCACTACGCTTTTCCTCAAATAGCCCCTGATATAGCCTCTCCGCTTTAAGCCCCACTGTATTCCGCTATTCCCGATATATCCCGTTATTTCCGCTATATTTTTTATTCCCCCCATATCTTTGATGAAAGAAATGAACTCAAAATGAAAACTATGCATTAAAAGAATTGTTAAATTAGGTTTTAAATTGAATTTTTTAATATCTACTTTTAGAAACAAAAATACTCTAACATGCTATTGAATTTAATTAATTTAAACGAAAGTTTATGTTTATTTATTGATATTTGCACATATTTGTATTTAAAATTAAAAATGTACTAACTAAAGTTAAATAAAGTGTTAGTTTTTCACTTACTTATCATAAATATATTCATAAAAACATTTTGAAGGATTTATATATGTTATTTTAGAGTCATCCGCTAAATCCTTCTAAAGCTTTATCCCCGCTATGATTTTTGGACCTACGCCGCATTGGATCTGCTAAGCGCTTTAACTGCACAGATTGGAATTGAATGGAATTCGAATTAGTAATAATCGAGATGAGCTTCTGTAAAGGAAAATCATTTCTATTTATGGAATTTAAAGGTCTTTGCCGTTATTCCACTTATAGTATTAGTCTGATATGGAAATTCATATTGATTACGATTGGTCAGATTTCCGTAAAGATTCCATATTAAATGGAAGATGATTTTGGGTTTATCGTGAATGGTGTTTTAAATGACATTCGTTCTTTGACCTAATTTAAGGTAGGATTAATTTCTTTAAGTTGAATAATCATTAAGTAATGATTTTCAAAAAATTAAAACTAAATGGAGTTTTAATGAATCTTTAATTAGATTGAAATGTAAATGTTATAATTAAATTTACTAAATTCGAGAATTGTTCGAGAATGGAGTATCATCGGTTTTAATACATGCGATAGTTAAATCTTTAATTAGATTTGAACTATAAATGGTAATTAATTTTATCAATAACACAATGGGTGTTAGATATTGAGTACCACAGTTTTGCTCCATGGGATGAATAGGTTGAGATTGGGATAATAAAATGAGAATACTTGGGTAAGGCTCGATAATCCCGACTAGTTTGATTAACCTTAATTTGGTTAAAATTGTGAAAAGAGTATTTAAATAAAAGAATATTCTAGATTGGAATGAGGTGTATGATGTGTAGTTATATCACTTGATTATAAGATACACGTGTTATTCGGAAAGACTGGGTTTAACCCATTCTGAATAACTGCTACGACGATTAATGAAACACCCCACCTCCATTAAGGTCACTCACAAAGGGAATGCCTTAACTTTGGTGGAGGTTTATAAGTAAAAGCCATAGATAAACTCAAGACAGATATAAATACACATATTTTAAACAGCGGAAACCAAACAAACTTTACATATTTTATTACTTCTCAACTCAATCCAACCTCAGGTTAAGCATATCGTGTTTTCTAAATTTACATATTTTATTACTTCTCAACTATATGTAAATGTCATATCTTTTATTTTTTTGGGTATTTCAATTCATACCGCTTATGTGTCATAATCATTGGCATGTGCCAAACATGCCAACATATATTTTCATATTTTACACCCAACGTTATTACCCCCGTTTGTTCGCAACGTTATAACATGTGTGGGGCTTGTCACAATTCAGCCCAACTTTATAAACGTGAGGAAAAGGGGAAATCAAGAACATGTAATACATAAAGGTGTGTGGCGCATGAACTTGCAATTTGGCGATTCAACTAACATATTACATGGGTCATGTGAACTTGCATTCAAATCAAAGTATGAATAAGTAGGTGACATATGAAATGGCATAGTTTAGGCAAATACAAACTTGTGTTTAAACATGTTTAACTTGGCATAATATCGACCACAAAACTAGCATGTTATATATTCATCAAAAATGTACAATTTTTACATCTAATCATATAGCCTATTTCAACATGAACTTGCATAGTTTATGAAACCCAAATGATGTTTGACATAGAACCAATTATATTTTGCAAATAAACATGAACTTGCATAGTTTATGAAACATAGATCCAATTATACTTGCAAACATAGATCTAATTATACTTGCCAATAAACATAAGAATGATATCATAGGTTTTGGGTCATGTAGGCATAAAAGGTCGAACATGTTTACATAAATTCTAATTTAGACTAAGGGAATATACATAGTCCATGCCATCGACATATACAAAAAGGGATCAATTTCTAGTTTTTGCCACAAACTTGCAAGTTCCATTGTTTTTATATACAATTGTTCAATAGGCTTGCATCAATCAATTTATGCCACAAACATCAATACACAAGTCATGATAGAACCATTACAATACACAAAATTTATACGATATAACAACACGATTCTATTTTCATTTACATCGAATCACATCACAGTTTTTATTCATATTCTGAAAGGTCACTATACTTACAACGAATGCAGAATCTTGAATTTTGGATTCTGAATTCTGAAACTGAGATGCGCACCTTTGGGTAGACTAACGTTTCATTGATTGATTTGATTAAACTTTAATCTTCTTCTTAATTTGATTCGTCTCTTAGGCTTTAGTGTTGGCTTGTCTCTAGGCTTTCTAATTGACGGCCATTCCTAGTTCCTCTCCAGCAGCATGACGGCTTTTGTATTCTATTATTTGTGTGAATTTAGGGTTAGACTTAAGTTGTATTTATAGAATTTTAAATTGTTTTGAGCCGTCAGATAAAGATAGGAGGAATCTAGACCATACAAAGTTCAAAGAGCCAATCGAAAGGTGACACGCCCTAGTGACTCAGCCAAGCATCAGAATTCGACCAGACCCTGACCAGGCCAGCCAGGACCTGACCAGCAGGCCATTCTGACCTGGGCGCACTTGGCAGGTGCGCCAGGCTAAAAATTTACTGGCGCACTTCCCAAGTGCGCCAATTCGACTTTGTTCTGGCGCACTTCCCAAGTGCGCCAGTGCATTCTGACCCGTTTCTGGTTTTTCTGCCCAACTTCGTTCGTCCATATCTTCTTCATACGATATCCGTTTTATGCAAACTTGGACTCTATCTCAAGAAGAATTTCGAGACGAACGCAATGGCGTAACCCATTTCCCTTGATTTCATCATTTATAATTAATTATACTTTAATTTGTGAAGCTTAAGGTTATAGAATTCACGGGCTGTTACATTCTCCCCCCCCCCCCCTTAAAAGGATTTCGTCCCCGAAATCTTCAAGTTAGGAAGAATGTATATCCTACCATCCAACAGTCCATTTACTCAACCAACAAACACATGCATCCACTGTCCTTAAAATACTTCTAATGCTTCATGATCATATGCATAGTGTGTGTACATGTCCTTATCTAATGCAGAAATCAGGCGGACTACTGATTCAGTTGACCTCCTTAATGCGAATCATGTAAGTGTCATGAATCCATTATGTATGCAAATTTTTCCTACTCATAATTCTACATGAGTGCACAACTATTCATACAAATGCGACGACCATATGACAACATATCAAGTTTTCAACCATATACAAATAAGAATACATATATGCATATGCAGTATGAAGTGATTGAGCCAATCTAAGACCTAGATTGTGTGTGTATATGCATCCACAAGCAACCACTTGCAGCCATCAACCATAACATGTTTCAAATACATGTTTACATCCAAAGGGGTTTCTACCTAAGGATAAAGGATAATATCGAGGAGATATACCTAAAAAGATAGATACAAGCACAACTTAAGAAAAAAGAGAGGTCAAAGATGTACCCTAAAAAAGAAAAGGGTATGCCGCGCGTATTCTATCCTCAGTTTCCTAAGTCGCGTCTTCCTCGGCGTCGCTCCACTGAACCTTAACGAGCTTCACTTCGCGGTTGCGTAGCTTTTTTATTTCAGTTCCTACGATTCGAGTTGGAATTCTCCTCACAGTTGCTTCACGTTCCACTTCGGCTTCTTCTAGAATGCTTGGCTCCACCACTTCCACTGATTCATGTAGACATTTCCGGAGATGAGAAACGTGAAAGACGTTGTGAATTCCGGCCAATCTTTCAGGCAGATCTACTCTATAAGCCATTTTCCCAATCTTCTCGATGATAGGGAACGGTCCTACAAATCTTGATGCTAGCTTTCCTGTGGATCCAAAGCGAACAACGTTCCTTAAAGGGGATACCTTAAGGAAAACCCTGTCCCCAACCTCAAACTCAAGGCTGGTCCTTCTTTTATCGGCGTAGGATTTCTGTCTGTCTTGGGTTGTCTTCATTCTCCTACGTATCAAGTCCACTTTCTCTGAAGTTTCTATAATCATGTCTGGCCCAAGTATAAGCTTATCTGTAGACTCCCACCAACAAGTTGGTGATTTGCACGGTCTTCCATACAAGGCTTCAAAGGGTACCATGCCGATGGTAGCTTGGTAGCTGTTGTTGTAGGAAAATTCCACTAAAGGAAGGTGATCCTCCCACGTCCCTCCAAAGTCAAGAACGCAAAGTCTTAAAAGATCCTCTAAAACTCTATTCTCCCTTTCCGTCTGGCCATCGGTTTGGGGGTGATAGGCCGTGCTCAAACATAACTGCATGCCTATAGCTTCTTGCAGACATCGCCAAAACTCACTCGTGAAGATAGGGTCTCGGTCACTAACAATGCTGGAGGGTATCCCATGGAGTCGAACTATTTCCTTGAGATAAAGAGATGCTAGAGATGCGGCAGTCCTTCTACTCTTGATAGGTATAAAGTGGGCGCTTTTAGTAATCCTATCCACTATTACCCAAATGCTAGTGTTGCCTCTTCTCGACCTAGGCAGTCCATCAATGAAGTCCATTGAAATGCTATCCCACTTCCACTGTGGGATCTCTAGAGGGTGAAGTAGTCCTCCAGGCTTCTTTTGTTCCGCCTTGACCCGTTGGCAGGTTATGCACTTAGAAACGAAATCTGCCACGTCTTGCTTCATGCCGCTCCAAAAGAAAGTCCTTTTTATATCCTTGTACATCTTATCACCTCCAGGGTGTATAATCATCTTGGAATGATGCGCTTCCCCGAGAACCTTCTTTGTCAACTCCCTTGCTTGTGGGATGCATAATCTTCCATCTTGCCTCAGCCAACCCTTATCATCGATGGCGTACCTATTGAGGTGACTAGAAGTCTCACCCCTAATAAGTTTATCAATCACATCAACAAGTTGAGGGTCTTCACGTTGTGTAGCCCCTATTGAGTCTAAGAGAGTAGGGCGTACTTCGAGAGATGCTAGCAAACCCGGTACAAAATCTGAGGAGGGCCTAAAGTTAAAACTGGCTATATACTCGAAGCTTTGCCTTTCCACAAAGAGAGGTGTTAGGGTCAGTTTATTTCGACTCAACGCGTCTGCTACCACGTTGCCTTTTCCGGGAGTATAGGAAATTTCAAAATCATACGAGGAAAGAAACTCTATCCATCTTTGCTGCCTCAAGTTAAGATCCTTCTGGGAGAAGAGATATTTCAACGATTTATGGTCAGTGTATAATTCAAACTTCCCACCTAGGAGATAATAGCGCCAAGACTTAAGTGCAAAGACGATGGCGGCCAACTCAAGATCGTGGGTTGGGTAGTTCTTTACATGAACTTTCAATTGTCTTCCGCCATAAGCTACTACCCTTCCTTCTTGCATTAGAACAGCGCCTAGTCCCGTTCCACATGCATCCGTGAATATTGTGAACATTTTGCTTCCGTCGGGCAGAGTTAGAACTGGGGCTGTTGTAAGAGCCCTTTTTAATCGTTGGAAAGCAAACTCGCAGTCCAAATCCCAAGTGAACGCCAGATTCTTCTTTGTTAGCCTTGTGAGTGGGGCTGAGATTTTCGCGAAATCCCTAATAAACTTTCGATAAAAACAGCTAGCCCAAGAAAGCTTCGAACTTCGGTTGCATTTCTTAGTGTCTTCCAATCTTGCACTGCCACCACTTTCGCGGGGTCCACAGCCAACCCTTCTTTGGACACTATATGCCCAAGAAACCTTACTTCTTTTCTCCAGAAGTGACACTTGGAGAATTTGGCTTTTAGTTGATGTGCACGGAGAGTATCCATGATTTCTTTCAGATGTTGAGCATGTTCTTCCTCACTCTTTGAGAAGATTAAGATATCATCAACGAAGACAACAACAAATTTGTTGAGGAATTCTCTGAACACCCTGCTCATTAGGTCTACGAAATAAGCGAGTGCGTTTGTCAAGCCGAAAGGCATGACAAGCCACTCGAAGAAACCGTCTGGGGTTCTGAACGCTGTCTTATCAATGCTATCTTCAGCTACTCTTAGCTGATGGAACCCAGTTGCCAGATCAAGTTGGGAGAAGACCGTCGTACCTACAAGCTGATCAAACAAATCGTCGATTCGGGGAAGAGGGTGCCTATTTTTCTTGGTCAATTTGTTTAACTCCCTATAGTCGAAGCAAAGGCGAAGAGAACCGTCTGCTTTGGTTGCGAACACCACTGGAGCACCGCATTCTGAAATGCTCCGTCTAATGAACCCCTTTTAGAGAAGTTATTTAACCTGCTTATTGATCTCCTTTCTCTCCCTTGGAGCCATGTGTCTGACAGGTAGAGCTACAGGCTTTGCGTTATCCACAAGATATATGCGGAAGTCTATTTCCCGCCTCGGAGGTAAGCCTTTCACTTCCTCAAAGACATCCGGATATTCCCGGACTACTCTAACTGATTGCAAATTCTCATCAGAAGCATCAAGCGACTCTAGATAACTAAGCATAACAGCATTCAAAGGATTACAAGAGATTTCTAGAGTGTTACCAAGCCAAGTCAAGAGTCTGGCTACTCTTTTCTCACAGTCAAGAATGGCACTATTACTGGATAACCAGTCCATGCCTAAGATCAAACCATATCCCGAGAAGCCCAAAACAAAGGCACTACAACTAAACTCAACGCTGAGAATAGAGATTTTCAAACCCAAACAAACCATTGACAAGTAAGCGGAGCCCCCAATTGGATTTGAAACTACTAAGGGATCTTCTACCATACTAGTGTCTAGATGTAGAGATTCTACTAAGGCAGATGAAATAAAAGAGTGTGATGCGCCAGAGTCAAAAAGTGTACGAACTGGATGATCATAAAGATAGACTACACTTTCTACAGAAATATTACTACCTCGTTCCTGCTGAGGTGCCATTAGCGCATGAACCTAACCCCCTGAAGTGGATCCGGCTTTCTGTCCCTGCCCTTTCTTCTTTGGGCAGTCCTTAGCTTGGTGTCCAGTCTCTCCACAATGGAAGCAACCACCCATCTTCGCTTCCTTTTCCGGCAATCTTTTGATATATGGCCCACAATGCCACAGAAATTGCACCTTCTCTTCTCATGGGGCTTATTGTTCTTCCCTCCTTTCTTGAAGTCTGTTTTCTTTGCTTGTAGACCTTCTTTCTTCTCTTCCCCCTTAATTTCTTTCTTGTCGTGGTCTTCCTCGTGTAGCAACGCCATGTCCACCAGGCTTTCATAAGTCGCTCCCGTGGATACATGGGTCATGGCAAGGCTGTGTAGAGGCTCATTCAAACCCTTGACGAAGCAGAGTACCTTCTTGTGTTGGGTGTTTACTAAGTCTAGCCCAAATCTGGCCAGCTTATTAAACTGATTAACATATTCCCTGATCGTCATGCTTCCCGGTTTCAGAGTTAGAAACTATTCCATTTGCAGGCTTCTTTCGGCTTGGAAGAGGAATTTCATCTCAAACCTTGTCCTGAAGTCTTCCCATGTTTCCACCGCCCTCTGAGCATTAGTAACTTCCCACCAATAGGAAGCTTCATCCTTAAGTAACCACACCGCAAGTTGTATCTTTTGCCTGTCATCCACTCCAAAGATGACAAACAAATCCTCAGTCTCCTTTAACCAGTTTCTTGCTTCAACAAAAGATTCTGTCCCATAAAAGTCTTTTCCACCCATAGCCTTGAAGTCTCTACATGTTTTTGCGAAGGAATTTCCACGAGGGGGCGGAGGAGGAGGAGGAACCGCGGCCACTGGAGGAGGGATGTCTGTTGGGCCCGCGCCATTGGCCCTTGCTTCTAAGTACGTCCTAAACCAGCCGGGAATCGACACTCCTTCTGGAAGGTTAAGGTCTCCAGACATGCTGAAACAGAAAGGAAAAATTCAAAACGAAGGATAGAGAGGGATAGATAGGGCACATGGCTTTGGGGGATTTTGTCTTTTTATAAATATAACACTTTTTCTAAATGCTTCTTTAAACTTTCTTTTTGAAAAAAAAAATCAAAAACTTTTATCTTGTCTGGTAAACCTATGCTCTGAAACCAAGTGAAACACCCCACCTCCATTAAGGTCACTCACAATGGGAATGCCTTAACTTTGGTGGAGGTTTATAAGTAAAAGCCACAGATAAACTCAAGACAGATATAAATACACATATTTTAAACAGCGGAAACCAAACTTTTATTTCATCAATACGTGTATTAAACAAAAGATTTCCATAATTGTCTCAAAATACTTCCAACATTACAACCTCATTACTGCCTTGATTATTAAAGAAGCATGGAAAACATAAATAAAGTGACAAAAACCCCCATAGTGATATCCAAAGCCATTATCCGAGCAAGAAAGATCCAAATCATACATCTACGTTCTTGGTGCTTGTAAAGAGTCTGATTAAGTTGAGCTGTTTCCTCCCTGTGGACCTGGGGGGGGAACGAAAGAAAAGAAGACGAAAAGAAAATAGGGTCAGACATAAAGCCTGAGTAAATCTAGTAACTCTTCAGTATGTGAATAAGAAAAGGGTATGATAGACATAAACTAAAAATAGGAAAGTGTCACAAGCTAAGGAAGTGTCGAATGTACTGTCACACCCATACTATATCTCTGCACCTACTGGAATTTATTCTAACTGGCACCCTATGGTGAGGGTGAAGTGATCCCCATTATTGTTAAAAGATCGGCTCCTACTCACGTTAACATGTGTCATACGACCCCCAAGAATTGTAGATACCCATGCTGGTCCCACCATGGGGTGTATCAAGACCCATGGTGGCGGCCCGACACAAATCCTAGAAGGCATAGGTTATACTACTGGTGTCCCCAGTGCCCTGGTTGTCTGGTCCGGAGTGTTTGCATGCCCGCACCCCGTTAGACCTGCACTGTGCACCCACCGCCGTCGTTTGACCGCTTACAATCAGCCCAGTAATCGTGCCCCACCCTGCCTAGTTTCAGGGTACCGTTGATACCTAACTTTGGGTAACTGCTGAAACGGGTCCCTCGTTACCAGGATTTTCTAGTCAAACATGTTAAGTGGCTAAGTTTCTGTATTTACCTAACCCCACCCATCAATTCTTGTTAACATGTTGAATTTGGTTAAGTGTTATAATTGACTTAACTGTACCATCTGTCCTAAGCCTCTTAGGAGCACCAGACCACTCACATTAGACAGGTATTGCTACGGTTACTGGATGTGCCGGTCGGTTCCGGGCAGGTTTACACCGTAGCTCAGTCTAACCTCGGGTCCTTATTGGGCTCAATGCTTAACCACCCACATTGGATAGGTATTGTTGTGACTATTGGACAGCCGGGCGGGTCCGGGCAGGTTTACATCACAACTCAATCCAACCTCGGGTTAAGCATATCGTGTTTTCTAAATTTACATATTTTATTACTTCTCAACTATATGTAAATGTCATATCTTTTTTTTTTTTGGGTATTTCAATTCATACCGCTTCTGTGTCATAATCATTGGCATGTGCCAAACATGCCAACATATATTTCATATTTTACACCCAACATTATTACCCCCGTTTGTTCGCAACGTTATAACATGTGTTGGGCTTGTCACAATTCAGCCAAACTTTATAAACGTGAGGAAAAGGGGAAATCAAGAACATGTAATACATAAAGGTGTGTGGCGCATGAACTTGCAATTTGGCGATTCAACTAACATATAACATGGGTCATGTGAACTTGCATTCAAATCAAAGTATGAATAAGTAGGTGACATATGAAATGGCATAGTTTAGGCAAATACAAACTTGTGTTTAAACATGTTTAACTTGGCATAATATCGATCACAAAACTAGCATGTTATATATTCAACAAAAATGTACAATTTTTACATCTAATCATATAGCCTATTTCAACATGAACTTGCATAGTTTATGAAACCCAAATGATGTTTGACATAGAACCAATTATATTTTGCAAATAAACATGAACTTGCATAGTTTATGAAACATAGATCCAATTATACTTGCAAACATAGATCTAATTATACTTGCCAATAAACATAAGAATGATATCATAGGTTTTGGGTCATGTAGGCATAAAAGGTCGAACATGTTTACATAAATTCTAATTTAGACTAAGGGAATATACATATTCCATGCCATCGACATATACAAAAAGGGATCAATTTCTAGTTTTTGCCACAAACTTGCAAGTGCCATTGTTTTTATATGCAATTGTTCAATAGGCTTGCATCAATCAATTTATGCCACAAACATCAATACACAAGTCATGATAGAACCATTACTATACACAAAATTTATACGATATAACAACATGATTCTATTTTCATTTACATCGAATCACATCACAGTTTTTATTCATATTCTGAAAGGTCACTATACTTACAACGAATGCAGAATCTTGAACTCTGGATTCTGAATTCTGAAACTGAGATGCGCACCTTTGGGTAGACTAACATTGCGTTGATTGATTTGATTAAACTTTAATCTTCTTCTTAATTTGATTCGTCTCTTAGGCTTTAGTGTTGGCTTGCCTCTAGGCTTTCTAATTGACGGCCATTCCTAGTTCCTCTCCAGCAGCATGACGGCTTTTGTATTCTATTATTTGTGTGAATTTAGGGTTAGACTTGAGTTGTATTTATAGAATTTTAAATTGTTTTGAGTCGCCAGATGAAGATAGGAGGAGTCTAGACCATACAAAGTTCAAGAGCCAATCAAAAGGTGACACGTAAGCCCTAGTGACTCAGCCAAGCATCAGAATTCGACCAGACCCTGACCAGACCAGCCAGGGCCTGACCAGCAGGTCATTCGGACCTGGGCGCACTTGGCAGGTGCGCCAGGCTAAAAATGTACTGGTGCACTTCCCAAGTGCACCAGTTCAACTTTGTTCTGGCGTACTTCCCAAGTGCGCCAGTGCATTCTGACCCGTTTTCTGGTTTTTCTGCCCAACTTCATTCGTCCATATCTTCTTCATACAATATCCGTTTTTCGCAAATTTGGACTCTATCTCAAGCAGAATTTTGAGACGAACGCAATGGCGTAACCCATTTCCCTTGATTTCATCATTTATAATTAATTATACTTTAATTTGTGAAGCTTAAGGTTATTGAATTCACGGGGTGTTACAATTAAAAGTCAAAGACTTGAATACGGTGGTTGAAGACTAGAGATCTTCATATTGTTGTGATGATTATTAATGTCTAAATGGGTTGTACACCCAAGACGAGGTTATAAGTGGTGGTCATCCAGACATACTTAGAGATCGACCAGATAAGCAAGGGCCTCTCTCTTGTATTGGACATAAGGGATGAGGAATAAGGTCCCTCTGGTTTTGTTCAGATCCAGAATGGACTTGCAAATGGATTGCATGTCTAACATTGTACTTTGCGCTATATTCGTTGATCTCGACTAAATATATATATCTGTTTAGTGGCAGAGAATTTATTCTCTTTGCTTAACACCCATCTCTGAGACGTAAGAGCTTAGAAGTTATATATTGGTGAAAATCAATGATATTGTATGGATTGACCATGTGGCATATTGAGTCGCATGGATCAAAGCTTTTGTTGAAAAGTAGAGCTTTTTGGTTAATGATCAAAGCATAGCTTTAATATAGCATAACATTGTGTAGCGTTAATTCTCGAGCTTCACACCCTGGTATGAACCAAAAACGGGATGAAGGACCATAGAGAAATGGACATACGTTGCCTTCTAGTTATGAGTGATGTCATAGTATGGAGCCCAGACATTTTACTTATGTGGATGTTGGATGAGGGATAGCGAGGTACCATGGATATGGCCATACAAAGGCCCTTGATGGTTGACATACTAACCAAGATTGTAGTCCAACTGGACCGGGGAACGTATTGTTTATGGTATTTCCAATCAGCGACAGCTGACCGACTCTGCCAGATCCAGATGCACGTGCGCGTGAGTCTTGGGGCATTTTCTAGAGTGTCCCGAATTGGACGAGTAAGATCCCTTGCCTTGGTTCATAGGTGGAAATCCAAATTTCCAATACGCGATTTTACAGTTTCAGTTGTAAACCTATATGGCGACATGATATATGGTACCTATGTCATCTAGGATTTATATATTTATATTCGAAATTGATTTCTGCATTATGCACTAATAATAATAAAAGATAAATTTCACGTATCAAGCATATTTGGCCATTATAAGGTAAAACTCTATCCTTTGGTATGTGTTCCATTGTGTGATGAGACCTGAGTGTTATAATGGCTTCATTTTTCTTTTTAGCATTGCGTTGTTTATTTTATGGTATTCTTGAGAGAAAACTCATTCCGTATTATGCGGCGTGGTCCCTTGATTTACCCAAGATTAAAATAAAGTTAATAACTGTTTTAGTTCTCACACCAGTCCAATGACTGACTCGGAGTTTTTTGTTTCCCAACTAAACTATGGGTGCCCATATTTTCCACACGGGCGGCTAGTACTTTGGCTTTGTAGATATTTCTTTTCATAGGATCCTGGATTATGGCGGGAGTTATACTATGGATTACTTTGTATCTGTTTATTTCCTTTATTTATGGTAGTTGATGTCTTTCCGCCGCACATTATATTAGTGTATTAATTTTCGCTGTTTTGCAATTTATTAATCTCTGATATTTTCCGCTGTATATTATTTAATTTGTGCTCTGATATCTTGTACTCTGATGTAAATTGTTGTAATAACAATGAAATATTCTCTTGTTCTATGTTCCGATGCATCATGTTCTGAAAGCAATCCGCCTTATTGTTCGGTTTAGGCCAATCGGGAATCTCGGGTCGTCTCATTTGGTATCAAAGCTTTGGTTTACAAAGCTCGAGAACAAGACACATTACAACCGAATGAAAGAATTTATCAGAGATAGGATTAGTAATATCCTATGAGAACGACTCGTTAGAGATAGGGTTAGTAATGCTCTAGTATGAGTTGGAAGAGTTATATTTATAGAAAAACGAATTTATTTTTGAAAATTATATCTTATTACAAAGATTTAATTATTTTATTTGATATTTGGACTATCGACTATAAGATGATTTTGATTATATGTGTAATAAACATATATCTGAAATCTCAAATATACTGGGTAAATATAGAATCAAACTCTGGTCGAATGGGGATGATTCCGGTGATTGATCGATCATCATCATTATTTATCTTCGAGTTTCAAAAGTGGGATATCTGTATGATTCCAATTGACTGGCATGAGAACCAAAACTTAGTTAGAATTTAATGTTTGTGATTTGGAATTGAAAATATGATTTTAAGTATATAAAAGATATATATTTGAAAAGTTGACTAACTAATTGATTGCTAGTTGTGATGTTTGATAATTATTTTAACTATTAAAAAAATTGGAATAATAAAACCAATATGATAATGAAAGGTAAATTAAGCCAAATCAAATTTAACGTTAAACTGAATTGAAAATTGACTGGAATTGGATATGTGTGTGTGTGTGTATATATATATATGTGTGTGTGTGTGTGTGTGTGTGTTAAACAGGCTATTGTGTGGAAGCTAAGAAGAGGAATAAAATTATATGCCCGACACAAAGGTACATTTTTACTATATTGATTGGGCTTGATTATTTTATGAACTGATTGGCAAGCCGCTTGGCCTTTTGATTTTCTTTTTGATTTATGAGGGCCTAGAGTGGTAAGTTGTAGTTGTACTGATTAACCTGCACAAAGGAGGTTATGATGAAAGATTTCAAAATTTTAAGGCGTTAGCCAAATTTCGAGAAATTGGTAAGTTCTTGGAAACTGAAAAGTTGAAGAACTTGAATCAAGTCAAGGTTTAGTTGGTTAAGTAAATGACCTTTAATTTGGCCTTCCTTTTCGGGGATGAAATTTTTTAAAGTAGGGGAGATTGTAACAACCTTGAGTTTTGGAACCAATTTAAAATTTATTTTTAATTGATTTTATTGAATTTTAAATATTTTAAATAATTTATTTTGAGAAAAAACGACTTAGAAATTTTTAAAACGAGTTTGAACGTAAAATTAATATAATTGTAAAACGAACGCAAAACATCGCGGTAGTTTGAAAATTAAGTTTTGAACTTTGATTGATTATACATAATTCAAAATAAGTCAGAATTGGATGAAACAAGAAATGTAAGGATTTATTTAATTATATTTTTCTAACGAATGTGAAAATTTGAGATTTCATATTATAAATTGTAAGTTATGTCCACATTAAAATTTCAAATAGTCACTATGGAATTCATTAATATTCTACATAAGGCCTTAGAAATAACCATTTTATAAACGACCTCCGTTTTCGATGAAACTAATTTTGTTAGATTCGGAATGCCAAATTATTGCTAGGTTTAAAGTTTCAAATCAATTGGAGTTTGTATGTAAGCATGGTAAATTTAAATGCGTGTTGCAATTCAGTTATAAATTTAATAAGCTACTTATAAGGCCATTTTTCAAATGGTCTCCAAATTTGATGAATTAATTTTGCTAGAACTTTATTTGAAAACATAGCTAGATTTCAAATTTCGTAATTTTTGGAGTCAGTATGTGGTCGTGGCAAATTAAAATGTAGGCTCAAATTTAATATTCAATGTTACATTGATTTATTATTTAATTTTGATAAAAGCTAATTGAAACAGTCAAATTGGCTTACGAAACATATTCTATTGTGTCCAGAATAGGGGTATTTGACTAGAAGTGACAGTTGTTAGGGTTCATTTGCAGTTCGGACGTGAAAATTCACCACGAAGTAAATATTAAATTTTCTTATTAATATTATAAATATATATATATACCCATATTTCTTAAACCATAGCTTCAATTAATGCATGCACCACCGTTTTATATTTAATGGCCATTATCGTTCTAAATTCGATCCTCGATAATTTCCAATCCATTTCGAATTGATCCTAACCCTCAAAACAAAAATTGAAGATCGTTTCAAGCTCTTTAAAATCACATGGTTTTGATTGAATATGGGTTAGTGGTTTGAACGATTTAAGGCCATATAGGGAAGCCATTCGTGCCCGGATTGGGAGGCGCAGGGACCACCGAGTGTGGCGCCACCACCGGCGGAGGGAGGAGATGCGATGGCCTTCAACGTGGTGCTCTTGGATCGACTGGCCATATCCCAGGGTATCGTGTGCAAGCAATTGACGAAGGTGATGATGGGTTACGTCATCGTGAAATTCGTTCAGGGAAGAAGAAAGATAATTAAGGGATTTTAAAACTAATTACATTATTATTTATTTGTTAATGACATATAAATTTATGTAAACTTCAAACGCTTATATCTTGGTCAAATTAAATCAAAATTCGAAAAATTTACGTGCATTGGAGTCATGAGATCGAGATCTACGCAATGGAACAAATCTGGACAGAAACAGGGCAAACTGTAATCTTTGACTAAATTAAACGCTCAGTTTAATTTAACGAGAATAATCGTTATTTAACAATTTCCGAACTGATCGATGTGATAACTCTCTCACTCAAATATTTTATACAGTTATTTTATAACTGAATATATATTAATTGCGTATGATGATTTTAATTTCATTTAATTATCACAAATTGCTGTACGGTGCATGGTAGCCCACATCATAGTTATTTGTAAACCAAATGAATGAATGGATGATTATTTGTGTTATGCTTTGAATGTGATTTTGAAATAATTAACATGTTAAAAACGATGTTGGATTATTTGTGGTAGTTGAAATTGGATTAAAACATCCATTTACAAGTCGAATGGTTTGTTTATGATCACCCATTTAAGTAATATCGATTGGAATAAATAAATAATTTATTAATTGATTATTTATTGGTTGGAAACCCCATACGGGTCATGGGATGATAATTACTTTATACTGCTCCCTTGTGAGTAGTTGTATGTGATTTAGTTGATTGACATACCGTTATAAGCGTTACTTAATAATTTACTGCTTATATAGTTGTAAATGCACTCTAGATGTGAATTAGATGTCTAATAATTGGTTATTATTGTTGAATGCATGTGATGTATGAAATCCATATAAATAAAATTACATGGTAATTGGTTGAATCTCATTTCAATCCAAAGTAAAAATGAATATTTTAATACAATATTCAGTGAAGAATTGAAGTTTGGTTTTGATGTCCGATTTTGGATGGAAACCGAAACTATAAAATTATAATGGATACTAAGAAGATTTGATTTCAAGATCCGATATTTTGAAAACATTATTATTTTAATATTACAAATATGAATGTTCAATTTTAATTTAAAATTGAAATGGAAGTCGAAATCGTTTTTAAACGAATTTATAAACGTTTTATAAAATACGTTTTGAATATAAATAGACGAAATCTATTATATATAATGGCTTAATATGAAGATAATTGATTTTGAAGAAAATGATTTAAATCGAATTTAAAATGGTAGTTATTAATAATTTATAATATTTATTAATTATTTTGGAAATGTTTTCGATTTTATTTTAATTATAAATCGAATTCAGGCTTGAATAGAATGTCACGCAGTGAAAGTTCGCGAACGTCAACCCGTAACTTTGAGTTGACGTAACGGCATATCCAACGTTGGATTCTCCTAAAACCGGAACCGTGGGTTCATATCGAAAAGATCTTTCAAATGAACATATGAGATTTAAAATCCAATGGTTAGATTTTAAAATTTGTCCAAACCAGTTTTAGAAAAGGTCACTATGGAGGCAGTTCGGTGGCCAATAGTGGAATCTGATTGTAAGGGACTTGATATAATAATTAAAAATATGAATAAATTATGATAACTCATAATAAACGATTTGAAATGATTTTGATTTAAATATTCCAGGTTTATAAAGATAAAAGATATTTTTGTTTGAATAAGCTTTTTACTAACTTGAGTAAAGAACTGAAAAAAATTATAATGGGTTTTATATAACCAGAACTTTCCAATGTATGAACCAAAATGAATTTGAATGGAAATAATCTTCGGATATTTCGATATTGAATTTCATAATTATATGGATATTGTTGAGGAATTTGGAAGATATAAATATCTTTATTCCCTATACGATATCTGTTGGTTTCAAAATTTGATGTTGAATATAAGCCGACATGATTTCTATTAAAAACCTTGTATTTGATATCAAATTAGATTTTGGGTTTGTCGTGAATTGTATCTTTAATATTACTTTCTTAAACCCAAGTGGAATATAATAAATCTATTCATTAAGATTTCGTGAGGTTTTCCAATTTAATTGGAATTAAATTGAAGTTGATTTTGGTTTATTGTGAACAATGTTTCAAATAACATTAGTTCTTTAACCCAATTAATTATGGAATTATGATTTGAATTTATAAATCTTTTGATTAAGATTTAATGGAATTTTCCAAAATGCAGTGTTCCAATTTAATAAATTAAATTGGAATTGAATGGAATTTGATTTAGTAATAATCGAGATGAGCTTCTGTAAAGGAAGACCGTTACTATTTACGTATTTTATAAGACTTTGTTGTTATTCCACATATAGTATTAGTATGATATGAAAATTCATATTGATTAAGATTGATCTAATTTCCGTGAAGATTTCATATTAAATGGAAGATGATTTTGGGTTTATCGTGACGGTGTTTTAAATGACATTCGTTGTTTAACCCAATTAAAGACCGGATTAATTTCCCAAAATTGAATAATCATTAAGTAATGATTTTAAAGATAAAAATAAGTGGAGTTTTAAAGAATCGTAAATTAGATTGAAATGTAAATGTAGTAATTAAAATTACTGAATTCGAGAAGTTTTCCAAAATGGAGTATCACCAGTTTTACTCCATGCGATAGTTAAAGCTTTAATTAGGTTTGAATGTTAAATGATAATTAATATTACAGATAACACAATGGGTGTTAGATATGGAGTACCACCAGTTTTGCTCGATGGGATGAATAGGTCGGGATTGAGATAAAAAATGATTGATTACTTGGGTAAGTGTCAATAATCCTGACTAGTTTGATAAACCTTAATTTGGTTTAAATTTTGAAAAGAAAAATTGAATAAATGTGTTTTTATATCACTTGATTATAAGATACGCAAGTTATTCGAAAAGGCCGGATTTAACCCATTCTGAGTAACTGTTACGACGATTAAAAGTCGAAGTTTTAAAGATGGTGGTTGAAGACTGGAGATCTTCACATCGTTAGGATGATTACAGATGTCTCGATTGGGTTGTGCACCCAAGACAAGGTTATAAGTGGTGGTCATCCAGACATACTTGGAGATTGATCGGATATGCAACAGCCTCTCTCTTGTATTGGACATAAGGGACGAGGAATAAGGTGCCTTCGGTTTCGTTCAGACCCATAATGGACTTGCAAATGGATTGTACGCCTGACATTATACTTCGCGATGTATTCGTTGATCTCTACTAATTATATGTTTGTTTGGTGGCGGAGAATTTATTCTCTTTGCTTAACACCCTCCTCTGAGACGTACAAGCTTAGAGGTTATATATTAGTGGAAATCAATGGTATGGATTGACAATGTAGCATGTTAAGATGTTTGGATCGAATCTTTTGTTGTAAATCGGAGCTTTGTGGTTGATGATCAAAGCATAACATTAATATAGAACAGCTTTATGTATCATTAATTCGCAAGCTTCACACTCTTGTATGAACCAAAAACGGGATGAAGAACCGCAGAGAAATGGACATACGTTTCCTTCTATCTACAAGTGATGTCATGGTATGGATCCCAGACATTTTACTTATGTGGATGTTGGATGATGGATAGCGAGATACCTCATATATGGCCGTACAAAGGCCCTTAATGGTCGACATACTGACCAAGATTGTGGTCCAATTGGACCATGGAACGTATTGTTTATGGTATTTCCAATCAGCGACGTCTGGCCGGCTCTGCTAGATCCAAGTGCACATCTGCCTGAGTCCTGGGGCATTTGCTAGAGTGTCCCGAATTAGATGAGGATGATTCCTTTCCTTGGTTCATAGATGGAAATCCAAATTTCCAATACGCGATTTTACGATTTTAATTGTAAATATATATGACGACATAATATATGCTACCTATATCGTCTAGGATGTGTACATTTATATTCAAAATTGATTTCTGCACTATATACTAATAATAATAAAAGATAAATTTTACGTATCAAGCATATTTGGCCATTATAAGGTAAAACTCTATCCTCTGGTTTGTGTTGCATTGTGTGATGCGACCTGAGTCTTCTAATGGCTTCATTTTTCTTTCTAGCATTGCGTTGTCTATTTTATGGTATTCTTGGAAGAAAACCCGTCTTATATTATACTGTGTGGTCCCTTGATTTACCCAACATTAAAATAAAGTTAATAACTGTTTTTGTTCTCACACCAGTCCCGTGGAAGACTCGGAGTTTATTGTTTCCTACCTAAGCTCTGGGTGCTGATATTTTCCACATGGGCAACAACTAGTTTTGGTTTGTAGATATTTCTTTTCATAGAATCCTGAATTATGGCTAGATCTATACTATGGATTGCTCTGTATCTATTTATTTCTTTTAGTTGTGGTAGTTGATGTTTTTCCGCTGCACATTATATTTATATATTATATTTTCGTTGTTTTGTAATTTATTAATCTCTAGTATTTTCCGCTGTATATTATTTAATTTGTGCTCTGATGTAAATTATTGTAATAACAATGAAATCTTCTCTTGCTCTGTGTTCAAGTGCATTGTGTTCTCAAAGCAATCTGCCTTCTTATTCGGTTTAGGCTGGTCGGGAAGTTCTGTTTGTCTCATTGCGGTTGCTAGAGATGGTCTACCGGCTACTCCTGTTCCGTCTCCAACAATCCTCACTTGAATCCATCAAAGAGGAAGGTACTTCCATGACCAAAGCTAAGAAATGAAAATGTATTCAACATGTATCTTCATAATAAAGATTTACAAAATAAGTAATGGACTGTATATGGTAAATGCACACTTGGATAAGTGTCAAATGAAAACCAATAAGTTTCGTGAGCATAAGCATTAAACTTGATAGTTCCATGTATGTGTAACACAAAGCAGCACTACCCCATGAATATTAGCTACATCATTGAAATCAAGAGACATGGAAGCCATTTCAAGTCCACATAAGTCTTGAAGTGATCACGCATTAAGTAATGAGTGCAAAGTTATTGCTCCAGTATGTTGTTGATTTTAAACATCTATGGCATCTAAAGGTAGACCATAAGCTAAAGCATGCATATACCATTTTACCTCAACCTTGTCATTATTTTTAATTTTTCCGGAAGAAGGAGTAACACCCAACACAAGCAAACATAGCTATACATAGCCATGATGCTCCTCGTGATCAACCAAAGGATTATCTTCTATGGTCAGTTACATCACCAAGAGTAATAGTGATCTCTCCAACAAGTAAATGAAAAATAGACATCTCTGGTCTCCATTTCTCTACAAGAGCAGTATTGAGATGGTGATTTAGTTGCACATAGTCTAACTTCATTATAGTACTAAATCCAGTTCGCTTAATTTCTTGCAACACTCTAGGTTGCTCCGATGTAACTTTCTTTAGTGAAATAGAGTAATCAATTGTAAAGTCTTCTTCTTCACTGCATTTAAAATGAAATGAAATTACATTATTATATATGCAATTTTATAGAATAAATTACATGCTATGATTTACATTGTAATTACCCTCACAATAGCTTCAGTAGAAATTCGATGACGCTCTTATAGACATAACACGCTCGGGTCTACAGGACCGAGTTCCGTCTCTATATACTCTATGAAGACAACATGTAAATAAATTATACAAAACATGTAAAATCTAGGTAAATGCAGCTTCTATCATTCCTTGTTAATTTCTTTACAATTAAGCGCATAAAATCTCGGTAAACAGGTTTGCTTTACTCTACAGCCTCATATTTTGCATAAACTTAACCTGAATTACAAATCTAAAAGAAAAAAAAAATTCTACTAAAAAAATTATGTTTAAGAGAAAATCTATACCTATCTCCTCCTCTATGTCGGAAGTGTTAGCCATATTTCGAAACAAGATTGAACTTGTAAAGAATAGACTATTTTTGGAGGAAATTAGGTTTTTGTTAAAGAGAGTGTTTTTGTAATGAAAGAGAGAAAAAGGATTTATGTTTTTGTTACAAACTGGAATATCGGGCGAATTTTCAAAAAGTGTCAGTTGGCCATTTTTGAAAAATCGCCCATTGGTAGCTTTCGAAAATCGTCCAAGTCAAATCTATAACAAAAACATATTACACCTATTCTCCACCCAAACCCCACAATCACCACAAAATCCTTAAAAATTTATATAATGCAAACAAAGTACAATGTTTGCAATATAACATAACATCACAAAATGAAATATAACATAATCTCTGAACTTACAATATTATGAACGGTTGGACATGCACTGTGTCCCCACTATAACAAGCTTTTGCACAATTAAACATATACTACGACTTAGCATATCATATACACTAACACAAACAGAAAATTAAACACAAGTATATAAAGACACATAAAAACCAAAATTACTAAGACCACATGCTTACTTTAGCTATCACCTACCACTGTCTTCGATCATAACCTTTCTACTCATTTCTTCAACAACCTAATTCAAATGCCTTATTTCAGCATGCGCCTCAAGGGCATACTAAAGACTCTGAGCACACATTGGCGGATCAATCTATTTCATAAAATTACAGCGTTGGACTTCACTAGGATTCATCATATGGCCTTCATACGAAATGCAACCATAAAATCCACGCTTAGCATTTTTTCTGTTTTAGCAACAATAACCATGCATTCTGCTCCACAGCGACAAATAGGATATGCACCCGTTAGTAATCTAGGACCAATAAGATGTAACCGCTCTAGTATTTTTTCCATCAAAGCAAACTTGTTTGCCTGGTCTTTGGTTTGCAACAACTGCACAAAAGCGAGCATTCAAAGACGATGTTTTTAGAGTGAACCTTCGAAGAGGTTCGAATCAAACAGAGTTTCCGAAACAAACTCAATGTCAAAGTCATTGTTTTGCACTATAGCATTTTATGCATTGTATTCTTCATAACAATTGTTCATTGCCTCATCGTCAAGCTTCTAATTATTCATGTCTGATACAACAAAATAAAATCAGAAATTTATGCACTATAAACTAAAACATTAATAATTGTGTAAACATTATAAAGATCTTCAACTATTAAAATTATATTGTGATAAAAGATTGGGACGTAAAATTTATTATTTGGAGAGGAAATGGAAAAAGTTAAAATTTTGGTGTAAATTTTGGTAAAGTAGAAAGTGAAGAAGGAAGACAGGAGGTAGATTTGTTTTATGCTACAAGTTGATTTATGTGACTTTTGAAAAGTCATACATTGGCGACTATTGAAAAATCGCATATTGACGACTTTTCATGAATCATCTGGACGGAACCGAGAAAAAACAAATCTATTTTTGTAAACACTTTTCGAAGTGACATATTTCTATTATTAATTTACAAAAGAGGCCTAAATTGATTAATTTTCTTATTATTTAAGATAGCTAATAACTGTAAGGCTCCAATTGTAGTATCCAACCATAAATATGTAATGCCTTAGGCGGATATGAATAATTAATGTATTTTGCTTATAAAAACTATTTCCTAATTAAGTAACAAGACATTTATTTTATCCATCATATAAGGACAAGTTGATTTGACTACTGAATTTTTATGCATTTCAATTTGGGTTAATTTTTTACGTTAAAATGGTCATTTTCTATACGTAATAAACCTCGTTCCATTCATTTTATTTTATATAGGCTACAATTTTAATAATCGTCTTGAACTTAGGTGTATTACGGGATAAATATATGTGTATTATTTATAGTTATTTAATATATAGCCTTGTACAGTGCTGTGTGGTTAAAGATTGATATTTGAATTATGCGTTGAAGCTTTTATGCGTAAATTTTTGTTACAAAATGATAAATTGGTTGTAAACATATTGATGCTAGCAATTTTTTATTTAGAAAATTTACCAATTCAGTAACACCATTATTTCATTATTATTAAAACACACCATGTTATACCTAAATAAATCACAGCCTCATGGAATAGAGCTTAGTTAATTGATCATTGACTCCATACCTGACGTGGTTGGAACTTTAGCATGTCAAATTGGTCATAAATGCACTAATCGTGTATTATAAGAATATTTCTACATGCATGACTCATGTCTTAGTTCAACCATCACATAATTGTCAACTAGTGAGTAATGATAGCATTTGGGTTCAACGTTCAAATTGCATGCATGAATGCATTTTTGCGAACGACAACGGGTATTTAAACGTGACACGTTACTGAACGTAGAATGTTTTTTTGTTGCAAACGGGGTATTTGAATTGGGTATTTATATATAATGTGATTTTTAACTTTACTTGTTTTGAATTAATTAAATGCCGATTGCACATAAAAAATGACTACATTTCATTAAAACGTCTCACGGTTATCCTTTTCTTTCGAAAAGATTTTGACTTTAAAATCAAGTTGGATGATACCTTTAAACTTAGTGAATTTTTCACATGCTGGTTCACCAGACTGATCCTGCCATTTGTAATGCTCGGGTCAGAACGAGTTTTACAGGTTCAGGTTATTGGATGTTGTGAAGTCCGGAGATGTGTTGGAGAAGTACTGCGTATGATTCATATTGTATTATTCCATTGTGTGATTGTATATGAGGACAAATTATTATAATTGTCCAAATGTGCTGATGTACTCTTTTGATTGTAAATTTTATTTCAAGATCCCAATAAAGATGTATTTCTATTTTATATTTTATTCCGCTACGATGTGAGACTATGTGTTGTGTTGGTTCTTCTTATTCTATTCTAATATTTTTTTCTTTTCTCACTGTCTAATATCTTTCTATTAACTATCTGGTGTTTTCGATACTTGAGTTTTGACAAGTAATACGAGTTTATTTATTATTTTCGGAATTCGGTCCTCGAATTTCCGTTGTGTCGTTATAATGGTATCAAAGCATAAGGTTTAGTAATAACCTTAGCTCTGTGGCGTAACTCGATAAAGATGGGGTTAGTAATACCCTAGATTGAGTTTGAGTGTATGCATGAGAGCGTATTTGTAAATTGTATACAAATGTTTTGTATTGTATGATTTGATCGATTCAATATTAAACTGGCAATGGATACAACGTTGTTTTATAAAGAGGGTAAATGAAATAATTTTGCCCAAATTATATTTTTGTATAGAAAAGCAATAATTTTATCAAATTATTGAGTGTTGTTTGTTGATTAATTTGAATAAAATTCAAAATTGGATTATGTATTGCAATGGTTTAATATAACCAGAAGAAGATTTCATAGAAAAATTGTGAATAAGAATTGTAGTATGGAATTAAATGAACCAAAATTTAATTTAGGATAAGATAGAAACAAAATGAATCAAAATGAATGATTTTTGGAATAAAATCAGAACTGGGATTAATAAATGAAAGTGAAATAATTGAAGGATCGATTAGTAATTGAATATGAAATGATACTTAACTTGGTTAAGTGGAATTAAAAATAATATTTGAATTAAGTAAAATAGATTTGGAATTTGAAATTTAATGGATAATAATTAAATAGAAATCAATTAGATATTAATCGATTGATGTTCAAATATGTTAAACCAAAGTAAATAATAATATTAAATGTAAATTCAATTGATTTGATTAAGTGGTTGTGCATTGGTTGTTGATTAATTGTTGATTGTCTGCTAGATTGGTTGAATATAATTCATCAACAATTTAAAATAGAGTTGAATGAATTGAAAATGAATTCCAGTATAATAAAATTGGAATGAAATCGTATATAAATTAAAACTGGATGATATAACCCTGTTGCGTATATACCTTTTAAAACTGAATTGATGCTTCATGTTTGATTTTGGGAATTGGTGTAGTTATATTTTTTGATTAATGAAATTTCATTTAAACATTTCATCTATTTGTTACTTATATGTTCTATTGAGTTAAGTATAGGTGCTAGAAGGCTTCAAGGTTGATTTTTGTTGAATAAATTGCACGTAAGTTGAGAGAGTATGCTTAATAGCGCTCGTAAAAGGTACGAATATGCAAAAATATAAAATTTTAGATTTTGAATGTTTCCCGATCGTGTGGGTCGATGTATATATATATTATTTGTTCCTGCGATATCACAGAAGTCCCTCCATACAGAGGAGACTCTGCAGAATTTTTCCAGAAATTTATAGTTTTAGAATTTTTTTTGAAATTTTTGAAAAAATTTATTAACAAAAATTAATTGGTTTTTGATTTAAAATAAATTTGATTTTTGAAAGGTGAATGAGTTTGTAGCACTTTTCCTACTTTAGTAATTTTGGGGACGAAATTATTTTAAGGGGCGAAGAATGTAACGACCAAGATTTTTTGGTCATTTGAAATTGAATATTTAAATATGTTTTTAAATATTAAGTATTCGTGTATAAAATGAATTTTAAACGTATAATTTATATTTAATTTAAAATGAGCTCGAAATGGCACGGTAGTTCGAAATATTGAGTTATGAACTTTAATTGAATATACAGAATCCGATATAAGTCGGATTTCTATAAAACAAGAAATGTTTGAATCTAGTGGATTATAATATTCTAGTGAAAGAGAAAAATCAAGATTTCATGTTATAGATTGTTAGTTATGTCCAATTCAAATTTTCAAATAGTCGCTATGGAAGTCGTTAATAAACGATAATAAGGATTTCTATAAAATTTGGATACCGTTTAACTCGAAAACTGTTAATGTTTGGTTATAAACCCATATTGTTTATATTTGGGCTATATGATAATTTTATTTGAATATATACGGTAATAATAATTTATTATTATTTAATTATATTATTTTTGGATTTAAATATATTTTATTTATACTACATATAAGCCTTAAAAATAGCCATTTTGCAAACGGCCTCGGTTTTCTTTGAAATTAGTTTCATTGGAACCGTAACGTTAAGTTATTGTAGGATTTTGATTTTCGTCTCAATCGGATTTACTGTTTGATCTTGAGAGCAGTAAATGTCTCTGTTTTTATTTAATCGTTTTATCGGTTTAAATTGAAAATTTAGAATAACTGGTTATCTAACAAACTCCGTTTTCAGCGAAATTAATTTTATTATATTTGTAATGATTTAATATTGTAGTATTTCAATTTTCAGATTAATTGGATTTATTTTTGTTGTATACAATTTAAATACGCATCAATTCACGTTGTAAAGTTATAAAGGAATTTTCACGAAATGATCTCGGAATTCGACGAAACCTTTTCCATTGTGTCTGGAATATTGTTTTATGCTACAATGTCCATTTTCATCTCGATTGGCGATTTTTTAAGGTGGTTTTAATAAGTTACTTCAATGCGAAGTTTAATTTAATAGCATAATATTAATTCATGGGCTATAAATACTTCAAGCGTAACCCTAAAAGATGGTCAAAACATTGTGCGTGGTTAACATTTTTTTCCAGCGCCTCCACTAAAACAGCGGACGACTGTAAATAAGCTTCCAAAAATTTTCCCCTTTGATCACAAAATCCTTTAACCCATTTAGAAAAATTCCAACTATGATCTGATAGAGGATCGCGAGATGTCCAAAACTGACGGTGATGATCGGTTATCGTTCGACATCATGGCAGGTGGAGTTCTCAAAACGGACAACACTTTTAGGGGTTTTGTCGGCTTTAGACAGAGTCGACTGGATTAAGGTGGTGGGCAGTAGTCGAGGCCATTGAGGCGCAGAGAGTGGGGATTTCCGATCCACTCCGGTGGCGTGAGGAGCAAGCGGTGGTGAGATGTAGGTCGGGCGTGGGTTTTCTTTCTGCACTAAAGGAAAGCACGAAGATGAGTGAAGTTTTTGGGAGGAAATAAACATAGAATTCAACCGCATTTTTCTAATTTGAAGTAAACCAAGTGATTAAATTTAACCAATGTTTCATTAAGAAATTATCTTACTTATTTGAATCACACACACACACACACGCTAAATCGTGAATTTTGTACAAGCATGTTTGGGAGTTTTTTGGAGCTTGGGCAATGAACGAAGAGATGAATTAAAAACTGTCAGCCTATATTTCTGAGCAACCGAAGTTTGTATCGAGTTGTTTAGCCATAACTAAAGTAATGTAACAACCCGGAAAATAAGAACCAATTTAATTTTTTTATTTTGGCAATTTTAATGAATTTTGAATATTTAAAATGTATTTTAAATAATAATGACAAGAAATTTATTTTGAATAGAATTAGAACGTATATATTTAATTGAATCGAAGTTAGAATATAAATATTTATTTTATTTATAAAAGGAATTGGAAATGACGTGGTAGTTTGAAAATTCGATTTCAAATTTCAAATGAATGTACAGGATTCAAAATAAACCGGATTTTAGTGAAACCAGAAATATTTGAATCTGTTTGAAAATATCTTTCCAACGAATCTGAAAAATTGAAATTTCATAGCGGGAATAAAAAGTTATGCCCAGTTGAAAATTCAAAATAGTCGATATGGAAATATTGCCCTTAAAAGTGGAGATTTTGCAAACGACCTCCGTTTTCGACGAGACTACTTTTGTTGGATCCGGAATGTCAAATTATTGCTAGATTCCAATTTTCATTATTTTTGGAATCAATATGTGAGCGTGGAGGATTTAAACGTGTTTGGTAATTTCAGTTTGAATTCAATCGACTGGAAAATGACCGTTTTCAAACAGTCTCCAATTTGACGAAATTAGTTTTGTTAGGACCGTATCGTCAAAGCATAGCCAGATTTATTTTTCTGGAATTTTTGAAGTCAGTATGTGGCCTCGGTAAATTGAAATGTATGTTTAAATTAAATATATACTATTTTATATTTTAATTTGAAGAATAACTGCTCAAAACAGTCGAATTGGCTTATGAAACATATTCCATTGTGTCCAGAATGGGGGTATTTAGCTAGGGGCGACAGTCGTTGGGGTTCGTTTGGAGTTGGAGGCGTTAAACATTTTAAATGGAAATTAAATATTATTTAAATTTATATTTTATAAACCTAGGTCAATTTCCAATTGGTCAACAACCCTCACTCCCGTTCCCTGTGGTCAACGCTACCCTTCAGCCGCTCCTTAACGATTCCGAAGGCCAAAATCTCAAAACAAAAAATCAAGTTAATCTCCAAATCCCTTCAGTGATTTTCGAAACCTCTCAAAGGAAAAGTGGAGAGCTAGGAGAGCTCCACCTGTTCTACGGTCCTGATGATGGATTACATCGTTGATAGCTCGAAATCTAAGCTTCAAGCAGCGTCATTCGCACTTGATTTGATGGCACGAGGGGGCTTCAAACTGTGCGCCATCATAGGCGGGGGTGGTAGCGCCATCGCGGTTCAAGGTGGGGTGTCAGATTCGCCGATTTTGGATTAGGCATGGAGCGATTTTGGGATGATCGAGTGGGGTTTTTTCCGTCGTGAAACTAGAAAGGAGAAACGGAAAGGAAGGTAATCTCCAGTTAATGTGTTAATTAGTAAATGAAAGCAATTGTTTTATATATGTAAATAGAAATTACTTAAATAAATAAATATATATATATATATATCGAAATTGTTTTAAGATATATGAATAGAATTTGTTTTAAAATATAAATATAGCATTTGTTTCAAAATATAAATACAGCATTTGTTTTAAAATATAAATATAGCACTTGTTTTAAAGAATAAAAATAGATATGATTTTGAAAAATAAAAATAGGTATGATTTTGAAAAATAAAATAATATTGATTTAAAAATATAATGTTTGAAATAATAATATGGGTTTATTTATATATAGTTTGAAATAAAAATATGTGATTTTTATATATATGTAGCTAAATAAAAAATATGGTTTTTATATAAACAACTTTGAAACAAAAATATGATTTTTATATATAAAACTGAATTATAAAAATATGATTTTTCATGTATATAGTATCAGAATAAAAGTATGATTTTTATTTATATATTAGTAGTATAAAAATATGATTTTTTATATACAAATAGCGTTGTTTAGAAATATAATTTTTAATATAAATTTCGTGAAACAGATTGCGTTGGAATCAGAACAATAAATCTAAGCGACAATAAAGCACCACGGAGTGGAAACCAAAGGTGAGAACTTCTCACATTAATTTTATTTTCTAGTTAAAATGTAAAATAGGATGCAGACGGTGCTTAGCAGCACCCGACACTTGTCGTCCACAGACCGTGGACGACCTGTTTGTTTTGATTGTGTTGTGAAATTGATTTTGATTGTAATGTGGAATGGAATGAATATAAAATATTCATGTGCTAAATAAAATGTTAGTACAATAAAAACATCATTTTTATTGTATAAATGAATGAAATAATTTTTTTACTGAAATAAAATAAATATTCATTTACAAATCGGACGATTTGTATATGTACACCCATTTGACTGATATTGATTGGGATGATATATTTTATACATCGCCCAACTGCACAAATATTAATCAGTGTTTGTTGTTTGAAAACCCCACACGGGTATTGGGAAGATATTGGACATACACTAATCCCAATTGCATAGTTGTATGTCAATCGATGGGTTGACAGACTGTTGTAAGCGTTTATTATTTATATTTAACGCTTATACAGTTGTGTAATGCACTCTGGATGATGGTTGACTGTGTTTGATTATTGTTGTGTACATGTGTGTACGAAATCCATATAAATAAAATTATATGGTAATTGACTGTATCTGATTCCAGTTCAGAATTAACGAATACTTTAAAATAATATTCAGTGAATATTGAAATGTGAAGCCGTGTTAAGTAGTTAAACACCATTTTAACACGAACGGGAATTTTGTCGATTTTATTCATTTTATAATGAATATCGAAAAGTGATGTCAAAATTTGATATTTTGAAAATATTATCATTCTAATATTAAAATGATATGGAATATTCAAATTTGATTTGAAATTTGAAATGGAATTGAGATCGTTTTAAAATGAATTTAAAACGAATTTGTTAAGGAATATTCAAATTTGATTTGAAATTTGGAATGAAATGGAAATCGTTTTAAAACAAATTTAAAACGAATTAGTTAAGGAATATTCAAATTTGATTTGAAATTTGAAATGAAATTGAAATAGTTTTAAAATGAATTTAAAACGAATTTATAAGGGGATATTCAAATTTGATTTGAAATGAAGTTGAAATCGTTTTGAAAACGAATTTTAAACGATTTATAATATTCGTTTTAAATGGAAATCGACGAAATATATATAATATATATATTATGTATATTTAATGGCCTGAATAGAATGTGGCCGCCGCGGTAGTTCGCGAATTTCGACCATTGATTTCGAATGGACATTACGGGAGATCCGACCGTCGGATTCTCCTAAAACTGGAAGCGTTAGGATCGTATCGAAATGAAATTTGCAAAGAATATTAGAGATTTGAAATCTAACAGTTGGATTTGGAATTATGTCCAAATCAAATTTGGAAAAGGTTGCTGCAAGTGCAGTTCGACGACCGTTTATGGAAATCGACTGTACGGGCCTTGATTGAAACGACTCGAACTCCCTCGGTCTCCGAAGAGAAGAGAAAGAACGAATTGTTTTGAGAACACGACAAAATAGAACGCAGACGGAAGAACATTTCAATGTATATTACAACAATTCATCAGATTACAAGAATATACAGAGTATAAATGAATATTACACAGAAATATCAGAGATTTAAATTACACTTAAATACATCACAGCGGAAATTATTACAATACACAACTAGAAGAGATATACGGATACAAAGCTTTCCGGATATCATTCCAGCTGCAAACCAAGATCCTGTGAATATAAATCTGCAAAACCAAAACTACTAGCTGCCCGTGTCAAAATAAGGGCACCCAGAGTTTAGGTTAAAACAATAAACTCCGGGTCAGTCATGGGACTGGTGTGAGAACTAAAACAGTTATTAATCTTTATTTTAAAGTTCGGTAAATCAAGGGACCACGCCGTATAACACGGAACGGGTTTCTTCCCAAGAATACCAGTGCATATAACAACAGCGCGATGCTAAATAAAGAAAAATGAAGCTATTATAAGATCCAGTTCCCATCACACAATGCAACGCAAGCCGGAGGATAGGGTTTTTACCTTATAATAGCCAAGAATGCTTGATACGTTTAAAACAAATCATTTGATACTATTATAAGCGCATATTGTATAAACCAACTTCAAATCATAAGTATCAATCATAGACGGCATAAGCGCCCCATCCCACTATGTCGCCATATATAGGATTACAACTAAAACCGAATTATCACGTATTGGAAATTGGATTTCCGTCTGTGAACCGAGGCAAGGGATCGTCCTCACCGTCTTTGAGACAATCTAGCCCATGTCTCAGGGTCAGAGCGCATCGACCCTTGTAGCGACAGGGCCGGTCCACCGATGTGGATTAGACGAAATCCTGAACACTACGTCTCTCTGCCCTATGGGGCGTAAATGAGCCAACAAATGACTCCATCGGACCCGGATTGTCCGATCAAACCGAGGCGCCTCGCAACAGCAACAACCACATAAGTCAAACTCGTCAGGGCGTGTAAAACCGCTGACGCCACTTCTAGCTAGAAAGAAACGCATGTCCTCCCTGAGGTCCTCTCCCGTTTTTGGTTCACAACCGGGGTGCGAGGCTCGCGAATTCACGTTACACAAAGCTATGCCACACAGGCTGTGCTTTGATCATCACCACAAGATTTTTCTTTTCAACAGAAGCCTTGATCAATTACCACTTAGGCGTGCCACACAGGCAATTCACTCCATGCGTTTGATATCCATCAATATATAACCCTTGAGCTCGTACGTCTCAGAGAGGGGCATTAAGCAAGAGAATAGATTCTCCGCCGCCAAACAGATATATATTTAATAGAAATCACTCACACAGACTAAAATCCAATGTCAGACACACAGTCCATTTACAAGTTTGTTCTGGGTCTGAACGAAACCGGAGGCACCTAGTACCCCGCATATCCATCGATCTCCAAGTACGTCTGGACGATCACCAACTGTTTCCATCTTCTTGGATGTACAGCCCAATCAAGATCATCGGTAATTACCCAAATGACGTGAAGACCTCCGGTCTTCAACCACCGTCTTCATCTTCGACACCACGTCGAATCAGTTATTCAGAATGGGATAAACCCGGTCTTTCTGAATAACTTGCGTATATAATAAACAAGTGTTACACAAACACAACATACGCCTCTTTCCAATTCAGAATATTCTTTTATTCAAATATTCTTATATTTTGGGAAAGGTTCCCATTAATTTTATCAAAGATAAATTCTTTTAAATTTACTCTTTAATCCTCTTTTGAATATCAATTCAAACTAGTCGAGATTAGCGAACCACACCGAAGTAATCATTTATTTTTAATTTCCCAATCCCCACCTATTCATCCCATGAAGTAAAAATGGAAATACTTCATATTTAACACCACGGTGTTATCGGTAAATTCAATTACCATTTCACGTTCAAATCTAATTAAAGATTTAACTATCGCCTGGAGTAAAACTGGTGATACTCCATTCTCGATCTTTTCAATCTAATTAAAGATTCATTAAAACTCCACTTAGTTTTAATCTTTAACTGGGTTAAAGAGTCAGTGTCATTTTAAAACACGGTTCACGATAAACCCAAAATCACATTCCATTAATTATCGGCTTAAAGAACAAGTGTTATTTAAAACACTGTTCACGATAAACCCAAAAATCAATACCAATTCAATTTCGATTAAATATTATTTGATTGGTACACTTCATTAAATCTAAATAAAAAGATTTAATCTTTTTCTCAACTGGGTTTAAGAACAGTGTTAATGAAGACACCATTCACGACAAACCCAAATCACATTTGATATTAAACACAAGGCTCTGAATAGAAAATATATCGGCTTATATTCAATATCAAAATTCTACGACCAACAAATATTGTATTGGAAATAACGATATATATACATATCTTTCAAATTTCCATAACAACATCTGTATGATCACGAAATCCAACATCGAAATATTCCGAAGACTATTTCGATTCAAATCCATTCCAATTCAATTATTGGAAATTCTGGTTATTTTTAAAACCCTTTTCAAATTCAATTTATTTATTTAAAAATAAATAGAATTTTAATTCTAGTTCAAAAATAGTTCATTTCGATAAAAATCTATTTTTATCTTTTCAAATATGGAGTTTTTCATCCCGATTCTTCCCAAATCATTTGTTATGATTTTACACAAATTATTACTATTTTTAATAATTTTATCAAGGCTCGTACACTCGATTTCCATCAACGGCCATCGAACTGCACTTATAGCGACCTTTTCCAAATTTGATTTGGACATAATTCCAAATACAACCGTTAGATTTCTAATTTCCAATATTCTTTAGAAAGCTCTTTTCGATACGAACCCAAAGGTTCTGGTTTTAGGAGAATACGACGGTCGGATCTCCCGTAATATCCGTTCGAAGTCAATGGTCGAAATTCGCGAACTGCCGCGGCGCGGGGCGTTCTATTCAGGCCATTATATTATATATATATATAATATATAATATATACTTCGTCGATTTCAATACAAAACGTATTTTTATAATTCGTTTTAAATTCTTTTTCAAAACGATTTCAACCTCATTTTCAAATCAAATCAAAATTGAATTTTTCCAATATAAATTCGTTTTAAATTCGTTTCAATTCAAATTGATTTCTAATTCAATTTCAGTTCTAATTCAATTCAATTTAAATTCGAATTCAATTCTATTCAATTTCAATTCGAATTCATTTCTATTCAATTTTAATTCGAATTCATTTCTATGCGCTTTCAATTAGAATTCATTTCTATGCACTTTCAATTCGAATTCTAATTCTATTCACTTTCAATTCGACTTCTAATTCTTTTCAAAATATCAGATTTTGAAATCACTTTCGATATTCATTATAAAATGAATAAAATCGATATAAATGTCGATCACGTCAAAATGGCGTCAATCTAATCAACACGGCTTTATATATTTCTATTTTCAAATATTTCTATTTCAAATATTTCTTTTTCAAATATTCTTTTTCAAATATTCTATTTCTAAACTGGAATGAGGCCCAATCAATTACCATATAATGTTAGTTATATGGATTTTCTACCACACGTATATAACAGCAACGATAAATAATCAACCATCATCCAAAGTGCATTCTACACTGTATAAGCATCGAATATAAATATTTAACGCTTATAACAGTCTGTCAATCAATCGATCGACATCTAGCTAATTATCGGGACTAGTGTACGTCATATATCGTCCCAACACCTGTGTGGGGTTTCAAACAATCAAACACAGGTTTTATTTGTGCAGTTGGGCGATGTGTAAAATTTATCGTCCCAATCAATATCAGTCAAATATGTGTATATAAACAAATCGTGCGATTTGTTTATTTTTATTTCATTTTACATACACGTTAAAAATTCTATTTTTAACTATAAAATATTTTCAACTATATAAATGTTTTATTTCAATTCACATCACATCGCACAATCAACTACACATCAAAATCAAACAAACAAACATACAAGCCGTCCATGGTCTGTGGACGACGGGTGTCGGGTGCTACTAAACACCGTCTGCATCCTATTATATATATATATATATAACTAGAAAATTAAATTAAAGAGTGAGAAATTCTCATAGAATTGCTAATCCAACGCCACGACTCTTCTTATGTAGAAATCTTCGCTGTTCTTGCCTCTTGTCACTTTCTTTGCCCGTATTCTCTACATATGTAAAAATTGAATTTTTTACCTCGCTATTATATATATAAAAATCGAATTTTTACTACGCTATTCAATATATAAAAATCGAATTTTTACTATGCTATTCAATATATAAAAATCGAATTTTTACGTCGCTATTCAATATATAAAAATCGAATTTTTACTTCGCTATTCAATATATAAAAATCGAATTTTTACTTCGCTATTCAATATATAAAAATCGAATTTTTACTTCGCTATTCAATATATAAAAATCGATTTTTTACTACGCTATTCAATATATAAAAATCGAATTTTTACTACGCTATTCAATATATAAAAAATTTAATCTGCTGTTTATATAAAAATTATATTTTTATATAATTAAAAATTACTTCTTTGCTGGATTAAAAATCAAATCTTTTTCTTATTAAAAATCCAATCTTTCTACTTTATAAAAATTCGATCTTGCTACATCAAAAAAAATCATATTTTCACCATGCTAATATACATATAAAAATCGAATTTTTATTTGTTAAAAATCGCATCTTTTATATGTTAAAAATATCGCCTTTTATACTTTAAACATCCGAACTTTCTATATAATAAAAATCCGACCTTCTCTAGTTATAAATTTTTTAACTTCATCATAAAAATAAAAATCAGAAAAATAAAATTAAATTAAAATGAATATAAACTTACAATGTTCAGATCGGAGAGGGGGGGTGTTGCGCTGCAGCGAAGAAGAAAAGGGGGGAAACGGGTTCGGATCTGCAAAGGAGAGGTGACTAGGGCTTGCGGGGTGGTGCGTAGGGGGGTCAGGGGGGCGCGTCGGGTAGGTGGAAGGTTAGGGAGGTGAGGGTGGTCGGCGCTTGAGGGTCTCGCAGTGGAAGGGGAAGGCTGGGAGCTCGCGCTGTCGGGTAGGGCGAGGGAGAAGAAGGGACGCGAGGGAGGAGGGGCGCCTCGCGCCGGCGGTCAACGGCGTGGCTTCGAGGGAGGCGCGATGTCGATTTGAAGAGAGCGGTTTTTTTTTTCTTTCTGATCTGAAATGAAAGTATGGGGGGAGAATGTAAAGGTTGACTTTATAATTAATTATTTAATTTAATTTTCAATCCTCATAAAGTAACCTTTTACTACGAACTCAAAATCGAACCCACCGACTGTCGCCCCTAGCGTTTTACCCCCATTCCGAACACAATGGGATATGTATCGTGAGCCAATTCGACTGTTTGAATCGATTTCCATCAAAATCAATACTGGAGCCACATACTAACTAGAAAAATTCCAGAGAAATATTTTCTAGCTTCGTATTGACGATGTGGTCCTAACAAAACTAGTTTCATCAAATTCTGAGACCGTTTGAAAAATGGCCATTTTCCAGTCGATTAAAATCAACTGAAACTGGTCAAACACGTTTTCCTTCGCCACGCTCACATATTGATTCAAAAAATTATGAAATTTGAAACCTAGCAATAATTTGACATCGCGGATCCAACAAAAGTGGTTTCGTCGAAATCCGAGATCGTTTGCAAAATGGCTATTTTTAGGGGCCGAAATCCCATAGCGACTATTCTGAAATTTCAACTGGACATATCTTTTGATTCCCGCTATGAAATTTCAATTTTTCGGATTCGTTGGAAAGATATTCTCTATTAGATTCTATTATTTTTGGTTTCACTAAAATCCGGTTTATTTTGCACCCGGTATGTTCATTTGAATTTTGAAATCGAATTATCGAACTACCGCGCCATTTTCAATTCCTTTTATATATAAATAAATATTTATATTCTATCATCGATTCAAACGAATATATACGTTCGAATTATATTCAAAATAAATTTCTCGTCGTTATTATTTAAAATAATTCATTTTAAATAATCAAAATTCGCTAAAATTGCCAAAATAAAAATTTTAACCTGGCCCAGATTTCCAGGTTATTACATTGATACAATTAATAAAAATATTAATAATTTGTGTAAAATCATAAGAAATGATTTGGAAAGAATTGGGATGAAAAATTCCATATTTGAAAAGATAAAAATATATTTTTATCAAAATGAACTAGTTATTAACTAGGTTAGAAATCCTATAATTTTTAGATAAAATAGATTGAATTTTTGGAATGGATCTAAAAATAACCAGGATTTCCAATATATGTATTGGAATGGATTTGAATCAAAATTATCTTCGGAATATTTCGATGTTGGATTTTGTGAGTATACAGATAATGTTATGGAAATTTGGAAGATATATTTATATCGTTATTTCCAATACGATATTTGTTGGTTGTAATATTTGATATTGAATATAAGCTGATATATTTTCTATTCAGAGCCTTGAATTTAATATCAAATGGGATTTTGGTTTGTCGTGAACGGTGTCTTAAATAAAAACGTTCTTAAATCCAGTTGAGAAAAGAATAAATCTTTAATTGAGATTTAAAGAAGAATTACCAATTAATTAACATTTAATTGGAATTGAAAATGGAATGGGAATTGGGTTTATCGTGAACTGTGTTTTTAACAACATTCGTTCTTTAACCCGATTTACAGTGAAATGAGATTTGGAATTTATAAATCTTTTTGTTAAGATTTAAAGGAAATTTTCCAAAGTAAAGTTTTCCAGTTTAATACAATAAATTGGAATAGAATGGAATTCGATTTGGTAATAATCGAAGTGAATTTCTATGGAGGAAGACTACTAATATATATGGAATTTAAAAGGCTTTGCTGTTATTCCATTTATATTATTAGTCGGATATGGAAGTTTATATTGATTATACATACTGATCTGTTTTCCGTGAAGATTCCATAATTAATGGAATGTGATTTTGGGTTTATCGTGAGCTGTGTTCTAAATGACATTAGTTCTTTAACCCAGTTAAGACAGGATTTATTTCCTGAATTTGAAAAATCATTAAGTAATGATTTTTGGAGATTAAACTAAATAGAGTTTTAATGAATCTTTAATTAGATTGGAAGGTGAATCTGATAACCAAAATTATCAAATTCAAGAAATGGTCGAGAATGGAGTATCACCACTTTTGCTCCAAGCGATAGTTAAATCTTTAATTGGATTTGAACATGAAATGGTAATTAAATTTACTGATAACACCGTGGTGTTAGATATAGAGTATTGTCTGTTTTACTCCATGGGATAAATAGGTTGGGATTGGGAAATTAAACAAATGATTTCTTCGGTAAGGTGCGCTAATCCCGACTAGTTTGGATAAACCCTAATTTGGTTTGAATTGGTATCCAAAGGAAGATTAAGGAATAAATTTAAAGAATTTATCTTTGATAAAATTAATGGGAACCTTTCCCAAAGTATGAGAATATTTGAATAAAGGAATATTCTGGATTGGAATGAGGTGTATGTTGTGTTTTTGTAGCACTTGTTTATAATATACGCGAGTTATTCGGAAAGACCGAGTTTATCCCATTTTGAATACTTGAATCGACGATATGTCGAGGATGAAGACGGTGGTTGAAGACCGGAGGTCTTCACATCGTTTGGATGATTACTGATGTCTTGATTGGGCTGTACACCAAAGACGAGGTAATAAGTGGTGATCGTCCAGACATACTTGGAGATCGACCGGATATGCAAGGACCTCTCTCCTGCATTGGACATATGGGACGAGGAATAAGGTGCCTCCAGTTTCGTTCAGACCCAGAATGAACTTGTAAATGGATGCATGTCTGACATCGGATTTCATTCTATGTGATTAATAGACATCAATTGCATAGCGTGAATTGCCTATGTGGCATGCTAAGATGCAAAGGATCAAGCCTTCTGTTGAACAGCAGAGTCTTGTGGTTGATGATCAAAGCACGGTTTAATATAGCATAGCTTTGTGTATAGCGTTAATTCGCGATCCTCACACCCCGATGTGAACCAGAAACGGGAGAGGACCTCAGGGAGGACATGCGTTTCTTTCTAGCTAGGAGTGGTATTAGGGTTTTGCAAGCCCTGACATTTTACTTATGTGGATGATGGAAAGCGAGGCGCCTCGGTTCTGTCGGTCTCTACGGAGCCGATGGATGGTTTGGTTGATGTCTGACCAGTTTACGCCCCATAGGGTAGGGAAACGTATTATTCAGGAATTTTAGTCCACTAATGTAAGTGTGGATCGGCCCAGACGATCAAAGGTGCAGTTGCAGCAGAATCTTGAGGGGCGGGCTAGAGCGTCTCGAATTCGGTAAGGATGATCCATTGCCTTGGTTCACAGATGGAAAACCAACTTCCAATACATGACTTTGTGGTTTTGATTGTAGAGCCCAGTATTGGCGACATGATATATGCTACCCATGCCGTCTATGATTAATACATTTATATTTGAAGTTGTTATACACTTATAAAAGTATCAAGTGATTTGTTTTAAACGTACCAAGCATGTTTGGCTATTATAAGGTAAAAATCTATCCTCGGCTTGCGTTGCATTGTGTGATGGGACCTAAGTCTTATAATAGCTTCATTTTTTCCAAAAAGCATTGCACTGTTTTGTTATATGCACTAGTATTCTTGGGAGGAAACCCGTTCCGTGTTATACGGCGTGGTCCCTCGATATATCTGATTTTAAAGTAAAGTTTTAAATTATTGTTTTAGTTCTCACACTAGTCACATGACTGACTGGAGTTTATTGTTTTAACCTAAACTCTGGGTGCCCCTATTTTTCACACGGGCAGCTAGTAGTTTTGGCTTTGCAGATTTATATTCACAGGATCCCGGTTTACAGCTGGAATGATATTTGGAAAGCTCTGTATCCATGTATCTCCTTCAGTTGTGTTTTGTATTGTTTTCCGCTGCATTGTAATTTTAAATCTCTGATATTTTTCTGATGTAAAATATTTATTCATACTCTGTATATTCTTGTACTCTGATGGAAATTGTTGTAATAGCAAATGAAATGTTCTTCTATTTGTGTTCTGATTTGTCATGTTCTCAACTCAATCCGGGCTTTCCTATATGGGGAAGTCCAAGTCGTGTCAGTTTGGTATCATAGATTTGGTTTACAGAGCTCGAGAATAAGACAAATTAGAACCGAACGAAAGAATTCATCAGAGATTGGATTAGTAATATCCAATAAGGAATGACTCATTAGAGATGGGATCAATAGTAACCTAGAACGAGTGTGAAGAGTCGTGTTTTTAAAATAAAAATGAAAATGAATTTTTTTTGGAAATTTAAAACATTTTATACGTATTTGAATATTTATTTTGTATTGAATTTGGACAATCGAGTATATAAAGATTTTGCATATACGCCTTGCAAACGTGTATTCGAAGTTTGAATATACTGGATAGATATGGAATCAAACTCTAGTCGCCCGGAGATGAAACTATTGATGACTGTACAGCATCAGTCGTTTGTGTTCAAGCTTCGAAGGTGGGATATCTATATATTTCCTATTGACTGGTGTGAGAACCAAAACTAGATAGGTTATTGTTGTGATTTGGCATCAAAAATTTGATTTTTGAATATATATTAGAGTTATGAATTTGAAAAACTAATCAACTAATTGATTGTTGATTGTGTTGTTTGATTATTGGTTTGATTTATTAAATTTTGAGCCATTAGCCAAATCGAATCTAAATATTGAACAGACTTGAAAATTGTTTGAGATTGCATGCATATACATGTATATACATTGAACAGGTCATAGCAGGGAAGCTAAGTAGAGGAATAAAATTGTATGCCCGACAAATAGGTACATGTTTACTAATTTATTGGGTTTGGATGATTTTATGAGCCGATTGGCTAGCCGCTTAACTTTTTCTTTTTCTTTTTGAGATGAGAGGGCCTGTGTGGCGGTTTGGGGATTTTCCCGATGCTCCCCGATAAAGGAGGCTATGGCAAAAAAATCGAAAATTTAGGGTGTTAGCCAAATTTTTGGAAAATTAGAAATTCTTAGAAACTAAAAAGTTGAAGAATGAAAGCCAAACTGAAAGTTGAGTTGGTTGGTTAAACAACTTTCAGCTCTGTTCCTTTTCGAGGACGAAAAGATTTTAAGTGGGGGAGATTGTAACAACCCGGAAAATCAGAACCAATTAAAATGTTTATTTTTGTAATTTTAATGAATTTTGAATATTTAAAATGATTTATTTTAAATAATAACGACAAGAAATTTATTTTGAATAGAATTAGAATCTAATATTTATTTGAATCAAAGTTAGAATATAAATATTTATTTTAATTATAAAAGGAATTGGTAATGGTGCGGTAGTTTGAAAATTCGATTTCAAATTTCAAATGAATGTGCAGGATTCAAAATAAACCGAATTTTAGTGAAACCAGAAATATTTGAATCCATTTGAAAATATCTTTCCAACGAATTTGAAAAATTGAAATTTCATAGCGGGAATAAAAAGTTATGCCCAGTTGAAAATTCAGAATAGTCGCTATGGAAATATAGCCCTTAAAAGTGGAGATTTTGCAAACGACCTCCGTTTTGGACGAGATCACTTTTGTTGGATCCGGAATATCAAATTATTGCTATATTCCAATTTTCATAATTTTTGGAATCAATATGTGAGCGTGGCGGATTTAAACGTGTTTAATAATTTCAGTTTGAATTCAATCGACTGGAAAATGACCGTTTTCAAATAATCTCCAAATTTGACGAAATTAGTTTTGTTAGGACTGTATCGTCAAAGCATAGCCAGATTTATTTTTCTGGAATTTTTGGAGTCAGTATATGGCCCGGAAAATTAAAATGTACATTTAAATTAAATATATTGTAACACCCCACACCCGCTACGGTCACTCACTAAGGGAATGCCATAACATCAGTGGAGTATTTTAAGTGAATATAGAACAGAAAAATTACAACAAGACAGATATAAGTAACACTTGAGAATTTAAAACATCATTTCATTCCAGCGGAAAGTAAAACATGTTTGGTTACACCAAAACCATAAATAAGAGTCAAGTACATAATATCCATCCTAATAAGAACAAAAGTACATAATCCCACTACATAACCTAATAGCCATAATAGAAAAGATAAACTGAGCTTTACATCCACGGTCCAAGCTCCAAAAGATAGACAAAGCAGTCTGATCAAAGCCCACTAGTGCTAGGCCCACTCTGAAAACCTGAGGGTTGGGAAAAAGATAAAGAAACAACGGGGTCAGACATAAGTCTGAGTGAGTCCTATAACCCTAATAATACAATCATTAAAGTAATTAGGGTATGATATAAACAAGGTACGGTACCTCTGGGGATAATGACTACACTAAGTAGCCAACTAAACACAGGATGTACTAAGATAACCGAAAAGACGCATTTATCCACCCAAGGATGATTACCACCCCAGATCTACCCACCCAAGGGTAATTCCTACACTGCACCACACCAGTTCTACCCACCCAAGGGTAATTCCTACTTAAACGTTGATCCCACTAAGTGTACTTAGTAATTTTACCCAGTAGTTTCATGTACCCCTAGCTGACTACATAGGTGCCGTCTGCCCCTATCTCCACTAGGTGTACTCAGTAATTTTTAATAGTAGTTTCGTGTACCCCTAGCTGACTACATAGGTGCCGTCTGCCCCTATCTCCACTAGGTGTACCCACTACTCCCTATGCGATCGGCTCCCTACCGTAGATACCCGTGCTGGCCCCACAATGGGGTGTATCACTCCCCAAAGTGGCAACCCGATACAACAAATGGTGCACGGCTTATATCTACACGATGCAACAACGTCTTACCTACCAGCCCGGGTCCACACACGCATATGAAACCCGTTGGACTCGCGTTGCCACCGCTACCCCGTTTTGGCCTCTTACAGTCAAGCCCAATATGCGTGTCCCGTCCTCGACTTGGGTCGAGCCCACAAAGATACGTTTGGGTTATTGGTTGAAATGGGCCCCCACAAGCTACTACTTAAGCTTGTCATTTTATCTAGTGCATCCCTCTTAACCCTTTAACCATGTCCACCTACATGTTATAGATTTTGGTTAAGTCTTTTAGTCATATTTTAATTGCCACTCAAGGCCCCCACAAGCTACTACTTAAGCTTGTTATTTAATTAATTGCCACTTAAGGCACCCACTAGATTTCCACGTGCCACCCAAGACACTTACTTGATTCCCACATGCCACCCAAGGCACTTACTTAACCCTTTAATCATGTTTAATTACATGTTCCACTTTGGTTAAGTATTCTAATCGTATTTTCTATTGCCACCCAAGGCAACCCACTAGTTTCCTCATGCCACCCAAGGCACCCCCACTAGTTACTACATGCCACCCAAGGCACCCACTTAACCCCTCATGCCCCTCTACATGCTAATTTGGTTAAGTGTTTCTTAATTAATTAAGATCGTAACCTTTGTAAAGACCTCTCACATTAGACTGTCTTTTATGGCAGCTGGATATGCCAGTTGGTTCCGGGCAGCCTTACACCATAACAGAGTCTAGCCTCGTGTCTTTACACTTGTCACGTATTTAGTTTATGACTAAGACCTCTCACATTGGGCCAATCATTTGTAGCCGCTGGATTTGCCAGTCGGTTCCGGGCAGTCTTATGCTACAAAAGGGTCCAACCTCGTGTCTTAGTAGATTAATTACACCTAATTAATCACCCCCATAATTTGTATTAATTATCCCTAATTAATTACAAATATTTAAGAATATGGGTAGACCTAACTCAATAGGTAAATTCCCAATTTCATAATATGGGTAGTCCTAACTTAATAGGTAAATTCCCAATTATGTCCATCCACTTTACGGTATGTTTAATCATACCCACTTCACACAATTTTATGTGTTCATTAATTTTTACCCCATCGTCCCCACATAAATACGTTAACATGACATACTTCAAAAGAGAAGATTCATCATACACACAATGGGTTCAACTTAGCATATCATTAGCATTATCATGGGTTTAAAAGGTGTCAACTTGTATATATGACCATAAACCCAACTTGCATAAATAACCAACCCAAACTTGCATGAATCACATATGTCATAAAGATGGTAACTTGCTTAAATGTTCATGTCATAGACCTATCATAAAGGTGTCAACTTGTATACATGTCATAGGTCTAAAAGGGATGAACTTGCACATGTACTTATGTCATACATAGAGGCAAACTTGCATATGAACTTGCATCATAACTTGCATATGAACTTGCATCATAACTTGCATATGAACTTGCATCATAACTTGCATATGAACTTGCATCATAACTTGCATATGAACTTGCATCATAACTTGCATATGAATTTGCATCATAACTTGCATATGAACTTGCATCATAACTTGCATCATAACTTGCATATGAACTTGCATCATAACTTGCATATGAACCAAACACTTAGTATGCATAAAACCAAATACTTAGCATGCACAAAACCAAATACTTAGCATGCATAAAACCAAATACATAACTTGCATATAATCTCACATATAGTTTGCATAACATGTTACATATGCATAAATGTTCAACATAGTGTTTTGCATAGTGAGCATCATAAAACATAGCATTAAACTTGCATATAGCGTAAAACTTGCAAAACACACAACATACACTATACTAAACTTGCATAAGCACATTTATCCACAAACATAGCCATATCTTATCATATCCTATCATAATCAATTTAACAATTGATTATTAAGGCTATAGAACTCACCACTAAACTCCAATTAGCAAACCCTTGCCAAAAATCACCCAAAAACTCTAGCCTTGAACATAAAGCTTGCAACTTGATGATGAATGCAAGCTAATGATCACTCATACAACTCAAAGATGCTTGTATGAACATGAAAGCCTTCATAGAAATAGTTTAGAAATAGGATGGAGGCTAGGGTTTTGAGTGGAGGCCTTGATCATAGAAAATTTTGGCATAGTTTAGTTAGGAGATAGGATTATGATCATTTAGGGCTAGCTTAGGGTCTTATTTATAGGATTAGGCAAGTGTTTTAGGCCATTAGATTAACCCTAAATTAGATTAGGGCCATCAGATCTCGGAAGCTTCCAGAAACCAGCCCCAAAACACAGCCTAAACACTAAAATGGTGCACCAGGCCAAACTGGCCGAGCACCCCCTGTCGACACCCAAGTCGACAGGGCTGTCGACTTGGTCCTAGCCAAGTCGACTGCCCAGTCGACAGGGCTGTCGACTTGGGTAGCTAGGCTGGAATTTTCCCCGCCTGCGCCCAATGGACCCAATTTTGAAATTTGAACCTGAATTTTAAATCTGTTTTGAACTTTGAATTTTCTGTAAACTTCATTGGGCCATAACCGGGCCATACGGACTCCGATTCTCGAAAACTCGGACTCTATTTCGCGTATTTTTCCAAGACGAACGCAATGACTCAGCCCATTTCCCCGAATTCTCACATCTGAGATTATTTATTCTGTAATTAGTGAATTTTAGCATTAACCGAAATTCGGGGTGTTACATTCTCCCCTCCTTAAAGGATTTCGTCCCCGAAATCTCTAAGCTAAGGAGAATGCATATCCTACCATCCAAACAACCATCTACTCAATCCATCAAACACGGGCATCCATTGTCCTTAAAACAATTTCTAATGATGTATGGGCATATGCAAAAAGTGTGTGTATATGTTCCCTATCTAATGTATGAACATATGCAAACCATGATAGTGCCATGCATCCATTATGTATGCGAGAGAACCCTATCGACACATACAATATCTACATGAGTGCACAATCATTCACCAAAATGCATCATCCATATGATAACACAATCATTATTCATCCAAAAATATAGCTACCTACACACAATTATATGCAATATGCAATATGAAGTGATTGAGCCGATCTAGTGTCTAGAGTGTGTGTATATGCATCCACGAGCAACCACTAGCAACCACTTGCATCCACACGCATCCATCAAACATAACATGTCTCAAACACATGTTTCAACCATAGGTTTACCCTATCAAAGGTACTAATGAGAGGACATACTAAAGATAAGATAAGCACTAGACAAACGATAAAGGAGATGTTTAAAGGACATACCCTCAAAAAGGAATGGGTATAACGAACGCATCTTCGCTTCTGTCTCCCCAGTAGCATTGCTCTCACCTTCTCCCCTTTTCACTTTGATTAGTCGAACCTCTCTGTTTCTCAACTTCCTAATCTCTGACCCAAGGATGCGGGTAGGAGCTCGTCGAATAATCACATCACGCTCTACCTTTACTTCTTTAAGCAAGCTCGGCTCTACCACCTCTGCGGTCTCATGTAGGCACTTCCTCAAATGTGACACATGGAATACATCATGTACACCACTAAGTCTGTCGGGCAACTCCACCAATGGAAGATGCTCTTCTCATGTACCCCCAAAATCTAAGATACATAGCCTCAAAAGGTCTTCTAAAATACGATTCACCCTCTCGGTCTGGTCGTTCGTCTGAGGATGATATGCGGTACTCAAACACAACTAAGTCCCTACCGCCTCTTGCAAACTCTTCCAAAACTCTCTAGTGAAGATAGGATCTCGATCGCTCACTATACTGGAAGGTATACCATGCAATCTAATAAACTCTCGAATGTAAACTGAAGCTAGCCATGGAGCAGTTCTCTTACTCTCCACGGGTATAAAATGGGCGCTCTTAGTAAGTCTGTCTACCACAACCCAAATTCCCGTATTACCCTTCCTCGATCTCGGTAATCCATCAAGACACTATCCCACTTCCATAGCGGAACCTCCAATGGGTGAAGCAACCCACCGGGTTTCTTCTGCTCCGCTCACTTGCTAGCACACCAAGCATCTAGCGACATACTCGGCCACATCTTTCTTCATACCGGCCCAAAAGAAAACTCGCTTCATGTCTTGGTACGTCTTGTTCCCACCGGGATGAATGGTCATCTTTGAACGATGTGCGTCATCAAGTATAGCCTTCCTCAAACCCTCGTCTTGCGGTACACAAAGTCTACCGTCTCTATGCCACCACCCCTTACCATCTAGGGTGTACCTACTCAAATGGCTGGACGACTCCCCCCTTATGAGCTTCTCTACTAACTCAACCAACTGTGGGTCGTCTCGCTGTGCCTCGCCAATCCGTCCCAAAAGAGTAGGCCTAACCTCCAAGGAGGCTAGCAAACCGGGTACAAAGTCAACGGAAGGTCTAAAGTCAAACATAGAAATAAACTCTAAGCTCCGTCGTTCAACGAACCATGAACTCGAGGACAACCTTTTTCTACTTAAGGCGTCCGCTACCACGTTACCCTTGCTATCGGGATACGCTATCTCAAACTCATAGGATGCTAAGAATCCTATCCACTTTTGCTGTCCTAAGACTATGCGCTTGAAGAGTCTCCAACACTTCCCTAAGATGTAGGGCATGCTCTTCTCCTCTTTTAGAGGGAACCAGGATATTACCCCATCCAAAATCCTCACAACTGTCCATCTCTCACGCAGACCACCCTAGTCGAACTCGACATCCCCCAAATGCAAGCCCCAAAGGCCTAAACCAATATCAGACAAACACCCGAGGGATACCTCCTTCGAATTCAGAAGACCTACGTGAGATGATACTAGTAAAAACGGCTAAATAATTAAGCCCTTGTCCAACTCTGGATGTCCTCGCCAGTCTTGCTCCAAAACCACCGTTTATCCCATAACTGGCTTTGCTCAACCTATTGAGCACATACGAAAACTTATTTCGCTCCTAGAAAAGACCAAGATGTCAATTACAAAGACCATCACGAACTTGTTTAGGTACTCCCTGAACACCCTTCTCATCAAATTAACAAAGTATGCGGGGGCGTTCATCAAACCAAATGGCATCACCAGCCACTCATAAAAACCATCCGGAGTCCTAAAGGCAGTCTTCTCTATACTATCCTCAGCCACTCTCAACTGTCGAAACCCCGTGGCTAAGTCCAACTGCGAAAATACTGAGGCGCCAACTAACTGATCAAAGAGATCATCAATCCTCGGCAATGGGTGTCTATTCTTCTTTGTGAGTTTATTTAATTCTCTTTAGCCTACACAAAGTCTGAGGGACCCATCCGCCTACGTGGCCAAAAACTACTGGAGCACCCCACTCCGATATACTTCGTCTTATGAACCCCTTCTCAAGCAAATCGCCTACTTGCTTATGGAGTTCCCTCCTCTCACGAGGAGCCATGTGGCACACTGGCCAAGATACGGGTTTGGCATTGTCTACCAGATATACTCGGAAGTCAATCTCCCGCTCCGGAGGTAAGCCCTTCACCTCCTCAAACACATCCGAGTATTCCCGGACCACTCTAACAGATCGCAACCTCTCGACCGACGTGTCAAGCGATTCTAGATAACTTAGCATAACAGATTCCATGGGATCACAAGAGATCTCGAGAGTGTTACCCAAGCGGGTCATAAGCCTAACAACTCTCCCTTCAAAATCAAGAACGGCACCCCTACTGGGTAACCCGTCCATGCCCAAAACTAACCCATAGCCCGTGAAGCCCAAAAAGCGTCACATCCAAACTCAATGCTAAGTATAGAAACTTTCAAACCCAAACACATCATGGAGCCCCAATTGGGTTTGAAACAACTAAGGGATCATCTACTAAACTGGTGTCTAAGTGCAGTGACTCAACTAACAATGATGAGATAAACGAACTCGATGCGTCCGAATCAAATAAAGTTTAAACCGGATAATAAAGAAATCCAAATTCCAACTTAGACGGTCCTATCCCCATCTGGTACACTAGCCGTGAGGGAATACAACTACCCTCCAAAAGATTCCGTACCTTGCCCTTGCCTCTTTGGACAATCCTAATAAGGTGTCCTATTCCTCCAAAAGGATAACTACTCGCCTTTTTCTTCCCATTCTCCACTCGTAACCTCCCATCAAAATGAGGTTTCGTCCTTCATTAAACATCAACTATTTGAGCCTTCCTCCAATTGTCTATCCAATAGGTACCTACCAGTCCTCCTCCTTCTTGAACCAACTTCTAATCCAACTAATGTCTAAGTCCCTTGAAGTGGTTTTCCATTCTTATCTATCTTAGAAAGATCATCTATACTCGGAGGGGAAACTCAAAACGAGAGAGGAAGAGATTCAAAACGGAGAATTTGAAAGATATAGATATGGCTATTGGGGATTATGCTTTTCTTTCAAAAACTTTTCTCTTAAAAGACATGTTTTTGAAAATACTCCTTTCAAAAATATTCTTAGAAAATAGTTTTTCTAAAAAATTTATCTGTTCTGGTAACCTTAAGCTCTGATACCACGTGTAACACCCCACACCCGCTACGGTCACTCACTAAGGGAATGCCATAACATCGGTGGAGTATTTTAAGTGAATATAGAACAGAAAAATTACAACAAGACAGATATAAGTAATACTTGAGAATTTAAAACATCATTTCATTCCAGCGGAACATGTTTGGTTACACCAAAACCATAAATAAGAGTCAAGTACATAATATCCATCCTGATAAGAACAAAAGTACATAATCCCACTACATAACCTAATAGCCATAATAGAAAAGATAAACTGAGCTTTACATCCACGGTCCAAGCTCCAAAAGATAGATAAAGCAGTCTGATCAAAGCCCATTAGTGCTAGGCCCACTCTGAAAACCTGAGGGTTGGGAAAAAGATAAAGAAACAACGGGGTCAGACATAAGTCTGAGTGAGTCCTATAACCCTAACAATACAATCATTAAAGTAATTAGGGTATGATATAAACAAGGTACGGTACCTCTGGGGATAATGACTACACTAAGTAGCCAATTAAACACAGGATGTACTAAGATAACCGAAAAGACGCATTTATCCACCCAAGGATAATTACCACCCCAGATCTACCTACCCAAGGGTAATTCCTACACTGCACCACACCAGTTCTACCCACCCAAGGGTAATTCCTACTTAAAGGTTGATCCCACTAAGTGTACTTAGTAATTTTACCCAGTAGTTTCATGTACCCCTAGCTGACTACATAGGTGCCGTCTGCCCCTATCTCCACTAGGTGTACTCAGTAATTTTTTAATAGTAGTTTCGTGTACCCCTAGCTGACTACATAGGTGCCGTCTGCCCCTATCTCCACTAGGTGTACCCACTACTCCCCAAGCGATCGGCTCCCTACCGTAGATACCCGTGCTGGCCCCCACAATGGGGTGTATCACTCCCCAAAGTGGCAACCCGATACAACAAATGGTGCACGGCTTATATCTACACGATGCAACAACGTCTTACCTACCAGCCCGGGTCCACACACGCATATGAAACCCGTTGGACTCGCGTTGCCACCGCTACCCCGTTTTGGCCTCTTACAGTCAAGCCCAATATGCGTGTCCCGTCCTCGACTTGGGTCGAGCCCACAAAGATACGTTTGGGTTATTGGTTGAAATGGACCCCACAAGCTACTACTTAAGCTTGTCATTTTATCTAGTGCATCCCACTTAACCCTTTAACCATGTCCACCTACATGTTATAGATTTTGGTTAAGTCTTTTAGTCATATTTTAATTGCCACTCAAGGCCCCCACAAGCTACTACTTAAGCTTGTTATTTAATTAATTGCCACTTAAGGCACCCACTAGATTTCCACATGCCACCCAAGGCACTTACTTGATTCCCACATGCCACCCAAGGCACTTACTTAACCCTTTAATCATGTTTAATTACATGTTCCACTTTGGTTAAGTATTCTAATCGTATTTTCTATTGCCACCCAAGGCAACCCACTAGTTTACTCATGCCACCCAAGGCACCCCCACTAGTTACTACATGCCACCCAAGGCACCCACTTAACCCCTCATGCCCCTCTACATGCTAATTTGGTTAAGTGTTTCTTAATTAATTAAGATCGTAACCTTTGTAAAGACCTCTCACATTAGATTGTCTTTTATGGCAGCTGGATATGCCGGTTGGTTCCGGGCAGCCTTACACCATAACAGAGTCTAGCCTCGTGTCTTTACACTTGTCACGTATTTAGTTTATGACTAAGACCTCTCACATTGGGCCAATCTTTTGTAGCCACTGGATTTGTCGGTCGGTTCCGGGCAGTCTTATGCTACAAAAGGGTCCAACCTCGTGTCTTAGTAGATTAATTACACCTAATTAATCACCCCCATAATTTGTATTAATTATCCCTAATTAATTACAAATATTTAAGAATATGGGTAGACCTAACTCAATAGGTAAATTCCCAATTCCATAATATGGGTAGACCTAACTTAATAGGTAAATTCCCAATTATGTCCATCCACTTTACGGTATGTTTAATCATACCCACTTCACACAATTTTATGTGTTCATTAATTTTTACCCCATCGTCCCCACGTAAATACGTTAACATGACATACTTCAAAAGAGAAGATTCATCATACACACAATGGGTTCAACTTAGCATATCATTAGCATTATCATGGGTTTAAAAGGTGTCAACTTGTATATATGACCATAAACCCAACTTGCATAAATAACCAACCCAAACTTGCATGAATCACATATGTCATAAAGATGGTAACTTGCTTAAATGTTCATGTCATAGACCTATCATAAAGGTGTCAACTTGTATACATGTCATAGGTCTAAAAGGGATGAACTTGCACATGTACTTATGTCATACATAGAGGCAAACTTGCATATGAACTTGCATCATAACTTGCATATGAACTTGCATCATAACTTGCATATGAACTTGCATCATAACTTGCATATGAACTTGCATCATAACTTGCATATGAATTTGCATCATAACTTGCATATGAATTTGCATCATAACTTGCATATGAACTTGCATCATAACTTGCATATGAACTTGCATCATAACTTGCATATGAACCAAACACTTAGTATGCATAAAACCAAATACTTAGCATGCACAAAACCAAATACTTAGCATGCATAAAACCAAATACATAACTTGCATATAATCTCACATATAGTTTGCATAACATGTTACATATGCATAAATGTTCAACATAGTGTTTTGCATAGTGAGCATCATAAAACATAGCATTAAACTTGCATATAGCATAAAACTTGCAAAACACACAACATACACTATACTAAACTTGCATAAGCACATTTATCCACAAACATAGCCATATCTTATCATATCCTATCATAATCAATTTAACAATTGATTATTAAGGCTATAGAACTCACCACTAAACTCCAATAAGCAAACCCTTGCCAAAAATCACCCAAAAACTCTAGCCTTGAACATAAAGCTTGCAACTTGATGATGAATGCAAGCTAATGATCACTCATACAACTCAAAGATGCTTGTATGAACATGAAAGCCTTCATAGAAATAGTTTAGAAATAGGATGGAGGCTAGGGTTTTGAGTGGAGGCCATGATCATAGAAAATTTTGGCATAGTTTAGTTAGGAGATAGGATTATGATCATTTAGGGCTAGCTTAGGGTCTTATTTATAGGATTAGGCAAGTGTTTTAGGCCATTAGATTAACCCTAAATTAGATTAGGGCCATCAGATCTCGGAAGCTTCCAGAAACCAGCCCCAAAACACAGCCTAAACACTAAAATGGTGCACCAGGCCAAACTGGCCGAGCACCCCCTGTCGACACCCAAGTCGACAGGGCTGTCGACTTGGTCCTAGCCAAGTCGACAGGGCTGTCGACTTGGGTAGCTAGGCGGGAATTTTCCCCGCCTGCGCCCAATGGCCCCAATTTTGAAATTTGAACCTGAATTTTAAATCTGTTTTGAACTTTGAATTTTTTGTAAACTTCATTGGGCTATAACCGGGCCATACGGACTCCGATTCTCGAAACTCGGACTCTATTTCGCGTATTTTTCCAAGACGAACGCAATGACGCAGCCCGTTTCCCCCAATTCTCACATCTGAGATTATTTATTCTGTAATTAGTGAATTTTAGCATTAACCGAAATTCGGGGTGTTACATATATACTGTTTTATATTTTAATTTGAGGAATAACTATTCAAAACAGTCGAATTGGCTTATGAAACATATTCCATTATGTCCAGAATGGGGGTATTTAGCTAAGGCGACAGTCGTTGGGGTTCATTTGGAGTTGGAGACATTAAACATTTTAAATGGAAATTAAATATTATTTAAATTTATATTTTATAAACCTAGGTCAATTTCCAATTGGTCAACAACCCTCACTCCCGTTCCCTGTGGTCAATGCCACCCTTCATCCGCTCCTTAACGATTCCGAAGGCCAAAAATCTCAAAACAAAAAATCAATTTAATCTCCAAATCCCTTCAGTAATTTTCGAAACCACCCAAAGGAAAAGAGGAGAGCTAGGAGAGCTCCACCTGTTCGACGGTCATGATGATGGATTGCATCGTTGACAGCTCGAAATCTGAGCTTCAGGTGGTGTAATTCGCACTTGATTTGATGGCACGAGGGGGCTTGGAACTGTGCACCATCATAGGTGGGGTGTGGTAGCGCAATCGCGGTTCAAGGGGGTGTCAGATCTGCCGACCGTGGATTAGGTGTGGAGCGATTTTGGGATGATCAAAGGGAGTTTTTTTCCGTCGTGAAACCAGAAAGGAGAAACGAAAAGGAAGGTAATCTCCAGTTAACGTGTTAATTAGTAAATGAAAGCAATTGTTTTATATATGTAAATAGAAATTGCTTAAAACATATATATATATATAGAGAGAGAGAGAGAGAGAGAAATTGTTTTAAGATATATAAATAGAATTTGTTTTAAAATATAAATATAGCATTTGTTTTAAAATATAAATATAGCATTTTTTTAAAATATAAATATAGCATTTGTTTTAAACAATAAAAATAGATATGATTTTGAAAAATAAAAATAGATATGATTTTGAAAAATAAAAAACATTGTTTTAAAAATATAATATTTGAAATAAAAATATGGGTTTGTTTATATATATTTTGAAATAAAAATATATGATTTTTATATATATGTAGCTAAATAAAAAATATGGTTTTTATATAAACAACTTTGAAATAAAAATAAGATTTTCATATATAAAACTGAATTATAAAAATATGATTTTCATGTATATAGTATCAGAATAAAAATATGATTTTTATTTATGTATTTGCAGTATAAAAATATGATTTTTTATATACAAATAGCGTTGTTTAGAAATATAATTTTTAATATAAATTTCGTGAAACAGATTGCGTTAGAATCAGAACAGCGAATATGAGCGACAATAAAGCACGGCGGAGTGGAAACCAAAGGTGAGAACCTCTCACTTTAATTTTATTTTCTAGTTAAAACGTATACTAGGATGCAGACGGTGCTTAGCAGCACCCGACACCCGTCGTCCACAGACCACGGACGACCTGTTTGTTTTGATTGTTTTGTGAAATTGTGATGTGGAATAGAATGAATATAAAATATTCATGTGTTGAATAAAGTGTTAGAACAATAAAAATAACCTTTTTTTGTATAAATGAATGAAATAATTTTTTTACTGAAATAAAATAAATATTCATTTACAAATCGGACGATTTGTTTATGTACACCCATTTAACTGATATTGATTGGGACAGTATATTTTACACATTGCCCAACTGCACAAATAATAATCATTGTTTGTTGTTTGAAAACCCCACACGGGTATTGGGAAGATATTGGACATACACTAATCCCAATTGCTTAATGGTATGTCAATCGATGGGTTGACAGACTTTTGTCAGCGTTAATTATTTATATTTAATGCTTATACAGTTGTGTAATGCACTCTGGATAATGGTTGACTGTGTTTGATTATTGTTGTGTATGTGTGTATGAAATCCATATAAATAAAATTATATGGTAATTGCTTATGTCTGATTCCAGTTCAGAATTAACGAATATTTTAAAATAATATTCATTGAATATTGAAATGTGAAGCCGTGTTAAGTAGTTAAACGTCATTTTAACATGAACGGGAATTTAGTCGATTTTATTCATTTTATAATGAGGATCGAAAAGTGATGTCAAAATTTGATATTTTGAAAATATTATCATTTTAATATTAAAATGATATGGAATATTCAAATTTGATTTGAAATTCGAAATGGAATTGAAATCGTTTTAAAATGAATTTAAAACGAATTTGTTAAGGAATATTCAAATTTAATTTGAAATTTGGAATGGAATGGAAATCGTTTTAAAATGAATTTAAAACGAATTTATTAAGAAATATTCAAATTTTATTTGAAATTTGAAATGAAATTGAAATTGTTTTAAAATGAATTTAAAACGAATTTATAAGGGGATATTCAAATTTGATTTAAAATTTGAAATGAAGTTGAAATCGTTTTGAAAACGAATTTAAAACGATTTATAAAATACGTTTTAAATGGAAATCGATGAAATATATATATGTATATAATATATATTATATATATTTAATGGCCTGAATAGAACGCGCCGCGCCGCAGTAGTTCGCGAATTTCGACCATTGAATTCGAATGGACATTACAGGAGATCCGACCGTCGGATTCTCCTAAAACCGGGACCGTTGGGTTTGTATTGAAAAGAGCTTTCCTACAAATATTAGATATTTGAAATATAACGGTTGGATTTGGAATTATATCCAAATCAAATTTGGAAAAGGTCGCTATAAGTGCAGTTCGACGACCGTTTATGGAAATCGACTGTACGGGCCTTGATAAAATTATTAAAAATATTAATAATTTTTGTAAAATCATAAGAAATGATTTAGAAAGAATTGGGATGAAAAATTCCATATTTGAAAAGATAAAAATATATTTTTATCAAAATGAACTAGTTTTTAACTAGGTTAGAAATCCAATAATTTTTAGATAAAATAAATTGGATTTTTGGAATGGTTTTAAACATAACCAGGATTTCCAATATATGAATTGGAATGGATTTGAATCGAAATTATCTTTGGAATATTTCGATGTTGGATTTCATGAGTATATAGATATTGTTATGGAAATTTGAAAGATATATTTATATCGTTATTTCCAATACGATATTTGTTGGTTGTAAAATTTGATATTGAATATAAGCCGATATATTTTCTATTCAGAGCCATGTATTTAATATCAAATGGGATTTTTGGTTTGTCGTGAACGGTGTCTTAAATAACAATGTTCTTAAACCTAGTTGCGAAAAGAATAAATCTTTAATTGAGATTTAAAGAAGAATTACCAATTAATTAACATTTAATTAGAATTGAAAATGGAATGGGAATTGGGTTTATCGTGAACTGTGTTTTTAACGACATTCGTTCTTTAACCCAAATTACAGTGAAATGAGATTTGGAATTTATAAATCTTTTTGTTAAGATTTAAAGGAGATTTTCCAAAGTAAAGTTTTCCAATTTAATACAATAAATTCGAATAGAATGGAATTCGATTTGGTAATAATCGAAGCGAATTTCTGTGGAGGATGTACTAATATATATGGAATTTAAAAGGCTTCGTTGTTATTCCATTTATATCATTAATCGGATATGGAAGTTTATATCGATTATACATATTGATCTGTTTTCCGTGAAGATTCCATAATTAATGGAATGTGATTTTGGGTTTATCATGAGCTGTGTTTTAAAGGACATTAGTTCTTTAACCCAGTTAAAGACAGGATTTATTTCCTGAATTTGAAAAATCATTAAGTAATGATTTTTGGAGATTAAAACTAAATGGAGTTAGGATGAATCTTTAATTAGATTCGAAGGTGAGTCTGATAACTAAAATTATCAAATTTAAGAAATGGTCGAGAATGGAGTATCAGCAGTTTTGGTCCAAGCGATAGTTAAATCTTTAATTGGATTTGAACATGAAATGGTAATTAAATTTACCGATAACACTGTGCTGTTAGATATGGAGTATTACCAGTTTTACTCCATAGGATAAATAGGTGGGGATTGGGAAATTAAACAAATGATTACTTCGGTAAGGTGCGCTAATCCCGACTAGTTTGGATAAATTTAGAGAATTTATCTTTGATAAAATTAATGGGAAGCTTTCCCAAAAGTATGAGAATATTTGAATAAAGGAATATTCTGGATTGGAATGAGGCGTATGTTGTGTTTTTTGAAGCACTTGTTTATAATATACGCGAGTTATTCGGAAAGACTGGGTTGATCCCATTCTGAATAACTGAATCGATGATATGTCGAGGATGAAGACGGTGGTTGAAGACTAGAGGGCTTCACATCGTTTGGATAATTACTGATGTCTTGATTGGGCTATACACCCAAGACGAGGTAATAAGTAGTGATCGTCCAGACGTACTTGGAGATCGACCGGATATGCGAGGACCTCTCTCCTGTATTGGAGATCTAGGATGAGGAATAAGTTGCCTCTGGTTTCGTTCAGACCCAGAACGAACTTGTAAATGGATGTGTGTCTAACATCAGATTTCATTCTGTGTTATTGATAGACATCAATTGCATGGTGTGAATTGCCTATGTGGCATGCTGAGATGAAAAGGATCAAGGCTTCTGTTGAAAAGCATACTCTTGTGGTTGATGATCAAAGCACGGCTTTAATATAGCATAGCTTTGTGTATAACGTTAATTCGCGAGCCTCACACGCCGATGTGAACCAGAAATGGGAGAGAACCTCAGGGAGGACATGCATTTCTTTCTAGCTAGGAGTAGTATAAGGGTTTTGCAAGCCCTGACATTTTACTTATGTGGATGATGGAAAGCGAGGCGCCTCGGTTATGTAACACCCCACATCCATTAATTTCACTCACAAATGGAATGCATTAACTTTCATGGCGAATTATAAGTGTATAGAACAGAATATTACAAGATAGATGTATAAAATGGTACTTCAAATTTCAAAATAACTTCAATGCAGCGAAAACTGAGTGTAGTTTGGTTACAACATCAAAACCAAATAATAATTCCAAGTACACGAATATCCATCTTGGACAATTTATTTTCAAAGTACATAAAAACAAAAGCATAGTCCCACTCCAACTAGCCATAATGAAAAGAGATAAAGCTGAACATTACTTCAACGCTTCCAAGAACTTCAAGAAGAAAGAAAGCTGAGTCAAGCTCTTCTAATCCCACCCTGAGCACCTTGGGGGGTGGGGAGAAAAGAAAAGAGGTAAAACAAAACGGGTCAGACATAAAGTCTGGCGAGTCCAGTGAATTTAACATATAATCAGTAAAGTAACAGGATAAGAACATAAACTGGATATAAGAAATGACTGTAACATGAACAGATATGACAAGGTAACGAGATGGACAAGATAAGCAAGATATAACGTTGATTGCGCTTCTAATCACTATAAGATAATTCCTACACCGCACCAATACTAGTTATACAGAAAGTTGATCCCCCTTACTAATCATAATGATAATGATAATGGTAGTTTTGTGTACTCCTAGCTGCTGTCATAGGTGTCGCCTGCTCCTATTTCCACTAGTTGTACCCACTATCCTCCCCATTCGATTGGCTCCCTAACTCGTAGATACCCGTGCTGGTCCCACAATAGGGTGTATCACTCCCTAAAGTGGCAACCCGATACTACTAAATGCACGGTTTATATCTACACGATGCAACAACGTCTTACCTACCAACCCAGACCCACGCACGCACGTGACTCCGTTGGACTTGTGTTGCCACCGCTACCTCGTTTGACCTCTTACAATCAATCCCAGTAAGTGTGTCCCGTCCTCGACCTAGTTCGAGCTCACATAGATACAGAATGGGTGACTGGTTGAAAAGGATCCATACACTTGACACAAGCTTCCTCCTAAGCTTGGTCCCCACTAGGAATTCCCACTTCACCCCTTCTTATTCCCATGTCTTCTTACATGTTTTACCTTGGTTAAGTGCCTCTAGTTATATTTCACATGTCACCCATGTCACCTACTTAACCCCCATGTCTTACTACATGTCTTACCTTGGTTAAGTGTTCATTAGTTCACTAAAACTGTAATCTTGCATGACCTCCCACATTAGATTACCGTTTTGTGGTTGCTGAATTTGTCGGGCGGGTCCGGGAAGGCTTATACCGCAATCCGAATCTAACCTCGTGTCTTTGCATTATTACGCATCTAGTTTTTGCCTTCGACCTCTCACATTAGACTACGGTTTGCGGTGGCTAGATATGCCGGGCAGTTTGATATACACGTAAATGTGTATATTGTATCCACTTATTTATCTTATTTTATATTTAAAATAATTGATACTGTGTATTTATAGTTTTGTTTTCAGATTATTTATGATGAATGGACTAATGCACTTAATTATTGAAAAGCTTGAAGAATTGGTGTATGAAGAGTGATGATTTTGAGAGTTAGATTAAAGCTTGAAGAAATGTTATTGTTCAACCACCTTCTGCCGCATATTTTAATGATCCAATACCTTTTCATAAAGATAGCTTACTGCAGATGTTGGGAGTTCCTATTCATGCTCAAAACAATTGAAATTGATGTCAATTGATGCCCGCAAGCTATGCTAATTGCAAATCCATTCACACTACGTTCACATTGGCTCACTTACAAAGCCTCTCACTCTACAGCTGCATTCACACTGGCTTATGTGTTATTTGGGCTAAATCTTTAGTCCCACATTGTGTAATTAGCCACTAAGTCTTGGCCAAAGCAACTATAAATACATTGTATCTCCTTCATGTAAAAACACATTTAGTTTTATTCTGTAATTCTCTTCTTGGAATAAAACTCTTCTTCTCCCTTTCTCTCAGTTGTTATTTTATTTTATTTATGTTCATGTTATTTAGCTCTGTTTCTCTTCTTCTTTAGCTATGTCTAGCTAATCCCCTTTGATTAGGAGGTGATGACGCTAATAGATATGATTCAACATGAATCACATAGCCAGTAGATGAGGACTTTATACATGTAGATCTGGATCTGAATCAAGGGTTAGATCTGAACCTTCATATTCTGTGTCGTTTAAGAGCTATGCTCCTTCACAGGGTATTTTCGTGTTCGATCTAACAATTATCAGATTTAGATCTAATTTTAGGGTTTTAGAAATTAATTAGTGAATCTGTCCTGATAGTCTATGGTTGTTTAAGAGCTCAGCTCCTGCATAGGCTATGCATGTCGTTATTTACTTATTTGTTTCTAAGAACCTAATTATCGTTGATTCATGTTTGTGACAGAAACATGAATTAGATCTATATTTATTTGTTGGCTATTAATGAGTATGAATCCGATCTATGTCATTATCTCCTAATTGCTTTCTCTTACTATATAAAACTCTCTTTTTATTTAATTGCTGTTATTTTCTGTGTTTTCAATCAATCAAAATCCTGAAATAACTTGATTGGATTTATTAATTAAAATATTTTTGGTCCTAGAGTTCGACACCCTCTACAATAATCCTTGTTGTTTAGGAAAGCCGAATGGATTAAACAACTGTTTACAGTTGTTAATTTGTTCGCAAACACAGTTCCGGGCAGCCTTATACCACAATCCGAGTCTAACCTCGTGTCTTAGGCGTTCATTATTATTCTCTTAATTTATGTCCCCAATTTCAAATCTTGGATTAAAATATATTAACTACCCATAATTTCCAATCTAAGTTTTGTTCATCATTTTAATCCAAATCTATGCCTATAATTCCATGCATATAAATTATGCCAATTTTATGCCCCAAGTCAATTACATGATTTCAAATCAATTTATGCCCAATTGCATATAATTCAATGTTTTCCCAAACTTTCCCATAACGTTCCCACGTCATTCTACGTATAATAATATGTTAGGCTCACAGTTAGCCTAATCTCATAAAAAAAAGAAGAAGAGAATTAAAGCAACAAAACTGGCATAAACATGATAAAATAGATCTAATAAGCATATGAACTGGCATAGATCTTATAAGCATATGAACTGACATAATAAAATAGATCTCATAAAATAGATCTAATAAGCATATGAACTGGCATAGATCTATTAAGCATATGAACTAGCATAATAAAATAGATCTTAATAAAATAGATCTAATAAGCATATGATCTTGGCATAATAAAATAGATCTAATTAAGCATATGAACTAGCATCATAAAATAGATCTAATTAAACATATGAACTTGCATCATAAAATAGATCTAATTAAACATATGAACTGGCATCATAAAATAGATCTAATTAAACATATGAATTGACATCATAAAATAGATCTAATTAAACATATGATTCATCTCAAAGTCATGTTCATAAAATCCAATCCACAAACTTATCACAATTACTTTTAATTAATTATTTGTGAAAGTAACGTGGACTCACAGTGGAAGAAGAGAAAGTAGATCTAAACTATGTATTCTGAATTTGATTAGCTAAACTGTTGTTGTAGAATTCTATTCTTATCTTCCAATATGAATTACTCCTATTTAGATTTCCTTTAGTGTAGAAGAAAGACTAGCTTAGGTTGCGGTAGCATGGAGGCGTCATGAATTAGTAGAATGAAATTAGGTTTAGGTCTTGGTGTGTTTATACAGGTGTAGTGAGTTGAGACGACCCGATTTCCCGTTCTCACGGAAACAAGGTTTATCTTTGGAATATAACACAGAAACAGATAATAGCAGAACAGAATTAAATAAATACACCAGAATGAACAACAAAATATACTGGATAAAAGTAATCATCAGAGTTACATAGTATACAGGATCTTACTTAGTACAAATACAGCTCAGCTATACATAAATGTCTACAGCGGAAATAAACAAAATATGTACAATAGGAGCTGAACAGCATAAAAAGAATAAATGATAGAATCCATCTTCAGCTCCAGCTATCCAGAAAAAGAACCAGCTAAACCTGAATACAAGGCTGCCCGTGTAGAAAAAGGGGCACCCGAGTTTGAAAGTGAAACAAACTACGAGTCAGTCATGGGACTGGTATGAGAAATCCACTCAACACATATATAATTGGCTAATCACAGGACCACGCCACTTTCGTGGAACGGGTTTACTCCATTGGATTGCCAGTGCCTTAAAACAAATCTTTCTTTTAAACATCGCTATGCTTTTTATAAAAATGAAGCCGTTATAAGACTCAGTTCCCATCACACAATGCAACGCAAACCGGAGGATAGAGTTTTTACCTTATAACGGCCAAAATATGCTTGATACGAATAAAACAAAGGCATTTGATATTATTGCTAGTGTTTATATGTTTCGAAAACAATTTCAAATCATAACTATCAATCATAGACGACATGAGCGTCCCATGCCACTATGTCGCCAAATATCTATACAATCGAAACCGCATCGTCACATATTTGGAAATTGGATTTCCGTCATGAACCAAGGCAAAAGATAGTCCTTACCGAATTCGAGACGCTCTAGCCCGTGTCTCAGGATCAGAGCTCGAGTGACCCTAGGAGCGACAGGGCCGGTCCACCGATGTGGATTAAAATTCCTGAACAATACGTTTCCCCGCCCTTTGGGGCGTCAACGAGCCAACGAATGACTCCATCGGACCCGGATCGTCCGATCAAACCGAGGCGCCTCGCAACAGCAACAACCACATAGGTGAAAAGTATATAAATGTCAGGGTTGGTAGGTCACTGACACCAGCCTAGCTAGAAAGAAACGCATGTCCTCCCTGAGGTCCTTCCTCCCGTTTTAGGTTCATACCGGGGTGTGAGGCTCGCGAATTTACGTTATACACAAAGCTACGCCACACAGGCGGTTCTTTGATCATCACCACAAGACTTTGCTTTTCAACAGAAGCCCTGATCACTGCATCTTAGCATGCCACACAGGCAATTCACACCGTGCAACTGATGGCTATCAATCACACAGAACAAATTCCCATGTCGGACACACAGTCCATTTACAAGTCCGTTCTGGGTCTGAACGAAACCGGAGGCACTAAATACCTCGCAAACCCATCGACCAACACGTACGTCTGGACGATCACCACTCATTATCCATATTTCGGGATGGCTCCCAATCAGGACCTCGGTTACCATCCAAACGAGGTGAAGATCTCCGGTCTTCGACCATCGTCTTCATCTTCGAATTTCAATCGTCGGTCGATTATTCGAAATGAGAATTAACTCGGCCTTTCCAAATAATTCACGTATATTTAGAATTTCAAATCGATTTATTTCAATGGTTAAATTATTCGACAACACCAATATTGTTCTTTAATGTAATTTTCACACCAAACACATTCAACCATCAAATACAACATAAATCGAGCAAATTCAGTTTATTTCCATTCCATATCGCTTATGATATTTTATAATGATTTATCGCTATTTTTATTTATTTTAAAATAGCCCATTCATTCAAAACGACGCTTCGGGCCATAAGGCGGCCGTGGCGCTGTTTTTCTTCAGATTTGATTTACACATATTTGAAAATCTAACCGTTGGATCTTCACAAAATTTACATCATTAGAAAGGTCTTTTCAAAACGAACCCAACGGTTCCAGTTTCGGGAAAATCCGACGGTCGGATCTTCCGGTACAATCGTTTGAAATTTCGATTTCAAAATACGAACTGCAGCGTCGTTATTCGATTAAATATAATTATATTTATATATATAAATAAATATAATCGTTTCTGGCGCTGTTTTTCTTCAGATTTGAATTAAACATTCCAGACAATCCAACCGTTGGATTTCTACAAAGTTGGTGCCGTTGGGAAGATATTTCCAAGGCGTACCCGACGGTTGAGGTTTCGGGAAAATCCAATGGTCGGATTTCCCGCACTAGTCGTTTGAAATCACGGTTTCAAAATACGAACTGCACGGCCTCGTTTCGTTTTAATTTTATTTATATTTATATATTTATATAAATATAGTTCATTCAATGTTTTCTATATCGTTTTCACTTCAAATATTTTTCTAACACCTTAAATTTTGGAAAAATTTCGCCATAACCTCCCCTGTACCGGGAGCATCGGGAAATCGCAAATAGCGTTCCCGGTCCTTCTAATCTCAAAAAGAAAAAGAAGAAGCCAAGCGGCTAGCCAACAGGCTCAAAATCATCACCCAAACAAATCAGTAAATGTGTACCTATTTGTCGGGCACAAAATTTTATTCCTCTTCTCTAGCCCCTTTGCTATAACCTGTTCAATGAATATTGCATGTACATATATATACAGTTCTTATCATTTATCAATTTCTATTCGACTTCATATTTGATTTCTATTTGGTTTAAAAACTCCATTCATTCTAATGTTACATAAATAGGTGCAAATCATTTCATTAGCTAATTAATGAATATTTCATCTCATATATGTTTATTTTGAACAAGTGGCTATTTTTAACACTTCACATTTCGACGATTTATGCATACAATAAAAATGTGATTTTTATTGTAAAACAATTCATTTCAAAATATGAATACCATTCAACACATGAATTTCTAAACAACGAATGAATATCAATTCAACACATGAATGTTTTCAATAGTTTTTATATATAGATAAAAATGTGATTTTTATTATCGAACAATTTATTTCAAAATATGAATACCATTCAACACATGAATTTCTAAACAACGAATGAATATCAATTCAACACATGAATGTTTTCAATAGTTTTTATATATAGATAAAAATGTGATTTTTATTATCGAACAATTTATTTCAAAATATGAATACCATTCAACACATGAATTTCTAAACAACGAATGAATATCAATTCAACACATGAATGTTTTCAATAGTTTTTATATATAGATAAAAATGTGATTTTTATTATCGAACAATTTATTTCAAAATATGAATACCATTCAACACATGAATTTCTAAACAACGAATGAATATCAATTCAACACATGAATGTTTTCAATAGTTTTTATATATAGATAAAAATGTGATTTTTATTATCGAACAATTTATTTCAAAATATGAATACCATTCAACACATGAATTTCTAAACAACGAATGAATATCAATTCAACACATGAATGTTTTCAATAGTTTTTATATATAGATAAAAATGTGATTTTTATTATCGAACAATTTATTTCAAAATATGAATACCATTCAACACATGAATTTCTAAACAACGAATGAATATCAATTCAACACATGAATGTTTTCAATAGTTTTTATATATAGATAAAAATGTGATTTTTATTATCGAACAATTTATTTCAAAATATGAATACCATTCAACACATGAATTTCTAAACAACGAATGAATATCAATTCAACACATGAATGTTTTCTATACAATGAATAAATATAATTTAAGCATATGAAAATAATTCAAACACACAAATATTATTCAAAATTTCGGCAGCATAACGGCAGGGTAGTTACACCGGCACCGTCCCTAGTACGGCTCCTCGCTCTACCTTAAAACCTCGCGGTTTTTGACAATGGGGATCATGCATCTAGTTCGCACGCAGGCGGCATGTATATATTTATTTCATTTCCACAAACTAATCCTATGTGGTTTCAACCAAATATTTCACAACCACAAATGGTATTTTTCAACCACAATCAACCAATATCAATCACAAACAATCCCAAACAATCATTCGCTATCAATCAACTTTCACAACAATTTCAACCAATATATATATCGGCCATGGTTTGTGGACGAGGGGCGTATATATATATATATATATATATATATATATATAGATGTAGATATTTATATATAGCTATTCACTTTTATCTCACACATATATAATTTTTTTTAAATCAGAAATCTCACCGATAGCTATCCAGTACCACGACTCTTCCTTAGAGAAATCTTCGCCTTTTGTCGCTTTCGCCCGTATCCTCTACATATGTAAAAATCGAATTTTTACGATGTTATTCCATATATAAAGATTGCATTTTGACTTCGCTATTAAATATAAAGATTATATTTTTATTATTCTTATGATGTAAAAATTATATTTTTATTGCTTTAAAAATATAAGAATCATACCTTACTTCTTCTACTTAACAAAAATTCCATCTTTTCTATTTTTAAAAATATGATCTTTATTTTTGCAAGTTCAAATCTTTTCCTATTAAAAGATTAAACCTTTTTCTTTTAAAAGATTAAACCTTTTTCCTATTTTATACCCTAAAATAAAAATCAGTTTTCTTTTCCTTTTCAAATCAGTTTTTAAAATCTTCTTAAAAATTCAGTTTTTATCTTTTTAAAAAAAAACAGTTTTTATCTTTTTAAAAAAACAGTTTTTATCTTTTTAAAAATCCAGTTTTTAGTTTCTTAAAAAAAAACACAGTTTTTAAAATCTTTTATAAAATCTGTTTTTAAAATCCTTTTAAATCAGTTTTACTTTCTTTTTAAAAGTTCAGTTTTAACTCTTTAAAAACAAAACAGTTTTTAAATTATTATAAAAGAAACAGTTTTTAAATTATATATAAAAAAAACAGTTTTCAATTTACTGTAAAACAAAAATAAAAACAAAACAAAATAATCTAAAAACTCACCGAGATTTCGAAGTGGAGGAGGGAAGAAGAGGCGTCGGCGGTGGCTCAGTGGTGTCGCGATGGTTCAGGGAGGTGTCGCGAGGGTGGTGGGGTGTTGCTTCGGGGTGTCGAGGGTTGCGTCGTCTTCACTGGAAGGAGGAGGTCGTGCGGTGGGGGCTTCGGCGACTTCGTCGGCGGGTTCGAAGATAAGGCGGCGGCGATTTAGGTTTTAGGTTTTTTTTTTTTTTTTCGTTCTGAATAATGAATCGGGGGGCCAACGAAGAAGAAAAAGGGGGGAAAAGGAAATTAAAATAATATTTTTTTTTTATTATTTTATTATTTAATTTGTAAAAAGGTTGACTTTTACATACGACCTCGAAACGAGGTCCACCGCCTGTCGTCCATAGCGTTTTACCCCCATTCCGAACACAATGGGATATGTATCGTAAGCTGGTTCGATTGTTACAATCAGTTTCCTTTTGAATTTACATTTAAATCACTATATTGAATTTTAAACGTACATTTCAAATTACTTGGGCCACATACTAACTAGAAAAATTCTCGAAAAATATTTTCTAGCTTCGTATTGACGATACGGTCCTAACAAAACTAGTTTCGTCTAATTCTGAGGCCGTTGGAAAAATGGCCAATTTCCAGTCGATTAAATTCAACAGAAACTGGTCAAACGCGTTTTCCTTTGCCACGCTCACATATTGATTCGAAAAATTATGAAATTTGAAACTTAGCAATAACCTCACACTGCGGATCTAACAAAACTGGTTTCGTCGAAATCCGAGGTCGTATGCAAAATGTCCATTTTTAAGGGCCTGAATTCCATAGCGACTATTCAGAATTTTCAACTGGACATATCTTTTGATTCCCGCTATCAAATTTCGATTGGTCGGATTCGTTAGAAAGATATCATCAATTAGATTCTATTATTTTTGGTTTCACTAAGATCCGGATTGTTTTGCACCCGGTATATTCAATTGAAGTTTGAAATCGAATTATCGAACTACCGCGCCATTTTCAATTCTATATATAATTATAATTAATTATATTGGTTTTCAAATGTCGATTCAAACTCAATTTTCATCGCCATTATTTAAAATATTTATTTTAAATATTTAAAATCCATTATTTTAGCCAATTTAAAAAATTTAAATTGGTTCAGATTTTTTGGGTCGTTACAATCTCCCCCACTTAAAACTTTTCGTCCCCGAAAAGGAATAAAGTCGAAAGTGGTTTGATAAATCTACAATCCAACAATACAACAACCAATTTGTTCTTTATATTCAGAGTATAGAATAAACAATGCACATCCATGGGAAGAAAATAGCAATAGAATAGAGAATTAAATGGTAATGCAAAGTATGGTAAATGTACCTTGCACCGGAGTCAATCAGAGATATCCACTCGGCATCTAGGATAAGCTTTCTGAATGCTCTCCTCAGTTTCCCAAGTACAATCTCGCGGATCTCCACTCCATTGCACTTTGACTAAGCGAACCTTCTTGTTCCTCAGCTCTTTGGTTTCTTTGCCGATAATCTTTAGCGGCTCACGCCTCACAGCTAGTTCTAGAGTAATTTCAATATCCTGCTGAGCTGCTTCTTCCACGATCAAGTCTGGATCATGAACGTGCTTTCGAAGTTGAGATATATGAAATACATCATGCACTCCAGGCAACCAGTCTGGCAATTTAACTTTATATGCTAGAGTTCCAATCCGTTCCAGAATAGGAAACGGACCAATGAATTTGGGCGCTAACTTTCCAGTTTTACCGAACCTGATAACTCCTCTCATCGGCGATACTTACAAATATACATAGTCGCCAACTTCGAAGGATATATCTCTTCTTCTTTTATCGGCATAGCTCTTTTGTCGGCTTTGAGCGGCGAGCAATCGTTTCTTAATAAAATCGACTTTGTCGGCCGCTTCTCGAATCATATCGGGACCCAACACAAGTCTATTCCCAGGCTCGACCCAACAAGCAGGAGATCGGCACGGTCTACCATATAATGCTTCGAATGGCGACATTGTCAGGCTCGCCTGGTAGCTGTTGTTATAAGAGAATTCAGCCAAATGCAGATGGTCTTCCCATGATCCACCGAAATCTAGAATACAAGCCCGTAATAGATCTTCTAAAATGCGATTCACCCTCTCAGTCTGACCGTCTGTCTGAGGATGATAAGCGGTGCTCATGTTTAAATTCGTTCCTAGCTCATCTTGAAATGCTTCCCAGAATTTGCTAGTGAATATGGTATATCTATCACTTACTATACTGAGCGGCACTCCATGCAGTCTAATTATTTCCCTGAAGTATATCTGCGCCAGGCTCTGAGCGGTTCTGTTTGATCTGACAGGTATGAAATGGGCGGTCTTCGTGAAGCGATCTACGATCACCCAAATACTGTCATTTCCTTTTCTGGTCCTGGGCAAATCATCGATGAAATCCATAGAAATATGTTCCCACTTCCAGCCAGGAACTTCCAATGGTTGTAATAATCCAGCCAATTTCTGCTGGTCGCTTTTGACTAGCTGGCAAGTAGGGCATCGACTCACATATATCGAGATGTCTCTTTTTAGCGACTTCCACCAGAATGTGCGTTTGATATCGTTATACATTTTATTCACACATGGATGGATACTGAGCTTAGATTTGTGACATTCATCAAGCACATCTCTTCTGAGTTCAGGAATATCTGGAACGCAAATTCGCCCTTCTAACCTCAGAATCCCTTCGCTGTCTAACTGGAAATCCGAAGCATTGCCTTCACGAATTCGCTGACTTATTCCTTCGATAAATTGGTCTTCTTCTTGGAGAGCCGATATCTTATCTATCAACGAGGTCGCAATGATGAAACTGGCGATCATCTCATTCTTTCGGCTTAACGCATCGGCCACAACATTGGCTTTTCCTGGAGTATATATAATTTCAAAGTCATATGCTGCAAGAAACTCCAGCCAACGCTGCTGCCTCAAATTTAAGTCCTTCTGAGTAAACAGATACTTTAACGACTGGTGATCTGTAAACAGTTCAAATCTCTCGCCCAGAAGATAGTGTCTCCAGATTTTCAAAGAAAATATGATAGCCAATAACTCAAGATCATGAGTTACATAGTTTTTCTCGTGTGGCTTCAGTTGACGGCTAGCATAGGCAATCACTTGGCCTCTTTGCATTAACACTGCGCCAAGGCCTTCTCTAGAAGCATCAGTCCAGACCTTTAGATCTTGGTTGCCATCGATGATGGTTAACACTGGAGCTGTGGTCAATCTCAACTTTAGCTCTTCGAAAGCCTCCTCGCTCTCTTGAGTCCATTTGAACTTAGAATGCTTCTTTGTAAGCTTCGTTAAGTGACCAGATATCTTCGAAAAGTCTTTAACGAACTTTCGGTAATAGCTAGCCAATCCGAGAAAACTGCGGACTTCAGTGGGAGTACTGGGCTGTTTCCAATTCTGAATAGCTGTGATTTTGCTTGGATCCACAGCGATTCCATCTTTCGATACTACATGACCCAGAAATTTCACTTCATCTTGCCAGAAGATACATTTGGAAAACTTGGCTTTCAATACATTCCGTCTCAGAATTTCAAGAACCTGTTCCAGATGCTTTTCATGTTCGGCCTTTGATTTAGAGAAGATTAGAATATCGTCAATAAAAACCAGAACAAATTTATTCAATACTCCTCTGAATACTCTGTTCATTAGATCGACGAAATAAGCTGGAGCGTTACATAAGCCGAATGGCATTACTAACCACTCGTAGAATAAGTCGGGGCCTCTGAACGCTGTCATTGGAACACACTCTTCGGCAATTCGAAGTTGATGGAAACCTGTAGCTAGGTCCATTCGTGAAAATACTTGTGCTCCATTTAATCGATCCAACAAATCATCGATCCGCGGCAATGGATATTTGTTCTTTATTGTCTGTTTATTCAGATCACGATAATCCACACATAACCGTAGAGTACCGTCAGATTTTGGGACAAACACCACTGCTGCTCCCCAATCAGAGAAACTAGGCCTGATCAGACCTTTCCATACTAGCTGTCGTGTTTGATTGTCTAATTCCTCCTTCTCTTTCAAGGACATTCTTCGAATAGCGTGAACTACCGGCCTTGCATTAGGAATCAAAGCAATTTTGAAATCTATTTCTCTCTGCGGAGGTAAGCGAACAACTTCTTCAAACACATCCGCATAATTCTTGACGACAGGAATGTCTTTGATGAGGTCCGGAATATTCTCCGTGACTTCAGGGATATTTTCTATTTGGGCTGGAGAAACATCGAGAGCTGACCAGAAATCTTTTCTATTTGAAGTCGGGCCTTCACATGGTATGGTTATATAATTCCCCGATTGGGCCTTTGCTTTAACCACTCTCTCGGCGCATTTAACTTCAGCTTCATATCTAGTTAACCAATCCAATCCCAGAATAAGATCGAATTCATTAAAATTCATGATAATAGAGATAATAGGGAATTTATAGCAAGAAAAAGAGACAGGTACTGCACAAATCCAACTGAGATTGATGGAACCTCCCACTGGATTTTGGACAGTCATTGGCTCTTTGAGCTTCTTCAAATTCAAATCCAGTTTCTTGACTACACTCTTTGCAATAAAGCTTCGCGACGCGCCTGTGTCAAACAGTACTTTAACTGGAATGTTTTTGACATTGAGCGTGCCTTCTAAAACATCAGACCTTTCCTGAGCAGATGAGGAGGCAGGTACTTCTACCACTTCATTTACATGTACTGCCTTAGGCTTTCTGAATAGCGGGCAGGCCTTTGAAAGATGACCGGACTGATGGCATTGACTGCACTTTCTATTCTCTTGAAATCCCTTCTTGGATTGAAACCCGCCTCTTAATCGCTTTATTAAGGGTCCGCAGTTAATCGACAAATGCCCTGGCTTCTTACAGTTACTGCATATGGTAGTCGTTCCTTGCCCTTTCTCAGATTCAGCCCTTTTGCGATTGGCACCGGGCTTTTTACGGATCTCAGACGTCGTACTAGCTTCAGGAATATCAGTTTCCGACTCTGCTATGTCACTAGAACTGACTTCTTCTTCGTCGCATAACATTCCTTTCTTATGGAGATCTTCATACTGATAGGCCATATAAATCATTTCTGAAAAAGGAAGCTTCACATGCCCTAATACTTTATTCTGGTATTTCCTTTGAAGCCCGTGAATAAATCTCATATTTTTCCTCTTCGGATTTTGAATTAGATGAGGAGCAAAGTGAGAAAGTTCATTGAATTTCTTATGATATTCTGGGATGGTCATATCTCCTTGTATTAGATAAGAAAATTCATCACATAGGCGCTCAGTCGCTTCGGGAGGGGTAAATCTTTCCAAGAAAATAACTTTGAATCTATCCCAGGTGATATCACCTTCTGGATTATCTTTAATAACTGAATCCCACCAGAACAAAGCTTCATCTTTGAGAGCCCAGGAGGCCAGTAACCTTTTCTGGTCATCCCTCAGCTTTAATGCTTCGAAGATTTTCTCAGCCGAACGAATCCAAGCTTGCGTCTTCATAATAGATTCTTCGCCCGAGAACGACTTTCCACCCAGTTTTCTATACTTCATGAATAGAGCTTCTATATCCGGGTCAGTATTACTTCTTCTGTTTCTGGCACTCATTTTCTAGTTCTTCTGCAAATAGCAGATCAAGTGTCAGGTCACAGAAAAGGTATTTTAAAATATAGAAACAAATACTTGAATGTAAATGTGTCTATCGAGGTGTTATTTCCTTCTGCTTTACCCATACTAGGATATTACTGATCCTATCTGTATAGAGTTACCCGTCCTAGAACACTACTGGTTCTATTTCTGACGAGTTCGTTCAAATGTTATATTTCAGAACTAAGCTTAACCAAAGCTCCGATACCACGTTGAGACGACCCGATTTCCCGTTCTCACGGAAACAAGGTTTATCTTTGGAATATAACACAGAAACAGATAATAGCAGAACAGAATTAAATAAATACACCAGAATGAACAACAAAATATACTGGATAAAAGTAATCATCAGAGTTACATAGTATACAGGATCTTACTTAGTACAAATACAGCTCAGCTATACATAAATGTCTACAGCGGAAATAAACAAAATATGTACAATAGGAGCTGAACAACATAAAAAGAATAAATGATAGAATCCATCTTCAGCTCCAGCTATCCAGAAAAAAAACCAGCTAAACCTGAATACAAGGCTGCCCGTGTAGAAAAAGGGGCACCCGAGTTTGAAAGTGAAACAAACTACGAGTCAGTCATGGGACTGGTATGAGAAATCCACTCAACACATATATAATTGGCTAATCACAGGACCACGCCACTTTCGTGGAACGGGTTTACTCCATTGGATTGCCAGTGCCTTAAAACAAATCTTTCTTTTAAACATCGCTATGCTTTTTATAAAAATGAAGCCGTTATAAGACTCAGTTCCCATCACACAATGCAACGCGAACCGGAGGATAGAGTTTTTACCTTATAACGGCCAAAATATGCTTGATACGAATAAAACAAAGGCATTTGATATTATTGCTAGTGTTTATATGTTTCGAAAACAATTTCAAATCATAACTATCAATCATAGACGACATGAGCGTCCCGTGCCACTATGTCGCCAAATATCTATACAATCGAAACTGCATCGTCACGTATTTGGAAATTGGATTTCCGTCATGAACCAAGGCAAAAGATAGTCCTTACCGAATTCGAGACGCTCTAGCCCGTGTCTCAGGATCAGAGCTCGAGTGACCCTAGGAGCGACAGGGCCGGTCCACCGATGTGGATTAAAATTCCTGAACAATACGTTTCCCCGCCCTTTGGGGCGTCAACGAGCCAACGAATGACTCCATCGGACCCGGATCGTCCGATCAAACCGAGGCGCCTCGCAACAGCAACAACCACATAGGTGAAAAGTATATAAATGTCAGGGTTGGTAGGTCACTGACACCAGCCTAGCTAGAAAGAAACGCATGTCCTCCCTGAGGTCCTTCCTCCCGTTTTAGGTTCATACCGGGGTGTGAGGCTCGCGAATTTACGTTATACACAAAGCTACGCCACACAGGCGGTGCTTTGATCATCACCACAAGACTTTGCTTTTCAACAGAAGCCCTGATCACTGCATCTTAGCATGCCACACAGGCAATTCACACCGTGCAACTGATGGCTATCAATCACACAGAACAAATTCCCATGTCGGACACACAGTCCATTTACAAGTCCGTTCTGGGTCTGAACGAAACCGGAGGCACTAAATACCTCGCAAACCCATCGACCAACACGTACGTCTGGACGATCACCACTCATTATCCATATTTCGGGATGCCTCCCAATCAGGACCTCGGTTACCATCCAAACGAGGTGAAGATCTCCGGTCTTCGACCATCGTCTTCATCTTCGAATTTCAATCGTCGGTCGATTATTCGAAATGAGAATTAACTCGGCCTTTCCAAATAATTCACGTATATTTAGAATTTCAAATCGATTTATTTCAATGGTTAAATTATTCGACAACACCAATATTGTTCTTTAATGTAATTTTCACACCAAACACATTCAACCATCAAATACAACATAAATCGAGCAAATTCAGTTTATTTCCATTCCATATCGCTTATGATATTTTATAATGATTTATCGCTATTTTTATTTATTTTAAAATAGCCCATTCATTCAAAACGACGCTTCGGGCCATAAGGCGGCCGTGGCGCTGTTTTTCTTCAGATTTGATTTACACATATTTGAAAATCTAACCGTTGGATCTTCACAAAATTTACATCATTAGAAAGGTCTTTTCAAAACGAACCCAACGGTTCCAGTTTCGGGAAAATCCGACGGTCGGATCTTCCGGTACAATCGTTTGAAATTTCGATTTCAAAATACGAACTGCAGCGTCGTTATTCGATTAAATATAATTATATTTATATATATAAATAAATATAATCGTTTCTGGCGCTGTTTTTCTTCAGATTTGAATTAAACATTCCAGACAATCCAACCGTTGGATTTCTACAAAGTTGGTGCCGTTGGGAAGATATTTCCAAGGCGTACCCGACGGTTGAGGTTTCGGGAAAATCCAATGGTCGGATTTCCCGCACTAGTCGTTTGAAATCACGGTTTCAAAATACGAACTGCACGGCCTCGTTTCGTTTTAATTTTATTTATATTTATATATTTATATAAATATAGTTCATTCAATGTTTTCTATATCGTTTTCACTTCAAATATTTTTCTAACACCTTAAATTTTGGAAAAATTTCGCCATAACCTCCCCTGTACCGGGAGCATCGGGAAATCGCAAATAGCGTTCCCGGTCCTTCTAATCTCAAAAAGAAAAAGAAGAAGCCAAGCGGCTAGCCAATAGGCTCAAAATCATCACCCAAACAAATCAGTAAATGTGTACCTATTTGTCGGGCACAAAATTTTATTCCTCTTCTCTAGCCCCTTTGCTATAACCTGTTCAATGAATATTGCATGTACATATATATACAGTTCTTATCATTTATCAATTTCTATTCGACTTCATATTTGATTTCTATTTGGTTTAAAAACTCCATTCATTCTAATGTTACATAAATAGGTGCAAATCATTTCATTAGCTAATTAATGAATATTTCATCTCATATATGTTTATTTTGAACAAGTGGCTATTTTTAACACTTCACATTTCGACGATTTATGCATACAATAAAAATGTGATTTTTATTGTAAAACAATTCATTTCAAAATATGAATACCATTCAACACATGAATTTCTAAACAACGAATGAATATCAATTCAACACATGAATGTTTTCAATAGTTTTTATATATAGATAAAAATGTGATTTTTATTATCGAACAATTTATTTCAAAATATGAATACAATTCAACACATGAATTTCTAAACAACGAATGAATATCAATTCAACACATGAATGTTTTCAATAGTTTTTATATATAGATAAAAATGTGATTTTTATTATCGAACAATTTATTTCAAAATATGAATACCATTCAACACATGAATTTCTAAACAACGAATGAATATCAATTCAACACATGAATGTTTTCAATAGTTTTTATATATAGATAAAAATGTGATTTTTATTATCGAACAATTTATTTCAAAATATGAATACCATTCAACACATGAATTTCTAAACAACGAATGAATATCAATTCAACACATGAATGTTTTCAATAGTTTTTATATATAGATAAAAATGTGATTTTTATTATCGAACAATTTATTTCAAAATATGAATACCATTCAACACATGAATTTCTAAACAACGAATGAATATCAATTCAACACATGAATGTTTTCAATAGTTTTTATATATAGATTAAAATGTGATTTTTATTATCGAACAATTTATTTCAAAATATGAATACCATTCAACACATGAATTTCTAAACAACGAATGAATATCAATTCAACACATGAATGTTTTCAATAGTTTTTATATATAGATAAAAATGTGATTTTTATTATCGAACAATTTATTTCAAAATATGAATACCATTCAACACATGAATTTCTAAACAACGAATGAATATCAATTCAACACATGAATGTTTTCTATACAATGAATAAATATAATTTAAGCATATGAAAATAATTCAAACACACAAATATTATTCAAAATTTCGGCAGCATAACGGCAGGGTAGTTACACCGGCACCGTCCCTAGTACGGCTCCTCGCTCTACCTTAAAACCTCGCGGTTTTTGACAATGGGGATCATGCATCTAGTTCGCACGCAGGCGGCATGTATATATTTATTTCATTTCCACAAACTAATCCTATGTGGTTTCAACCAAATATTTCACAACCACAAATGGTATTTTTCAACCACAATCAACCAATATCAATCATAAACAATCCCAAACAATCATTCGCTATCAATCAACTTTCACAACAATTTCAACCAATATATATATCGTCCATGGTTTGTGGACGAGGGGCGTATATATATATAGATGTAGATATTTATATATAGCTATTCACTTTTATCTCACACATATATAATTTTTTTTAAATCAGAAATCTCACCGATAGCTATCCAGTACCACGACTCTTCCTTAGAGAAATCTTCGCCTTTTGTCGCTTTCGCCCGTATCCTCTACATATGTAAAAATCGAATTTTTACGATGTTATTCCATATATAAAGATTGCATTTTGACTTCGCTATTAAATATAAAGATTATATTTTTATTATTCTTATGATGTAAAAATTATTTTTTTATTGCTTTAAAAATATAAGAATCATACCTTATTTCTTCTACTTAACAAAAATTCCATCTTTTCTATTTTTAAAAATATGATCTTTATTTTTGCAAGTTCAAATCTTTTCCTATTAAAAGATTAAACCTTTTTCTTTTAAAAGATTAAACCTTTTTCCTATTTTATACTTTAAAATAAAAATCAGTTTTCTTTTCCTTTTCAAATCAGTTTTTAAAATCTTCTTAAAAATTCAGTTTTTATCTTTTTAAAAAAAAACAGTTTTTATCTTTTTAAAAAAACAGTTTTTATCTTTTTAAAAATCCAGTTTTTAGTTTCTTAAAAAAAACACAGTTTTTAAAATCTTTTATAAAATCTGTTTTTAAAATCCTTTTAAATCAGTTTTACTTTCTTTTTAAAAGTTCAGTTTTAACTCTTTAAAAACAAAACAGTTTTTAAATTATTATAAAAGAAACAGTTTTTAAATTATATATAAAAAAACAGTTTTCAATTTACTGTAAAACAAAAATAAAAACAAAACAAAATAATCTAAAAACTCACCGAGATTTCGAAGTGGAGGAGGGAAGAAGAGGCGTCGGCGGTGGCTCAGTGGTGTCGCGATGGTTCAGGGAGGTGTCGCGAGGGTGGTGGGGTGTTGCTTCGGGGTGTCGAGGGTTGCGTCGTCTTCACTGGAAGGAGGAGGTCGTGCGGTGGGGGCTTCGGCGACTTCGTCGGCGGGTTCGAAGATAAGGCGGCGGCGATTTAGGTTTTAGGTTTTCTTCTTTTTTTTTATTTCGTTCTGAATAATGAATCGGGGGGCCAACGAAGAAGAAAAAGGGGGGAAAAGGAAATTAAAATAATATATTTTTTTTATTTTTTTATTATTTAATTTGTAAAAAGGTTGACTTTTACATACGACCTCGAAACGAGGTCCACCGCCTGTCGTCCATAGCGTTTTACCCCCATTCCGAACACAATGGGATATGTATCGTAAGCTGGTTCGATTGTTACAATCAGTTTCCTTTTGAATTTACATTTAAATCACTATATTGAATTTTAAACGTACATTTCAAATTACTGGGGCCACATACTAACTAGAAAAATTCTCGAAAAATATTTTCTAGCTTCGTATTGACGATACGGTCCTAACAAAACTAGTTTCGTCTAATTCTGAGGCCGTTGGAAAAATGGCCAATTTCCAGTCGATTAAATTCAACAGAAACTGGTCAAACGCGTTTTCCTTTGCCACGCTCACATATTGATTCGAAAAATTATGAAATTTGAAACTTAGCAATAACCTGACACTGCGGATCTAACAAAAGTGGTTTCGTCGAAATCCGAGGTCGTATGCAAAATGTCCATTTTTAAGGGCCTGAATTCCTTAGCGACTATTCAGAATTTTCAACTGGACATATCTTTTGATTCCCGCTATCAAATTTCGATTGGTCAGATTCGTTAGAAAGATATCATCAATTAGATTCTATTATTTTTGGTTTCACTAAGATCCGGATTGTTTTGCACCCGGTATATTCAATTGAAGTTTGAAATCAAATTATCGAACTACCGCGCCATTTTCAATTCTATATATAATTATAATTAATTATATTGGTTTTCAAATGTCGATTCAAACTCAATTTTCATCGCCATTATTTAAAATATTTATTTTAAATATTTAAAATCCATTATTTTAGCCAATTTAAAAATTTTAAATTGGTTCAGATTTTCTGGGTCGTTACATGAGTGAATTAGGGCCTTTAGATCTGACTAGGATTCATCTAAACCATTCAGATTAAAAAGATACATCACTCAGCCAACCAGAAGCCGCCACATCAGCACTAAAACTCAAAAATCGTCATTAACCAATAAAAATGCGCCATGTGTGCAACATGATGCGCAGCAGCAGGGATGTTGACACCCGCATGTCATATATATATTTCATTTTAACTATCTTTCCAATTAACCCTTTTCACACTAAACCGCTTTTTTTTAGTTGAACTGTGTTCACACTAAGCCACTTTTTAGCTATTCCCCTAAAACAAAAATATGGCGCTGGCGGGGATTGAACTCAGAACCTCTTATATACAAGTCACGTTTTTCTAACCAAATGAGCCACTAAGTCATTTTTTTATAAACCTTCGAACAATGCTAAACATTATTCTTTCCTCATTCCTCTTTTTCATGTTTTGTTGAAATATTTAATTTAAAGATATCTTTTTCTTTGTAAATCGGTTTTCTGCAAACCATAGGTCTAAATTGACTAGAAAATCTCCAAGAATGCAATGACCCTAATTTTGTGACTAAATTCCTGAAGCTTCTCAAATTTTCCTTTTTATTTATATTTAATTGATCGCATGCATTTCTTCACATTTCATGTATTGCATTTAATTTCTTTTATTAATTTTTTTCTTTCATTCCACTGCATGAACTTATTACATGAAATTTTATTGTCATTATTTAATTTTTCTCTTAAATATATCTATGTATATAATATATATATATATATATATATATATATCCACATTTTTAATTTCATTAAAAATGCAGGGTGTTACATCCTCCCCTACTCAAAGGATTTCATCCCCAAAATCTTCAATTTAAGAAGAATATATCCTACCATCCATCATCTATCTACTCATCCATCATCCATAAGCATCCATTATCCTTAAAAGATTTCTAATGCTATATGAACATATGCAAAGGTGTGTTTATATGTTCCTTATCTAATGCAAAGATCAGGCGGTCTACTGATTCAGTTGACCTCCTCAATGCAAATTATGTCAGTGCCATGAGTCCAACATGTATGCAAAGAAATCATAATGATACATATCATTTCTATATGAGTGTACAACCATTCATTCAAATGCAACATCCATATGATAATGCATTCAATATACATCCTATAATTTAAATATGCACACTCATTCATATACAATATGAAAGCGATTGACCCGATCTAGTGCCTAATGTGTGTGTAAATGCATCCACGAGCAACAACTGGCAAACACTTGTATCCACTTGCACCCACCAAACATAACATGTCTCAAACACATATTTACAACCATAGGGTTTTCCTACCTAAAGATCGAAGATATAATCGAGAGGATATACTTGTAATGACCCGGGTTTTTGGAGATCTTGGTTATCCGATATACAACACATATCGAACATCCAAGGATCGAAAATACCGGTCATTAATGAAAGAAATTAGAGGGTGAGAATAGACAAGATAGAAACTTAGAACAGAAGAAGAAGAAGAACACAACATCAGAGTAACACCAACCTCACAGCGGAACGAATAACATATATTATATATAACATATCTTGAAATATACATTTGTACTTGAATATACATCATTATCAAAGTACAACACTTACAACACAGCGGAAATAACTATAGTTATATAATCCTGAAGCCTCCTGCTCCAAGCTCTTCCAGTATATCTGTAAATCCTGACTACTTGACTGCCCGTACAAATAAGGCACCCAAGAGTTTAGGGAAAACAAAACAAAATAAACTCTGAGTCAGTCATGGGACTGGTGTGAGTAAAACAGTTTAAAACAGTTTGAACAAGTAAACGATATCTCATAAGACCACGCCGTATAACGGAACGGGTTTTTCCCTTATGAGAATCCAAATTATCTTTATATCAAAAACCTTTTGATATTATAATAATGTCTATCAACCACAGTATAATAATCATCTAGCAGAACGCTTTCATCTCACGTTCTACATATATAGTACACAGTCAAAACCGCAAGCACGTATTGGGTAATGGATTTCCAACTATAACAAGGTATGGAACCACCTTTCGCTAGTGTACCTCTAGAAAGGAATACACTGGATTCAACAAGAACATCTTGCAACATGGCCACACATGACCGACCACTCATTTCGCTTGAGTGTATCAAATGTATATCACCAACGGTTGGGGTCAGCAACCGTTTCCCTAATGGGACAGCATCAACAATAGATTTTTAGAAACAAATGAAACTCTAGATCAGGTGATTATACACCCTACTTCGGTGCGACCGACTTAGCCATGCTGCCTGCCCGATTTCTGTCATTTACCGGTTGATGAGGCTTGAAGCTACGCTTTATCATCACACCAGATTCACTTCGAATGTCACATCGTCAAATCCATCAAATCACCGATTGACGTCCTCAACCATACATTATGTGTTAGCTAAAAGAAGTTTCCTTCTCAGCTTCCACTCTTGGTACGGTTGGAGAGATCAATATACGTGATCGTCTGGAAATACTCTGTCAGACATCCATCCATACAAGTCATCCAGGAACAGGATGAACCGAAGGCACTATTTAGTACATCCATCTTAGGCACTGTTATCTAAGACTTATACAATAGCCCTTGCACTTTACTCCATCTTCAATTATCTTTGGCATATACGATTCGCAACGCTTATGCCAATACAGAGTGGTTCTTTGGATAATAAGCCAACCGGTCTCTCCATATTAACAACGTTAAAATGGCAAAAAACTTCGATAGTCTGTGATTTAACTATCGAAGAAAAACACGTGTGCAAACAATGATATTATTTCCAAATGGAAATTCTATCAATCAATCATCAATCATATATATATATATCCTTATTTTCTATGTTTACAAAATATATATGTTAACGCTGGAAAACATTTCCATAACTTATTTACGTATCACTATTCTTTCTACAACTATCAGTCTCTGACTGTAAACTAGTAGGAGAACAATTATCTAAGTATAAACCCTGAAGGCCGAAACCAACATCAGATCGATACTCAGAAAACTATTCAACTTAACTAATCTCTAGTCAGTTTCTAATCTTGTTTAACTCTATTTCTTTACCTCTATTCGATTAACTCTATTTGATTTACTCTAATACGAATAACTAATATCTGTTTTAACTTTATTTCGAATAACTATATTCGGTTTAACTCCATTCGCTTGACTCTAGATCGCAGCGATCACAATGGTTACGCCTGATTCACTCAGGAAACATCCGACCGCCGTAGGCTATTTGCAGGCCTGCGAATTACGCTAGCAGTCGTGCTAAATGGTAACTTATCCTAAATAACTATGTCTGATTAACTCCTTTTGATAAACTACATTTGATTAACTCCTTTTGATAAACTACATTTGATTAACTCCTTTTGATAAACTACGTTTGATTAACCCCTTTTCATCTCGTCAGTTTCCTTTTATAATCCTATTTAGTTTCCAACTAAATATTCCTTTTATAATTCTATTTATTTACTAAATAAATATTCCTTCATCCTATTTATTCTATAAATAGATATTCCTTTATTCTATTCTATTCGTTTTGTCAACATTTTTCCCCTTTATAAAACTCTATTCGTTTTATAAACATTTTCCTTTATTTGCTTTCGAAATATTTCCCTTTTTTATAAAATCGGTTGATTTTATAAAATTCCTTTATTTCAATATACATTGAAATAATTCTTCTTACATCCCAGGGTCTTTTATGATATTTAAAATATCGAATAACAAGGATCAATATCATTCCAACACACATAATCCATAACAGATTATATAACACATCATATATCACAATATATGAAAAACAGTAGATTAAATGTTGAGGAACCCAGTCGGATTCCTCCAACCTGTTTCCCTGCATCACAGATGTTAAACAATATAGATAACATCACTTTCAGTTCCATATGATATATTCTGTTAAACAGAATCAATATAGAAATTCAACTAACTGACTAGCAGTTCAATCAAACAATCAACACACAGTCAATCAACCAATATTTAACAGTTCTAAAAATACAACATGGATTGATAAACTGTTCAGAGTTAGTGAGATTTACTCACATTTGCATTTCATCGTTAAAAAACGATAAACTGTTGTTTGATCTGAATCAAACAGTTTATTTCGCCATAAATTGTAACGAGCTCGGATTCACTCCCGGGTCAGTCTCATTGTGTTGGTCCCGTCCATACGATCCCAACGCAACTTACGGTTCGTCAATCTAATATCGTATGATCAAGATATTCGGTTTACAAGATTGAACTAATTTAAATAAATTAAAACTTGAATTTTTAATCTATCATGGACCTTAACCTTTTGATAAATCACCAGCCCATTTCATTTAAGCCCAACCGCGTCACCACTTTCTTCCTCAACTCCAACCCGTAAGCTTCAGCTCCCGTTCATAGCCATTCGCCCCTTCTTCCATCCACCGATTCTCCCACTTTTCTCCACTACGAATCGAACTAAAATCACCATCCTCCTCCTCGTTCGATCCTCCACAACTTCCACACCATCTCGATAAACTCGCCCCCACCATAAGGAATCCGACGACCATCTTCCTTCGTCGGCTATAGGAGACCACCGACCACAACCATCACCGAAATCACCCAAAAGCACACAAACATGCGGTTTTCGATACTGAACCCAAATATCAACACAAACTCATACTCGATTCACCACAATCCAAGAATTCGAGAACCCTAGTTGTCTAATCCTCACGCTGAATACTGTCGATGCCCTCAAACATGAATCGCAACCTGTATTTCGTATACCAGGTTGAAGAGAATGTTGACAGGATTACAATTATATAACTTCCAAGATTTATTGATTTTTATTTCGATTTCTGCGAATTTTTAAAGTTGCGTTTTGGTGAAATGAGGAGTGGAACTGGCGGCTTGAGTTTTTGTTTGACTAACAGAAGATGAATTTAGGTTTAGGAGGTATAGTGGTGTTATTTATAGGCAAATAAAATATCTAGATATTTTCAAAGATATTTGTAGATATTTTTCTTTATCATATTATATTCGTCTCTGCACTCTAAAAATCCGTACGATCACATATGATACCTAAAAATCACAAAACTGGACATGTAGCTAGAGTTCGACATTACGGTCCCAACAAAACTGGTTTCGTCGAATTCCGACTTCGTTTGCAAAACCGGCTATTTTTAAAGTCCTAAATAACCCATTTAAATATATAAGTATATTTAAATATAATTAAATTAAATATAAATAAATTTATATTATCGTCTATATTCACAGTGGAATACCATATTGCTCTAGAATATTCCTATATGAATTTCTAACTCGATATTCACTTCTGGGTCAACCCGATATTCGATTTATATTGAAATTCCTTTTTAAAATATAAATAATTCCTTTATAAATTATAAAGAAATTCCACAAAAACTTTTCTAAAATTTGATTTGGACGTAAATCAAAATCTACCCGACGAAATCCAGATTTTTCTCTTCCACTAGAAAGATATACTCCACCAGCTCCACACGTTTCTTGTTTCATAGAAATCCAGCTTAAAACGAATCCTGTATATTCAGTTGAAGTTCAAATCGCCCAATAGCGAACTGCAGCACCATTTCGAGCTCGATTTTAATTATAATATAATTATACGTTCAAACTGTCATTCAAATAATATATTTGTTATTCAAATTAAATTCTGAACTGAATTAAATATCACAGATGATCCAGTTCACACCATATCGCCATTTCAGCCAATTCTGATTATTTCAGAATTAAATATCTTATTTAATTTATTATTTTAATTAAATATTCATCATTATTTAATTCCACGACCATTTAATTCACTATATCACTATTTATATAATTAAATAAATTAATTATAATACCTCTGCCAATGCGGGTCATTACAATCTTCCCCACTTAAAATAATTTCGTCCTCGAAATTGCTAAGGTAGAGAACGACCCTATCGACTGGTTAGAACATATTTGTTCACTTTTTCACTCCAGTTTTCAATTGGACCAATTTAATTTCAATTTTAAATATTAATCAATGCTTATCAACGAAAATTTTCAAAAGTCCTGAAAATTTTCTAACACCTTAATTTTTTGAAAAATTTCGCCAGCACCTCCTTTGTATTGATCAATAGGTCAAACTCCAACTCGCCTCTCTGGGCCTTCTCCAACTCAAAAGAAAATCAAACAGCCAAGCGGCTTGCCCATTCGGCTCATAAATCTTATATCCAATAGAAATATAAACTTGTACCTTTTTATCGGCATATCATTATATCCTTTCCACCTGTTATCAATTCAGCGGATACAAGGGTCATCCCAATCAAATTCCAATCTGGTTTTATCCACAACACAACCATTCGCTTATATCTGAGCCAAATATCATTTCAACTCGAGTTTCTTCTCGATTCCCAACTCTTAACTTGATTATCATATTACACTTCAAATTTGAATCTCACAATCCAATTTGTCTTGATATCATTCTAATTCAATCTCAGTTACCACTACTGGCTTTACTTTAATTCAAATTTTGCTTTCACAAATTCCTATTAAATTTCTTTTTGATTGAAACAGTCTTTCCCAGGGAGTTTTTTTTTTACTGTTTACTCTTTTCAAAAATCAAATTTTCCTTTTGAACATGTCACTGAGCCCTTAATTAATATTCCATTAGTTAAATCACTTCTCTATTTCTTTATCAATATTTGTTAACCAAATATTTTCAATAACCATATTGGCCTTTTATGTTATTTGGAAAACATTTCCGAATATCGCCTTCCTTTATTTTCTAAACTTTAGAAAATATATGCTATTTATAATTGGAAAATACTCCAATTACTTATCTCTTTTCCGATCTCGTTTATTCCTATACTTAGGAAATATTCTTTATTATATTTCCAAGCTTACACTTATTTGGGTTAAAACGGATGTTGTGTAAAACATCGTTACGACATCCCAAATACTATATTCAACTAACTCTTATTCAACATTGATCTTCGAGCCTGAAATCTTACTATTTATTTGTTAATAATGAAATCAATCAAGTTGGGGTATAACTACCTCTCAGACCTTGACTGAATAACATTTATAACGTTAAAACAAATATGACTACTTACTCGAATAATCAATACCACAAAACTACTTATTCACTTTTAAACACGTATACGCTTCCTCTTTCTATTCTTACTAGATTTTATTCTTAGTCTTCCTTTTTGTTTTTTACTATTCTATTTCTAAGTTCGTTTCCCTTATCGACTCCTATATATATATATATATATATATATATATATATATATCGATACGTTGATTTCTAACTATTAAATTATCTTGAAAATATTCTAACTCCTTAAATTCCCAGAAAAATTCGCCATAACCTCCTTTGTACCAGGAGCATCGGGATATTTCAAATAGCCTCCCATGGCCCTCACCAATCCAAAAGAAAAAGCCCAGCGGCTAGCCGATACGGCGCATAAAATCTCATATATGAATCAAATACATAACTTTCCGTCGAGCATTCTATTTATATACCTTCATACCTTATCCATACCTATCTCAAGTATATTTATACCTTCCCAATCTATTTTAACTATATCCGATCGTTTTAACTCACTTTGTTAATTAATTTGTTAATTAACTCTTTAGTCTATTTCACTTTTATATTTGAATCATGACATGTTCAAATATATTTTAACTTGCTTATTAACTAATTTGAATCCAAATTTCAAATTTAAGTTCTATATTCGATTTCGAATATCCATTTACAAATCCAATTCACCTTTCAAAGTTCAACTTCAAATTCAAAACTCGATTAACTAATTCCTCTTCGACTTAGTTAATTCTATTCAATTTCTATATATCAAATTCTATTCAAATTCTATATTATAAATCCCATTCAAATTCTATATTATAAATCTCATTTGAATTTCTATATTATAAATCCCATTTGAATTTCTATATTCAAATTCCATATATTCAAATTCTATATTATAAATCCCATTCAAATTCTATATTATAAATCCCATTCAAATTCTATACTTGAATTCCTTTTGAATTCTATATTCAAATTCCATATATTCAAATTCTATATTTGAATTCCTTTTGAATTCTATATTCAAATTCTATATCACTTCCGTTATTCATATATTCAAACTCCCTTTGAATTCCTATATTCAATTTCTATTTCAATTCCATTGAATTTCATATATTCAAACTCCCTTTGAATTTCTATATTCAATTTCTATTTCAATTCCATTGAATTTCATATATTCAAACTCCCTTTGAATTTCTATATTCAATTTCTATTTCAAACTTTCTTTATTCATTCTTTATTATAAATTCCATTTTGAAATTCAACACAACTTGTCTTTCCCAAAACAAATTCAAAACAGTATCTCTGGTAGTAATTCGTCACTTACAACTCGAAAATGAATACTGATAATGCAGCTGTCATCATCAGAATCTATTTTCCAGCGATTGAAGTGAGTTCAATACAATAAAACCATTTCTAAACATTTCCACTTTGAAATTCATTTCAAAATATAATTCACACTGCTTGTAAAACAATCTAAAATCTCCCAGATCTGAAATTTTCCTTATTTTTAATCCAAATCCATTTACAAATACTTATCCAATTCTCCAGAGTTTTAATTCAATTTCTGGTTTAAATTTCAGATTTAACTCATCTGATTTCACGTATTTCACTTGTATGAATTCTGATTGGTTATTTACATAAGCATTTCATTTATAATCTTACTCGATTATAATAACAACCAATATATCCATTATATTATAATTTTGATATATATATATCTTCTCTATATCAAGATATACCTTGGGTAAACTTATTTTAATTTACCCTCTTTCCAAAACATATCGTGACGACCCATCGTATTCGAGAGTTTATAAACTCCTACCGATACAGTGGATCAAACTGACCGACCAGAACTCATAAACTACTCAACAAAAAGATCTCCACAATATAAAATTATTTTTATATCATTTACAAATAAGTTCACTCGTGTATATATACACTCAACTCAATCTAGGGTATTACTAACCCTATCTCTACTGAGTCACGCCACAGAGCCAAGGTAATTCTTAACTTAAGCTCTGATACCAACTGTAATGACCCGGGTTTTTGGAGATCTTGGTTATCCGATATACAAAACATATCGAACATCCAAGGATCGAAAATACCAGTCATTAATGAAAGAAATTAGAGGGTGAGAATAGATAAGATAGAAACTTAGAATAGAAGAAGAAGAACACAACATCAGAGTAACACGAACCTCACAGCGGAACGAATAACATATAATATATATAACATATCTTGAAATATACATTTGTACTTGAATATACATCATTATCAAAGTACAACACTTACAACACAGCGGAAATAACTATAGTTATATAATCCTGAAGCCTCTTGCTCCAAGCTCTTCCAGTATATCTGTAAATCCTGACTACTTGACTGCCCGTACAAATTAGGCACCCAAGAGTTTAGGGAAAACAAAACAAAATAAACTCCGGGTCAGTCATGGGACTGGTGTGAGTAAAACAGTTTAAAACAGTTTGAACAAGTAATCGATATCTCATAAGACTATGCCGTATAACGGAACGGGTTTTTCCCTTATGAGAATCCAAATTATCTTTATATCAAAAACCTTTTGATATTATAATAATGTCTATCAACCACAGTATAATAATCATCTAGCAGAACGCTTTCATCTCACGTTCTACAAATATAGTACACGGTCAAAACCGCAAACACGTATTGGGTAATGGATTTCCAACTATGACAAGGTATGGAACCACCTTTCGCTAGTGTACCTCTAGAAAGGAATACACTGGATTCAACTAGAACATCTTGCAACCCGGCCACACATGACCGACCACTCATTTCGCTTGAGTGTATCGAATGTATATCACCAACGATTGGGATCAGCAACCGTTTCCCGAATGGGACAGCATAAACAATAGATTTTTAGAAATAAATGAAACTCTAGATCAGGAGATTATACACCCTACTTCGGTGCGACCGACTTAGCCATGCTGCCTTCCCGATTTCTGTCTTACCGGTTGATGAGGCTTGAAGCTACGCTTTATCATCACACCAGATTCACTTCGAATGTCACATCGTCAAATCCATCAAATCACCGATTGACGTCCTCAACCATACATTATGTGTTAGCAAAAAGAAGTTTCCTTCTCAACTTCCACTCTTGGTACGGTTGGAGAGATCAATATACGTGATCGTCTGGAAATACTCTGTCAGACATCCATTCATACAAGTCACCCAGGAACAGGATGAACCGAAGGCACTATTCAGTACATCCATCATAGGCACTGTTATCTAAGACTTATACAATAGCCCTTGCACTTTACTCCGTCTTCAATTATCTTTGGCATATATGATTCGCAACGCTTATGCCAATACAGAGTGGTACTTTGGATAATAATCCAACCGGTCTCTCCATATTAACAACGTTAAAATGGTCAAAAACTTCGATAGTCTGTGATTTAACTATCGAAGAATAACACGTGTGCAAACAACGATATTATTTCCAAATGGAAATTCTATCAATCAATCATCAATCATATATATATATATATATATCCTTATTTTCTATGTTTAGAAAATATATATGTTAACGTTGGAAAACATTTCCATAACTTATTTACGTATCACTATTATTTCTACAACTATCAGTCTCTGACTGTAAACTAGTAGGAGAACAATTCTCTAAGTATAAACCCCGAAGGCCGAAACCAACATCAGATCGATACTCAGAAAACTATTCAACTTAACTAATCTCTAGTCATTTTCTAATTTTGTTTAACTCTATTTCTTTACCTCTATTTGATTAACTCTATTTGATTTACTCTAATACGAATAACTAATATTTGTTTTAACTTTATTTCGAATAACTATATTCGATTTAACTCCATTCGCTTGACTCTAGATCGCAGCGATCACAATGGTTACGCCTGATTCCCTCAGGAAACATCCGACCGCTGTAGACTATTTGCAGCCCTGCGAATTACGCTAGCAGACGTGCTAAATGGTAACTTATCCTAAATAACTATGTCTGATTAACTCCTTTTGATAAACTACATTTGATTAACTCCTTTTGATAAACTACATTTGATTAACTCCTTTTGATAAACTACGTTTGATTAACCCCTTTTCATCTCGTCAGTTTCCTTTTATAATCCTATTTAGTTTCCAACTAAATATTCCTTTTATAATTCTATTTATTTATTAATTAAATATTCCTTCATCCTATTTATTCTATAAATAGATATTCCTTTATTCTATTCTATTCGTTTTGTCAACATTTTTCCCCTTTATAAAACTCTATTCGTTTTATAAACATTTTCCTTTATTTACTTTCGAAATATTTCCCTTTTTTATAAAATCGGTTGATTTTATAAAATTCCTTTATTTCAATATACATTGAAATAATTCTTCTTACATCCCAGGGTCTTTTATGATATTTAAAATATCGAATAACAAGGATCAATATCATTCCAGCACACATAATCCATAACAGATTATATAATACATCATATATCACATTATATGAAAAACAGTAGAATAAATGTTGAGGAACCCAGTCGGATTCCTCCAACCTGTTTCCCTGCATCACAGATGTTAAACAATATAGATAACATCACTTTCAGTTCCATATGATATATTCTGTTAAACAGAATCAATATAGAAATTCAACTAACTGACTAGCAGTTCAATCAAACAATCAACACACAGTCAATCAGCCAATATTTAACAGTTCTAAAATACAACATGAATTGATAAACTGTTCAGAGTTAGTGAGATTTACTCACATTTGCATTTCATCCTTAAAAAACGATAAACTGTTGTTTGATCTGAATCAAACACTTTATTTCGCCATAAATTGTAACGAGCTCGGATTCACTCCCGGGTCAGTCTCATTGTGTTGCTCTCGTCCATACGATCCCAACGCAACTTACGGTTCGTCAATCTAATATCGTATTGTCAAGATATTCGGTTTACAAGATTGAACTAATTTAAATAAATTAAAACTTGAATTTTTAATCTATCATGGACCTTAACCTTTTGATAAATCACCAGCCCATTTCATTTAAGCCCAACCACGTCACCACTTTCTTCCTCAACTCCAACCCGTAAGCTTCAGCTCCCGTTCATAGCCATTCGCCCCTTCTTCCATCCACCGATTCTCCCACTTTTCTCCACTACGAATCGAACTATAATCACTATCCTCCTCCTCATTCGATCCTCCACAACTTCCACACCACCTCGATAAACTCGCCCCCACCATAAGGAATCCGACGACCATCTTCCTTCGTCGGCTACAGGAGACCACCGACCACAACCATCACCGAAATCACCCAAATGTACACAAACATGCGGTTTTCGATACTGAACCCAAATATCAACTCAAACTCATACTCGATTCACCATAATCTAAGAATTCGAGAACCCTAGTTGTCTACTCCTCACGCTGAATACTGTCGATGCCCTCAAACATGAATCGCAACCTGTATTTCGTATACCAGGTTGAAGAGAATGTTGACAGGATTACAATTATATAACTTCCAAGATTTATTGATTTTTATTTCGATTTCTGCGAATTTTTGAAGTTGCGTTTTGGTGAAATGAGGAGTGGAACTGGCGGCTTGAGTTTTTGTTTGACTAGCAGAAGATGAATTTAGGTTTTGAAGGTATAGTGGTGCTATTTATAGGCAAATAAAATATCTAGATATTTTCAAAGATATTTGTAGATATTTTTCTTTATCATATTATATTCGTCTCTGCACTCTAAAAATCCGTACGATCACATATGATACCTAAAAATCACGAAACTGGACATTTAGCTAGAGTTCGACATTACGGTCCCAACGAAACTGGTTTCGTCGAATTCCGACTTCGTTTGCAAAACCTGCTATTTTTAAAGTCCTAAATAACCCATTTAAATATATAAATATATTTAAATATAACTAAATTAAATATAAATAAATTTATATTATCGTCTATATTCACAGTGGAATACCATACAGCTCTAGAATATTCCTATATGAATTTCTAACTCGATATTCACTTCTGGGTCAACCCGATATTCGATTTATATTGAAATTCCTTTTTAAAATATAAATAATTCCTTTATAAATTATAAAGGAATTCTACAGCAACTTTTCTAAAATTTGATTTGGACGTAAATCAAAATCTACCCGACGAAATCCAGATTTTTCTCTTCCACTAGAAAGATATACTCCACCAGCTCCACATGTTTCTTGTTTCACAGAAATCCAGCTTAAAACGAATCCTGTATATTCAGTTGAAGTTCAAATCGCCCAATAGCGAACTGCAGCACCATTTCGAGCTTGATTTTAATTATAATATAATTATACGTTCAAACTGTCGTTCAAATAATATATTCGTTATTCAAATTAAATTCTGAACTGAATTAAATATCACAGATGATCCAGTTCACACCATATCGCCGTTTCAGCCAATTCTGATTATTTCAGAATTAAATATCTTATTTAATTTATTATTTTAATTAAATATTCATCACTATTTAATTCCACGACCATTTAATTCACTATATCACTATTTATATAATTAAATAAATAAATTATAATACCTCTGCCAATGTCGGTCATTACAATACTAAACGATAGAACAAGTATAAACAAAGCGGTAGAAAAAGGAGAAGTTAAGAACATACCCTCAAAAAGGAAAGGGTACGATGCGCGTATCTTGTCTTCCATTTCCCAAGTTGCGTTCCCTTGATCATCTCCCCATTGGACTTTAACCAACTTGACCTCTCGGTTGCGTAATTTCTTGATCTCTGATCCAAGGATGCATGTAGGAGCTTGTCTAATCGTGGCATCTCGCTCTACTTCCACCTCTCTAAGCATGCTCGGCTCTACTACCTCCGCGGTATCATGTAAACATTTCCGCAAACGCGACACATGAAATACGTCATGAACACCACTAAGCTTCTCAGGAAACCTCACTCTTTAGGCCATCTGTCCAATTCTTTCTGTATTAGGGAATGACCCTACGAACCTTGGTGCCAACTTCCCTACGGCCCAAAGCGAACTACGTTCTTCAACGGTGATACTTTAATAAAGACCATGTCTCCAACATTGAACTCAAGATCGGTCCTTCTCTTGTCAGCATAAGACTTTTGCCAGTCCAATGCCGTCTTCATACATCTCCGAGTCAAGTCTATCTTCTCTGAAGTTTCTCTCACCATATCGGGCCCAAGTAAAATCTTATCCGTAGATTCCCACTAATAAGTCGGTGATCGGCAAGGTCGTCCATACAGAGCTTCAAAAGATGCCATGCCAATGCTAGTCTGATAGCTGTTGTTGTAGGCAAACTCTACTAATGGAAGATGTTCCTCCCACGTCCCTCCAAAGTCCAAGTTGCATAATCTCAAAATATCTTCTAGAATCTGTTTCACTCTTTCTGTTTAGTCGTCCGTCTGTGAGTGATAAGCGGTGCTCAAACACAATCGTGTTCCTACTGCCTCTTGCAAGCTCTTCCAAATCTCACTAGTGAAAATGGGATCTCGATCGCTCACGATACTAGAAGGTATGCCATGCAGACGAACTATCTCTCGAAGATAAACAGATGTTAACCATGCCGCTGTTCTTTTGCTCTTGATAGGAATGAAATGGATGCTCTTGGTAAGCCTATCTACTACTACCCAAATCCCTGTATTACTCTTCCTTGATCTCGGCAACCCGTCGACAAAATCCATGGAAATGATTTTCCATTTCCACTGTGGAACCTCTAAGGGGTGAAGCAAACCACCAGGCTTCTTTTGCCCCGCCTTGACTTGCTGGCACACCAAGCATCTAGAAACGAACTCAGCCAAGTCCTTCTTCATTCCGGCCTAAAAGAAAACTCGCTTCATGTCGCTATACATCTTGTCACCACCGGGATGTATGGTCATCTTAGAACGATGTGCTTTTTGAAGAATCGTCTTTCTTAAGCTTTCGTCTCGAGGTACACAAAGTCTCACATCCCTATGCAACCAACCTTTGTCATCTATGGTATACCTACTAAGATGGCTCAAAGACTCCCCTCTTATAAGCTTGTTTACTATTTCAACAAATTGTGGGTCATCTCGTTGTGCCTCTCCAACCCGTCCTAAAACCGTAGGTCGCACCTCCAGTGATGCCAACAAACCGGGTACATAATCGATAGAGGATCTAAAGTCAAAGGTAGATATGTACTTCAAACTCTAAATTCTGCCACTCTACGAACAAAGGACTCAAAGTCAACCTCTTTCTACTCAAGGCGTCAGCTACAACGTTACCCTTGCCAGGGGTATATGTAATCTCAAAATCGTAGGATGCTAAAAATTCCATCCACCCCTGTTGCCTTAAGTTTAGATCTTTTTGAGAGAACAAGTACTTTAGAGACTTATGGTCTGTATACAACTCAAACTTCTTGCCAAGGAGATAATGGCGCCAAGACTTAAGCGCAAAAACTATAGCAGCTAACTCTAAGTTGTGGGTAGGGTAATTCTTCTCATGGACCTTCAGCTGCCTTCCACTATAACATATCACCCTTCCCTCTTGCATCAAAACTGCACCAAGCCCTGTCCCGCAAGCATCGGTATAAACTGTGAATGGCTTACTCCCATCTAGCAAAACTAAAACTGGAGTTGTCATCAAAGCCCTCTTCAAACGTTGGAAAGCATCGTCACAGTCAACATCCTAAGAAAAAGTCAAGTTCTTCTTCGTCAACCGTGTAAGTGGGGCTGATATCTTCGCGCAGTCCTTAATGAACTTCCTATAGTAGCCCGCCAACCCAAGAAAACTTCTGACTTCCGTTGCATTTCTAGAAATCTTCCAATCTTTGATTGCCACCACCTTCGTGGGATCCACTGCTATCCCTTCTTTAGAGACCACGTGCCCTAAGAACCTCACTTCCTTCCTCCAAAAATGGCATTTGGAGAACTTAGCTTTGAGTTGATGTGCTCGAAGGGTCTCTAAGACTTCCCTAAGATGTAGGGCATGCTCTTCCTCGCTTCTAGAGAAAATCAAAATATCATCAACAAAGACTACCATGAACTTGTTTAGAAACTCCCTAAACACCCTACTCATCAAGTCTACAAAATATGCGGGTGCATTCGTCAAACCAAAAGTCATGACGAGCCATTCGAAGAAACCGTCGGGAGTCCTAAATGCAGTCTTATCTATGCTGTCCTCAGCCACCCTTAGCTGATGAAACATTGTAGCTAAATCTATCTGCGAGAAAACTGAAGCGCCAACCAACTGATCGAACAAGTCATCTATCCTCAGCAATGGGTGTCTGTTCTTCTTCGTGAGCTTATTCAGCTCCCTATAGTCCACGCACAATCTGAGTGAACCATCTCCCTTCGTAGCAAAGACAACTGGAGCAACCCACTCCGAGATACTTCTTCTTATGAACCCTTTCTCAAGCAACTCTTTCACTTTTTTACTAAGATCCCTCCTTTCTCTTGGAGCCATGTGGCGCATTAGTAATGCAACTGGCTTTGCATTATCTACTAAGTATATACGGAAGTATATCTCGCGTCTCGGGGGTGAACCCCGAACCTCATCAAAGACGTCACCATACTTGCATACTACATGAACAGATTGCAAATCATCAATAGATGTGTCAAGAGATTCTAGGTAGCTAAGCATAACAGAACCCTTAGGGTCGCATGAGATATCGAGAGTATTAACCAAACTAGTCAATAGTCTAACTACCCTCTTTTCACAGTCGAGAATGGCACCATACCTGGTTAGCCAATCCATTCCTAGAATCAACCCATAGCCCGTGAAGCCAAGCACATAAGAGTTGCATTCGAGCTCAACGCCATACACAAATATTCTCAAATCCCGACATAACATAGAAAGATGAGTCGTACCCCCAATAGGATTTGAGACTACTATGGGATCCATAACTAAACTAGTATTTAGGTGTAGTGTTTCAACTAACGAATCAGATATGAACGAGTGTGAAGTTCCAGAGTCAAACAAAGTTCGAACAGGATGATCAAAAAGGAAAATCAAACTTTCAACAGAAATGTTTCTACCTCTCTCATGTCCTGGTTCCATGAGAGCATGAACCTTCCCTCCATAAGTAGATCCTGTCCTCTGCCCTTGCCTTTGTCCTTGCCTCCTTGGGCGGTCTTTAATCATATGTCCTTGCTTAAGTGGCCCGGTGTTCCACAATTAAAACACCTTTTCTTCCCTTTGCCTTTGTTATCCATACCACCTTTTGTTTTGTTGTTGTTGCGCTTTCTTTGAATCCACCTTCTTATCATGTGCCTTATTAATATTAGCACCTTTCTCCTCTTCATGCATAATCGCCATGTCAACAACTTTCTCAAAAGTAGCCCCCATAGGAATGTGGGACATAGCCAATCCGTGTAGCGGCTCATTCAAACCCTTAGCAAATCTCATGGCCTTCTTATGCAGTGTATTCACCAACTCTAAGTCGATTCTTGCTAACTGGTTAAACTTATTAACGTACTCCTTCACAGACAAACTCCCTTGTTTTAAAGCCAAGAACCTCTCCATGTATAAACTCTACTCTGCTCATGAAAGAAATTTCAACTCGAACCTCTGTTTGAAATCCATCCAAGTTTCCACTGCATGTTCTCCATTCGTGACCTCCCACCAAAATGAGGCCTCGTCCTTCATTAACCAAGAAACTAGTTGAACCTTTCTTCCATCATCTTCCTCAATGATACCAAATAAGTCCTCCACTTCCTTGAGCCAGTTTCTAGCTTCGACGAACGTCTCGGTCCCATGAAAAGGTTTTCCACCCATCGCCATAAAGTCCTTGCATATCTTAGAAAAAACGTCTACACAGGGAGGAGGAGGAGCGGTTGCAGGTGGGGGAGGAGGAGCGTCTGTTGGGCCTGCGGTAGTAGCCCTAGCCTCCAGATACCTTCTGAACCATCCTGGTATCTGTACGCCCTCGGGTATAACGGGTTCCCCAGATATGCTAAAAGGAAAAAGGAAGAGATTTAAAACAGAGAATCGAAAGATAGATATATGGCCTTGGGGGATTATGTTTTTCATAATAAACATTTCTCTTAAAAGTACTCTCTTTAAAACATGTTTTTGAAAATACATCTTTTAATAATGCTTTTGAAAATGGTTTTTCAAAATCTTTTATCTGTTCTGGTAACCTTCAGCTCTGATACCACATGTAACACCCCATGTCCATTAATGTCACTCACAAAGGGAATGTATTAACTTTGATGGAGCATTATAAGTGTATAGAATAGAATATTACATAATAGATATATAAAATGGTACTTCAAATTTCAAAATAACTTCATTGCAGCGAAAACTGAGTATAGTTTGGTTACAACATCAAAACCAAATAATAAAGCCAAGTACACGAATATCCATCTTGGACAAATTATTTTCAAAGTACATAAAAACAAAAGCATAATCCCACTCCAACTAGCCATAATGAAAAGAGATAAAGCTGAACAATACTTCAACGCTTCCAAGCACTTCAAGAAGAATGAAAGCTGAGTCAAGCTCCACTAATCCCACCCTGAGCACCTGGGGGGGAAAGAAAAGAAAAGAGGCGAAACAAAACGGGTCAGACACAAAGTCTGGCGAGTCCAGTGACTTTAACATATAATCAGTAAAGTAACAGGATAAGAACATAAACTGGATATAAGAAATGATTGTAACACGAATAGCTATGACAAGGTAACAAGATGGACAAGATAAGCAAGACATAACGTTGATTACACTTCTAATGACTATAAGATAATTCCAACACCGCACCAATACTATTTATACAGAAAGTTGGTCCCCCTTACTAATCATAAAGATAATGGTAGTTTCGTGTACTCTTAGGTGTTGTCATAGGTGCCGCCTGCTCCTATTTCCACTAGTTGTATCAACTACCCTCCCCATTCGATCGGCTCCCTAACTCGTAGATACATGTGCTGGTCCCATAGTAGGGTGTATCACTCCCTAAAGTGGCAACCCGATACTACTAAATGCACGGCTTATATCTACACGATGCAACAACGTCTTACCTACCGGCCCGAACCCACGCACGCACGTGACTCTGTTGGACTTGCGTTGCCACCGCTACCTTGTTTGACCTCTTACAATCAATCCCAGTAAACGTGTCCCATCCTCGACCTAGTTCGAGCTCACATAGATACGGAATGGGTTACTGGTTGAAAAGGGTCCACACACTTGACACAAGCTTCCCTCCTAAGCTTGGTCCTCACTAAGAACTCCCACTTAACCCCTTCTTATTCCCATGTCTTCTTACATGTTTTACCTTGGTTAAGTGCCTCTAGTTATATTTCACATGTCACCCATGTCACCGACTTAACCCCCATGTCTTACTAATTGTCTTATCTTGGTTAAGTGTTCATTGATTCATTAAAACCATAATCTTGCAAGACCTCCCACATTAGATTACCGTTTTACGGTTGCTGGATTTGCTGGGCGGGTCCAGGCAGGCTTATACTGCAATCCGAATCTATCCTCGTGTCTTTGCATTATTACGCATCTAGTTTCTGCCTTCGACCTCTCACATTAGACTACGGTTTGCGGTGGCTGGATATGCCGGGTGGTTCCGGGCAGTCTTATACCATAATCCGAGTCTAACCTCGTGTCTTAGGCGTTCATTATTACTCTCTTAATTTATGTCCCCAATTTCAAATCTTGGATTAAAATATATTAATTACCCACAATTTCCAATCTAAGTCATGTTCATCATTTTAATCCAAATTTATGCCTATAATTCCATGCATATAAATTATGCCAATTTTATGCCCCAAGTCAATTACATGATTACAAATCAATTTATGCCCAATTGCATATAATTCAATGTTTTCCCAAACTTTCCCATAACGTTCCTACATCATTCGTACGTATAATAATATGTTAGGCTCGCAACTAGCCTAATCTCATTAAAAAAAAAGAGAATTAAAGCACCAAAACTGGCATAAACACAATAAAATAGATCTAATAAGCATATGAACTGGCATAGATCTTATAAGCATATGAACTAACATAATAAAATAGATCTCATAAAATAGATCTAATAAGCGTATGAACTGGCATAGATCTAATAAGCATAAGAACTAACATAATAAAATAGATCTAATAAGCATATGATCTTGGCATAATAAAATAGATCTAATTAAGCATATGAACTAGCATCATAAAATAGATCTAATTAAACATATGAACTTGCATCAAAAAATAGATCTAATTAAACATATGAACTGGCATCATAAAATAGATCTAATTAAACATATGAACTGGCATCATAAAATAGATCTAATTAAACATATGAACTGGCATCATAAAATAGATCTAATTAAACATATGATTCATCTCACGGTCATGTTCATAAAATCCAATCCACAAACTTATCACAATTACTTTTAATTAATTATTCGTGAAAGCAACGTGGACTCGCAGTGGAAGAAGAGAAAATAGATCTGAATTCTGTATTCTGAATTTGATTAGCTAAACTGTTGTTGTAGAATTCTATTCTTATCTTCTAATATGAATTACTCTTATTTAGATTTGCTTTAGTGTAGAAGAAAGACTAGCTTAGGTTGCGGCAGCATGGAGGTGCCATGAATTAGTAGAAAGAAATTAGGATTAGGTCTAGGTGTGTTTATATAGGTCCAGTGAGTGAACTAAGTCCTTTAGATCTGACTAGGATTCATCTAAACCATTCAAATTAAAAAGACACAACACTTCGCCAACCAGAAGAGGCCACGTCAGCCCTAAAACTCAAAAATCGTCATTAACCAATAAAAGTGTGCCATGTGTGCAACATGATGCGCAGCAGCAGGGGTGTTGACACCCACATGTCATATATATATATATATAAACATATACATATACATATATATATTCGTGAAAGCAACGTGGACTCACAGTGGAAGAAGAGAAAATAGATCTGAATTCTGAATTTCATTAGCTAAACCATTGTTGTATAATTCTATTCTTATCTTCCAATATGAATTACTCTTATTTAGATTTGCTTTAGTGCAGAAGAAAGACTAGCTTAGGTTGCGGCAGCATGGAGGTGCCATGAATTAGTAGAAAGAAATTAGGATTAGGTCTAGGTGTGTTTATATAGGTCTAGTGAGTGAACTAGGTCCTTTAGATCTGACTAGGATTCATCTAAACCATTCAAATTAAAAAGACACAACACTTCGCCAACCAGAAGAGGCCACGTCAGCCCTAAAACTCAAAAATCATCATTAACCAATAAAAGTGTGCCATGTGTGCAACATGATGCGCAGCAGCAGGGGTGTTGACACCCACATGTCATATATATATATATATATATATATTCTTTTTAACCATCTTTCCAATTAACCCTTTTCACAGTAAACCGCTTTTTTTTAGTTGAACTGCATTCACACTAAGCCGCTTTTTAACCATTCCCCTAAAACAAAAATATGTCGCTGACGAGCATTGAACTCAGAACCTCTTGTATACAAGTCACGTGTTCTAATCAAATGAGCCATTAAGTCTTTTGTTTATAAAACTTAGAGCAATACTAAACATTATTCTTTTCTCATTCCTTTTTTTCATGTTTTGTTGCAATATTTAATTTAAAGATATCTTTTTCATCCTAAATCGGTTTTCTGCAAACTATAGATCTAAATTGACTAGAAAATCGCCACGAACGCAATGATGCTAATTTCGTGATCAAATTTCTGAAGCTTCTCAAATTTTCCTTTTTATTTATATTTAGTTGTTCGCATGCATTTCTTCGCATTTCATGTATTGCATTTAATTTCTTTTATTAGTCTTTTTCCTTCATTCCACTGCATGAACTTATTACATGCAATTTTATTGTCATTATTTAATTTTTCTCTTAAATATATCTATGTATATAATATATATACATATTTCCACATTTTTAATTTCATTAAAAATACGAGGTGTTACAGGTTATGTCAGTCTCTACGGAGCCGATGGATGGTTTGGTCGATATATGACCAGTTTACGCCCCATAGGGCGGGGAAATGTATTGTTCATGCATTTTAATCCACTAACGTAAGTGTGGACCAGCCCTGAGATGCGGTTGCGGCTGAATCCGAAGGGGCGGGCTAGAGCGTCTCGAATTCGGTAAGGACGATCCCTTGTCTTGGTTCACAGATGAAAATCCAACTTCCAATACGTGACTTTGCGGTTTTGATTAAAGAGCCTAGTATTGGCAACATGATATATGGTACCCATGTTGTCTATGATTTATACATTTATATTTGAAGTTGTTTACACGCCATGCACTTATAATAGTATCAAGTGATTTTTTTAAACATACCAAGCATGTTTGGCTATTATAAGGTAAAACTCTATCCTCCGACTTGCGTTGCATTGTGTGATGAGACCGAAGTCTTATAATAGCTTCATTTTTTCCAAAAGCATTGCGTTGTTTTGTTATATGCACTGGTATTCTTGGGAGGGAACCTGTTCCGTGTTATACGGCATGGTCCCTCGGTATATCTGATTTTAAAGTAAAGTTTTAAATAATTATTTTAGTTCTCACACCAATCACATGACTGACCTGGAGTTTATTGTTTTAACCTAAACTCTGGGTGCCCCTATTTTCCACATGGGCAGCTAGTAGTTTTGGTTTCGCAGATTTATATTCACAGGATCCTGGTTTACAGCTGGAATGATATTCGGAAAGCTCTATATCTGTGTATCTCCCTCAGTTGTGTTTTGTATTATTTTCCGCTGCATTGTAATTTTAAATATCTGATATTTTTATGATGTGAAATATTTATTCATACTCTGTATATTCTTGTACTCTGATGGAAATTATTGCAATAGCAAATGAAATGTTCTTCTGTTTGTGTTCTGATTTGTCGTGTTCTCAACTCAATCCGGGCTTTCCTGTACGGGGAAGTGCGGGTCATGTCAAGTAATTATTTTAAAATTCATTTAATTATTAAGGCATAATTTTTATAGTTAAAAGATATATTAATTTAAGACATGAATTTGTTGTAGGCATATTGGTTTAGTACTGTTGAGCGAACGTACCTGGAGAGAACAGAAGTCGACCACATTATCTTAACTAAAACGACATTAGTTTTATTAAAACGTGATTAAGAAATTAATAAATTTAATTACATATATCGTTAACTTAAATTATTAGTAACATGATCATATATTAATAGAATTCGATGATTCAAGATATGTTGGAATATCATCGATGAGTACTATGCTAGATGGAATTAGAATCAACTAGGTTTTTTTATTAAATTAAACACCTATTTAATTTAATTAAAACCAATTGTTTCAACGATAAATCAGATCAAGTGAGTATAACTCACTCAGTTCTTCCCACTTATATTTTATATAAGTTGGGTTTTATAATTGTGTGTTATGGTTGAGTTATATATTCATATGTTGATTGAACCGATGAAAATAAACGTTTGTCTAATTTTGAATGAAAAACCAAATCTTTATTCTAAGTTTGGACCCAATTGAGGTAAATTACCTTGTTGGTCACGTTTATAAAATAAACGTGTTAAATTTTTTAAAAATTTTAAATTATTATTGTTGAGTTAAATTATTATTACTGGTTGTTATATAAGTTAATAGTTTAAAATTGGATAATTCTTATCAAATGGTTTTATTTGAGGTAACCTATTTGGATGTGGGGAAAACAGGTTGGAGGGACCCAACTGGATTCCTCACCAGTAGTTATAAAATTTATTATATTATAATATATATTGAGATACTGAATTTTTGATGCAGGGATTAACAGGTTGGAGGGACCCAACAGGATTCCTCACTAATATTGATAATGTTTATCAATATGATTTGTTGTGTGCATTTGGATGTGAAATTGGGTTTATATTTCACACTTTAGTGCTTTAGCAGATATTTACCTCTTCATTTCCATTGATAAAAGGAAAGATTTTGAAATTGATATTAAATTGAGTGAACGTTTTCAAAGTTATATTTATATATTGGAAATACGATGTTTGTTTTAAAAATAAACGTCAAAGTTTTATTTTATTTTTATAATTATTTAAATAATTATAAATTTATAGAATTTCTAGGATATTAATAAATACATATTTAAGAGGTAAAAATTAGATAGGAATATTAAAATGATTGCGAAGAGGGGCTTAAGTGACGTAAATGGAATTTTAAAGGATTTTAAGATATTGGAATGGACTAATGGAAGTTGAAATATACGAGAATTGATATAAATGTGTTGAAAGGGGGTTTTCCGTAACTAATGGACATTTTTATAAACATTATTTATAAATTTACGAAATATGGTTAAATGGATTTTCGTGAATGAGATTAGAGAATAAATAGAATTGAAAATAGAATATGAATATTTGGCATAAATTGGGGAATGAGATGAATGTCAAATAAATGGGAATTTAAGGAAAGATCGTCAAAAAGAGTTATAAATGGAATTTCATATAAATTGAGTTATCTGGAGAGAGTTGTGGAATTGTTTTATAAAATAAAAGAATTTTTCAAATTAGAGTTAAATATTGACAAATGGTTTAAAGGATAGGCGAAGTAAAAGAAAACAAGTTATTAGCAAAATATTTGCAAATGGGAAAAATATTTATAATTGGTTAAGATAATTAAAATATTCAAGATATTTGTAAATAAATGGCTAAGTTGTTTATAAATAAATGCTTAAGAATTTATAAATTATTAATGGAAGATTAAGGATTTTGTAAATGGAAAATTAACGATTTTATAAATGAAAGGTTAATGATTTTGAAATGAAAGGTGAAGGGTTTTTGAAATGAAATATGTAATAATTCTTTACAGAGGTTAAGTTGAATTATTTTAGTTAATTTTTATGAAATGATATTTTAAATAAAATTGGAAATGATTTGTGAGATTATAAAGGAGTATAATCGGGTTAATAATGTTAAAAGGAAATATAATGTGTTTTTTGAGAAATTGGAACTTATTGTGCGTTGGTTGAGTAATTTTCGGGGTGCCAATCTGATGTTGGTTTCAACCTTTAGAGTTGATACTGAGAGATTTATTCACTTACCAATTTACAGTGTGGGTTTAATGAGTAGGAGTAAAATGATAATGGAATATTCTTATATTTAGAATAAAAAAAGGGAAATGTTTTCCGAATTATAAGTATTAATATTTAATTAATGACTGGTTAATTAGAGAGGCTAAAAGATGTTGGGTACTGAGTTGGTAAATTTATTTTGTTTTTATGGATGAATGTTGTTTATTTGATAGCTAAATAACCGACTATCAAATATGGCCTATACGATTATTGGTACGAAAAGACCGGGATCAGATTTATGTTTGAAAACCATTCTGAAGCAGCCAATACGTGGAAGATGATGATTGAAGACGGAGCGTTTGAAGATCGTTGATCTTCATGAGTGGAAGATCTACTTGTTGAACTTTTCTGGTTAGCTCTCAGAGATATTTCGGTAGTGATTCTGTCATGATTGGAATCTTTGGATTGCAAGGACTACTCCTATTGATCTATAGGGTGATACCTAGGATGTGGTAGGGAGGGCCTTTGGTTCATCATGTTCCTGGATGACTTGTATGGACAGATGTCTGATAGAGTATTTCCAAAGGGATCGCGTACGTTGATTTCTTCAAACATACCATAATTGGTGGAGGAGAAGGGTGCACTTCTCTTAGCTCAACAACTAGAGTATTTTATGGATGTCAATTAGAGATTTTCTGGAGGAACCGACGATGTGGCATTCAAAGTGAATTGTGACACCCCACGTCCGTTAATGTCACTCTTTAACAAAATGCGTTAAGTTTCGTGAAGCGTTATAGGTAAACAAAAACATAAACATCACAAGACAGATATAAAATACCAGCGGAAATTTAAAACTTTATTTTCCAACAGAAAACATCATGGCCCAAAATCCAGTTACAACATCAGTCTAAAATACTAAAAACCAACTACATCAAATAAAAGTATCTGACTTGTACTAAAACCATCCGAGTACAGTAATATAAAAACATAGTCCCCCAAAAGAGCCATAACAGATTCTACGAATACTCAAAGCGGTACATCATCATTACCGAGCACTCCCACCCTAAGAACCTAGGGGGGAAGGAAGAGAGGGAAAAGAAAACAAAACGGGTCAGACATAAAGTCTAGCGAGTCCAGTTACTTTTAGCATATAAACAAGTAAAAGCATCATGATAGGCATATAAACTGAATGAGAGATAACAGAATCATATGATAGTATAGCATACTGAACAGGATAAGTAGGATGAACTGAACAGATTACGCTTCTCAACTACTTTTCTCTGCAACAATACTAGTATAACAAGTATGAATGATCCCAACAGAAACATAATGGTACACTTAGGTGTACTTCTAGTAACAGGTTTTACTCCCAAACAGTGAAAACAGGTACCCCAACATAAATAACAGGTGTTACCACAACCATAAATAACGAGCACCTGAACAGGCAGGACTAGATGTATCCCAATTAATACCCCCAATCGATCGACTTCCTATCCCGTAAATACCCTGTATTGGCCCCACAGTAGGATGTATCACTTCCTAAAGTGGCAACCCGCATATAGACACAGCCGTATCTACTGGTGTTATAGCGTCTTATTATCCCTGAACAATCCAGACCCATGCACGCACATGACTCCGTCGGAACGTGCTATCAGAACACCTCTTTCCATATGAACCTCTTATAATCAGCTCAGTAAGCGTGCCCCGACCTCTACCTAGTTTGGAGTCCCCCTATGATACCAGTATAGGCTACTGACTGATACGGGCCCCACGCAACAGATGACACAAGCCACCCCCTAGGCTTGTATCACAACTACTAGGATTTTGACAAGTTATGCCTAACAGTTTAACAAGCCCGCATAACCCCAACATATAGAACAAATTAAATTTATCGGGTTCTTATAGCCCCCCACCGATTTAACATATTTACTTAACCCCCGCTGATTCAAACAGCTTTACTTAACCCCTACACAATTTAACAGGTACATATAATCCCCCGCTGATTTAAACAGGTTAAGTATTACAGTTTCATTACATGTTCCGCTTAATCTAATTATTAAGCCCACAGATTTACATGCCCCAACCCTCATGTTAATTCACAGTATAAGATATTCCCTATATTATAGCCATATATCACAGTATTGGTTATGCCCCAAACCCCGGCCAAGATTCATAATACAAGATATCCCCCAATTTAACTTTCCCAACCATTTCCAATTTCATTCATTCGCATATTTCAGCGATAGGCCTAGGCTTGACGGTAGCCTGGCTATAAAAATAAAAAAGGAAAGAGGGAGAGAAGAGAACAGAAATAGGCATAATAACAGAATAGGCATACGATAACAGAAGTATGCATATCAGAAATATGCATATAAGAACTGAACAGTAGATTCGGTATACATGTAATGGCAGATCTATTTAGGTATGAATCAGATTCTTAACAGGCATAGGTTTAGATCTAGATTTATAGACATGTTAGGATTATTTATTAAATGTTTATATCCAAAAATAACATGAACTCACAGAGACTAGATCTAAAGAACAGAGAATAATAAGCGGATCTTGCAGAAGAATTTCTTGTATGCGTATAAGCTGTTGTTGAAGCAAAATAGGCAAACTCAATCCAAGCAAGGGCAGCATCTCGTTCTCCATTGTTTTTTATGTGTAAAAACAATAGAAATGAGGTCTTATTTATAGCCTACTACCAACGAATCTCGTTCAGAAACAAGTCCATGTTTAGAAATGAACCTGGATGGATCTCTGGTGGGTCGACCCAGGGGCCAACCCTAGGGTCGACAACCCACTGAGAGGGTCGACCCATGGGTCGACCCCCAATAGGTCCAATTCGTCCCTTCCCCGCTTGATTTTCGAACTGTTTTGAATTTTATAGACTTGATTTGTTTATATATATTTTTCTTATACATATACAAACTTCTAAGATTAATAACTTCTTCATAAGATGTCTATTTTATGCAAACTTAGAGTCTATCTTAAGCAGAATTCTGAGACGAATGCATTGTTGCAGTCTGTTTTACCTAATTCCCAATATTTGATTAAGTATTCTTTAGTTTGTCATTATAGTGTTCCTATTAAAATTACGGGGTGTTACATTCTCCCCTACTCAAAGGATTTCATCCCTGAAATCTCCAAGTTAAGAAGAATGTATATCCTAACATCCATCAATCATCTACTCATCCATTAATCACAAGCATCCGTCGTCCTTAAAAAGATTTCTAATGCTTATATGAACATATGCAAAGGTGTGCGTATGTGTCCCTATACTAATGCGAAAGATCAGTCGGTCTACTGATTCAGTCGACCTCCTTAATGCAATGTATGTTAGTGCCATGAATCCAACGTGTATGCAAATAGTCCAAGTATATGATGTAAATGCCATATGTGTGCACAATCATCCATCCAAATACAACATTCATGTGATGATACACCAATTTCCATCCATAAAAAGAAAAATGCACACATATCCATATGCAATATGAGAGTGATTGAGCCGATCTAGTGCCTAGTGTGTGTGTGTGTGTATATGCATCCACAAGCATCCACTGGAAAACACTAGCATCCACTTGCATCCATCAAACATAACATGTTTCAAACACATGTTTACATCCATTGGTTCCCTACCTAAAGGTAGAAGATTCGATCGATAGGATATACTTAAATGATAGAAACAAGTACGAATAAAAGCTTGGAAAAAGAAGTTAAGAACATACACTTGAAAAGAAAAACGTACGAAGTGCGAAACTTATCTTCAGTCTCCCAAGTTGCATCTTCGTGGTCTTCTCCCCATTGAACTTTCATCAACTTGACCTCTCGGTTGCAAAGCTTCTTAACCTCTGATCCAAGAATACGGGTAGGAACACGTCCAACTATCGCCTCCCATTCCACCTCTACTTCCTCAACCATACTCGGCTCAACTACCTTGGTTGTACCATGCAGGCACTTCCGCAAATAAGAAACATGGAAAACATCATGAACACCCACCAATCTTTCTGGTAGCTTCACTCTATAGGCCATTTGACCTACCCTTTCCCATATGCGGATTAGCCCTACAAACCTTGGCGCCAGTTTCCCTACAGATCTAAAATGAACCACATTCCTCAGAGGTGATACTTTGATGAAAATTGTGTCTCCCACCTCAAACTCAATATTGGTCCTCCTCCTATCTGCGTATGAATTTTGTCTGTCCTAAGCTGTCTTCATGCGTCTGCGGATAAGGTCAATCTTTCCTGAAGTTTCTCTAATCATATCAAGTCCAAGTAGAAGCCTATATGTAGCCTCCCACCCACAAGTTGGTGATCTAAAAGGTCGCCCATACAATGCTTCAAAGGGTGTCATGCCAATACTAGCCTGATGTGTGTTGTTGTAGGTGAACTCAAACAACGGAAAATTCTCCTCCAAAGTCTAGGATACACAGTCTCAAATGATCCTCCAGAACTCTATTCACCCTCTCAGTCTGCCCATCGGTTTGAGGGTGATATGCGGTGCTCAAACATAATTGTATACCCAATGCCTCTTGCAGGCTCTTCCATAACTCACTAGTGAAGATGGGATCACGATCACTCAATATACTAGAAGGTACTCCATGTAGACGGACTATCTCTCGAAGATAAACATGCTGCCGTTCTCTTACTCTTAACAGGAATGAAATGAGCGTTCTTAGTAAGCATGTCAATTATAACCCAGATACTGTTGTTGCCTTTCCTCGATCTAGGAAAACCATTAATGAAATCCATAGAGACGCTCTCCCACTTCCACTGTGGGACCTCCAAAGGATAAAGTAAATCGTCGGGCTTCTTTTGCTCAGCTTTAATTTGTTAGCAAACTAAACATCAAGAGACAAACTTTGCTACATCTTTCTTTATCCCAGCCCAAAAGAAAACCCTCTTCATATCCCTATACATCTTATCACCGCCTGGATGGATAGTCATCCTAGAATGATGGGCTTCCTCAAGGACTGTCTTCAACAAAATCCCAACTCGGGGAATACAAAGCCTTCCATCTCATCGCAACCACCCTCCATCATCAGTGGAATATCTATTGAGGTGACTAGAAGTCTCCCCTCTACCGAGACTATCAAAGATGTCTGCTATCTGTGGGTCCTCTTGATGCGAAGTTCCTATCTGATCCATAAGAGTAGGTCGCAGCTCTAAGGATGCCAAAAAACTAGGTATAAGATCCGTAGATGGCCTAAAATCAAAGGTCGGTATGTACTCCAAGCTCTGCCACTCTACGAATGGTGGACTTAAAGTCATCCTCTGCCTACTCAACGCGTCCTCCACCACATTACCCTTGCCAGGTATATAAGCAATCCCAAAATCATAAGACGCTAGGAACTCGATCAATCTATGCTGCCCCAAATTGAGATCCCTCTGCGAGAATAATTACTTAAGAGATTTATGATCGGTATACAACTCGAAATTCTCTCCAAGTAGATAATGTCACCAAGTCTTAAGCGCGAATACTATAGCAGCCACTCCTAATCATGATTAGTTCTTCTCGTGAACTCACAACTGTCTACTACCGTAACATACTACCCTTCCCTGTTGCATCAAGACGGCACCAATCCCCGTACCACATGCATCCGTGTATAATGTGAACACTTTGTTCCCATCAGGAATAGTCAAGGTTGGGGTTGTTGTCAAAGCCCTATTCAATCACTGAAAAGCAACCTCACAATCAATATCCCAAGAAAAGGCTAGATTCTTCTTCATTGATCTGGTGAGTGGGGATGATATCTTTGCGAAGTCCTTGAAAAACTTCCTATAATAGCCCGCTAAACCAAGAAAACTTCTCACCTACGTTACATTCTTTGGAATCTTCCAATCTTAAACTGCAAAAACTTTTGCTGGATCCACTGCTATCCCATCCTTGGAAACCACATGCCCTAAAAATCTCACTTCATTTCTCCAAAAATTACACTTGGAGAATTTCGCCTTAAGACGGTGCGCTCCAAAAGCCTTCAGAACCTCCCCTGAATGTTGGGCATGCTCTTCCTCGCTCTTCGAGAAGATCAGAATGTCATCCACAAAGACCACAATGAAATTATTCAGAAACTCACGGAACATCCTACTCATCATATCCACAAAATACACAGGTGCATTTATCAACCCAAAAGGCATGACTAGCCACTTGAAGAAACGGTATGGAGTTCTGAAAGCGGTATTGTCTATACTATCCTTGGCCACTCTCAATTGATGAGAACCCATGGCTAAGTATAGGTAAGAGAAAACAGATGGACCAACAAGTTGGTCAAACAGATCACCTGTCCTCAGAAGTGGGTGCCGATTCTTCTTGGTGAGTTTATTCAACTCCCTGTAATCCGCACATAAGCAAAGCGAGCCGTCCACCTTAGTTACAAAGATGATTGGAGCACCCCATTCAGATATGCTTCGCCTAATAAACCCCTTCTCAAGTAGCTACCTTATTTGCTTATTGAGCTCCCTCCTTTCCCTAGGAGCCATGTGGCGCACAGGTAATGCGACTGGCTTCGCATTGTCCACTATGTATATCCGGAAATCAATCTCGCGCCTCGGAGATATGCCCCTAACCTCCTCAAAAACATCTGAATAGTCAAAGACTACCGGTATAGATCACAAATCATCGACAGATGCATCAAGTGATTCTAGGAAACCAATCATGACAGACCTCTTTGGGCCATAAGAAATCTCAAGAGTCCTTCCTTGGTAAGTCAAAAGTCTAACGACCCTCCTCTCATAGTCTAGAATGGAACCATACATGACTAGCCAATCCATCCCTAGAATCAAACCATAGCACATAAAACCAAGCACATATGCGTCGCACTCAAACTCGACGCCCAACACAGATATCCTCAAACCTTGACAATTCATAGACAGATGAGTTGTACCCCCAATGGGGTTTGAGACAACAACGAGATCTGAAACCATACTAGTACTAAGGTGTAGAGACTCAACCATAGAATCATATATAAAAGAATTTGAAGTGCCATAATAAAAAAGAGTTCTAACCGGATGATAGTAAAGAGAAATCAAACCTTCAACAGAAACTTTCTTAACCCTGTCTGGTACGCTGGCCACGAGAGCATTCACCTGCCCTCCAGAAGATCATGCCCTTTTGCCTTGTCTTTGCTTCTTTGGGCAATCCCTAGAATAGTGTCCGACTTCACCACAGTAAGGACAAGCATTCTTCCTTTTTATGAAATCTTTGACCAAATGACCCATGCATCCACAACCATGACATTTTCTCTTGTCTTGAGTTTTGTCATTCTTTCCACCCTTCTTTTGCTGTTGTTGTTCCTTCTTGGGCCACACTTTCTTGTTTTGTGCCTCATCAGCCTTAGCTTCTTTCTTTTCGCCTTTATCTTCTTCGTGCATCAATACCGTATCAATGAGCTTCTCGAAAGTTGCCCCTATCAAAATATGAGACATAGCCAATCCATTGAGGGGTTCTTTCGATCCTCTTGCAAACCTCAAAGCTTTCTTACATAGGGTATTCACCAGCTCCAAACCTCGCCAACTAATTGAACTTATTGACATATTCTTTAGTAGACATGCTTACTTGCTTAAGTGCCAAAAAACTTTCCATTTACATACTCTCTTCTTCCTAAGAAAGAAACTTCATCTTGAATCTTTGTCGGAAATCATCCCAAGTCTCAATTGGATGCCTTGCTTACGTCTTCCAACCAGAATGAAGCCTCATCCTTTAGCTGCTAAACAGCCAACTGGGTCTTCTTATGGTTGTCAACCTCAAAAGTCCTAAACAAATCCTCCGTTTCTTTAAGCCAATTCCTTGCTTCTACAAAGGTCTCAGTTCCTTGGAAAGGCTTTCCTCCCATAGCACAGAAATCCTTGCATATCTTGGAGAAATTATCCGCTCGCGGAAGAGGAGGGACAACGGCTGCAGCTGGGGGAGGGGTGTTTGCTTGGCCTCCGGCAGGTATCGTAACCTTGAGATATCTATGGAACCAATCCAGTATGTGAACACCCTAGGGAATATTCGGTTCCCAAGACATGCCGAAAAGAAAAGGAAAAAGGATTCAAACAGAGAATCAAAAGATTTTTCATATGGCTTTGGGAAATATGTTTTTCAAAAACAGACTTTCCTTTGAAAATATTTTCTTTTTGAAACCTTTTGAAAACAATTTTCAAAATCTTTTATCTGATCTTGTAACCTTCGGCTCTAATACCAAATGTGGCACCCCACGTCTCACTCTTTACAGAATGCATTAAGTTTCATGAAGCATTATAGGTAAACAGAAACATAAACATCACAAGACAGATATAAAATAGCAGTAGAAATATAAAACTTTATTTTTCAACAGAAAACATCGTGGTCTAAAATCCAGTTACAACATCAGTCCGAAATGCTGAAAACCAACTACATCAAATAAAAGTATCTACCTTGAACTAAAACCATCAGAGTACAGTAATATAAAATCATAGTCCCCAAAAAGAACCATAACGTAGTAGATGAATAGTCAAAGCGGTACATCAAAGCAAATCCAAAATCCAAGAAGAAAGAGAAGAGAGAATCCTAATCAAGCCTGGGCACTCCCACACTGAGAACCTAGGGGGAAGGAAGAGAGAGAAAAGGAAACAAAACGAATTAGACATAAAGTCTGGCGAGTCCATTTACTTTTAGCATATAAATAAGTAAAAGCATCATGATAGGCATATAAACTGAATGAGAGATAACAGTATCATATGATAGGTATAACAGACTAAACAGGATAAGTAGGATGAATTGAAAAGATTACGCTTCTCAACTACTTTTCTCTGCACCAATACTAGTATAATAGATGTGAATGATCCCAACAGAAACATAATGGTAGACTTCGGTGTACTTCTAATAACGGGTTTTACCCCAAAACAGTGATAACATGTACCCCAACATAAATAACAGGTACTACCCCCAACCATAAATAATGGGCACCTAAACAGGCAGGACTAAATGTACCCTAATTACTACCTCCAATCGATCGGCTCTCTATCTCATAAATACCATGTGTCGGCCCCACAATAGGATGTATCACATCTTAAAGTTGCAACCCCCATATAGACATAGTCGTATCTACTGGTGTTATAGCGTCTTATTATCCCTAAACAATCCGGACCCATGCATGCACATGACTCCGTCGGAACGCGCTATCAGAACACCTCTTCCCATATGAACCTCTTATAATCATTTTAGTAAGTGTGTCCCGACCCCTACCTAGTTCAGGGTCCCACTATGATACCAGTATGGGTTACTGACTGATACGGGTCCCAAGCAACAGATGAATCATGCCACCACTAGGCTTGTATCCCCAACTACTACGATTTTGACAGGTTATGCCTAACAGTTTAAAAAGCCTGTATAACCACAACATATAAAACAGGTTAAGTTCATGGTTTCATATAACCCCCCACTGATTTAACATATTTACTTAACCCCCACTGATTCAAACAAGTTTACTTAACCCCTACACAATTTAACAAGTTCATATAACCCCCACCGATTTAAACAGGTTAAGTATTACAGTTTCATTACATGTTCCACTTAATCTAATTATTAAGCCTACAGATTTACATGCCCCAACCCTCATGTCATAATTCACAGTATAAGATATGCACCAAATTATATTCATATATCACAGTATATGTTATGCCTCAAATCACAGTCATGATTCATAATACAAGATATCCCCAATTTAACTTTCCAAACCAGTCCCAATTTTGTTCGTTCGCATATTTCAATGATAGGCCTAGGCTCGAAGGTAGCCTAGCTATAAAAATAAAAAGGGAAAGAGGGAGAGAAGAGAACAAAAATAGGCATAATAACAGAATAGGCATATGATAACAGAAGTAGGCATATCAAAACTGAATAGTAGATCGGGTGTACATGTAATGGCAAATTTATTTAGGTATGAACCATATTCTTAACAGGCATAGGTTTAGATCCAGATTTATAGACATGTCAGGATTACTTATAAATGTTTATATCTAAAAATAATATGAACTCACAGAGACTGGATCTAAAGAACAGAGAATAATAAGCAGATCTTGCAGAAGAATTTCTTGTATCCGTATAAGCTGTTGTTGAAGCAAAATAGGCTAACTCAATCCAAGAGGGGGCAGCATCTCCTTCTCCGTTGCTTTTGATGTGTAAAAATAATAGAAATGAGGTCCTATTTATAGCCTACTGCCAATGAATCTCGTTCAAAAACAAGTCCAGGTTCAGAAATGAACCTAGATGGATCTCTGGTGGGTCGACCCCGGGGTCGACACCCCCTTGAGTGTATTGACCCCGGGGTCGACCTAAGGGTCGACACCCCCTTGAGTGGGTCGACCCTCGACGGGTCCAATTCCTGCATCCCTTCCTCGCTTGATTTTCAAATTGTTTTGAATTTTCTGGACTAGATTTGTTTATATGTATTTCTCTTATACATATACAATTTCTAAGCTTAATAACTTCTTCATATGATGTCTTTTTTATGCAAACTCGGACTCTATCTTAAGAAGAATTCCGAGACAAACGCAATGGTGCAGTCTATTGGACCTCATTACCAATATTTGATTAAGTATTCTTTAGTTTATCATTATATTGTTTTTATTAAAATTACGGGGTGTTACATGAATGGTGGCCAGATGTTCTGAAAAGGAAATTATAACCTCAAGCCTCATCAATCGGAAATGGTATACAATTGGGTAGGTCACATGGTTATGTGGGTCGCTCATATTAGGGTATATTGTCACCATCTAGAAATATTCATATTAGTTCTTCTTTTCGCTTCTGTATCTCCCGGGAATAGTTATGTTGAATATCCAACCATATGTGATAATATATTCGGAACATTCAGGCGAAGTGAATAGTCGGTCATGTTTAGCCTGGGTTGCAAGATGTTCTTGTTGAACCCGGTGTATTCCTCTCTGGAGGTACACTATCAGAAGCTGGTCCTATACCTTGCCAATTGGAATCCATTCTCCAATAAGAGCTCGCGGTTTTGATTGTGTACTATATATGTAGAGCGTGAGATGCAACCGTTCTGCTAGATGGTTATTTTTTTTTAGACATTACTATAATATCAGAAAATATATGATTTCAAAATGCTTTGGGTTATCGTAAGGTAAAAATCATCCATATTTATGTGTGGATTTGGTCTTACGATTATCCTTTTCTTTCGAAAATATTTTGACTTTAAAATCAAGTTGCATGATACCTTTAAATTTAGTGAGTTTTTCTCAAGCTGGTTCACTAGATTGATCCTGGCATTTGCAATGCTCGAGTCAGACCGAGTTTTACAGGTTCAAGTTATCAGATACTGTGAAGTCCGGAGATGAGTTGGAGAAGTCTGGATGTATGATTCATATAGTATTATTCCGCTATGTGATTGTATATGAGGACAGATTATTATAACTGTCCTAATGTGCTGATGTACTCTGATGATTGTAAGTTTTATTTCAAGCTCTCAATAAAGACTTATTTTTATATTACATTTTATTCTGTTGCGATGTGAGACTCTGTGTTGTGTTGGTTCTTCTTATTCTTCTTCTTCTTCTTATACTCTAATATTTATTTATTTCTTTCCTCACCCTCTAATTTCTTTTTATTCACTATCTGTTGTTTTCGATACTTGAGTTTTGGCAAGTAATACAGGTTGATGTATTATTGTCGGAATTCGGGCCTCGAATTTCTGCCGAGTCGTTATAGTATTTATTTACTGTTATATTTTATTTGTTCCATTGTGTGATATTATTTTATGAGTTCTAATATATTTTAATTTTGTCTTTTTGTAGGATACCAGACAAACCAACTTGGGCTTCAGTAGACTTGAATTTTCAACAGTTTGTGAGAAATTTTGATCTGTTGAAATTTGGGTTGTTACAATAAGAGTGTGTTATGTTAATATCACATTTTTCATGTATTATAGTGAACTAGACAACTAAATCTGTCGAGCTTCGTATTATATCAAAAAAAATAAGTATAATTTTTGCAGGTATTAATAGGGGTGGGTAAATGGTTGTTTCAGTTGGAAACCGATCAAAAAAATTAGAACCAAAATAACCATTCAAAAAAAACCAAACGAAACCAATTTTCTTGAAGCCAAAACCAAATAAATCGATATCATTTGTTTAAAAAATATTAATCAAATTGAAAGAAAAATAAAATTATTATAAAATATTTTGAATGATCGCATTGTTAATGGTAATTCTTTTAACTTTAAAATAAATAAAAATTTTATGTTGGTTTAATTGATAGGTTCAGTTTTCGAGTATTGAGGCCTGAACCCGACCAATAAACCGGAGTATTGTAAAAACCAAAATCAACCGATTAACAAATAATACCAAACCAAACTGAATAAACTTAATTGTTTTGGTTGGTTTGTTCGATTTTAAAGAATAAATGCTTACCCCTAGGTATTAGTTTTATTGGAAATAACATTTAAAATACTTTATAAGATAATTAAGCATAAATTCGAATCAAACAGCTGTTAGATATGAATTTTCATTGGGTTGGTATCACTTTTGTTAAGTATGAAAGTGAAATAAACAAGAAAATTAAAATTGGAATTAGCTCAATTCAGAGTTAGAAGCCTTTGCGCAATTCGCTTCTGATCTCGATAAAGCTACTCAAAATCAATTGGCAAGAGGTCAACATTACGCGATTTCTTATATCGCATCATATTATATAATACAGCTATTGGATACCATTTTTGTATATTTATGGGTATTAGTTTTGTGGTAAATTATATTCAAATAATTTATTAAATAACCCAACATGAATTCAAATCAAATAGCTAGTAAATATGAGTTTTCATTGTGTTGACATAACTTTTGTCATGCACGATAGTGAACCAAATAATTAAATTTATAGTGCATTACATTATATAACATAGCTATAAAATACCATTTTTGTATATTTGTAGATGTTAGTTTTGTGTAAATAACATTTGAAATAAAAAAAAAATTGAAGTAAAGGGTACTTATATTACATAGAACAAGATACAAAGAAGGATCAAGCTGTTTACAAAAATAACGACATATAGTAACAAATACTATACAAACCAACCTAAAAACAGCTCGATCAACAACTCCAAATCAACAACTCCAAATGTAACAAATAGTAACAAATACTATACAAAAATAACAACATATAGTAACAAATACTATACAAAAATAACAACACTGAAAAACCCTGAGACCATGCAAAGAACAGCCTCAACAGAGTCAAAGAAATAATAACTCTATACTCCCAACACTGACTGCCAAATCAACAACTCCAAATGTAAGTCCATTTTGCCACACAGATCAAGCAATGACAAAACCAAACATAAAAACCCAACAAGCCAAAAGAAGGCATCACAAAAAAGACATCAAGAAACACAGAGAACCTTCAATTGAAAAACAAACATAACCGCAAAAACCTAACATTCCACAACTCTCAACACAAGAGCAGGTCTACTTCAACATAGGCAAAAGACATGCACAACAGAGAAGAACCAAAACATATTCCCCGAAACCCATGAAAACGAACACCAGAAAAAGAGAACAATCGAACATTATTTTTTATATATTCTCCAATTCTTCACTTCTCCTGTAGAACAGCCTTCTTCTCTTACCTTCTTAGACTTTGATCTGGTTTTAAATTGAGATACTAGTTTGATACATTCAGGGTTGTGTTCTACTGAGGGTTCATCTCCTATAACCACATTGTCCCTTTTAATACTACTCCCCTTAAATTTGCTTCTTCTTTTCCTTTTAAAGCTGCTACTACTCAATGAAGAACAATCTGAGTCATCCATCGCACTATCTTGCAAAATATTATTTTCATCGTTTTTCCTATCACAAGTAGTAGAAACTCTAACCTTTGTAACATTTGCAATAGCATTTTTATTTTCAACAGTCAAGAGAGGAAACTCTAAATTTTTATTAGCACAATCTATTCTGATATTATTCTCACAATTATCTCCCTCACAAACATCATTAACTCTCACATGCAAAGCATCTTTCTCAGATTTTTCCTCCATAATCTTCTCAACATCTAATATATTTCCTATATTACTTGATTCTAAAACCATACCAGCCTTGTCTTTCTCATGAACATGATTATCCTGACAAACCAAATTGACATCTTTATCCCGCATGCTCTCATTATAATCTTCAAGTATAGTAAAAGGATTAACATTTTCCACATTACTGATTTCATCATTTCTATTTTTTGACCCATATCTGACACACTTACCTCTATTGTCTTTCCCTGATTCGTTGTTATTTTCCATATATAGGTTATTTTCTACATACTTCTCATCTATATTCATTCCACTTTCTAAACTTGATTTGTTTTTGGGAGACCAAATCTTGACAGGTTTACATGAAGTGTTAGAATGCCCAAATAATTTACAATTAGAACATAATGAAGGAATCCACTCATAAACTACTCTTTGCCAAACAACTTCCCCATAACAATTTTCTATAGGAATAGCTTTAGGAAACGAGAAATCGGACTTTATTTGTACAGGAACTCTAGCATATGAAATTTTGGTTAAATACTCTATAACATTATACAATTTTAAGGGATTACTTAACAAAGATGTTATTCTATACTAATTGATTCTACAGTCCGAATATCCAAATCCAGGTCAGGTAAATGTATCCAAATTGGGATTGAATGCAAGAATTCCCTTATTAATTTAATCCTGAGTTGCCATTTTTTTCATTATAATCAATTTCTTACTATAGTAATATGGCCCTTCAGCAAGTATCCTATCGCAATCTTCCTCATTCTCGCATTTTAAAATGAAAAAACTATTATCCCTATAATATAACTTGTAACTTCCTTTCGGTTTCCAAGATCGATCAATATAATCCTTGAGAATTTATTAAATAGCCATGCAAGGATTCGAATCAAACAACTACTAGATAAAGTTTTCATTGTTTTTGTATCACTTTTTGTCATGCATTGTGAACTAAATAATTAAGTTTATAATCATATTATATTGGACAGCTACTTCCTATCATTTTTGTGTATACGTAGATATCAGCTTTGTTGTAATAACTGTAACGCCCCGGAATTTCCAACCAGTCAAAATTGCCGAAAACGTCGTGCGTCCAAAAACAACAAACAATGATAGTTGCCATTTATTTGATAAGCATACAATATCAATAATTGTTCTACATAATTTTTTTTAATAAATAAATGCCACTTATCTAATTAACTGTTTGTGCTTAAATTAAACACAATTACCGTAAATCCACCGTTGTGCAACACTAATAAGATGGACATCGATATTCGTTCCTGCACACTTGATAAACACATTAGCATGACTCAAATAATAGACATGAAAAATGCACCAATCCAATTCAATCCACTCTTACATAATTCATAATAATTTTCCATATTTTTAAAACTATAAAAATGGCTATTTATGGTTACGGTCGATAACTGCACTTACGACGTCCTTCACCAATACAGTTTGAAACATAACTTGAAAATTATACCTCGAAATTAAAATCTGCTTTCACTCATTTGAAAGTTCTTGTCAATATTAATCAACCGCCCTTCGTTTGGCGAAAATCCGATTTAGATTCCAAAAGTTATAAGCATTTAAAGTTTATAACTCAAATACACGAATTGCCATTTTATGATAGCTCTATTTTGACCGAAATAAAAATTATCCTCTGTTGCGTTCAAAATATCTTTGGTAATCATTACATACTTATATAAACCCTCTAGATTATTTTGGGTTTAAAATTCAACTTTGTTTCTTTTCTTGATAAAACAACAATACAGCTTAAATGATAAAATATGAAAGACGCACCAACACAAATGTAATAACAAAAAAATATATTAGTAAAGCAGCTGCATCACTACCATTTGTGACTGCCTACGTACCTTTATCTAATTGGATAAGCAATTAGATACAGGATCAAGCCAACGTAGATCTTCTTTACTCAAAACATTTAAAGTCATTATTTGCTTTCAAAATACTCATTATATCATGTAGAGATACTCAAAAGTAATCTTAAATTACTTTTCTTTAATATTAAATAAAATTCTAAATTATTTCCAAACTCAAATAATTTCAAATTAAATTTTGAAATTAACCATCCCGTCCATCGGATCAGTTAGGGATAGCCAGGGAGAGCAGGAAACTATATTTTCCAAACCCAAGCCTAAACACTATCCTCTCTGTCACCCTAGAACGTTCCAGTTTTTTATTTTGAAATACATCTATATGTCTCTTATAGAATTTTCTTTCAAAAGATAAACATCTTTTATTTTAAATACTATCATCTTCATTATGCAAAAACTCCTTCATAATCAATTCTCAAACCACCTTTATATTTCTCTAATGTATGTTTGGAAAGATCTTCAAAGATTGAACTAAAATAGTTAAGTTTAACACCATTCATTATCTCATTAAAAAAGAAAACACACCCAATTTATACCTCGTTTAAAGCACTAATCATACCTCGTTTAATCACATACTATTCATGCCTCGATTGAATAGTATTCATACCTCGTTTACACATTATTTATACCTTGTTCAAACACTAATCATACCTCGTTTAAAAATTAATCATAAATGTCCTCAATCATCAGTTGTATATGTTGGTTGCTTGTCAAAGCAAAGATCGCAACCAATATAGTATGTTAAAATCATACGCATCTTTAAATTAAAACATAAGCTTATGAAATAATACTGGATTAGGTGATAAATATACTTACAGTATTTCTCGCTATCTTCATGCAAGGATCTCATAGAACATCATATTGTACTTACCATCATTCCAAAGTAATCACTTATTTTCCTCGAATCACTGAAATTCGTCGACACATTTTGACTCGCCTTTTCTTTGATTTAACATCCTCGATTTTATAAATTTGATTATGACACTATAAGGAAACTCAAGTCCAAATTTGAGAGGATTTGGAATAGTTTACCATGATTTTATACTCAAATCATCTATAATAGTGTTTGTCGTGCTATGAAAAGTTCTACTCATTTTAAAATACTTCATAGTCAATTTAGAGAAAAGACAGCACTTTCAGAAATGCTACGACAAGTTCTGGGTGGTTTATAATGATTTTAGACCAAAAACAACTTACTACAAAGTTTCTGGGGCGCTATGAAAAGTTTTGGGTGGTTTTTGAGCTTAAAACAGCTATTACAGCATTTCAGACTCGCCATAAAAAGTTCTGGGTAATTTATAATGGTTTTAGACTCAAATTAGCTACTACAGCGCTTCTGGGCGCTATAAAAAGTTTCTACTTGGTTCCGTGCTTCATAAATAGGAAAGATATCGTTTCGGAGTGCTATAAAAAGTGTCAAAACTCATATTTTTAGCCTGTTTTTGGGCCAAATGTTTGACGTTGTTTCTTTATGATAAAAATAGCTTTTGACTCCAAATTTTCTACAGTATAAATCTCTTTTTGTCTACTTAATTAACATCAAAAGAAAACCTCGAAATCATTTATCAATTTAATATATAAAATCGAACATCATGAGGTATTTTTATCATGCCCATTTTGGGCTAATTTTTACCTCACATTGCGTCCCGTTTTCAGGTATGCTAACGGCCGAATTAGGAAAAAGTGGCCAAGGACAAAGTTGCAGCCCTTTGAATTAGCTTACCAAATTGATAGAGAAGTTGAAATTTCATTAAGAATTGCAAAAGTTATTCCCAAAATACCGAACGTCATTTCTGGGGTTCACATCCAAACATTCGTTCATAGAATTCTCAACTTTTCTTCAAAATATGAAATGAATACATGAACTTAAATAGTTTTTCTCACCTTGTACTTGTGCCTTGATCTTGTATTTATTCTCTAGGCTTCTCCCAAACTTCTACTCTTTATCTTACTTTTGTTTTTCATTTTAGAATCCATGAAAAAGAATGAATCTTTCCACCCTTTATATAGTAGTTTTCAAGGTTAATTTGGTTTTGGAAACTTGTCCTCCTTATCTTCGTGCATTCTTTAGGATGAAGACACATGCCTACTTAGGTGTCTTTAGATGTATCTACACATGGACACCTAATGGGTGTATGTGTCTTAACCTTATTTATTTACAAGATATGTGTTCCTTTCATTTGGCGACACGTGTCCCTACCATTATAAGCCATTTTTCATATTCTAGAACATGCACTTATATACCATTTGTATGTTACTTCTATGATATGAACATACACATATACGTGATCATCTAGTGTTACTACATGCACATGATATTCCAACAACTTTTAATAAGCCAAACCTCGTTTATCGATAAAACTGTTTTCGGTCACATTATCGATTTTTCTTCAAACTACTTATCTTTGTAAACAAAAACTCAACAATATGTTTTCTCTTTATTAATTATTATTTATAAAGGGATTTAATCAAAGTTATGACACCATTAAATCCAAGTTTTACATATTTAATAACCCCGATATTTGAATATTTACTACTCGAAGTTTCAGGTTGTTACATTCTTTCCCCCTTAAAAGGAATTTCGTCCCCGAAATTCTATGCGATACTTAATAAAAAGATAATCAATATTCCACAAAAGAAACTCTATGTATCCAAGATTTTTTTTTTGAAAGTATACTTTCAAAATAATTTCAGAAATCGTACCTGGATATTATATGATTCGAACCTTTTAACATTATGTCACTTCTACAAGCTGTTACTGGATCAGGCATGCCTTAGCTTCTTTTTATGCCCAAATTTAGGATCGTATTCTTTGTAATTCACATCGATTCTCAGTCTCTTTTTCTTCTTGCATGGTACCCATCGAAATATACCAAAGATTCATCATGCTTCGGCTCATCCGACTCATCATCATCAAGTAAGGATGTATTCTCCATATTTCGGTACTCATCAAAACGTACCAGAGAGTAATCTAGACATCTCATGTAATATCTTCAAAACATGATTATATTCATCAAAGTCAACTCATCAATTATGTTGTACTCTCCTTGTTACAGTACCCATTAGAATGTACCAGAGAGTAATATTTTCAAAATAGTTTCTAATCAATATTTTTTTAATTAAGTCAAATAAGTTCTTTTTTTTGTTAAAACTAGGATCATATTCATCAAAGTGGATCCACACACAATTTAGGATCTTTTATCCTATTGCGGCCGGCATCCCGTCATCAAATAGGATGTACTCTACTCGGCTTGATACCAACATAGAGTAATATTTGCACTATCCAAGATCTATTGTCTTATGTCGGCATCCCGTCATCAAATAGGATGTACTCTACTCGGCTCGATACCAACATAGAGTAATAGTGCACTACCCAAGATCGATTGTCTTATACCGCACATCGTCATCGTCACCCGAAGGTATCCATCATTGATGAAATAATCCCCAAAAATCTTTTATAAGTTTAAACAAAGTATACTCTCAAAACATTTTTATACTTTGTAATCATTACTTCCACATGGATAACCATTTCATTTTGGAAAATCCACTCTCCCAGCTTCGAAAATCATCTTAAGTATAAACGCTCGTTTTTTTTGTCAAACACATAGTCAGTTTGCAACAATGTTTTGAGATAGAAAACTTCCAAAATTTAAAATGTGTATGATGTAAGTGTTCTAGATAATTAATCTAGCTTCCCAACAAGATTAACTTCGACTAAAACCAAATCATGAAATCAATAGTAATGACTGAATTGCTGGAGATGTTTTAGCGGCTTTAAGCTAACATCATCAGTGCTAAACAACTCTGATATCACATTAGGTAATAATATAATTATTTAAATAAATTTTCTTATCTTGGTTTTGCATGAATGCAGTACTCAGTTTACTCCTTTTGATCTTCCTTAGCTTTGCTTGCCCAAGCTCATTTAATTCCTTCCTTGGCACGTTGTTATCCCACATTCCTTTTAAGCCACTCCATTGCATCGATTTAATGCTTCCACATACCTTCCTTTATAAACCACTTCATTCCTTCGCTACTTTATAACTGGTCATATGCACTTACAAATTCGTTATACCTCTTTATATGGTGCTTGAAAATGAATCAACATATTATTAGTATAAGCACTAAACAAAACTTAAACACAAAAAAAAAAAATATTAGTCATAACCCTGGTCACAGGAATGGTGCCTTACCCTATCCAGTTATATATTTATCAAATTAAGGTAACTTCATTTCAAAAAAAAAAAAAAAAAAAAAAAAAAAAAAAAAAATAGGATGATTTTCTAATCTTATGTGAAATTTTATTTAGGCACTTAACCTAAGCTCTGATACCACTTTGTAACGCCCCGGAATTTCCAACCAGTCAAAATTGCCGAAAACGCCGTGCGTCCAAAAACAACAAACAATGATAGTTGCCATTTATTTGATAAGCATACAATATCAATAATTGTTCTACATATTTTTTTTAATAAATAAATGCCACATATCTAATTAACTGTTTGTGCTTAAATTAAACACAATTACCGTAAATCCACCATTGTGCAACTCTAATAAGATGGACATCGATATTCATTCCTGCACACTTGATAAACACATTAGCATGACTCAAATAATAGACATGAAAAATGCATCAATCCAATTCAATCCACTTTTACATAATTTATAATAATTTTACAATATTTTTCCATATTTTTAAAACATTAAAAATGGCTATTTATGGCTACGGTCGATAACTACACTTACGACGTCCTTCACCAATACAGTTTGAAACATAACTTGAAAATTATACCTCGAAATTAAAATCTAATTTCACTCATTTGAAAGTTCTTGTCAATATTAATCAACCGCCCTTCGTTTGGCGAAAATCCGATTTAGATTCCAAAAGTTATAAGCATTTAAAGTTTATAACTCAAATACACGAATTGCCATTTTATGATAGCTCTATTTTGACCGAAATAAAAATTATCCTCTGTTGCGTTCAAAATATCTTTGGTAATCATTATATACTTATATAAACCCTCTAAATTATTTTGGGTTTAAAATTCAACTTTGTTTCTTTTCTAGATAAAACAACAATACAGCTTAAATGATAAAATATGAAAGACGCACCAAAACAAATGTAATAACAAAAAAAACAAAAAATAGTAAAGCAGCTGCATCACTACCACTTGTGACTGCCTACGTACCTTTATCTAATTGGATAAGCAATTAGATACAGGATCAAGCCAACGTCGTTATTCTTTACTCAAAACATTTAAAGTCATTATTTGCTTTCAAAATACTCATTATATCATGTAGAGATACTCAAAAGTAATCTTAAATTACTTTTCTTTAATATTAAATAAAATTCTAAATTATTTCTAAACTCAAATAATTTCAAATTAAATTTTGAAATTACCCATCCCCTCCATCGGATCAGTTAGGGATAGCCAGGGATAGCAGGAAACTATATTTTCCAAACCCAAGCCTAGACACTATCCTCTCTGTCACCCTAGAACGTTCCAGACTTTTATTTTGAAAGACATTTATATGTCTCTTATAGAATTTTCTTTCAAAAGATAAACATCTTTTATTTTAAATACTATCATCTTCATTATGCAAAAACTCCTTCATAATCAATTATCAAACCACCTTTATATTTCTCTAATGTATGTTTGGAAAGATCTTCAAAGATTGAACTAAAATAGTTAAGTTTAACACCATTCATTATCTCGTTAAAACAGAAAACACACCCAATTTATACCTCGTATAAAGCACTAATCATACCTCGTTTAATCACATACTATTCATGCCTCGATTGAATAGTATTCATACCTCGTTTACACATTATTTATACCTTGTTCAAACACTAATCATACCTCGTTTAAACATTAATCATAAATGTCCTCAATCATCAGTTGTATATGTTGGTTGCTTGTCAAAGCAAAGATCGCAACCAATATAGTATGTTAAAATCATACACATCTTTAAATTAAAACATAAGCTTATGAAATAATAATGGATTAGATGATAAATATACTTACAGTATTTCTCGCTACCTTCATGCAAGGATCTCATAGAACATCATATTGTACTTACCAATATTCCAAAGTAATCACTTATTTTCCTCGAATCACCAAAATTCGTCGACACATTTTGACTTGCCTTTGCTTTGATTTAACATCCTCGATTTTATAAATTTGATTATGATACTATAAGGAAACTCAAGTCCAAATTTGAGAGGATTTGGAATAGTTTACCATGATTTTATACTCAAATCATCTATAACAGTGTTTGTCGTGCTATGAAAAGTTCTACTCATTTTAAAATACTTCATAGTCAATTTAGAGAAAAGACAGCACTTCCATAAATGCTACGACAAGTTCTGGGTGGTTTATAATGATTTTAGACCAAAAACGACTTACTACAGAGTTTCTGGGGCGCTATGAAAAGTTTTGGGTGGTTTTTGAGCTTAAAACAGCTATTACAGCGTTTCAGACTCGCCATAAAAAGTTCTGGGTAATTTATAATGGTTTTAGACTCAAATCAGCTACTATAGCGCTTCTGGGCGCGATAGAAAGTTTCTACTTGGTTCCGTGCTTCATAAATAGAAAAGATAGCGTTTCGGAGTGCTATAAAAAGTGTCAAAACTCAGATTTTTAGCCTGTTTTGGGGCCAAATGTTTGACGTTGTTTCTTTATGATAAAAATAGCTTTTGACTTCAAATTTTCTACAGTATAAAGCTCTCTTTGTCTTCTTAATTATCATCAAAAGAAAACTTCGAAATCATTTATCAATTTAATATATAAAATCGAACATCATGAGGTATTTTTATCATGTCCATTTCGGGCTAATGTTTACCTCACATTGCGTCCCGTTTTCAGGTATGCTAACGGTCGAATTAGGAAAAAGTGGCCAAGGACAAAGTTGTAGCCCTTTGAATTAGATTTCCAAATTGATAGAGAAGTTGAAATTTCATTAAGAATTGCAAAAGTTATGCCCAAAATACGGAACGTCATTTTCGGGGGTTCACATCCAAACATTCGTTCATAGAATTCTCAACTTTTCTTCAAAATATGAAATGAATACATGAACTTAAATAGTTTTTCTCACCTTGTATGTAACAACCCATATTTTCAATAACCTGTTATAACGTAAATCGAGGCAGAATTTAATTTATAAATCTGAATCAAGGGAAACGGGCTATGCCATTGCATTCGTCTCGGAAAAATACGTGAAATAGAGTCCGAGTTTTCGAAAATCGGAGTCCGTATGACCCGATTAAGGCCCAATGAAGTTTTCAGAAAATTTCAAAGTAAAAACAGATTTCAAATTCAAATTTGAATTTGGAAATTAGGTCAGATTTGGGCCAGGCGGGAAAATTCCCGCCAGAGCACCCAAGTCGACAGCCCTGTCGACTTGGCTGTCGACTGGGTTCAGCCGGGCAGTCTTGCCTGGTGCACCATTTTGGGTTTGTGTTGAGTTTGGGGGCCAGATTCGGTTTTAAGGGCTGAGATTGGAACTAGGGTTTAATCCTAAGGCTAGAACTAATCCTAATCTCTATAAATAAGCCCCTAACCTAACCCTAAATCATCATTAATCAACCCTACAACTAAACTATGGCAAAAATTTACCTCTCATGGCCTCCACTCTCTTCATAAAACTCTAAAATTATTTCTATGAGAGATTTTCCATGCATACAAGTGTTTTCAAGCTTGTATGAGTGTCATTAGCTTGCATTCAAGTCAAGTTTCCATATTTACATCATAAAGCAAGGGTTTTGATCATTTTGGCTCAAGGGATTTTCTATTAGAGCTTGCATTTTGGGTCTATTTGGTTGCATAAGGGCTTTGTCATATTTTTGTGTCTTCATAAGCATTTTAAGCCCTATTCTACTTTCATACTTAAACTCTAAAGTTAAATGAATGATGCAAGTTTGGTTGACCATTATGATATGCAAGCTTATCATGTTATGTTATGCCAGTATGCCATGTTATGATATGCAAGTTTACCATGTTATGCTATGCAAGTTTGCCATGTTATGATATGCAAGTTTACCATGTTATGTTATGCAAGTTTGCCATGTTATGATATGCAAGTTTATCATGTTATGTTATGCAAGTTTGCCATGATATGCATGTTCATTATGTTATGTTATGCAAGTTTGATATGCAAGTTTGATATGCAAGTTTGTCATATGATATGCAAGTTATGTTATGCAAGTTTGGGATGATCATTTGGTTCATGTTATCATGTTATGCAAGCTTATCTTGGGTTTATGAGCCTAAAGCTTCAAGCTTTATGCTAAAGGTTGCATTTTGGCAACATGTAAGTTATCATATCCCTTATGATAACTTGCATGTGAGGCTAAATGCGAACTTATGGCCATCTCTACATGTCATTTATCACCATGTATCACCAATATGCTAAGTTTGGTTTTATGCATGCTTTTGAGGCCTAAAAATGTAATATGCAAGTATATGAACATGTGTACATTTCATATGCCACCATGTTGAACTTGTGGCTTCAACACCTTTATGTCATGATTATGCCAAGTTCCCTCTTTCTATCCTTTATGCGCTATTGCGATATGTAAGCGATGGGATTGCGTTTGGGGTTGGGTAAACTTAAAAGACATAAAAACATAAGATTGGGAATTTACCTATTAAGTTAGGTCTACCCATTGGGAATTTACCTATTAAGTTAGGTCTACCCAATTCTTGAAAACTTGTAACATGTTTTGGAAACATGATGGACATGACACTTAGAAAATATAAGTGTGACCAACTCGAGGTTGGGTTGAGTTTGTAGCGTAAACCTACCCAGAACCGACCGGCTTAACTAGCTGCTACAAACAATAGGACCCAATGTGAGAAGTTGGCCATGTGATGCCTTGAACCCGAGGTTAGACCAAGTTGTGGTGTAAAGCTACCCGGACCCGCCCGGCTTAACTAGTAACCACAACAAGGTCTAATGTGAGAGGTTAAGGCACGTGAAATTAATTAATGCCTCATGATTAGGGTTAAGTCATGGTCCACTTAATACTTAACCAATTTGGGCTTGGTAGATTAATCAGGGTTAAGTCGTGAACTCATCGTTACACTTAACCAAGTTAATCCATGATTAGCAAGAGGGTTAAACCGTACTTAACCCACTAGAAAATCCTAGCAATGGGGGTCCACTCCAGCAGTAATCCCAAGTTCGTATCATTATGGCCCTAGGGTCTAGGCTAGGGTGGGGGCACAATTACTGGACTTGAGGTAAGAGACCAAAAATGACGGCAGATGGGTACGCCGGTGTAGTTCCGGGCGAACTATGGTCGTGCACATAGTCCGAAGCCGGGGAAAACATGCACGGGTACCAGTAGATCGAGACTATGCGCTTATGTTTATGGTGTCCAGGGGTTGACACCCTAGGGCTTGATACACCCGACGGGAGACCCTGCACAGTCTGACTACAATTATGTTTGGGCCGTATTGACACCAACACGTGACGAGTTAGGCTTATAGGGAGCCGATCGACTAGACCGTTTGGTTGGACCTCGTATGAGGGTCACTTCATGTTATTGGGCCAAAGCTTGGGCCAAGGGATCAATACTTGTTTATTCAAGTCATGTTAGTTTGCTAGTACACCTGTGGTGCAAAACCTTAATCCTGATTATGCGATGACATCTTTATCTACCTTGTTAGTTAATCATCATGTCAGTATGTAGTTATCCATATGTTCATCTCAGCTTTCATCATGCCAGTTAACTTTATCAGTTTACATTGATTGTAGTAGGGCTTACTCAGTCTTTTTGACTGACCTGTTTTCTTTCGCCTCTTTTCTTCCGTTTCCCCCCCCCCCCCCAGGTTCTCAGGGTGGGAATATAGGAGCTTAGCTTGGATTTCTGATCGCTTGCTTGTGGGATTGTAGCTCATGTACGGTCTTGACATGAAGCTAGCTATGGTTATCACTTATTTTGGGGATAGTACTTATGTATTTCAGTTTTTCAGTGATGTTGTTTTTATCTAGACTTGTGTATTTGGAAAGTTAACATTATGCATGTTTACCTGATTCAAACGCCCCTCCAAAGTCAGAGTGCTTGCAAGAGCCACCCTAGCGGAGGCGGGGTGTTACATTTGGTATCAGAGCATATGGTTTACGAGAAGGAACAAAAAGGTTTTTAGAAAACTTTTGGAAAACTATTTTCAAAACCAAGTATAAAGTATTTTCCAAAGAAAAGTCTAGTTTATTTTAAAGGCTATTCCCCAAAAAACCATTAGCAAAATTCCTTCGTTTTTCCTCCATTCTGAATCTATCTTTTTCTTCGTTTTCAGTATGGCCGATAACTTTGCTATTCCGGAGGGAGTACACGTACCTGTTTGGTATAGGAGACTTTTGGAGGCTAGGGCGACCGAAGCCGGCCCCACAGATGTTCCTCCTCCTCCTCCTCCGGTAGTTAATGTTCCTCCTCCTCCTGTCGCTGAGGTTCCTCTTCCTCCTCCCCCTCAGCATCCACGAGAGGATTTCGCGGAGATTTGCAAAGACTTTAAGGCGATGGGTTGCAAGAATTTCTTTGGAACCGAGACTTATGTAGAGGCAAGGAATTGGTTGAAAGAAACCGAAGATCTTTTTGCCTTCTTTGATATAGATGACCGTAGGAAGGTTTTATTGGCAGTGTGGTTGCTAAAGGAAGAAGCTGCACGTTGGTGGGTGGTCACCACCGCTGCTAGGCCAATTGAGACTTGGGATGACTTTCGGGGAAAGTTTGGACTAAGGTTCCTATCACTGAAGCAAGGGGACATGACTATTAGGGAATACATAGATAAGTTTAATCAACTGGCTCGGGTCGGTTTAGACTTGGTTAACACAGCTCAGAATAAGGCCCTATACTTTGCTCTAGGATTAAACGAGCCATTACATGGTTTAGCCATGTCTCATATACCCTTGGGGGCAACTTTCGAGAGTTTGGTGAATATGGCCCTACTCAATGAAGAGAATAGGAGTGACAAGAAGGAGATCAAGAGGAATGATACTCAAGCCAAGAAGACTGATTCCCAGTGGAAAGGAAATCAGGGTAATCCAAGCGGTCAGAGCAGTCAAGGCAGTAAGAACAAGAACAAGAGTCAAGGCAACAAGGGGAACAACAACAAGGGCAATAACGACAAGAGGAAGTGCCATTATTGCTGTTCAGTTGGGCATCTTATTAAGGATTGTAAGAAGAGGAAAAGGAAGAGTAGTGAATGCTATCGTTGTGGTGAGTTTGGACATTTCAGCAAGGATTGCCCGAAGAAGCAAGGGCAAGGCCAGGGTCAGACTCAGCGTGCTGGACCTTCGGGAGGGCAAGTTCATGCTCTCAATGCCGCTCCAGTTCCCGATCGAGGTAGTATTTCTGTTGAAAGCCTTGTATATATTTCTGATTTTCCTGTTCGTACCTTGTTTGATTCTGGTGCATCGCATAGCTTTATCTCATCTGATCTTGTTGATAGTTTGCACCTAAGTACTAGTCTAGTTAATGATCCCGTGTGTGTTTCAAATCCAATTGGGGGTTCCGCCCATTTGTCTATTATCTACGTGGATTTGAATTCTCGCGTGATGCTTATATTCTCGGTTTCATGGGGTATGGGTTGATTTTGGGCATGGATGGGTTGTCCAGTTTTGGAGCCATCCTTGATTTTTGAGCATAGGGTTGAGAGGCTCATGACTCGCCTCGGTAATACCCTAAAAATTTCTAGTAACCCTATGAGTCCCGTCATGTTGTGTTATCTTGAACCCCTCGACTCGTCTATCGATAGTTTGCAATCGGTGAGGGTGGTCCGAGAATATCCTGATATCTTGGGTGAAGTGAAGGGGGTTACCCCTAAACGAGAGATAGATTTCCGCATTTATCTGGTTGATAATGCCAAGATAGTTTCGTGGCCGGTAAGGCACATGGCCCCGCAAGATGAGAGTTAAGAAAGCAAGTCAAGGAGTTGCTTGAGAAGAACTTCATTAGATGAAGTATATCTGAATGGGGACCGCCTGTAGTATTTACTACCAAGGCAGATGGTTCTCTCCGACTTTGTGTTGACTATCGAGAGTTGAATAAGCTGACTAAGAAGAACAGACACCCGTTACCGAGGATTGATGATCTCTTTGACCAGCTTATCGGTGCTTCTGTTTTCTCTCAGCTTGATCTTGCTACTGGATTCCATCAGCTCAGGGTAGCTGAGGATAGTATAGGCAAAACTGCGTTCAGAACTCCAGATGGATTCTTAGAATGGCTGGTCATGCCATTCGGTTTGACTAATGCACCCGCCTACTTCGTGGACTTGATGAGTAGGGTGTTTAGGGAGTTCCCGAACGAGTTTGTGTTAGTCTTTGTAGACGATATCCTGACTTTCTTAAAGAACAAGGAAGAACATGTTAGACATCTCAAGGAGGTGATGGATACGCTTAGAGCACATCAGTTGAAAGCCAAGTCCCCCAAATGTCATTTTGGAGAAAAAGGAGTTAGATTCCTTGGGCATATAGTATCTAAGCAAGGCTTAGCGGTGGATCCCGCTAAGGTAGTTGCAGTTCAGGATTGGAAGACTCCAAGGAATGCAACTGAAGTAAGAAGTTCTCTCAGTTTAATTAGTTAGTTAGTGTCCCTTGAGCTTAGACCTACCCTTCTGGATCAAGTAGGGACTTCGCAGAAAGAAGACCCACAGTTAGTTGAGATCATGGACAAGTTGATTAGAGGCGAGATGATAAGTCACCTCGCTATAGATGACAAGGGATGGCTAAGACGCGATGAGAGAAAGAAGGTTCTTGAAGATGTACATCACCCGAGGAGGTGGCCGAGTTTGTCCCAAGGTGCATGTTGTGCCAACAGATTAAGGCCGAGTCATAGAAGCCCGGTGGGCTATTACATCCATTGGAGGTCCCCGCAATGGAAGTAGTAAAGCGTCACGAAGAATTTCGTGAATGGACTGCCTAGGTCAAGGAAAGAGAATACGAGCATGTGGGTCATAGTAAGTAGACTCACGAAGAGTGCTCATTTCACTCCGGTAAAGAGCGAAAGGACTGCATCATAGCTAGCGACAGTTTACTTTCAAGAAATAAAGCGGTTGCACGAGGTTCCCTAAAGTATAGTTAGTAACCATGACTCAATCTTCACCAGCCAGTTTTGGGATAGTCTACGGGAAGTCATGGGCAAGCAACTGAATCTAAGTACGGCCTATCACTCACAGGCGGATGGTTCATTTCGTTCAAGCATGAGTTATAGAAAATCACGTTTGTAAGAGCAATTGGTAAACGTGGATTGGTATTTTCAAAAAAAGTTCTGCTGCATAGAATACTTTATAGTAAGTAAACGAGATCCAGGATTCACTGGTGAATTTTGGAGAGCTTGCATGAAACCATGAGGTCATAGTTATGTTTAAGCCAAGAATGATAGAAGAGTAAGTGAAAGAGGAAGGCGAGAGGCGACAATGAAATGGGTTCCAACTCATATTTGGAAATAAGAATTAAGAAGCTAAGAAATCATGAGGTAAAAGACGGTCAAAGCACAGTGGAGTCAAGCTTAAGGAAACGTGACTTAGAAGACTGAAGGCTAGATACGCGCATCATATCTCTTTTTAAGAGCATATCCTTGATCCTTGTTTTCCGGTGGAACTTACTCGCATGTTATCTTTTACATATATCCTCTCGGTCCCATTCTCGATCCCATTTTTGTTGTAAACTCCATAAGGGGGTATGACTTATTGGCTAGTAATACATGTCAGGGTTTGAAGGGGTCCGTTAGGTTGACTAAACCTTTTGGGCTTTTATAGAATATGGGTTGGGTTAGGAAGGGATTTCTTGTAATCCGAAAAGAGTATATCTTGCTTATCTCCCCATATCTTTCTTTTGCTATCTATATCGTGTTAATCTTGTCATGAGAACCTTAATTAGAAACCCTTTGGATGAAACATGTGTTTGAAACATGTTATGCTTGATGGTTGCAAGTGGTTGCAAGTGTTTGCAAGTGGTTACTCGTGGATGCATTATACACGTTAGGCACTAGATCGGCTCACACACTCCTCATATTGCATATGCATGAGTGTTTACGCTTATTCATGGATGAAAATTTTTGTGTTATCACATGGATGTTGCATATGGATGTATGTTATGTGCACACATATAGATGTTATACATTATGTTAGGAATTGCATACATATGGATTCATTTCACTAACATAATTTGCATTGATGATATTTGCATTAGATAAGTACATATACACACACCTTTGCATATGTTCATACAACATTTAGAATCTTGTAAGGACAATGATTGCTCGTGGATGATGTTTTGAGTAGATGGATGTTGGATGGTAGGATACGTTCTTCCTAACTTGAAGATTTCGGGGACGAAATCCTTTAAGGAGGGGAGAATGTAACAACCCGTATTTTCAATAACCTGTTATAACGTAAATCGAGGCAGAATTTAATTTATAAATCTGAATCAAGGGAAACAGGCTATGCCATTGCGTTCGTCTCGGAAAAATACGCGAAATAGAGTCCGAGTTTTCGAAAATCGGAGTCCGTATGACCCGATTAAGGCCCAACGAAGTTTTCAGAAAATTTCAAAGTAAAAACAGATTTCAAATTCAAATTTGAATTTGGAAATTAGGTCAGATTTGGGCCAGGCGGGAAAATTCCCGCCAGAGCACCCAAGTCGACAGCCCTGTCGACTTGGGAGTCGACTTGGTTGGACCCAAGTTGACAGCCCTGTCGACTTGGCTGTCGACTGGGTTCAGCCGGGCAGTCTTGCCTGGTGCACCATTTTGGGTTTGTGTTGAGTTTGGGGGCCAGATTCGGTTTTAAGGGCTGAGATTGGAACTAGGGTTTAATCCTAAGGCTAGAACTAATCCTAATCTCTATAAATAAGCCCCTAACCTAACCCTAAATCATCATTAATCAACCCTACAACTAAACTATGGCAAAATTTTACCTCTCATTGCCTCCACTCTCTTCATAAAACTCCAAAATTATTTCTATGAGAGATTTTCCATGCATACAAGTGTTTTCAAGCTTGTATGAGTGTCATTAGCTTGCATTCAAGTCAAGTTTCCATATTTACATCATAAAGCAAGGGTTTTGATCATTTTGGCTCAAGGGATTTTCTATTAGAGCTTGCATTTTGGGTCTATTTGGTTGCATAAGGGCTTTGTCATATTTTTGTGTCTTCATAAGCATTGTAAGCCCTATTCTACTTTCATACTTAAACTCTAAAGTTAAATGAATGATGCAAGTTTGGTTGACCATTATGATATGCAAGCTTATCATGTTATGTTATGCAAGTATGCCATGTTATGATATGCAAGTTTACCATGTTATGCTATGCAAGTTTGCCATGTTATGATATGCAAGTTTACCATGTTATGCTATGCAAGTTTGCCATGTTATGATATGCAAGTTTATCATGTTATGTTATGCAAGTTTGCCATGATATGCAAGTTCATTATGTTATGTTATGCAAGTTTGATATGCAAGTTTGTCATATGATATGCAAATTATGTTATGCAAGTTTGGGATGATCATTTGGTTCATGTTATCATGTTATGCAAGCTTATCTTGGGTTTATGAGCCTAAAGCTTCAAGCTTTATGCTAAAGGTTGCATTTTGGCAACATGCAAGTTATCATATCCCTTATGATAACTTGCATGTGAGGCTAAATGCGAACTTATGGCCATCTCTACATGTCATTTATCACCATGTATCACCAATATGCTAAGTTTGGTTTTATGCATGCTTTTGAGGCCTAAAAATGTAATATGCAAGTATATGAACATGTGTACATTTCATATGCCACCATGTTGAACTTGTGGCTTCAACACCTTTATGTCATGATTATGCCAAGTTCCCTCTTTCTATCCTTTATGCGCTATTGCGATATGTAAGCGATGGGATTGCGTTTGGGGTTGGGTAAACTTAAAAGACATAAAAAAATAAGATTGGGAATTTACCTATTAAGTTAGGTCTACCCATTGGGAATTTACCTATTAAGTTAGGTCTACCCAATTCTTGAAAACTTGTAACATGTTTTGGAAACATGATGGACATGACACTTAGAAAATATAAGTGTGACCAACTCGAGGTTGGGTTGAGTTTGTAGCGTAAACCTACCCGGAACCGACCGGCTTAACTAGTTGCTACAAACAATAGGACCCAATGTGAGAAGTTGGCCATGTGATGCCTTGAACCCGAGGTTAGACCAAGTTGTGGTGTAAAGCTAACCGGACCCGCCCGGCTTAACTAGTAACCACAACAAGGTCTAATGTGAGAGGTTAAGGCACGTGAAATTAATTAATGCCTCATGATTAGGGTTAAGTCATGGTCCACTTAATACTTAACCAATTTGGGCTTGGTAGATTAATCAGGATTAAGTCGTGAACTCATCGTTACACTTAACCAAGTTAATCCATGATTAGCAAGAGGGTTAAACCGTACTTAACCCACTAGAAAATCCTAGCAATGGGGGTCCACTCCAGCAGTAATCCCAAGTTCGTATCATTATGGCCCTAGGGTCTAGGCTAGGGTGGGGGCACAATTACTGGACTTGAGGTAAGAGACCAAAAACGACGGCAGATGGGTACGCCGGTGTTGTTCCGGGCGGACTATGGTCGTGCACATAGTCCGAAGCCGGGGAAAACATGCACGGGTACCAGTAGATCGAGACTGTGCGCTTATGTTTATGGTGTCCAGGGGTTGACACCCTAGGGCTTGATACACCCGATGGGAGACCCTGCACAGTCTGACTACAATTATGTTTGGGCCGTATTGACACCAACACGTGACGAGTTAGGCTTATAGGGAGCCGATCGACTAGACCGTTTGGTTGGACCTCGTATGAGGGTCACTTCATGTTATTGGGCCAAAGCTTGGGCCAAGGGATCAATACTTGTTTATTCAAGTCATGTTAGTTTGCTAGTACACCTGTGGTGCAAAACCTTAATCCTGATTATGCGATGACACATTTATCTACCTTGTTAGTTAATCATCATGCCAGTATGTAGTTATCCATATGTTCATCTCAGCTTTCATCATACCAGTTAACTTTATCAGTTTACATTGATTGTAGTAGGGCTTACTCAGTCTTTTTGACTGACCTGTTTTCTTTCGCCTCTTTTCTTCCGTTCCCCCCCCCCCCCAGGTTCTCAGGGTGGGAATATAGGAGCTTAGCTTGGATTTCTGATCGCTTGCTTGTGGGATTGTAGCTCATGTACGGTCTTGACATGAAGCTAGCTATGGTTATCACTTATTTTGGGGATAGTACTTATGTATTTCAGTTTTTCAGTGATGTTGTTTTTATCTAGACTTGTGTATTTGGAAAGTTAACATTATGCATGTTTACCTGATTCAAATGCCCCTCCAAAGTCAGAGTGCTTGCAAGAGCCACCCTGGCGGAGGCGGGGTGTTACATTGTACTTGTGCCTTGATATTGTATTTATTCTCTAGGCTTCTCCCAAACTTCTACTCTTTATCTTACTTTTTTTTTTCATTTTAGAATCCATGAAAACGAATGAACCTTTCCACTCTTTATATAGTAGCATTCAAGGTTAGTTTGGTAATTTGGTTTTGGACACTTGTCCTCCTTATCTTCATGCATTCTTTAGGATGAAGACACATGTCTACTTAGGTGTCTTTAGATGTATCTACACATGGACACCTAATGGGTGTATGTGTCTTAACTTTATTTATTTACAAGACATGTGTTCCTTTCATTTGGCGACACGTGTCCCTATCATTTTAAGCCATTTTTCATATTCTAGAACATGCACTTATATACCATTTGTATGTTACTTCTATGATATGTACATACACATATACGTGATCTTCTAGTGTTACTACATGCACATGATATTCCAACAACTTTTAATAAGCTAAACCTCGTTTATCGATAAAATTGTTTTCGGTCACATTATCGATTTTTCTTCGAACTACTTATCTTTGTAAACAAAAACTCAACAATATGTTTTCTCTTTATTATTTATTATTTATAAAGGGATTTAATCAAGGTTATGACACCATTAAATCCAAGTTTTACATATTTAATAACCTCGATATTTGAATATTTACTACTCGAAGTTTCAGGTTGTTACAATAACATTTCAAGTGATATAGAATCAATTTTGTAGTAAATAAGATTCAAATTAATATAAGTATTTTCTGTAGCAAGATAAGGAAAATAGAAACAATACACAACGTCTCAGGAACCTGAAATAATTTCATCAAGCGTTCATTTTGCTTGAACAAAACACTCAAATGTATATTACTTAAGCTACTCTAGACATCAATTTTTACGACAAAACTTTTTTTTAATGTAGTACCTCTTTTTCCATTTCTTTGTTGCTCTTTTTAATCAACTGCTCATTTTGTAGTTTCTAATCTATTAGGTTTTACTATCATCTGAGGTTTTGAGACATTCTAAACCAAAGTTTTTCTCGAGTCGGTGATTCTTCTCAAATTTCTGTCTGAGCTAGGTTTTCGCTTCCATAGTTGTTATGTGTCGGTCAATTTTAAGCTGAGTTGGAATTTCATTATTTAACAAATGTTGGTATTGCTGTTCAATTTCAGGCTGAGCTAGGATTTCACGATTTGGTGGTCGTTGATAAATTTTATGGTGAAATCGTTGATGTTGGCATTTGCATCTGAGATGATAGGCTTACAATTTCAGTTGTTATGGTTGCGTTGAGATTAAATTTTTAGGTTGAATGTTGAAGGAGAGCTTGAAAATGAAGACGACGATTGAATATAAGAATTAATTAAGTATTTCTAAATGATGGTTTGAACTGATAAGATTATTGAGAGTAATCTTATTAATTAAGTTTCAATGTTATTTATTATTAATTAATGATGGTCCAAAGCTTAAGATATTGTTTACTAATGATATTTCGATTTACTAGTTTCTTATTAATGATGTTTTAATTATAATTTATACTTAAGTTTTAGTTAAGAAGTTGATTATAATTTTTATGATTAAGTAATGATTAATTATTGCTTAATGACTTATTAAAGGGTTAATTATCATTCAATGATTTGATTAAGATTTAATATTAATTGTTTATTTAAAAAATTATTTAATTTTTTATAAAGGTTTTAAATTATTAATTAGTAATTAAATAAAGATTATTTGGACCTTTGAATTATTTATTTAAAGACTAACTATTATTTATCTAAAAGTTAAATAAATATTTAATTATTTATTCTAAGGATTAATAATTGTTTAAATATTATTTGATAAATAATAATTATTTAATTAACAATTGTTTCAAGATTGCATTAGTCTACGATGATGCCCTAATGAACGACAAACTGACTTGGAGAAAAGGAGCCATTATTCAATCCACATTCCTTGAATTTATTAGCAAACACATTCAAGAGATGTTATCATCTTCACTTGATCTAAGGGCCCCTTTGTATAACTATTTAAGTGTCCAAGAGTGACCAAAAGAAGAAAATGCAAAATGTATGCTAGCTTAGTATCTTCAATGGTACCACAGTCAGGTGCTATCAAATACGTTGTTGATTATATAATGGAAAAAGTCAAAGTTACTTCATCAATGGTTACTTACTGCGCTTGTTGTTGCAAGAACTCATTACATTGTGCTTACTGAAATCGATGGCTTATATTGAAGATAATGACAAATGTATGAAGGCCCATTCTTATTGTTAAATTAGTGTAGCATGTATTATTCTTGTACACTGCAGTTACTTTTGGGTAGTTGAGCGGGTGCATGTGATAACTTTATACTTACAAGGGGACCAAAAAAAAAAAAAAAAAAAAAAAAAAAAAAAAAGATGTTATATTCTTAATTTATTTCATCCAAAATTTTGATAACTTTTTGGGCAAGATGGACAATAAATTGCATTAAAAAAAACAATGTTTTAAAATTATTATTATCTTAAAATAAAAGTGATTAATTTTTTCATAAATGATAATCCTAAATTAAATTACATTATTGGTTAAGGATGGTCTAATTTGATTAATTATTTTAAATTAAGAGATTTAATTTGATTAATTATTTTAAATTAAGAGATTTAATTTGATCAACTGTTTTAATAAAAAAGATTAGACTTATTGATTACTTATAAATATAATTTGAAAGTTAATCAATTTATTCAATAATGAGGTTTAGGCTTACATGAATCGTTTTACTAAATGTATTCAAGATAAGTAGTTAGTTGTAATTAATTAATTAACTAAAAATGGTTAAGTTAATTCAATTAATACACATGAAAATGAAGGTTGCGTTTAATGCATTAACGTTCAATCCTCCGATTTGCCCACAAACACACTATTAGTTTTAAATAGTCACTTATAAGTTAAATAAATAAAAAGCAATTCACTATCAAATTGAAATAAATAAAATAATTTCTTAACTAGTTAAAAAATATGTTCGCAAAACATAATAAAAAAAGGCAGTATCTCTCATAAAAATAATTTTTGAGAAGCTTGCTTGAGAATCCTCAAAGTTGGCAAGTTACAACAAGAACACCGTATCCTCTCGTGAATCCAGAGACTTTTGTTCGGCTGGTTCTTCCTGGTGAGCTCGCTAAACACGCTGTCAGAGGAAACTAAGGCCGTGACCAAATTTACAAGTGCTTGAAGATCATGGATGTTGTGTTATGTTTTAGATGTTTTTATATTATTTACAGGTGGGTAGATTTTATGTTTAATGTTCAGTGCTTTATTTTGGTATGCATGAAAAACTTGGTTTGAACCAAAAGATATATATATATATAGGGAGCGGCTATTGGGATACAAAATAAAACACACAACTTTAAATACAGAATCTTGACCGTTGGATTATTTTGTCTTTACATGAGAGGTGCAAATCATTGGGAGATCTAGTGGTCCAGATTTTGTGTGTTTAATTTTGTGTCCCTATAGACTTTCTCATATATATATATATATATATATATATATATATATATATATATATATAGGCAAGCGTTCAATGGCACCCACTTATTCTGCACCCCCTATTAGCCCTCCTGTTTTCCACCTCTCATTTATATTATTTTAAGGTGAGTAGAAGGTGAGAGAGTTAGTGGAAGGAGAAAGGAAGGAAATGTGTGGTGGAAAACTGGTAGGCTAAAGGGGTGCTCACTATTTGGGGTGTCATTGAACGCTCCTCATATATATATATATATATATATATATATATATATATATATATATATATATATATATATATATATATATATATATATGGGAGCGGCTATTGAAAACACAAAATCTGGACTGTATGATTTGTTTGTCTTTATGTATGAGGTGGAGTTCAGGGGTAGATCTTGTGGTTGAGATTCTTTGTATCTAAATTTGTGTCTAAGTATAATTTATATATATATATATATATATATATATATATATATATATATATATATATAAGGTAGGTTTAATGGCACCCCAAATAGTGAGCACCCATTTAACCTACCACTTTTCCACCACTCATTTCCCACTAACTCTCTCACTTTCCACTCACTTTCTTTAATATAAATAAGAGGTGGAAATCAAAAGGCTTTTGGGATACTCCATTTTTGGGATGCAACGGAACGTTTGCCTATACACACACACCCCGAAAACCAAACGCATTCTCATGCAACAGGACAAATCGAAGCAAAATAGATTTCTCCTTGGAATGCACATGTGCTTTAGCTAACCTACTCCAGTTTTTGAAACGCCATTGATTTCTCACCCAAGGAAGGAAAGATTCAATATTCAACGTCATCGTTCCGTGCACACATTTGAATAACCAAAGTTCCAACTTTTAACAAGACATCAACAGCAGCAACAGACAAAAATATAACAAAAACATAACTGTGTTCAAATGTCTACAGGACAACAACGTCCCCAAAAGATTACATTCATCATAAATATGCTACTTTTTTCTGTCGACAAAATGGAAGCTTTTATTACTTAAAATGAAGAGATCTCAGTAGCTTATTCAAGTGTGAATGAACTCCCCATGAACTAGTGCTAGATTTTTTTGGGTTTTTTTAGTAAACGCGAGCTTTGGGTGGGAATGACTCAACCTCATCATCAAGTGTATTCATATGCACAGGCCTGTAAGCTAGCCTGACCTTTTCATTCTGCCAGTACCTGTAAATAGAAAAAACGGATCAACATCTTGGTAATTGATCACCTGAAAATAGCACAGTTTAGGAATCAAAATTATACTGCCACGTCAAACCCCTTCTTATAAAAAATGCATATCCATGATTATACCCTCAGCAATGCCTAGAAATATACTGTAATGGTGAATTTCTCCAGACAAATGCATCAGTGACGCTGGCCATACCAAGGCATACAAAAGTTACCCCAAACAGTAAGATAAAACTCACAACTACTTGCCATTTCATATTGATTTTTGCTCTTTGGCTTTTAGGAAAATTAGAAGACAGCTGTCATGTTGATCATTCAAACTTGAAATAATTCCTTCAAAGATTATTGCAGCATGTTAAACAATATTCCTAAAGCACAAATCTAATACCCACAGACTATATATTGTTAAATTCTATTTAGACTCGCACCATATATATTAACATAAAGAAGGATCCAGTTGAAAGATTCTTTTCCCCTCTTCCAGTGAATAAGGATTTAATTTCTTAAAGTGAACCAATAGATTACGATTTCAAGAAATCAGGAGATTGATTTATAAGGGGCATTGATTACAAAAATGAATTCATGTTTTCAACGCTCAAGAGCAAAGTTTTCAAAATAGGATTCAAGTCATAAAGTTCAAATTTTAAATCAAAACTTAAATCTAAATCGCGGATGGTAGACTCAAATGCTTGACACAATGTGTTTATACTTGTATGTTAAAAAAATTAGTCCACCTATGTAATATCAAAAGAAATTTGAGTACTCATATTCTTTCTGTTGTAATACTTCGCTACATTTTCTAAATTGAAATGACCGAGTTTCTCTGTTTTTAAACTTAAAGCTTTTCTTTCATTTCATGTGAGTTGAGAGTTGAATCAGAATTTGCTAATAAAAAAGAAACAGATTCAACAAAACCGATTTCAAACTGTAAGACTTCTGTAAATAGCGCTCAAGAGATGCAAATTCACAAAAAGTGAAAACTGAATGAAGAATGATACTCACCCTAAAGTGTGTTTCATCCAGTTCTCATCATCCCTTTTCTGCAAATAAATTTAAAAAATGCATAACATTAGAGGAGACACGAACGTATGGGGTAGGTATAAAATACAAATCTGGATTTTCAATCTAACCGTAAAATCTTCTCGGGCATGTGCTCCTCTGCTCTCCTTTCTTGCCTCAGCAGAGTGCATAGTTATAGAAGCATTTATCAGAAGATTCTCCAACTCAATTGTTTCAATCAAGTCAGAATTCCTAGGAAACCAAACCAAAATCAAAAGATGACAGTTTAGATATAGAAGTCAGAAGACAACAAGATAAATTACGTACCATATCAAACTCCTATCCTGGACTTTAACATCATGGAAACTCTCCCATGCCTTGTCAATCAAATGACAGCCTATAATAAAGTAAGTGCTACCGGTTTATCAAGCATAAACCAAAAGATGAGAAGGAAAAAGAGAGTAACGCACATGGTAATCAATTTTTATCTATGTACTATGACTTATGTTACCTTCTTCGAGAGTTTCCTGTGTACGGAAGACAGCAGCATTATTCTGCATTATTCGTTGCATGTTGAGTCGAATCTTTGATGTTGGGAGAGAACCATTTGAGTTTCTTAGTTTGTCCAACCATGCAATAGTTTTCTCCCCTGCATCTTTCTCAAGAGGCTTTTGCTTTTGTCCTACATTATTAAAATTTCACATTAGAAAATGGTGTTCCCAGCTTAACAAATAGCCAATTATCTTCTGCACTTTAAGGTAGAAAAAAAATCTACCCGGCATGCTAATTTCTGCCACCCTGTTTGCACAAGCTCTTCCAAAGACTACAATGTCAAGAAGAGAATTTGCGCCAAGACGGTTTGCTCCATGAACTGATGCACAGGCTGCTTCTCCTGCAGCCATAAGCCCAGGAACAACTGCATCTGGGTCGTCCCCTTTAATATCAACCACCTAAAAAGCATACGAAATGGCAAAGCAAAAGCAAGATATGATATATGCCTTGACTGTTTTGAAGCCAAAATAATTAACACCATTCCAAGTGTACACGCATTTTCAAGCTATTCCAGTAGAGCATAATGGTGACAGTCGCACTCATTTGATTAATGAGGATTTGCTTGCAAAAGTAATTGTTTCGTTATTGTCTTAAATTTATATATTGCTATAATCTGGAGGACCATTCAACAAATACCATGCTCTCCTCCACTGGCATAAGCTGTATGCACGACAAACTGCACTACTGATGTGGGGTTATGTACGCGTGTAGCTAAATAGGCGAATGAGTCCCAAATATAATAGAAAGCATATCAAATAAATCTAACCTCCCCATGATAATTTGTAGGAATGCCACCCATGTTATAGTGCACTGTTGGTAGAACCGGTATAGGCTCTTTAGTAACATCGACACCAGCAAATATGGCAGCAGTTTCAGATATGCCAGGAAGTCTTTCTTTAAGGACTTCTGGTGGCAAGTGGTTCAGATGTAGATAAATGTGATCCTTCAGTGGCCCTGATAATAATTAGAATACAAATTTCACTTTCATAATATATCATACACGAAAAATGATCTGTTAACAATGAGTCGATGATTTATCTGAATTTTCTTATGGCTATGGAGTACAGTATTCATTCACATGTTTCTCTTTCGGGTTTCAAGCTTGGCAATGTTTTTGGCATTAAAGTTGCGTTTATTTTACATGTACACAGCAATGAATGCAAAGGGTGGTTGCGATTAGTCAAGTAAAGCTTTTTGATAAAATTATTATGGTGTATAAAAGATAATATTTCATAATATTTAAAAGTACAGCTTCATACATGCACTGTACTCTGGTGCCTTAAAATATTAAAAAAGGAAAGGGAAACTGACAAAGAGCAATTCTACCATACAGAAGTACTACAAAAGAATATGAGTGCTTACCTACACCACGACCTTCCCTTATTTCCATAGTCATTGACCTAGAAACAACATCTCGTGATGCAAGATCCTTAGCGGTAGGAGCATATCTTTCCATAAAACGTTCACCTTCACTATTCCGTAGGATGCCACCTTCACCACGAGATCCTATCACACAATGTTTTATCAGAAGTCATGAAAGTTAAGTTTCAAAGAACCAATAGTTTTATAATAACAATAGATGCCCAAGTCTCATCAGAAACTGTAATGGTTAGCATAAAATTAAGATAATGGTAACAAAAACCTTCAGTAATAAGGCAGCCAGCACCATATATACCAGTAGGATGGAACTGAACAAACTCAAGATCCTAAATAAAAATGAAACGTTCAATATAAGTGCAGCTACATAGAAACCATATTGAGCATGGCTCAGAACAAACAAGAAATATTAAATAAACCTCAAGTGGTAATCCAGCTCGTGCAACCATGGCATTGCCATCACCAGTGCATGTATGAGCGGAAGTAGCAGAAAAATATGCCCTTCCATATCCCTGAAGAAAAATTATAGTCAATATTTTTGCAGTAAGCTAACTTAATTCAGGTTCGAAATATGGTAGATGATTCATAATTGCTACCCCTGTGGCCAAAATAGTTGAAGAAGCACGGAATCGATGAAGGGTCCCATCCTCCATGTTAAGAGCAATAACCCCCTGGCAAGCTCCTAAAGAATTTGATGAGATTAGACATGCAACTAGATTGCAATTATCGAAAATGGAAAGCTAAGCAAAAATTATATTATGACCCACAGATATTTAGGAGTTAAAAATATAGTGTGATGCAAGTGGAGTTATGATACTGGATGATTAAAAAGCAAATCATAATCCACTCAGTTTTGTACAAAGTTAAAACATGCTAACATGGATAAGATGTAAGCACTTTATATGCCAAGAAGTATAAATGCTTGTTTGAGCAAATCATAGGAGAATATCGAAGCATATACTCTTTTTGTATACTATTTAAAATAATTACCGCTGCTGTCCATAAGAAGATCCAAGGCAAAATACTCTACAAAAAATTGAGTATTGTGCTTCATAGCTTGACCGTAAAGTGTGTGGAGCAATGCATGGCCCGTCCGATCAGCGGCACATGCACACCGATATGCCTGACCACCTATGGATGAAAATTGAATAAGCCAATCATCAGGTTACTAAATTATTAACATTGAGTAAGATATAATTCATGTACAAATTACTATCACCTTTTCCAAAGTTTAAACTTTGACCTCCAAAGGCACGCTGATAAATTCTTCCATCATCTGTTCTAGAGAAAGGCAAGCCATAATTTTCAAGTTCAATTACTGCTTTTGGTGCCTCTCTGCACATGTATTGAATAGCATCCTGGTCGCCTGAAATTTGCAATAAGAAATAATATTGTAGTCAATGTTTTAATTTTTAAATAGCTTTTTAAATCCCAAATTTTCTTATTACAACATAGTTAATTAGGAAGCACTACTTTTCAACAAGTACACTAGAGCTTTATCTCTATATATAATGAGAATACTTCAAAATGAAGCTTTTGATATTACAAAATTGTCATCGCATCTTCGAGTCTTAATAATTAAACAAGTCAAGGTATTTTTGTACATCGTGTGATCCTCTCACTTCCCAAATTAATTGCATTTCCTTTTCTTTAACTTCTGTAATTTATTATTGAATAAATTAATAATTAGCAAAGAAAGATTTCAGTAATCGAACAATGAATAAAAATGAAATCCATTAAAAACCTTTCTTCTGATTTCTCACTTCATAGTTTTATTCTTAACCCCAATAAATTCCAATATCCTCATCATGGAAATAGATAATGATCTAAGCTACCAAGGCATGACTGCCGATATATGTAAGCAAAGAGGAATTTATTTATGCATGTGACCATTATTTCATAATAAATAAATTTGTTTTCAGTATTCTTTACAAACGTGTCTAACGTACAAGTTCAGTTTCAACCCTTCTTTCATTAGAACGTGCTGAAGTATTATCTTACGTGAACCTATAAACTGGACCGTCTCTTTCTAAATCAGGCATCAAAAGAAATTAAATCACCCTTTTTTTTCAAATCCACTTATTTGGTTTTTATTATTTTTGAAAACAAAATAATGTGTGATCCTCCAATAGGAAGAGAGCACTATTTGGTTTTTATTATTGAAAAAAATAATACCGGAGGTTCATTATGTTATGCGCCACGCTATTCCACTTTCACATCAGACGATTACAGTAGATTAAATGCTTCTTAAAGTCATGTTTACACCGAACTGTGCGTATGTTTTCTAGTTTTAGATGACACGCCGGAAAGTTACATGTTGCTTTGCAATAGAGAAAAAACCGTTGCATTTATTGAAATGAACCCGACTCCCCGAAAACCACGATAAAGGGGATTAAAAAAAAAGGGGGAATATGCTCTGTTGACATGTAGAATACCAAGCCAATCACTTCCTTTCACAGTATCATACATATGCCACCTCCAGTCATCTTCAGTCATATTTCCCAATGCTGCATTGATACCACCCTGTATCGCATTAAGCAATTGTCAGCTCCATATCTTACTGCCACTCCAACTCCCAAGGCAAAATACATATAATTTTTTGATGCAATAATAATTTCTGAGTATAGTAAATACATAGATATTTTAAGTAATTGACTATAGTAAACACATATGTATTCTAAGCAACATGTTAATGAGCCACTATATAGGCAGTTTAATGCTCATTTCATACAAAAAACGTGCAGGAAGCTTATTTATTCTTTGAATTGATAGCTACACGAAAACCTTAATAACTTTTGATGCAATATTAACTGAAAGTACAAAATCTGGTACCTGAGCAGCAACTGTATGTGAACGGGTAGGAAAAAGCTTAGTGATGCAAGCTGTGTTGAATCCATGTTCAGAGAGACCAATGGCTGCTCTAAGACCAGCACCACCAGCTCCTACGACAACAGCATCGTATGTGTGGTCCACTATAGTGTACGACGAACGCCCCCCAACCTACATAAAATAAAACAAGGAAAAATTGTCTTCATTTTACTAGAAACACTAAGGTCATACGAATTTAAACATCACTTCTACCTGTTACTTGGTCCAAGGCAAACCCAAACAATAAATACGAAAAAATATCATAAAATCTTATTACTAGAAGCACTAGAGGTCGTATTAAGATAGGCATCATTTATGTTATCAACATGGAGAAAGTAAAAATCTCAAAGCAAATCCAAATATAACAAACAAAACAAATTATGCTGTATTGAAATGAGGCACTAATATTTGGTATAACATAAACATATTATTTTTCATATAGAAACATTTAATTGGTCCGTTTGATCCATGTGTGAGGACAAGTAAAAATGAAAAATTATATGTTCATGAAAGAATTATCTTGTTTATCAATTTGAGTTGCGGGGTATAAAGTTTATAAACATGAAAAATATAATATACTAATTTTGGAACACATATGAAATTGAAATATAAATTATTTATAAGTTATGAAAATGTTGATTTTATTTACATGCGCAAATCAAGGTTCGAGAACTCGGTTTCGGTCATTTTAAATTTTGTTAGTTTCAGATGATTTCGTAAATTTCAGAAGTTTCGGTTTTGTTTCGGTTTCGGTTCGGTTTTGATTCAGATGGCGACTTTCAGTGGTTTCTTACTAAACTTGTAAGACAGAAGTCAAAACTCATTCACTCTTTTGTTAAACAAAAGTTAATACCAAAACAAAATACCATATAAAATTCATGTTTGCTCCTAAATATACTGGCATACTTATTTATATCTCTACCGAGTATAAAAGCCTAATAAAAAGCCATAAGCTAAGGCTTGAAAGCCCAAAATAAAGTTAGCACAATTCAACATACATAACTCTCTAATATTTCTCTGTCCTAGTTCACAACGCATAAATTAGGGCATCGTGGGAAAATGATCGAAACCAAAAATAAATTAGGGCATCGCAACTTCACTGCACTTCAATTCGCCTTTGGCTTCAATTTGACTTTGTCTGCGCCTTCGACTTTACCTTTCGTTCGACCTCGTCCTCAATTCAACTTTGCCTTCTGTTCGACCTCGTCCTTAATTTTTTATTTCTTACATCGATTTCATTCTTCGTTTTTTTTTCCTACTTGATAGCCGAAACCAAAATTTAGCACTAATCTCGACTCAGTGATGACAGGCATCAATACAGTACCCTCGAAATTTCGGGATACCGGCCGATACCTTAAATCTTGGTACGAATAGCACATATAATTTTAATTACATGAGTAACCAACCGATCTACTTCATTAATTTATGATGATTTATATGCTGCTATTGAATTGTTAAAGATAGCACATATAATGTAAATTGAAGGCACATTTGTCTCGATCAAAAAACTGCTAACAAATTGTTGAAGGATTATTTGATCTTCTGAACTATCGTAAAATCGAAGAATCGTAGAAAAACTTAGTGGACCACTCACAAAATGTGTTGTCAAGCATGATAATCTTTGAGACTTACAAAGAGATAGTCCTTAGGGATAGAGTAGAGAGAAGTATGGTAGATGACCATCTGATGCCAAACAAAACCATATAGTCAATCTACGCACAAAATTTCTATTCTTAAATCTTATATTGAACTAGGCATTCGTATGAGTTCATTGCTCATAATTAAGACACAACCAGTTTTGGTTGTGCACTTGATGTATTAATTCGTCTTTACTTTAGGCTTTATGTCCATCATTGATATAAGATTACTTGATGGATTATGTAAATTAATATAAGATTGTACTTGATGGATTATGTAAATTAATACAAGATTTTAGTGATGCTTTTAAATAGTACTTGATGGATTATGTAAATTAATATCAGATTGAGCTATTTTGGTCTTATTAAATACATACCTGTTTTTATTTAATGTTTTAGGAATACTTGATGGATTTAGTTGATTTTTATGGGATGAATCTTCATGCTTTTGTTGAATCCATGCCTAGTAGAAATGCATTTGACAGATCAAACTGAATTATTTGGAATTATGTCTTACTACTCTTATCAATTTCCTAATCAAGATTGGTGGTGTTTTGAGACACGCTTGATGAATTTTATTTTAGTTTGGGATTGACCTTTCTGCTCTCGGTGTGCGCATTCCCATATGCAGTGGAGCTAGAAAGACGCACTTGATAGACTCGACTGCGTAAGGGCCATCTTCTATGGAAGATTTGAGCTCTCTATAGAACTCATGAGTTTCCAAAATATGTGCAACACCAAGAAAAGCGCTTATTTTGTATCGCAAGTTCACACAAATCAAACTTGTAATAATATTGTTAAGGTTCAGCCGAAATCTTTGTAATCAAGAAAAATTCACTGCTTAGACTAAGTTAAATCAACCAAAATCTTTGCCTTTCAAGAGAACATCATCGCTTAAATTAAATTGTTAACTCGTGTCTTTATGCATTAATTCGATCGAAGGATATTTGGCACTCGTTTTACAGGTATCGGAGATTTTCATTTGTCCAGGTTGTTCTCATTCATGGTTTTGAGGTTTTGTGCAGTTGGTGAGGGAATGCTGGATAACTTCGACATAACATGTCATTATTTCTTCTTAACCTTCAACATTGTACAATCATTTCTATTTCTAAAATGATTGTATATTGACTTCATCTATTTGAGAGTGATTTAAAAAATAAAAATTACCTGACAACACAACTTATGAAATTATCTTATAAAATGATCCTGCAAACGAATCTTATGAAACTATCTCATCTTGTGGAATTTTCACAGTACAAATTTTTTAGCAATAGTTTTTACAACTCTCTTAGAAGGATCATTATGTTAACCTTGACGAACGGACAATATTATTGATTGCATCGTAGTTGCATCGAATCTTCACGGCGAATTTTGCTTTCAAACCAGTGCAATGTCAATGTCAGAACTTCTATACCTTCTCTTCTTGTTCATTACCTTTTCCACCTTCAATTCCAACACCTAATTAGCGAGATATTTGCTTCTTTTTAACATATGAAAATAAATAAGTATTGGAAACAATAAAAATGTACCACAAACCTTGGATTCATCAAACCCAACATACGAGATGAATCCCTTCCCATGTGGAACCTAGCTTGCATTGAAGCACTATGATGTATTTTTATAATTGTTTTCAAATTATTTATCATATTCATCGTAAATTTTAGCATAAATGAAACAACAATCCCTTGTGTAGTTATGAAATGACACAACAGCCTTTGTGTTTTATATTACTGAAAAATAGTCAAATTTCCTCTTCCCATCCACCACTTTCGGTTGTAACTTATACATTTTCAGGGTTACTAACTAAAATCTTTTACCTTGCTCTAAGCCTCAATCATTACTATTTGTTCACTCTCTAGTAATAAAAGCTGGGTTTGTCGGTCACTTTTATTATCTTTCTTGCTTCCACATATCTCCAAGGTAGTTTACAATTATTTCTTTACGAAATCATATGGTTCAGAATAAGCTTTATTGAATAGTCAAGAGGCAGAGAACACGTCAAATGGATTTTCTCTGCCTTAAGCTTATTAACATGCTGGTTGTCATACTGTATCAAGATCTGTGCAATATATCGTTCTCGGTTGTGCTTCGGTATTTTGAAACCAAATTACCGGATCAAGCTTACAAAGAAATATCATGCAGTATGACACAAATCATAACGTGGTCTTTCAAGAGTAGTAGTCATTAACATTGGGATTAGCCAATATTTCCAGCACATATGCGTTCTTCTAGACCAGTTGCAATTTTAAATTTTAACTATATATCCAACAGATATGGTATTTTATTGCTCTTACTTCCAAAAATGATCTAGTTCCACAAATTGTCCTAGCGAACCAATTGACATCCAAATTATTCAGATCGTCGAAATACAGTAAGATGTATGTAATCATCAGCTAATTTAAACTGACTGCCAACTGTGGTTTGTCCAAATCTTATATGGTATTAAAAAAAAAGATACTTATTTTTATTTATATAGACTACACAGGCGCAAAACAACAAAATCCATAGTTGAAACCCCTGTTAAGTTCTAAATAAAATTAACAAAATCATAATAACACAAACAACTGCAAAGATGGATAAAACAACAACAGTAAAACAAAACCAAAAATCCATTCCATTTCAAAGTAAAACTAGAAACCTTAAATCAAGAGATGAAACCAAAAGTTATACCGAGTCAGAGGAAAAGAATCGATTATTCTTCAACGAAAAGCGAAGACTGTTAGAAACGCAGCGCCGCCACATTCTCGCTCCACCTCAATCTCTCTGCTTCCCTCTACACTAATATTTAGTTGATTTAGAGATATATCAACACGGTTTCCCTGCTTTTTGGGGATCGTAGATGCGAGGAGAGACAAGCGATTGAGCAAAAATAATAAATGGTGACGCAAATAATAAATGGTGACGCGTGTGGAAATGGCTGGAAATAGCTCGCTTTCCCGTTTTATTGTTAACTAGCATTAATTAGGGTGCGAGACGATTGTGCGCGCACTGGTGTTTCTTGATAGCACCACAAGTTGGTCATTAAAAGCTAGTGAGACACGAAATCAAAATCGAATTTTGATGAAGTAAAGCCAGTGCGTTAATAATACAGTACTCCCTCCAGTTCCTAGTATAAGGTCTTATTTTACAGGTAATCTAATTATCACTTCTATCTTCATGCATAAGCAACCACTTAATATTAATCATTTTTTATGAATCAAGGACATAATAGAAATAACAAGTTTAAACGTCGTATATTATAAACTAAACCAAATAACCTAAAACGTCTTATATTATGAACCGGATGGAGTATGTAAACTATGCTGAGATCCGTGCGAGCCACACGGTAGAGATTAGCATATATTTGACAGCGATATAATGGGTTCTGCTATTTTCATTTTAACCTTAAACTGATTAGATCATGTACTTTGTTATAAAAAAGAAAAGGAAAAGTGTTATAAAATAAAATAGAATAGATAAAAGAGGAGAAGCCATTAGAAAAAATATAAGATATTAGGAAGAGACTTTTCATTTCTATTGATTTAGGTGTATATTACAATGTAAACAATCTCTCTATTTATAGAGTCTACATGTCATGTAAATTGCAGTAAAGTCACTTATCATATTAACGTATTCACCCTTGTTACTTTTACATACTACAACACTCCGCTTTGAATATGCGTATACAAAGATGATCAAACTAAATGCCTCATTAAAAACATTTTTATGAAAAACCCAATGAGAAACATCATAAATAAGGAAAAGAGTGCAATTTTATTTCATTTCAGGTAACATATTTTTACAATGTTACAATGAGAGTTGATACTTCAAGATCAAGATAATGCCTCGTTAAAAACCTTGCTAACAAAAACCCAATAGAAAAACATATTAGTGAAGAAAAAGAGTACGTTATAACATAATTTTATATGCTCCTCTGGTTTATAATGCATTATTCAATTAGTCTATTGATGTAATCGACGCATGCCAATTGTGTACACCATCTTCTAAAATATTGATTTGGAAATTGTCATTGAGAACAGAACTACCTGTTTTTCTTGAAACTGAATTTGTTTCTCTTCTTTCTTGTTGTTCTTTCATATTTCATGCGTGAAGAGAAATTTAAAAGAAATGTGCTCCATCCTATTATCCTTGATATAATTCACTTGAATCCGAGCCACCCAAACTACATTGTCTTCATAAATAATAGTTTGTTGCATCAAAAGATGTTTGATACTTCTGGATTAAAATATTGTCTCATTAAAACCTTACTAAGAAAAACCCAACGGGAAAAATCTTAGTGAAGGAAAAAGAATACAATATGAAATGTCATATTTCAATAATTTACTATGTCAAAATGAGTATGATACTTCTGAATCAATGTAATGCCTCGTTAAAATCTTAATCAGAAAAATCTAATGGGAAGAATCTTAAATAAAGAAAAAAAATACATTATAACCTATTTTCATATGTTGTTTGGGTTGATGCTTCAGGATCAAGTATATTTTCGTCATCTCCTTTTGGACGATAAGGGTCTTTTTTAATATCTAGTGATCTAGCAACCATAGGCATACTAAGTGGATATTATTGTGTATAACAATTATATGATTTTTGTTTGATGATAATAAACACACACACATACAAATATATATATATATATATATATATATATATATATTATAAATGTGCTTGCAATTGTACGATTATACTACACCACATATAGAAATTAATATTTATATTTGAATAGAATACACTACACTAGAATTTAAATATTCAAACTGTATTTTGTTCAAATATAATATTTAATTTCAATATTTGAATTGTACAAACTTATATCTCCACTATTGTCCATCTGAGTGATTTATTACATTTAGCTCTCACTACAACACTCTGTGTTCACTCAGTTATATTTCAATGTTATATTCAGATTCATATACATTGTTGTCTCACTACATTTCTCTCAGTCACTCAGTTACAGATATTCTTACACTCGCTGACTCATGCTCTATCTTCATATTGTCTTCAGTCGATCTTCATTGTCAGTCGAGTCATCTGTTTACCTGTCATAGAAACACTACAGCAAACTGGAACAAAAATAATTTTAAATTCATGCAGATATAATTTTATTTTAAAATTTATTTGTCTTAGAATTTTGGTGTGTTTCTCATCATATTTCATGAATTGGTCAAATATGCATATTCATTCATCTATGCCTAGACAACTTGTGATGTTCACAGTGATTCATTATAAATACCACAATGTAGACAGTGTCTATAGTGCTCACATTTATATATATTCTGCACATACATAATACATGTATATACATACATGTGTATGTATATATAACTACAACAAATTGACCATATTACAACGGTGGAAAACAGTTGTAAAAGACTTTTTACAACGGTGGAGCCACCGTCGTCTATTAAGAAGTTGTAATACACTAAAATCTATTACAACTTTTTTGCACCGTTGCGACACCGTTGTGAAATGTATATTTTACAACTGTTTTCCACCGTTGTAGTAATACATACTACAACATTTTTGTACTGTTGTAGTAATACATATTACAACCTTTTTTCATCATTGTAGTAATTCTTACTACAATTGTTATGCATTGTCAAGGCAATATAATTTTTACAGATATTACTGTCAGTTATAATACACTTTGCTACAACTATAATCGAATACATTTTGCAAATGCAGCAAGAGTTGGATAAACTGAAAACAAATTAATATAAATTCAGAGCATTAGTTCCATTTGTATAAAAAAAAAGTTACAACTTTATATTCAAAATACAAAATTAAGGAATCATACATAATCCATATTGAACCACATTCCAGAATTCCAATGCCTCATCCCCTGTATTTCACTCAATGATTGTTCATGTACCACATCACACAATTCAACTCATGCCCCTTCTACAACTATAATCCCATTGGCTGCTTTGCTACTCCATCTTCACCACCACAAGATACGCCATCTCAGACACAAACAAGCACTACACATTTCATCAACCATTCATCCAACAACAGCAAAACAGAAGAAGTAACTATAAGCATGTCATTAGTAACTATAAGCCCATTCCTCTCCCACATCAACCTCCGTTTTGCACAAAATTTTCTTTTTTAGATAAAATACAATCAGAGGAATCAAGAGTGATAACTCTAATCCATAGCCAACAAAGAACCTATTACCCAACACATTTAAAGCATTAGTTAATCACATATGAAATGATATTAAAATTAGCGACTCAGGCAATTCTAGCAATCATCAAATCAAAGTTATTATTATGTAAATAAAATCTAAACTTTACATGCAGATGCATTGTAGATATTACCACATAATCAAAATTTTCAACCAGGAAACATTATAGTTCCCACAGGATAGATGTTTTGATAAGCATCAAGTCTTTACCACATATTCTCACACCACATTATAGTTATGACAGAGATTCTATGCTAGATATTATACCAATCTAAGAAACCTCGTAAGCAGATGGATGGATAAAAGAGAAAGTGAACAATATTTAAAAATCATAAACACAGAGGGTGATAACTGATAAGACGCTTACTTGGTTGGATATTTATAGTTAGGATACTTGTCTTCCAACATGTCTACCAAATCATGGTTTTTGATTGCATGAGATGCACCAATATACCACCCAGATGCTTCAAGGCTCTCATATAAAAGAATCAATGCATCGACAGCAGCTCTTACATCAATAATATGGATTGTTCTATCTTCCATGGACTCACACTTCCCCGTTAGTTTAAGCGATCAGAACATAATAATAGTTTGCTAATTACAATGTTTGACATTCCAAATATAAGACAAGGTATCAGATCACATACAAAAATAGTCATACTCCAGTTCTCTACTTCACTCAGGTTTTAAACTTTCGACTAGTAACAGTATCAACTATTTCTTCATATTTGGATCCCATATAATATCGAGTAATAATTATTGGCATTTCCCAAAAAAAAATTGTAAAAATTCCTTCGCTTCTTCACAATAACTTGTATACAATTTTCATCTCATGATCAACAATCAAAACCCATACCTATAAAAACAAAACAAACATACAAAAGAGAGAAAATGTAACAATCAATAGAATGAACAAAATGCCATATCTACCCAAATTCTTTTTATGAGTGAGGTCCACCGGCTGCAAGAGTTCATTATCTTATATTGGCATGTGCAAACTTTTTATGAATACTCTAGTTGTCTTGTATTGGTATGCATTTGCAGATTATACTGCTCCTGTATTTAATCAAACCGTGGATCATCATATTCACTTTATTTTCATACTTGCTACACAAGTATCAAGTTAAAATTTATAGACTGAATAAAACGGACCTTACCAATTTCACATAATCTTTTGCAAATTGTTGCCTTTTGTTTATCAGAAATTTCAGAATAGCTGCATCATATATACCAATATAAAAACATAGAAGTAAATCTGAGGTGAGAGCATATATCTTGAAGCCCTGGACTTCGCTATTCCAAGATGACAGTAGCTACTAGATCCGCAAGTACTATACCCTGAAAATGATGAAGACAAGAGAGTTATCAAAATAACTAGTAAGGTTTGAAATAAGAACGAAACTTAAGAGAAAAAATGGGATACACTTGTACGTTTTTGTTAGACCATCTTATCATGTTGACCTCATAAGCATATTTCGAACATGTATGAAACAAGAGGGTAATATAGACATCTTCACATGGAAATGGGTTCTATTTTGCTGAAATTGGCATGAAAGAGGATTTTAATGGAGTCTACCATGATGGGACAAAGAAGTCTGGCATAATGGCCTCAAAAACATGGCTCGCCAATATGAAATCTGTTATATCAGTCCGTTCAACCACGAAACCCACATCTCAATCCTAACTTTTGAGATCTCCAGACTTGTATCCAAACCCCTCCATTTATGGCTCTCTCTTTCCGACTCCCAAATCGCAAAACTCTGCCATGAAACCATTGTTCTCGAAGGCATACACAATATCGTTTCAGATTTGCTATGACACGCCTATGCGGAATTCACAACGTTCCTTCGATCAGCCGCAGATTTCATATCCATTCTCAGCAAAAATTGCACAGATATAGAACTCCATACCTTTGATTGTGCCTTAAAAAGAATACCTGGACTCAGATTCGGACCTTAAACGGTGGGCTATGAGCTAGAAGGAGGTGGACTGCAAAGCAAAGAAAACGAATAGGCACATCGTGTCCACCGCATCCCTGTACACGGAGATGAAAGGACTGTCTAATTCTGAAAAAGTTCTAAAAATACTCATGTAGGCTAACCAGTTCAAACATGCCAAAAATGTAGCAGTGATCTCAGAAGCACAACAGAAGAGGTACTGGCAAGGACAAGAGATTAAATATGATGAAATGATTGTTAAATTATCACAGCAACACCTCTCACCTAATCTCAAATTATGTAGCATTTATACCATCTCTTTTTGTATATACATCAGTATAAATAGAACAAAATTGAGTGTTAAATCATAAACACCGCAAATCAGCTCCATCATATGTATATCGCTTTATAAAATAAGCATTGTTAAATCACTATCTACAGTAATAATGTATGAGGAAAATCTACCTGTTATTTCAGAAGAAACAGAAGCAATCTCGTATTCATTGTTATAGCAAATCTAAAATGAGGATGGCACTAATAGTACCCTCAGAAACCCACTCGTTATTAGCCACCTTCTACCGTAGATCCAGGTCGCCATTGACTCGATGCTACGGCCGTACATATGTAATCAGCTAGAAATTTCATCAAAAGCTATAGGGCCTGAAACTATTGTGGCATCGAGGGGAATCCGAAGGCAGGACCCGTGGAAGCTGGGGGATTGTAGTCAATATTACTGTGATTTTAGCGATGTGGCATCAAGAATAATGAAAGATTGTTTTGTGGTTAAAGATCTTTTCCATTAGACATTAGGAATGAATTTGGGATTTAGGTTTAGGAAACGTTAATTCGCTCCCCAAATCTAGCTACGAAATAGTGGCGGGTCTTGAAATTTCACTTGCCGCCAACTATTAATATGCTGTAAAGTGTTAATAATCGAATATTGTTTGTACTATGTGTGTTTCAATAATTAGTCATTGTGTATTTGAATGAACCGGATCTGAAAGTTGCGTAACAATAAATCTTTGCCAATTCAATTGTAAATCAATCGGTATAAATTATTGTTTTTGAATTTTCAGTTATAACTATTTATAATAAGAAAGCATTAATCATACACTTGATTGTTATTTGTTAAATCAAATTATTAAATATTATCCACCATTGTAATTACAAGTTATTAATCATAATTGATTATTAATAGTAATTATTTGTTATTGATTATAGTCATTATTAAGTATTGAATATTAATTATTAGTTGTAAATTATATTTATTAAAACTGCTGAAATAGTTACTACCAAATCAAATATTACTTATTAATAATAATTATTATTTAACTTTTATTTATTTCTTCTTAGGTATAATCGAGTAATAATTATTAGAAGCTTATATGTTACTAGTTATTAATTAATAAGCAGTTAACATCAACTATTAAAAATAAGTTACTACTTATTAATTATTTAATAATAATTAACAAATATTATTGATTCCTAAGTTTATTATTGATTATTATTAAATATTAATATAATTAGTTACTAAATATAAATACTATAAGCATGAAGTTTGTAATAGGCATCTATTACAACGAACAAAATGAAAAGTTGTTAAAATATGTTTATTACAACTTTAGGGAAATGACAGTTGTAAAAAAAAATATGCTTTTTTAACCGTAGTAAAATTAAAGTTGTAATATGATATCTTTGTTGTAGTACATAGATTTTGTGCAGGGGCAATTTGGTCAAACATTGAAACAGCAAGGGACAAATATATCAAGTATGATGTGTTCTGGTGAAGCTTGATAATACAGACATGCTGCAAGTATCCACAAACACACAAATGCAACAAATCAAGGTTGAGCAATGTAATATGGAGTGACATGCATATGTATACACACATATATATACACACACATATGTGTGTGTGTGTGTGTGTGTGTGTGTGTGTATATATGTATTCATGGATACACATGCACATATCAACTCATGCAAATCAAGCTAGACCAACTTCTCAAGTTCATGGCCGAGTCAACAAAACAGTGGACATAGCAATGTAATCACAAGTCAAGCTTTATATGCCAACAACAAGCAAAGTCAAGATGGTAACAACTCAACATATGCACATCAATGGTGGAGCAGCAGCAAATAACATACATATAGGTCAAAACTGTGTTTAACACTAAGAGTCAACTGAACAAAGTCACGCTGTCAACATGGCAATTGGGATGAAGCATGACAAATGCACAATGTCATTTCAAGTTCAACAAGGGGTAGTTTCAAAATTGGATGAACAAGTCAGCCCAGAAATGAAGAAATGCATGCAACACAAATTGACACAAGGCTATATATATATATATGTGTGTGTGTGTGTGTGTGTGTGTGGAATGTGTATGTGTGTATATATATATGTATGTATGTATGTAAATACATGTAAATCTGCCAAGTGAAGTAGCAAGAAGCAAAGGGGCAGCTATGTGCATAAGCGTGTACAAGAAAACAAGAGCTTCAAATACAGTGACAAGTTCAAATACATGGAACATGCCGGTAAACAAACCACAAAGCAACAGCAATAATACTGGCTTAAACAATGGGACAAACATGTACATCAGTTTTAAAAGTTTCAAATACATGGTGGCATGAGCAAATACACAAATCAGCTTCAAACAAGTGAAATAGTGCAGCAAGAGTTTCGTGTTCAAAATGGTCAACACAAAGTGTAACAAACACAAGGACATAAGACTCGACATAGCAACAGTTGTTCAAAAAATGATTAATCGAAACTAGACATGTAACTGCTACAAGTAACAAACAGTATGCAAGCGGAAATGCACATGGATGCATATATATGACAAAGCCAGATTGAAATCATATACACAAGAAGGAGCTTTGATATATACACAAACATAGTATACACAGATATACATATATATATATATACACTCATCTGTGTATATATATGTATATATATGGATCTGTGTATGCAGCTATGAATTGACCAGCCAGAAATTAAGTCACAGAGGGGGAAAAATTGGAAACATTTTTTCTCAAGCAAGTAGGAATTTCCAGAAATCACAAGGGACAAAATCTGCAAGAATAATGCTTTGAAAATTTACATGAGTTAAAATTGGCAAGTGTTTCAAATCTACGTGAATATTGTTGTCAGAATTTGCATATGTTATAACTAGCAATTGATTTCGAGTGTGTGTATTTGGTAAGAAATCAAGTCGTGTGTTTTCTGAAATCAACCAACCAAACATGGCAAGAATCATTCAAATAAATCGGGTGCAATTCCCTTGAGGAAATCACGGCCTCAAATATCTCCAAAAAATCAAGTAGTCAATGTATTTCATTTGAGTGTTTCCATTAAAACAAATTGAAGTTTTCCAAGAAAATCATTCATTTCATTTCAGAATTCGCAATATTGGAAAATCACATAACAATCATCAAAGACGTGGAAATAAAAAGGGAAAATCATGCAACAAATCAGACAGAATCAATTCAAGGAAATTAGAGAGATTATAGGGTCGAATTACCTATATATTAACACCATTTCATCACAGGCTTTTTGATCGGAAAACAACAAGCAACAATACGAGAGTTCAAAGAAAAATCGAAACCAGAAATTACTCACAAAGTTTCTCGCAAGAAGGACTAAATATATCGACGAACAAGAAACAAATATTTAAGCTTCGTAGAAAATTTCTAGAGTATTCATTTTTGAAATCGCGATTTGATTTGGAAGAAAAACCCTAATTTTAGTAGGACCGGACACCATTGACTTAAGCAAAAGAGGAACCCGGTGGTTAAATGTTAAAGGGGGGCCCGACCATTCTCATTTTAGAAAGGCGATTTTTATTTTGAATTATTTTTTATTTTGTTTTGTAAATCGATCTATTTGTTTTTCTACTTTTCTGTAAAACTAGAGACTTCTAGTTATAGAATTTATAGCTAGGGTTTACGAGTTACGGGTCTGCAGTTCGGGGAAAAGATGATTTTGGGATTAAAAGTCAGTATAAGATTTTGAACGTAGGATTAAAACAGTTATGAGAGAGTGTCATGAGTTTACAGGGATTTTGTAACATAGAGATTGTTTTAATTCTAGTAAAAAACCATGGGGAATGCAGCAGTAGGCAGGGTTTGCCAAAGCTGGGTAAAATATGTGTTATTTATTTTATGCATTTATTTTCTCTGTTGCAATATATGTTGTCATATTTTTAATATCTCGTAAACTGTAATAATCTGTAACACCCCATATTTTTAGTGTAAGTTAATAAAATAAGAATACCTTAATTAATTATTCAGAATTTAGTAAAACAGACTGTGCCATTGCGTTCGTTTCGAAATTCTGGTCAAAATCGACACCTGGTTTGCGTAAATTGGACACCGTATGAAGAAGTTATTAAGGTTCGAAGTTTGTATACACGCAAGAAGGATATATATATATATATATTAGGTTCAGAAATTCAAAAAAGGGTCCAGAAATTCGAAAATCGTTTCAAAATTCAAAATTTCAGAAGGCGGCAAATTTACCGCCCAGGTGGGTCGACCCCCTCAAGGGTGGGTTGACCCACTCAAAGGTGGGTTTACCCACCTACGGCAAATTTTGGCAGATTAGGGTTTTGTGATGTTTTGACGATTCGGATGGCTTTTGGGCAAATCTGAGAGTCCTGGTTGCTCCATACACCTATAAATAAGACCCTAGACCTAACCCTAAGCCTCATAATTCGATGACTATGCCGAAACGCTGTCATTACTCTCTCTCTCTCTCACCCTTCTCAAATCTATTCTGATAATTAAAATATTAGCCTAGGAGGATTATGAATTCAGATCTGGAAGAGGGAATCAACGTTAATAAAAAGATTATTGAATCATAGAAGAAAGGTAAACTTCTTAGAACCAATCTATTTAAATTCTTTCTCTTTCCCTTCTCTTTTCATGAAATAATAAATCCATGGTTGTTAGGTTGTGAATCAAATTAAATGGAAAAGGGGAAACCCTGGATGATAGAACAAATCGGATCCAAGATTTGGGGGAAGCATGAAAGGTGAGTGGGTTTAAAATATACTTTTTGAATAACAGTACCTCTATCGTTTGGCATTCCCCATAATGAACATATTGGAAGGTTTAATTTGATGAAATGCATTACTGTGCTAAAATGGATAATATGTTCAATTAGTTAATATGTTGAGATGAACATTTACTTGAATGTTTAAGAAAAATGAATACCGTTGTATAGATCCGTTTTATGAATCTATGAATTGGGTAAATGATACACTATTGGAGAACTACATGTTATTTTAAATAAAGTTAATTACATGTAGAAAGACACGCGACATATATTGAGATTTGGGGCATAATCTAAAATGGGATTTTGGAACATAACATATGTTATGTTTTGAGACTTTAATTTGGAGGTGCAATCTGATATGAACATAAATCGTTGAAAATTCATACATAAGACTAGTTGAAATGTTGAAAATGTTTATATATTATAGACTTGTTAAAAATATTGGCAGTAACTACCACTGTTCATATCACATATTGATTTGTTCCATTTATATACCAGGGCCCTTACCTGTGTGAATTAGAATGATTGTACGATTATATACATAGAATTGAATAAATGAAGATGAATATGCCTAGGATTAAAATTAGAAATTGTAACTGCACTTATGGCACGAGGTTAGGTTGCATTAGTGGTGGAAGTCTGCCCAGACCAGGTCGGCATATCCAATAGCCACTAATGTTGAACCTAATGCGAGAGGCCTAAGTGAAAAATTTAAAACATGTATTGGTGCTAAGACATGAGGTTAAGTCAACTTGTGGTAGAAGTCTGCCCGGACCCACCCGGCAAATCCAGCGTCAACAAGTGTAGGCTTAATGTGAGAGGTCTGGTGCGCATATATATATATATATATATATATATATATATATATATATATATATGTATATATATATATATATATAACAAGATATGAATAAATGGCAATGGTGGTAATTAAATTTCTAACTCAGAAAATAAGAAAGAAAGGGATGAAATGAACTGAGTTAGTATAATAAGAAGGAAAAGTGATGTATTTCCCTAAATGACTTATTCCTGAAAACGTTGTTGCAAGTAAGCCACAGTACATAAAAAAACCGGTCTGTCGAAACTGGGGTTGTCACATTTGGTATCAGAGCTTAGGTTTAGGATTCCTATATAAATAGTGAGTGAACGTATTTGTATTTTTAAAAATATAAATTTATTATATATATATACCTAGATCCATAGAGTAACCCACTAGATAAAAAGAGTATAAATGGGATATTTGTTTTGTACACTAAAGGAATGAATAAGGAAATTTGAGACCCTTGGGTAATTGGGTGGAAAGTGTACAATGTATTTTGTATGGAAGGAAAGTGAATCCCATATGATTAGCATCTTGGATTAGTGGGTTTGAAAACCTTATAAATTGGAAAAAGTTGAAAAGAGAAAAATGGATTAGGAATATATATAGTTGAGAGAATTGACCTTGGGGAGTGTCTAGGAAAGCCTAGAAGAATTGGAAACCCGCTTTGAGTCTAACCCCATTATTAACTTTTAAGAACTTGAAATTATAAAAAATTTGGGAAAATGGTTTACGGTATTTTCAAGTTTTAATCTTAAAAGTTATAGTTTTAAATATGTAAAGTATACATATTGGGTCTTAAAGTATAATGGGGTATATTTTGAAAATAGTGATTTCTTGCAAAAAAAGTTGTCTTAAGTAAAATTCTCTCAATAAAAGGTGCATAATATAGAGCATGTATAACTCGCTAGTTTTCTTGTTATATTTCATACAAGAATCTTTAATAAAGAAAGATTTTAAATCTCTATTCTTATGACAACCCTTTTTGATAAGTTATTTTAAGATAATTTTGTTGGATGGATAAAATAAGTGCAAGAATTAAGAATAGAGTGGACGTTTGCACCTTGTAGTAAGAGACTAAACCGACCTTATAGGTAAGAACAAGTCATAAACCCGATGGAGAAAATAGTTATCCGCATCTACTCCAGTTTTGTGATTTGAAAAAAATGATGATTTATATTTTTTTATTAAGATGACATGTTTTTATGGTTTGGCAAAAGAAAGTTTTCATGAGGAAAAAAAAGTTTTGACACTTTTAATTTTTGGAAGAAAAAAGGGCCAAACCATGTTTTAAAAAGTATGGAGTAGGTAAGGGTTAGTGCCTAGGAAAGACGGGAAAAGTTTTGAGGCTATAAAGTAAATAGCGAGAATTATCTTGGAATAATAGTGAGTTCCCATAAAATGCGTAAGCGTTGGAAAGCCTAGGATGTTGCTTGAAATAATTGTTGGAACACAGCTAGGACTAGTAGCGACTACTAGATAGAAAGGGGCAAGTAAGTGTTTAGATCCCGTTGCTAATTTTCATGTTAAGGGTAAAACCCGTTATCGCATTTCTCTTTGGATCATTCCGTTATTTTGTTGGGTAGTTAGGGTAACACCTAAACCTGTCGTAGATCCCATAGTTTGGACTTTTCTATCTGAGAAGAGGACATAGTCCCAAGATTCTTGGCCCTTAGTAGTGGCTGTGTAGGGTGTTTGTTCTCCTGTTTTAGTCGGAAGACTAGAGGCTTATTTAAATTTAAACTAAGACCAGATAAGTAAATAAGCTAAGAAAAGAGAAAAGGTACAACTGAAAAGGAAACAGAAAAGTCAGTAAAGCAACAAAAATGGAAAATTATGAGAAAAGATGGATAAGAATAAAAATTTCCAAGATAAGATAATCAGTAACAAAGAAAATATTCTTATGTGGACTGTGCTTGGATAGGAAAATAGGGAATTTTTATAAATAGTTACATAAAAATCCAAGTACGGTTAGAAAAAGGTTGGAAAAAGAAAATCGGAAGATGTGGAGTTTTCCGTTCTCCACCTTTTTGTAACATAAGAAATCGAATGTAGAAAATTATATTTTTTCTGAAATTCGAAAAACAAAGTTGGTTGGTAGGATTATGGATGCAACAATTGGATGAACTATGCTCTTACTCGGTAAGAGTGTGGAAAATTTTGGATGAAAAAGCATTTTTGATTTTCAAAATATTGCATTCATGTAGAACTGCCAGTATATTTAGGATGCGAGCATCATATTTTAAAAGGATTTTTGAAAAGCTTGCATACACATAGGAGGTACCGATTAGGCATGCATGCATTATTTGTTGTACTTCACTTTGCACAAGTGTACAATGTTTGCAAAAATTGGATGCACACATGATGGATGTATTTTATGCGAGGGGTTAATTTATTTTACCCTTATCAAATTTCGGGGACGAAATTTCCTAAGGTTGGGAGAATATAACACCCCGTATTTTTAGTGTAAGATAATAAAATAAGAATAACTTAATTAAATATTCAGAATTTAGTAAAACGAACTGCGCCATTGCGTCCATCTCGAAATTCTGGTCAAAATCGACACCTGGTTTGCGTAAATCGGACACCATATGAAGATGTTATTAAGGTTTGAAGTTTGTATATGCGCAAGAAGAATATAAGTTCAGAAATTCAAAAATGTGTCCAGAAATTCGAAAATCGGTTCAAAATTCAAAATTTCAGAAGGCGGCAGATTTCCCGCCCAGGTGGGTCGACCCCCTCAAGGGTGGGTCGACACCAGGTGTAAAGACCTGGAAAAATCGAACACTTAATCTTTGAATATCGTAACAATTTGTAATATTGTTAAATGTTATAAATGTGATTTTATAACCTTGTTGAACATCTTTTAATCAATAATTAATGATACTAGACTCGTTTTGGAAAAATGCTTTCAAAAATATATTTTTGGTAAAATATTGATAAAATGACCGAAAATCATTTTATCAATAAATGACTATTTTCTTAGTAAAAGTTGTTGAAAATTTTAGTGAATGTCTAATTAATCATTAGGGAAGTAGTTAGCTAATAAAAGTATTTTTCATATTTATGGTTAACTATTTTGATGATGTCATCATTTTAAAAAAATGAGCATTTAAGGAAAGTTTTTGTATGTTGGGTATTTAAATATTCAAATAAATGTTTTATAATTTGAATATGCTTGTTTTAATTGTTTAAATAAGTTAATGAATTTATTTCCAAGTTTTGTTTACTTAAATAAATCATTTGATAAAGAACTAAAAATATGATTGAGGTTCAACTTCCAAATTCACATCCTATCGTTGAATAGAAGTTGTTTCATATCGTTGCAACGTTGTTTGATATATTTGTATATATGCACATACACATATATATGTAATCATAATTAGTCACATCAAGAGTTTAGAAAATATCCTAAGTGTATCTATATAAGCTCCTTATATGTATACAAATGGAAGCCTAATCCTTAAGCTTTGAAAAAGCAAACTTACCATCATCTTACACACCTCTCACATCAACTTACACACCTCTCACTTCACCTTACACACCATCCCATCACTCATTAATGCCATTAGGGTTTTAAGGGCATTTTGGTCTTTTCCCATTCACCTTCCTTTTCCTATATAAGGAGGGGTATGCCTCCTTATTTCTTACACAAAATTCCTAAGCTTAATGAAGCTTTTTAACGGTTTCTCTTCATCTTCTTCCTCTTCCTTACTAACTTTCTCAAACTATACTCAAACCAACTCCAAATCAACTCAAACTTTGAGTGTGGCCTTCTTATGCCATTACAAGACCTTCTAAAAAGTTAGAAGTTGAAAATTCCAAGTCCTTCTCTATTTTCATCTTTGGCCGTGAGCTTTATAAGAAGGGAAAGCAAGGAAAGGAAGGAGGATGCTAGCTTGGATCTTTGTTCTTATTCTTGGATCTTTATTCTTATTCTTGGTTCTCGGATTCGCGAAGGATTAAGGTGAGTTTACTCACTATTTAGGACAGCGAACATAAATCTTTTGCATGTTTTTAACTATGCTTAAAGTTGCTTGAATGTTGGTAACTTATGTTAAAAATGTTAACTTGATTCTTACTTTAAAAGTAAGCGACATATGTGATCCATGTTAATGGATTGGAATGGACTTGAATGGACTTGGATTTGGAGTTGAATTGACTTGCATAACAAGTTGAATGGACTGGAAACAAAGTACATAAGGATTAGTAGGGAATTGACATATTGTGGACTTGAACTTGAAAGTGCATTTATAGCGATAGTCGCAATAGATGCAGTTTGAATTGTTGTGTTTACAACACTTTGTATGGAACTTTGTGATGACCTCTTTAGTGATTTCTTATCATTTTGAATCTTGTATTACTTGTATGTTTACTACCTTGAAGTCATTGGATAGTAAAATGCTAAGTAACCCCTTGAAAATGACCAAAACTTCACTAGTGCAAAACTATCCATTTAACCTTGATTTTTGGATTTCAAAATATCTTCAAAATATTTTCTTTCATAGTATCTTCTAAATATCTTCTTTCAAAATATCTTCTAAATATCTTCTTTTCAAAATATCTTCTTATAAAATATCTTTCCAAATAAACAAAGGTTAGAAAGGGTTATGAATTGCTAAACCTTGTCATGAATAAGTCACTAGATTAAATGGTAATTGATAATGCTTGACACTAATAAGCCAACGAAGTAGCCTTATCTATTTGTGAGAGTTAAGATTGATGTCGAGTATGGATGGAGCAATAGAGCTCTAACCTACCGGGCTTCCCTCTTGACCGAGGAATAGATAGGTTGGGTATGTTGGAAACGTGTTAATCATGTTGATTACTTACTTGTTTATTGAATATCATGAATACTATGCTTAATTCTAATAAGCCGACGAGTAGGCTTATCTATCTGTGAGTGTCAAGAATGGGGTGTCTAGGCAAGGGGTGATATGCAACCAGTGCTCTAACTTACCTGGCCTCACTCTTGACCGAGGGATAGTTAAGTTGATAATGTCGGAAACGAGTTAAGTGTACGAACTGTGATTTCTATAAGCATAAAATGGTTTTGGGTTTGTTGTGACAATGTGTTAATTACATTCGTCTTTAACCCCCTCAGCTTATATCATCTAAGTAAATATAATTGAATCTTTAAACAAACGTTTAAAGATAATTATAAAGATTTGTTTTGGGTTTGTTGTAAATAGTGTTTTAGTAACACTTGTTTTTAAACCCTTGGAATATGTAAAACTGGAATATACGGTTTAATGATTTTGAATATACTTAGGTCTTTAATAACCGATTTTAAAGATAGAAACAAGTATAGGAATCTTTCAGAATAAAGATATTGAATAAGATGTTTAACTTATAAAAGAGAAGAGGTTCTTTATTAAACAATGGTTTTAACCTCTTTGGTTATACTTTAAGAAATCCTAGAAATGAATTATTGAGATACTTATACCGGAGGGATAAGTATATAAATACGTTTTGAAGTATTGAAGTTAGAAAAGAAATATTGAAAATGAATTATAGTTATACTTATACCGGAGGGATAAGTATATGAATACGTTTTGAAGTATTGAAGTTAGAAAAGAAATCTTAAAATTGAATTGTAGATATACTTATACCGGAGGGATAAGTATATGAGTACGTTTTGAAATATTGAAGTTAAATAGGAAATTTTGGAATTGAATTATGATTATACTTATACCGGAGGGATAAGTATATTAAAACCCTTTTTGGGTAGTAAGACTATAACGGATTAGGTAATTCGTAGAATATATACATATACACATTTTATATGTATAAGTTGAATATATACGCTAGTATATAAAGGAATATTAATCGAGTATGAGTTATTGATTAATAAGTGATGTCTTATTTGACAAACGAAGTTTTATTAGTTAAAAGTAGTTTTACTAATAAAGGAATATTAATCGAGTATGAGTTATTGATTAATAATTGAAGTTGTATTTGACAAGTGAAGTTTTATTAGTTAAAAGGAGTTTTACTAATAAAATAAGTTTTAATTAATGAAATATTAATTAAATGGGAATGGGATTAGAAGCCGTTTATATGAGTTAACCATGCTTCGACTAATTGTCATGTTGCGTGACTTGATAGTGATTTGGCTGTTATCATTCTTCGTGATCTTGATAGTGCCTTGAATGTTTATTCGGTTGTTATGGAAATTAAGCAGGGTTGTTTTCCATATACAATCGTATATTGTGTGAAATGTAGTCAGTTAGTTGACTATAGAACTTGGCCTTAAATTTAACGACTGGTTTTGAGGAGACCGGGATTGGTAAATGTTTTACTTATCGAAAACCACTTCAAAACTAGTATACGGGTTCTATGTTTCGGAAGCGGTTGTGAAGTGAAGGCCATATGGCGATTCGAGATCTGTTGAGATGCTCGAACACATATAGTGATTCTAAGATCTATGAAAGAATCTATGTGTGATTCCAAGATCTGTTGATGTATTGGAATCCATGTATGATTCCGAGATCTGTGAAGGAGTCTATGTGTGATTCCAAGATCTATTGAGCTGTGGGATTCCAACTGGGAATTCTTGTTCTGTTCGAGTGATGAAGACTCGTGTGAAAGATGCCGAACGAAACTTCGACATTGGAAATGGCTAAAAACAGAGTAGGAGCACAATCTGGGGTTTTGCTAACCTACGGCAGGATATATTGACTCCATATCTAGTGTATGCTTATTATCGAATCGTGCGGGAGCTCCTCGAAGTTGCACGCGGGAGTTGGACATATTTGGTTCCACGTGGTGCACTTCGGTGTTTCGTGCATGGGCCAGTTGTTTTTACCTTATGGTATATTTTATCTAGAGATATGCGACGCTCGGAGGTACTTTCTGACCCTTGTGCATGGAGTTTGGATCTGTATTGAGAGATCTCCGATGGAAAATCCAATATGCGAACGTGCCTTATCGGTTTTGTTTGTACACTTAATAGTTGTCGAATGTAACCAATGTAACCATTCCTTCTATGTGAATTTATTTATATTCTACACCCTAGACATTATTTATAATACAACTATACTTCTCCTAATAAATGGTTGGTTTCAATTGAGGGGAAATCCGGAGCGGTTATCTACACAGTCCCCTCAGTGTTGTTACATGCAATGTGTATCTTGAGTTTCTCATACCAGACTGATGTCTGACGCTTGGTTTTTGTTTTCCTTAAAATCATCACGTACTCCTTCGAGTAGGCTGAGTATGGCAGGTTTTACTTTGGATGCCTTGGAGCTTTTGGAAGAGAGTTGGAGTTCATCTTACCGTACTTTTTATATCCGCTGCATTCTATGTTGTACATCAACATTTATGAGGATGGGTTGTTATAACTGTCCAAGTTGATGATAGGTTAGTCTTCTCTGATAGTTGTAATCATACAGTTTTATTTGGTAAAGATCATTCATTATATTATATATTACCGTTACGTTGTGAGATTCTGATATTGTGTCCTCTTCTTCCTCAGTCTATTTTCTTTTTATTTTATTTCACCTTAACTTTTCGTCTTTCCGGCACTTTGGTGCTCGGCACGTGAATACCGTGGATGTATTAGTGTCGACATTTGAGGGTCGAAAAGTTGGGTCGTTACATTTGGTATCGAAGCCCAAGGTTGAGCGAACACCTTGGCTTTGTTTGGGTATGACTCATCAAGAGATAGGGTAATGGAATGCCCTAACATGAGTTGAGTGTATTATATATAAGAGAGCGCGTATTTGTTAGTGCTATAAATATATTTTATGTTGTGTTAGTTAATCTGTTGAGTGGTTTATGAATTCTGGTCGATATGTGGGACGTCATGGTATCGATAGGGATTTCTAAATACTTAAACAAGGCAAATCGACACAATATTGGTTTTAATATTGGTAAATGAAATAATTTTACCCAGTCTTATATTTTTGTATAAAATATAAACTTTCATAAATTGATATTGTGACGGCCAGCCCCGCACCAACCGACATTTACTCCAAAAGTGCGCTGTACACAAGTCCAGTTAGCACGGAACGGGTCGCCAGAAGGAAAAGGAAGAAGGAAATGAACATACAAGGAACCTGTAGAATGTCTCACAGCGCATAGAACAAAATATAATAATAACATACTTGACATAAAACAGGAGAGACAGTGCATAAGCTGAAAATCAGAACTAAACATCATAGCAGCGGAAATCCAAAATACAGCTTATTACAACTTTCAAACTATCTCAAAGCAAAGTAAGATAAATGAGGTACACTACTAATGCCCAAGTAGCGACCACCAACTACACAGGGAGAATGTGTATATATATATAATACGTGGAAGCCTCCTGCCCGCGTCCGAATCAGCTACTCGCGCACCACCAGCTAACCTGTCTCTGGTCTGCTCGTGTGAGCACCCAGAGTAATAAGAGGAGACATAAAACTCTGGGTCAGACATAAAGCCTGGTATGAGCGATAAGCATCTAAAGTGAACAATAACAGGTAGACTAAAACATACCTGAACCTGGACCTGCAACCAAAGAGTTAGCACTACATACTGTACAACACTCTAAGGTATCATATCAATCAATATAAAGATACGGAGGTGGGGGAGGTGTGCATGTCATAATGATGGCAAGCAATCAAACATAGCATCCATCCTCACATCTCTCACTCAGTGCGTAAAGCATACGATATCCACCACTTCGATCACCCAACATTCCTTGCTACGATCACTTTGCCCCGTGAAGTCATAAATGGCTTCATTGCACTGATAACGTAGCCACTAATTCCTCGCTATGTCCACTTGCCCCATGGAGTTATTCACCCCATCTGCGCTGGCTCATAGCCTTACTAATCCTTACTATGTCCACTTGCCCCATGTAGTTATTCACCCCATCTGCGCTGGCTCATAGTCTTACTACGCATCACCTTGCCCCTCAGGTCATAATGACCCTACTGCACTGATAACGTAGTCTTGCTACCATCACTTTGCCCCTCAGGTCATAATGACCCTACTGCACTGATAAGTAGCCCATCATTCATTCTTGGTGGTGAATCGAAGTTATGAACGTCGACAACTCCTTAGCACACGTCCCGCAGCAAAGTCCAACCATGAAGTGAACTTATTGGTTCCCAACTGGTTCCGGGATCCTGAGCTCTAACTTCCATTTGGACTACCTTTGCATCTCGGGTTATTGGTCATCATAATCGAATCGGATCAGCCTTCACATTCTTTGTCGGATCGGATCGCCCTCTGCGTTCGGATCGGATCGCGCTTCTTCCATCGGATCGTGGTCCTCCAGCTCGTGGCTCTTTTTCCCTCATTCGGATCGGTATCACCACTTCGGATCGGATCGGGTTGCTTCGTCTGGGTCGGGTCGTGTCTTCTGATCGGGTCGAATCGTCTCGCCTAGTACCCATCGACTCGTGAACGTCCCACCCCCTTCTGGTTCGGATCGGAAGTACTTGTTGGTTCGGATCGCGCTTCCACTACCGGATCGTGCCACCCAACTTAAGTCGTGACCAACTCCTTTAGACGGATCGTGACGCCCATGCTAGAACGGTTCGGGTCGCGCTCCCCCCCACCGATCCGATCCGGATTCTGGGTCATTTCCTGCATGTTTCCTGCGACTGTTTTTACGCCATTCGACGGCGTTTTTGACCAATCTAACACTTCTAAACAACCAAAAAGCATACCATACAGTCATAGCAACATGTAGTGTCAATCCCAAACATCAAAACATAAATCATAGCATATGAAATGGATCAAACATACCCAAAATCCCATACTTCCCCCTAAGCATGTTTAGGTGAAACCAATGATATGATTAGCAAAACTTAACCAAACGGAACCAAATTCCTAACAGAGGTTTAAAATATCATTCCGAATTTTATAAACATTTTTCCAGAATTTTATCATGTTTAAATTCGCTAATTACCACTAATCAACCCCAATTAGCCATAATTAGTGCAAAACTAAGCAAATCACTCACCTTAGCCACAAAACAAACTAAGATCTGAAATAATGCTCTGATTTGATGCGAATCCCAATGCTAACAGCAGCTCCAAGGTTGATTAGGTGAAGATCTTCTTTGATTAGGGGTTGCTAAGCCAAATCCTTGACCAAAAGATGATTTGGAGGTGATCTAGAGGTTGGAGGCCATTTTTAGGGATCCTTGGTGATAAGTGGAGGCTAGAAAACTGAAATGGAATGATTCTCCATCTCATTTCAGCCCTCCCATAACCCTAATCCCGAAATGGGTTATGGGCCTACTCACTAATCACCCGATTTGGCCCGGCTAAGCAGCTTTTCACCCTCCAAACCTTGTTTCAGCCATATCTCCCAAACGGTAAGTCCGTTTGGCTATTATGACCACTCTACGGAAAGAGAAACTATCAAACGAATCAAATGGAAGTGGTTTCAGGTCAAAATTCTTTTCCAATCAAAAGTTATGGCCAAAACAGTACCAACTAGGGGCAAAATGGTCATTTAAAAATTGACAAAAATCGTGAACATGGGAAATGGTTCTAATGGATGTTTCCCAAAGTTACATGACCATACAACTTCATACGGGAAAGAAATAAATATTCTACAATCCTATGATGTGTAGAATACGGGTCGTTACACTCTTCCCCCCTTAAGAAATTTCGCCCCCGAAATTCCCTAATCCAAACACACACAAAGGTTCCCGCATGCTTATCAATCATAAAACAACCATCAAACATGCAAAGCAAGCAAAACAAGTCTATCCTAGCATGCGGAATAACTAAATCGCGAGGTAAATCTTACCAGGCAAAGAGTTCTGGATGTGCCTTCCTAATGCTTTCTTCTGTCTCCCAAGTACAATCATCCTCGTCCTCGCCCCACTGAACTTTGACTAGCTTCACCGACTTCCTTCGAAGTTGCTTCGTATCGTGCCCCACAATACGAATCGGCTTGCGGTTCCCAACCGCCTCGGGTTCTACTTCGAAGTCCTCTAACTGATCAGGTGAAATAGTCACATTTGAGTCGTGAACGAACTTCCTTAGTTGGGAAACATGAAACACATTGTGAACTCCTGTCATCTTCTCTGGTAAGCCAACTTTATATGCCAAGTTCCCGACTAGTTCAAGAACAGGGAACGGGCCAACAAATCTCGGCGCCAACTTGCCTCTCCTGCCAAATCGAACCACGCTCTTCAACGGAGAGACCTTGACAAACACCAAGTCACCAACGGAGAATTTCAAATCTCTTCTCCTCTTATCAGCATAACTCTTCTGCCTATCCTGAGCAGCTTTCATTCGTTGCTGAATGATCTTGATCTTATCGGAAGTTTCTCTCACCACATCTGGTCCAAGCACAAACTTCTCGCCAGTCTCTATCCAACATGATGGTGAGTTACACGGTCTTCCGTACAAAGCTTCATATGGAGCCATACCGATACTGGATTGGTAGCTATTATTATATGCAAACTCTACTAGATGCAAATGGTCATCCCATGATCCACCGAAATCCAATATACACGCTCTCAAGAGGTCTTCCAACATACGATTCACCCTCTCCGTCTGACCGTCGGTCTGAGGATGATATGCGGTACTGAGATGTAATCCTGACCCTAGAGCCTCTTGTAAGCTCTTCCAAAACCCACTAGTGAGCAACGGGTCTCGGTCACTCACAATGCTTTTGGGTACTCCATGAAATCTCACTACCCACTTCATATACAATTCTGCCAACTTGGCTGCCGTCCTGATCGATTTGACTGGTATAAATCTTGCACTCTTAGTCAATCGATCCACAATTACCCAAATGTTATCATATCCCGATCTAGTCCTTGGTAAACCATCGATGAAATCCATCGAGACTTGCTCCCATTTCCATTCGGGAATTTCTAATGGTTGCAACAACCCACTAGGCTTCTTTTGCTCGGCTTTAATTAGCTGACAATTCATGCATTTGGATATAAACTTCCCAACGTCTCTTTTCATCCCTTCCCAGTAGTAAGTCTGCCTCATGTCTCGATACATCTTATTACCACCGGGATGTATAGTCAGTTTTGAGTGATGACATTCTCTAAGCACTTCATCTCTCAAACCATTCACGTTGGGCACAACTAGTCTTCCATTCTTCCGAAGCCATCCATCCCGATCAAGCCCATACACATTCATCTCCTCATCGATACCCATCTCTAACTTGGAGATGATTTCCAATAGATTAGGATCGTCCCTCTGGCTGGAACCAATCCGCTCTATCAAAGTAGGTCTGATCGTCAAACTGGCTAGCATAACTGGATCCAATTCGCACTTTGGTCTGAAATCAAACCCCGCGATATACTCCAGTTGCTTCCATTCAAGAAACATTGCCCCTAAGCTGGCATGTCTCCTACTCAAGGCATCGGCTACCGCATTACCCTTCCCAGGTGTATACGCGATATCAAAATCATACGAAGCCAAAAACTCTAACTATCTCTGCTGACGGAGATTCAGATCTTTCTGAGAAAAGAGATACTTTAACGATTTATGATCGGTAAACAGCTCAAATCTTTCTCCCAAGAGGTAATGTCTCCACATCTTCAGCGCAAATACAATCGCTGCCAATTCCAAATCATGGGTAGGATACTTCTTCTCATGCGGCTTTAGCTGTCGACTAGCATAAGCTACAACCCTACCTTCTTGCATTAATACAGCACCCAGTCCGGTACCACAAGCATCTGTGTATACCGTCATCTCTTCATTCCCTTTAGGAATGACTAACACTGGCGCACGCGTCAACCTCTCCTTTAGACTTTTGAAGGCATCCTCACACACTCCGTCCCAGACGAAGGACCGATTCTTCTTAGTCAACTGAGTCAACGGTGCTGCTATCTTGGAGAAGTCCTGGATAAACTTACGATAATATCCAGCTAATCCCAAGAAACTTCTCACATCTGTTGCATTCTTGGGCGTAGGCCAATCCTGTACCGTAGCCACCTTCGCAGGGTCCACGGCAATACCACACTCTGAAACGACATGACCCAAGAATCTTACTTCCCTTCTCCAAAAATGACACTTAGAGAATTTCGCTTTCAATTGGTGTTTCCTCAACACCTCCATCACTATCCTCAAGTGCCCCTTGTGTTCCTCCTCTGTCCTTGAATAAACAAGGATATCATCCACGAACACAAGAACAAACTTATTCAACTGATCTCTGAATACTCGATTCATAAGATCCACAAAATAGGCTGGTGCATTGGTCAACCCAAACGGCATGACCAACCACTCATAAAATCCAGACGGCGTCCTAAATGCCGTTTTCGGAACACTCTCATCTGCTACTCGAAGCTGATGAAATCCTGTCGCGAGGTCCAACTGGGAGAACACTCTTGCTCCTTCCAGCTGATCAAACAAATCATCTATCCGCGGTAGAGGATACTTATTCTTCCTCGTCACCTTATTCAACTCGCGATAGTCCACACACAAACGAAGGGAACCATCTGCCTTAGTGGCAAATACAACTGGTGCTCCCCACTCGGAGACACTCCTTCTAATCAATCCCTTCTTCAAAAGATTGCTGACTTGCACCCCGAGCTCTCGCTGCTCCTTTGGTGCCATACGACGAAGTGGCATCACTATAGGTCTGGCATCTTTCACTAAATCAATACGGAACTCAATCTCTCGGTGCGGTGGAAGCCCGGTCACCTCCTCGAAGACGTTCGGATACTGGCCAACCACGGGCACATCTGACAACTCATCCTACGGGATGTCGAGGGAATTCACAAAACTAGCCATAACCCCATTACTAGGTAGGCTACCAAACACTACCCTCCGCCCATCATCCGCCCTTACTGTCACCAAAAAGCCCTCACAGTCTACCACCACCCCGTATCTTTGGAGCCAATCGACTCCCAATATAATGCCATACCCAGTAAAGCTCAAAACAAAGCAATCACATACAAACATACATCCATGACTCGATAAGACCAAATTCCTGCAAATCATACTAAGGCTAGTCGAACCACCAATCGGGTTCGTCACAACTAATGGTTTATCGACTATTTCGGGTTCCAGTCCCAACCTGTCTACCAGGTCACTAGATATGAAGGAACGGGAAGCCCCAGTATCAAACAAAACTCGAACTGGTATATCATAAATAGAAAGCATACCTTGAATAACAACATTCTTTCCTTTCTCCGCCGCAGTTGGGGCATTCGACGAAGAAGGAATAGCATCAAGAGCATATGCTTTCACAATCTGCTTCTCCTTAAGAGGTTGCGGACACTTATCTTTCTGATGTCCCACTTGACCACAGTTGTAGCACTTCCTTTCCGCTGGCTTGGCCCGACATTCCTTAGCATAATGGCCTTTCTTTCCACAGCTGAAGCACTCAACATCCTTCTTGCTCTTTTTCTGGCCACCTTTAGATTGATCCTGCTTCCTCTTATTCTGAGAACTATTCTTGTCTCCACCACCTGCTTGCGGCTTTGGCCCTTCTGCAGCCTCGGTCTTTGACTTAGGGTAAAGACTCTCTGATCTCAAAGCTTTCCCCACGATCGATTCAAAAGTCTCATCGATGTGGTTGATAAGCCTTTCCCCCAAGTACCCATCTAAACCAGTAATGAACTTCTCATTCTTCTTTTCAGGAGTATCGATAAGAGACAGTCCATACTTCGACAAAGTGTCGAACTCAGCAATATAATCAGAAACTGCCCTCCCATTCTGCTTGAGTTCCAAGAACCTCTTAAACAATACTGACTTCTGGGCAGCTGGGATAAACTTCTCGCTAAAGCGAGCCTTGAACTGAACCCAAGTAACCTGGTCCTCTGGAGTAGCTGTTCTAATGGCATTCCACCAATTCATCGCTCGCCCTTGCAGCTGACGAGACGCTAGCCTTCTCTTCATCGCATCCTCAAGACCCAAGTCATCAAAGATACGATCACAGCTATCCATCCAATCTTGAACATCCGTGGCCGACTCCGTTCCGTGGAACGGCTTCCCACCAAGATTAGTGTAATCCTTGCACAACTTGGCGAAATCGACCCTAGGCGCCTGCACTACTGGGCCAACACCAACTCCGGGATTGGGAATTGCCCCTTGCACTTCTCTAAGCATGTCTCTCATGAGGTTAGTAAACATAGCCCTCATGTCAGCGGCATTCCCTTGGTTGGTCCCTCTACCAGCACCCCTCGTCTCTCGGCTCATCGTTAATCTGTAAAAAGAAACGATTAACGACCCCATAGTGGTGCTAGTGCAGTGCGACTTCATCTTTATACTACTAATAGTATATACATACATAGCTTTTGAAAACCAAAGTAATCACAAATACGCGCTCTCATATACGTACTAACTCTCCCTAGTGTCTTTCCCTAGGTTAACTACGCAACCTAGAGCTCTGATACCAAGTGTGACGGCCCGCCCCGCACCAACCGACATTTACTCCAAAAGTGCGCTGTACACAAGTCCAGTTAGCACGGAACGGGTCGCCAGAAGGAAAAGGAAGAAGGAAATGAACATACAAGGAACCTGTAGAATGTCTCACAGCGCATAGAACAAAATATAATAATAACATACTTGACATAAAACAGGAGAGACAGTGCATAAGCTGAAAATCAGAACTAAACATCATAGCAGCGGAAATCCAAAATACAGCTTATTACAACTTTCAAACCGTCTCAAAGCAAAGTAAGATAAATGAGGTACACTACTAATGCCCAAGTAGCGACCACCAACGACACAGGGAGAATGTGTATATATATAATACGTGGAAGCCTCCTGCCCGCCTCCGAATCAGCTACTCGCGCACCACCAGCTAACATGTCTCTAGTCTGCTCGTGTGAGCACCCAGAGTAATAAGAGGAGACATAAAACTCTGGGTCAGACATAAAGCCTGGTATGAGCGATAAGCATCTAAAGTGAACAATAACAGGTAGACTAAAACATACCTGAACCTGGACCTGCAACCAAAGAGTTAGCACTACATACTGTACAACACTCTAAGGTATCATATCAATCAATATAAAGATACAGAGGTGGGGGAGGTGTGCATGTCATAATGATGGCAAGCAATCAAACATAGCATCCATCCTCACATCTCTCACTCAGTGCGTAAAGCATACGATATCCACCACTTCGATCACCCAACATTCCTTGCTATGATCACTTTGCCCCGTGAAGTCATAAATGGCTTCACTGCACTGATAACGTAGCCACTAATTCCTCGCTATGTCCACTTGCCCCATGGAGTTATTCACCCCATCTGCGCTGGCTCATAGCCTTACTAATCCTTACTATGTCCACTTGCCCCATGGAGTTATTCACCCCATCTGCGCTGGCTCATAGTCTTACTACGCATCACCTTGCCCCTCAGGTCATAATGACCCTACTGCACTGATAACGTAGTCTTGCTACCATCACTTTGCCCCTCAGGTCATAATGACCCTACTGCACTGATAAGTAGCCCATAATTCATTCTTGGTGGTGAATCGAAGTTATGAACGTCGACAACTCCTTAGCACACGTCCCGCAGCAAAGTCCAACCATGAAGTGAACTTATTGGTTCCCAACTGGTTCCGGGATCCTGAGCTCTAACTTCCATTTGGACTACCTTTGCATCTCGGGTTATTGGTCATCATAATCGAATCGGATCGGATCAGCCTTCACATTCTTTGTCGGATCGGATCGCCCTCTGCGTTCGGATCGGATCGCGCTTCTTCCATCGGATCGTGGTCCTCCAGCTCGTGGCTCTTTTTCCCTCATTCGGATCGGTATCACCACTTCGGATCGGATCGGGTTGCTTCGTCTGGGTCGGGTCGTGTCTTCTGATCGGGTCGAATCGTCTCGCCTAGTACCCATCGACTCGTGAACGTCCCACCCCCTTCTGGTTCGGATCGGAAGTACTTGTTGGTTCGGATCGCGCTTCCACTACCGGATCGTGCCACCCAACTTAAGTCGTGACCAACTCCTTTAGACGGATCGTGACGCCCATGCTAGAACGGTTCGGGTCGCGCTTCCCCCCCACCGATCCGATCCGGATTCTCGGACATTTCCTGCATGTTTCCTGCGACTGTTTTTACGCCATTCGACGGCGTTTTTGACCAATCTAACACTTCTAAACAACCAAAAAGCATACCATACAGTCATAGCAACATGTAGTGTCAATCCCAAACATCAAAACATAAATCATAGCATATGAAATGGATCAAACATACCCAAAATCCCATACTTCCCCCTAAGCATGTTTAGGTGAAACCAATGATATGATTAGCAAAACTTAACCAAACGGAACCAAATTCCTAACAGAGGTTTAAAATATCATTCCGAATTTTATAAACATTTTTCCAGAATTTTATCATGTTTAAATTCGCTAATTACCACTAATCAACCCCAATTAGCCATAATTAGTGCAAAACTAAGCAAATCACTCACCTTAGCCACAAAACAAACTAAGATCTGAAATAATGCTCTGATTTGATGCGAATCCCAATGCTAACAGCAGCTCCAAGGTTGATTAGGTGAAGATCTTCTTTGATTAGGGGTTGCTAAGCCAAATCCTTGACCAAAAGATGATTTGGAGGTGATCTAGAGGTTGGAGGCCATTTTTAGGGATCCTTGGTGATAAGTGGAGGCTAGAAAACTGAAATGGAATGATTCTCCATCTCATTTCAGCCCTCCCATAACCCTAATCCCGAAATGGGTTATGGGCCTACTCACTAATCACCCGATTTGGCCCGGCTAAGCAGCTTTTCACCCTCCAAACCTTGTTTCAGCCATATCTCCCAAACGGTAAGTCCGTTTGGCTATTATGACCACTCTACGGAAAGAGAAACTATCAAACGAATCAAATGGAAGTGGTTTCAGGTCAAAATTCCTTTCCAATCAAAAGTTATGGCCAAAACAGTACCAACTAGGGGCAAAATGGTCATTTAAAAATTGACAAAAATCGTGAACATGGGAAATGGTTCTAATGGATGTTTCCCAAAGTTACATGACCATACAACTTCATACGGGAAAGAAATAAATATTCTACAATCCTATGATGTGTAGAATACGGGTCGTTACAGATATGATCATTTATGATGTGTTTGGTTGTTAGGAATGACAATATTCAACTATTATTAGTTATGCTTGATCAGTTTATGAGCATGTACTATTGCTTGTTGACTTATAACTAGTTTACCTTTTAAAAACATGGGTTGGGTAGATGGGAATAAGTGAGAACATTAGATATGAACACCTTGTGAATTAAGTTTCATAGTTTGACTATAAGGCGTTTAATGATGATGTTAGGTTAAATTCAATTTTAACATGATCCGTCTATTATAATCCAAATGATGATAAGAATTCGTGAAATAAGTTAGATAAAGAAGTGCTTTATATAAATTATTGAAACTCGATTAAGTCATTTTATGGAACCATATAATCTATGCATTAAGATTGTATAAATGTGAATAATGCCATGATTTGTAGTTTGGTCGGTTTCATTTGTTAAAATGAAACGGCATTTTCAACGATTTTGGGTAGTTGAAAACTTTTGAATTATTATGGAACTTGAAGTTAAGTGTTTGTGAAAATATAATTGAGTTTATATAACACTTGAATTATTAAGATAGCAAGTTGGAACTAGTTCAAAATTTGATTAACATACTCAACAAATTTGATGTTTGGATATACTCATAGAATGTATTAGAGTATTATATGTGTACAAACTTAAGTTATACAGTGTTTAATAACTTGAAGTAAAGTTTTATGAAATGATTCATAAGTGGTTTTAGTATTAATAAAGAAATACTAAGTGATAATTGAATGTCGAAAAAAGAGGAAGGATATTAGAATAAAATGGCATACTATACATATAGAAGAATTAATAAATGATATTGGTAGTTAAGGAACCAATATGATAAAATACATGAGTTGTACGTAGATCGCTTTATTCGCATAGTTGATCTTGGTACAGATTCGAGTACAGGATTTTGAAGGTGATTTACACCGGTCCTAAAAAGGATTCTTCACTAGACTTTTGACGGCGAATACTTGATGTGGATTTTTGATATGATCTTGAAGTTTTCTATCATAGTGTATGGCTATGTAATGAAGATGAAAGTTTCTGGTCAAGGAACTAGATCGGAGTACGCACTAGAGATGTCAAGTGTGGTATACTAGTTCGGAAGAGAAGTCTTGTGATAGGGAAAGAGATATGATCAAACAATGTGTACGGATGGTTTATATGCATTGTACGGGATTTAGCGCATATGGAAATTTTAGGAAATGACTCTTCGATTTGTTATGAGGTATTGCGAATCATTGATTGAGTAATCCCTAAAGTTTTTGAGCGTAAGGCACGCTTAGTAGATAGTTTATCATCCTTATGCGATGCGGGGGTTTGAACTTGATCAAGCCATGAGCTTTGTTTACTAGTAGTATGATATTGTTAAGTATCGATGTTTGATTGTTTCTTTGGTTTCTCGTGTTGCAATTTCGGGGACGAAATATTTTAAGTGGGGGAGAATGTAAAGACCTGGAAAAATCGAACACTTAATCTTTGAATATCGTAACAATTTGTAATATTGTTAAATGTTATAAATGTGATTTTATAACCTTGTTGAACATCTTTTAATCAATAATTAATGATACTAGACTCGTTTTGGAAAAATGCTTTCAAAAATATATTTTTGGTAAAATATTGATAAAATGACCGAAAATCGTTTTATCAATAAATGACTATTTTCTTAGTAAAAGTTGTTGAAAATTTTAGTGAATGTCTAATTAATCATTAGGGAAGTAGTAAGCTAATAAAAGTATTTTTCATATTTATGGTTAACTATTTTGATGATGTCATCATTTTAAAAAATGAGCATTTAAGGAAAGTTTTTGTATGTTGGGTATTTAAATATTCAAATAAATGTTTTATATTTTGAATATGCTTGTTTTAATTGTTTAAATAAGTTAATGAATTTATTTCCAAGTTTTGTTTACTTGAATAAATCATTTGATAAAGAACTAAAAATAAGATCGAGGTTCAACTTCCAGATTCACATCCTATCGTTGAATAGAAGTTGTTTCATATCGTTGCAACGTTGTTTGATATATTTGTATATATGCACATACACATATATATGTAATCATAATTAGTCACATCAAGAGTTTAGAAAATATCCTAAGTGTATCTATATAAGCTCCTTATATGTATACAAATGGAAGCCTAATCCTTAAGCTTTGAAAAAGCAAACTTACCATCATCTTACACACCTCTCACATCAACTTACACACCTCTCACTTCACCTTACACACCATCCCATCACTCATTAATGCCATTAGGGTTTTAAGGGCATTTTGGTCTTTTCCCATTCATCTTCCTTTTCCTATATAAGGAGGGGTATGCCTCCTTATATCTTACACAAAATTCCTAAGCTTAATGAAGCTTTTTAATGGTTTCTCTTCATCTTCTTCCTCTTCCTTACTAACTTTCTCAAATTATACTCAAACCAAATCCAAATCAACTCAAACTTTGAGTGTAGCCTTCTTATGCCATTACAAGACCTTCTAGAAAGTTAGAAGTTGAAAATTCCAAGTCCTTCTCTATTTTCATCTTTGGCCATGAGCTTTATAAGAAGGGAAAGCAAGGAAAGGAAGGAGGATGCTAGCTTGGATCTTTGTTCTTATTCTTGGATCTTTATTCTTATTCTTGGTTCTCGGATTTGCGAAGGATTAAGGTGAGTTTACTCACTATTTAGGACAGCGAACATAAATCTTTTGCATGTTTTTAACTATGCTTAAAGTTGCTTGAATGTTGGTAACTTATGTTAAAAATGTTAACTTGATTCTTACTTTAAAAGTAAGCGACATATGTGATCCATGTTAATGGATTGGAATGGACTTGAATGGACTTGGATTTGGAGTTGAATTGACTTGCATAACAAGTGGAATGGACTGAAAACAAAGCACATAAGGATTAGTAGGGAATTGACATATTGTGGACTTGAACTTGAAAGTGCATTTATAGCGATAGTCGCAATAGATGCAGTTTGAATTGTTGTGTTTACAACACTTTGTATGGAACTTTGTGATGACCTCTTTAGTGATTTCTTATCATTTTGAATCTTGTATTACTTGTATGTTTACTACCTTGAAGTCATTGGATAGTAAAATGCTAAGTAACCCCTTGAAAATGACCAAAACTTCACTAGTGCAAAACTATCCATTTAACCTTGATTTTTGGATTTCAAAATATCTTTTAAATATCTTCTTTCATAGTATCTTCTAAATATCTTCTTTCAAAATATCTTCTAAATATATTCTTTTCAAAATATCTTCTTATAAAATATCTTTCCAAATAAAACAAAGGTTAGAAAGGGTTATGAATTGCTAAACCTTGTCATGAATAAGTCACTAGATTAAATGGTAATTGATAATGCTTGACACTAATAAGCCAACGAAGTAGCCTTATCTATTTGTGAGAGTTAAGATTGATGTTGAGTATGGATGGAGCAATAGAGCTCTAACCTACCGGGCTTCCCTCTTGACCGAGGAATAGATAGGTTGGGAATGTTGGAAACGTGTTAATCATGTTGATTACTTACTTGTTTATTGAATATCATGAATACTGTGCTTAATTCTAATAAGCCGACGAGTAGGCTTATCTATCTGTGAGTGTCAAGAATGGGGTGTCTAGGCAAGGGGTGATATGCAACCAGTGCTCTAACTTACCTGGCCTCACTCTTGACCGAGGGATAGTTAAGTTGATAATGTCGGAAACGAGTTAAGTGTACGAACTGTGATTTCTATAAGCATAAAATGGTTTTCGGTTTGTTGTGACAATGTGTTAATTACATTCGTCTTTAACCCCCTCAGCTTATATCATCCAAGTAAATATAATTGAATCTTTAAACAAACGTTTAAAGATAATTATAAAGATTTGTTTTGGGTTTGTTGTAAATAGTGTTTTAGTAACACTTGTTTTTAAACCCTTGGAATATGTAAAACTGGAATATACGGTTTAATGATTTTGAATATACTTAGGTCTTTAATAACTGATTTTAAAGACAGAAACAAGTATAGGAATCTTTCAGAATAAAGATATTGAATAAGATGTTTAACTTATAAAAGAGAAGAGGTTCTTTATTAAACAATGATTTTAACCTCTTTGGTTATTGTAATGACCCGCATTCTACGCATCGGGGGATCGTAGAATATTTATTTCTTTCTCATATGAAGTCATGTGATCATGTAACTTTGGGAAACATCTATTGGAGTCATTTCCCATGTTCATGATTTTTTTCGATTTTTAAATGACCATTTTGCCCCTAGTTGGTACTGTTTTGGCCATAACTTTTGATTGGAAAGGAATTTTGACCTGAAACCACTTCCATTTGATTCGTTTGATGGTTTACCTTTCCGTAGAGTGGTCATATTGGCCAAACGGACTTACCGTTTGGGAGATATGGCTGAAACAAGGTTTGGAGGGTGAAAAACTGCTTAACCGGGCCAAATCGGGTGATTAGTCGATAGGCCCATAACCCATTTCGGGATTAGGGTTATGGTGACGCTGAAATGAGATAGAGGATCATTCCATTTCAGTTTTCTAGCCTCCACTTATCACCAAGGAACCCTAAAAATGGCCTCCAACCTCTAAATCACCTCCAAATCACCTTTTGGTCAAGGATTTGGCTTAGCAACCTCTACTCAAGGAAGATCTACACCAAATCAACATTGGAACTGCTGTTAGCATAAAGATTCACATCAAATTAGAGCTTTATTTCAGATCTTAGTTTATTTGTGGCTAAGGTGAGTGATTTGCATAGTTTTGCACTAATTATGGCTAATTAGGGGTGATTAGTGTTAATTAGCGAATTTAAACATGATAAAATTCTGGAAAAATGTTTATAAAATTCGGAATGATGTTTTAGACATCTGATATGAATTTGGGTTAATTTGGTTAAGTTTTGCTAATTATATCATAAGTTTCACCTAAACATGCTTAGGGGAAAATAGGGTTTTTGGCTATGTTTGATCCATTTTAACCTATCATATTGTTGTTTTGATGTTTGTGGTTGATTATACATGTTTCTATGACTGTATGGTATGCTTTGTGATTGATTAGAATAGTTGGAATGGTCGAAAACGCCGTCGAGGGGCGTAAACAGCTCGCTGGACAAGGTGCAGGGATTCGGATCGGATAGGGGATTGAGGGTCGATCGGATCGCCCTATGGGATCGTGGGACATCATCACGAGTCGAGTCATCTCCTCCGAACCGAACCATCTGCGCAAGGCCCACGAGCACCAACCACGAACTGCTAGCCGATCCGATCCACTTGTGTTTCGCATCACGATCCGACTAGAGGAAAGCAGCATCCACGATCCGATGCACAATGAGACGCTGATCCGAACCAGGGGGAGCCACGAGCTGGAGGAGCGCGATCCGATCCGTATGGGGTATTCCGATCCGAACCAAGGAGAGGGACACGATCTGAAGCAAAGAGAAAGAGGACAGCGATGGCGATCCGAACCGTGGCAAGCTGGAGACCCCGACCCGATCCGCCAGGGGTGATGGCGACCCGAACCGATCCACTGAAGAAGGAGCTTCTGATCCGACCCGACCCAATATTGACCAATAACCCGAGATGCAAAGGTAGTCCAATATGGGAAGTTAGAGCTCAGGATCCAGTTGGGAACCAATGAGTTCACTTCATGGTTGGACTTTGCTACGGGACGTGTGCTAAGGAGTCGTCGACGTTCATAACTTCGATTCACCACTAAAAAGGAATGATGGCTACTTATCAGTGCAGTAGGGTCATTATGACCTGAGGGGCAAGGTGATGGTAGCAAGACTACGTTATCAGTGCAGTAGGGTCATTACGACCTGAGGGGCAAGGTGATGCATAGTAAGACTATGAGCCAGTGCAGTGGGGTCATCGCGACTCCATGGGGCAGAGTGGACATAGTAAGGATTGGAAAGGCTATGAGCCAGTGCAGTGGGGTTCTTGTGGCTCCATGGGGCAAAGTGGACATAGCAAAGGATTGGTGGCTACGTTATCAGTGCAGTGAAGCCATTTATGACTTCATGGGGCAAAGTGATCGTAGCAAGGTATGTTGGGTGATCGAAGTGGTGAATATCGTATGCTTTACGCACTGAGTGAGAGATGTGAGGATGGATGCTATGTTTGATTGTTTGCCATCATTGTGACATGCACACCTCCCCCACCTCCGTATCTTTACACCATTTGATATGGTACCTTAGAGTGTTGTACAGTATGTAGTGCTAACTCTTTGGTTGCAGGTCCAGGTTCAGGTATGTTTAAGTCTACCTGTTATTGTTCACTTTAGATGCTTATCGCTCATACCAGGCTTTATGTCTGACCCAGAGTTTTATGTCTCCTCTTATTACTCTGGGTGCTCACACGAGCAGACTAGAGACAGGTTAGCTGGTGATGCGCGAGTAGCTGATTCGGAGGCGGGCAGGAGGCTTCCACGTATGATATATATATACACATTCTCCCTGTGTCGTTGGTGGTCGCTACTTGGGCATTAGTAGTGTACCTCATTTATCTTACTTTTGCTTTGAGACAGTTTGAAAAGTTGTAATAAGCTGTATTTTGGATTTCCGTTGCTATGATGTTTAGTTCTGATTGTCAGCTTATGCACTGTCTCACCTGTTTTATGTCAAGTATGTTGTTATTATATTTTATCCTATGCGCTGTGAGACATTCTACAGGTTCTCGTATGTTCATTTCCTTCTTTCCTTTTCCTTCTCACGACCCGTTCCGTGCTAACTGGACATGTGTACAGCGCACTTTTGGAGTAAATGTCGGTTGGTGCGGGGCGAGCCGTCACACTTGGTATCAGAGCTCTAGGTTGCGTAGTTAACCTAGGGAAAGACACCAGGGGGAGATAGTATGTATATGAGAGCGCGTATTTGTGATTACTTTGGTTTTCAAAAGCTATGTATATATACTATTAGTAGTATAAGAATGAAGTCGCACTGCACTAGCACCACTATGGGGTCGTTAATCGTTTCCCTTTTTCAGATTGACGATGAGCCGAGACACGAGTTGTGCTGGTAGAGGGACCAACCAAGGGAATGCCGCTGACATGAGGGCGATGTTTACTAACCTCATGAGAGACATGCTCAGAGAAGTGCAAGGGGCAGTTCCCAATCCCGGAGTTGGTGTTGGCCCAGTAGTGCAGGCGCCTAGGGTCGATTTCGCCAAGTTGTGCAAGGATTACACTAACCTTGGTGGGAAGCCGTTTCACGGAACAGAGTCGGCCACGGATGTTCAGGACTGGATGGATAGCTGTGACCGTATCTTTGATGACTTAGGTCTTGAGGATGCGATGAAGAGAAGGCTAGCGTCTCGTCGGCTGCAAGGGCGAGCGATGAATTGGTGGAATGCCATTGGAACAGCTACTCCAGAGGATCAGGTTACTTGGGATCAGTTCAAGGCTCGCTTTAGCGAGAAGTTCATTCCCGCTGCCCAAAAGTCAGTGTTGTTTAAGAGGTTCTTGGAACTTAAGCAGAACGGAAGGGCAGTTTCTGATTATATTGCTGAGTTCGACACTTTGTCGAAGTATGGACTATCTCTTATCGATACTCCTGAAAAGAAGAATGAGAAGTTCATTACTGGCCTAGATGGGTACTTGGGGGAGAGGCTTATTAACCACATCGATGAGACTTTTGAATCGATCGTGGGGAAAGCTTTGAGATCAGAGAGTCTTTACCCTAAGTCAAAGACTGAGGCTGCATCTGTAGAAGGGCCAAAGCCGCAAGTAGGTGGTGGAGGCAAGAATAACTCTCAGAATAAGAGGAAGCAGGACCAATCTAAGGGTGGCCAGAAAAAGAGAAAGAAGGATGTTGAGTGCTTCAGTTGTGGTAAGAAGGGCCATTATGCTAAAGAATGTTGGGCCAAGCCAGCGGAAAGGAAGTGCTACAACTGTGGCCAAGTGGGTCATCATAAGGATAAGTGTCCGCAACCTCTTAAGGAGAAGCAGATTGTGAAATCTTATGCTATTGATGTTGTTCCTTCTTCGTCGAATGCCCCAACTGCGGCGGAGAAAGGAAAGAATGTTGTTATTCAAGGTATGCTTTCTATTTATGATGTACCAGTTCGAGTTTTATTTGATACTGGGGCTTCCCGTTCCTTCATATCTAGTGACCTGGTAGATAGGTTGGGACTGGAACCCGAGATAGTCGATAGACCATTGGTTGTGACGAACCCGATTGGTGGTTCGACTAGCCTTAGTATGATTTGCAGGAATTTGGTCTTATCGAGTCATGGATGTATGTTTGTTTGTGATTGCTTTGTTTTGGGCTTTACTGGGTATGGCATTATATTGGGAGTCGATTGGCTCCAAAGATACGGGGTGGTGGTAGACTGTGAGGGCTTTTTGGTGACAGTGAGGGCGGATGATGGGCGGAGGGTAGTGTTTGGTAGTCTACCCAGTGATGGGGTTATGGCTAGTTTTGTAAATTCCCTCGACATCCCGCAAGATGAGTTGTCAGATGTGCCCGTGGTTGGCCAGTATCCGGACGTCTTCGAGGAGGTGACCGGGCTTCCACCACACCGAGAGATTGAGTTCCGTATTGATTTAGTGAAAGATACCAGACCTATAGTGATGCCACTTCGTCGTATGGCACCAAGGGAGCAGCGAGAGCTCGGGATGCAAGTCAGCAATCTTTTGAAGAAGGGATTTATTAGAAGGAGTGTCTCCGAGTGAGGAGCACCAGTTGTGTTTGCCACTAAGGCAGATGGTTCCCTTCGTTTGTGTGTGGACTATCGCGAGTTGAATAAGGTGACGAGGAAGAATAAGTATCCTCTACCGCGGATAGATGATTTGTTTGATCAGCTGGAAGGAGCAAGAGTGTTCTCCCAGTTGGACCTCGCGACAGGATTTCATCAGCTACGAGTAACGGATGAGAGTGTTCCGAAAACGGCATTTAGGACGCCGTCTGGATTTTATGAGTGGTTGGTCATGCCATTTGGGTTGACCAATGCACCAGCCTATTTTGTGGATCTTATGAATCGAGTATTCAGAGATCAGTTGAATAAGTTTGTTCTTTTGTTCATGGATGATATCCTTGTTTACTCAAGGACAGAGGAGGAACACAAGGGACACTTGAGGATAGTGATGGAGGTGTTGAGGAAACACCAATTGAAAGCGAAATTCTCTAAGTGTCATTTTTGGAGAAGGGAAGTGAGATTCTTGGGTCATGTTGTTTCAGAGAGTGGTATTGTCGTGGACCCTGCGAAGGTGGCTACGGTATAGGATTGGCCTACGCCCAAGAATGCAACAGATGTAAGAAGTTTCTTGGGATTAGCTGGATATTATCATAAGTTTATCCAGGACTTCTCCAAGATAGCAGCACCGTTGACTCAGTTGACTAAGAAGAATCAGTCCTTCATCTGGGACGGAGTGTGTGAGGATGCCTTCAAGAGTCTAAAGGAGAAGTTGACGCGTGCGCCAGTGTTAGTCATTCCTAAAGGGAATGAAGAGATGACGGTATATACGGATGCTTGTGGTACCGGACTGAGTGTTGTATTGATGCAAGGAGGTAGGGTTGTAGCTTATGCTAGTCGATAGCTAAAGCCGCATGAGAAGAAGTATCCTACCCATGATTTGGAATTAGCAGCGATCGTGTTTGCGCTGAAGATGTGGAGACATTATCTCTTGGGAGAAAGATTTGAGTTGTTTACCGATCATAAATCGTTAAAGTATCTCTTCTCCCAGAAGGACCTGAATCTCCGTCAGCAGAGATGGTTAGAGTTCTTGGCTTTGTATGATTTTGATATCGCATATACACCTGGGAAGGGTAACGCGGTAGCCGATGCCTTGAGTAGGAGACATGCCAGTTTAGGGGCAATGTTTCTTGAATGGAAGCAACTGGAGTACATCGCGGGGTTTGATTTCAGACCAAAGTGCGAATTGGATCCAGTCATGCTAGCTAGTTTGGCGATCAGACCCACTTTGATAGAGCGGATTGGTTCCAGCCAGAGGGACGATCCTAATCTATTAGAAATCATCTCCAAGTTAGAGATGGGTATCGATGAGGAGATGAATGTGTATGGGCTTGATCGAGATGGATGGCTTAGAAAAAATGGAAGACTAGTTGTACCCAACGTGAATGGTTTGAGAGATGAAGTGCTTAGAGAATGTCATCACTCAAAACTGACTATACATCCCGGTGGTAATAAGATGTATCGAGCCATGAAGCAGACTTACTACTGGGAAGGGATGAAAAGAGACGTTGGGAAGTTTATATCCAAATGCAAGAATTGCCAGCTAGTTAAAGCCGAGCAAAAGAAGCCTAGTGGGTTGTTGCAACCATTGGAAATTCCCGAATGGAAATGGGAGCAAGTCTCGATGGATTTCATCGATGGTTTACCAAGGACTAGATCGGGATATGATAGCATTTGGGTAATTGTGGATCGATTGACTAAGAGTGCAAGATTTATACCAGTCAAATCGATCAGGACGGCAGCCAAGTTGGCAGAATTGTATATGAAGTGGGTAGTGAGATTTCATGGAGTACCCAAAAGCATTGTGAGTGACCGAGACCCGTTGCTCACTAGTGGGTTTTGGAAGAGCTTACAAGAGGCTCTAGGGTCAGGATTACATCTCAGTACCGCATATCATCCTCAGACCGACGGTCAGACGGAGAGGGTGAATCGTATGTTGGAAGACCTCTTGAGAGCGTGTATATTGGATTTCGGTGGATCATGGGATGACCATTTGCATCTAGTAGAGTTTGCATATAATAATAGCTACCAATCCAGTATCGGTATGGCTCCATATGAAGCTTTGTACGGAAGACCGTGTAACTCACCATCATGTTGGATAGAGACTGGCGAGAAGTTTGTGCTTGGACCAGATGTGGTGAGAGAAACTTCCGATAAGATCAAGATCATTCAGCAACGAATGAAAGCTGCTCAGGATAGGCAGAAGAGTTATGCTGATAAGAGGAGAAGAGATTTGAAATTCTCCGTTGGTGACTTGGTGTTTGTCAAGGTCTCTCCGTTGAAGAGCGTGGTTCGATTTGGCAGGAGAGGCAAGTTGGCGCCGAGATTTGTTGGCCCGTTCCCTGTTCTTGAACTAGTCGGGAACTTGGCATATAGAGTTGGCTTACCAGAGAAGATGACAGGAGTTCACAATGTGTTTCATGTTTCCCAACTAAGGAAGTTCGTTCACGACTCAAATGTGACTATTTCACCTGATCAGTTAGAGGACTTCGAAGTAGAACCCGAGGCGGTTGGGAACCGCAAGCCGATTCGTATTGTGGGGCACGATACGAAGCAACTTCGAAGGAAGTCGGTGAAGCTAGTCAAAGTTCAGTGGGGCGAGGACGAGGATGATTGTACTTGGGAGACAGAGGAGAGCATTAGGAAGGCATATCCAGAACTCTTTGCCTGGTAAGATTTACCTTGCAATTTAGTTATTCCGCATGCTAGGATAGACTTATTTTACTTGCTTTGCATGTTTGATGGTTGTTTTATGGTTGATAGGCATGCGGGAACCTTTGTGTATGTTTTGATTAGGGAATTTCGGGGACGAAATTTCTTAAGGTGGGGAGAGTGTAATGACCCACATTCTACGCATCGGGGGATCGTAGAATATTTACTTCTTTCTCATATGAAGTGGTATGATCATGTAACTTTGGGAAACATCTATTGGAGTCATTTCCCATGTTCATGATTTTTGTCGATTTTTAAATGACCATTTTGCCCCTAGTTGGTACTGTTTTGGCCATAACTTTTGATTGGAAAGGAATTTTGACCTGAAACCACTTCCATTTGATTCGTTTAATGGTTTACCTTTCCGTAGAGTGGTCATAATAGCCAAACGGACTTACCGTTTGGGAGATATGGCTGAAACAAGGTTTGGAGGGTGAAAAACTGCTTAACCGGGCCAAATCGGGTGATTAGTGGATAGGCCCATAACCCATTTCGGGATTAGGGTTATGGGGAGGCTGAAATGAGATAGAGGATCATTCCATTTCAGTTTTATAGCCTCCACTTATCACCAAGGAACCCTAAAAATGGCCTCCAACCTCTAAATCACCTCCAAATCACCTTTTGGTCAAGGATTTGGCTTAGCAACCTCTAATCAAGGAAGATCTACACCAAATCAACATTGGAACTGCTGTTAGCATAGATATTCACATCAAATCAGAGCTTTATTTCAGATCTTAGTTTATTTGTGGCTAAGGTGAGTGATTTGCATAGTTTTGCACTAATTATGGCTAATTAGGGGTGATTAGTGTTAATTAGCGAATTTAAACATGATAAAATTCTGGAAAAATGTTTATAAAATTCGGAATGATGTTTTAGACCTCTGATATGAATTTGGGTTAATTTGGTTAAGTTTTGCTAATTATATCATAAGTTTCACCTAAACATGCTTAGGGGAAAATAAGGGGTTTTGGCTATGTTTGATCCATTTTAACCTATCATATTGTTGTTTTGATGTTTGTGGTTGATTATACACGTTTCTATGACTGTATGGTATGCTTTGTGATTGATTAGAATAGTTGGAATGGTCGAAAACGCCGTCGAGGGGCGTAAACAGCTCGCTGGACAAGGTGCAGGGATTCGGATCGGATAGGGGATTGAGGGTCGATCGGATCGCCCTATGGGATCGTGGGACATCACCACGAGTCGAGTCATCTCCTCCGAGCCGAACCATCTGCGCAAGGCCCACGAGCACCAACCGCGAACTGCTACCCGATCCGATCCACTTGTGTTTCGCATCACAATCCGACTAGAGGAAAGCAGCATCCACGATCCGATGCACAATGAGACGCCGATCCGAACCAGGGGGAGCCACGAGCTGGAGGAGCGCGATCCGATCCGTATGGGGTATTCCGATCCGAACCAAGGAGAGGGACACGATCTGAAGCAAAGAGAAAGAGGACAGCGATGGCGATCCGAACCGTGGCAAGCTGGAGACCCCGACCCGATCCGCCAGGGGTGATGGCGACCCGAACCGATCCACTGAAGAAGGAGCTTCTGATCCGACCCGACCCAATATTGACCAATAACCCGAGATGCAAAGGTAGTCCAATATGGGAAGTTAGAGCTCAGGATCCAGTTGGGAACCAATGAGTTCACTTCATGGTTGGACTTTGCTACGGGACGTGTGCTAAGGAGTCGTCGACGTTCATAACTTCGATTCACCACTAAAAAGGAATGATGGCTACTTATCAGTGCAGTAGGGTCATTATGACCTGAGGGGCAAGGTGATGGTAGCAAGACTACGTTATCAGTGCAGTAGGGTCATTACGACCTGAGGGGCAAGGTGATACGTAGTAAGACTATGAGCCAGTGCAGTGGGGTCATCGCGACTCCATGGGGCAGAGTGGACATAGTAAGGATTGGAAAGGCTATGAGCCAGTGCAGTGGGGTTCTTGTGGCTCCATGGGGCAAAGTGGACATAGCAAAGGATTGGTGGCTACGTTATCAGTGCAGTGAAGCCATTTATGACTTCATGGGGCAAAGTGATCGTAGCAAGGTATGTTGGGTGATCGAAGTGGTGAATATCGTATGCTTTACGCACTGAGTGAGAGATGTGAGGATGGATGCTATGTTTGATTGTTTTCCATCATTGTGACATGCACACCTCCCCCACCTCCGTATCTTTACACCATTTGATATGGTACCTTAGAGTGTTGTACAGTATGTAGTGCTAACTCTTTGGTTGCAGGTCCAGGTTCAGGTATGTTTTAGTCTACCTGTTATTGTTCACTTTAGATGCTTATCGCTCATACCAGGCTTTATGTCTGACCCAGAGTTTTATGTCTCCTCTTATTACTCTAGGTGCTCACATGAGCAGACTAGAGACAGGTTAGCTGGTGATGCGCGAGTAGCTGATTCGGAGGCGGGCAGGAGGCTTCCACGTATGATATATATATATATATACACATTCTCCCTGTGTCGTTGGTGGTCGCTACTTGGGCATTAGTAGTGTACCTCATTTATCCTACTTTTGCTTTGAGACAGTTTGAAAAGTTGTAATAAGCTGTATTTTGGATTTCCGCTGCTATGATGTTTAGTTCTGATTGTCAGCTTATGCACTGTCTCGCCTGTTTTATGTCAAGTATGTTGTTATTATATTTTATCCTATGCGCTGTGAGACATTCTACAGGTTCTCGTATGTTCATTTCCTTCTTTCCTTTTCCTTCTCATGACCCGTTCCGTGCTAACTGGACATGTGTACAGCGCACTTTTGGAGTAAATGTCGGTTGGTGCGGGGCGAGCCGTCACAGTTATACGTTAAGAAATCCTAGAAATGAATTATTGAGATACTTATACCGGAGGGATAAGTATATAAATACGTTTTGAAGTATTGAAGTTAGAAAAGAAATATTGAAAATGAATTATAGTTATACTTATACCGGAGGGATAAGTATATGAATACGTTTTGAAGTATTGAAGTTAGAAAAGAAATCTTAAAATTGAATTGTAGATATACTTATACCGGAGGGATAAGTATATGAGTACGTTTTGAAATATTGAAGTTAAATAGGAAATCTTGGAATTGAATTGTGATTATACTTATACCGGAGGGATAAGTATATTAAAACCCTTTTTGGGTAGTAAGACTATAACGGATTAGGTAATTCGTAGAATATATACATATACACATTTTATATGTATAAGTTGAATATATACGCTAGTATATAAAGGAATATTAATCGAGTATGAGTTATTGATTAATAAATGATGTCTTATTTGACAAACGAAGTTTTATTAGTTAAAAGTAGTTTTACTAATAAAGGAATATTAATCGAGTATGAGTTATTGATTAATAATTGAAGTTGTATTTGACAAGTGAAGTTTTATTAGTTAAAAGGAGTTTTACTAATAAAATAAGTTTTAATTAATGAAATACTAATTAAATGGGAATGGGATTAGAAGCCGTTTATATGAGTTAACCATGCTTCGACTAATTGTCATGTTGCGTGACTTGATAGTGATTTGGCTGTTATCATGCTTCGTGATCTTGATAGTGCCTTGAATGTTTATTCGGTTGTTATGGAAATTAAGCAGGGTTGTTTTCCATATACAATCGTATATTGTGTGAAATGTATTCAGTTAGTTGACTATAGAACTTGGCCTTAAATTTAGCGATTGGTTTTGAGGAGACCGGGATTGGTAAATGTTTTACTTATCGAAAACCACTTCAAAACTAGTATACGGGTTCTATGTTTCGGAAGCGGTTGTGAAGTGAAGGCCATATGGCGATTCGAGATCTGTTGAGATGCTCGAACACATATAGTGATTCTAAGATCTATGAAAGAATCTATGTGTGATTCCAAGATCTGTTGATGTATTGGAATCCATGTATGATTCCGAGATCTGTGAAGGAGTCTATGTGTGATTCCAAGATCTATTGAGCTGTGGGATTCCAACTGGGAATTCTTGTTCTGTTCGAGTGATGAAGACTCGTGTGAAATATGCCGAACGAAACTTCGACATCGGAAATGGCTAAAAACAGAGTAGGAGCACAATCTGGGGTTTTGCTAACCTATGGCAGGATATATTGACTCCATATCTAGTGTATGCTTATTATCGAATCGTGCGGGAGCTCCTCGAAGTTGCACGCGGGAGTTGGACATATTTGGTTCCACGTGGTGCACTTCGGTGTTTCGTGCATGGGCCAGTTGTGTTTACCTTATGGTATATTTTATCTAGAGATATGCGACGCTCGGAGGTACTTTCTGACCCTTGTGCATGGAGTTTGGATCTATATTGAGAGATCTCCGATGGAAAATCCAATATGCGAACGTGCCTTATCGGTTTTGTTTGTACACTTAATAGTTGTCGAATGTAACCAATGTAACCATTCCTTCTATGTGAATTTATTTATATTCTACACCCTAGACATTATTTATAATACAACTATACTTCTCCTAATAAATGGTTGGTTTCAATTGAGGGGAAATCCGGAGCGGTTATCTACACAGTCCCCTCAGTGTTGTTACATGCAATGTGTATCTTGAGTTTCTCATACCAGACTGATGTCTGACGCTTGGTTTTTGTTTTCCTTAAAATCATCACGTACTCCTTCAAGTAGGCTGAGTATGGCAGGTTTTACTTTGGATGCCTTGGAGCTTTTGGAAGAGAGTTGGAGTTCATCTTACCGTACTTTTTATATCTGCTGCATTCTATGTTGTACATCAACATTTATGAGGATGGGTTGTTATAACTGTCCAAGTTGATGATAGGTTAGTCTTCTCTGATAGTTGTAATCATACAATTTTATTTGGTAAAGATCATTCATTATATTATATGTTACCGTTACGTTGTGAGATTCTGATATTGTTTCCTCTTCTTCCTCAGTCTATTTTCTTTTTATTTTATTTCACCTTAACTTTTCGTCTTTCCGGCACTTGGGTGCTCGGCACGTGAATACCGTGGATGCATTAGTGTCGACATTTGAGGGTCGAAAAGTCGGGTCGTTACACCAGGGTCGACCCCCTCAAGGGTGGGTCAACATGAGGGTCAATCCACTCAAGGGTGGGTCTACCCACCTACGACAGATTTTGGCAAATTAGGGTTTTGTGATATTTTGACTATTCATATGGCTTTTGGGAAAATCTAAGAGTCCTGGTTGCTCCATACACCTATAAATAAGACCCTAGACCTAAGCCTCATAATTCGATGGCTATGCCGAAACGCTGCCATTTCTCTCTCTCTCCCCCTTCTCAAATCTATTCTGCAAATTAAAATGTTAGCCTAGGAGGATTATGAATTCAGATCTGGAAGAGGGAATCAACGTTAATAAAAAGATAAAAGATAATTGAATCATAGAATCAAGGTAAATTTCTAAGAACCAATCTATTTAAATTTTTTCTATTCTCTTTTCATGAAATAATAAATCCATGATCGTCAGATTGTGAATCAAATTAAAAGGAAAAGGGGAAACCATGGATGATAGAACGGACCGGATCCAACATTTGGGGAAAGCATGAAAGTTGAGTGGGTTTAAAATATACTTTTTGAATAATAGTACCTCTATCGTTTGGCATTCCCCATAATGAACATATTGGAAGGTTTAATTTGATGAAATGCATTACTGCGCTAAAATGGATAATATGTTCAATTAGATAATATGTTGAGATGAATATTTACTTGAATGTTTAAGAAAAATGAATACCGTTGTATAGATCCATTTTATGAACTCATGAACTAGGTAAATGATGCACTATTGGAGAACTGCATGTTATTTTAAATAAAATTAATTACATGTAGAAAGACAAGTGACATATATTGAGATTTAGGGCATAATTTGAAATGGGATTTTGGAACATAACATATATTATGTTTTGAGACTTTAATTTGGAGGCGCAATCTGATATGAACATAAATGGTTGAAAATTCATACATAAGATTAGTTGAAATGTTGGAAATATTTATATGTTATAGACTTGTTAAAAATATTGGCAGTAACTACCATTGTTCATATCACATATTGATTTGTTCCATTTATATACCAGAGACCTTACTTGTGTGAATTAGAAGTATTGTATGATTATATACATAGAATTGAATTAATGAAGATGAATATGCTTTGGATTACAATTAGAAATTGTTACTGCACTTATGGCACGAGGTTAGGTTGCATTAGTGGCGGAAGTCTGCCCGGAACCGACTGGCATTTCCAGCAGCCACTAGTGTTGAACGTAATGTGAGAGGTCTAAGTGAAAAACTAAAAACATGTAATGGTGCTAAGACACAAGGTTAAGTCAACTTATGATAAAATTTTGCCCGGACCCGCCCGGGAAATCCAGTTTCCACAAGTGTAGGCTTAATGTGAGAGGTCTGATGCTTATATATATATAACAAGATATGAATAAACGGCAATGGTGGTAATTAAATTTCTAACTCAGAAAATAAGAAAGGAAGGGATGAAATGAACTGAGTTAGTATGATAATGTAACACCCCGAATTTTTGAATAATCAAATTAACTAAACTTAAGAATACTTAATTTCAAATGTGGGAATTAAGGGAAACGGGTTGCGTTATTGCGTTCGTCTCGGAATTCTGCTTGAGATAGAGTCCGAGTTTGCGTAAAACGGACACCATATGATGGAGATATGGACGAACGAAGTTAGGAGGAAAAACCAGAAGAAGAAAAAAATGCACTGGCGCACTTGGGAAGTGCGCCAGTACAAAAATACACTGGTGCACTTCCCAAGTGCGCCCAGGCCGAGCTGAAAGCCTGCACAGCTTTCTGGTGTGATCTGATCCACACTGTGATTCATTGCTGAGTCCTTTCGGACTCCTTGCAGAGTCATTAGGGCTGAGGTGTCACCCTATCCCGACTGAATGGTTTTGATTAACCCTAAGAGCATCCGACGGCTCAAATTAAATAGAAATTCTATATAAACATGTATAGACTCAAACCCTAGAATCAAATAAAAATTAGATCAGTGGTCGTCATACTGTCTCTCCAAAACCTAGAGTAGCCGCCACCAACTAGAAGCAAAGTAAATCAACTCAATTCAATTCAAATCAAATTCTAATCTCAATAACGAAATTGTCTACATCAAGGGAACGCTAATCAATTACAGAATTCAGATCCTAGAACTCAAGACCCTCTTTTTTTGTGAGTTCTAGTCACTTTTAGGTTTAAATAGGTAAAAGTGAATTGTGATAGACTATGATTTGGGTATATGTTGTTTGTAGTTATGCAAGTTTATTATTGTTGCGGATCATGAAATCATACAAGTTCATTGTTGTTGTGGATCATGAAATTATACAAGTTTATTTGTTGTTGTGGATCATGAAATTATACAAGTTTATTGTTGTGGTGAATCATGAAATTACACAAGTGAAATTCATAAACCTATGCAAGTTATTATGTTGCGAATTCATGAATCTATGCAAGTTGTTATCATGAATCTATGCAAGTTGTTATCATAGTTGTTATGAGATTGTAACACCCCGTATTTCTATTAACACTAATGTTCACAAATTAAAGAATAACTAATCACAGACGTGAGAATTAAGGGAAACGGGTCGCGCCATTGTGTTAGTCTCGGAATTCTGGTTGAGATGGAGTCCGAGTTTGCATGAATTGGACTTCGTATGAAGGAGTTATGGCCATCGGAAGTTTCAGAAAATTCAAAACAGATTTCAGAAAATTCAAATTTCGGAGTCAGACAGGCTAGGCGGGAATTTTCCCGCCAAGGCCAGATCGACCATAGGGTCGACCTGGGGGTTGACCTACCCTAACCAGGTCGACCTGGGGGTCGACCTGGGGGTCGACCTGCCCCCCTCGGGCAGATTTGAATTATGACCTGTTAATGACTAGACGCTGACTCATTAGGGTTTCTGATATGCTCTGGTTGGCCGGGATTAATTCTGGGTTGATCAGACGGCTTAAACTAATCCTAAACTCTATAAAAAGACATGTAGACTCAAACCCTAAAATCAAAACAAAATTAGATTCATGGCCTCCATGCCATCACCTAGCAACTCAGCATAGCCGCCACCAATTAGAGAGGAAGAAAGCTAATCTAATTTAATTCTCTTCAACTTTAACAACGAATCTTCTTCAAGGGAAAGCTATTACAACTTCAGAACTCAAAATTCAGAATTCAATACCTTCTCTGAGTTGTGAGTTCGATAATTTTAATAAAATAATTAGCAAATTAATTGGATTGAGTTATGATGTGGACTATTTGGTTATGATGTGAATTATTGACCGCATGTTATTATTCATGTAGTAAAATTGTGATGTTTATGTTGTAAATTCTATGATTTTTTTTTTAAAAAAAAACTATATACCAAAATGGGAGAAAAATGCCTTTCTCCAATGGCGTACAAAAACAGATCCGTAGTTTATAAGTGACTACACAATCTGGGATAAAAAAGCAAAAGCAACACACCATAACAATATAAAGAAAGAAACTGCTAGCTAACAGTCTCCTCAACTGAAAGCAGTGGGGCCAAAGAGCAGAAGTCCATCTAAAGCTGAATGAAAACAACAAGCTCTAATCGCAGAAAGATGAAACCGCGATGAAAAGTATCAGTGCCATCCGAGATGCTCCCAACGATGACACCACCAAGAAGCAGCCTAATGCAAAGATAGAGACCGCATACTCCAAGCCTGGACACCAGTCTCGACTTCCCAGCCTCGCCCAGAAGATACCTATAAAACCAGGTCCTGCACGCTAGAGCACAACATAAAATCCGAAGGGGGGGGGGGTAAGGTGACATAAGCGGAAATAAAACAGAAAAATCAACCAATACCTGCACGCGGAGTCGGACGACAAAAAGAGATATCAAAGGTTCTTGCCAATCGAATAGAGCGGGAGCCAAAAGCACCCTTGAAAGGTCTACCACGGTAGGCAAGGAACACGTCATTCCTAACCTTACGGATAATGGAGGGGGGGTCCATAGGAGACTCATCGAAAATGGCCTTGTTCCGTGCGCACCACAGGTGCCAACAGATAAGGCAAGGAAGCATGCGGAAAAGAGAAGAACGAACCGATTTACCTGAGGAGGCGGACCACCAGACCCTCAGTAAATCAAGAAGGGAAGAGACATTACTTCGGAGACCAACCAAATTCCCGAAGTAATTCCAGACAGATACAGCACAGGAGCCAAAAAAGAACAAGTGAGCACTGGATTCCAAATCACCGGCTCCACAACATCTGCAACGGGACACGAGCGGGATGCCAATCCTCTGAAGATTCTCGTCAAGTGGTAACCCTTCATGAAGAGTTCTCCACATGAACAAGGAAACTTTCGGAGGAATCCGGCTATCCCAGATGAAGGAAAAAATAGGGAGCGTTGGATTTGGGTTCCTCGCCGAACTCCAAGCCGCCCTAATCGAGAAGGGACCGCCATCCCACCCTGACCCACCACCATGTGAGTCAGAGAAGGACTTCACGGATTGCATACGTTTCCACGTCTCACTTGCATATGACGGAACCCCGGTGAAATTCGTAATTAGCAGTCTGCGGTACTTAGCGTGGAGAAAATTCGCCCATAGAGATTCGTTCTCTCCAAACCGTACCCACAACTTACTAGCGTAGGCAATGCAGATATCCTTAGGATTTCGAAGGCCAAGGCCTCCTTCACTTTTGGGACGACATACGACGTCCCAAGAAATCCAGTGATGACGATTGACGTTGTCCTTTTTACCCCAAAAAAAGGACGATGACAACGAACGATAAGAGCGGAAGAAGGAGGAAGTGGGAGTCATAGCAGCAAAGACATGCGATCCTATAGAGTCAAGAACGGACTGTATAAGAACTAGTCTTCCAGCTTGAGAAAGAAGAGACGCATTCCACTTTATAATCTTTCCCCTGACTTTATCAGTCAGAGGATCGAAGATAGAATTGAGCTTCTGGCCTCGGTAAAGGACGATACCGAGGTAGGGTAAAGGAAGAGTGGCCGCCTTGAATCCGGTAAGCGTTTCGATCCAGGAGGACCTAACCGGAGACAAGTCTTTCGCAGAGACGAAACAACTTTTAGCGGAGTTGACAAGTTGGCCCGAACACCTCTCGTACTGATGAATGAGGCCAAGAAGACGACGGACCGAACGACGATCACCATTAGTGAAAATGATGATGTCATCCGCGAAAGATAAGGAGGAGATGAGAGGACAGCCGCTGGGTATGCCAAATTTGTGGATCTGGCCCGCTATAGTAAGAGAATGTAATCCTCGTACGAAAGCCTCGACGGCAATAACGAAAAGAGTAGGCGATAGGGGATCCCCCTGGCGAAGGCCTCGACCAGATCTGAAGTATCCTTTGGCTGATCTGTTGATGAGAACGGAGAACCAACAGTTGGAGATGAGTCTCCAAATAAGATCGATGAGGGATTCCGGAAAGCCGAAAGCCCTCAGAACCTTGATGATGAAGAACCAGGACATGCGGTCGTAAGCTTTCGCCATGTCCAGCTTGACGACCACATTTGAGCCCCTAACCTTACGATCAATCTGAGATACCAGTTCCTGCGCTAAAAGGACTTTATCAGAGATCAAACGTCCTTTAATGAAGCCAGTCTGTGAGGAAGAGATGATACGATCCAGATAAGGTGCCAACCGCGAGGTTAGAACCTTGGAGATAACCTTATTAGAGAAGTTACATAAGCTAATCGGCCGAAAATCCGTACAGCAGCGAGGATTTTCGCACTTGGGGATAAGCACCAAATTGGTGGAAGACCATCCTGAGGGAAGTTCACCACCAGAAAAAAAGAATTAGATGGCAAGACAAAAATCCGTCTGAATGATCGGCCAAACACTCCTAAAAAACACTCCGTTGAAACCATCTGGCCCGCATGCACTGTCCTTACTAAGAGCAAAGACGCAAGACCGGATTTCATCGGAGGAAGGGGGAGCAGCTAGGTCGACATCATCAGTCGGTAGGACCAATCTAGGGATAAAAGCTAACAAGGAAGGGTCCGAGACAGACACCGAAGGAGCACCCAGAAAGGAGCGAAAGTGAGAAACAATCGTCTCTTTAATCTCCTCCGGAGAGGAAGTCAAAGAGAAATCAGGGCGCTGAATCTGATGAATCGATAGAATGCTATTCTTCCTACGAATCGAAGAATGAAAGAATTTGGAGTTCGTATCTCCTTCAACGATCCACTTGAGCCTAGCCTTTTGGCGTAGGAAGTCGTTCTCAATACGGAGCTCCGACGAAAAGGCCAGCTGGGCTAGAGCCCAGGCCTCCTTATTAGCAGACGAGGGATCATCATCGAAAGATGCTTCTGCTAAAACCAGAATCTCTTCAGCCGCCCGAACGCGGTCGAAAATATTCTTGAAAACCTGAATGTTCCAAGTCTTTAGGCAAGCCTTGAGTCGCTTCAGCTTACAAGAAAAAACAACAAAGGGGGAGCCAAGGACGGGAGAGTTCCAGGAATCTACCACAACCTGATGAAAGGTGTGGTGAGATCGCCACATACTCTGAAAACGGAAAGAGGAAGGGCCAGAGAGGGAAAGGGGGGAACATCGTAGAATCATCGGAGCGTGGTCCGAGAAAGTACGATGAAGGTGGGAAACGGAGTAAGAGAACGGAAGATTGAACCAACCTTCCGACCCGAATACTCTGTCAAGCCTAGAAAGGATACGGTTTGCCCCTTCCTGGTTGTTACACCAAGTGAAAGCCGAACCTTGGAAAGAAACTTCAGAAAGACCGGAGCTGACGATGAAAGAGTTGAAGTCTGCAACTGCCGCGCTGTTAACGGAGGAGCCACCTCGTTTCTCAGCATGACAGGCAACGACATTAAAATCGCCACCTAAAACTGAGACACCAAAGCCAAGATCGGAAAGGGATAGGATGTCCGACCAAAGACCCAATCGAGCAATCCGATCGCACTTAGCGTACACCGCAGAGAAGAGAAAGGAAGAAGAGAAAGAAGAGGAAGAAACGACCACAGAGAGAAGTTGGGAAGAGTTGAAAACAGGGCTGGCCACGACGTTTTTAGACCATAGGATCCAAATCTTGTCGGAGACATTCGCTAAGGCACCGCCAAATCCTAGGGCTAAAACAGACTTGGTGACCTCTTTCGGACCCAAAAATGGCTCCAGAAGTGCCACAAGACAAACAGAATGCTTCCTAACGATGCGTCTGAGCCTTGCTAGAGACGCATTGTTACCAATACCCCGAACGTTCCAGAACAGGAAATTCGCCATCAAAAGAAAGGAGAGAGCCACAAGAAGAACCACGGAAGGAACGCAGAAGGAAGAGAACCCAACAGAAGAGATCAGATCCGATAAAGCGTATGCCGAGTAGATCTAACGATCTGCTCAAACGCCGCTATAGAGCGTGTGCGGATAGTGCGAGGGATCGGGCTCGGTCTACAACGCACTGGACGGGCAGGAAAGGAGGAAGAGGAAGAAGAGCGCGCACGCGCAGGGCAAGAGTTCTTAGTAAGGCGAGATAGCCGATCATTAATTATCGCAATCTCAACCTTACTAAGCAGCGGGATAGAGTGGTCAAAAGAAATCGGGGAAGGCCACACGGGAGGGGGGGAAAGAGACACGGAGGGAAAAGGGGACAGAGTAGGGAGAGTAGGAACACAACAAAAGTGCGGTCCAAACAGAAGAAAGGTTCCTCTTAGAGCTAAGTTGTCATAAAAATGACAACTCTGCTGGGGAGAGAGGAAAGAACACAGACCTGGGAAAGCGAAGGGGACCAACGAGGTAGCAGAAACCCGATGAGCCAACACAGGAACACGGTTGGCGGTACTCCTTGTCTCCATATAGCTACCAATATCGATGGTCTCTAAATGGAGATAACGAACGCCAGGCGACAACTGTGTGTCAAGCGGACGAAAGGCCAAAACAAAAAACCAGCAAAGACGAGTCGACGAGAACTCAAGCACAACCAATATATAAGAGACATTGCAGTGCTCCGAATAGAGGGACATAAAAAACGCCGCAAGCCAACAAAGCCTAAAGAAGCCAACTCGAAGGCAAAAGCAGAGCAACCAAGGGACGTTGCACACCCAACAAGAGCTGAACCAGAACCCATGATTCGAGCCAAAACAACAACAGAAAACCCGCAAAATAAAGCCAAAATCTACGAAAGAGGGGAACAAGTTGAAACGCTCTAAAGCAGGCAAAATCCTAGAAACATCAAACTTAGCCACAAGGCAACAAGCAGCCGAAGTAGCTGCTAACGAAGAGAAGACACAACAGATCGGAGAAGGGACGAGCACAGGTCTAAACCTGTCATGGCTCAAAAATACAAAAGCAGCACCATCTAATAGCATAGATAAAAAAAAACCAGAGCCAATATAATGTACAGACACAAAGCAACTAAACAAGGAAGGGATCCGAACCTGCAAGCCAACCAAAACCCGAGATATCCAGTTAGTTCCCAAGAAGTCCGGAACCGGCAACATCTTGGCCTGAGGTGCCACTCCGGACACCGTACGGTGTAACTGCAACTCAGTAGCACCCAAGTCCAAGCAAGAGGAAGGAGCGCAAAGGCCGCCACAACTCCAAACCAAGCCAACATCCAACGACAAGCAGACGTTCGCCGAACCAACTTTATGATAAAGATAAGACGGAGCAGCCTGGGCACAAAGAGCGGAGATCCCCGACACAGGCGAAGCAAGCTCGCGCCTAGCCTTTAACCTGCGACGACGACGTACCCTTGCCGAGAGCCTAGCACGCTTCCTAGAACCAAAACCCGACAAGCCAACCGAAGGAGGGGACGACTGCTTTGTGATATATGGTAGAGAAGGGGTAGTCACATCCCCTGCCCCACCAGACCCACACACAAAGCTGTGTCCAGCAGCCTCGCTCGCCACATCACCACACCACAAGGAGCCCATAGAGAAACCCAAATCTGAACAAAAGCTGGCAAAACCAAAGTGCAAAGAAGGCACAAAAGGGGTGATGAAATCCCCTTTGCGCAATTCAGCACAAGAGACAGCTAGAGGCTGATGGCAAACTGTCGACACTGACTGGTGATTCAACAAAACTGGAGAGAGCAGTGGAGTAGCCAGCCTTCTCGAATAGAAGGGAAGCAATTCGAGGAATGCGTCGTCTATCACCAGAAAACGGTGTCTCGACAGTCCTTCGAAAGTGTCCAAAGAGCACATCCTCACCAGAATAGAAGATTCGCCATCCTTCTCGATAGTTGTTGGGCCTCTAGCAACGGCCGAAATAGCCGCAACCACCAAGCTGAGGTCAGGGCAGGGTTTCAAGAACGACCCTTTCATAACGAAAAAATCACGTGAATGGAGCAACGCCATAACCCTAGATCCCAAAAGGGGGAAAGCAGCAGAGAACAAGCACAAGAGCAGCAAAGACAAACGGATATCAGCGATAAAAGAAAAGAGAGAAGCAGGAGAAAAAGCCAGAGAAAGGTTCGCAAGCAAAAGAGCAGAAGCTTAGGAGAGGGACGCCATTTTTATGACCGTTGAATGTTTTGTGAAGTACACACTTGTAAATTCTATGGTGCTATCTTATAAAGCTGTGATCATCTATGTTGTAATTTTATGATTGGCTTATGTATAATCGAATCACCATGTTGTTCATATGTTAGTTTGGGTATGTTGATTCATATGATAAATTATAAGTATGTATGCAAGTTTAGATTTTTATCAAGACATGAATTATATGCAAGTTGGGGGAAATTTTATATAACCTTATATGCTTCATGACATCTATTTTAGATCTAAAGTTAGGCTATGACATTTGTGAGTTATATGCCAAATTCTACATGCTAGTTTACATGTTTAGATGTAAGTTTATACCATTGTTATGTTGCATAAATCACATATGCAAGTTTATATGAATACATGTGTTTGAAAATGAATCATGTTATGCAATTTTGTGGTTACTGCCTATGCAAGTTTACACCTTTAGACGTAGATCTATGACATACATGATTTATACAAGTTTGTGACCATTATCTAAACAAGTTCACACCTTTAGATTTGGATTTATGACATATGTAATTTTATGCAAGTTGTAACATTGGCCTATGCAAGTTTTAGATGTAGAACATCATTCACACATGCAAGTTCACCCCTTATGTTTAGATCTAGTTTTAATCATATGTATGTTGTGATGTTTTCTCTTTATTCCATGAGTTAGACTATTCGAGTCTAACGTATATTTTACGTTAAACGAACGAACGTACAACGTGGGGGTAAAAGGGGATAATATTAAAAGATTTAATATTAAAAATTGGCATAAATGCCTTAAATGGTATAAAATAAATTTGTGATGAAATTACTATGATTTTACGTACCATAAATAGATGGACATAATTGAGTCAATTATGACCATAGTTAAATTTGGAATTAATTGATAATTTGAATTGGGAAAGTAATTCGAATTGAGGGATGATTAATTAGGAGTAATTAATCGTCTAAGACACGAGGTTAGGCTCTTTTGTGGTGTAAGACTGCCCGGACCCGCCCGGCAAATCCAGCTGCCACAAATGCCAGTCTAATGTGGGAGGTCTTAGGCATAAATTAAATACATAACAATTGTAAAGACACGAGGTTAGGCTCTTTTGTGGTGTAAGACTGCCCGGACCCGCCGGGCAAATCCAGCTGCCACAAATGCCAGTCTAATGTGAGAGGTCTTTATGAGGTTACGGTCTTAATGAATAAAGAAACACTTAACCAGATAAACATGTAGTAGGACATGAGGGGGTTAAGTGGGTGCCTTGGGTGACATGTGGAATCTAGGGGGTGCCTTGGGTGGCATTTGAAATACGATTAGAAACACTTAACCAAAATTGAAGCATGTAAGTGTACATGAATAATAAGTGGGTTACGTGGGATATACTAGAGGGGACCAAGCTTAGGTGGATAGCTTGTGTCAAGTAATGGGGGCCCGTTTCAACCAGTAACCCATACATATCTTTGTGGGCTCGACCCAAGTCGAGGACGGGACACGCATACTGGGCTTGACTGTAAGAGGCCAAAATGGGTTAGCGGTATCAACACAAGTCCAACGGGTTCATATGCGTGTGTGGACCCAGGCTGGTAGGTAAGACGTTGTTGCATAGTGTAGGTATAAGCCGGGCATCATTGGTGGTATCGGGTTGCCACTTTGGGGAGTGATACACCCCACTGTGGGGCCAGCATGGGTATCTATGAGTTAGGGAGCCGATCGCTTGGGGGTAGTGGGTACACCTAGTGGAGATAGGGGCATGCGACACCTATGAAGGCAGCTAGGGGTGCACGAAACTACCAATATCATTATTAAGTTCTGTAGGCGGGATAAATCTTAGGGTTACTAGTGGTGGTGCAGTGTAGCAATTATCTTATAGTGTTGGTGTAGTTTAGTAATTATCTTATAATGGGTTAGGTGCGCTTTAACGATATCGTTGTTCATCTTGTTTCCTTGTTTACTCTGCCATACTCAATGGTTCATGGTCATTTCCTGATTTTCCAACTTATGCCTTAGCCTAGATACTTTGGTGATTATATTGTTAAAGTTATCGCACTCGCCAGATTTTATGTCTGACCCCCTTTGTTTCCTCCTCTTTCCTTCCTTCCCCACTCCCCAGGTGCTCAAGTTGGAACTAGCACCAGTGGAGCTTGATTTTGGACAGCTGTGCTTTTTGCTTTTAGAAGATTGCTTGGAACGCTAAAGTAAAGTTTAGCCTCTGTTTTATTTATGGCTATTTTGTATTGGGGATTATGTCTTTCAATTTATGTACTTTGAGTTGGTCAAGATGGATATTATGTACTTTGACTCTGGTTTTGATGGTGTAATCAAACTTATGTATTTTCCGCTGCATTGAAATAAAGTTTTTAATTTTTCAAGTACTGTTTATATCTGTCTTGTTGTTAAGTTTCTGTTCTATACACACTAAAAATGCTCCATGGAAGTTAATGCATTCCCTTTGTGAATGACATTAATGGACATGGGGTGTTACATGTGGTATCAGAGCTGAAGGTTACCAGAACAAATATGAGATTTAAAAAAAAAACTATTTTTCAAAAGCATTTTATAAAGAAATACTTTCAACAATATGTTTTAAGGAGAGTATTTTCAAGAGAAAGGTTTATTTTAAAAACATAATTCCCAAGAGCCATATATCTTTCCTTCGATTCTCCGTTTTGAATCTCTTTCTCTTTCCCTTTTTGAATCTCTTCCTCCACGTATAGATGCTTGTCCCTAAGATATATGAGGACTTCCATACGATGGGCAGAAAACCGCTTCATGGGACTTAGACGTTTGTCGGGGCTAGAAGTTTGTAATAACCCGCAAAATCTGGGCCAGTTTAAAATTTTTATTTTGGCAATTTTAGTGAATTTTGAACATTTAAAATAGATTATTTTAAATAATATCGACGTGAAATTTATTTTGAATATAATTCGAACGTATATATTATATACGTCGTCGTTAGAATATAAATATTTATATATAATTATAAATAGAATTGAAAATGGCGCGGTAGTTCGATAATTCGATTTCAAACTTCAATTGAATGTACCGGGTGCAAAACAATCCGGATTTTAGTGAAACCAAAAATGATAGGATCTAATTGATAATATCTTTCTATTGAATCCGACCAATCAAAATTTCGTAGCGGGAATCAAAAGATATGTCCAGTTGAAAATTCTGAATAGTCGCTATGGAATTCAGGCCCTTAAAAATGGACATTTTGCAAATGACCTCGGATTTCGACGAAACCAGTTTTGTTGGATCCGCAGTGTCAAATTATTGCTAGGTTTCAAATTTCATAATTTTTCGAATCAATATGTGAGCGTGGCAAAGGAAAACGCGTTTGACCAGTTTCAGTTGATTTTAATCGACTGGAAATTGGCCATTTTTCCAACGGTCTCAGAATTTGACGAAACTAGTTTTGTTAGGACCGTATTGTCAATACGAAGCTAGAAAATATTTTTCTGGAATTTTTCTAGTTAGTATGTGACCCCGGTAAATTGAAATGTACGTTTAAAATTCAATATAGTGATTTAAATGTAAATTTAACGAAAACTGATTCAAACGATCAAATCAGCTTGCGATACATATCCCATTGTGTTCGGAATGGGAGTAAAACGCTATGGACGACAGGAGGTGGGCCTCGTTTAGAGGTCGTTTGTGAAAGTCAACCTTTTTCAATAAAAAAATAAATAAATTAAATAATATAAATTTTATAAAACCCCGCCTTCCTTTTTTCTCATCCCCGATTCAGTAAACAAGAAAAAAAAAAAAAGAGGACGAAAGGGATCGGAGACCCGCCGCCTCCTCCCTGGGCCACCGCCGGCCATCGCTCCATCCCCTCCCTGTAGCCGCCCTCTCCTCTTCTTCCTCCAGCCTCCCTTCTCTCTCCCGCGATCCCCTCTCTCTCCCGCGATCCCCTCTCTCTCCCCTCGCTCCTCTGTAAAAACCGCAACCCCCAACCCACCCAACTCCGCCGCGCCGCCTCATCGACCGCCCCTCACCACCAGGCCGCGCCGCCTCATCGACCGCCCCTCACCACCAGGCCGCGCCGCCTCATCGACCCCCCCCCCTTTCGCAGTCAAACACTGTAAGTTTTTTTTATTTATTATTTATTTATTATTATTTATTTTCATTTATCTGTAGTTATTAAACTGAATTTTTGTAATGGTTAAAAACTAGATTTTTAATTATGAACATCGAAAATAAAAATATACATGAGTTTTATATAGGTGTAGTTTAATAAAAATATGGCTTTTTATATATACAGTAGCGTATATATAAAGATACGATTTTTATTGTTGAGATGGCAGAATATAATCATTTTTGTATGAAATGGTTTAAAGGAAAAATGCGGTTTTAAATATATAAAGATTCGATTTTTATAAAGAAAAGTATTAAAAATATAGTTTTTACTATGTAGCGACAATATAAAAATATAGTCTTTACTATATAGAAATATTAAAAATATGATTTTTATATTTTTAAAGTATTAAAAATATAATCTTTATAGGATAGAGAATATAAAAATATCATCTTTGTATATGTAGCGAAATAAAAATCTGATTTTTATTTTATATACGTTGAGATAAAGTGGTAATTTTTATAATGATGAAATCTATATTTTCGAAAGGTGAAAACTTTATTTTTATAAAGGTGAAAACTTTATTTTTATAAAGGCGAAAACTTTATTTTTATAAAGGTGAGAACTTTATTTTTATAAAGGCGAAAACTTTATTTTTATAAAGGCGAAAACTTTATTTTTATAAAGGCGAAAACTTTATTTTTATAAAGGCGAAATCAATATTTTTGAAATGGAATTTTTATCTATATGACACCAAAGTAAAAATTCGATTTTTAAATATTGAATAGCGAAGTAAAAATTCGATTTTTATATATTGAATCGCATAGTAAAAATTCGATTTTTATATATATGAAGTGATTATAAAAATATGACTTTTAAATTGAAAGTGAATAAATAAAAATGTGATTTTTATTTTAAAGACATCGAAATATAAAAATGTGTGATTTTTATATATATAGTGACTACGGGCAACGAAGATGACGAAGATGGGATAACGAAGAAGATTTCTATAAAGGAAGTGTCGTGGTATTGGATAGCTTTAGGTGAGAACTTCTCACTTAAAATTCTTTTTCTAGTTATATATATATACTAGGATGTAGACGGTGCTTAGTAGCACCCGACACCCGTCATCCACAGACCATGGATGGCTTGTTTGTTTAATTGTTTGGATGTGTAGTTGGTTAGTCTAATTGGTTTGAATTGAATTGTTTGGTGAATTGAAATTGATTTGATTGATGTGTGAATGGCGTGGGCCTTCACTAGACCGGGGATAAGGCTAGGCCTTGTCCCGTTTCTAGTATCGTGCCGTTATGCCGCCGAAATTTTCTAAAATAAATTAGAAAAAAAAAATATCATTTTATTGATAAATGAAATGAATAGAAATTCATGTGTTAAAATAAAATGTTTTATCGTTAAAAATATAATTTTCAACGTGAAAGTGAATAAATAAATATTTATAAACAAATCGGCCGATTTGTTTATATACACTGATTTGACTGATATCGATTGGGTCGATAAATTTTACACGTCGCCCAACTGCACAAATAAAATCTGTGTTTGATTGTTTGAAACCCCACACGGGTGTTGGGATGAAATTTGAAGTTCACTCATCCTGATTGATTAAATATGTTGATCGATTGATTGACAGACTGTTATAAGCGTTAGATATTTATATTTGATGCTTATACAGTGTAGTGCACTTTGGTTGATGGTTGATTGTTTATCAATGCTAGTATATACATGTGTTGTATGGAATCCATATAATTAACATTATATGGTGATTGATTGGGCCTCATTCCAATCGGGAAAACAATGAATATTATGAAAGAAAATTCATGTGTTGAATATAAAAATAGTCATGTGTGGACGATGATTATGTGTAGAAACTATTCATGTGTTGAGTAAAATATTTTAAATAAAATAAATTACATCTTTATCATATTTAAAATTAGAACTACTTCCTAGTAGAAGTCTAATTAAAAATCAAACGATAGATACCTTAGTTTTATAAAATATTTTACATAACAAAAATAGTGAGGTGTTGACAGTACTCATGTGTTGAGATTAGTCGTGTGTTGAAAGAAATATAGATTCATGTGTTGAATAGAACAAATATTCATTTGTTGAATAGAATAACGAATTATTGAAATATAAATCCGTGTTGATTAGAGATGCGTTATTTTGACGCGAACGATATTTATATCGATTTTATTCGTTTTATAATGAATATTGAAAAGTGATTTCAAAATTAAATATTTTGAAATGAAATTCAAATTGAATTAGATTAAAAATTGAAATTGAAATTCTATGGAATCAATTTGAAATGAATTCGAATCGAATAGAAAATGAATTGAATTGAATTGAATAGAAAGTGAATTTGAATTCAAGTAAAATAGAAATGAATTCAAATTGAATTAGATTGAAATTGAAATTTAAAACGAACTGAAAGTGAATTGGAATCAATTTGAAACGAATTCGAATTAGATCAAATAGAAAGTAAATTCGAATTGAATTGAAACGAATTTGAATTTGAATTTGAATTGAAACGAATTAGAATTAGAATTGAATTGAAATGAACTCGAATTGAATTGAAATCAAATCGATTTGAAATTGAATGTAGTGTTGAAAGGGTTTTGAAAACGAATTTAAAACGATTTATAAAATTCGTTTTAAAAGGAAATCGACGAAATATATATTATATATATTATATATATAATATAATGGCCTGAATAGAACGCGCCGCGCCGCGGCAGTTCGTGAATTTCGACCATTTATTTCAAACGGACATTGCGGGAGATCCGACCGTCGGATTCTCCTAAAACCGGAACCGTTGGGTTCGTATCGAAAAGAGCTTTCCAATGAATATTAGAAATTTGAAATCTAACGGTTGGATTGGGAATTATGTCTAAATCAAATTCGAAAAAGGTCGCTGTAAGTGCAGTTCGATGGCCGTTGTTGGAAATCGACTGTACGGGCCTTGATAAAATTATTAAAAATATCTATAATTTGTGTAAAATTATAATATGTGAATTGGAAAGATTTGGGCTGGAAAATTCCACATTTGAAAAGATAAAAATAGATTTTTATCGAAATGAACTAGTTTTGAACTAGAATTGAAATCAATTTATTTTTAAAATAAATAAATTGAATTTGAAAGTGATTTTGAAAATAATCGATAATTTCCAATACGTGGATTGGACTGGAGTTGAATCGAAATTATCTTCGGGATATTTCGATGTTGGATTTCGTGACTATACAAATATTGTTATGGGGATTTGAAAGATATATTTTATATCGTTATTTCCAATACGATATATGTTGGTTTCAGAATTTGATATTGAATATAAGCCGATATATTTTCTATTCAGAGCCTTGTATTTAATATCAAATGTGATTTGGTTTGTCGTGAATCGTGTTTTTGATGACATTGGTTCTTTAACCCAGTTAAAGGCAGGATATTGATTTTTGAAAGGATTAAAACTAAGTGGAGTTTTAATGAATCTTTAATTAGATTAAAAAGTGAATTGAAAATTTAAATTATCAAATCTGAAAGGTGATCGAGAATGGAGTACCACCAGTTTTGCTCCAAAGCGATAGTTAAATCTTTAATTAGATTTGAGCGTGAAATGGTAATTAATTTTACCGATAACACCGTGGTGTTAGATGTGGAGTATTACCAGTTTTCTCCATGGGATATATAGGTTGGGATTGGGAAATAAAATAAATAATTACTTCGGTGTGGTTCGCTAATCCCGACTAGTTTGAGACGATATCCAAAGGAAGATTAAAGAATAAATTTAGAAGAATTTATCTTTGATAAAATTAATGGGAACCTTTCCCTAAGAATGTGATTTTGTGAATAAAAGAATATTCTGAATTGGAATGAGGCGTTTGTTGTGTTTGTGTAACATTCGTTATTATATACGTGGGTTATTCAGAAAGGCCGGGTTATACCCATTCTGAATAACCGATTCGACGAGATGTCGAAGATGAAGACGGTGGTTGAAGACCGGAAGTCTTCACATCGTTTGGGTGATTACTGATGATCTTGATTGGGCTGTACACCCAGGATGAGGGAATCAGTTGGTGATCGTCCAGACGTACTTAGAGATGGATGGATATGCGAGGAAAGTGCCTCCGGTTTCGTTCAGACCCAGAACGAACTTGTAAATGGATTGTGTGTCTGACATTGGATTTTATTCTGTGTTGATTGATCTCTATTAAATATACATCTGTTTGGCGGCGGAGAATTTATTCTCTTGCTTAACGCCCTTCTCTGAGACGTACGAGCTCAGAGGTTGTATATCGATGGACATCAGTCGCATGGAGTGAATTGCCAGTGTGGCATGCGTAAGTGGCAATTGATCAAGGCTTCTGTTGAAAAGCAAAGTCTTGTGGTTGATGATCAAAGCACGGCCTGTGTGGCATAGCTTTGTGTATAACGTGAATTCGCGAGCCTCACACCTCGGTATGAGTCAAAAACGGGATACGGACCCAAGGAGTGCACGACGTTTCTTTCTAGCTAGGGTGGTGTCAGTGACCTACCAGCCCTGACATTTATATACTTTTCACCTGTGTGGTTGTTGGATATGAGGCGCCTCGGATATAGGTCTGTAAGGACCGGGAAACGTGTGTTCAGGAATAACTAATCCTCAAAAGTAAGAGAGGACCGGCCTTGGAGGTTCCAAAGGATCAGAGTGGGGTCCTGAGGCATTGCTAGAGTGTCTCGAACGCGGAGAGGAGCTTGCCCCTTGCCTCGGCTCATGACGGAAATCCAATTTCCAATACGTGATATTGCGGTTTTAATTGTAGAACTAGTATGGCGACATGATAGATGGTACCCATGCCGCCTATGATTGATATTTATGATTGAAAATTGTTTTGACACTATACACTTATAATAGTATCAAATAATGTGATTTAAACGTATCAAGCATGCTTTGGCTGTTATAAGGGAAAACCCTATCCTCCGGCTTGCGTTGCATTGTGTGATGGGACCTGGGTCTTATAACAGCTTCATTTTTCTTTATTTAGCATTGCGCTGTTTGTTTTATGCACTGGTATTCTTGGGAGGAAACCCGTTCCGTGTTATACGGCGTGGTCCCTTGATTTACCGAACTTTAAAATAAAGAATTATAACTGTTTTAGTTCTCACACCAGTCACATGACTGACCTGGAGTTTATTGTTTTAACCTAAACTCTGGGTGCCCCTATTTTCCGCACGGGCAGCTAGTAGTTTTGGTTTTGCAGATTTATTTTCGCAGGGTCCTGATTAACAGCTGGAACGATGCTCGGAAAGCTCTGTATCCATGTATCACCTCTAGTTGTGTTTTGTATATTTTTCCGCTGCTATGTAATTTATTGTAATCTCTGATATTTATGGAATGTAATTTATTCATTTATACTCTGTATATTCTTGTATCTGATGGAATTGTTGTAATAACAATGAAATGTTCTTTTGTTTGCGTTCTATTTTGTCCTGTTCTCAACGCTATCCGCGCTTTCCTTCACGGGGAAGTTACGGGTTCTTTCAGTTGGTATCAGAGCTTTGGTTTACAGAGCTCGAGAGCAAGACACATTAGAACCATACGAAAGAATTCATCAGATATTGGATTAGTAATATCCAATTAGAATGACTCGTTAGAGATAGGATCAGTAGTATCCTAGAACGGGTGTGAAGAGTATATTTTTCAAATGAAAACAATCTTGTTTTGAAATTTAAGCCATTTTATACGTATTTGAATATTTATTTTGAATATGGACAATCCAATATATAAAGGTTTTGCATATACGCGTCATGAACGTATATTCGAAGTTTTAATATATTAGATAGATATAGAGTCACACTCTAGTCACCCGGACATGGTCCTGATGATGAAGTATACCATCACCAGTATTTATTTTCGAGTGACGAAGGCGTGATTTTCTATATATTTCCATTGGACTGGTGTGAGAACCAAAACTAATATAGATAGATACATTGTTGTGAATTGGCACCAAAAACATGATTTCTGTATATATATCAAAATTATGAATTTGAGACTCTAATTCACTAATTGATTGATGTTTGTGTTGTTTGTTTATTTGTTTGCTAATTTTTAACCATTTATGCCTAATTGAACCGAATATTGAATTGTATTGAAAATTGGTCGCATTTGCTTGTATATACATATACTTACATTGAACAGGTCATAGCAAGGAGGCTAGAGCCAGAGAATAAAATTTGTTTGCCCGACAAATAGGTACATGTTTACTACATAATTTCCTGTTTTGTTTGGGTGATGATGATTTTGTGAGCCTATTGGCTAGCCGCTTGGCTTTTTCTTTTTCTTTTTTAGATCTGAAGGACCGGGGAAGCTATTTGAAATTCCCCGATGCTCCCGGTGCAGGGGAGGTTATGGCGAAATTTTTCGAAAATTTAGGGTGTTAGCCAAATTTTTGAAATTTTGAAAATTCTCAGAAACTAAAGAGTTGGAGAATGGAAGCCCGACCGAATGTAGAGCTTAATAATCAAACCACTTGCGACTTTGTTCCTTTTCGGGGACGAAAAGTTTTAAGTGGGGGAGATTGTAATAACCCGCAAAATCTGGGCCAGTATAAAATTTTTATTTTGGCAATTTTAGTGAATTTTGAACATTTAAAATAGATTATTTTAAATAATATTGACGTGAAATTTATTTTGAATATAATTCGAACGTATATATTATATACGTCGTCGTTAGAATATAAATATTTATATATAATTATAAATAGAATTGAAAATGGCGCGGTAGTTCGATAATTCGATTTCAAACTTCAATTGAATGTACCGGGTGCAAAACAATCCGGATTTTAGTGAAACCAAAAATGATAGGATCTAATTGATAATATCTTTCTATTGAATCCGACCAATCAAAATTTCGTAGCGGGAATCAAAAGATATGTCCAGTTGAAAATTCTGAATAGTCGCTATGGAATTCAGGCCCTTAAAAATGGACATTTTGCAAATGACCTCGGATTTCGACGAAACCAGTTTTGTTGGATCCGCAGTGTCAAATTATTGCTAGGTTTCAAATTTCATAATTTTTCGAATCAATATGTGAGCGTGGCAAAGGAAAACGCGTTTGACCAGTTTCAGTTGATTTTAATCGACTGGAAATTGGCCATTTTTCCAACGGTCTCAGAATTTGACGAAACTAGTTTTGTTAGGACCGTATCGTCAATACGAAGCTAGAAAATATTTTTCTGGAATTTTTCTAGTTAGTATGTGACCCCGGTAAATTGAAATGTACGTTTAAAATTCAATATAGTGATTTAAATGTAAATTTAACGAAAACTGATTCAAACGATCAAATCAGCTTGCGATACATATCCTATTGTGTTCGGAATGGGGGTAAAACGCTATGGACGACAGGAGGTGGGCCTCGTTTAGAGGTCGTTTGTGAAAGTCAACCTTTTTCAATAAAAAAATAAATAAATTAAATAATATAAATTTTATAAAACCCCGCCTTCCTTTTTTCTCATCCCCGATTCAGTAAACAAGAAAAAAAAAAAGAGGACGAAAGGGATCGGAGACCCGCCGCCTCCTCCCTGGGCCACCGCCGGCCATCGCTCCATCCCCTCCCTGTAGCCGCCCTCTCCTCTTCTTCCTCCAGCCTCCCTTCTCTCTCCCGCGATCCCCTCTCTCTCCCGCGATCCCCTCTCTCTCCCCTCGCTCCTCTGTAAAAACCGCAACCCCCAACCCACCCAACTCCGCCGCGCCGCCTCATCGACCGCCCCTTACCACCAGGCCGCGCCGCCTCATCGACCGCCCCTCACCACCAGGCCGCGCCGCCTCATCGACCCCCCCCTTTCGCAGTCAAACACTGTAAGTTTTTTTTATTTATTATTTATTTATTATTATTTATTTTCATTTATCTGTAGTTATTAAACTGAATTTTTGTAATGGTTAAAAACTAGATTTTTAATTATAAACATCGAAAATAAAAATATACATGAGTTTTATATAGGTGTAGTTTAATAAAAATATGGCTTTTTATATATACAGTAGCGTATATATAAAGATACGATTTTTATTGTTGAGATGGCAGAATATAATCATTTTTGTATGAAATGGTTTAAAGGAAAAATGCGGTTTTAAATATATAAAGATTCGATTTTTATAAAGAAAAGTATTAAAAATATAGTTTTTACTATGTAGCGACAATATAAAAATATAGTCTTTACTATATAGAAATATTAAAAATATGATTTTTATATTTTTAAAGTATTAAAAATATAATCTTTATAGGATAGAGAATATAAAAATATCATCTTTGTATATGTAGCGAAATAAAAATCTGATTTTTATTTTATATACGTTGAGATAAAGTGGTAATTTTTATAATGATGAAATCTATATTTTCGAAAGGTGAAAACTTTATTTTTATAAAGGCGAAAACTTTATTTTTATAAAGGCGAAAACTTTATTTTTATAAAGGCGAAAACTTTATTTTTATAAAGGCGAAAACTTTATTTTTATAAAGGCGAAAACTTTATTTTTATAAAGGCGAAATCAATATTTTTGAAATGGAATTTTTATCTATATGACACCAAAGTAAAAATTCGATTTTTAAATATTGAATAGCGAAGTAAAAATTCGATTTTTATATATTGAATCGCATAGTAAAAATTCGATTTTTAAATATATGAAGTGATTATAAAAATATGACTTTTAAATTGAAAGTGAATAAATAAAAATGTGATTTTTATTTTAAAGACATCGAAATATAAAAATGTGTGATTTTTATATATATAGTGACTACGGGCAACGAAGATGACGAAGATGGGATAACGAAGAAGATTTCTATAAAGGAAGTGTCGTGGTATTGGATAGCTTTAGGTGAGAACTTCTCACTCAAAATTCTTTTTCTAGTTATATATATATACTAGGATGTAGACGGTGCTTAGTAGCACCCGACACCCGTCATCCACAGACCATGGATGGCTTGTTTGTTTAATTGTTTGGATGTGTAGTTGGTTAGTCTAATTGGTTTGAATTGAATTGTTTGGTGAATTGAAATTGATTTGATTGATGTGTGAATGGCGTGGGCCTTCACTAGACCGGGGATAAGGCTAGGCCTTGTCCCGTTTCTAGTATCGTGCCGTTATGCCGCCGAAATTTTCTAAAATAAATTAGAAAAATAAAAATATCATTTTATTGATAAATGAAATGAATAGAAATTCATGTGTTAAAATAAAATGTTTTATCGTTAAAAATATAATTTTCAACGTGAAAGTGAATAAATAAATATTTATAAACAAATCGGCCGATTTATTTATATACACTGATTTGACTGATATCGATTGGGTCGATAAATTTTACACGTCGCCCAACTGCACAAATAAAATCTGTGTTTGATTGTTTGAAACCCCACACGGGTGTTGGGATGAAATTTGAAGTTCACTCATCCTGATTGATTAAATATGTTGATCGATTGATTGACAGACTGTTATAAGCGTTAGATATTTATATTTGATGCTTATACAGTGTAGTGCACTTTGGTTGATGGTTGATTGTTTATCAATGCTAGTATATACATGTGTTGTATGGAATCCATATAATTAACATTATATGGTGATTGATTGGGCCTCATTCCAATCGGGAAAACAATGAATATTATGAAAGAAAATTCATGTGTTGAATATAAAAATAGTCATGTGTGGACGATGATTATGTGTAGAAACTATTCATGTGTTGAGTAAAATATTTTAAATAAAATAAATTACATCTTTATCATATTTAAAATTAGAACTACTTCCTAGTAGAAGTCTAATTAAAAATCAAACGATAGATACCTTAGTTTTATAAAATATTTTACATAACAAAAATAGTGAGGTGTTGACAGTACTCATGTGTTGAGATTAGTCGTGTGTTGAAAGAAATATAGATTCATGTGTTGAATAGAACAAATATTCATTTGTTGAATAGAATAACGAATTATTGAAATATAAATCCGTGTTGATTAGAGATGCGTTATTTTGACGCGAACGATATTTATATCGATTTTATTCGTTTTATAATGAATATTGAAAAGTGATTTCAAAATTAAATATTTTGAAATGAAATTCAAATTGAATTAGATTACAAATTGAAATTGAAATTCTATGGAATCAATTTGAAATGAATTCGAATCGAATAGAAAATGAATTGAATTGAATTGAATAGAAAGTGAATTTGAATTCGAGTAAAATAGAAATGAATTCAAATTGAATTAGATTGAAATTGAAATTTAAAACGAACTGAAAGTGAATTGGAATCAATTTGAAACGAATTCGAATTAGATCAAATAGAAAGTAAATTCGAATTGAATTGAATTGAAACGAATTTGAATTTGAATTTGAATTGAATTGAAACGAATTAGAATTTGAATTGAATTGAAATGAACTCGAATTGAATTGAAATCAAATCGATTTGAAATTGAATGTAGTGTTGAAAGGGTTTTGAAAACGAATTTAAAACGATTTATAAAATTCGTTTTAAAAGGAAATCGACGAAATATATATTATATATATTATATATATAATATAATGGCCTGAATAGAACGCGCCGCGCCGCGGCAGTTCGTGAATTTCGACCATTTATTTCAAACGGACATTGCGGGAGATCCGACCGTCGGATTCTCCTAAAACCGGAACCGTTGGGTTCGTATCGAAAAGAGCTTTCCAATGAATATTAGAAATTTGAAATCTAACGGTTGGATTTGGAATTATGTCCAAATCAAATTCGAAAAAGGTCGCTGTAAGTGCAGTTCGATGGCCGTTGTTGGAAATCGACTGTACGGGCCTTGATAAAATTATTAAAAATATCTATAATTTGTGTAAAATTATAATATGTGAATTGGAAAGATTTGGGCTGGAAAATTCCACATTTGAAAAGATAAAAATAGATTTTTATCGAAATGAACTAGTTTTGAACTAGAATTGAAATCAATTTATTTTTAAAATAAATAAATTGAATTTGAAAGTGATTTTGAAAATAATCGATAATTTCCAATACGTGGATTGGACTGGAGTTGAATCGAAATTATCTTCGGGATATTTCGATGTTGGATTTCGTGACTATACAAATATTGTTATGGGGATTTGAAAGATATATTTTATATCGTTATTTCCAATACGATATATGTTGGTTTCAGAATTTGATATTGAATATAAGCCGATATATTTTCTATTCAGAGCCTTGTATTTAATATCAAATGTGATTTGGTTTGTCGTGAATCGTGTTTTTGATGACATTGGTTCTTTAACCCAGTTAAAGGCAGGATATTGATTTTTGAAAGGATTAAAACTAAGTGGAGTTTTAATGAATCTTTAATTAGATTAAAAAGTGAATTGAAAATTTAAATTATCAAATCTGAAAGGTGATCGAGAATGGAGTACCACCAGTTTTGCTCCAAAGCGATAGTTAAATCTTTAATTAGATTTGAGCGTGAAATGGTAATTAATTTTACCGATAACACCGTGGTGTTAGATGTGGAGTATTACCAGTTTTCTCCATGGGATATATAGGTTGGGATTGGGAAATAAAATAAATAATTACTTCGGTGTGGTTCGCTAATCCCGACTAGTTTGAGACGATATCCAAAGGAAGATTAAAGAATAAATTTAGAAGAATTTATCTTTGATAAAATTAATGGGAACCTTTCCCTAAGAATGTGATTTTGTGAATAAAAGAATATTCTGAATTGGAATGAGGCGTTTGTTGTGTTTGTGTAACATTCGTTATTATATACGTGGGTTATTCAGAAAGGCCGGGTTATACCCATTCTGAATAACCGATTCGACGAGATGTCGAAGATGAAGACGGTGGTTGAAGACCGGAAGTCTTCACATCGTTTGGGTGATTACTGATGATCTTGATTGGGCTGTACACCCAGGATGAGGGAATCAGTTGGTGATCGTCCAGACGTACTTGGAGATGGATGGATATGCGAGGAAAGTGCCTCCGGTTTCGTTCAGACCCAGAACGAACTTGTAAATGGATTGTGTGTCTGACATTGGATTTTATTCTGTGTTGATTGATCTCTATTAAATATACATCTGTTTGGCGGCGGAGAATTTATTCTCTTGCTTAACGCCCTTCTCTGAGACGTACGAGCTCAGAGGTTGTATATCGATGGACATCAGTCGCATGGAGTGAATTGCCAGTGTGGCATGCGTAAGTGGCAATTGATCAAGGCTTCTGTTGAAAAGCAAAGTCTTGTGGTTGATGATCAAAGCACGGCCTGTGTGGCATAGCTTTGTGTATAACGTGAATTCGCGAGCCTCACACCTCGGTATGAGTCAAAAACGGGATACGGACCCAAGGAGTGCACGACGTTTCTTTCTAGCTAGGGTGGTGTCAGTGACCTACCAGCCCTGACATTTATATACTTTTCACCTGTGTGGTTGTTGGATATGAGGCGCCTCGGATATAGGTCTGTAAGGACCGGGAAACGTGTGTTCAGGAATAACTAATCCTCAAAAGTAAGAGAGGACCGGCCTTGGAGGTTCCAAAGGATCAGAGTGGGGTCCTGAGGCATTGCTAGAGTGTCTCGAACGCGGAGAGGAGCTTGCCCCTTGCCTCGGCTCATGACGGAAATCCAATTTCCAATACGTGATATTGCGGTTTTAATTGTAGAACTAGTATGGCGACATGATAGATGGTACCCATGCCGCCTATGATTGATATTTATGATTGAAAATTGTTTTGACACTATACACTTATAATAGTATCAAATAATGTGATTTAAACGTATCAAGCATTCTTTGGCTGTTATAAGGGAAAACCCTATCCTCCGGCCTGCGTTGCATTGTGTGATGGGACCTGGGTCTTATAACAGCTTCATTTTTCTTTATTTAGCATTGCGCTGTTTGTTTTATGCACTGGTATTCTTGGGAGGAAACCCGTTCCGTGTTATACGGCGTGGTCCCTTGATTTACCGAACTTTAAAATAAAGAATTATAACTGTTTTAGTTCTCACACCAGTCACATGACTGACCTGGAGTTTATTGTTTTAACCTAAACTCTGGGTGCCCCTATTTTCCGCACGGGCAGCTAGTAGTTTTGGTTTTGCAGATTTATTTTCGCAGGGTCCTGATTTACAGCTGGAACGATGCTCGGAAAGCTCTGTATCCGTGTATCACCTCTAGTTGTGTTTTGTATATTTTTCCGCTGCTATGTAATTTATTGTAATCTCTGATATTTATGGAATGTAATTTATTCATTTATACTCTGTATATTCTTGTATCTGATGGAATTGTTGTAATAACAATGAAATGTTCTTTTGTTTGCGTTCTATTTTGTCCTGTTCTCAACGCTATCCGCGCTTTCCTTCACGGGGAAGTTACGGGTTCTTTCAAAGTTGGCTCAAGAAAGTGGAGGACTTGTCGGTACCTTTAAGATAGACGAGGGGAGGTAGGTTCGACTAGCTGCTTGGTTGATGAAGGACGAAGTTTCTTGTAGGTTGGAGGTCACGAATGGTGAAACGACCCGAAAATCGCCCTTGCGGGAAATCGCCGGATACGCTTACTTTGGGAATACAACACATCAGAACAACAACAGCAGACTTTTATAAACATCATAATAATGTTACATCAGAGTACAGAATATCAGAGTACATCGAATAAAATTACAGCGGAAGATAAATTATAGTATTTTTTTTTAAAAAAAACATTAAACAACGGAAGACTTCTATGCTCTGGACACAGCTTTAGGCTTCAATCCAGAATCCTGCTCGAGATAAGAACCTGTAAACAAACAACTCGACTGCCCGTGTGGAAAGAGGGCACCCGAGTTTATAAAGATGGAAACAAACAACGGGTCAGTCGTGGGACTGGTATGAGAATTCTTAACTAATTTCACTAATAACAATAAGACAAATCCAAGGACCACGCCGCTAACGCGGAACGGGTTTACTCCAATGGATTGTCGTGCATAAATTAAAGTAAATCGTTAAACAACGCCATGTTTTTTGGAAAAATGAAGCCATCATAAGACTCAAGTCCCATCACACAATGCAACGCAAACCGGAGGATAGAGTTTTACCTTATAATGGTCAAAATTGCTTGATACGTTAAAAACGAATTTGATATTATTATTAGTGTATATATGTTTCAAAAACATTTCAAAGTAAATGTATCAATCCTAGGAAGCATAGCTACCATATACTATGCCTCCATACTAGTAATGCAATCAAAACCGCATGAGGTCGTATTGGAAATTGGGTTTCCATCATGAGTCAAGGCTAGGGAGGAGCTCCTTACCGATTCGAGACACTCTAGCTAATGTCTCAGGATCCCCCGCAGTGAACCCTTGGATAGCTGCAGCGCCGGTCCACACATACAGCTTCGTGGATTAGTTATTCCTGAACACACGTTTCCCGATCCTATAGGACCTATCATCCGAGGCGCGCCACATTCCATCATCCACATAAGTAAATATCAGCCAATTTAAGCACCGACACCACTTCTAGTTAGAAAGAAACGTGCTGCTCTCCCTGCGTTCCCTTCTCCCGTTTTAGACTCAACCGGGTTGTGCGGCTCGTGAAGTAACATTATAACCACAAGGCCTGCTTTTCAACAAAGCCTTGATCATCTTCATCTTAGCGTGCCACGTTGACAATTCACGCCATGCGATTGATAACTATTAATACACAACCTCTAAGGGTGTTGAGCAAAAGAATAAATTCTCCTCCCACAACGGTTGTATATTAATAGAAATCAATTTACATAGAACAAAATTCGACGTCAGACACACATTCCATTTATAAACTTATGCTCTGTGTATGGGCGAAAGCCAAATCCGTACAAATCAGCACTACGTCAGGATAACTACCATTTTAGCCCTGTCTTGGGAGCAAATCAATCAAGGGCCTCAACACTAGTTACCCATTCGATGTGAAGATCGTCGGTCTTCAATTGTCGTCTTCAATTCTTCGAACGTCGTATCATTATTTGGAATGAGAGTAAACTCGGACTTTCCAAATAACTCTCGCATATATAAATTTGAAAACCATTTCATATCGTTGTTAATAATTTATAACGATCTATCGCTATTTTTACTTTACATACACATCCTAAACAAAACAATGTATATTTTCCTCTTCCATTTTTCAATTTACACTAAATGTGTATTTGGTTTCATATTTCTTTCTAATGAAAATCCATTCATTAGAAATGTAAATTTCTAATCTTATTATTTACATTGAAAAATGCAAATTTCTATTCCTATTTTATTTACATTGAGAAATGTAAATTTATACTTTAATATATTATAATATCGAAAATGTAACTTTTATTTCATATTCTATTTACAGTGGGAAATGTAAATTCCTAATCATTCTTTTGTTTACATTGAAAAATGTAAATTCTTTTATTTGCATATAAAAAAATATAATTTCTATTTCATCCTTATTTACATTGAAAAATGTAAGTTTCTATATTTTTCTAATTACATATAAAAATGTGACTTCCTATTTTCCTTTTATTTATTGAAAAATGTAACTTCTTTTTACCGCCTCCAAAATGGCGATAAAAATATATAATTTTTATTCTATTCTTTTATCGCATCTAAAGTGACGATAAAAATATACATTTCATTTCTATTATCTTTATTCACATTAAAAATGTAAACTTTTTCTTTTTAGTATAATCTGCATTAAAAATGTAAGTTATTTCTATAATCTAATTACATTAAGAATGTAAACTTCTTTCTACTTTAACTTGATTACATAAGATGTAATTTTCCCCCTATATCTTAATTTACATGATAAACGTAAATTTTCCACTTTCAATCTAATTCACATGCAGATTGACTTAATTACACAAAAATGAAATTTTATGTTCTCTAACTTAATTACATAAAAAATGTAATTTTCTTCTAATTCTTATTTACATTAAGAAAATGTAAACCTTTTCTAATCCTTATCTTGTTACATTAAAAATGTAACTTTCTTTTATAACAAACTTGGAGGTGAAAATATTTATTTCATTATTAACATATGACGGCGTGAAAATAGCGTCAATTTCTAATTTATCCATTAATATTTTAATATGGGCCAGACATCTCATATTAGGTCTGAAACTTGTGGATGCTCGATAGGCCGGTCGATTCTGGGCAGACTTATCCCACAAGTTGGGCTTAACCTCGTGTCTTGGCCCAATTTGTATTTGCGCACTTGGACCTCTCACATTAGGTCCAACATTTGTGGCTGCTGGATATGCCGGTCGGTTCCGGGCAGACTTCCACCACAAATGTGACCTAACCTCGTGTCCAAGTACAATTTTAATTAATCATATAATTGTTCTACTAAAAATATTATTTTAAAATGCTTCTTATTTCAAAATATCTTATTTACATAGAAATCGACTTAATCCCATAAAAATGTAATTTTTATTTAATTCTTATTTACATTAAAATGTAAACTTTTCTTCTTACATTAAAAATATAACATTTCTTTCTTTGATCTAATCTAATTTACATTAAAAATGTAAACTTTTTTTCTTATCTAATTTACATAAGGGGTGTAAATCAAGTTGTTATCAAATTCTATTCCTTTTTATTCATATAAGAAAATTTATCTCTACAAAAGGAACGTAAATAAAATGTCATCTCGTATTTCGTTCTTTTTATTCCTTTTTACATAAGAGAATGTAAGTAAAGATCATCAAGTTGTATCCCTTTTCATTTACAAAAGTAAATGTAAATAAGGTTTCATTTTTGGTAAAACTTAATGACATTAAAATTATGTTCACTTTTCATAAAACTTAGTTACACTTAAAATTATACTCATTTTTCCTGAAACTTAATGACATTAAAATTATGCTTATTTTCATGACAATTTAATATCAACTATATATGATAAAAATTAGTATTTTGGTGTCAACATAAGGTTGCCATTCCATATTTCAATGCATGAAATAAATCTAAGTTTTTAAATCAACTACATGTCAAAATGCTATATTTCAATACATAAAATAAACTAAGTTTTGGTATCACATATGATATCAATTTACATAACACAACATATGTAATTAATCTAATATTTGGGGTTAACTAACATATAAAATTCAATATTTCAGTATATGAAATAATCTAATCTTTGGTGTTAACTAACATATCAATTTCATATTACATGAAAACAATAATATAATATAAATTCTATTCTACAACTAAATCTAAACAAATCAATGCATCCATGTTTCAGAAATTTTAATTATAGACTTAGATCTACAAATATAAACATCACAATCACCAAAATTCACAAACAACAAATTTCCATCTTGAACATAACAACTTGATTTATAATCATTCATTCAAGAATTTTTAATTAGTGATAAGTAATTAAATGATTCATTAATTATTTAAAGACAGAAATCTCACATCACATAAAAGTGGTATGTTCATAGGACAATTCTCATATAACATACAAGTTGTATGTTTACACGACAATTCTAATATAACACAAAAGTGATATGATTCTAAAAAGTGAGATAAATAATTAAAATTTAATTTAATTATTAAATCAGAATTCTCACCCCCGTTAATCCCTCTGTATAAACCCGTGTTCTTCCCTTTTTCCTTACACCCATCGCTGACTTCCTTCCCGCCCTGTCACACCACCAACCGGACCCGTGACCATCGATCCACCACTTCCATTCGAACCGCCATCGTCCAACGCCCCGCCGCCGTGCACGCCAAGACATTTGTTCAACTCTTTGACTCTCTAATTCTGGTCCGAACGTTTCTCCTTTGAGGCAACAATTCTCTCAATCCATTACGAAATAGAAGATCACAACCGCTGTATTCATTAAACTTGAGGAGATGAAGAAGTTTCAGTTTGAAGTTTTGAGAATAGGGTCATGGATTTGGAGATTTTGGTGGAGGAAGTGTGCGTGTTCTGGTTCGTTCATTTCATGAAGGTGGAGGCGGCTGTATAAATGATTTTTTTTTAGGTTTAGGACATTTTATAGTGGGGCTAATTTATTATTATTTATTTAATCAATATTTTTATTTTATTTTAATTATATTAAAGCAATGAATGCATTACATTCTTATGCTTGATTATGTTCTAAAATGTTATATTTGCATGTGAAAGGAAGAGAGAGAATGGGGCATTTATGTTATAGTATTTTATGTTTCATTATTTTAATTAATTTATTTTCAGAAAAATAACTGTATGCTGATATATAAGTGTTGGAATTAAGTTAAATTAATAGCTTATGCGTATACATGCATACATGAACGTTTGAATTTTAAAACTTGAAAATAAAGTTTATTGAAAACAAAAGCCTGAAATTGATGTATATAAACATATATAAGGAGAGAAACAATAAATGATTTGATAACAATCAATCTATATTACAATTTTAATTTATGTACGTTACAGCAAAAATTAATATACGTTAATTAGTAATTAATGTATGTTACAAACATAAGAAAGAAACAATATAATGTATAACTAGTGGTATATATATTTGGAGTTTGGAATCATTCAAACATGTGTAAATAGTAAATTTATAATGGAAGCAATGGAAGGAGAATGATACAATTTAAAAATGAATGTTGCAAACGGAGAAGAATTAATAGAGATAATAGTTAAATTGAGTAAGCAATCAATTAAGAAAATTTAATTATGAAATGAATGACATTAATTAATAAATTGAGTGGTTTAAGATACATACGTTTTGAAATTGGAATTATGTAATGTGTGAATATAAAAAGGAAACATAATAATGGAGAAATAGGGATGGACCATTATATATATATATATATATATATATATAATGTTCCAATCCCTTAATCACATTAAAGACCCATTAAACCACTTTCTCCTATTCAGGCCCAATTCATTTCAATTCACAAAAGTTGTAATTCTATGTGTCATTTACTATTCAACAAAATGGATATTTTGTGCGTCATTCTAATTCTAACAAAAATGAATATTTTGTTTTGCAACAAAAATAATACTTTTTCTTTTAAACATTTTAATGTAAATAAAAATGATACATTTCATTCTCTTTATTGTAAACAAAAATTACAATGCAAACTTTTTAATGTAAATGAAATGATACATTATATTTCAATTGTGTAAATTAATGCGACACAACAATGGTTTTATTTTGCCTATATGACAAAAATGCAAACTTGTTTATTTGAAAAAAATGCAAACTTTTATTACCTTGAAAATGAAATCTTTTCATTTCAACAAAATGACAATGTAACTTTTTAATTTAAGCCCCCTTTTTTATTTTGTAAAATACCAACTCTAAAATTGTATTTTTACTGTAAAACATTTTATTCAAATTATATATGTATTTTCTTCTATTGTTTAGTAATTATTTAAAATTAGAAATTTTAAATCTGGACTCATTTTCAACAAAATTTCTAAAAATAAAATAAAAATTTTAATTGTTATTATTTAAAATAAATTAGTTTAAATAACCAAAACTCATTAAAATAACTTAAAATAAAATTTTAAATTGGCCCCAAAATTCAGGGTTGTTACAGTCTCCCCCACTTAAAAACTTTTCGTCCTCGAAAAGGAACGAAGCCCAAAAGGGTTTAATTATCCTACTCAATTTTATTTGTTGATTAACTTTTAAAATATATAACTTTATATATACAAAAATCATATTTCCAAAGATCGGATTATATATAAACAAAAATACGTTAATTATAAACTGGGCACTCTCAACTCATTCTAGGGCATTACTAACCCCATCTCTAATGAGTTATCTCATTCTAGGATACTACTGATCCTATCTCTAATGAGTATTCTTATTGGATATTACTAATCCAATCTCTGATGAGTCTTTTGTTCAGTTCTAACGAGTTGTATCCCAAAGATTTGAGCTAATTAAAGCTCTGATACCAAAATGAAACGACCCGAAAATCGCCCTTATGGGAAATCGCCGGATACGCTTACTTTGGGAATATAACACATCAGAACAACAACAGCAGACTTTTACAAACATCATAATAATGTTACATCAGAGTACAAAATATCAGAGTACATCGAATTACAGCGGAAGATAAATTACAATATTTTTAAAAAAAAAACATTAAACAGCGGAAGACTTCTATGCTCTGGACACAGCTTTAGGCTTCAATCCAGAATCCTGCTTGAGATAAGAACCTATAGACAAACAACTCGACTGCCCATGTGGAAAGAGGGCACCCGAGTTTGTAAAGGTGGAAACAAACAACGGGTCAGTCATGGGACAGGTATGAGAATTCTTAACTAATTTCACTAATAACAATAAGACAAATCCAAGGACCACGCCGCTAACGCGGAACGGGTTTACTCCAATGGATTGTCGTGCATAAATTAAAGTAAATCGTTAAACAACGCCATGCTTTTTGGAAAAATGAAACCATCATAAGACTCAAGTCCCATCACACAATGCAACGCAAACCGGAGGATAGAGTTTTACCTTATAATGGTCAAAAATGCTTGATACGTTAAAAACGAATTTGATATTATTATTAGTGTATATATGTTTCAAAAACATTTCAAAGTAAATGCATCAATCCTAGGAAGCATAGCTACCATATACTATGCCTCCATACTAGTAATACAATCAAAACTGCATGTGGTCGTATTGGAAATTGGGTTTCCATCATGAGTCAAGGCTAGGGAGGAGCTCCTTACCGATTCGAGACACTCTAGCTAATTTCCCAGGATCCCCCGCAGTGAACCCTTGGATAACTGCAGGGCCGGTCCACACATACAGCTTCGTGGATTAGTTATTCCTGAACACACGTTTCCCGATCCTATAGGACCTATCATCCGAGGCGCGCCACATTCCATCATCCACATAAGTAAATATCAGCCAGTTTAAGCACCGACGCCACTTCTAGCTAGAAAGAAACATGCTGCTCTCCCTGCGTTCCCTTCTCCCGTTTTAGACTCAACCGGGTTGTGAGGCTCGCGAAGTAACATTATAACCACAAGGCCTGCTTTTCAACAAAGCCTTGATCATCTTCATCTTAGCGTGCCACGTTGACAATTCACGCCATGCGATTGATAACTATTAATACACAACCTCTAAGGGTGTTGAGCAAAAGAATAAATTCTCCGCCACCAACGGTTGTATATTAATAGAAATCAATTTACATAGAGCAAAATTCGACGTCAGACACACATTCCATTTATAAACTTATGCTCTGGGTCTGAGCGAAAGCCAAATCCGTACAAATCAGCACTACGTCCGGATAACTACCATTTTAGCCCTGTCTTGGGAGCAAATCAATCAAGCGCCTCAACACTAGTTACCCATTCGATGTGAAAATCGTCAGTCTTCAATCGCCGTCTTCAATTCTTCGAACGTCGTATCATTATTTGGAATGAGAGTAAACTCGGACTTTCCAAATAACTCTCGCATATATAAATTTGAAAACCATTTCATATCGTTGTTAATAATTTATAACGATCTATCGCTATTTTTACTTTACATACACATCCTAAACATAACAATGTATATTTTCCTCTTCCATTTTTCAATTTACACCAAATGTGTATTTGGTTTCATATTTCTTTCTAATGAAAATCCATTCATTAGAAATGTAAATTTCTAATCTTATTATTTACATTGAAAAATGCAAATTTCTATTCCTATTTTATTTACATTGAGAAATGTAAATTTATACTTTAATATATTATTATATTGAAAATGTAACTTTTATTTCATATTCTATTTACATTGGGAAATGTAAATTCCTAATCATTCTTTTGTTTACATTGAAAAATGTAAATTCTTTTATTTGCATATAAAAAAATATAATTTCTATTTCATCCTTATTTACATTGAAAAATGTAAGTTTCTATATTTTTCTAATTACATATAAAAATGTAACTTCCTATTTTCCTTTTATTTATTGAAAAATGTAACTTCTTTTTACCGCCTCTAAAATGACGATAAAAATATATAATTTTTATTTTATTCTTTTATCGCATCTAAGGTGACGATAAAAAGATACATTTCATTTCTATTATTTTTATTCACATTAAAAATGTAAACTTTTCTTTTTAATATAATCTACATTAAAAATGTAAGTTATTTCTATAATCTAATTACATTAAGAATGTAAACTTCTTTCTACTTTAACTTGATTACAAAAGATGTAATTTTTCCCCTTTATCTTAATTTACATGATAAACGTAAATTTTCCACTTTTAATCTAATTCACATGCAGATTGACTTAATTACACAAAAATGAAATTTTATGTTCTCTAACTTAATTACATAAAAAATGTAATTTTCTTCTAATTCTTATTTACATTAAGAAAATGTAAAACGTTTCTAATCCTTATCTTGTTACATTAAAAATGTAACTTTCTTTTATAACAAACTTGGAGACGAAAATATTTATTTCATTATTAACACATGACGGTGTGAAAATAACGTCAATTTCTAATTTATCCATTAATATTTTAATATAGGCCAGACCTCTCACATTAGGCCTGCAACTTGTGGATGCTGGATAGGCCGGTCGGTTCCGGGCAGACTTATCCCACAAGTTGAGCTTAACCTCGTGTCTTGGCCCAATTTGTATTTGTAACAACCCGAATTTTTAAATAACATGTCACAACAAGAAATCAGGGCAGAATTAAATCATAAGCTAAGAATCAATGGGAACGGGTTACACCATTGCGTTCATCTCAAAATTCTGCTTGAAAACGAGTCCGAATTTTTTGTAAATCGGAGTCTGTATGACCAAGTTATGGCCCATAGAAGATTTCAGAAAATTCAAAATTCAGCCCGAAATTCAAATTCAACCCGAAACAGATTGGGCGGGAAAATTTCCCGCCCAGCCCCAGGTCGACTGGGGAGTCAACCTGCCCCACCGCAGGTCGGCTACCCAGTCGACTTGGGTGTCGACCTGGGGGTCGACCTCCCTGGTCGGCCATGTTTCCTTGGTGCACCTGTTTGCTCCTTTGGTCTGGTCAGTTGGCCTGTGACGGGATTTCATGGTTCAGATCTAAACTAGGGTTAATCCTATGGCCTAAACTAGTCTCTACACCTATAAAAACACCCTAAGACCTAGCCTAAACCATCACAAATCATCCTAACAACTAAATTCTGCCAAAATGCTCCCTAATCATGGCCTCCATCTTCATCTTGAGAGCTTCTAAGGCAAAGGAGCAATCTTTCTCCATCAAATCAAAGGAGCTACTTATTTCTCAAGGCTTCTAGTGTTGCTACATCATTCCTAGAGCTTCTACAACGTCTCTATCTTGTTCTACTTTGTTCTAGTTCTCATAGCCACGATTTGTAAGCCCCACTCTACTCTTAGATTTAAACTATGAAATTAATATGAACATGTAGCAAGTTGAAATGAGATTTTTTGTGTAATACTTGTCTTGAGGCTATTATTGTATGCATAGATCCATTCATGACTCTTTTGATCTATGATTGTGGGACTATCATGAACCTAGTACCATTCACTTTGATTTTTGGGTAGAAAGCTATGAGCTTTATTTGGGGATTATGCATAATGCAACATAGAACCCCTCATAACCTTGATGTTAACTTGCCTATGATGTTGAACTACATGCTACCCACAAGTTTATCACTCTATGTCAACTATTATCATGTTATCACCTTTGCCTATGATGTTGAACTACATGCTACCCACAAGTTTATTTGCTAAGTTTGATGTCATACATGTTTTGAGGCCAAAAATCCTATATGCTAGTTGTAATGAACACCTTTGCCTCAAATATCATCATGTTTAACTTATGACCAACTTTACCACCTTATGCCCATCTTGGTCATATTTTTATGTTCCTTGATTCACTTGTGTTGATGCGAATTTACGTGCGAATGGGAATACGCTATGGGTAGTTAGGCAAACTTGAAATGACATGAAAAACATGACTTGAAATGTGACATGAAACTTGATTATGCTTGAAAACGTGAATGTGGTCATGACATGTAGAAAACCATAAAGTGGCCAACTCGAGGTTGGGTTGAGTTTGTAGCATAAATCTACCCGGAATCGCCCGGCAAATCCAGTGGCTACAAACAATAGGACCCAATGTGAGAAGTTGGTCATATCGCGCTTGAAACCCGAGGTTAGACTAGGTTGTGGTGTAAAGCTGCCCGGACCCGCCCGGCATATCCAGTAACCACAACAAAGTCTAATGTGAGAGGTTGGGTGCATTAAATTAATTAATGCCACATGTTAGGGTTAAGTCATGAACCGCTTGGATACACTTAACTAACTTGATACATGATTGGATAGGGTTAACCACACTTAACCCGTTGGAAACCCTAGTTACGTGGTCCTTTTCAGCAGTAACCCTCTTGGATGTATCACGATAGCCTAGGGACTAGGCTAGGGTGGGGCACGATTATTGGGCTGATTGTAAGCGACCAGAAAGACGGCAGAGTAGGTGCGCCAGTGTAGGTTCAGGAGGACTATGGTCGTGCACATAGTCCGGAGTTGAATAAAATAGACATGGGCCCCAGTAGGTTTAGACTGTGCGCGCTTGATTTGTGTCAGTGGTTGGCACCCTAGGGCTTGATACACCCTAGGGTGGACCTAGCACAGTTCGACTACATTCCGTGATTGGGCCGTATGACACCGACACTCGACGAGTTAGGCTTATAGGGAGCCGATCGACTAGATTGTATAGTTGGACCTTGACTTGGGTCAACTCATGATATTGGGCCAAGGGATCATTTCTTGTTTATACTTGACATGGGTTAGAATACTAGTACTATTGGTGCAAAACTAAACCTTGTATATGCGATGCCACACCTGATCTACCTTGTTATCTATTTATCATGCCAGTTAGTTACCATCTTTATGTTCATCTCAGTTTCTCATGTTTAGTTAACTTCATTAGTTTTTATACTAATAGTAGGTAGGACTTACCAGTCTTTATGACTGACCCTTTTTCTTTCGCCTCTTTTCTTCCGTTCCCCCCAGGTTCTCAGGGAGGGAACACTAGTGCTTAGCTTGGACATTTGGCTTGCTTTCTTGACAGCTCATGTACGGTTTAAACTTGAGCTTGCTATGGCTTCACCACATCTATTTGGGGATAGTTTACTTTATGTTATTTTAAATTTATGTTTTCTAGACTTGTGGTAGTTGGAAAATAATGACTAAGTATTTTGATGTAAGTTGACTTTGGTTTGGAAATGGTTAACTATGGTTTTTAAATTTCAACCGCTGCTTTACTTGTTTATTTATCTATGTTTTGTCTAGTGATATCTCTGTGCATGTTTACCTAGACAACACCCCTCCAAAGCTAGTACAATCACTCGTGAGTGGCCCTGGAGGAGGTGGGGTGTTACATTTGGTATCAGAGCATGAGGTTTTACTAGACCGGACAAAAGTTTTAAAAACCCTTTTTGAAAAACTATTTTCAAAACCAATTAAGTATTTTTCCAAGGAAAGTCTAGTTTATTTTAAAAAGGCTATTCCCCAACAGCCATTAGCACTATCCTTCGTTTCTTCGTTCTAAATCTATCTTTTACTTCGTTTCAGTATGGCTGATAACTTTATCATCCCGGAGGGAATACCAGTACCTCTTTGGTTTAGGAGGTACATGGAGGCTAGGGAAAATGGAGCCGGCCCAGCAAACACTCCCACTCCTCCTCCCGTACCTGAGGTTCCTCCTCCTCCTCCTCTTCAGCGTCCACAAGCGGATTTCGCGAAGATTTGCAAAGACTTTAAGGCGATGGATGGAAAGAATTTTGTTGGGACAGAGACTTATGTTGAGGCAAGAAACTGGTTAAGGGAAACTGAAGACCTTTTTGCTATCTTTGATGTAGAAGATCGTAGGAAAGTTCTGTTGGTAGTATGGCTATTGAAAGAGGAGCTGCTTATTGGTGGGAAGTCACCAACGCTACTAGACCTATAGAGACTTGGGCCGACTTTAGGATGAGGTTTGGGCTTAAGTTTCTATCATCTGCTGAAGAGAATCTGCAATTGGAGAGGTTTATATCTTTGAAGCAAGGGGACATGACCGTGAGGGAGTATGTGAATAAGTTTAACCAGCTTGCTCGATTCGGTTTAGACATGGTTAACACACCTCAGAAGAAGGCTCTACGCTTTGCTCAAGGATTGAACGAGCCATTGCAAGGTTTGGCCATGTCTCATATACCCATGGGGGCCACTTTTGAGAGCTTAGTGGATATGGCCTTGCTTCAAGGAGATGATAAGAGTGGAAAGAAAGAAGTTAAGCTTAATGAGACTCAAACCAAGAAGGTGGACTCCAAGTGGGGAGGCAACCAGAACAACCAGAACAACAAGAACAACAAGGGTAACAAGGCCAACAACAACAAGGCAAGGGAGACAAGGAAGTGCAACTTCTGTGGGATCACTGGACACATAATCAAAGATTGTAGGAAGAAGAAGAGGAAGTTGGGAGAATGCTTTCATTGCGGAGAGTCTGGACACTACAGTAAGGATTGCCCAAAGAAGCAAGGGCAGGGGCAAGGACAGACTCAGCGGGCAGGACCTTCTGGAGGGCAGATGCATGCTCTCAACACTATTCCAGCTCCGGACCGAGGTAGTATTTCTGTAGAAAGCCTTGTTTACATTTCTGGTTTTCCTGTTCGAACTTTATTTGATTCTGGCGCATCGCATACCTTTATTTCTTCTGACATTGTTGAAAGTTTGCACCTAAGTACTAGTCTAGTTGAGGATCCCGTTAGTGTTTCAAATCCAATTGGGGGTTCCGCCCATCTATCTATGATTTGTATGGATTTGAGGATTTCTAAAGGAATGTTATTCACATTCGATGTGAAAAAGAGATTAAAGTAAATATTTTGCAAATAAAATATTATAATGGAATTTGGGGTTTGAATAGGAATTAAAATGGAATTACTAAAATTAGAAACTGACTGGAAATTTGTTGAGTTGAATGGCTTTCTGGGTATCGATCTTATGTTGGTTTCGGCCTTCGGGGTTTATGCTTAGGAAGTTGTTCTCTTACTAGTTTACAGTTAGAGACTGATAGAGGTGGGAAGATATTGATGCATGAATCAAAAATGGATACGTTTTCTAAAGTTAATAACATATATTTTCTAATTTTAGAAAATAAGGAATTTATGAATATATGGAAACGATAAATGGGAAATTGGGAAATGAAATGATGATTGATCAGTAAGATTTCCATCTGGAAATAATATCGTTGTTTGCACACATGTTTTTCTTTGATAGTTAAATCACCACTATAAAAGTTTTTGACCCTTTTTCTATCGTCAATACGGAGAGACCGGGATCAGATTCATTATCTGAAAACCCCTCTGTATGGGCATTAGCATTGCGATCAAATATGATGAAGATAATTAAAGACGGAGTTATGCAAGGGCTGCCCTGTTTACAGAATAGTGCCTTCGGTCTGTCCAGTCCAAGAATGACCTGTATGGAAGAATGTCTGACAGAGTATATTTAATAGATTGCGTAAGTTGATCTCTTCAAACAAATTTACGTTTGGTGGCGGAGGAATTCGTTTCTCTTAATTGTTTACCCATGATACATTTGGGGAAATCAATTTGTGATTTAGTGGGTATGGCGATGTGACATTCAAAGTGAATGAAGATGTGGTTTGTAAAGGATACGTTATGGCCTCTAACTTCACAACTGGAAATGGTATAAAATCGGGTAGGTCGCATGGCTAAGTGGTTAGTTGCCAATTAGGGTGTATTGTCACCTGATCTTAAGTTTCATTTACTTCTATAATCTATTTCGATGCTGTCCCTTTTGGGAAACGGTTGCTGATCCCAACCGTTGGTGATAATACATTCGGTACACTCAAGTGAAATGAGTGACCGGTCATGTTTAGCCTGGGTTACAAGATGTTCTTGTTGAACCCGGTGTATTTCCCTCTAGAGATACATTGTCGGAAGGTGGTCCCATACTGTGCCAGTTGGAATCCATTACCCAATAAGCGCCCATGGTTTTTTATTATGTATAATATATGTGGAACATGAGATGAAAGCATTCTGCTAGATGATTATTAGTTGCGATTGATTGACACTATTATAATATCAAAGGGTTTTGATATAAGGATTATCGTTTCTTCCAAAAGGATTTTGAAAGTCAAATCAAGTATTTTGGATTCTCGTAAGGGAAAAAACTCGTTCTGTTATACGGCATGGTCTTATGAGATATTATTTATTTTCTCAAACTGTTTAAATTGTTTACTCATACCAGTCCCATGACTGACCCAGAGTTTATTTTGTTTTGTTTTACCTTAAACTCTTAGGTGACCAAATTTGTACGGGCAGTCAAGTAGTCAGGTTTTACAGATAGATATACTTGGAGAGCTTGGAGCAGGAGGCTTCAGGATTATATATCTATTGTTATTTCCGTTGTGTTGTAAGTGTTATACTCTGATAATGTTACTGTATACATCAAACGTATGTATCTATTATATATTGTTCGTTCCGCTGTGATATTCGTGTTTACTCTAATGTTGTATGTTCTTATTCTTCTATTCTAAGTTTCTTTCTTATCTATTCTCACCCTCTATTTTCTTTCATTAACTATCCGGTATTTCCGATGCTTGATAGTCGACATTGGGTTATATGTCGATTACTCAGGATCCCGAAAACCCGGGTCGTTACACTTTCAAGGGTGCAATTGGCTGGTACCTTCGGTTTTACCATGATACCGACCCCACCCAGGGTGAGAATTGGTTGATACCTTTGTTTGTGGGCCCTTCCATGTTGTCTTTTCACTATTGTTGTTCCTTCCCATTGAGATCTTATGTTGTTTTCCAATTATACAAGGTCTGGATTTATATGTTTCTGGGATTCAACTTTCTTTGGGTTTCCTTGTTGGTGTGGAGATGCTGTATAGATGGATTGTTTAGTCTTCGAAGAGATGGCGATTTCGGAGCTTTAGAAGTTTCTGCTTTGATTCTTGCCTGTTCTTGGGGTTTGTGTCGGCTTACTTTCCTTGTGCTAGCTCTTTATTCATCTTTTGAGCATTCGTAGTGTCTTCAGTGCCACTATTGACTTTGGTGTCTGCATTGAGAGGCCTCGTCTTCTTGCCTGGTTTTCTTTCATTTTTAAGTTGTCCTACTCTTATACTTGCATTGTATTTTGCATTATTTGTTGAGTTTCTTCAGTATGTGTATTTTCATAGTTTCTTTAGCCATCTCCATAGAAAATATTTCTATGAGCCATTGGAGAAAAGCTAGTTTCTCCCCTTTTAGTTATATTATTTTATTTTATTAAAAAAGGAGTGCATTCTTAAATGGTTTTATAAAATAAGATGTTTATTTAGAGAAATCCGTACTTTTTGAAGATGAAATTTTTCTTAATCATGCATATAAACTAAAGAAAGCATTATATTATTTTAAACGGGCATGATTGTATTAAATCTTATTTTCTTTAATATAATTTTGAAATTGCTAAAGTAGACAATACATTATTTATTAAAAAGAATAAAAGTGATATTTAGTTAATTCTAATATTTGTAGATGATATTATATTTCAGTCTACAAATGAGAAATTAAATAAAGAATTTTCTAAAATAATGACTAAAAAATATGAGATGAGTCATATGGGAGAATTAAATTATTTTATAGGACTCCAAAAATAATAATCAGATAATTGAATATTTATATATCAAGAAAAATATGCTAATTATTTAGTAAAGAACTTAGAATGTCAAATACTATCGAAAAACCAACCCCTATCACTACACCAAAAAAGAAATTTTGCCACAGCTTTGGGCTGTGGTTAATGAGTTTTGCCATAGTCTATAGCCGTGGTAAAATAGGGCATGGTAAAATTTTGACATGGCTCAACCGCAACCCAAAGCCATGGCAGATTTTGCCACGGCCCTTAGCCGTGGCCGATTTATGTTTTGTCACGGCTTTGGTCCGTGGCAAAATATCATTCTGTCATGGCTCTGGACCCTGGCAATTTTACATCGTGATTCTTCTAACATGATTTAGCCACGTCTTTGGATCATGGATAAATTCAATTGGAAAAACTCCATATTAATCAGAAACCTCTACCTAAAGCATAAAGCTCCGGTTTAAACCAAATATGAGCAGGTTATACCCACCAATACAAATTTATGAGTAGGTCATATCCACCAATACAAATTGCAATCCTAATAGTTATAACTTTACAAAATTCAAATGTGCAACTCATATTTAATTAGTACAAATACAAAAAATCAAAACTAAAAAGTATAAAGTTCAACTTCAATATTCAATGTTGGTAGGCATTAACAATTCAAATTACCGACCCTTACTTCAAAGTTCAACAAATCTGAGTTTATAACTAAAATATGTAGGCATACTTCAAACCTTAATATATATTACATGATACAAATTAACTGATGTACATGCATACTTCAAAGTTCTTACATATTGCGTATAACTTCAGTATTCAACAAATAGACCACAACTCATCCACAATTGACACTTACTTCAGATGACTAACCTGCAAAGCAAAATTTGTTTTAGGCTACTAGATATGAAACATATCTTTGGATATAGACGAGGCGAGAGCATAAACATAGAGAACATTAACCCATCTACAACAGGATAGCCCCACTACGAATTAAATAGTTCATTTTACCCAACAAAGCTAGCATAACCCTTCAAACTCTAGGTATCATAACAATTAAACAGCTTAAAGGATAATATAAACCTTGCAGCTCACAATTAAACAACTTAAACCTTGCACTACATAATATAAACCTTGCATTGCATAATATAAACCTTGCACCTCACAATTAAACAACCTAAAGGATAACCAACATTGGTTAATACAATTTGGAGCGGTACTTTGTAAGTTGTATACTAACAAGTTTTTATTGCAAGTTTGTAACTAAAGCTAAAAAAATCTTTAAAAAGACACATTCACATTGAATTCGACTCTACCGATCTGCAATTTTATCAAGAAAATTCACTTTGATTAAAAGTCCTAATGGATCCTCAAAGCCTGCATCGATGGTGAACATAGTAGCCAAATTGCATATTTCAAGGAAGCATTAGAATTATGCTCTATTGGTTCATATCAACCACAATATAATACTTCACAATATTATGGAGCAGAGGATTTAATGCCTTTACATTGGATTTAGCTCCTTAAAACATTGCAATTTGGCAATGTAGGGTTTCTTTGATTAATATGGATCATTATATCATAGATTTAATGGTATAATTTTGCAAAAGAATGAGCTTTTATGCCTTGGTAGCATTAATGGGTCAGAGTTGTGTAAAACAGAAGGTATGGCATGATACACATTTATTAAACATAGATGCCATGCCATTTATAAAGCGTAACAGATGTCAGGTTGTATGAGCTCAGAAAAGGAGCATCGGAATCAAATATCGACATATGTTTACTTGTTTAGATAATTCTATAAAACAGGCGAATGCTGATAGGTAAATTTATTAATTTCATCAAGTAGTATCCTTGCAGAAATTTGTTATTCTTCAAAATTGATATTTCATACAATTACAAGCAGATCTAAGTTCATATTGCATTCTTGGTCTCTTTAAGCGTTCAGAAAATTATGTGAATCATTCAATGTCTAGTAACAGTGGAATACATACAGCTCTTTCCATTAACAACCAGGTTTTCTTACTTTGTCTTCCATTCTATTGTATCTTTTACTGTATGACGATTAGTTTTGGAAATCAACTTATTATTTTGTACCTGTAACCGATTTTAGTTTATTCACACAATATTTAACTTGGTTATATATTTTAACTAATTTAAATAACCTAAAACGCACAAAGGAAATTAATTAGCTATGTACATGTAATAAATCTGCATCAGCTATAAATCGAAATAAACAAAACTAACCATTTAACTTAATACATACAGACATGGCATATGCGTCTATAAATATCGAATATTACTTTTTGGATGACACATATACCCATCATTTCCAACTTCACCGAATGTCCAAGCAAGAGGATGATTTGGTTAACATTCAGGATTTCACATTTCTGATTCGATAAACCAGGCGAATTCGATGAATTGGCAATTATTTGGCATTCTTCCAACACTTTCATGAAGTATACCAGTTCTACCTTCATTTGCAGCAATGTCTGGTATATGATTTTCTTGACCTCCATATTGTCTCGTTGTCAAGTCGAGGATCGAATTCAATTTACCGTCCATATTATCTATCCTTGTATTCAAGTATTCCAAGCCTCTTTGAGCCTTTTTAAGTTGTTTTTGCGCAACATTAGACACTTTAACTTGTATTCTTGATATTTTGGTTTTAATACTTCGAGTGCGACATTTTTTTATCCTTTCAAACACTTGTGGTATAATTACTTCATCCAATGTCAGATCTTCATCATCATCATCGTCGTCAACTAACTTCTTTGTTTTTGCAATTTTTTTCCTAAAATATGATAATATTTGAGATGTTATTTATTACGAAAACTTTTGAATAGATGAATAATTTCATTTAACTTATGAAGTACACAGAACCTGAATCTGATATAGTCCATCCTTTTTTGTGTGAGTCTTCTCCCATACTTCATGACGTGTGATTTCTTTTGTCGTCGGATTACACTAGCATGCACATTTAATAAAAACTTACATATAAGATAGGGAATGCTTCAATCCTTAAATGAAATATTTTGAACTTTTACATCAATTAAATGATTACTTTTAATTGCATTTTATCAATCAATTTTTTCCCATTATCATAATTTATTGAACTTTTCAAAACCTTCCCACGGAGCTTTTTAGTCTTTAGAAACTAGAGATTTAATTAACAAATTCGTTGGCATGTGATTTTTCCATTAGAGCATCTCCAATGCGTTGCTAATTTAAATGTAAAATCAATGACACATCATCCTTTAACATTTTTATTAAATTTATTTTCTCCAATGCCATTGTTGAATGAAATGTGAAGATGATGTGTTAAGACAATTAGATGATATTGTAAAACACAATGTCTAGTAGTAGACATTGTAGTCTACAATGTGGAACAACATATAGCCACTACTTTTTTACTTATTTAGTTTTGAAATATTCCTAAAATGACAAATGTACCAAATTGTATGTCAAATTCAAATTTTATTATAAAAGTATGTTTTATATGTTTTATATGTTTCACATTGTGTAATAGATATTGACACATAAGCATTTAAAGACATTACATCTAATTAGGGTTGGAGGTGCTCTTAATCATGAGAATCATACATTGTCAAAGAATATAACTAAATCCGCCTCAGAAGCACTTGACAACATTATGTAGAAGTCTTAACATTATGTGATTTGTTAATTGAGTATTTGGCACCAACGATTTGAAAAAACAGTACCTATGGTGAATACATATTCATCCCAATATACACCAAGTTATGAAACCAAGTATCAATTCTTATAGGAAACAAACTTTAGCATTAACAGAATATAAGTGGAAATGATTTTATCCTTAAGTCCATAGTAATGGGTGTTTAGTGCTTATCCAAGCTCAGATACTATGATATTCAACGAATTGAATTGAATATTAGATTATATGTTTTGTATGTATCTCTTCCGCTTAACCACTGTTTGTAAATTTCACTGTTTTTCACTTTACTAACTATTTTATACCAGTACATGTTTGTTCTTCCAGTTGAATCATATATACATGAAAGGAAAGACACATGTCCTGCAATTATTTCCAGTATATCTTGATTGACGCATATCAAATTAATCAGTGGTCGATTTATGAGATGAAATCGGTCTAAAAGACATATATACCTTCTTAAATTAAATGGACTTGCTGCCTTGCTAATTGTTGAACTATACTTCTTGCAATATAACATTGTTTGCTACTTTTATATGGATTCCATTGACATGTCTTAGAGTAGCAAAATATGCACATTTTGATTTTAAAATTAAAAAAATGACGATAAGACTATAGTGGCTTGGGCTCATCGATTTGAAAATCTGGACAAACATGAGAAAATTTTGTGATTGCCAACTTCCCTAGGTTGTAATGAGAATTGAACTCTGTGTTGACATGAAAATACTACAGATTTTTGGTTTAGGGGAAGATTAAATTTGAACTCCATGATATTCAAAGTGATATGCCTTTGAATATGACACCTTAGGAAGAGTAATATAATGATGCATAACAAGATCTTTTAATTTTCCAAAATAGTAGCAACGCATAGTTACAGAACTAGTCATCATGTCAACTTTTTCTACCATGTAACTCTTATGGTTAATTCAGTAGCTTTAGTGAGATTCGACAAGGAGAACAATTATCTCCCTACATTTTCACAATGACAATGTAGTATTTGACCATGCTAATTGATAAACCTTGATAGCTAGAGAAACCATCCACTGATGCATATGAACATCAAAATTACGCATCCACTGATGCATATGAACATCAAAATTACGCATTTATATATGCGATATTGTTCTAGTCCTTATCAAAGAAGATAAAAATACAGCCAAAGTCACCAAAGGCTTGTTCAGAATTCTTTATTACGTGACAAATCTGAAAATGAACCTAGAGAAAACAACATTTTCAGTAACAGATGCAATAACAAAGTACAAATTTGCAATATTTTGGTAATAAAGGAAAAAAACACAGTTAATTACATGTTCTGGGTTACCTTTCTCAGTAATTTATATCAAAAGTGATGATTATGAAGAACTAATTAATTACATGAAAACTTGAGGGCAGGGGAAACAAGATTGGTATATCTAGTTGAAGGATTGACTCATCAAATCTATTATTTATCATATAATCTTATTTTGATTTCTAAGTTTTAATCTGTCAGCTAATGTCAGTTGTAAAATAACTCAAGTTAGTTCCAATTTTCTATGGAAAGAAAAAAGCAGTTAAATTCCAAAGTAAATAGTGCATTCAACCAAATAATTGTGGTAATAGGAAATGGTTTAAGGAAGTGTGGTTGTGGGAAATGGTTTAGGTCAAGATTGGCTTTGAACCCGAAATGTAAACAGAGGTGTAAGAATTGAAAGCAGAACTGTAAATGCTGTCAATTTTTTTTTCAATGAAAGGTTTTCAAAAATACAAAGGAGTATGCAAAGTTACTTAATGGAATTCGTGATTGAAATGCAAAACCAGAGTTGTGTAACGTGATAGAAAATAAAAAAATGTACGAGAAAATGAACCAAAATCGAATGCAAACAAAAGTAGCAGAAAATATAAAATCTGTAAAAGCAAAGTCAAACAAATGCACTATAAACTGAATATGGAAACAAAAGATCAGTGTGCCCAATAGGAATGCACAGTTTTTAAATAAAAATACGAAAAGACCGAACAAAAGAAAAGAATAGATACTCAAACAAGTAGAGAAACAAATAACGCACAGACAAATACAAAAACAAGAAATTGATTTTTGTTAATAAATTAACAAATAATTGCAATTAATTAAACCCAACCTAACGCCGTTTTGTTGGTTTCTATGTGTTCTATTATTATTTTTTATTAATAACTTAACCGTAATAATTAATGGATAAACTATCATGTTTTATAGCAATGTGACTTGTACGTCCAGCATGATGATCATAGTTGTAATATAACATGTTTTTTCCGTCTTTATCTCTTTTTTCCTTTGCACTAGGTGTTGCTTCATTTTTCAAAAACATATCCCAATCATCTTGATTGATGGTCGGCGAACAGTTCTTAAATCTACCATCATCATTGTCATATTATCATAATAGTGTGTCCTAATTAAGTTCGTTTTTGTGCTTCCTAAATGACTCGGACTTTTTTAAAAACCAAGTTTTTTGAATCTGAAACTAGATCAAAAAATGTCTGTGAAATTAATAGTATAAATAAATATAACAATTTAATTTGTATTTCTCATTGATTCTTAACATGAATTATATTTAGAATCATTTTCAATATTTATTCAGTTAGGTCAAAATAAGTCAAAATCTGAGCCAAAAGCTGAATGACGAAAGAACCTAATCAACAGAGACTATAAAGGATGAAGATCCTAAATAGAACGACTAGAGCATACTTAAGAATTTGGAGACTATATATATATATATCCTAAGATAAATAAATAAATAAATATATATATATCCTAAGATAAATTTAGAACAAGAATTTAGATTTAGATTTAGGAAATCCTAATCGAAGGAACTGGATTCAGAAGAAATAACTCTTAGAAAAGTTAATTTTTAAACAAAGTTTTATATCAAAAATACTTTAAAATCATTTTTAAAACTATTTATACTTTTCAAAATACACTCACTTAGGAAAAATTCTGCGACTGTTTTTACTCATTTTAGGGCATCGATACCCTATCTCTAATGAGTTTTAAACCCCAGCTAAAGTTTGTGATTAAACCAAAGCTCTGATATTACATGTAACAACCAACTTTTTCTTACCACTTAAGTCGATAATGAAACTAACTCAAATTGTTCGAAAAACAGATTGCTTTAACTATGGGGTTTAATAGAATCAAATGATAGAACATAGACAAATCACAGATACAAAATGCCAGAATAACTCGAAGCAAGATAAATAACTTAGTAGTTCATGAAACTACTAATTACAAAATTTCAAAATAAATTACACAGAATATCAAAGTCATAAATTAATACATTTAAAATCTCAGATACATAACAACCTAGTATATAAATAAACAATAGAAATAGAATAACTAAATCTCCAAGATATTAATAAAAGATAGATAATAAGATGAATCTCCAATAGATCTTCAGCTCTCAAAGGATGAATCGCCAAAGTTGAACGCCTCGGTCTAACTGAGCATAAAGTCAAAATAAAACACTCAAATTATGAGTAACAATCTCAACAGTTAATTAACTCAAGTGAAATGTTCAAATCAAATGCATCAGTCACTTAAAAAATGTTTGAAATTCCATGCTTTAAGGATCCGTTAAACTAGGTATCATATAACATAATATCCTATTATAATAGATTCTATGGTTAAATATACTATTGAAAATAGCGTAAGTGGAATTACCATTATTACCCTTACACCATTTATAATATCGTAGTCATATACCTTAAAGTCTACCTTTAAACTGGTGGCCATCAAAGGGCACTCCATAGGTACGACACAAATCAAAATCGTAGGAGGCTCGATGAGGATAATATGAAAAAAGGCTCATAAGACAATACCATGGCATGACTCTACCAATTTCATGCCTGGATCGGTGGTAACACATAGCCGTAGCTACCGCCCATCTCAAAACACACTCGCATAATCAGAGTGTCCCAAATCAATTACAAAGCAATAAAGTTGGTATCGAAAAAGTGTGTTTAATAGGAGGTGCGACCTCACTTGCTAATGGTACAACTCTTGTTTTAGTCACTTGCTAGTAAAATATATATATAAAAAATATCTCTATATCATCTCTTAGCCCCCCCCCCCCGCTCCCCACCCCCCGTTCACTTTGTTTCAAATCGAATAAAAAAAGAGAAAGGAGGAGCTGTCGTCGCTCCTCCCATCACCGCACCACCGCGCCACTGGCGCGGCCGCCACCAGTGCCCCCTCTCTCCTTCCCGCTCTCTCTCTCCTCCCTCTACTTTTCCCCCATTTCCTGTCGTCGCACACAAATCCCCCCCCTTTCAGCCAGAATCGACTGTGCCCACGCCCTAACACCTAGCCCGATGCCGCCTGTCCCCCTCCCACCAAGCTCCGGCGCGAGCCACGTCAGCCCCCACCTCCAAAATCTCCAATGTAAGTTATTTATTTATTTTAATTTATTATAAAAAATCAGTTTATATTTATAAAAGATCTGATTTTTAATATGGGAAAAAGTTAGATTTTTGATTAGAAAAAGTATAGGATTTTATTTATATTTTTATATAGAGAAAGATTATATTTTTATAATAGGAAAAGGTTATATTTTTAAATATAAAAAGAATTGATTTTTATAAAGAATTCATTGAGATAAAAACGCGATTTTTATAAGGTATGTAACGACATAAAATTCTAATTTTTATAATATGAACTTTGCTATAAAGGTGGGATTTTTATTTTATGGACTTCAATATAAAAATATGATTTTTATATTATATAGATAATACAAATATGATTTTTATATTATAGAAATAATAAAAATATGATTTTTATATTATATAGATAGTAAAAATTTGATCTTTATATATGTAGCGATAGGATAAAAATACAATTTTTATATAAGAAGTGGCGATTTAAAAATGTGATTTTTATCCTATATGTAGCAAAGTAAAAATACGATTTTTTTTGTTTGAATGGTTAAATAAAAATATGATTTTTTCATGAAGAAAGCGATTTAAAAATAAGACTTTCATATGTATAGCTATTTAAAAATGTGATTTTTATTTATATGAATATCATATTAAAATTTGGTTTTTTATATATATAATGGCCGGGTAAAAATATGATTTTTATCGTTTGAATGGCAATGTGAAAACATGATTTTTATATATTCATTAGCAATAGAAAGATTCGATTTTTATATGAGTAGCGGTATAAATATGCGATTTTTAAATCTATAATCATCATAATAAAAATATGATTTTTAATATGAATAGCATAGAGAAGACTGCGTTGGAATGTCAAGAAAATCCAGAATGTTCTGAAATTCAGAAATAGAATGGAGGAGTGGAACCCCAAGGTGAGAACTTCTCACTTTATTTTATTTTCTAGTTAAAATATATACTAGGATGCAGACGGTGCTTAGCAGCACCCGACACCCGTCGTCCACAGACCATTGACGACTTGTTTGTTTGATTGTGTTGTGAAAATTGATTGTGAGATGTGGAATGGAGTAAAATATTTTATAGTTAAAAAATATATATAATTTTTAACGTGTATATGAATAAAATAAATATTCATTTATAAATCAGATGATTTGTTTATGTACACCCATTTGACTGATATTGATTGGGACAATAAATTTTACACATTGCCCAACTGCATAAATAAAATTCATTATTTGTTGATTAAAACCCCACACGGGTATTGGGATGATATATGATATACACTAATCCCAATAATTAGCTGTATGTCGATCGATTGATAGACAAGCTGTGTAAGCATTGAATATTTATATTTAATGCTTATACAGTGTAGAATGCACTCTGGACAATGGTTGATTGTTTATTATTGTTGTGATATACATGTGTTGCATGAAATCCATATAATCAACATTATATGGTAATTGACTGTGTCTGATTCTAGTTCAGAAAGAATGAATATTTTAAAATAATATTCAGTAATGGATCAAAAATGTGATTTTGATGTCCAATTTGGGATGGACACGAATATATTTAAATATATAAATCCGTGTTGATTAGATTAACTCCATTTTGACGTGAACGATATTTGTATTGATTTTATTCATTTCTATAATGAATATCGAAAAGGAAATGATTTTGAAATCTAATGTTTTGAAAATATTATCATTTATATATCGATAATATGGAATATTCAATTTTGATAAGAAATTGAATATGAAGTTGAAATCGTTTTGAAAACGACTATAAAACGATTTATAAAATATGTTTTAAATGGAAATCGACGAAATATATATTATATATATTATATGTATAATATAATGGCCTGAATAGAACGCGCCGCGCTGCGACAGTTCGTGAATTTCAACCATTGACTTCGAATAGACATTACGGGAGATCCGACCGTCGGATTCTCGTAAAATGGAACCGTTGGGTTCGTATTGAAAAGGGCTTTCTAACGAATATAAGAGATTTGAAATATAACGGTTGGATTTTGAATTATGACCAAATCAAATTTGGAAAAGGTCGCTGTAAGTGCAGTTCGATGGCCGTTTATGGAAATCGACTGTACGGGACTTGATAAAATTACTAAAAATATCAATAATTTATGTAAAATCATAACAAATGATTTGGAATGAAAAATTCCATATTTGAAAAGATAAAAATAGATTTCGATCGAAATGAACTAGTTCTGGACTAGAATTATATTCCAACATTTTTAAATAAATAAATTGGATTTGAAATGGTTTTAAAAATAACCAGAATTTCCAATATATAAATTGGAAATGGATTTGAATCGAAACTGCCTTCGGAATATTTCGATGTTGGATTTCGTGATTATAAAGATATTGTTATGGAAATTTGAAAGATATATTTATATCGTTATTTCCAATACGATATTCATTGGTTATGGTATTTGATATTGAATATAAGCCGATATATTTTCTATTCAGAGCCTCGTATTTAATATCAAATGGGATTTGGGTTTGTCGTGAATGGTGTCTTCATTAACACTGTTCTTAAACCCAGTTGAGAAAAGATTAAATCTTTTTATTTAGATTTAATGAAGTATACCAATTAATTGATATTTAATTGGAATGTAATTGAAATTGGTCTTTGGGTTTATCGTGAACGTTGTTTTAAATAACACTTGTTCTTTAACCCGATTAACAATGGGATAAGATTTTGGGTTGTCGTGAATGGTATCTTTAATAATACTGTTCTTAGACCCAACGGAGTTAAGAAAATCAGAAACTAACTGGAGATTAGTTAAGTTGAATGGTTTACTGGGTATTGATCTGATGTTAGTTTCGGCCTTCGGGGTTAATACTTAGGGAATTGTTCACTTGCTAATTTACGGTTAAAGGCTGATGGAATGGAATGTGATTTTGGGTTTATCATGAACCGTGTTTTAATGGACATTGGTTCTTTAACCCAGTTAAAGACAGGAATAAGATTTTGGGTTGTCGTGAATGGTATCTTTAATAGTACTGTTCTTAGACCCAATGAAGCTAGGAAAATCAGAAACTAACTCGAGATTAGTTAAGTTGTATGGTTTCCTGGGTATTGATCTGATGTTGGTTTCGGCCTTCGAGGTTAATACTTAGGGAATTGTTCACTTGCTAATTTACGGTTAAAGGCTAATGGAATGGAATGTGATTTTGGGTTTATCGTGAATCGTGTTTTAAATGACATTGGTTCTTTAACCCAGTTAAAGAAAGGATATGATTTCCCAAGTTAAACAATTGTTAATATTGATTTTTGGGAAGATTAAACCAAGTGGGGTTTTAATGCATCTTTAATTAGATTGAAATTATATCCAATGGAACATTAAAGAATTTATCTTTGATAAAATTAATGGGAACCTTTTCCCAAAGTATAAGAATATTTGAATAAAGGAATATTCTGGATTGGAATGAGGCGTATGTTGTGTTTTTATAGCACTTGTTTATTATATACGCGAGTTATTCAGAAAGACCAGGTTTATCCCATTCTGAATAACTGATTCGACGATATGTCGAGGATGAAGACGGTGGTTGAAGACTGGTGGTATTCACATCGTCTGGATGATTACTTATGTCTTGATTGGGTTGTACACATAAGACAAGGTGATAAGTGGTGATCATCCAGACGTACTTGGAGATCGACGGATATGCGAGGGCCTCTCCCCTGTATTGGACATATGGGAGAGGAATAAGGAGTCTCCAGTTTCGTTCAGACCCAGAACGAACTTGTAAATGGATGTGCGTCTGACATCGGATTTCATTCTGTGTGATGGTAGACATCGGTTGCATAGCGTGAATTGCCAGTGTGGCATGCTGAGATGCAAATGATCAAGGCTTCTGTTGAAAAGCAGAGTCTTGTGGTTGATGATCAAAAGCATGACTTTAATATAGCGTAGCTTTATGTAGCGTTAATTCATGAGCCTCACAGCCCGGTGTGAACCAAAAACGGGAGAGGACTGCAGGGAGGGCATGTGTTTCCTTCTAGCTAGGAGTGGTGTCAGCGTTTTACACGCCCTGGCTGTAATAACCCAGAAATCTGAGCCAATTTAAAATATTTATTTTAGCAATTTTAGCGAATTTTGACTATTTAAAATGAATTATTTTAAATAAAAACAACGTGAAATTTATTTTGAATAGAAATTGAACGTATATATTTATTTGAATCGTCGTTAGAATATAAATATTTATTTATATATATAAAAGGAATTGAAAAAGGCACGGTTGTTCGAAAATTCGATTTCTAATTTCAATTGAACATACCGGGTGCAAAATAAACCGGATTTTGGAGAAACCAAAAATATTAGAATCTAATGGAGAATATCTTTCCAACGAATCCGAAAAATCGAAATTTCATAGCGGGAATCAAAAGCCCAGTTGAAAATTCAGAATAGTCGCTATGGAATTCTGGCCCTTAAAAATGGAAATTTTGCAAACGACCTCGGTTTTCAACGAAACCACTTTTGTTGGATCCGTGATGTCAAGTTATTGCTAGGTTTCAAAATTCATAATTTTTCGAATCAATATGTGAGTGTGGCAAAGGAAAACGCGTTTGACCAGTTTCAGTTGATTTTAATCGACTGGAAAATGGCCATTTTTCAAATGGTCTCAGAATTTGACAAAACAAGTTTTGTTAGGACCGTATCGTCAATAAGAAGCTAGAAAATATTTTTCAGGAATTTTTCGAGTTAATACGTGGCCCCGGTAAATTGAAATGTGCGTTCAAATTCAATATATAGATTTATATTTTGATTCTGACGAAAACTGATTGAAACGATCGAATCAGCTTACGATACATATCTCATTGTGTTCGAAATGGGGGTGATTAGCTATGGACGACAGGCGGTGGGTCTCATTTCAAGGTCGAAATAAAAAGTACCTTTTTGAAATTAAATTAAATAAATAAAAAAACTCCCTCTATACCTTCTCTCAGCCCCCCCCGTTTACTTTTCAAATCAAATCGAAAAAGAAAAAAAACCTAACTACCGCTCCGTCGATCCCGTCCGCCTCCACCCCCGCAACCGCGACTCCGCCCGCCATGCGCCCCTCCTTCCTGGCCATCCTCTCCTCCCCAGCGCCTCCTCTCTCTCCCCCTAATCCCCTAATCCCGGACCCAAAACGAGTGCCTCCGGCCCCTGAGGACCCGCCGCCGGCTGTAGTCACCTTCCCCCTCCCCCCGCGCCACCGTGAACGCACCACCCTGACCCTGAGCCCTCCACCTCAGTTCGACAGCCCACGAATTCGATTTTGGTAAGGTTTTATATAATTTATTTATATATATTTAATTGTTTTTCAGTTTTATTATGTAATGGCGAGTAAAAAAATCTGAAATTTATATAATGATGAAAAAGATTATATTTTATAACAAGAAAGTTTATATTTTTAAATCAATGAAAGGTCGGATTTTTATAGTTAGAAAGACAAGATTTTTAAATAAATAAAGGTTGGATTTTCACTATATGATTAGCGAAATAAAAATGCGATTTTTATATGAAATGATTTGAAATAAAGATGTGATTTTTATATAGTAGAAATAATAAAGATGTGATTTTTATATAGTAGAAATAATAAAGATGTGATTTTTATATAGTAGAAATAATAAAGATGTGATTTTTATATAGTAGAAATAATAAAAATGTGATTTTTATATAGTAGAAATAATAAAGATGTGATTTTTATATAGTAGAAATAATAAAGATGTGATTTTTATATACATGACAATAAAATAAAAATGGGATTTTTATATGTAGTGGCTACGTGCAATGTAATTGACAAAAGGCGAGCACAGCGAAGATTTCTACATATGAAGAGTCATGGCGTTTGGTTTAGCTTGGGTGAGAACTCCTCACTTTTAATTTATTTCTAGTTTGAAATATATACTAGGATGCAGACGGTGTTTAGTGGCACCCGACACCCGTCGTCCACAGACCATGGATGACTTGTTTGTTTGATTGTTGTGTTGTAAAATTTGATTGTATGATGTGAAATGAAATAAAATATTTTATAGTGGAAAATATTTTATAGTTAAAAATATAATTTTTAACGTGTATATCGAATAAATATTTATAAACGAATCGGACGATTTGTTTGTATACACTGATTTGACTGATATTGATTGGGACGATAAATTTTACACATCGCCCAACCGCACAAATAAAATATGTGTTTGTTGATTTGAAACCCCACACGGGTATTGGGATGATATTTGACGTACACTAATCCCGATTGTTTAGTTGTATGTCAATCAATGGGTTGACAGACTGTGTAAGCGTTAATTAATTATATTTAATGCTTATGCAGTTGTGTGGTGCACTCTGGATGGTGGTTGATTATTTACCGTTGCTATTATATACATGTGTTGTAGAAAATCCGTATAATTAACATTATATGGTAATTGAGTGGGCCTCATTCCAATATTAAAAATAAATTCATGTGTTGAATAGAAAAATAAATTCATGTGTTGAATTGAAAATAAATTCAGGTGTTGAATTGAAAAATATTCATGTGTTGAATAGAATAAACATTCGTGTGTTGAATAAAAGCCGTGTTGATTATATTGACGCCACTTTGACGTGAACGATATTTATATCGATTTTATTCATTTTTCAATGAATATTGAAAGTGATTTTGAAATTCGAAGTAAATTGAATAGATTTGAAATTCGAATTAAATTGAAATTCGAATTAAATTGAAAATAAATTGAAATTCGAATTAAATTGAAATTCGAATTAAATTGCAAATGAATTGAAATTCGAATTAAATTGAAATTGAATTGAAATTGAATTGAAATTCGAATTAAATTTAAATTGAATTGAAATTCGAATTAAATTGAAATTGAAATCGATTTGAAATGAAATTAAAACGAATTTACATTGAAAAATTCAATTTTGATTTGAATTTGAAAAGGAAGTTGAAATCGTTTTGAAAACGAATTTAAAACGATTTATATAATACGTTTTAAAAGGAAATCGACGAAATATATATAATATATATATTATATATATAATGGCCTGAATAGAACGCGCCGCGCCGCGGTAGTTCGTGTATTTCGACCATTGACTTCGAGTGGACATTGCGGGAGATCCGACCGTCGGATTCTCCTAAAACTGGAACCATTGGGTTCGTATCGAAAAGAGCTTTCTAACGAATATTAGAAATCTAACTGTTGGATTTGGAATTATGTCCAAATCAAATTTGGAAAAGGTCGCTGTAAGTGCAGTTCGATGGCTGTTTGGGGAAATCGACTGTACGGGCCTTGATAAAATTATTAAAAATAGTAATAATTTGTGTAAAATCATAAGAAATGATTTGGGAAGAATTGGGATGAAAAACTCCATATTTGAAAAGATAAAAATAGATTTTTGTCAAAATGAACTAGTTTTGAACTAGAATTAAAATCAATTTATTTTTGAAATAAATAAAGTGGATTTGAAATGGTTTTGAAAATAACCAGAATTTCCACTAGTTGAATTGGAATGGATTTGAATCGAAATTGTCTTTGGAATATTTCGATGTTGGATTTCGTGATTATACAGAAATTGTTATGGAAATTCGAAAGATATATTTATATCGTTATTTCCAATACGATATTTGTTGGTCATAGAATTTGATATTGAATATAAGCCGATATATTTTCTATTCAGAGCCTTGTATTTAATATCAAATGTGATTTGGGTTTGTCGTGAATGGTGTCTTCATTATCTTAAACCCAGTTGAGAAAAAAGATTGAATCTTTTTATTTAGATTTAATGAAGTGTACCAATTAAATGGTATTTAATTAGAATTGAATTTGAATTGATTTTTGGGTTTACCGTGAATGGTGTTTTAAATAACACTTGTTCTTTAACCCAATAATTAATGGAATGTGATTTTGGGTTTATAGTGAACCGTGTTTTAAACGACATTGGTTCTTTAACCCAGTTAAAGACAGGATATTGATTTCTGTGAAGATTAAAACTAAGTGGGGTTTTAATGAATCTTTAATTAGATTGGAATGGTCGAGAATGGAGTATCACCAGTTTTGCTCCAGACGATAGTTAAATCTTTAATTAGATTTGAACGTGAAATGGTAATTGAATTTACCGATAACACCGTGGTGTTAGATATGAAGTATGACCAGTTTTACTTCATGGGATGAATAGGTTGGGATTGGGAAATAAAATAAATGATTACTTCGGTGTGGTTCGCTAATCCCGACTAGTTTGAATGGATATTCAAAAGAAGATTAAAGAATAAATTTAAATAATTTGTCTTTGATAAAATTAATGGGAACCTTTCCCAAAGTATGAGAATATTTGAATAAAAGAATATTCTGAATTGGAATGAGGCGTATGTTGTGTTTGTGTAACACTTGTTTATTATATACGCGAGTTATCCAGAAAGACCGGTTTATCCCATTCTGAATAACTGATTCGACGTGGTGTTGAAGATGAAGACGGTGGTTGAAGACCGGAGGTCTTCACGTCGTTTGGGTGATTACTGATGATCTTGATTGGGCCGTACACCCAAGAGGAGGGAATCAGTTAGTGATCGTCCAGACGTACTTGGAGATCGTTGGATGTGCGGGGAACTAGGTGCCTCCGGTTTCGTTCAGACCTAGAACGAACGTATAGATGGACTGTGTGTCTGACATTGGATTTTATTCTGTGTGATTGATTTCTATTAAATATATATCTGTTTGGAGGCGGAGAATTTATTCTTTTGCTTAACGCCCTTCTCTGAGACATACGAGCTCAGGAGTTATATATTGATGGATATCAAACGCATGGAGTGAATTGCCTGTGTGGCATGCCTAAGTGGCAGTTGATCAAGGCCGCTGTTGAAAAGCAAAGTCTTATGGTTGATGATCAAAGCACGGCCTGTGTGGCATAGCTTTGTGTAGCGTTGATTCGCGAGCCTCACACCCCGGTTGTGAACCAGAAACGGGAGAGGATCTCATGGAGGGCATGTGTTTCCTTCTAGCTAGAAGTGGCGTAAGTGGTTTTACACGCCTTGACGAGTTTGACTTATGTGGTTGTTGCTGTTGCGGGCGCCTAGGATATATCGGTTGATTCGGGACCGATGGAGTCATTGGGCTCATTTACGCCCCAAAAGGCGGGGAAACGCAGTGTTCAGGCATTTTAATCCACATTGGTGGACCGACCCTGACGATCCAAATGCTTGACTGAGTACTTGCCTGAGACATGGGCTAGATTGTCTCGAATTCGGCGAGGACTATCTTTTGCCTCTGTTCACAGATGGAAATCCATCTTCCAATACGTGACTTTGCGGTTTTAGTTGTAAACCTATATATGGCGACATAGTGGTAAGGGGCACTTATGCCGTCTATGATTGATACTTATGATTTGAAATTGTTTTGGTACTATACACTTATAGTAATAAAAGATGAAATTTCACGTACCAAGCATTCTTGGCTATTATAAGGTAAAAACCCTATCCTCCGGCTTGCGTTGCATTGTGTGATGGGACCTGGGTCTTGTAATAGCTTCATTTTTCTTTATTTAGCATTGCGTTGTTGTTTTATGCACTGGTGCTCTTGGGAGGAAACCCGTTCCGTGTTATACGGCGTGGTCCCTTGATTTACCTAACTTTAAAATAAAGATTAATAACTGTTTTTGTTCTCACACCAGTCCCATGACTGACCTGGAGTTTATTGTTTTAACCTAAACTCTGGGTGCCCTTATTTTTACGCGGGCAGCTAGTAGTTTTGGTTTTGCAGATTTACATTCACAGGATCCTGATTTACAGCTGGAACGATACTCAGAAAGCTCTGTATCCGTGTATTACTTCTAGTTGTGTATTGTATTATTTTCCGCTGCTATGTAATATATTGTAATCTCTGATATTTTATAATGTATATTATTGATTTATACTCTGTATATTCTTGTATTCTGATGGAATTGTTGTAATAAACGATGAAATGTTCTTCTGTGTTGCGTTCTGATTTGTCGTGTTCTAAAAAAACAATCAGGGGTTTCGAACGGTCTTGGTCGGTTTAGCGATCGATTCGAATCAAGCGAAATTCCTTGTTGTCACACTGGCATTTTACTTATGTGGATGATGGATAGCGAGGCGCCTCGGTTATATCGGTCGATCCCGGGCCGATGGAGTCATTTGGCTCATTTACGCCCCATAGGGTAGGGAAACGCAGTGTTCAGGCATTTTAATCCACTCCGTGTGGACCGGCCCTGAAGATCCAAGGGTCGATGCATTATGATCCTGAGACATGGGCTAGATTGTCTCTAAGCGGTAAGGACGATCCCTTTCCTTGGTTCACAGTCCAACTTCCAATACGACATTTTGCGGTTTTAATTGTAGAGCCCAGTGTGGCGACATAGTGGTATGGGGCACTTATGCCGTCTATGATTGATACTTATGATTGAAATTTTTTTGACACTATACACTTATAGTAATAATAAAACATGAAATTTTACATACCAAGCATTCTTGGCTATTATAAGGTAAAAACTCTATCCTCCGGCTTGCGTTGCATTGTTTGATGGGACCTGAGTCTTATAATAGCTTCATTGTTCTTTATTTAGCATTGCACTGTTGTTTTATGCACTGGTATTCTTGGGAGGAAACCCTTTCCGTGTTATATGGCGTGGTCCTTTGATTTATCGAGCTTTAAAATAAAGATTAATAACTATTTTAGTTCTCACACTAGTCACATGACTGACCTGGAGTTTATTGTTTTAACCTAAACTCTGGGTGCTCCTATTTTTCGCATGGGCAGCTAGTAGTTTTGGTTTTGTAGATTTATATTCACAGGATCCTGGTTTACAGCTGGAATAATATTCGGAAAGTTCTATATCCGTATATTCTTTTCAGTTGTATTTTGTATTATTTTCCGCTGCATTGTAACTTGTAAATCTCTGATATATAGTAAATGTGTAATATTTATTCATACTCTGTATATTCTTGTATTCTTATGTAAATTGTTGTAAGAAGCAATGAAATGTTCTTCTGTTTATGTTCTGATTTGTCTTGTCCTCAAAGCAATCCGTTAGTTTCCTTCACGGGGAAGTTTGGGTCGTTTCATTTTGGTATCAAAGCTCTGGTTTACATAGCTCGAGAACGAGGCACATTAGAACCGAACGAAGAATTCATCAGAGATTGGATTAGTAATATCCAATGAGAATGGCTCGTTTGAGATGGGATCTGTAGTATCCTAGAACGAGTTGAAAGAGTATTTTTTTCTTTTTTCAAATAAAAAAAAGAAAACAAATATTGTTTTGAAAATTTAAACTATTTCATAAGCATTTGAATATTTATTTGTATTGAATTTGGACAATCCAATATATAAAGATTTTGCATATACGCCTTGCAAACGTATATTCGAAGTTTTAATATACTGGATAGATATAGAATTACACTCTAGTCGCCCAAAGAAGATACTGATGATTGAGATCTCATCATCAGTGTTTGTGTTCGAGTTTCGAAGGTGTGATATTTATATATTTCCAATTGACTGGTGTGAGAACCAAAATATAGTTAGAATATATTGTTGTGATTTGGCATCAAAAATCTGATTTTTGGATTATGTATCAAAGTTATGAATTAGAAAAGCTAATCAACTAAGTGATTGATGATTGTGTTGTGTGATTATTTATTTAAACCATTATGTGAAAGAACGGTACATATAACCAAATTGTATCAAATATTGAATTGTATTGAAAATTGTTTGGAAATGCATGCATGTATATATATATATATATGTGTGTGTGTGTGTGTGTGTGTGTGTGTGCGTGTGTGTGTGTGAACAGGTCATTGCAAGGATGCTAGAGCAGAGACATAAAATTGTCAAATAGGTACATGTTTATTGCATTTCTTGGGGTTTTTGATGATTTTATGAGCCGATTGGCTAGCCGCTTAGTTGTTTCTTTTTCTTTTTGGATTGGAGAGGTCTGTATGGCAATTTCAGGATTTTCCCAGTGCTCCCGTTCAGGGGAGGTTATGGCGAATTTTTTTGAAAATTTAGGGTGTTAGCCAAATTTTTGAAAAATTTGAAAAGTTCTTAGAAATTGAAAAGTAGAAGAACTTAAGCCATAATTAAAATAATGAAAGTTGAGTTGATTTGTTAAACAACTTTCAGCTCCGTTCGTTTTCGAGGACGAAAAGATTTTAAGTGGGGGAGATTGTAACAATCCAGAAAATCCGAACCAATTTAAAATTTTTATTTTGTCAATTTTAATTAATTTTGAATATTTAAAATGAATTATTTTAAATAATAACGACGAGAAATTTATTTTTAATAGAATTAGAACGTATATATTTATTTGAATTGATGTTAGAAAATAAATATTTATTTTAATTATAAAAGAAATTGAAAATGGCGCGGTAGTTTGAAAATTCGATTTCAAATTTCAAATAAATGTACAAGATTCAAAACTAACCGGATTTTAGCGAAACCAAAAACATTAGAATCTATTTGAAAATATCTTTCCAACAAATCTGAAAAATTGAAATTTCATAGCAGGAATAAAAAATTATGCCCAGTTGAAGATTCAGAATAGTCGCTATGGAATTTTAGCCCTTAAAAATGGGAATTTTGCAAATGACCTCCGTTTTCGACGAAACCACTTTCGTTGGATCCGAGATGTCAAGTTATTGCTAGATTCCAAAATTCATAATTTTTGAAATCAATATGTGAGTGTGGCAAAGGAAAACATGTTTAGTCAGTTTTAGTCAATTTGGATCGACCAGAAAATGGCCATTTTTCAAACGGTCTCCAAATTGGACGAAATTAGTTTCGTTAGAACCGTATCGTCAATACGAAGGTAGAAAATATTTTTCGGGAATTTTTAGAATCCGGATGTGGCCCCGGTAAATTGAAATGTGCGTTCAAATTCAGTATATAGATTTATATTTTTATTTTGGCGAAAACTGATCGAAACAACCAAACTGGCTTACGAAACATATCCCATTGTGTTCGGAATGGGGGTAATTAGTTATGGACGACAGTCGGTGGGTTGGATTTCGTGTTCAAAATAGAAAGGTACTTTTTGAAAATAAATAATAAAATATATAAAAAAAATATCTCTATATCCTCTCTCAACCCCCCGTTCACTTTGTTTCAAATTGAATAAAATAAAAAAAAGAGAAAGGAGGAGCTACCGTCGCTCCTCCCATCAGCACGCCACCGGCGCGGCTGCCACCAGTGCACCCTCTCTCCTTCCCACTCTCTTTCTCCTCCCTCCTCTTTCCCTCCCTTTCCTACCGTCGCACACAAACCCCCCCTCATCCAGAATCGATTGTGGCCACGCCCTAACCCCAAGCCTGACGCCCCCTGTCCCCCTTCGGCCCTCCACCAAGCTCCGGCGCGAGCCACGTCAGCCCCCCTCTCCAAAATCTCCAATGTAAGTTTTTTTTATTTTAATTTATTATAAAAATCACTTTATATTTATAAAAGATCTGATTTTTAATAAGGGAAAAAGTTAGATTTTTGATTAGAAAAAGTATAGGATATTATTTATATTTTTATATAGAGAAAGATTATATTTTTTATAATAGGAAAAGGTTGTATTTTTAAATATAGAAGGAATTGATTTTTATAATGAATTCATTGAGATAAAAACGCGATTTTTATAAGGTATGTAGTGGCATAAAAATCTAATTTTTATAATATGAACTTCGCTATAAAGGTGGGATTTTTATGTTATGGACTTCAATATAAAAATATGATTTTTTATAGTATATAGATAATAAAAATATGATTTTTATATTATAGAAATAATAAAAGTATGATTTTTATATTATATAGATAGTAAAATTTTGATCTTTATATATGTAGCGATAGGGTAAAAATATGATTTTTATATAAGAAGTGAAGATTTAAAAATGTGATTTTTATCCTATATGTAGCAAAGTAAAAATACGATTTTTATTGTTTGAATGGTTAAACAAAAATATGATTTTTATCATGAAGAAAGCGATTTAAAAATATGACTTTCATATGTATAGCTATTTAAAAATGTGATTTTTATTTATATGAATACCATATAAAAATTTGGTTTTTTTTATATATAATGGCCGGGTAAAAATATGATTTTTATCGTTTGAATGGCAATGTGAAAATGTGATTTTTATATATTCATTAGCGATAGAAAGATTCGATTTTTATATGACTAGCGGTATAAAATTATGATTTTTAAATATATAATCATCATAATAAAAATATGATTTTTAATATGAACAGCGTAGAGAAGACTGCGTTGGAATGTCAGGAAAATCCAGACTGTTCTAAAATTCAGAAATAGAATGGAGGAGTGGAACCCCAAGGTGAGAACTTCTCACTTTATTTTATTTTCTAGTTAAAATATATATACTAGGATGCAGACAGTGCTTAGCAGCATCCGACACCCGTCGTCCACAGACCATGGACGACTTGTTTGTTTTTTTGATTGTGTTGTGAAAATTGATTGTGTAATGTGGAATGGAGTAAAATATTTTATAGTTAAAAAAATATATAATTTTTAACGTGTATATGAATAAAATAAATATTCATTTAGAAATCAAATGATTTCTTTATGTACACCCATTTGACTGATATTGATTGGGACGATAAATTTTACACATCGCCCAACTGCACAAATAAAATTCATTATTTGTTGATTGAAACCCCACATGGGTGTTGGGATGATATATGACATACACTAATCCCAATAATTAGCTGTATGTCGATCGATTGATTGACAAGCTGTGTAAGCATTGAATATTTATATTTAATGCTTATACAGTGTAGAATGCACTCTGGATGATGGTTGATTGTTTATTATTGTTGTGATATACATGTGTTGTATGAAATCCATATAATCAACATTATATGGTAATTGACTGTGTCGATTCCAGTTCAGAAAGAATGAATATTTTAAAATAAAAAATATTTTAAAATAATGAATATTTTAAAATAATATTCCGTAATGGATCAAAAATGTGATTTTGATGTCCGATTTGGGATGGACACGAATATATTTAAACATATAAAATCGTGTTGATTAGATTTGTGCCATTTTGACGTGAACGATATTTATATCGATTTTATTCATTTCTATAATGAATATTGAAAAGGAAATGATTTTGAAATCTAATGTTTTGAAAATATTATCATTTATATATTGATAATATGGAATATTCAATTTTGTTTAGAAGTTGAATATGAAGTTGAAATCGTTTTGAAAACGAATTTAAAACAATTTATAAAATACGTTTTAAATGGGAATCGACAAAATATATATTATATATATAATATACATAATATAATGGCCTGAATAGAACGCCTTGCGCTGCGACAGTTCGCTAATTTCGACCATTGACTTCGAACGGACATTACGGGAGATCCGACCGTCGAATTCTCCTAAAATCGAAATCGTTGAGTTCGTATCGAAAAGAGCTTTCTAACGAATATTAGAGATTTGAAATGTAACAGTTGGATTTGGAATTATGTCTAAATCAAATTTGGAAAAGGTCGCTGTAAGTGCAGTTCGATGGTCATTTATGGAAATCGACTGTACGGGCCTTGATAAAATTATTAAAAATATCAATAATTTGTGTAAAATCATAACAAATGATTTGGAAAGAATTGGGATGAAAAATTCCATATTTGAAAAGATAAAAATAGATTTCTATCGAAATGAACTAGTTATGAACTAGAATTATGTTCCAATATTTTTAAATAAATAAATTGGATTTGAAATGGTTTTAAAAATAACCAGAATTTCCAATATATAAATTGGAAATGGATTTGAATCGAAACTGTCTTCGGAATATTTCGATGTTGGATTTTGTGATTATACAAATATTGTTATGGAAATTTGAAAGATATATTTATATCGTTTTTTCCAATACGATATTCGTTGGTTGTAGTATTTGATATTGAATATAAGCCGATATATTTTCTATTCAGAGTCTTGTATTTAATATCAAATGGGATTTGGGTTTGTCATGAATGGTGTCTTCATTAACACTGTTCTTAAACCCAGTTGAGAAAAGATTAAATCTTTTTATTTAGATTTAATGAAGTATACCAAGTAATTGATATTTAATTGGAATGGAATTGAAATTGGTCTTTGGGTTTATCGTGAACGGTGTTTTAAATAACACTTGTTCTTTAACACGATTAACAATGGAATAAGATTTTGGGTTGTCATGAATGGTATCTTTAATAATACTATTCGTAGACCTAATGGAGTTAAGAAAATCATAAACTAACCGGAGATTAGTTAAGTTGAATGGTTTCCTGGGTAATGATCTGATGTTGGTTTCGGCCTTCGGGGTTAATACTTAGGGAATTGTCCACTTGCTAATTTACGGTTAAAGGCTGATGGAATGGAATGTGATTTTGGGTTTATCGTGAACCGTGTTTTAAAGGACATTGGTTCTTTAACCCAGTTAAAAACAGGAATAAGATTTTGGGTTGTCGTGAATAGTATCTTTAATAATACTGTTCTTAGACCCAATGGAGTTAAGAACATTAGAAACTAACTGGAGATTAGTAAGTTCAATGGTTTCCTGGGTATTGATCTGATGTTGGTTTCGGCCTTCAGGATTAATACTTAGGGAATTGTTCACTTGCTAATTTACGGTTAAAGGCTGATGGAATGGAAGGTGATTTGGGGTTTATCATGAACAGTGTTTTAAATGACATTGTTTCTTTAACCCAGTTAAAGACATGATATGATTTCCCAAGTTAAACAATCGTTAATATTGATTTTGGGGAAGATTAAAACCAAGTGGGGTTTTAATGCATCTTTAATTAGATTGAAATGATATCCAATGGAAGATTAAAGAATAAATTTAAAGAATTTATCTTTGATAAAATTAATGGGAACATTTTCCCAAAGTATAAGAATATTTGAATAAAGGAATATTCTGGATTGGAATGAGGCATATATTGTGTTTTTATAGCACTTGTTTATTATATACGCGAGTTATTCAGAAAGACCGGGTTTATCCCATTCTGAATGTAATAACCTGGAAATCCGAGCCAATTTAAAATTTTTATTTTGGCAATTTTGATTATTTAAAATGAAATATTTTAAATAAAAACGACGAGAAATTTAATTTGAATGGAATTCAAACGTATATATTTATATTCGTCGTCGTTAGAATATAAATATTTATTTATAATTATAAAAGGAATTGAAAATGGCGCGGTAGTTCGATAATTCGATTTCAAATTTCAAATGAATGTACCGGGTGCAAATTAAACCGGATTTTAGTGAAACCAAAAATATTAGAATCTATTTGTGAATATCTTTCCAACGAATCCGAAAGATTGGAATTTCATAGCGGGAATTAAAAGATATGTCCAATTGAAATTTCTGAATAGTCGCTATGGAATTTCGGCCCTTGAAAATAGCCATTTTGCAAACGACCTCGGTTTTCGACGAAACCACTTTTGTTGGATCCGTGATGTCAAGTTATTGCTAGGTTTCAAATTTTGTAATTTTTCGAAGCAATATGTGAGTGTGGCAAAGGAAAACGCGTTTGACCAGTTTCAGTTGATTTTAATCGACTGGAAAATGACCATTTTTCAAACGGTATCAAAATTCGATGAAATTAGTTTTGTTAGGACCGTATCGTCAATACGAAGTTAGAAAATATTTTTCGGGAATTTTTCTTGTTAGTTTGTGGCCCCAGTAAATTGAAACGCGCGTTCAAATTCACTATATAGAGTTATATGTTGATTTTGACGAAAACAGATCGAAACGATCGAATCCGCTTACGATACATATCCCATTATGTTCGGTGTGGGGGTAAAACGCTAAGGACGACATGCGGTGGGTTTCGTTTCGAGTTCGAATAAAAAAGTTACTTTTTAGAAATAAATTAAAATAAAATATATAAATTTACATATAGCCCCCCATTCTCTTTTCCCTCCTCCCCGTCGTTTAACAGAGAAATAATAAATAAATAAATAAATTGTAATGACCCGTATTCTACACATCATAGGATCGTAGAATATTTATTTCTTTCCCATGTGAAGTCGTATGGTCATGTAACTTTGGGAAACATTTATTAGAGTCATTCCCATGTTCATGATTTTTGTTGATTTTTAAATGACCATTTTGCCCCTAGTTGGTACTGTTTTGGCTATAACTTTTGATTGGAAAGGAATTTTGACCTGAAACCACTTCCATTTGATTCGTTTGATGGTTTCTCTTTCCGTAGAGTGGTCACATTAGCCAAACGGACTTACCGTTTGGGAGATATGGCTGAAACAAGATTTGGAGGGTGAAAAACTGCTTAACCGGGCCAAATCGGGTGATTAGTGAGTATGCCCATAACCCATTTCGGGATTAGGGTTATGGGAGGGCTGAAATGAGATGGAGAATCATTCCATTTCAGTTTCCTAGCCTCCACTTATCACCAAGGATCCCTAAAATGGCCTCCAACCTCTAAATCACCTCCAAATCACCCTTAGGTTAAGGATTTGGCTTAGCAACTCCTAATCAAGAAGGATCTTCACCAAATCAACAAAGGAGCTGCTGTTTGGTATTGGAATTCGCATCAAATCAGAGAATCATTTCAGATCTTAGTTTATTTTGTGGCTAAGGTGAGTGATTTGCTTAGTCTTGCACTAATTATGGCTAATTAGGAGTGATTAGTGTTAATTAGCGAATTTAAACATGATAAAATTCTGGAAAAATATTTATAAAATTCGGAATGATGTTTTAGGCCTCTGATATGAATTTGGGTTAATTTGGTTAATATTTGCTAATCCTATCATTAGTTTCACCTAAATATGCTTAGGGGAAAATATGGGGCTTTGGGTATGTTTGATCCATTTTAACCTAGTATATTGATGTGAATGATGTTTGTGGCTGATTATGCATGTTGCTATGACTATATGAAATGCTTTGTGATTGTTTAGAAGTGTTAGATTGGTCAAAAACGCCGTCGAATGGCGTAAAAACAGTCGCAGGAAACATGCAGGAAATGACCTAGAATCCGGATCGGATCGGTGAAGGGGAGCGCGACTCGATCCGTTCCAGCTGGGCGTCACGATCCGTTCGAAGGAGTTGGTCACGACTTAAGTTAGGTGGCACGATCCGGTAGTAGGAGCCCGATCCGAACCAACAAGCACTCCCGATCCGAACCAGAAGAGGGTGGGGAGTTCACGAGTCGATGGGTACTAGGCGAGACGATCCGACCCGATCAGAAGACACGACCCGACCCGGATGAAGCAACCCGATCCGATCCGAAGTGGTGACGCCGATCCGAATCAGGAAGAGGAGCCACGAGCTGGAGGACCACGACCCGATCCGATGAAGAATGTGAAGGCTGATCCGATCCGATCCGATGGTGATGACCAATAACCCGAGATGCAAAGGTAGTCCAAATGGAAGTTAGAGCTCAGGATCCCGGAACCAGTTGGGAACCAACGAGTTCACTTCATGGTTGGACTTTGCTGCGGGACGTGTGCTAAGGAGTTGTCGACGTTCATAACTTCGATTCACCACTAAAATGGAATGATGGGCTACTTATCAGTGCAGTAGGGTCATTATGACCTGAGGGGCAAAGTGATGGTAGCAAGACTACGTTATCAGTGCAGTAGGGTCATTATGACCTGAGGGGCAAGGTGATGCGTAGTAAGACTATGAGCCAGCGCAGATGGGGTGAATAACTCCATGGGGCAAGTGGACATAGTAAGTATTTGTAAGGCTATGAGCCAGCGCAGATGGGGTGAATAACTCCATGGGGCAAGTGGACATAGCGAGGAATTAGTGGCTACGTTATCAGTGCAGTGAAGCCATTTATGACTTCGTGGGGCAAAGTGATCGTAGCAAGGAATGTTGGGTGATCGAAGTGGTGAATATCGTATGCTTTATGCACTGAGTGAGTGATGTGAGGATGGATGCTATGCTTGATTGTTTGCCATCATTATGACATGCACACCTCCCCCACCTCCGTATCCTTACACTGTTTGATATGATACCTTAGAGTGTTGTACAGTATGTAGTGCTAACTCTTTGGTTGCAGGTCCAGGTTCAGGTATGTTTTAGTCTACCTGTTATTGTTCACTTTAGATGCTTATCGCTCATACCAGGCTTTATGTCTGACCCAGAGTTTTATGTTTCCTCTTATTACTCTGGGTGCTCACACGAGCAGACTAGAGACAGGTTAGCTGGTGATGCGCGAGTAGCTGATTCGGAGGCGGGCAGGAGGCTTCCACGTATTATATATATATATATATATATACACATTCTCCCTGTGTCGTTGGTGGTCACTACTTGGGCATTAGTAGTGTACCTCATTTACCTTACTTTGCTTTGAGACAGTTGAAAGTTGTAATAAGCTGTATTCTGAATTTCCGCTGCTATGATGTTTAGTTCTGATTTTCAGCTTATGCACTGTCTCTCCTGTTTTATGTCAAGTATGTTATTATTATATTTTGTTCTATGCGCTGTGAGACATTCTACAGGTTCTTTGTATGTTCATTTCCTTCTTCCTTTTTTTCCTTCTGGCGACCCGTTCCGTGCTAACTGGACATGTGTACAGCGCACTTTTGGAGTAAATGTCGGTTGGTGCGGGGCGGGCCGTCACACTTGGTATCAGAGCTCTAGGTTGCGTAGTTAACCTGGGGAAAGACACTAGGGAGAGTTAGTACGTATACGAGAGAGCGTATTTGTGATTACTTTGGTTTTCAAAAGCTATGTATGTATATACTATTAGTAGTATGAAGATGATGTCGCACTGCACTAGCACCACTATGGGGTCGTTAATCGTTTCCCTTTTTACAGATTAACGATGAGCCGAGAGACGAGGGGTGCTGGTAGAGGGACCAACCAAGGGAATGCCGCTGACATGAGGGCTATGTTTACTAACCTCATGAGAGACATGCTTAGAGAAGTGCAAGGGGCAATTCCCAATCCCGGAGTTGGTGTTGGCCCAGTAGTGCAGGCGCCTATGGTCGATTTCGCCAAGTTGTGCAAAGATTACACTAATCTTGGTGGGAAGCCGTTCCACGGAACGGAGTCGGCCACGGATGTTCAAGACTGGATGGATAGCTGTGACCGTATCTTTGATGACTTGGGTCTCGAGGATGCGATGAAGAGAAGGCTAGCGTCTCGTCAGCTACAAGGGCGAGCGATGAATTGGTGGAATGCCATTAGAACAGCTACTCCAGAGGACCAAGTTACTTGGGATCAGTTCAGGGCTCGCTTTAGCGAGAAGTTTATTCCAGCTGCCCAGAAGTCGGTGTTGTTCAAGAGGTTCCTGGAACTCAAGCAGGGTGGCAGGGCAGTTTCTGATTATATTGCCGAGTTCGACACTTTGTCGAAGTATGGACTGTCTCTCATTGATACTCCTGAAAAGAAGAATGAGAAGTTCATTACTGGTCTGGATGGGTACTTGGGGGAGAGGCTTATCAACCACATCGATGAGACTTTTGAATCGATCGTGGGAAAAGCTTTGAGGTCAGAGAGTCTTTACCCTAAGTCAAAGACTGAGGCTGCATCTGCGGAAGGGCCAAAGCCGCAAGCAGGCGGTGGAGGCAAGAATAACTCTCAAAATAAGAGGAAGCAGGACCAATCAAAAGGTGGCCAGAAAAAGAGCAAGAAGGATGTTGAGTGCTTCAGCTGTGGAAGGAAGGGCCATTATGCTAAGGATTGTCGGGCCAAGCCAGCGGATAAGAAGTGCTTCAACTGTGGTCAAGTGGGACATTTCAAGGACAAGTGTCCACAACCTCTTAAGGAGAAGCAGATTGTGAAAGCATATGCTCTTGATGCTATTCCTTCTTCGTCGAATGCCCCAACTGCGGCGGAGAAAGGAAAGAATGTTGTAATTCAAGGTATGCTTTCTATTTATGATATACCAGTTCGAGTTTTGTTTGATACTGGGGCTTCCCGTTCCTTCATATCTAGTGACCTGGTAGATAGGTTGGGACTGGAACCCGAGATAGTCGATAGACCATTGATAGTGACGAACCCGATTGGTGGTTCGACTAGCCTTAGTATGATTTGCAGGAATTTGGTCTTATCGAGTCATGGATGTATGTTTGTATGTGATTGCTTTGTTTTGGGCTTTACTGGGTATGGCATTATATTGGGAGTCGATTGGCTCCAAAGATACGGGGTGGTGGTAGACAGTGAGGGCTTTTTGGTGACAGTGAGGGCGGATGATGGGCGGAGGGTAGTGTTTGGTAGTCTACCTAGTGATGGGGTTATGGCTAGTTTTGTAAATTCCCTCGACATCCCTCAGGATGAGTTGTCAGATGTGCCCGTGGTTGGCCAGTATCCGGACGTCTTCGAGGAGGTGACCGGGCTTCCACCACACCGAGAGATTGAGTTCCGTATTGATTTAGTGAAAGATGCCAGACCTATAGTGATGCCACTTCGTCGTATGGCACCAAAGGAGCAGCGAGAGCTCGGGGTGCAAGTCAGCAATCTTTTGAGGAAGGGATTGATTAGAAGGAGTGTCTCCGAGTGGGGAGCACCAGTTGTATTTGCCACTAAGGCAGATGGTTCCCTTCGTTTGTGTGTGGACTATCGCGAGTTGAATAAGGTGACGAGGAAGAATAAGTATCCTCTACCGCGGATAGATGATTTGTTTGATCAGCTGGAAGGAGCTAGAGTGTTCTCCCAGTTGGACCTCGCGACAGGATTTCATCAGCTTCGAGTAGCAGATGAGAGTGTTCCGAAAACGGCATTTAGGACGCCGTCTGGATTTTATGAGTGGTTGGTTATGCCATTTGGGTTGACCAATGCACCAGCCTATTTTGTGGATCTTATGAATCGAGTATCCAGAGATCAGTTGAATAAGTTTGTTCTTGTGTTCGTGGATGATATCCTTGTTTATTCAAGAACAGAGGAGGAACACAAGGGGCACTTGAGGATAGTGATGGAGGTGTTGAGGAAACACCAATTGAAATGCGAAATTCTCCAAGTGTCATTTTTGGAGAAGGGAAGTAAGATTCTTGGGTCATGTTGTTTCCGAGAGTGGTATTGCCGTGGACCCTGCGAAGGTGGCTACGGTACAGGATTGGCCTACGCCCAAGAATGCTACAGATGTAAGAAGTTTCTTGGGATTAGCTGGATATTATCGTAAGTTTATCCAGGACTTCTCCAAGATAGCAGCACCGTTGACTCAGTTGACTAAGAAGAATCAGTCCTTCGTCTGGGACGGAGTGTGTGAGGATGCCTTCAAAAGTCTAAAAGAGAGGTTGACGCATGCGCCAGCGTTAGTCATTCCTAAAGGGAATGAAGAGATGACGGTATACACAGATGCTTGTGGTACCGGACTAGGTGCAGTATTGATGCAAGGAGGTAGGGTTGTTGCTTATGCTAGTCGACAGCTAAAGCCGCATGAGAAGAAGTATCCTACCCATGATTTGGAATTGGCAGCGATTGTATTTGCACTGAAGATGTGGAGACACTATCTCTTGGGAGAAAGATTTGAGCTGTTTACCGATCATAAATCGTTAAAGTATCTCTTCTCTCAGAAAGATCTGAATCTCCGTCAGCAGAGATGGTTAGAGTTCTTGGCTTCGTATGATTTTGATATCGCGTATACACCTGGGAAGGGTAATGCGGTAGCCGATGCCTTGAGTAGGAGACATGCCAGCTTAGGGGCAATGTTTCTTGAATGGAAGCAACTGGAGTATATCGCGGGGTTTGATTTCAGACCAAAGTGCGAATTGGATCCAGTTATGCTAGCTAGTTTGACGATCAGACCCACTTTGATAGAGCGGATTGGTTCTAGCCAGAGGGACGATCCTAATCTATTAGAAATAATCTCCAAGTTAGAAATGGGTATTGGTGAGGAGGTGAATGTGTATGGGCTTGATCGAGATGGATGGCTTCGAAAGAATGGAAGACTAGTTGTGCCCAACGTGAATGGTTTGAGAGGTGAAGTGCTTAGAGAATGTCATCACTCAAAACTGACTATACATCCCGGTGGTAATAAGATGTATCGAGACATGAGACAGACTTACTACTGGGAAGGGATGAAAAGAGACGTTGGGAAGTTTATATCCAAATGCATGAATTGCCAGCTAGTTAAAGCCGAGCAAAAGAAGCCTAGTGGGTTGTTACAACCATTAGAAATTCCCGAATGGAAATGGGAGCAAGTCTCGATGGATTTCATCGATGGCTTACCAAGGACTAGATCGGGATATGATAGCATTTGGGTAATTGTGGATCGATTGACTAAGAGCGCAAGATTTATACCAGTCAAATCGACCAGAACGGCAGCCAAGTTGGCAGAAGTGTATATGAAGTGGGTAGTGAGATTTCATGGAGTACCCAAAAGCATTGTGAGTGACCGAGACCCGTGTTCACTAGTGGATTTTGGAAGAGCTTACAAGAGGCTCTAGGGTCAAGATTACATCTCAGTACCGCATATCATCCTCAAACCGATGGTCAGACGGAGAGGGTGAATCGTATATTGGAAGATCTCTTGAGAGCTTGTATATTGGATTTTGGTGGATCATGGGATGACTATTTGCATCTAGTAGAGTTTGCATATAATAATAGCTACCAATCCAGTATCGGTATGGCTCCATATGAAGCTTTGTACGGAAGACCATGCAACTCACCATCATGTTGGATAGAGACTGGCGAGAAGTTTGTGCTTGGACCAGATGTGGTGAGAGAAACTTCCGATAAGATTAAGATCATTCAGCAACGAATGAAAGCTGCTCAAGATAGACAGAAAAGCTATGCTGATAAGAGGAGAAGAGACTTGAAATTCTCCATTGGTGACTTGGTGTTTGTCAAGATCTCTCCGTTGAAAAGCGTGATACGATTTGGCAGGAGAGGCAAGTTGGCACCAAGATTTGTTGGCCCATTCCCTGTTCTTGAACTAGTCGGGAATTTGGCATATAGAGTTGGCTTACCAGAGAAAATGGCGGGAGTTCATAATGTATTTCATGTTTCCCAACTGAGAAAGTTCGTTCACGACTCGGATGTGACTATTTCACCTGATCAGTTAGAGGACTTCGAAGTAGAACCTGAGGCGGTTGGGAACCGCAAGCCGATTCGTATTGTGGGACATGATACGAAGCAACTTCGAAGGAAGGCGGTGAAGCTAGTCAAGGTTCAGTGGGGCGAGAACGAGAATGATTGTACTTGGGAGACAAAGGAGAGCATTAGGAAGGCTTATCCAGAACTCTTTGCCTGGTAAGATTTACTTTGCAATTTAGTTTTCCGCATGCTAGGATAGACTTGCTTTGCTTGTTTGCATGTTTGATTGTTGTTTTATGATTGATAGGCATGCGGGGACCTTTGTGTACGTTTGGATTAGGAAATTTCGGGGGCGAAATTTCTTAAGGGGGGGAGAGTGTAATGACCCGTATTCTACACATCATAGGATCGTAGAATATTTATTTCTTTCCCATGTGAAGTCGTATGGTCATGTAACTTTGGGAAACATTTATTAGAGTCATTTCCCATGTTCATGATTTTTGTTGATTTTTAAATGACCATTTTGCCCCTAGTTGGTACTGTTTTGGCCATAACTTTTGATTGGAAAGGAATTTTGACCTGAAACCACTTCCATTTGATTCGTTTGACGGTTTCTCTTTCCGTAGAGTGGTCACATTAGCCAAACGGACTTACCGTTTGGGAGATATGGCTGAAACAAGATTTGGAGGGTGAAAAACTACTTAACCGGGCCAAATCGGGTGATTAGTGAGTAGGCCCATAACCTATTTCGGGATTAGGGTTATGGGAGGGCTGAAATGAGATGGAGAATCATTCCATTTCAGTTTTCTAGCCTCCACTTATCACCAAGGATCCCTAAAATGGCCTCCAACCTCTAAATCACCTCCAAATCACCCTTAGGTTAAGGATTTGGCTTAGCAACCCCTAATCAAGAAGGATCTTCACCAAATCAACAAAGGAGCTGCTGTTTGGTATTGGAATTCGCATCAAATCAGAGAATCATTTCAGATCTTAGTTTATTTTGTGGCTAAGGTGAGTGATTTGCTTAGTCTTGCACTAATTATGGCTAATTAGGAGTGATTAGTGTTAATTAGCGAATTTAAACATGATAAAATTCTGGAAAAATATTTATAAAATTCGGAATGATGTTTTAGGCCTCTGATATGAATTTGGGTTAATTTGGTTAATATTTGCTAATCCTATCATTAGTTTCACCTAAATATGCTTAGGGGAAAATATTGGGCTTTGGGTATGTTTGATCCATTTTAACCTATTATATTGATGTGAATGATGTTTGTGGCTGATTATGCATGTTGCTATGACTATATGAAATGCTTTGTGATTGTTTAGAAGTGTTAGATTGGTCAAAAACGCCGTCGAATGGCGTAAAAACAGTCGCAGGAAACATGCAGGAAATGACCCAGAATCCGGATCGGATCGGTGAAGGGGAGCGCGACTCGATCCGTTCCAGCTGGGCGTCACGATCCGTTCGAAGGAGTTGGTCACGACTTAAGTTAGGTGGCACGATCCGGTAGTAGGAGCCCGATCCGAACCAACAAGCACTCCCGATCCGAACCAGAAGAGGGTGGGGAGTTCACGAGTCGATGGGTACTAGGCGAGACGATCCGACCCGATCAGAAGACACGACCCGACCCGGATGAAGCAACCCGATCCGATCCGAAGTGGTGACGCCGATCCGAATCAGGAAGAGGAGCCACGAGCTGGAGGACCACGACCCAATCCGATGAAGAATGTGAAGGCTGATCCGATCCGATCCGATGGTGATGACCAATAACCCGAGATGCAAAGGTAGTCCAAATGGAAGTTAGAGCTCAGGATCTCGGAACCAGTTGGGAACCAACGAGTTCACTTCATGGTTGGACTTTGCTGCGGGACGTGTGCTAAGGAGTTGTCGACGTTCATAACTTCGATTCACCACTAAAAAGGAATGATGGGCTACTTATCAGTGCAGTAGGGTCATTATGACCTGAGGGGCAAAGTGATGGTAGCAAGACTACGTTATCAGTGCAGTAGGGTCATTATGACCTGAGGGGCAAGGTGATGCGTAGTAAGACTATGAGCCAGCGCAGATGGGGTGAATAACTCCATGGGGCAAGTGGACATAGTAAGTATTTGTAAGGCTATGAGCCAGCGCAGATGGGGTGAATAACTCCATGGGGAAAGTGGACATAGCGAGGAATTAGTGGCTACGTTATCAGTGCAGTGAAGCCATTTATGACTTCGTGGGGCAAAGTGATCGTAGCAAGGAATGTTGGGTGATCGAAGTGGTGAATATCGTATGCTTTATGCACTGAGTGAGAGATGTGAGGATGGATGCTATGCTTGATTGTTTGCCATCATTATGACATGCACACCTCCCCCACCTCCGTATCCTTACACTGTTTGATATGATACCTTAGAGTGTTGTACAGTATGTAGTGCTAACTCTTTGGTTGCAGGTCCAGGTTCAGGTATGTTTTAGTCTACCTGTTATTGTTCACTTTAGATGCTTATCGCTCATACCAGGCTTTATGTCTGACCCAGAGTTTTATGTTTCCTCTTATTACTCTGGGTGCTCACACGAGCAGACTAGAGACAGGTTAGCTGGTGATGCGCGAGTAGCTGATTCGGAGGCGGGCAGGAGGCTTCCACGTATTATATATATATATACACATTCTCCCTGTGTCGTTGGTGGTCACTACTTGGGCATTAGTAGTGTACCTCATTTACCTTACTTTGCTTTGAGACAGTTGAAAGTTGTAATAAGCTGTATTCTGAATTTCCGCTGCTATGATGTTTAGTTCTGATTTTCAACTTATGCACTGTCTCTCCTGTTTTATGTCAAGTATGTTATTATTATATTTTGTTCTATGCGCTGTGAGACATTCTACAGGTTCTTTGTATGTTCATTTCCTTCTTCCTTTTTTTCCTTCTGGCGACCCGTTCCGTGCTAACTGGACATGTGTACAGCGCACTTTTGGAGTAAATGTCGGTTGGTGCGGGGCGGGCCGTCACACTTGGTATCAGAGCTCTAGGTTGCGTAGTTAACCTAGGGAAAGACACTAGGGAGAGTTAGTACGTATACGAGAGAGCGTATTTGTGATTACTTTGGTTTTCAAAAGCTATGTATGTATATACTATTAGTAGTATGAAGATGAAGTCGCACTGCACTAGCACCACTATGGGGTCGTTAATCGTTTCCCTTTTTACAGATTAACGATGAGCCGAGAGACGAGGGGTGCTGGTAGAGGGACCAACCAAGGGAATGCCGCTGACATGAGGGCTATGTTTACTAACCTCATGAGAGACATGCTTAGAGAAGTGCAAGGGGCAATTCCCAATCCCGGAGTTGGTGTTGGCCCAGTAGTGCAGGCGCCTATGGTCGATTTCGCCAAGTTGTGCAAAGATTACACTAATCTTGGTGGGAAGCCGTTCCACGGAACGGAGTCGGCCACGGATGTTCAAGACTGGATGGATAGCTGTGACCGTATCTTTGATGACTTGGGTCTCGAGGATGCGATGAAGAGAAGGCTAGCGTCTCGTCAGCTACAAGGGCGAGCGATGAATTGGTGGAATGCCATTAGAACAGCTACTCCAGAGGACCAAGTTACTTGGGATCAGTTCAGGGCTCGCTTTAGCGAGAAGTTTATTCCAGCTGCCCAGAAGTCAGGGTTGTTCAAGAGGTTCCTGGAACTCAAGCAGGGTGGCAGGGCAGTTTCTGATTATATTGCCGAGTTCGACACTTTGTCGAAGTATGGACTGTCTCTCATTGATACTCCTGAAAAGAAGAATGAGAAGTTCATTACTGGTCTGGATGGGTACTTGGGGGAGAGGCTTATCAACCACATCGATGAGACTTTTGAATCGATCGTGGGAAAAGCTTTGAGGTCAGAGAGTCTTTACCCTAAGTCAAAGACTGAGGCTGCATCTGCGGAAGGGCCAAAGCCGCAAGCAGGCGGTGGAGGCAAGAATAACTCTCAAAATAAGAGGAAGCAGGACCAATCAAAAGGTGGCCAGAAAAAGAGCAAGAAGGATGTTGAGTGCTTCAGCTGTGGAAGGAAGGGCCATTATGCTAAGGATTGTCGGGCCAAGCCAGCGGATAAGAAGTGCTTCAACTGTGGTCAAGTGGGACATTTCAAGGACAAGTGTCCGCAACCTCTTAAGGAGAAGCAGATTGTGAAAGCATATGCTCTTGATGCTATTCCTTCTTTGTCGAATGCCCCAACTGCGGCGGAGAAAGGAAAGAATGTTGTAATTCAAGGTATGCATTTTTTTCTTCTGATATACCAGTTCGAGTTTTGTTTGATACTGGGGCTTCCCGTTCCTTCATATCTAGTGACCTGGTAGATAGGTTGGGACTGGAACCCGAGATAGTCGATAGACCATGGATAGTGACGAACCCGATTGGTGGTTCGACTAGCCTTAGTATGATTTGCAGGAATTTGGTCTTATCGAGTCATGGATGTATGTTTGTATGTGATTGCTTTGTTTTGGGCTTTACTGGGTATGGCATTATATTGGGAGTCGATTGGCTCCAAAGATACGGGGTGGTGGTAGACTGTGAGGGCTTTTTGGTGACAGTGAGGGCGGATGATGGGCGGAGGGTAGTGTTTGGTAGTCTACCTAGTGATGGGGTTATGGCTAGTTTTGTAAATTCCCTCGACATCCCTCAGGATGAGTTGTCAGATGTGCCCGTGGTTGGCCAGTATCCGGACGTCTTCGAGGAGGTGACCGGGCTTCCACCACACCGAGAGATTGAGTTCCGTATTGATTTAGTGAAAGATGCCAGACCTATAGTGATGCCACTTCGTCGTATGGCACCAAAGGAGCAGCGAGAGCTCGGGGTGCAAGTCAGCAATCTTTTGAGGAAGGGATTGATTAGAAGGAGTGTCTCCGAGTGGGGAGCACCAGTTGTATTTGCCACTAAGGCAGATGGTTCCCTTCGTTTGTGTGTGGACTATCGCGAGTTGAATAAGGTGACGAGGAAGAATAAGTATCCTCTACCGCGGATAGATGATTTGTTTGATCAGCTGGAAGGAGCTAGAGTGTTCTCCCAGTTGGACCTCGCGACAGGATTTCATCAGCTTCGAGTAGCAGATGAGAGTGTTCCGAAAACGGCATTTAGGACGCCGTCTGGATTTTATGAGTGGTTGGTTATGCCATTTGGGTTGACCAATGCACCAGCCTATTTTGTGGATCTTATGAATCGAGTATTCAGAGATCAGTTGAATAAGTTTGTTCTTGTGTTCGTGGATGATATCCTTGTTTATTCAAGAACAGAGGAGGAACACAAGGGGCACTTGAGGATAGTGATGGAGGTGTTGAGGAAACACCAATTGAAATGCGAAATTCTCCAAGTGTCATTTTTGGAGAAGGGAAGTAAGATTCTTGGGTCATGTTGTTTCCGAGAGTGGTATTGCCGTGGACCCTGCGAAGGTGGCTACGGTACAGGATTGGCCTACGCCCAAGAATGCTACAGATGTAAGAAGTTTCTTGGGATTAGCTGGATATTATCGTAAGTTTATCCAGGACTTCTCCAAGATAGCAGCACCGTTGACTCAGTTGACTAAGAAGAATCAGTCCTTCGTCTGGGACGGAGTGTGTGAGGATGCCTTCAAAAGTCTAAAAGAGAGGTTGACGCATGCGCCAGTGTTAGTCATTCCTAAAGGGAATGAAGAGATGACGGTATACACAGATGCTTGTGGTACCGGACTAGGTGCAGTATTGATGCAAGGAGGTAGGGTTGTTGCTTATGCTAGTCGACAGCTAAAGCCGCATGAGAAGAAGTATCCTACCCATGATTTGGAATTGGCAGCGATTGTATTTGCACTGAAGATGTGGAGACACTATCTCTTGGGAGAAAGATTTGAGCTGTTTACCGATCATAAATCGTTAAAGTATCTCTTCTCTCAAAAAGATCTGAATCTCCGTCAGCAGAGATGGTTAGAGTTCTTGGCTTCGTATGATTTTGATATCGCGTATACACCTGGGAAGGGTAATGCGGTAGCCGATGCCTTGAGTAGGAGACATGCCAGCTTAGGGGCAATGTTTCTTGAATGGAAGCAACTGGAGTATATCGCGGGGTTTGATTTCAGACCAAAGTGTGAATTGGATCCAGTTATGCTAGCTAGTTTGACGATCAGACCCACTTTGATAGAGCGGATTGGTTCTAGCCAGAGGGACGATCCTAATCTATTAGAAATAATCTCCAAGTTAGAAATGGGTATTGGTGAGGAGGTGAATGTGTATGGGCTTGATCGAGATGGATGGCTTCGAAAGAATGGAAGACTAGTTGTGCCCAACGTGAATGGTTTGAGAGGTGAAGTGCTTAGAGAATGTCATCACTCAAAACTGACTATACATCCCGGTGGTAATAGGATGTATCGAGACATGAGACAGACTTACTACTGGGAAGGGATGAAAAGAGACGTTGGGAAGTTTATATCCAAATGCATGAATTGCCAGCTAGTTAAAGCCGAGCAAAAGAAGCCTAGTGGGTTGTTACAACCATTAGAAATTCCCGAATGGAAATGGGAGCAAGTCTCGATGGATTTCATCGATGGCTTACCAAGGACTAGATCGGGATATGATAGCATTTGGGTAATTGTGGATCGATTGACTAAGAGCGCAAGATTTATACCAGTCAAATCGACCAGAACGGCAGCCAAGTTGGCAGAAGTGTATATGAAGTGGGTAGTGAGATTTCATGGAGTACCCAAAAGCATTGTGAGTGACCGAGACCCGTTGTTCACTAGTGGGTTTTGGAAGAGCTTACAATAGGCTCTAGGGTCAAGATTACATCTCAGTACCGCATATCATCCTCAAACCGATGGTCAGACGGAGAGGGTGAATCGTATATTGGAAGATCTCTTGAGAGCTTGTATATTGGATTTTGGTGGATCGTGGGATGACCATTTGATCTAGTAGAGTTTGCATATAATAATAGCTACCAATCCAGTATCGGTATGGCTCCATATGAAGCTTTGTATGGAAGACCGTGCAACTCACCATCATGTTGGATAAATCCTCTACCCTGGCGCCGCCGCAGGCCAGACGCCGCCCCTCCCCTTCTTCCCCTTCTCCTCCTCTCGCCTCCGATGTTCCCCCTCGACGTGGAAAAAGAAAACCCCCGTGAACCCAGACCCCGCGCGAGCCCTAGACCCCCCCTCCAGCACCGAAGCCGCTGCCGAAGCCCTAGCGCCACCCCCCCCCCCCGCGACTGTAGCAACGCCATCTCCCCCAATCCCGATCCCAAACATGAGTTTTTATTTATTTTCATTTATTTTTATTTAGTTATGTGTTAAAATCATGGTTTTTATATGAAATACCTTGTTGTAGAAAATCAGATTGTTATAGGAATCAAAATTTGATTTTTATTGCTAGGAACCAATGATTTTTATGTTGTTAAACATAGAAAGCTATGATTTTTACTATACGAAATTTAGGATTTTTAAGACTAGAAAGTTAGTATTGTTAAAAGGAGAAAGATCGTATATTTAAATATGAAAAGATTCGATTTTTATATATTTGAAAGTGAAATCTTTATATTTGAAAAGGCGAATTCTTTATATTTCAAAAGGCGAAATCTTTATATTTGAAAAGGCGAATTCTTTATATTTGAAAAGGCAAAATCTTTATATTTGAAAAGGCGAATTCTTTATATTTGAAAAGGCGAATTCTTTATATTTGAAAAGGCGAATTCTTTATATTTGAAAAGGAGAAATCTTTATATTAGAAAAGGCGAATTCTTTATATTTGAAAAGGCGAATTCTTTATATTTGAAAAGGCAAAATCTTTATATTTGAAAAGGCGAATTCTTTATATTTGAAAAGGCGAATTCTTTATATTTGAAAAGGCGAATTCTTTATATTTGAAAAGGCGAATTATTTATATTTGAAAATGCGAAATCATTATATTTGAAAAGGCGAAATCTTTATATTTGAAAAGGCGAAATTTTTATATTTGAAAAGGCGAAATTTTTCTATAGAGAATAGCGTGATAAAAATATGATCTTTATTATATGAACATCGTTATAAAAATAGAATTTTTATCTATATTGTAGCAGTGTAAAAATAGAATTTTTATCTATATAGTAATAATATAAAAATATGATTTTTATATATGTAGTGGCTACGGACAATGAAATTGACGAAAGGCGAGAACAGCGAAGATTTCTACAAATGAAGAGCCGTGGCGTTTGGTAAGTCTAGTCGGTGAGAACTCCTCACCTTTAATTTAAATTTCTAGTTAAAAATATATACTAGGATGCAGACGGTGTTTAGTAGCACCCGACACCCGTCGTCCACAGACCATGGACGGCTTGTATGGTTGTTTGTTTGATTTTGACGTGTAGTTGATTTGTGATGTGATGTGAAATGAAATAAAATATTTATATTGTTAAAAACATTTTATTGTTGAAAATAGAATTTTTAACGTGTATTTGAAATGAAATAAATATAAACAAGTCGGACGATTTGTTTATATACACACATTTGACGGATGTCGATTGGGACGATAAATTTTACACATCGCCCAACTGCACAAATAAAATCTGTGTTTGATTGTTTGAAACCCCACACGGGTATTGGGATGATATATGACGTACACTAATCCTAATAATTAGTTGTAGGTCGATCGGTTGATTGACAGGCTGTTATAAGCGTTAAATATTTATATTTGATGCTTATACAGTGTAGAATGCACTTTGGATGATGGTTGATTATTTGTCATTGTTGATATATACATGCGTTGTATGGAAATCCATAGAAATAAAATCTATGGTAATTGATTGGGCCTCATTCCAGTTTTGAAATTGAAATATTTGAATAGAAGTATTTGAATAGAAATATTTGAAATAGAAATATTTGAAAAAGAAATATTTGAAATTGAATATTTGAAAATAGAAATGCGAAGCCGTGTTGATTAGATTGACGCCATTTTGACGTGAACGATATCTATATCGATTTTATTCATTTTTCAATGAATATTGAAAGAGAATTGAAATTCGAATTAAATTGAAATGAATTGAAATTCGAATTAAATTGAAATGAATTGAAATTCGAATTAAATTGAATAGAATTAAATTGAATAGAATAGAAATTCGAATTAAATTGAAATGAATGGAAATTCGAATTAAAAATGAAATTGAATTGAAATCGATTTGAAATGAAATTAAAATGAATTTATATTGAAAAATTCGATTTTGATTTGAATTTGAAAAGGAAGTTGAAATCGTTTTGAAAACGAATTTAAAACGATTTATAAAATTCGTTTCGAAAGGATATTGACGAAGTATATATTATATATATTATATATATAATATAATGGCCAGAATAGAACGCGCCGCGGCAGTTCGCGAATTTCGACCATTGACTTCGAGTGGAAATTACGGGAGATCCGACCGTCGGATTCTCCTAAAACTGGAACCGTTAGGTTCGTATCGAAAAGTGCTTTCTAATGAATATTAGAGATTTGAAATCTAACGGTTGGATTTGGAATTATGTCCAAATCAAATTTGGAAAAGGTCGCTGTAAGTGCAGTTCGATGGTCGTTTGTGGAAATCGACTGTACGGGCCTTGATAAAATTATTAAAAATAGTAACAATTTGTGTAAAATCATAAGAAATGATTTTTGAAGAACTGGGATGAAAAACCCCATATTTGAAAAGAGAAAAATAGATTTTTATCGAAATGAACTAGTTTTGAACTAGAATAATAATTTATTTATTTTTAAAATAAATAAATTGGATTTGAAATGGTTTTGAAAATAATCAGAATTTCCAAAAATTGAATTCGAAAGGATTTGAATCGAAATTGTCTTTGGAATATTTCGATGTTGGATTTCGTGATGATACAGATATTGTTATGGGAATTTGAAAGATATATTTATATCGTTATTTCCAATACGATATTTGTTGGTCGTAGAATTTGATATTGAATATAAGCCGTTATATTTTCTATTCAGAGCCTTGTATTTAATATCAAATGTGATTTGGGTTTGTCGTGAATGGTGTCTTCATTAACACTGTTCTTAAGCCCAGTTGAGAAAAAGATTGAATCTTTTTATTTAGATTTAATGAAGTGTACCAATTAAATAATATTTAATTGGAATTGAATTGAATTGATTTTTGGGTTTATCGTGAACAGTGTTTTAAATAACACTTGTTCTTTAACCCGAAAATTGATGAAATGTGATTTTGGGTTGTCGTGAACGGTGTCTTCAATAATACTGTTCTTAGACCCAAAGGAGTTAAGAAAATCAGAAACTAACTGTAGGTTAGCTAAGTTGAATGGTTTCTGGGGTATTGATCTGATGTTGGTTTCGGCCTTTGGGGTTAATACTTAGGGAATTGCTCGCTTGCTAATTTACGGTTAGGGACTGATTGAAATATGATGTGATTTTGGGGTTTATAGTGAACCGTGTTTTAAATTACACTGATTCTTTAACCTAGTCAAAGATTAAAACTAAGTGGAGTTTTAATGAATCTTTAATTAGATTGAAAAGATCGAGAATGGAGTATCACCAGTTTTTCTCCAGGCGATAGTTAAATCTTTAATTAGATTTAAACGTGAAATGGTAATTGAATTTACCGATAACAACGTGGTGTTAGATATGAAGTATAACCAGTTTTACTTCATAGGATGAATAGGTTGGGATTGTGAAATTAAAACAAATGATTACTTCGGTAAGGTTCGTTAATCCCGACTAGTTGAATCGATATTCAAAAGAAGATTAAAGAATAAATTCAAGGATTTATCTTTGATAAAATTAATGGGAACCTTTCCCTATGAATGTGAAATTTAGAAACTAACTGTCAATTAGCTAAGCAGAATGGTTTTCTGGATATTGATCTGATGTTGGTTTCGGCCTTCGGGGTTAATATTTGGGGAATTATTCTCTTGTTAATTTACGGTTAGTGACTGATGAATTGAAATGAGGCGTTTGTTTTGTTTATGTAACACTTGTTTATAATATACGCGAGTTATTCGGAAAGACCGGGTTTATCCCATTCTGAATAACTGATACGACGATAAGTCGAAGATGAAGACGGTGATCGAAGACCGGAGGTCTTCACGTCGTTCGGGTGATTACTGATGATCTTGATTGGGATGTACACCCAAGAAGATGGAAACAGTTGGTGATCGTCCAGACGTACTTGGAGATCGATATATATGCGGGGTACTAGGTGCCTCCGGTTTCGTTCAGACCCAGAACGGACTTGTAAATGGACTGTGTCTGACATCGGATTTCATTCTGTGTGACTGATATCGGTTGCATAGAGTGGTTAGGGACTGATTGAAACGTGATGTGATTTTCGGGGTTAATATTTGGGGAATTATTCTCTTGTTAATTTACGGTTAGGGACTGATTGAAACGTGATGTGATTTTGGGGTTTATAGTGAACCGTGTTTTAAATTACACTGATTCTTTAACCTAGTCAAAGATTAAAACTAAGTGGAGTTTTAATGAATCTTTAATTAAATTGAAAAGATCGAGAATGGAGTATCACCAGTTTTGCTCCAGGCGATAGTTAAATCTTTAATTAGATTTGAACGTGAAATGGTAATTGAATTTACCGATAACACCGTGGTGTTAGATATGAAGTATTACCAGTTTTACTTCATGGGATGAATAGGTTGGAATTGGGAAATAAAATAAATGATCACTTCGGTGTGGTTCGCTAATCCCGACTAGTTTGAATTTATATTCAAAAGTAGATTAAAAAATAAATTTAAAGGATTTATCTTTGATAAAATTAATGGGAACCTTTCCCTAAGAATGTGAAATTTAGAAACTTACTGTAGGTTAGCTAAGAAGGATGGTTTCCTGGGTATTGATCTGATGTTGGTTTCGGCCTTCGGGGTTAATATTTGGGGAATTATTCTCTTGCTAATTTACGGTTAGTGATTGATGAATTGGAATGAGGCGTATGTTGTGTTTGTGTAACACTTGTTTATTATATACGCGAGTTATTCAGAAAGATCGGGTTTATCCCATTCTGGATAACTGTTACGACGATAAGTTGAAGATGAAGACGGTGGTCGAAGACCGGAGTTCTTCACGTCGTTTGGGTGATTACTGATGATCTTGATTGGGCCGTACACCCAAGAGGAGGGAATCAGTTAGTGGTCATCCAGACGTACTTGGAGATCGATGGATAAGCGAGGTACAAGGTGCCTCCGGTTTCATTTAGACCCAGAACGGACTTGGGAATGGACTGTGTGTCTGACATAGAGTATCATTATGTGTGATTGATGGATATCGGTTACATGGAGTGGTTTGCCTGTGTGGCATGCTAAGATGCAAATGATCAAGGCTTTTGTTGAAAAGCAAAGTCTTGTGGTTGATGATCAAAGCACGGTCTTTGTGGCGTAGCTTTGTGTAGCGTAGATTCGCGAGCCTCACACTCCGGTTGTGAACCAGAAACGGGAGAGGACCTCAGGGAGGGCATGCGTTTCCTTCTAGCTAGAAGTGGCGTCAGTGGTTTTACACGTCCTGACGAGTTTGACTTATGTGGTTGTTGGTTTGTGAGGCGCCTCGGATATATCGGTCGATCCGGGACCGATGGAGTCATTCGTTGGTTCATTTATGCCCCAAAGGGCGGGGAAACGCAGTGTTCAGGAATTTTAATCCACATCGGTGGACCGGCCCTGTCGCTCCAAAGTCACTCGAGCTCTGTCCTAAGACATGGGCTAGATTGTCTCGAATCGGTAAGGACTATCTTTTGCCTTGGTTCACAGACGGAAATCCAACTTCCGGTACGTGACTGTGCGGTTTTGATTGTAAACCTATATATGGCGACATAGTGGCATGGGACGCTCATGTCTCCTATGATTGATATTTATGATTGTATATAAAATCAGAAACTAACTGGAAACGAGCTAAGATGGGTGGTTTCTTGAGTATTTATCTGATGTTGGTTTTGGCCTTCGGGGTTAATACTTAGGGAATCGTTCTCTTACTAATTTACAGTTGGAGTCTGATTAAGAATCAAAAGATGAAATTTAGCGTATCAAGCATTCTTTGTCTATTATAAGGTAAAAACCCTATCCTCCGGCTTGCGTTGCATTGTGTGATGGGACCTGGGTCTTATAATAGCTTCATTGTTCTTTATTTAGCATTGCGCTATTTGTTTTATGCACTGGTATTCTTGGGAGAAAACCCGTTCCGCGTTAGCAGCGTGGTCCCTTGATTTACCTAACTTTAAAATAAAGATTTATAACTGTTTTAGTTCTCACACCAGTCACATGACTGACCTAGAGTTTATTGTTTTAACCTAAACTCTGGGTGCCCCTATTTCCGCACGGGCGGCTAGTAGTTTTGGTTTTGCAGATTTATATTCACAGGTTCCTGGTTTACAGCTGGAATGATATTCGGAAAGCTTTGTATCCGTATATCTCCCTTAGTTGTGTTTTGTATTTTTTTCCGCTGCAGTGATGTATTTAAATGTAATTTAAATCTCTGATATTTTCTGTGTAACATTTATTCATACTCTGTATATTCTGGTATTCTGATGGAATTGTTGTAATAAACAATGAAATGTTCTTCTGTCTGCGCTCTAATTTGTCGTGTTCTCAAAAACAATCAGGCGTTTCGTACGATCTTGGTCGATTTAGCGACTGATTCAGATCGAGCGAAATTCCTTTTCGTTACACTGAATAACTGATTCGATGATATGTCGAGGATAAAGACGGTGGTTGAAGACTAGTGGTCTTATCATCGTCTGGATGATTACTGATGTCTTGATTGGGCTGTACACCCAAGACGAGGTAATAAGTGGTGATCATCCAGACGTACTTGGAGATCGATAGATATGCGAGGGTCTCTCCCCTGTATTGGACATATGGGGGAGGAATAAGGTGCCTCCGGTTTCGTTCAGACCCAGAACGAACTTGTAAATGGATGTGTGTCTGAGAGCGGATTTCATTCTATGTGATTGATAAACATCGGTTGCATAGCGTGAATTGCCTGTGTGGCATGCTGAGATGCAAATGATCAAGGCTTCTGTTGAAAAGAAGAGTCTTGTGGTTGATGATCAAAGCACGACTTTAATATAGCGTAGCTTTTTGCAGCGTTAATTCGTGAGCCTCACAGCCCGGTGTGAACCAGAAACGTGAGAGGACTGTAGGGAGGGTATGTGTTTCCTTCTAGCTAGGAGTGGTGTCAGCGTTTTACACGCCCTGTCATTTACTTATGTGGATAATGGATAGCGAGGCGCCTCGTTTATATCAGTCAATCCAGGGCTGATGAAGTCATTTGGCTCATTTACGCCCCATAGGGCGAGGAGACGCAGTGTTCAGGCATTTTAATCCACTTCGTGTGGACTGGCCCTGAAGATCCAAGGGTCGATGCGTTCTGATCTTGAGACATGGGCTAGATTGTCTCAAAGCGGTAAGGACGATCCCTTGCCTTGGTTCACAGATGGAAATCCAACTTCTAATACGACATTTTATGGTTTTGATTGTAGAGCCTAGTATGGCGACATAGTGGTATGAGGCACTTATGCCGTCTATGATTGATACTTATGATTGAAATTGTTTTGACACTATACACTTATAGTAACAATAAAACATGAAATTTTACGTACCAAGCATTCTTGGCTATTATAAGGTAAAAAATCTATCCTCCGGCTTGCGTTGCATTGTGTGATGGGACCTGAGTCTTATAATAGCTTCATTGTTCTTTATTTAGCATTGCGCTGTTGTTTTATGCACTGGTATTCTTTGGAGAAAACCCGTTCCGTGTTATACGGCGTGGTCCTTGATTTGTCGAACTTTAAAATAAAGATTAATAACTGTTTTAGTTCTCACACCGGTCACATGACAGACCTGGAGTTTATTGTTTTAACCTAAACTCTGGGTGCTCCTATTTTCCGCACGGGCAGCTAGTAGTTTTGGTTTTGCAGATTTATATTCACAGGATCCTGGTTTACAGCTGGAATGATATTCAGAAAGCTCTGTATCAGTATATTCTTTTCAGTTGTATTTTGTATTATTTTCCGCTGCATTGTAACTTGTAAATATCTGATATTTAGTAAATGTGTAATATTTATTCATACTCGGTATATTCTTGTATTCTGATGTAAATTGTTGTAAGAAGCAATGAAATGGTCTTCTGTTTGTGTTCTGATTTGTCTTGTCCTCAAAGCAATCCGTTCTTTCCTTCACGGGGAAGTTCGGGTCGTTTCAGTTTGTACTTTCCAGTTTTTGCTTATTTAAAAGCATGAGCAACGCATTTATATCGGAAAAAATGACCGTTTTAGAAAATGAAGTTACCAAAATAAAAAACAACTTTGTCCTATTTTTTGTTTTTTTTGGGAATAATGGAAGAACAAGAGACAATTCATCCTTCCGTCGTTCCTTCAACTCCTCCATCGTTCTCTCCATCTTTCTTTCATTCCCTCCGTCATCCCTCTAATCTTCATTCATTGCCAGACCTGAAGTAATATGAAATATGAAAATTTAACTATACTGACTGCCTGGCACAATTCTTATAAGGTGAGAGTTTTTGTTCTTGACTTTGTATGTGAAGCTTCATTTGTCACTCAGTGCAAAATAAATTCTGACAACTCTAATACGATTTAATCAATTTTCCCATAATTAGTCTAACGCTTTTTATCAGGAATAGGATAATATTTCTAATTTACAATTCAAGGATTTTGTTCCCTCAAAGTCTAGGTTTGTGTTTAGTATTTTATTGCCTCTTCTCCTTTGGTTGTACTTATTTGTTATCCATAAAATCGTTGCACCACTGAACTTGATGTCAAATTATTGTTTGCTAATATAATATCTCTAGAATAATACCTGTAAGTTCATTTATACAAAGGGGCTTTTTTTCCAAAAAAAATATCAATTTATCTATGTCTGCATGTCCAGTGATATTATGCATACTAATATAAATTTGTTGATTTCTGCATGTCCAATGATATTATGCTAAAGTTGATGCATACGTAATCCACCTACATTTTATCTATGTCTTCTTTTCAATAAGTTGCATTACACTAAATAAAAATAAATTGGGATATCGGCCTTGCCAAAAATAAATAAATTGGGATATGCATGTAAACCTTATAATCATTGAAGAAAAGATGCTCTTTTGATAGTCAAATGGCAATGAAATTAATCCAGTTTACATCTCATTGCTATTTTATTACAAAAATGTATGAAACTTTTATAAACTGGGCTCTTGCTTTGAACCTAAATGACCAACACGTTTGACATCATTTTATTTTCGAGGCTTTATATTATCTTCCATGAGGGAACATCTATTGCATCCAGAATCTTAGCCCGTTCTTTACTTAAAGCTTGCTGCACTTCTCTAGTTGCACTGCACTTCTGATCTGTTTTGTGTCTGCAAGGTTGTTAGAATATTTGCGTGAATTAGTCTTATCAACCAAATACGGATAACATTACGACGAATGTTGAACAAATGGAAAATAACCCATACACAGATGATTGTCATGATACATAGAACAGACATACCCACCTGTCTAATCCCAGTCAAATTAACATTATTATCTAATATCCAATTTTGCTGAAAATTCATTTTTGTGTTACTTGAAATTTTAATTGTTGGGTAAGTTAGAAGAAATTGGAATTACATGGTATTGTCTGGTGGAACAATTCATATAAATCCAAATCAAGTATAATCTTTATATTACTATTAAAATTTTGCTATTATAACGTTTAATGTTTTTGTTATTATAACGTCTGAGTTGTTCTTTATCGTTTGTTTGCCTCAACCTTTAAATGCAAGCGATTATATATATGGGTATAAAAGCTTTTTCTGTGACTTCCAGGTTTTCAAATCCATAGGTTATGCAATTACTGGATTTGAAAAAGGGTAGTAACTGCATTGTGAAAGAGGTATCCTTTTGATTACATCTTTTTCTAGTCCGTTTTCTTGACATTTCCGTTTTTGTGGTTTCCTGTTGAAGTTCATTTGTTGCTCTCAGGATAGTAACTGACATATGTCTATTTGTTTTGCAGGTGTTAGAAAAAGATAAGGGTGCATTGAGAAGATTATCTTTAGCTGATTTAGAATTTATATTTGAGAACATATAATTTGATGCATTATTAATATCATTTGCTGTTTTAAAACTTATTGGTGTAGTTTTGTAATATTGTTGTTTTCATGACATTTGCTGTTTTATAACTAATTGTACTATTGTATGCAGTTTGCAAATGTTATTTGCAGTTTTGGTTGCAAATGTTAAATGTTGATTTTGTATCTGTAAATGTTATATGCAGTTTTTGTGTCTGCAAATGCCATATGCAGTTTGTGTCTGCAAATATTTGCAGATTTTGTGTCATAAGATAATTTATGTATATAGATTTGTCTGTTTAGTTTCATGACATTTGTTTTTTTTTTCATTTTTCAAATTTTCATGTTTTAGGTGTGTTAAATGGGTTAACCCATACATGAAGAGGGTTGGGTCAATTGACCCTCTTAATAAATATATTAAATGGGTTAGATCAAAAAATGGGTCGGGTCGATTTTGACTTCACCCATTACGACCCGATCTGACCCATTTGACAGGTCTAATGTATATTACACATGTATTGGTAGATGCTAACGAAATTAAGATTGTTTTCTTTCCTTATTTCTTTTTTTATTCGCATGACTACACATGTATATTTTATCACCTAGGTTTGGTTGCTTGCCTCTTCCTTGTGAAGGACATGTACTTTATACCTGATGCATAAAATTACAAGCTAGCTTATGTTAACTCAACTACTCAATCCACCCATCAATTAAAATTCAAATAGTCTTAGTTTGAAGACGCGTTCTTAGTAGCACTGTTAACGGTAACGTGTGAACGTCAATGATCTGTCGCACAAATAATTAGAAGTATGATTATATTTGATATCTAATCAGTCAAATGTACTCGAAATCTCTTATCCCTTTATATCCAAACTAGGGCTGGACATTTTTACCATATTACCACTTACCAAGCATTACCAACCGATACCAACGAAAGTGGTACCGAATAATTGGTAACTAATTGGATTGGTACGGTATGCCAAACCATATAAAAATATGCGGTACGGTAATGGTAATTGAGCATTAACAATGTAATTACCATACCTACCACATACCTTAAACAATACATATGTATATTCTTATATTTCATCATATATGTTTATTACATAACAACGAATTTCTAATATGTATTAATTTAATAACATACCTAGGAAAAATACTATTACGATACAAGATTGGATGCAATTTTTATCATATATTTTAAAAATAGTATAATTTATATGATAGTTTAGTTCATCTATAATGTTTTCTAGCATGTTTGACATGGAAAATAAGATGGATAAATAATAATATGATAACACAAAAATCAATTTTAGTATTTAATATTTTAATGTGAAATATTGTAAACAAAAAGATCTCATACTTGTAAATGGCAAAAACTTTTTACTGACCTCTACCAACCATTACCAACCAAAAACCAAACTGTTCGTAATCGAATTTTTTGGTTGGTAATGGTATATTTTTTCTATTACCATAAAACTCGGTAAGGTAATGGTTTCGAATACAAAGTTCTGGTACCGAACCGATTCCACCTCTAATCCAAACAATCAGGACTGTTGAGTCAAAGCTTCACGGGTTGTTTTGATTTATGACAAGAAGAAGCTTCTACATCGACAAAAAGAAGACAAGATGACTTCATAGGTTAGAAGTTGATTATTTAGAGTAAAAAATGTTAAAATCTATCCTCAAATGATCATACTTCTAATTGCTTTAAAATATTTCTTATAAAAGCATTTTTTTTATGCATATGACCGAAAACATGTCGACCTACAATTTTTTTATAGGTCAACAGGTTTTTAAATTGTAACGGTCAAAAATAGGTCGACCTATAAAATTTTATAGGTCAACATGTCGACCTATAAATTTCTATAGGTCAACAGGTTTTTGAATTTTGACCGTTATATTGAAAAGTCATCTTCTTTCTTCAAGAGTTGCATCCATTTCTTCTCATGAATAAACACTTCTTTTGATTGCAACTCTTCACCAATAATTGCAACTACTTGATCTTTATAAATACATGAATTTGCAATCATTCAAATCACCTGAATTAACCGAATTTACTCTCTATTTTCTGATCTATCTTGCATTATTCTTTTCACTCAAAAAGCACTCAAAAGCATTCAATAATCGTTTGAATCACCAAGCATATTTCATACACTTGTGATTCAACTCGATATTTTACTTCCTAATCTTACTAAACATCAAATTACATTTGAGGATAAGATTATAGGAAGGGTGTACTCAATTGTTGACAAATCAGTGTTGAAGGAAGAACACATTCAAAGTCAAAATCCTATTATTGTTGAAGTCCTCGGTGTTGTAAGAGGCAAGTGTTGAAGTCCTCGTGGTATAAGAGGCAAGTGTTGAAGTCCTCGTGTTATAAGAGGCAAGTGTTGAAGTCCTCGTGTTATAAGAGGCAAGTGTTGAAGTCCTCGTGCTGTTAGAGGCGTGAAATCCCGTTCGGCTGCTCGGGTATTGTAAACCTGTTTCCTCCGGGTGAAGTGAGGTTGTTGTTTAGTGAAAATCCAGATAGAAGTCTGGGACTGGACGTAGGACGGTGCTCCAAACCAGTATAAAAATCCCTAGTGTGATTTTTCCTATTTACTGCATTTGCTATACTTGCTTATCTGTGATATTGCTTCTGTGAGATCTTTTTACATTAAATATTTACCTGCATAACTATTGTAAATATACAAGTTAGTATATCACATACTTTCCGCATAGCCATATTATAGATCCTGCACAAGTCGCGTACACGCCCGACTTTTTCAATTGGTATCAGAGCACGGTCATCATATAACCGTAACACAGTTATTTGATATTTTCTGATAATATGGCAAATAACACTAGCACGAGTAACACCACTTACACAGAAGGTCAAGCTACACAAAGACCTCCTTTCTTTAATGGCCTAAACTATAGTTATTGGGCAACACGTATGGCTTTCTATATGCAATCAACAAGTTATGATGCTTGGAATGCTACTCAGAAAGAAATAGTTAATCCAACTACTGAGTATGCAGAATGGACTCCTGCTGAGAAAACAGCAGCAGCAGTAAATGCAAAAGCAATAAATATGTTGTTTTGTGCATTAGACCAAAATGAGTATAACCGTGTTAGTATCTATACCACTGCTTATCAAATTTGGCAAACGCTAAAAACAACTCATGAAGGTACTAACAAGGTTAAACAAGCAAAAATAGCTTTGTTGAAAAGTCAATTCCAAAATTTCAAAATGAAGCCAAATGAAACAATCAATGAGATGTATTCAAGGTTTCAAACTATTCATCATTCTCTTATTGGGTTAGGACAAAAATATTCTGACTTTGATGTAGTTTCAACAATCCTACACTCACTGACTAATGAATGGGAAGGAAAAGTATTAGCTATAGAAGAAGCTAATGATCTTTCTACCATGAAGCCAGATGAGTTGATAGGAAATCTAATGTCCTATGAAGCAAATTTACAGGCTAGAAGAGAACAAAAAGAAGAAAAGAAAAATGTTGCTTTTCATGCCGAAAAAGATGAAGACATTTCAGATTCTGAAGATGAAGACTTAGCACTTATTGCAAAAGGTTTTAAGAAGTTTTTGAAACAAAGAAAGGCTAGTCGATACGACAAAAAGAAGTTTGGATCAAACAAACCATCTTCTTCAACTTTGGAATGCTTCAACTGTCACAAAAAGGGACATATGCATAAAGATTGTCCAGAGAAAAAGAAGAAATTCGAAAAATTCAAGAAAGACAAATCGAAGAAAAGAGCATTCTCAGTAACATGGGATGATTCAGACTCATCTTCATCTGACAGCGAAAGTGACTCAGACACTGAACAAGCAAATGTAGGTTTTATGGCAACAGAGGATGAGGTACGAATTCCTACTCTTGAGGATATGCTTGATATTTATGATAAAGTAATGATTAAATTTAAAGATACAAAACATGAATTAAAAGAAGTCAAAGCAATGTTGAATAGAGCAGAACTAGAACGAGATATGTTAAAAGATGAAAAGAAAATATTAGAAGAGGAACTAGAAAAGGAACAAGAATTATCTTCTAATTCTAATTCTCAGTTATCTCTTTTAACTCAAGAAATTGAAGTTCAAAAAGAGAAAAATGATATTCTCATTGCTGAAAATCATGAGCTTAAAGCAAAAGTCAAGATTATAGACCTTGAAAAAGCTAGTTTACAAACAAAGTTAGATAACATCTCTAAAAATGTTTCTAACTTTAACAAAGGTCGAGAAAATTTGACTAAAATTATTGAGAATTCGCAATCAGTTTCTAATAAACATGGATTGGGATATAAGAAACAAGTTATCAAGAAACATCTTGGTAAAAGAAAAAGGAAAAATAAGGTAGTGCAAGAAACTGAAGCTAAGAAAAATCTTAGTCTATTATATTCCAAAACAAAACCGATTGTGAAATCTCAAAAGAAGGATGTTAAATTTATAAAAGTATGGGTTCCTAAAACAAATAATAATTTGATTAGGAACAAGTACATTCAAAAATTTTTAAGTACTGTGCATCATAATCCAAATTATTTATATAAAGGGGATACCGGACCCATATGGGTTTGGATTCCTAAGACCTAACTCTTAGGACCCTATAAAAAGTGGGTACCATGGGCTTAATATTATTTTTGCAGGTCCCACTTAAGAAAAGAGGAAAATGGATTCTGGACAGTGGTTGCTCGAAGCATATGACTGGAGACAAGAGCATATTAACGAATATTACATATTTTGATGGAGGCTCAGTCACTTTTGGAGACAATTCAAAAGGCTTCATCATCGGCAAAGGCGATGTGAGCAATTACGGTACTCCTAATTTACCTCTTATTACTAATATCATGCTAGTTAAAAATCTAAAACATAACTTACTAAGCATTAGTCAGTTATGTGACAAAGGGTTTACGATTTCCTTTTCAAATGAAAAATGTAACATACTCGACCAAGATAAAAATTTAGTTTTTGAAGGCTATAGAGACAGAAATATATATATTTTAAATATGAATTTTAATCAAAATTCAAATATGTGCCTTATTGCTAAGGAAAATGATCCATGGATATGGCACAAACGTTTCTGTCATATAAACTTTAAAACTATTGACAAGCTAGCTAAAAATAATCTAGTCAGAGGTTTACCAAATATAAGTTTCAAAGTTGACAATCTTTGTGACGCATGTCAAATTGGAAAACTAACCAAGTCATCATTTAAGTCTAAGAAAGTAATCTCGACATTACAACCACTTGAATTATTACATTTGGATTTATTTGGACCTACTCAAATACAATCCATAAATCATAGTCGGTATGTATTTGTAATCGTTGATGACTATTCTCGATATACTTGGGCTATGTTTCTTAAAAATAAAAGTGACACTTTTGAAAAATTCAAATCTTTCGTCAAACGTATTCAAAATTCGAAGGGACTTAAAGTAAAGAATATAAGAAGTGATCATGGCGGAGAGTTCGAAAATAATGAATTTGAACATTTTTGTGCAAAGAAAGGTATATCACACAATTTTTCCTTTCCTAGAACTCCACAACAAAACGGGGTTGTAGAACGGAAAAATCGAACGTTGCAAGAATGTGCAAGAACATTATTAAATGGAAGCATGTTACCAAAGCATTTTTGGGCAGAAGCTATAGCAACTGCATGTTATGTTTTGAATCGAGTTTCCATTCGACCTCTAACTAAAAATACACCATATGAATTATTTAATGAAAGAAAGCCAAATATTTCATACTTCAAAGTTTTTGGTTCGAAATGTTTTATTTTAAACACGAAAGATCATCTTGGTAAATTTGATTCAAAAGCTGACGAAGGAATCTTTGTTGGTTATTCAGATCATAGTAAAGCTTATCGTATATTCAATAAAAGAACCAAAATTATCGAAGAATCACTTCATATATCCTTCGATGAATACTATCAGTTTCCTAATATAAAGATTGATGATGACGAAAATATCAATATAAATGACACTGTTGTCACAAATGAGGATTCTGACTCCGAAATTATCAACGATATTCCTCAACCTCCTGAGATAGTTTCTCCAACTAGAATAAGATCTCCTCCAAGAATATTGAGAGATCATCCGGCTCAAAATATAATTGGAGAAGTTTCATCTCAAATTAGAACTAGAAGTCAACTTAACCAAATGGGACATGTTGCATTCATTTCAAACATCGAACCTAAGAATCCTAAAGAAGCTGCTACCGATGAATATTGGATCATTGCTATGCAAGAAGAACTTAATCAGTTCGAACGCAATGATGTATGGGAACTTGTTCCAAGGCCATCCGATCAATCAGTTATCGGAACTAAATGGGTTTATAAAAACAAAGTCGATGAACAAGGAAACATAACTCGGAACAAAGCACGGTTAGTAGCTCAAGGATATAATCAAGAAGAGGGTATCGATTATGAAGAAACTTTTGCACCTGTCGCTAGACTAGAAGCAATCAGAATTCTTCTATCGTTTGCTTGTCATCATAATTTTAAATTATATCAAATGGATGTCAAAAGTGCGTTTCTAAACGGTTTTATAAAAGAAAAAGTATATGTTGAACAACCACCCTTATTTAAACATGAAAAATATCCAGATCATGTTTTTAAGCTTAAGAAGGCTTTGTACGGTTTAAAACAAGCACCACGTGCCTGGTACGAACGACTACGAAGTCATCTTATCGACTCTGGATTCCAAATAGGAAAGGTTGATCAAACATTATTTATTAAACATTCGCACAAAGATATACTTGTTGTTCAAATATATGTGGACGACATAATCTTTGGTTCAACAAATGAGAGACTTTGTAAGGAATTTTCAGATATCATGACCAAAGAATTTGAAATGTCACATATGGGAGAGTTATCATACTTTCTTGGTCTTCAAATTAAACAACTTCCAAATGGTATTTTCATAAATCAAGAGAAATATTGTAAAAATCTTGTTAAAAGATTCGGACTTGAAAATACTTCCGGAAAACCGACTCCGATGAGTACAACTAGTCATCTTGAAAAAGATGAAAGTGGGAAGAGTGTAGACCAAAAGACGTATCGAAGTATGATAGGTTCTCTCTTATATTTAACAGCTAGTCGTCCTGACATTATGATGAGTGTTTGTTTATGTGCACGTTTTCAAGCTGATCCCAAGGAATCGCATTTACGAGCAGTGAAACGAATTATTCGATATCTTAATAACACCAAAGATTTCGGTCTTTTCTATCCTAAGGATTGTGCATTCGAATTATTATCATATAGTGATGCTGATTTCGGAGGATCACGAACGGATAGAAAGAGTACAAGTGGTACGTGCCATTTCATTGGAAAATCACTTGTTTCTTGGTTTAGTAAGAAACAAAATTGTGTTTCACTATCGACATGCGAGGCAGAATATATTTCAGCAGCTTTGGCATGTACACAGATTATATATATGCAACAAACACTTAGAGATTTTGGTATGAACTTAACAAACTCTATTATATATTGTGACAACACAAGTGCAATAAATTTATCAAAAAACCCAGTTAATCACTCTCGTACTAAGCACATTGACATTCGACATCATTTTCTAAGAGATAACATTGAAAAAGGAAATATAAATCTTGAATACGTTAATACAGAAAACCAACTAGCTGATATATTCACAAAGCCTCTACTAGAATCAATTTTTGTCAAATTACGTAGAGAGCTAGGGTTGGTTTCCAGAAAAGAACTCGAAGGATAATATTGTTTAATATAACAAGAGTTCGTATTTAGAAACCAATGACTTTTCTTTTTTACTATAAATAGCAGAGAGTTTTTCTACGGTAAAGCTAATGCAAACCTTTTTTTTATTTTCCTTAAAATAGAAAACTCTCTCTATATAAATGCGTTTTGTTTTTGAGTGCTATCAGACAAACATTCTCTAAAAACTCTTATATATTTTTTTCTTTTACCTCATGGCACACGTTTGTGAAAAATGTGCCGAAAACTCCCACATTTCAATCACAAGTTCCGAACCAACGGAACATAACTCCCCAATAACACCAGAGCATGCACCAGGTTATCATCCACCATCTCGAACGCCAGGAACCACCCCCACTCCTAAGAGAAGCAAGAAAGTTTTATTTTGCTCTCCCCGAACCAAAGAAAAGATCGACGAAATACATTACTATCAGCAACAAATGTTTTACGAGCAAAAACTCACGACTTCACGTTTGACATACCTCGAACGATTAGCTTCTCTCTTCTGTGGTTCTGACAGGCATGGCATACATGAACCAATTCCTATACCAACATCTTCACGAACTCCAAACTCTTGGGATAGAAATTATCAAAACAATGAAGGAGCTAGTGAGAGATACAATTCTTGGGAACCAAAGAATCCATGGGAGCCTAGAAGATAAATTCTTTGCATTTAGAGTTTTTCTAAAAATAAAAATTCGTATTTGTTTTGTATTCACTTTTGTTTTGAATAAATATTTTTATTTTTATTTTTATTCACACCATTTGGTAAAAACAAAATTAATCAGTACCTGTCGACCGTCACCATATTAGGCTGTCGACCGATCCAGTAATACAACGCTATCATTTTTCAACCAGAAAGAAAACCTGTCGACCGCCAATAGTTTACCTGTCGACCGGTCTACACATAATATAAGGTTTATATTTTTCCAGAAAGTAAACCTGTCGACCGCCTATATTTTCCTGTCGACCGGTCTGCATATAATTCATGGATTATATTTTTCCAGAGATTACATCTGTCGACCGCCCATATTTTCCCTGTCGACCGGTTTAAACATAATCCTTAGTTTATATTTTCCAGAACTTCAACCTGTCGACAGTCCCTAATCCACCTGTCGACCGACCTTATTTTTTTCAAATCCCTGTTAGACACGTTGGTTTCTATTTGATTAATTACATCTCTTCATTATAATCCATCCATTCAATATTTAAAATCCTTTCATCTCTTCATAAAACATCCTTACTTATTCATTCTCATCATCTTCAAAATCCATAACTCTTAAGAATTTTTTCTTAGTCCTTCTTCAATTTCCCCAATCTCTTCAATGGCTCCTAAGCATAAGAAGTCAAAAACCACATCTTCTCAAACCCCTGTCCAACCTATTGATTCTCAAATCAAGCAATGGCTTATGGATCCTCTTGCTGTGACTAGATGGAACAAGATGAAAGACTATACAATTCACCACGGATCCTTTCTAAAATTCTCTGATTTCGTCCTTTACGATGTTAGTGAATTATCAAGAAGAGCGGGTATAAAGTCTCTACTAGATTTTGAAGACAATAATATTGAGATAAGTCATACCTTGATAAAACTTTTTTATGCCAATCTCAATTTAGACAAATTTAAACCCCAAAACTCGGATAATTGCTTATGGTCCGTAGTCTGTGGTCAACACGTCTTTCTTTCCAAAGACCGGATGGCGGAAATACTCCGAACCCACAACGAAGGTATTCAATTTAGTAGTGAATTTTGCCCTATACATATACGAGATAGAAATAGTCATCTTTTTATTGAAGACCATAAGTCAAGTATTAAGGGTATCAATCTAAGACCATCGGCCAGACTTCTCCATCTTTGTATCACACATACTCTTCTTCCAAGGACTGGTAACTTTGATGCAGTGTATAGAGAAAACTTTAAAGCCCTGTATGCCATTTTTGCAAATATCAGGGTAAATTGGATAGACATGATTTTCGATGAGATTGTACTGGTAAATAAACGTACAAGGCCACACTTGTTTTATAACGAATATATCATGCGCTGTCTCATGGAATGTGGCGTAAGATCTCCCGAATCTAAAATATCAATACCAAAATGTATTGATAAAGCTTCTAAAAATAGGATGAAGTTACCGATTCCTGCTATGAGTATTATTCCGTTTGAACACTATGTTGAACAAGGTCCTCCACAAACATCTTCTTCTCAAATCCCAAGGCAAAGGCCTGAAGATGTTACAATTCCGCCTCCTACTTCTTCGACTAAGGAAACTCTTGAGCAAATTGCACGTAATCAATTCTTACTCGAAGCTCGACTAAAACGTACCGATAATAAACTCGACCGCTTGGACACCAAACTCGATAAACGGTTCAACAAATTAAAGTCTTTCTTCAGTACAATTTGGGAAGCAATCTCTTGCACTTCAACTTCCGCAACCCTTGCTCAAGATCCCGGAAAACGACCTATGCCACCTACTTTTACATGGTCTTCCTCTGAAGAAAGTACTAGCTCTGGAGCGAGTACTCAACATACCCGTGGTCGTGGAATGTCATATATTGAAGAAGAAACTCATGACGATGTTGAAAAGGACAATGATAACAGCGACGATGAGGAACAAGAAGAGGAAGGAAACAAAGATGACGAGGATGATAGTGATTCGGACTGGCCTTCACAATAATCATCTCATAGTTATCTTTTAACCTTTTAATTTGCTTATGTATTTAACTATTCTACTTCCTGGTACTTCCGGTGTGTCTATTTTGGTTTGGCTTGTAATATGTATGACAATCTATGTATTTCGTTCTACCGTTTATTCATGTGTTATTACTTAATCTTATATATATTATTGTAATCACCCTTTTTGTCGATGACAAAGGGGGAGAAAATATTACTAACAAATGTCATGCAGATTATATAATTCAGGGGGAGCATATATACAGGGGGAGCATATAAGGAACAATATAAGCCATGTTGTCATCAATCAAAAAGGGGGAGAATGTTGAGTCAAAGCTTCACGGGTTGTTTTGATTTATGACAAGAAGAAGCTTCTACATCGACAAAAAGAAGACAAGATGACTTCATAGGTTAGAAGTTGATTATTTAGAGTAAAAAATGTTAAAATCTATCCTCAAATGATCATACTTCTAATTGCTTTAAAATATTTCTTATAAAAGCATTTTTTTTATGCATATGACCGAAAACATGTCGACCTACAATTTTTTTATAGGTCAACAGGTTTTTAAATTGTAACGGTCAAAAATAGGTCGACCTATAAAATTTTATAGGTCAACATGTCGACCTATAAATTTCTATAGGTCAACAGGTTTTTGAATTTTGACCGTTATATTGAAAAGTCATCTTCTTTCTTCAAGAGTTGCATCCATTTCTTCTCATGAATAAACACTTCTTTTGATTGCAACTCTTCACCAATAATTGCAACTACTTGATCTTTATAAATACATGAATTTGCAATCATTCAAATCACCTGAATTAACCGAATTTACTCTCTATTTTCTGATCTATCTTGCATTATTCTTTTCACTCAAAAAGCACTCAAAAGCATTCAATAATCGTTTGAATCACCAAGCATATTTCATACACTTGTGATTCAACTCGATATTTTACTTCCTAATCTTACTAAACATCAAATTACATTTGAGGATAAGATTATAGGAAGGGTGTACTCAATTGTTGACAAATCAGTGTTGAAGGAAGAACACATTCAAAGTCAAAATCCTATTATTGTTGAAGTCCTCGGTGTTGTAAGAGGCAAGTGTTGAAGTCCTCGTGGTATAAGAGGCAAGTGTTGAAGTCCTCGTGTTATAAGAGGCAAGTGTTGAAGTCCTCGTGTTATAAGAGGCAAGTGTTGAAGTCCTCGTGCTGTTAGAGGCGTGAAATCCCGTTCGGCTGCTCGGGTATTGTAAACCTGTTTCCTCCGGGTGAAGTGAGGTTGTTGTTTAGTGAAAATCCAGATAGAAGTCTGGGACTGGACGTAGGACGGTGCTCCGAACCAGTATAAAAATCCCTGGTGTGATTTTTCCTATTTACTGCATTTGCTATACTTGCTTATCTGTGATATTGCTTCTGTGAGATCTTTTTACATTAAATATTTACCTGCATAACTATTGTAAATATACAAGTTAGTATATCACATACTTTCCGCATAGCCATATTATAGATCCTGCACAAGTCGCGTACACGCCCGACTTTTTCAAGGACTCCCTGATTTCCACCTTTTTGCAATTAAACCCTCTTTTTTTCTCTGACTTAATTGCAAAAAGATGAAAATCAGAGGTTCTAATTGGTTGGGTATAGGGGGATAGAGAATTCTGGGTACAGAGGATTTGCTCTCATCTTTGTTACACCCACTAAACTATACTTAAAAAACAATATTACAAACGGTGGAGAGCCTTTCTTATCTATTTGGATTCAATGGCTAATATTTACGATCCATGTGATATTTATCACTCCAGAGATTGAATTTAAAAATAAATCAGTCATGTCCTTAATTCATGGATCCAACTCACAAGTAACGTCCCTATGTTCTCCAGTTTGGTTTTTGTTTCTTTCATAAAAACAAAATCATCTTCTTCTTCCAACTCCTCATCCCTTGCGCGTAGAATGTTAAATCCCGCTTCTTTAAAAATGCAAGCCAAATAAAAGAATGATTAGCAGAATCGTTAAGTGCATAGGTGGATGGATAGAAATATGAAACTTTCTGAACTGACAACAACAATGGAAGGTAACTTTCTGAATTTTCTTTTAAGTATAGCAACATGAAAATGATGAAAGGTAACTCTATAAATGTCATCCTCAAAATCAAAGTAGGACTTTACATAGAGAAAGTAATTGTGCGGTCATCAAAACCAATGCTTTAAAGACCCAACCCAACCTGCGTTCAACCACGGTTAATCTTGAACTCTGGACCATTACGGTCCTCAAAATGAAATAACCTTGTGTGTTCGGAATCTTACGTTTTAACCCTATAACCTTAAAAAAACCTTTTTAACCCAGCCTTTTAACCAAATGAATTAGACGGACTTTTGGAGACTTTTCATTATCACTTTTCAATTTCGTAAGTTCGCTGCTTTTCTCACCTGTTCTCTTAATTTCAGACCCTACATTTTAAATTCACCCACGTTCCTAAGATTCGCAATTAAATATCCCGCATAATCGCTGATTGTCGAGATCTAACAGGTATCGATCCTTCTAATTTAATCATTGTGTAAATTATGATTCCCCAAATATTGTCGATCTTAGTTTTGTTGCTACCAACTGTAGTAGAATTTTGTGAAATGCGAACAAAATGATATGATTATGCTGTTGCTGCAGCCTAGAAACTAAAAATAAAACACTGCGCAACTATTGATATATTATTAGAATTTAATCATATTGTTAGTGCACAAAAAGTGGGGAACACACGCAAATGCAGCATCATGATACTGCCACCATTAGCAGTAGCAACCATAGAGGCTACTTCCATCAGTTAAAACAGCACAGCACAAGATGCGGCAAGTTAATGGAAAAAATTGAAGAAAAAAGGGGTAAAGTAATTCTGAACTGAGGTAGAGTTGCATGCATATGTGTGATGCTATATATTGTGTTTGTGTTTCTTTTAAGATTCTGTGTAAAATATAGCTAGTTTATATTATAGTTTTCCTTTTAAGATATGCCTTTCGTAATCATGGTTTTGTATTCAGCATACTCAATTTGGGCGCATTTTAACAATGTTATTGTTTTTTAAGTGATAACAGAATGTTATCTGATCTAAGATCAGTTGAAGCATTTAATCTTCATGGCACTGAAAGTATCGTTCGTCAATCAAGTAGAGCAAAAACTTATCCTACATGGCAATACTGCACGGAAACAATAATTGATGGACATTAAGAAATAAAATGTATGTTTTGCAATAAAATTTTCAAAGGGGGTAGGATCTGTAACAACCCGTATTTTGAATAACATGTTATAACGTAAATCAAGGCAGAATTAAATGTTAAAATCTGAATCAAGGGAAACGGGCTATGCCATTGCGTTCGTCTCGGAAAAATACGCGAAATAGAGTCCGAGTTTTCGAAAATCGGAGTCCGTATGACCAAGTTATGGCCCGTCAAAGTTTTCAGAAAATTTCAAGTTCAAAAAACAGTTCAAATTTGAATTCAGAATTCAAATTCAGCCCAAGCAGGACAGGCGGGAAAATTCCCGCCAGCCCCAAGTCGACTGGGGAGTCGACTTGGGAGTCGACACACCCCAGGTGGTGTCGACTGCCCAGTCGACAACCCTGTCGACTTGGGTGGTCGGCCAGTTTGGCCTAGTGCACCTGTTTTGGCACCTGGGTCTTGTTTTGTTGGCTAGTGACGTGATTTGATGGCTCAGATCTGAATTAGGGTTAATCCTATGGCCTAAACTAACCTAAACTTCTATAAAAGGACCCTAATACCTAGCCTAAATCATCACAAATCATTCCTACAACTAAATTATGCCAAAATGCTTCTTGATCATGGCCTCCATCTTCATATCATGGCCTCCATCTTCTTCATGAAAGCTTGAGTGTTCTAAGCTAGTAAAAGAGCCATCTTTCTTCATCAAAACAAGGATCTTTCTTCTTATTTCTCAAATACAACTTGGAGCTTATATTCATTTGGGGATTTCTAGTGTGGCTTCGTCTCAATCTTGTTTTACTTTGTTCTAGTCTTCTTAGCCAAGCTTTGTAAGCCCTATTCTACTCTTAGATTTAAACTATGAAGTTAATATGATCATGTAGCAAGTTGAAATGAGACTTTTGGGTATAATGCTTGTCTTTGGGCTATATTTGTATGCATAGATCCATGTATGACTCTTTTGATCTATGATTGTGGCACTATCATGAACCTAGTATCATTTACCTTGGTTTTTGGGTAGAAAGCTATGAACTTTATTTGGTGGTTATGTATAATGCAACATAGAACTTGGTAGTTATGCATAAATGCAACATAGAACCCCTCATGATCTTTATGTTAACTTGCCTATGATGTTATGAACCATATGCTAATCACAAGTTATCACCCTATGTTAACTATGACCATGTTATCACCTATTTGCTAAGTTGATGTCATGCATGTTTTGAGGCCAATAACCTTATATGCTAGTTGTGGTGAACACCTTTGCCTCATATATCACCATGTTAAACTTGTGATAGACTTTGCCATCTTGTCATATTCTTATGTTCCCCCTTTTCATCTAATTGTGTCGATGCGAACTTACGTGCGATGGGGTTACGTTATGGGTAAAATTAAATGACATGAAACATGACTTGAAAATATGACATGTGATTATGCTTGAAATCATGAACGTGGGCATGACATGTAGAAAACATGAAAGTGGCCAACTCGAGGTTGGGTTGAGTTTGTAGCATAAATCTACCCGGAAACCGACCGGCTTAACTAGTGGCTACAAACAATAGGACCCAATGTGAGTAGTTGGTCATATCGCACTTAAAACCCGAGGTTAGACTAGGTTGTGGTGTAAAGCTACCCGGACCCGCCCGGCTTAACTAGTAACCACAACAAAGTCTAATGTGAGAGGTTGGGGTGCATTAAGTTAATTAATGCCACATGGTAGGGTTAAGTCATGGACCACTTGAATACTTAACCAATTAAACACGATGGATTGGTAGGGTTAAGTCATGGACTACTTGAGTACTTAACCAATTAAACACGATGTATTGATAGGGTTAAGTCATGAACTGCTTGGATACACTTGACCAACTCAATACATGGTTAGGATAGGGTTAACCACACTTAACCCGCTTGATATCCTAGTTACGTGGTCCTTTTCAGCAGTAACCCACTTGGGAGTATCTGGATACCCTGGACTAGGCTAGGGTGGGGCACGATTACTGGACTGATTGTAAGAGACCAAAAGAGACGGCTGAATGGTGCACCGGTTGTTCAGGCGGACCATGGTCATGCACATTAAGTCCGGAGTTGAACATGGGCACCCGTAGGTTTAGACTGTGCGTGCTTGATTTGTGTCTGTGGTTTACACCTTAGGGCTGGATACACCCTAGGGTGGACCTTGCACAGTTAACTACATTCCATGATTAACCCGTATGACACCGATACACGACGAGTTAGGCTTATATGGAGCCGATCGACTAGACCGAGTAGTTGGACCTGGATTTAGGTCATCTCATGATGTTGGGCCAACTTTGGGCCAAGGGATCATTTCTTGTTTATACTTGACATGGATTAGAACACTAGTACACTTGGTGCAACTTAACCTTGTATATGCGATGCCACTCTTGTTAACTTTTCACCATGCCAGTTATCATCCTATGTTTCATCTCTGTTTTACATGTCCAGTTAACTTTATTAGTTTTTATACTGATAGTAGGTAGGACTTACCAGTCTTTTTGACTGACCCGTTTTCTTTCGCCTCTTTTCTTCCGTTTCCCCCCAGGTTCTCAGGGTAGGAACACTAGCACCTAGCTGGGATCTTTAGCTTGCTTTCTGGATAGCTCATGTACGGTTTGGACTTGAGCTCGCTATGGCCTTACCACTTCTACTTTGGGGATAGTTTACTTTATGTTATTTCCAGTTTTCTGTTTATGTTTCTAGACTTGTAGTAGTTGGAAAATAATGACTAAGTACTTTGATGTAACTTGACTATGGTTTTGAAATAGTAATTTTATCCGCTGCTTTATTTACTCTGTTTTACTCATATCATCTGTCTTGTGATATCTTCATGCATATTTACCTTGTCCAACACCCCTCCAAAGCCAGTGTTCTTGCAAGAGTGACCCTGGCGGAGGTGGGGTGTTACATTTGGTATCAGAGCATAAGGTTTACAAGATTTGAGCAAAAGGTTTTTAAAACTTACCTTTTGAAAAACTATTTTCAAAACCGATTGTAAAGAAGTATTTTCCAAGAAAAGTCTAGTTTATTTTAAAAGGTTATTCCCTAAAAGCCATTAGCACTATCCTTTGTTTCCTCGTTCTAAATCTATCTTTTCCTTTTTCAGCATGGCCGATCTTAACCTTCCCGAGGGAGTACCCATACCCGGATGGTTCCGGAGGTGCCTGGAAGCTAGGGCCAACGATGCGGGCCCAACAACCACTTCCACCGTACCTGAGGTTCATCCTCCTCCTCCTCAGCGTCCACAAGCGGATTTCGCAAAGATTTGCAAAGACTTTAAGGCGATGGGTGGCAAGAATTTTATTGGGACGGATACTTTTGTTGAGGCAAGAAACTGGTTAAAAGAAACTGAAGACCTCTTTGCCATCTTTGATGTGGAAGACCGTAGAAAAGTTCTGTTGGCAGTATGGCTATTGAAAGAGGAAGCTGCTTATTGGTGGGAGGTCACCAACGCTACTAGGCCTATAGAGACTTGGGCCGACTTTAGGATGAGGTTTGGGCTTAAGTTTCTATCATCTGCTGAGGAAAATCTGCAAATGGAGAAGTTTATATCTTTGAAGCAAGGGGACATGACAGTGAGGGAGTATGTGAATAAGTTTAACCAGCTTGCTCGATTCGGTTTGGACATGGTTAATACACCCCAGAACAAGGCTCTACGCTTTGCACGAGGATTTAATGAGCCATTACAAGGTCTAGCCATGTCTCATATACCCATGGGGGCCACTTTTGAGAGCTTAGTGGATATGGCCTTGCTTCAGGGAGATGATAAGAATGGCAAAAAAGAAGTCAAGCCTAATGAGACTCAAGCTAAGAAGGCGGACTCCAAGTGGGGAGGCTACCAGAGCAATCAGAGTAACAAGAACAATAAGAACAACAAGGGTAACAAGGCCAACAACAACAAGGCAAGGGAGACAAGGAAGTGCAACTTCTGTGGGATTGTTGGACACATAGCCAAAGATTGTAGGAAGAAGAAGAGGAAGTTGGGGGAATGCTTTCATTGCGGAGAGACTGGACACTTCAGTAAGGATTGCCCAAAGAAGCAAGGACAGGGGCAAGGACAGACTCAGCGAGCAGGACCTTCTGGAGGGCAGATGCATGCTCTCAACACTACTCCAGCTCCGGACCGAGGTAGTATTTCTGTAGAAAGCCTTGTTTATATTTCCGGTTTTCCTGTTCGAACTTTATTTGATTCTGGCGCATCGCATACCATTATTTCTTTTGATCTTGTTGAAAGTTTGCACCTAAGTACTAGTCTAGTTGAGGATCCCGTCAGTGTTTCAAATCCAATTGGGGGTTCCGCCCATCTATCTATGATTTGTATGGATTTGAGGATTTCTATCTTGACCGTAGAATTCACATGTAATGCTTATGTTCTCGAGTTTTTGGGATACGGGTTGATTTTGGGCATGGATTGGTTGTCCAGTTATGGAGCCATTCTTGATTGTGAGCATAGGGTGGTGAGGCTCATGACTCGCCTCGGTAATACCCTGGAAATTTCTTGTAACCCTATGGATCCCGTCATGTTATGTTATCTTGAATCTCTTGACTCGTCCATCGATGATCTGCAATCTGTAAGGGTGGTCTGAGAATATCCCGATGTCTTTGATGAGGTTAAGGGGTTACCCCCTAAGCGAGAGATAGATTTCCGCATTTATCTTGTTGATAATGCCAAGCCAGTTTCATTGCCCGTTAGGCACATGGCCCCGCGAGGAAGAAGAGAGCTTAGCAAGCAAATCAAGGAGTTGCTTGAGAAAAATTTCATTAGGCGAAGCATTTCAGAATGGGGTGCTCCGGTGGTATTCGCTACTAAGGCAGGGTATGGCACGATTACTAGGCTGACTATAAGAGGTCAAATCGACGGTGGTGGTGCAGCAGTGTAGGTTCTAACGGGGTGCGGGCGTGCACACACTCCGGCGCAGAAAAATAAGGCACTGGGTGCCAGTAGAATACCTGTGCATTCTAGAATTGTGTCGGGCCGCCACCATGGGACTTGATACACCCCATGGTGGGACCAGCATAGGTAACTACAACAACGGGGGCCGTAAGACACATGTAACTATGCGAGTAGGAGCCGATCATTAGAAATGGATCACTTCACCTTGATTTTGGGGTGCCTGTTGGGAACTAGTTTATATGGGTACAGAGATTAATATGGGGTACGATAAGTATATTCGACTCTAGACAACTTAACTTAGTTTATGGTGCTTTCCCATTTCCAGTTTATACTTATCATACCCAGTTCTTTATTCATAGACTGAATAGTCCTAGACTTACTCAGGCTTTATGTCTGACTCTACTTTTCTTTCGTCTTCTTTTCTTTCGTTCCCCCCAGGTCCACAGGAAGGGAATACCGCAACTTGGCCTGTTTTCACACCCAGCTTGAAGAGAAAGAATGTATTACTTGGATCTTTTTTCGTTTTGGACTATGGCTTTGGACATCAATTATGGGACTTATGCAGTTTACTTATGTTTTTATGCTTCTTTAAATAATGTAATCAAGACAGTTACGAAGATGTAATGTTTTTAGAAGTATTGTAAGACAATTATGGCATGGTTTGTGTAACACGTATTTTAATGAAATAAAAGTTGCTGTTGTTTTCCGCTGTTCAAAAATATGTGTACTTATATCTGTCTTGTATATCTGTGACTTATACTCACAAACCTCCACCAAAATTAGGGCATTCCCTTTGAGAGTGACCCTAATGGAGGTGGGGTGTTTCACTTGGTATCAGAGCATAGGTTTACTAGATAAGATAAACAGTTTTGACAATTTATTTTCAAAAGAAAATTTAAAGAAGCATTTTTAAAGATAAAATATTATTTTATTTTAAAAAGGCATAGTCCCCCCAAAGCCATAGGTACTATCTTTTATCCTTCGTTTTGAATCTATCCTTTTTGTTTCAGCATGTCCGAAGAACTTAACTTGCCAGAGGGTATACCAATACCTGGTTGGTTTAGACGATTTTTAGAAGCAAGGGCCACTCAGCCAGGTCCTACCGTTCCTCCTCCTCCGGCTGTAGGAAATCATCCAGCTGCAGCAGCACCTCTTCCTCCACCTCCTCCGCGGGGAAATACTTTTACTAAGATATGTAAAGATTTTAAAGCTATGGGAGGAAAGGACTTTCATGGAACCGAGTCCTTCGTGGTAGCCAGGAATTGGCTGAAGGAAACCGAGGACTTATTCATCATCTTTGAGGTAGAAGATAGGCAGAAGGTACAACTGGCAGTATGGCTACTTAAAGGCGAGGCTTCCTACTGGTGGGAAGTCACCAATGCAGAAAGACCAGTGGAAACATGGGAGGACTTTAGGGCAAGGTTTGAGGCTAAATTTCTCTCAGAAGCTGAAAAGAGTCTTCAGTTGGAAAAATTCTTATTTCTTAAGCAAGGGAATATGACAATCAAAGAGTATGTTAACCAGTTCGATCAGCTGGCTAGGTTCGGACTGGACCTAGTCAACAGCCCGCACAAGAAGGCTCTCCACTTTGTCATGGGGTTGAATGAGCCATTACACAGTTTAGCCATGACCCATATACCCATGGGAGCTAAGTATGAAAGGTTGGTGCAGATGGCATTGCTGAACGAAGAGGATAAGGGCAAGAAGGAGACAAAGGCAGAAAGCTCTCAAGGGAAGAAAGAGGGTTTGCAGCCTAAGAAGACAGACTTTAAGAAGGGCGGGAAAGACAACAAAGAGAAGAGGAAGTGTAATTTCTGTGGCAAAGTGGGGCACTTAGTGAAAGATTGCCGGAAAAAGAAGGCCAAGATGAATGGTGGGTGCTTTTCTTGCGGTGAGACAGGCCACCTGGCTAAGGATTGCCCAAAGAAGCGAGGGCAGGGGCAGAGGGCTGGATCCACCTCAGGGGCACAAGTTCATGCGCTAGAAGCACCACCTCTGCAACAGCGAGGTATAAATACTTCTGTAGAAAGTGTAGTTTATCTTTATGATCACCCAGTTCGCACTTTATTTGATTCTGGCGCATCACACTCCTTTATCTCATCTGCTTTAGTAGAATCTCTGCACCTAGAAACTAGTATGGTAGAGGACCCCTTAATTGTTTCAAATCCAATTGGGGGCCCAGCTCATTTGTCTATGATCTGTGTGGGATTGAAAATTTCTATTCTAAGCGTAGAATTTAAATGTAGTGCCTTTGTTTTGGGCTTTTCGGGATATGGTTTGATTTTGGGCATGGATTGGCTATACAGTAATGGTGCCATCCTGGATTGTGAGAAAAGGGTGGTTAGGCTTCTGACCCAACTCGGTAACACTTTGGAAATTACTTGTAATCCCTCGTATGCGATTATGCTTAGTTATCTTGAATCGCTAGATGCCTCTGTTGAAAGTTTGCAATCGGTTAGAGTGGTCCGGGAATATCCGGATGTCTTCGAAGAGGTGAAGGGCTTACCTCCGAAGTGGGAGATAGACTTCCGCATATATCTTGTAGATAATGCAAAGCCCGTTGCATTGCCCGTTAGACACATGGCTCCATGGGAAAGGAAAGAGCTCAGTAAACAGATTAAAGAGCTTCTAGAGAAGGGGTTCATTAGAAGGAGCATTTCAGAATGGGGCGCTCCAGTGGTGTTCGCTACAAAGGCGGATGGTTCACTCCGTCTATGTGTTGACTATAGGGAGCTCAACAAGCTAACGAAAAAGAATAGGCACCCTCTCCCCAGAATTGACGATCTGTTTGATCAGCTTGTAGGAGCTTCTGTTTTCTCCCAACTCGATTTAGCGACCGGATTTCATCAGCTAAGGGTGGCTGAAGATAGTATCGATAAGACAGCATTCAGAACCCCAGACGGCTTCTTTGAATGGCTTGTCATGCCTTTCGGCTTGACAAACGCACCCGCTTACTTCGTGGACCTAATGAGTAGGGTGTTCAGAGATTTCCTCAATAAGTTCGTAGTGGTCTTCGTAGACGATATCCTGATCTTCTCAAAGAATGAAGAAGAGCAAGCTTAGCACCTAAGGGCAATCATGGAAACTCTGCGAGTCCATCAGCTAAAAGCCAAATTCTCCAAATGCCACTTTTGGAGAGAAGAAGTGAGGTTCCTTGGGCACATAGTATTCAAAGAAGGATTAGCTGTAGACCCGGCTAAGGTAGTAGCGGTGCAGGACTGGAAGACACCAAAGAACGCAACAGAAGTCCGAAGCTTTCTTGGGCTAGCAGGCTTCTACCGGAAATTCATCAGAGACTTTGCAAAGATATCAGCTCCGCTCACAAAGCTGACCAAGAAGAATCTAGTGTTCAATTGGGACTTGGATTGCGAATTTGCTTTCCAACGACTAAAAAGGGCTCTTACAACAGCCCCAGTTTTGACGTTGCCAGATGGAAGCAAGATGTTCACAGTTTATACAGATGCATGTAGGACAGGGCTAGGCGCTGTCTTGATGCAAGAAGGGAGGGTAGTAGCTTATGGTGGAAGGCAATTGAAAGTGCAAGAAAAGAACTACCCGACCCACGATCTTGAGTTAGCTGCCATTGTCTTTGCACTCAAGTCTTGGCGACACTATCTCCTAGGTGAGAAGTTCGAACTTTACACTGACCATAAATCGTTGAAATATCTTTTTTCGCAGAAAGATCTTAACTTGAGGCAACAGAGATGGATGGAGTTTCTTGCCTCGTACGATTTCGAGATCTCCTACACTCCGGGCATGGGTAACATAGTGGCAGACGCGTTGAGCCGAAAGAAACTAACCCTAAGCCCGCTGTTTATTGAAAGACAAAGCCTAGAGTTTATAGCCAGCTTTGACTTTAGGCCCTCCTCCGATTTCGTACCGGGTTTGCTAGCATCTCTCGAAGTATGCCCAACTTTAGTGGACGCAATAGGGACAGCACAACGCGAAGACCCTCAGCTTGTGGAAACGATTGATAGGCTCATTAGGGGTGAGACTTCAAGTCACCTCAGCAGATACTCCATCGACGACAAGGGTTGGCTAAGGCGAGACGGAAGGCTATGCGTCCTGCAGACAAGGGGTTTAGTAAAGAAGGTTCTCGAGGAAGCACATCACTCCAAGATGACGATACACCCAGGCGGAGATAAAATGTACAAGGATATGAACGGCATGAAGAAGGACGTGGCAGATTTCGTTTATAAGTGTATGGTGTGCCAACAGGTTAAGGCGGAACAGAAAAAGCCTGGCGGTCTGCTCCATCCTCTAGAGGTCCCGCAGTGGAAGTGGGATAACATCTCAATGAACTTCATTGATGGGCTGCCTAGGTCTAGAAGAGGCAACACTAGCATTTGGGCAATAGTGGATAGGCTTACTAAAAGCACCCACTTCTTACCTGTCAAGAGTAAAAGAACTGCCTCATCCCTAGCATCTCTTTACCTCAAGGAAATTGTTCGACTCCATGGAATACCATCTAGCATTGTTAGTGACCGAGACCCTATCTTCACAAGTGAGTTTTGGCGGAGTCTGCAAGAAGCGGTAGGCACACAGTTATGCTTAAGTACAACCCATCATCCCCAAACCGATGGCCAGACAGAAAGAGTGAACAGAGTTTTGGAAGACCTTTTAAGACTGTGCGTCCTTGACTTCGGAGGGACGTGGGAAGACCATCTTCCTTTGGTGGAATTTGCCTACAACAACAGCTACCAAGCAACCATCGGAATAGCGCCCTTCGAAGCTTTATATGGAAGACCGTGCCGATCGCCCACTTGTTGGTGGGAGTCTACTGACAAGCTCATACTTGGACCGGATATGATCCGAGAGACTTCAGAAAAAGTAGACTTAATACGAAGAAGAATGAAGACAGCCCAAGACAGACAAAAATCCTACGCCGACAAGAGGAGGACTGACCTTGAATTTGAGGTTGGGGACAGAGTTTTTCTTAAGGTATCTCCGCTAAGGAATGTTGTTCGTTTTGGAACCACAGGAAAGCTAGCACCAAGGTTCGTAGGACCGTTTCCTATCATCGAGAAAATTGGGAAAATGGCCTATAGATTAGAGCTACCCGAAAAGCTGGCCGGAGTTCACAACGTTTTCCATGTTTCGCACCTCCGAAAATGTCTACATGAATCTGCTGAAGTGGTAGAGCCAAATATCCTAGAAGAAGCTGAAGTGGAACGCGAAGCAACCATGAGGAAAGTTCCAACCCGCATATTAGGAACGGAAGTGAAGAAGCTACGCAACCACGAAGTCAAGCTCGTCAAAGTTCAGTGGAGCGACGCCGAGGGAGACTCAACTTGGGAAACTGAAGCTAGAATACGCGCAGTCTACCCTTTTCTTTTCGAGGGTACATCTTTGATCTTTCTTTTTCCTTAAGTTGCGCTTTTATCTATCTTTTTAGGTATATCTCCTCGACCCTATCTTTTAGGTAGAAATTCTTTGGATGAAAACATGTAATTGAAACATGTTATGGATGATGGTTGCAAGTGGTTGCAAGTGATTGCTAGTGGTTGCTCGTGGTTGCATATACACACACAATTTAGGTTTTAGATCGGCTCAGTCACTTCATATTGCATATGCATATATATATATATATATATATATATATATATATGTTTGCATTTGTATATGGTTGAAGTTTAATGTGTTGTCATATGGATGTTGCATATATATGAATGATTGTGCACTCATGTAGAATCATGAGTAGGAAAATTTGCATACATGTTGGATTCATGACACTTACATAATTTGCATTAAGGAGGTCAACTGAATCAGTAGACCGACTGATTTTGCATTAGATAAGTACATGTACACACACTTCGCATATGATCATGAAGCATTAGAAGTCTTTTAAGGACAATGGATGCTCGTGTTTGATGGATGAGTAGATGGATGTTTGGATGTTAGGACGTACATTCTTCCTGAACTTGAAGATTTCGAGGACGAAATCCTTTTAAGTGGGGGAGAATTTAACACCCCGTATATTCTATAACGGTAAGATTCACAAATTAAAGTATAATTAATTTCAAATCAAAGAATTAAGGGAAACAGGATACGCCATTGCGTTCGTCTCGGAATTCTGCTTGAGATAGAGTCCGAGTTTGCGTAAAACGGACTCCGTATGAAGAAGATATGGCCTCCGGAAGTTTCAGAATTCAGTTTAAAATTCAAACAGACAAAAACAGCTCAGAAAACAAAATTCGAATTTCAAAAATCGGACCGGATTGGCCAGGGCGGGATTTCTCCCGCCCAAGACACCCGGGTCGACTGGGTAGTCGACCTGGGCCACCCAGGTCGACTGGGTAATCGACCTGGCCCTTGAGCCAGGTCGAACCCAACCCCTCCTGGCTGGCCTGGTCTGTGCTTGGCCGAATTTCTGAGTCTTGCCTTGTCACTAGGTGTAACAACCCGCAAAATCAGGACCAATTTAAAATTTTATTTTTAAGTATTTAAAATTATTTATTTTAAATAATAATGATTAAAAATTTATTTTAATTGAAGTAAAAACGAATAATATTTAATTTAAGCTATTTTGAAGAATAAGGAGTATCAATTTGTTATTTTTACGTCCTGTATGTTTCGATTATTTAAGTATATGTAATTTAATTTAGTTATTGAAATCAAAATGGTTTTAAATAAAAAGTCCAAAAGTGGAAATGTTGAAAGGTATTAGAATTCCTTAGTAATAAAAATGAATGTAATCAACGGTACATATTTGGTGATGCAAAATTAACGCTTAGCTTTAAAGAAATAAAAAATTATGTTAATTGACTTTGATTTGTAAACACGACATTTATTAGGTAAACATGCTATTTTACATTGATTTTAAAACACGTTAATAATTGGCATGGATTAACATTGATTTGTGAACATGTAAACATGTTAATATAGGCATTAATTAGAAAAAAATAAGTTAATTGACATTAATTGGGAAAGTTATTAAATTAATTGAATTTAATTAATAGAATTTATTCCTTGAATTTAAAATGGTTTGAAAATAAATTTTAAGATATTATTAACAAATGATTTCGAATTTATTTCAAATAAATGGCAATTTATGATTAGATGAATGATGATTTATTACAATGGAAACAATTATTAGATTTTGTGGAATTATTAACTTTGAAGTATTATTTATAAAAGGAAAGATAGTTGTCAATCGTGAAATAGTAACCGTAATAATATTGAAATGGTTGGTGTTAGAACTTAAATTCAAACTTTAATTCCGTACATGAAAATACATATGTTTGTTTAATTTAAGTAAAATTTAAATTAGACATTAATAATGGAAGTTTCGATTTTAATAATGTACGATTTAAATGGTGCGATTACTCGAAATATTAGGTAAAATTTTGCAGTCAAGTTAAATGACCAAAATTTGATATTAGGAATACGTGCAATTTAATATAGTAATGAAGGAATTTTCGTAGTAATGTACAAAAGTTCGTTTCGTTTGTAATATATAAAAAAATTTAATAAGTTAGATTGTTACCAATAAATTGAATTTAATATAGAGAAAATTTTAAATAAATTAGACCGTTACCAATAAATTGAATTTAATATAGCAATTGAAATGGTAAACATTAAATACACATTAAATACATTAGGAAGAGAAAGATAAAATTAATTAAATAAACAAGCATTTGAAACGGTAAACATTTGGATTGGAAACGTCACACCTAGTTTGAACAAGTAATATAAGTCTATGGTTTCTTCGAAATTAATGTCGTCCCTTTCTATGAATCCTGTTATGTTCATTCGTTTAATAAATGAAATAAAGGAAAGTGAATCAATTGATTTACCTACCATTTCTCTACGTTCTTTTTATATTCCTTGCAATATTATAAAGCAATGTGTCTTTCCTGATCCATTTCAAATCTATTGCCTCTCTCCTCTTTTATCTCTCCTGCCTTTTTCCTCATTAAGATTTAGCATATTATCATGTAACGTATTATTTTGGGCCTACGGTTGACCGCAATTTAAGCTTAAAAATCAGTAAACAAAAATTTACTCTGTTAAATTGACATTTAATACAGAAAAATACTGATTTATGTTCAGTTAGTTTTAAATTTTGTTATTTTCTATTCCAAAATGTTTTTCGCATGCACCTCTTGACAAGCTAGAACGTTCAAAAATCACCTTAATTTATGGATCTCAACCAATTCATTTTCAGTTCAAATTATTTTAAAATTAAATATCTCATTAATGCATACCTTTTATTTTATTCTTTTCCGTTAATTGCCCTTTCCTTCAATTGGAAAAAAAACCACGTATTAAACATCTGCTACTTTATTTATTTTGACCGTTTCCTCTCACCCCACTCTCCACATTCTCTCTCTCTTTTTTTTTCTTTTCTTTTTTTTGAAATTCTGAAATGGCATGTATTAATTAATATATTTATAATCAAAAAAAGGGAACTTTGAAATGGAAAGAATTGAATGCCTATTCTTCTGTTTCAGCCTTTAATGTGAAACCACATGACATGTTCACCCACTTATAAAAATGAAAATATATTTATAGCCCGTCCTTCTCTATTCTTCATAGTTCTCTCCTCTTTATTATGGTTTGACATCTGAAGCTCCATATAAAAAAAAGGGCCTCCTTCCCCTAAAAAGAATAAAATAAAATAAAAATCTACATTACTTAAATTAAATCACCACCCCCTTCTACCGCAAACCGCCTCCTCCGCCAGCAACCGTCCATCGGTCCTTCGCGCCGCTGTTCGGCGTTATTAAATCTTTCCCCACCAGCGTTGAACTACTGCGCCTCATAGTCTCACGCAACCACCGTGACCAAAGCCACTGCAACACGCCTGGCTCAACATCGCCTTCTGTCCGTTATCTGCTGCGTTGGCTATTGTTTTAGGTGAGATCTCTATTCTTTAATAAAATTACTTATTAATTGCAATATAAATTTTATATTTATGCTATGTAAAATTTATGTATATGTGTTGTATAATATTTGGATTTATCTTGGTTGCGCTAGATGGTTGTATTGAATTGTATGAATAAAAACATGAAAATTAATGTTTGTTATTTTAACATGTTAGTTAGTATTAAAATGAAAACATGTAAATTCATGTTTGTCATTTTAACCTGCTAGTTAGTAGTAGTATAAAAACATCAATTTTGTTGGTAATGTTTATTGAGAATTAAAAGCATCACTTTTTGTAGAAGTGGTTATTTAGAATTAAAAACACCACCTTTGTCAGGAATGTTATGTAAAGATTAAAACATCATTTTATTATGAAATGTTATGTGAGATTTCAACTTTAAATAAATTAATTATTTATTCATTACATCGTGAAATTTACATATTTAATCTATGTAAAGTTCTTGTTGCTGTTGTATGTGTCTATTGAAATGTTGATTGTTTAGTGATTGCGAGGAACCTCTGTTTGGAATTGTATGTACCCATGTTGGTTATAATTAGATAATTAAAATTATCATCATTGTCATATTTGGGTAGTTGAATCATAACTATCATTAGTTAGAATAAAATGAGTATTACTCCACCGTGAGACTTGTTAGAAATAAAAAGAACAATTTACACTGTTAAATTAGTTAGAAATAAAAAGAACAATTTGCCCTGTTAAGATTGCTAGAAATAAAAAGGACATTTTTTTCTTTTTATCGCCATTAGTTGAAAATTAAAAAGTACATTTTCATTGTAATTTTATTAGGATTTAAATTACATTTTTTTTTGTTTTGCAAATTTTAGTTGCAAACAAATATATAAATCAAAAAGATTACATTTTTCAATGTAACTAGTTAACATAGAAAATAATTGCCTTTCTATTTGTGTTCTTAACACAAATATTAACATGAAAATTGAACCATCTTTTATGGTGTTTTCAACACAAACATAGCATAGAATCGGAACCACTTGTATTGGTGCCTTCATCACAAGTATGGGCGTTGAAATGAAGCACTCTTTTTATTTGTGTTCTTAACACAAACATTTGCATAGAAATGAAGTCATTCTTTTTATTTGCATTTTCTAAATAAATATTTCATAGCAAATCAAGTCATACTTTTTATTTGTGTTTTTTTAACACAAATAATTACATTGAAAAGAAATAAATCTTTTTACTTGCAATTACAACATAAATGTTTCTTTAAATAAAAAGATTAACTTTACTCTTTATTCGTGTACCACAATGCAGATAAAACATGAGAAATAAGATTTACATTTTATTTGTGTTCACTCAACACAAATAAAACTTAGAAAAAGAAGTTCACTCTTTTATGTACATTTCTCAAAGCAAATATAACATGAAGTGAAACATTGAAAATAAAGTTTGCTATTTTATTTGCATCAACTAATGCAAGCACATTTTGAGGTTAAAACTTGTGTTTTTATTTGCATCCATAAATGCAAATAATACATTGGAGATATGCATTTGTTCTTTTATGCAAACAAACGTTGAATTGGGAAAAGGTATATTTTCTATACATAAATAAAAAAAGAGAAGGAACTTGAGATGTATATTTTTATACATTAAAAAGAATGAAGACAAAATTAACATATTTTGTTGTATTGAGAAGATTAACATTTTTTGTTAATAAGAATAAGATTAACATTTTTTGTTAATAGGAATGAGATTAACATTTTGGTTAATAAGGATAAAAATTTACATTTTTGTTAATTAGATTATAAAGGATATAATGTACACCTTTGTTACATTAGAGAAATTAGAATTAAAATATCATTTTTGTGAAAAATAGGACATTTGAAGTTTATAAACAAAATCTTATTTTGTTTGCATTGAAAAGAATAAACAAAATTTTTATTTTGTTTACATTGAATAGTTAATAAACAAAAATTTCATTTTGTTTACATAAAAAAAATAAACAAAATTCTTATTTTATTTACATTGAATGGTTAATAAACAAAATCCTTATTTTGTTTACATTGAAAGGTTGATAAACAAAATTCTTATTTTGTTTACATTGGAAAGTTAAAAAACAAAATTCTCATTTTGTTTACGTTGAAAAATTAATAAACAAAATTCTCATTTTGTTTGTATTAGAAGCTATGAAATAAAATTCTCATTTTGTTTTGTATTAGAAGGTATGAAACAAAATTCTCATTTTGTTTGAATTAAAAGTTATGAAACAAAATTCTTATTTTGTTTGCATTAAAGTTAATAAATAAATATGAGTTAAGATTTTTATCGTCAATTGCTAACAAAAAAAAAAGAATAGAAATAAAGATTACATTTTTATTGACATTTTGCATGCGATAAATAGAACAAGAATAAAAGAGATTTTTATCATCGTGTTATATATTGTGTATTACACTGCCATAGGCAAGTTACCTGACTTGTTTATGTGATTGGGTCGATAATTTTCACACATCGCCCAAGTGCACAAATAATTTATTATTTGTTTGCTAGTTGAAACCCCACGCGGGTGTTGGGATGAAAATTAACATACACTAATCCCAATATTTAGTTGTATGTTGATCGTTAGATCGACAGGCTGCGATGAGCGTTATTATTTAATTTTAACGCTTACGTAGCGGAATTTACACTTTGGATGAAATGGATGATTTGATGATTATATTGTTATTGTCATATATATGATGTGTGTGAAATCCATATAATCCAAATTATATGGTAAATGTTTGAGTCGCATTTCGATTCAGATGATCTTTTAAATAAGAATATTCTTACATTAGAAATTCTTTTATATAAGGGGTATATTTGCATAAAAAATATATTTTAATTAAGTATATGTTATAATAAAGAATATTTGTAAAAGATAAAAATCTGTTATATAAAGGATATTTTTAATGATTATTTAAAACATGTTTTCTTATAATGAATTAATATTTAAAGGGAAATCCTTTAATTAAGATTATTAGAATTTGCAATTATATTTCATGATATGAGATACATTGAGATGTGAAGTGGATTTATCGTGGACGGTGTTTTTAAATGACATTCGTCCTTTAATCCAATTTACATCGAAATTACTATTTGGAATTTGTAAATCTATTGTATAGATTTAACAAAGGCATTCTCTAAAAATCTAGTTTTCCAATTTAATATATATTAAATTGGAATTAAGTGGGAATTTGATTGGTAATAATCGAGATGGGTTTCTGTAATAGAAGACCGATATTATATATGGAATTTAAGAGGCTTTGCCGTTATTCCATGTATATTGTTAGTCCGATACAGAAATTTATATCGATTATGTACTGATTGATTTCTATGGAATTCCATATTTTGGAAATTGATTTGTGGGTTTATCGTGAACTATGTTTTAAATGACACGAGTTCTTTAACCCGTTTAAAAGAAGATTTATTCTTTAAAATAAATGATCTGTGAAAATGATTTTTGATATTAAATCAAATTCAGAATTTTTAATAAATCTTTTAAGGAAGATTTAGGATTTAATTTATTAATTTATCTTTGATAAAATTTATGAAAATCTTTTAATATGAATATCTTATTAAAAGAATATTCGGGGTCGGAATGTGACATAATGTGTGATTTTCCAATATTTGATTTTTAATCACAAAATACGCGAGTTATTCAGAAAGACCGGGTTTAACCCATTCTGAATAATCATCACGACGATCAAGAGTCGAAGATGAAGACGGTGGTAGAAGACCGAAGGTTTTCACATCGTTGGGATGATGATGACTGGTATCTTGAATTGGGACAGTACATTCCAAGGCAAGGTATTTGGTAATGATCGTCCAAACGTATTTGGAGATCGACGGACACGTTGTTTCGCTCAGACCCAAAGCGGACTTGTAAATGGATTGCGTGTCTGACATTGTATTCTTTTCTACTGTATTTGTTGAACGCTACTGATTATATATTTTTGTTTGGTGGTGGAGAATTTATTCTTCACTTAACCCCCTTCTCTAAGACGTATGAGCTTAGAGGTTATATATATATTGGTAGATGATCAATGATATAGTAGAGTCTGACAATGTGGCATGCTAAGATGCAATTGATCAAGGCTTTGTTGAAAAGCAGGCCTTGTGGTTGATGATCAAAGCACAGTCTATTTAGGCATAGCTTTGTGTATATCGTGACTTCGCCAGCCTCACAGCCCGGTAGAGTCTAAAACGGGAGAAGGGAACGCAGGGAGTGCACACGTTTCTTTCTAGCTAGAGTGGTGCCAGGGACCTACCAGCGCTGGCATTTATTCATTGTGGTTGTTGGATTTTTCGAGGCCTCGGTTTATGCGGTCGCCACTGGCCGTATTATAGGTCCAAAAGGACGGGGGAACGTGTGTTCAGGCATTTCTAATCCACAAAAGTAAGTGTGGACCGGCCCTGCAGGATCCAAGGGTTGGACAGAGTACCAATCCTGGGGCATTGCTAGAGTGTCTCGAATCGGTAAGGATCTCCTCCCTAGCCTTGACTCAGATGGAAACCCAAATTTCCAATACGACATCACGCGGTTTTGATTGTATACCTATATATGGCGACATAGTGGGATGGGGCACTCATGCCGTCTAGGATTGATACATTTACTTTGATGTATTTCAAATTGGTTGCACACTATTATTATATAATACCGTGTTTATCGTATCAAGCATCTTTTGATCATTATAAGATAAAACCCTATCCTCCGGTTTGCATTGCATTGTGTGATGGGACTTGGGTCTTATAATGGTTTCATTTTTCTACAAAGCATTGCGTTATTTTGACGATTTACTTTAGCCATGCACTGGCAATCTATAGGAGAAAACCCGTTCCGCGAAAGTGGCGTGGTCCTGTGATTAGCCTTATTATATTATATAGGTTAAGTAGAATTCTCACACCAGTCCCATGACTGACCTATAGTTTGTCCACTGGCAAACTCGGGTGCCCATATTTTTCCACACGGGCAGTCGAGTAGCTATTTTTGCAGATATATTAAACAGGATTCTGGGTTGAAGCTTAAAGCTGTGTCCAGAGATAGAGAGTCTTCCGCTGTGTTCTTCCGTTGCAGTATATTACATTTTTTTGTATTTATCTTCCGCTGTAATTATATTCCAATGTACTCTGATATGTATATTCTGTACTCTGATGTAACATTTATTATAGTGTTATAAAAGTCTTCTGTTATCTGTTGTAATGTGTTGTATGCCCAAAGTTAAAGTATTCGTAGGTTTCCACTTTTTGGATCAGACCTGTGTGGTTTATGGTCGATTCAAAGGGCGGGGATTTGCGGGTCTTTACAGTTGGTATCGAAGCTCTGGTTAGCTCAAACATTTGGGGTACAACTCGTTAGAACTGAACGGAAGACTCATCAGAGATTGGATTAGTAATATCCAATACGAACACTCATTAGAGATAGGATCAGCAGTATCCTAGAATGAGTGAACTCGTTAGAGATGGGGTTAGTAATGCCCTAGAACGAGTTAAGAGTTACGAATTTATAATTAACGTATTTTTTTTATATTTATAATCTATTCTTTGAAATATGATTTTTATATATATAAAGTTATATATATTTTGAAAAGATAGTCAACCGTTAAAATTTAAAATTAAGATAGTTAATTTTACAATTTTTAGCTACGTTCCTTTTCGAGGACGAAAAGTTTTTAAGTGGGGGAGATTGTAACAACCCGCAAAATCAGGACCAATTTAAAATTTTATTTTTAAGTATTTAAAATTATTTATTTTAAATAATAATGATTAAAAATTTATTTTAATTGAAGTAAAAACGAATAATATTTAATTTAAGCTATTTTGAAGAATAAGGAGTATCAATTTGTTATTTTTACGTCCTGTATGTTTCGATTATTTAAGTATATGTAATTTAATTTAGTTATTGAAATCAAAATGGTTTTAAATAAAAAGTCCAAAAGTGGAAATGTTGAAAGGTATTAGAATTCCTTAGTAATAAAAATGAATGTAATCAACGGTACATATTTGGTGATGCAAAATTAACGCTTAGCTTTAAAGAAATAAAAAATTATGTTAATTGACTTTGATTTGTAAACACGACATTTATTAGGTAAACATGCTATTTTACATTGATTTTAAAACACGTTAATAATTGGCATGGATTAACATTGATTTGTGAACATGTAAACATGTTAATATAGGCATTAATTAGAAAAAAATAAGTTAATTGACATTAATTGGGAAAGTTATTAAATTAATTGAATTTAATTAATAGAATTTATTCCTTGAATTTAAAATGGTTTGAAAATAAATTTTAAGATATTATTAACAAATGATTTCGAATTTATTTCAAATAAATGGCAATTTATGATTAGATGAATGATGATTTATTACAATGGAAACAATTATTAGATTTTGTGGAATTATTAACTTTGAAGTATTATTTATAAAAGGAAAGATAGTTGTCAATCGTGAAATAGTAACCGTAATAATATTGAAATGGTTGGTGTTAGAACTTAAATTCAAACTTTAATTCCGTACATGAAAATACATATGTTTGTTTAATTTAAGTAAAATTTAAATTAGACATTAATAATGGAAGTTTCGATTTTAATAATGTACGATTTAAATGGTGCGATTACTCGAAATATTAGGTAAAATTTTGCAGTCAAGTTAAATGACCAAAATTTGATATTAGGAATACGTGCAATTTAATATAGTAATGAAGGAATTTTCGTAGTAATGTACAAAAGTTCGTTTCGTTTGTAATATATAAAAAAATTTAATAAGTTAGATTGTTACCAATAAATTGAATTTAATATAGAGAAAATTTTAAATAAATTAGACCGTTACCAATAAATTGAATTTAATATAGCAATTGAAATGGTAAACATTAAATACACATTAAATACATTAGGAAGAGAAAGATAAAATTAATTAAATAAACAAGCATTTGAAACGGTAAACATTTGGATTGGAAACGTCACACCTAGTTTGAACAAGTAATATAAGTCTATGGTTTCTTCGAAATTAATGTCGTCCCTTTCTATGAATCCTGTTATGTTCATTCGTTTAATAAATGAAATAAAGGAAAGTGAATCAATTGATTTACCTACCATTTCTCTACGTTCTTTTTATATTCCTTGCAATATTATAAAGCAATGTGTCTTTCCTGATCCATTTCAAATCTATTGCCTCTCTCCTCTTTTATCTCTCCTGCCTTTTTCCTCATTAAGATTTAGCATATTATCATGTAACGTATTATTTTGGGCCTACGGTTGACCGCAATTTAAGCTTAAAAATCAGTAAACAAAAATTTACTCTGTTAAATTGACATTTAATACAGAAAAATACTGATTTATGTTCAGTTAGTTTTAAATTTTGTTATTTTCTATTCCAAAATGTTTTTCGCATGCACCTCTTGACAAGCTAGAACGTTCAAAAATCACCTTAATTTATGGATCTCAACCAATTCATTTTCAGTTCAAATTATTTTAAAATTAAATATCTCATTAATGCATACCTTTTATTTTATTCTTTTCCGTTAATTGCCCTTTCCTTCAATTGGAAAAAAAACCACGTATTAAACATCTGCTACTTTATTTATTTTGACCGTTTCCTCTCACCCCACTCTCCACATTCTCTCTCTCTTTTTTTTCTTTTCTTTTTTTTGAAATTCTGAAATGGCATGTATTAATTAATATATTTATAATCAAAAAAAGGGAACTTTGAAATGGAAAGAATTGAATGCCTATTCTTCTGTTTCAGCCTTTAATGTGAAACCACATGACATGTTCACCCACTTATAAAAATGAAAATATATTTATAGCCCGTCCTTCTCTATTCTTCATAGTTCTCTCCTCTTTATTATGGTTTGACATCTGAAGCTCCATATAAAAAAAAGGGCCTCCTTCCCCTAAAAAGAATAAAATAAAATAAAAATCTACATTACTTAAATTAAATCACCACCCCCTTCTACCGCAAACCGCCTCCTCCGCCAGCAACCGTCCATCGGTCCTTCGCGCCGCTGTTCGGCGTTATTAAATCTTTCCCCACCAGCGTTGAACTACTGCGCCTCATAGTCTCACGCAACCACCGTGACCAAAGCCACTGCAACACGCCTGGCTCAACATCGCCTTCTGTCCGTTATCTGCTGCGTTGGCTATTGTTTTAGGTGAGATCTCTATTCTTTAATAAAATTACTTATTAATTGCAATATAAATTTTATATTTATGCTATGTAAAATTTATGTATATGTGTTGTATAATATTTGGATTTATCTTGGTTGCGCTAGATGGTTGTATTGAATTGTATGAATAAAAACATGAAAATTAATGTTTGTTATTTTAACATGTTAGTTAGTATTAAAATGAAAACATGTAAATTCATGTTTGTCATTTTAACCTGCTAGTTAGTAGTAGTATAAAAACATCAATTTTGTTGGTAATGTTTATTGAGAATTAAAAGCATCACTTTTTGTAGAAGTGGTTATTTAGAATTAAAAACACCACCTTTGTCAGGAATGTTATGTAAAGATTAAAACATCATTTTATTATGAAATGTTATGTGAGATTTCAACTTTAAATAAATTAATTATTTATTCATTACATCGTGAAATTTACATATTTAATCTATGTAAAGTTCTTGTTGCTGTTGTATGTGTCTATTGAAATGTTGATTGTTTAGTGATTGCGAGGAACCTCTGTTTGGAATTGTATGTACCCATGTTGGTTATAATTAGATAATTAAAATTATCATCATTGTCATATTTGGGTAGTTGAATCATAACTATCATTAGTTAGAATAAAATGAGTATTACTCCACCGTGAGACTTGTTAGAAATAAAAAGAACAATTTACACTGTTAAATTAGTTAGAAATAAAAAGAACAATTTGCCCTGTTAAGATTGCTAGAAATAAAAAGGACATTTTTTTCTTTTTATCGCCATTAGTTGAAAATTAAAAAGTACATTTTCATTGTAATTTTATTAGGATTTAAATTACATTTTTTTTTGTTTTGCAAATTTTAGTTGCAAACAAATATATAAATCAAAAAGATTACATTTTTCAATGTAACTAGTTAACATAGAAAATAATTGCCTTTCTATTTGTGTTCTTAACACAAATATTAACATGAAAATTGAACCATCTTTTATGGTGTTTTCAACACAAACATAGCATAGAATCGGAACCACTTGTATTGGTGCCTTCATCACAAGTATGGGCGTTGAAATGAAGCACTCTTTTTATTTGTGTTCTTAACACAAACATTTGCATAGAAATGAAGTCATTCTTTTTATTTGCATTTTCTAAATAAATATTTCATAGCAAATCAAGTCATACTTTTTATTTGTGTTTTTTTAACACAAATAATTACATTGAAAAGAAATAAATCTTTTTACTTGCAATTACAACATAAATGTTTCTTTAAATAAAAAGATTAACTTTACTCTTTATTCGTGTACCACAATGCAGATAAAACATGAGAAATAAGATTTACATTTTATTTGTGTTCACTCAACACAAATAAAACTTAGAAAAAGAAGTTCACTCTTTTATGTACATTTCTCAAAGCAAATATAACATGAAGTGAAACATTGAAAATAAAGTTTGCTATTTTATTTGCATCAACTAATGCAAGCACATTTTGAGGTTAAAACTTGTGTTTTTATTTGCATCCATAAATGCAAATAATACATTGGAGATATGCATTTGTTCTTTTATGCAAACAAACGTTGAATTGGGAAAAGGTATATTTTCTATACATAAATAAAAAAAGAGAAGGAACTTGAGATGTATATTTTTATACATTAAAAAGAATGAAGACAAAATTAACATATTTTGTTGTATTGAGAAGATTAACATTTTTTGTTAATAAGAATAAGATTAACATTTTTTGTTAATAGGAATGAGATTAACATTTTGGTTAATAAGGATAAAAATTTACATTTTTGTTAATTAGATTATAAAGGATATAATGTACACCTTTGTTACATTAGAGAAATTAGAATTAAAATATCATTTTTGTGAAAAATAGGACATTTGAAGTTTATAAACAAAATCTTATTTTGTTTGCATTGAAAAGAATAAACAAAATTTTTATTTTGTTTACATTGAATAGTTAATAAACAAAAATTTCATTTTGTTTACATAAAAAAAATAAACAAAATTCTTATTTTATTTACATTGAATGGTTAATAAACAAAATCCTTATTTTGTTTACATTGAAAGGTTGATAAACAAAATTCTTATTTTGTTTACATTGGAAAGTTAAAAAACAAAATTCTCATTTTGTTTACGTTGAAAAATTAATAAACAAAATTCTCATTTTGTTTGTATTAGAAGCTATGAAATAAAATTCTCATTTTGTTTTGTATTAGAAGGTATGAAACAAAATTCTCATTTTGTTTGAATTAAAAGTTATGAAACAAAATTCTTATTTTGTTTGCATTAAAGTTAATAAATAAATATGAGTTAAGATTTTTATCGTCAATTGCTAACAAAAAAAAAAGAATAGAAATAAAGATTACATTTTTATTGACATTTTGCATGCGATAAATAGAACAAGAATAAAAGAGATTTTTATCATCGTGTTATATATTGTGTATTACACTGCCATAGGCAAGTTACCTGACTTGTTTATGTGATTGGGTCGATAATTTTCACACATCGCCCAAGTGCACAAATAATTTATTATTTGTTTGCTAGTTGAAACCCCACGCGGGTGTTGGGATGAAAATTAACATACACTAATCCCAATATTTAGTTGTATGTTGATCGTTAGATCGACAGGCTGCGATGAGCGTTATTATTTAATTTTAACGCTTACGTAGCGGAATTTACACTTTGGATGAAATGGATGATTTGATGATTATATTGTTATTGTCATATATATGATGTGTGTGAAATCCATATAATCCAAATTATATGGTAAATGTTTGAGTCGCATTTCGATTCAGATGATCTTTTAAATAAGAATATTCTTACATTAGAAATTCTTTTATATAAGGGGTATATTTGCATAAAAAATATATTTTAATTAAGTATATGTTATAATAAAGAATATTTGTAAAAGATAAAAATCTGTTATATAAAGGATATTTTTAATGATTATTTAAAACATGTTTTCTTATAATGAATTAATATTTAAAGGGAAATCCTTTAATTAAGATTATTAGAATTTGCAATTATATTTCATGATATGAGATACATTGAGATGTGAAGTGGATTTATCGTGGACGGTGTTTTTAAATGACATTCGTCCTTTAATCCAATTTACATCGAAATTACTATTTGGAATTTGTAAATCTATTGTATAGATTTAACAAAGGCATTCTCTAAAAATCTAGTTTTCCAATTTAATATATATTAAATTGGAATTAAGTGGGAATTTGATTGGTAATAATCGAGATGGGTTTCTGTAATAGAAGACCGATATTATATATGGAATTTAAGAGGCTTTGCCGTTATTCCATGTATATTGTTAGTCCGATACAGAAATTTATATCGATTATGTACTGATTGATTTCTATGGAATTCCATATTTTGGAAATTGATTTGTGGGTTTATCGTGAACTATGTTTTAAATGACACGAGTTCTTTAACCCGTTTAAAAGAAGATTTATTCTTTAAAATAAATGATCTGTGAAAATGATTTTTGATATTAAATCAAATTCAGAATTTTTAATAAATCTTTTAAGGAAGATTTAGGATTTAATTTATTAATTTATCTTTGATAAAATTTATGAAAATCTTTTAATATGAATATCTTATTAAAAGAATATTCGGGGTCGGAATGTGACATAATGTGTGATTTTCCAATATTTGATTTTTAATCACAAAATACGCGAGTTATTCAGAAAGACCGGGTTTAACCCATTCTGAATAATCATCACGACGATCAAGAGTCGAAGATGAAGACGGTGGTAGAAGACCGAAGGTTTTCACATCGTTGGGATGATGATGACTGGTATCTTGAATTGGGACAGTACATTCCAAGGCAAGGTATTTGGTAATGATCGTCCAAACGTATTTGGAGATCGACGGACACGTTGTTTCGCTCAGACCCAAAGCGGACTTGTAAATGGATTGCGTGTCTGACATTGTATTCTTTTCTACTGTATTTGTTGAACGCTACTGATTATATATTTTTGTTTGGTGGTGGAGAATTTATTCTTCACTTAACCCCCTTCTCTAAGACGTATGAGCTTAGAGGTTATATATATATTGGTAGATGATCAATGATATAGTAGAGTCTGACAATGTGGCATGCTAAGATGCAATTGATCAAGGCTTTGTTGAAAAGCAGGCCTTGTGGTTGATGATCAAAGCACAGTCTATTTAGGCATAGCTTTGTGTATATCGTGACTTCGCCAGCCTCACAGCCCGGTAGAGTCTAAAACGGGAGAAGGGAACGCAGGGAGTGCACACGTTTCTTTCTAGCTAGAGTGGTGCCAGGGACCTACCAGCGCTGGCATTTATTCATTGTGGTTGTTGGATTTTTCGAGGCCTCGGTTTATGCGGTCGCCACTGGCCGTATTATAGGTCCAAAAGGACGGGGGAACGTGTGTTCAGGCATTTCTAATCCACAAAAGTAAGTGTGGACCGGCCCTGCAGGATCCAAGGGTTGGACAGAGTACCAATCCTGGGGCATTGCTAGAGTGTCTCGAATCGGTAAGGATCTCCTCCCTAGCCTTGACTCAGATGGAAACCCAAATTTCCAATACGACATCACGCGGTTTTGATTGTATACCTATATATGGCGACATAGTGGGATGGGGCACTCATGCCGTCTAGGATTGATACATTTACTTTGATGTATTTCAAATTGGTTGCACACTATTATTATATAATACCGTGTTTATCGTATCAAGCATCTTTTGATCATTATAAGATAAAACCCTATCCTCCGGTTTGCATTGCATTGTGTGATGGGACTTGGGTCTTATAATGGTTTCATTTTTCTACAAAGCATTGCGTTATTTTGACGATTTACTTTAGCCATGCACTGGCAATCTATAGGAGAAAACCCGTTCCGCGAAAGTGGCGTGGTCCTGTGATTAGCCTTATTATATTATATAGGTTAAGTAGAATTCTCACACCAGTCCCATGACTGACCTATAGTTTGTCCACTGGCAAACTCGGGTGCCCATATTTTTCCACACGGGCAGTCGAGTAGCTATTTTTGCAGATATATTAAACAGGATTCTGGGTTGAAGCTTAAAGCTGTGTCCAGAGATAGAGAGTCTTCCGCTGTGTTCTTCCGTTGCAGTATATTACATTTTTTTGTATTTATCTTCCGCTGTAATTATATTCCAATGTACTCTGATATGTATATTCTGTACTCTGATGTAACATTTATTATAGTGTTATAAAAGTCTTCTGTTATCTGTTGTAATGTGTTGTATGCCCAAAGTTAAAGTATTCGTAGGTTTCCACTTTTTGGATCAGACCTGTGTGGTTTATGGTCGATTCAAAGGGCGGGGATTTGCGGGTCTTTACACTAGGGCTAGGTGTCAGCTCCTGATTGGTCTCTCCTTCGAACGAACGACTAATATTCATCCAAGCTCCATCGACGGTCCAAATCAACTCACAAACTCTAAAAAAAGGACCTAAGACTCCACCTAATTCATACAAATAAAAATAAGAATGAGACCGTCATGCTGCTGAGGAAGGATTAGGAGTAGCCGTCAAAATTGAGAGACGATTAGGAGGCAATACGAAAGCTTAAACCAACGACAACTAAATCAAAACAACGCCTACAACAAAGGATAGCATCTCCAAATTCAAAATTCAGATTCCTGAATTGAAGATTCGTCATACGTTGTAAGTAGAGTGCTATTCTGATGTGAATAAATAATTGTGTTTTGATTTGTGTAAAGTGAGAAATAGAATTTACTTGATTTGTAGCGACTATATGTTTGTGGTAGTTTATTCATGTTGAAAACTACATGTTTGTGGTAGTTTATTACAACACCTATTGGATAATTGCAAGTCTATGATTCATGTTGAAAGTAACGACTATATGTTTGTGGTAGTTTATTTGTGATTCATGTAAGTATATGGTTCACTATTATGCCAACATAATATATATATATATATATATATATATATATTTATAATCACCTTTAGTGTAGTTGGATGCATTTGGGTATTATGACTCATGTGAATTTATGTTGGAATTGGCATCATGATTCTAGTATAAAACCGTACTCTTGTATTAGAGACAAAGTAAACACCTTTGTGAACTTGTGTTGACTCTATGAACATGACTAGACTATGTTTGGTGTTATGCCTAATTGAAAACATGTTTTAGGCCTATGTTGTTATCAAAATCATATGATAATATATGTGACACATAATTAAGTTAGATTTACAGTCCACTTGCAAGTTTACATGAATAGGATAAAAACCATGATTCAAGTTTAGGTATATGCCATGATTATATGAATAGATCAAAACCATGATTTCATGTTTAGGTATGTTTATGCTATAGTTATATGCTATTACTATGCAAGTTCACAAGTGCCAAACTTATGTTAATTAGTTCGCTATGTTGCAAGTTCATGTGTTTCACACTCCCCTTTTTATGTTACTTAGAATATATAAACACCATGTTATAAGCCTCCCCTTTTTCATGTGGCTAAGTTGGGTTTAAATGTTAAATCCAACATCTGTTATATTGTAGCGAACGTATAAAACGGGGGTAATGACGATTGGGTTAAAATATAGAACATATGTGTTGGCATGTTTGACGCATGCCAACAACTTTGAAAAACAATTAAGTGGTATAAATTAATTTTACCCAATAAAGATGAATTTGGATAATGGGTCGCAAATATTTACATATAAAAAGAAAAGAGACAGAATATGTAAATTTAGAAAATACGATGTGTTTAACCCGAGGTTGGATTGAGTTGTGATGTAAACCTGCCCGGAACCGCCCGGCTGTCCAGTAGTCACAACAATACCTATCCAATGTGGGTGGTTAAACACGAAGCCCAATAAGGACCCGAGGTTAGACTGAGTTGTGGCGTAAGACTGCCCGGACCCAACCGGCAACAGGCAGCCACAACAATACCTGTCTAATGTGAGAGGACGAGGCTTTAGTAAGACAATTAAGGCTGAGTCAGGATTGATAGGATTAAGTAAATTGAATTAATACTTAATCAAAATGGAACATGCTAAACTATACAGACTGATTGGGGGTTAGGTTTACAAAACACTTAACCAACTTAGCATGTTGGCTAGAAATAGAAAACCTAGTAGCGGGGGACCCTTTTCAGCAGTAACCTTACAAGGTGTATCAGGATACCCTGAACTAGGCAGGGTGGGACACGATTACTGGGCTGACTATAAGAGGTCAAATCGACGGCGGTGGTGCAGCAGTGTAGGTTCTAACGGGGTGCGGGCGTGCACACACTCCGGCGCAGAAAAATAAGGCACTGGGCGCCAGTAGAATACCTGTGCATTCTAGAATTGTGTCGGGCCGCCTCCATGGGACTTGATACACCCCATGGTGGGACCATCATAGGTAACTACAACAATGGGGGCCGTAAGACACATGTAACTATGCGAGTAGGAGCCGATCATTAGAAATGGATCACTTCACCCTTATTTTGAGGTGCCTGTTAGGAACTAGTTTATATGGGTACAGAGATTAATATGGGGTACGATAAGTATATTCGACTCTAGACAACTTAACTTAGTTTATGGTGCTTTCCCATTTCCAGTTTATACTTATCATACCCAGTTCTTTATTCATAGACTGAATAGTCCTAGACCTACTCAGGCTTTATGTCTGACTCTACTTTTCTTTCGTCTTCTTTTCTTTCGTTCCCCCCCGCCCAGATCCACAGGGAGGGAATACCGCAGCTTGACCTGTTTTCACACCCAGCTTGAAGAGAAATAATGTATTACTTGGATCTTTTTTCATTTTGGACTATGGCTTTGGACAACAATTATGGGAATTATGCAGTTTACTTATGTTTTTATGCTTCTTTAAATAATGTAATCAAGACAGTTATGAAGATGTAACGTTTTTAGAAGTATTGTAAGACAATTATGGCATGGTTTGTGTAACACGTATTTTAATGAAATAAAAGTTGCTGTTGTTTTCTGCTGTTCAAAAATCTGTGTACTTATATCTGTCTTGTATATCTGTGACTTATACTCATAAACCTCCACCAAAATTAGGGCATTCCCTTTGAGAGTGACCCTAACGGAGGTGGGGTGTTTCAGTCCTCTTTATCCTTTATGCTGATGATTACCATGATCATCTCATTAGAGTTCTTTTGAAATTGCGATCATCTACCTTCTTTGCATCAAAGAAACTTAAGGACACCATGTCCTTAGGAATAAGAGGGCGCTAGTTTATATCTAAGCATGTAAATCTTCCAAACCGATGCTTTGTGAAAATTCTTACGTGCTACCTTGAGTTTTCATTACCCATCTATTTTGCTATCGATATGACTTTAGTTCTCTTTGGGTGATGATTTAGTATTCTCTTTTGTTTTTGAGTGTTACTTGTTTCAAACAAGTAATTTTGCCTTTTCGATTGAATAAGGAATTTAATTAAACATCTTGGTAAAAACAAGTGGGTCGACACACTTGCGTTTACTTTGCTGGTTAATTTTTGGACTTGCTCAGCTGAAATTCAATTTCATTATTGGATGTCAAACTCGATATATTTAAAGAAAATAATGTTGGAAATGACTGCAGCATCATTGAGATTTATTTCATATTTCAAAGTAAAAATTGTTTAAATTGGTTTCCATTCTTCTTATGCTTGGTTATGATGGCCATTTTAAACCTTCTTGAGTAACCTTCGGGCTATGCCTTCTACAAATTTTTCTATGATCATTTTTGCGTTTTATAGTGGAGTTTGCAATTTGTTCATGAATATTTGAGTTAAGTCATTGGTTATGGGGCATTTGGCTAAACTTGCTTATTTACTAGCTTAATGTAAATTACGCTTTCTTTGTTGATTGTTGATTGTTGATGAGCACTTTGTGGTTGTTTAACTAAGCCTCTTTTGTATATATCGGCATTTGATAATCACTTTATTTATCTAATATTGTTTATACTTGAGTGGATTCATATTGTTAAAATGTGATTTTTTTTTTGTTATTCATGAATTCATCATTTTCGTAATGATTACCTTATGTATATTTACATCGCTTCAAAGAAATCGAAGTATTTATGATCATATGGTGGTTTTAGTAATTCATGGGTTCTCTTTATTTATTTATGACATGAATTACTTACGTGTTCATTTATAGAGCTATGTCCTCATTTTCGTTTTTGTGGACTTTTGTGTGAATCCATTGTTGTGTTATGAGAACCATTTCGAACAACATTTTGATTTATGGACTTATATGCTCGCACTTGTTATAGTTTGAGTGTCTATCCATTTTATATTTTTCTAGATATCTTTAAGTGATTTGAGTTCTCATTGAAAATTATCTCGAAACTTCTTTTGAAAGGTAATAAGTTATATTTTGCCTAGTAAACTTAGTCTCTTGCTTCCGGATTTTGATTCTCGTTTTTCGGGCATTCATGATGTCGGGATCTTGTGTAATTCGTAATATTCATCTCTTGTATTCTAAATTGGGTTTAGTATTTCAATAGATAAACTTTGCAAAAAGTTGTTATTCTTTGAGAAATTATTCTACAAACTAACTTTGGTGGATTTTTTAAAAATCGTGTTTTTGTGGATAATTAACTCTCTTTTATGCGGATATTTTTCCATGCTTATTTGCATGTCTTGTTTGCTTTAGTTTCATGGTGATTCTCGGGATGGATTGACCTATCCATTCTGAGGTCCGCATATTATTTTCTGAGAATATCATCCACCTTTGATATTCCATTCTACGATGACCAATTCAATAGGTTAGTTGTTCTTAAGTCATTTCACTATTTGACTTAGCAATCGGTTATCACAAACTTTTTAATTGAAAACATTAGATTATATTTGGCTCCATTTCTTGCTTATTTTGTCATTTGGGGTTAAGATATACTCTTTATTTTGTTAACCATTTGTTAACCAAATTTGCGAGGTCATAACCGGACTGATTTGGCCTCATCCTTACTGGTGATATTTTTGTGTATTTGAAAGCTGAAGTTTTCAGATTTTGTTTAATTTGTTCAACTTCTATCATTATCATATTCGCATGATTTAGAAAGTCGTTCTTGAAATATTAGAGGACATGCTAATATTTCAAATTTGAGATTTTAGGGGTTTATTGGAAACATAAAAGTTCCATTTTATTTATTTTCGGAAATGTTAGAGGATGTGCTAATATTTCCAATCTTGGTGTGTAACCCGGATTTTTATTTTTTAATCTTGTTTCCCCAACAAGATCACTTATCCTTGTGAATGGGATATATAGGACCATCATATATATATATATATATCCTAGAAAATGTTGTAAGCTTGAATATTTTTGTGGAAATTTTAATGGATAAAATCCTCTAGCTAATGTGTGATAGGGAATATTCGACGATTTTGGATAATCAATATTTTCAAATTTTGATATGATTGTTTAATTCGTTTATATTGGAAACGTAAGAGTATAGGTTTGTAATTTATAAACTTATTGTACGTTAAACAAATTAATTAACTTTTATTTAAACAAGCTTTCCACAAGATGGTAATTCATAATTTTCGAATTGAACTTCAAATGATTGTATAGAATCCAATACAAGTCAGAATTCTTCGAAACAAGAATTATCCGGACTATTTGATTATATTTTCTAGTGAAAGAAAAAGATTTGAATTTCATCTTGTAAATTTTGAGATATGTGTAAACCAAATTTTCAAAAAAAATCGCGGTAAGGTAATTCGCGATTAAAAATTTAAATAATTATTGAAGCTGAGGTTTAGAACAATTAGAATTTAAGTAAGGAAAATTCTACTTTATTGAAATCACTTATGAGAAAAATAAGTTAGTAGCTCGTATATGTTCATGACTTTTATTTGAGCATTATATGTGTAAAATCATAAGTTATATACTGATTTATAACTCAAAGTTTAAAATTTGTGTAATAATTCATAAGTGAATTTCTTGGTGCATTATATTTTTGTACATCAAATCTTGGTTAATGCTTGATTGTTACTATATGGGATTTTCCTTAAGTAATTGAGGGGAGCAATTTCTTTAATGGGGGAAGTCTGTAACAACCTGGATATTTAACGATAATATATTTAAATATAATGTCATTAATTGTTAATCGAGTGTGTGTCCAAAAAAGTCACATTTAGCATATGGATGAATTTGTACTTGAAACCACTTCCGTTGTGTTCAAAATTCCGTTTACGTGATCAAAAACTGCAAACATCGATATGTTTGGAGTAAGTGAATTTTGGGACTTTTGAGTAGGGCTTGGTTTAGCCAAGACTAGCCCACTAAAACTTAAGTAGGCAACCCCCTGCTTAACCACTTCCTTATCCTCTCTTCCTCACTTCTCCTCATTCACAAATTCCTAATCCTTAAGCAAAAAGAAAGGGAAATTAAAAACCCTAGCCCTAGGTTGTTATTAGGAATTCAATTCTTAGGAAATCATGGGTTTTCTTTGCTAATTTGAAGAGAGCTTAGGTAAGATCATCTCCCTCTTCTCAAACTTGTTCTCTCTTCTAACTTCGATATTTCCTAAACCTGATTCCTAGGAAATATTTTGTGTTTGCATGTAGATTGGAGATTCTAGAATAATAATGGAAGAGAGAGTGATTAAGCTTCGTTTTGTGTCTCCCATTCCATACTAAGATCAAAGGTGAGTTCCTATGAACTCACATTAATGCCTCAAGCATTCATGCTTGTCTAATGTGCTCTTGGCATGTATATTTTGCTTATGAACTGTATATTTTGCTTATGAACTGTATATTTGGTCATGTTGATTGGTTTATGCTTTAACATTTCCAATTTATGTGTTTTGATTTCATTTTCGGTGATTTCCATTGTGATTCTTGGTGAGCAAGTGAATTTGGATGTTATAAGTTGTTTTGGCAGGCCTTAGATACTCCATTTTGCATGTATAACATTATAAGCCTTCTGGCATTTGTTGATATCACTTTGAGAATGTTATATAGGCAAAATTATGCTCAGGCCTAGATTCAGACGTTGAATATTTTAGGTCAAACGTCTGACCTACTATGAATAATGAAAAAACAGAAGGAACTCAATTCAGAAGTCTAAATTTTTCCATTCAGACGTTTGAATGAGATGTCTGAATTTTTATTTCAGACATCTAAATCCTATTTTCCTGCTGTTAACTGGTGGCAACCATGGTTAATAGTTTAGGTCCATTGTAATGTCCCAGAAATTTCGTCATCTAAATTAAGAACTTAATTAGAGATTTAATTAATTATAATCAATTTTTATATTGATACTAGGATTGGAAATTTAAAATCAAATATATTGTTGGGTATGGATTGAATTCGATATTTAATTTAAAACGTTTGGTTGGGAATCAATTATTTATTTTCGAATATTTGAATTGAATCAGTTGAACATTTAATATTTGATTTAAGAATTTAGGAATAAACGTAGTTAACATTAAATAGATTGGGAATTATATTTTGTTGAAATATATGGAAATTTGTTTTGAGTATGTGTATATAAAGAAATTAAATTTAACATTTGGAAATGAATAGGATTGTTGCAAGATAAACAGAATAAAATCAGTGAGCCGATGAATTACTTAAAATTTAAAATAACGTTGTATGCAAACAGAGTCAGAATCCGACCGAATTAATTTATTGTGTTCAGAACGCGATGGCGAAGGGATACATATGATTTTTGTTACGTTTGGAGATTTTCTTTGCGGTAAAAAATCAGAACAGTACGTGGTTATTCACGATAAGATCTAACCGCGTTATCACCTACCCTAAATATTACCTACCTCGGTTAATCCTTCGCAGACCTATCATATGTAATGCGCAGACTTCCTCACCTATGATTTAACTTCGTGCTTATCCCCTCTTTTCCCTATTTTATAAATCACGCCTTGTTCGCCAAATTGCTTCACAAAAATCGTTCTTCCTCTTTGTACTTTTCAATGGCCGGAGCCAAATTCAATTATCCCCAAATAAAATTCGTCACTTTCTTCTCCTAGTTTGACACTAACGCCTCTCCTCCTTGTTCTGTTGAGCCGCTCCCTTCAGTACCACATGACCGAAGCCGCCGCCACTACGAAGCCCAACCACTACTGTTGCTGTAGGAATCGCTGTCTCAGTGCCTTCCGCCGTCGCATCAATTGTTGCCTTTGTCCGCTGCCTCGCAGCTGTAGGTGAGCATCGCTCACGATTGATTAATTATTGAGTCAAGTTATTTACCTCGGTAGTTTAACTAAATATGATAGTTAATCCTTGATCGTTTAAATCTGCATTGATTAATAACTTTTGCCAATGGGTTTGGAATACCTGTTGAACCTTATATGTGCAGTTACGTGCAAGTATTGTGAGATTGTGATTTCTTCATGTTAAGACTATCCTTAGATAATAATAAAATAAACCCATGTTTCTGGGACATGCACTGAGCACACATTGGCATACATTAGTTTTAATATCGCATTTTTAACTTCCTGAAGGAAGAGGAGTTACACCATGTTTTGCTGCACTTTTGTATTGTATATATGTATTCCAGTGTGAGTATACATGCATTAAATTGTGGATTTAAATAACATATAGTTGTATATATATATATACATTCCTGCTTTGTGTAAAGTTTTCAGTTCACATTTTTCCTACCACCATACTGGAAAAACTGGAATGTTATGGTTGTGTTGAAAAACTGAGTGTGTATATATATATATATATACATATGCGCCAAATCATATTGTTATAATTGTGAAAAGTGAGGCTTTGATCTGCTATAAAGATGGGCTTCATACCCTTACCACAGCTGTCTTGGATTGTTTCATACACCCTGTTTGAAAGAAAATAACACATGTAGCCGAAAGTATCTTTACACTTTTGTTTTGCTGTATTATTTCAGAAGTCCACCTGCTCAGCTTGTACACCTAGCCTTAGGACCAATTGATATTAAATGTAGACTTGCACCTGTGTTTTATGGTTATTTGTACATATTAATTATTATTTTAACCGTAATTTCAGTTGAAACAATGTTATTTTTTTCCACTCACATGCATGCTAGCTGAATATGATTTTTACCCCATAAAGGAATCTAATTAAAACATGTTGGTTTGCCTATTAGAATCTATGTAGTGGACGAGATTCTCGATGAAGTTAGCCCTACAATGTATAAATAAAAAAATATTATCAACAATAAAAATCTGCATGGGATGAACATACTTATATGCGTTACAATTCATGTAAGACACCTCCTTACTGACATATGCTGCAAGAAAAGAAGAGGTTTTAAACCTGTTTGAGGCTTATTGGACATATTATATTAGCTATGCCTTGCATATGATTTATTATACATGCCAATTGTTCAGTGCTTTGTTATTATACCGAAAATATAGTTTGTTGTGCATGACACATCAGAGTTCCCTTTTTGTTTTGGTCACCTAGTTATTTATGTAGACTGGAAACACATTTGCTCATGAGTTAGGGTATATGAAACTGGTTCACCACTTGAAATGTATTACTGAACATAGCTATTCCAATTGCTTTTTTCTAGATGGTAGTTGGCATTTTACCCTTGCACCTGACATTAAATCTTACTGAAATGAATGCCTTGTTGCGTGTTTTCCCTTGTAACTGCTTATGGGTTCTAATTGTTACCCATTTGAGATGTACAGAACTGATATGTGTATATATATATATATATATATATGTATATATATATATATGTATATACATATATATGTATATAGTTCAATGATTTTCTTTGTGTTAATACACACAGTAATGGCCAACAGCATGAAGTTCCTACCTCGTAATGTTGAGTCCGGGAAGAAAAAAAGAAAAAAGAAAAAACTTGTTATCTTGTGTGAAGGCTGTAAACTGGGATGCCAAGGCAATATATGTATGTTGATGTATACACATACGTGTATGTGCAAGCTCCTGGAATCACTTATGCCATTCGTTATATTCGGTTATGGACGTTGAGGCGGTATACACGTGTATATTATATACACGTGTACAATCACAAACGACCGATATCGATCGTTCCCTGGAGATAGACAGAACTGATATGAACAGATACCAAAACTGTTTATTTTAGATATGACATCGATGTTAGGACTAACTATTATATTCAGTTTATATTGAAGTTAATTTACTTGAACTATTATTAATCCTGACTCGAGTGTTTTATGTTTTTGCATGAAGTGCTCGGGTCAGACCCGAGCAATACAGATTTAAAGATTACAGTAGAGGGTTCGAAGACTGGCGAAGCTGGGGATTTTAAAACGGCGCACTCTGATGTATTAAACAGGAAATTTTTTTTTGACTGTATATTTTAATACCGCTGTACGAAAAAAAACTTTGTATCAAAAATTGTGATTAATATATAGAAGTCTATTTCGCCATTAAATATTGTGTTATTTATTTTATTCTGTCTTTTCTGTGTTGATTATGTTTTTAAACTCAGTAAGTTAAATAACGATCCGTCGATTTGAACGTTTTAAGTTGGTTTAATCACCGATTTGAAACGGTCAAAAAGGCGGGATGTTACAGTGGTATCAGAGCTTTGGTTTATTCAAAGCTTAGCTTATTGAGTTTAAAAACAGATCATGGAAATAAAAAGGGTTTTGAAATATAAATTTTGAAAGTACAAATAATTTTAAAATAGATTTAAAAAATATATATATATAATACTTTGAAAAATAATAATATTTTGAACTAGTATTTTGAAATAAATACAACTGGAAAAAAATGTTCTGAGATTTAAATTTTGTTCAGAATCCCCAGTCTTCGGATCCAGTCTACCAAGAGCTAATCTTCGATAAAGTCCGCTTAGGTTTGAATCTCGAACCATTCATCGAATTGGTATAAAAGGAAAATAAGTATAAGTGGAGAAACAATGTGTATGTATTTTAGCAATCAAAAGATCATTGAAATTTATTGGAAATAAAATTTTAGATGGAGATTTGAAATTGACTTGAAATTTGAAATCATTTCAAAAATGTAACGGTGAACTTTATGTACAAAATATAAATTAACAGAATAAAATCGGAAAAGAGATATAATTGGGATATTACTGTGTTAAATTCGATTAATTTAGAACTTGGCAAAATGAATTATGATTGGTTTTAACCCAATCATGTATAATTGACTATTTGAATTCAATAGAAAGTTTCGAACTTGTTAATTAATTAACGAAAAGTGGATTGTGAATGAGAATCGTAAATAAAGCGAAATATGAATGAAAATTTTAGAGGGATTAGAACCTGTATTTGAATGGAATCAAAATGTACTTGATGTGGCGAGTTCAGAAATAATATTTACTTTTTAGAAGTAAATAACGATTGGAAGCAAAAATGTTGTAAATGAAATTATGGACAAAGAAAAAAAAAAGTTAACCAGTACGGTGAGATTATTCTGAAATTTAGAATGTAAATCAAATGAGATTCTTCCAAGTTCGGAATATATTATCGGAAAGAGATTATCCGAAAGAAAGTTATTTATGGGAGTCGACTATGTCAAATTTTAGGAAGGTACTATTTACTTTCCGTTTTTAAATAAAAATTTAATATTAATTAATTGTTTATGTATCCAGGTTAATGAATAAAGAATATTTTAAAGTCAAATATTTCGAAGGCATGAATTATTGTTACAATCATCAATTTACGTAAGAGAAAAAAAGTGAATTCTTGAATTCGAAGGTTACGAGAATGAATATTTTGTTGGAATTCGAAGCTGTGAACTTGATCGATTTCGAAGTTAATAAAGTTGTTCAATTAAGGTCTGAGAGGTAATTATACCCCAACTTGATTGACTTCATTATTGGCTAAGAAATGGTTAAGATTCGATAGAAAGAGTTGGTTAAGTAAAGAGAGTTAATGAGTGTCAACAAGAATAGCTATGTTTTAATTAACGTCTATTTTAATCCAAATAACGAATGTTTCACCTAGAGAATGAAATATATTTTCAATAGAAAATAAAGATTGAATATATGGATATGTTTTCCAGCGGTAATAAGAGGCTTTCTAGAATTGTAGGAAATAAATAAGATAATTTGAAATGTTTTTCGAAAGATCGTAACGAATGGCGAGAACTGAAGAATAACAAGCCGCACAACGATAATGAAGAACGACAAAACGTAAAAGAAGTGTATTTGAAATTTGAATCCGAGGATTGCGTAAGGGATGTTTTGATAAGAAGTTAAGAGTGGAGTTAAGAAAATTAGAAACTGACCGGAGATTAGTTAAGTTGAAAAATTTCTTGAGTGTTGATCTAATGTTGGTATCGGCCTTCGGGGTTGATACTTAGGGAATAGTTCGCTTGTTAATTTACGGTCGAAGAATGTAATGTGAAGGAATGATAACGCGTGAAGGAGAAATTTGTGATAAGAAGAAAAGTTCTAAAAATTATAGAGCTTAAAGATTTGAGTAAGTGATAAATTTAATAATGGGAAATTTTGGAGAAAATTTGAATTCATAAATCTGCATTTGAGAAGGTATCAATTATTTGAAATGATTGAGAGATCAAAACTGAAATTTTGAAATTGAAAAGAAATTTGGGGATATTCGATTTGAGATATTGGATATAAAATTTCCGGAACTTTTAGGGAAAAATATATAAGAATTCAGTGAATTGGAAGGTGATCAGTTTAAAATAAAATTTTATGGAGTTTATACAAAATATTTGAAATATGATTTAGAAAGAAAATTTTATGTATGATTTATGGGGAGTGGAATGAAATACTATATATAGTATTATATATTTTTTCAGAGTAAAATAAGGAAAGTACCTTCCTCCTTTGAATTTCGAGCTTAGCTGAGATGTGCTGCTGGTGGTAGTAGGTTGTCCGGACATAAAACTCGAGTTGACATTGTTCCTTGAAGAACACGACCGTGTAGCGTAATTCGCAGGGCTGCAGATGGCCTACGGCGGATGGATGTTTCTTGAGGGAATCAAGCGTAACCATTGTGTCTGCTGCGATCTATATTCGTGATAAGGGCGTAATCCGCTGAGCTGTGAAAGCTTAAGGGTATGGATGTTTCCTGAGGGAATCAGGCGTAACCATTATGTACCTGTGGTCCCCATGGCATATCTACAAGTGAAAGAGATGTAACCACTAGAGTTACTAAAGGTATAATGGAGCCATGTAATGATGGTGAGCCACCTGTTTAATGCAGCAGTTTGTCTTCGTGACTTGATTGGTCTTCGTGACCTGATTTGTCTTTATGACTTGATTTGTCCTCATGACTTGAAGTATCTTCATCATTCGATGATTTGTTTTTGTGATCCTAAGATAGAGCAGTCAATGCTCAATGACCTCAAATTTTCTTTTAATTCGCAAATATCTTTAGTTGATTCGTCCATGACGAAATTCGCAGGGAAGTGATTTCCTAAGGATACAGATGTTTTCTGGGGAATCCAGACGAAACCATTGTGTATCTGCGATTCATGAACAATCAACATATCAACATCACATTGGTACTTTCCGTATCTATTTTCTTTTAAAAAGAATTTTTGAAATATTTTCAATGGGAGTTGAAGCAAGGATATTTAAGTACTTGGAGATTTTAGTCATGCGCCTGGCCAGCGTATACCTAACATTTGTGAGAACGGCAATATACTTGTCAAACTTTGAGTTATCAAATATTTTATTTAAATAATTTGAAATCAAAATATATCTAGTTTGATAAGTTAAGAAAGAGAATTTAGGAGTGATACAAATATTTCGGATTTTGAAAATTTTCAAGTCGACAATTTGTAACTTGAAGAGATGTTATTTACACTATTCAGTGAGTGTTGGAAAAGATTAAATGGATTGAATGTAAGGAGATTGGGTTGAGGGTTGATAAGCCTAGACCCATTACAACGATGGATTAGTAACAGATAATGTTTATAATGAGATATAAAATAGTTTGAGATGCATACGAAGGTTGGAATTTAAAAAGAAGTTGGTTTTGAAAGAAATTAAATGATTAAAAAGAATGGGAAACAAGAAATATCTCAAAATAACCGAAGATAGAAAACGGGTCTAAGAAAATTGATTGGAATTTAAAGAGCATGGAAAGAAATAAAATTGTGTTGATCAAAATTGATTTCCAACTATAAGAAAGGAAATTTGATTATCTGAGTTAATTGAATATGATGGATAAACAAAGAAGGTTGATGACTTAAATATCGATATGTAAATTAGTTGTGGGAAAATTTCCATGCAAATATGAAAATTTGAAGTATACATTAGTATAACTCTAACGATCTCTCCTTTTCGAGGACGAAAAGTTTTAAAGGGGGGAAGATTGTAATGTCCCAGAAATTTCGTCATCTAAATTAAGAACTTAATTAGAGATTTAATTAATTATAATCAATTTTTATATTGATACTAGGATTGGAAATTTAAAATCAAATATATTGTTGGGTATGGATTGAATTCGATATTTAATTCAAAATGTTTGGTTGGGAATCAATTATTTATTTTCGAATATTTGAATTGAATTAGTTGAACATTTAAAATTTGATTTAAGAATTTAGGAATAAACGTAGTTAACATTAAATAGATTGGGAATTATATTTTGTTGAAATATATGGAAATTTGTTTTGAGTATGTGTATATTTGTGTATATAAAGAAATTAAATTTAACATTTGGAAACGAACAGGATTGTTGCTGGATAAACAGAATAAAATCAGTGAGCCGATGAATTACTTAAAATTTAAAATAACGTTGTATGCAAACAGAGTCAGAATCCGACCAAATTAATTTATTGGGTTCAGAACGTGATGGCGAAGGGATACATATGATTTTTGTTACGTTTGGAGATTTTTTTTGCGGTACAAAATTAGAACAGTACGTGATTATTCACGATAAGATTTAACCGCGTTATCACCTACCCTAAATATTACCCACCTCGGTTAATCCTTTGCAGACCTATCATTTGTAACGCGCAGACCTCCTCACCTATGATTTAACTTCGTGCTTATCCCCTCTTCTCCCTATTTTATAAATCACGCCTTGTTCCCTAAATTGCTTCACAAAAATCGTTCTTCCTCTTTGTATTTTTCAATGACTGGAGCCAAATTCAATTATCCCCAAATAAAATTTGTCACTTTCTTCTCCTAGTTTGACACTAACGCCCCCTTGTTTTGTTGAGCCGCTCCCTTCAATACCACGTGACCGAAGCCGCCGCCACCACGAAGCCCAACCACCATTGTTGCTGTAGGAATCGCTGTCTCGGTCCCTTCCGCCGTCGCATCAATTGATGCCTCTGTCCGCTGCCTCGCAGCTGCAGGTGAGCATCGCTCACGATTGATTAATTATTGAGTCAAGTTATTTACCTCGGTAGTTTAACTAAATATGATAGTTAATCCTTGATCGTTTAAAGCTGCATTGATTAATAACTTTTGCCAAAGGGTTTGGAATACCTGTTGAACCTTATATGTGCGGTTACGTGCAAGTATTGTGAGATTGTGATTTCTTCATGTTAAGACTATCCGTAGATAATAATAAAATAAACCCATGTTTCTGGGACGTGCACTGAGCACACATTAGCATATATTAGTTTTAATATTGCATTTTTAACTTCCTGAAGGAAGAGGAGTTACACCATGTTTTGCTGCACTTTTGTATTGTATATATGTATTCCGAACCACTATAAAAATTCTGTGTGTGCTCCCCGTTCTTTCACTTTTTATTGCATATTTTATCTTTATTCGTGTGTAGATCCCACGATTGGGGTTTGATTGTCACTAGTGACCAACTTTTGACGTCAACACTTAGTTTTAGTTGACATATGTGCTATCAATTCTTTGCTTGATATTAATTTATAAAATCTTAGTTTTAATTGACGTATATGTTGTCAGTTCTCGTATTGGTATTAATTTATCAGTCTTAGTTTTATTGATATAGGAGCTTCAATTTTCATATTGATTTGATATGATTTATCATTTCCATGAGTAGCTATATTACTTCGAATGAGATATTCTTTTATAGGTCTGATATAGATTTATGAGATATATTATAGACATTCTTGAGCTTCACCTTTAAGTTTGACATTGTTATTAGAGTATGTCTATATTTACCTTTATCTCTTATTATATCCCAGTTTATGAGATAAGTACAACTAGACTGATCCGTTTATTGTTTATCTTATGTAAATAATACTTGGGTCAGACCGAGGTATTTCAGGTGATTCATCTTGATTCCAACATGGATTATCCTCCACTTTTGGGCTAACTACTTTAGTGTTGTACTTTTTGGGTTATATGTATATGAAACTCCTTTGAATACATATTATTTTGAGTAGCCTCGTACCTATTCTTTTGTTGTACAGTGGATCGATTATGACCACTATCTTGTATTTACACTCATGTGTTATATTCATATCTAATTCCGTCTTAGTGATGTGAATATCTGTGTCTGACTCTGATTTTATTGTTATGTATTTTATATTGCTTTCTGAATTATATATAGCCACTGTGTAGTAGATTTGGACTTGAATTAGATGTGTCGGATTTCCTCATTAGATATATATAGTAAGACCACATTATCCGACATATCTAACACTCGTTCTAAGTTAATATACAGAGGGTCGCTCCTTAATAGCCTTATTCTTTAGGTTAGTTGACACCATTGCTTGCAATGTCCTTGGTTAACGCGAGTATGAAGGTGGAGTTTTACAAGTTTGTATACCTAAAATGTGGATGCAAAGTCGGGAAAATTTTACCTGAAATGGACATGTTAAAAATTCCCTATGTTGTTGAATTTTATATATTAAATCAATAAATAATTTTAATGGTTTATTTTCATGGTAATTAAGTAGATTAAGAAAGCTTTTTATTGTAGAAAATTTAGAGTCAAAAACTAAATTTATTATAGAGAAACGAAATCAAACATTCTACCGAAAAACTAGTCAAAAAACTAAATTTCTTAAATTAGTAACATTTCTGAAATTTGTAATGCTTTTTAAATGTTCTAACACTGAAATGTAACTCAAACCAAAACTTTTTGTAGCATTTCTAACATGATGTCTTTTCTCTGGATTATTTATAAAGCACTCTACAAGCTCAGAATTTTTCATAACGCAACAAAAATTCTATAATAGATGTTTTTAAGCTTAAAACCATTATAATCTACCATAGATCTTTTCATAATGCTTTATAAATGCTAAGGTTTTTATTTTAACATTCTTATTGATGCTAAAGCTTTTTATAGAACTTTTTGATGTGCTATTTTTTTCTTTTGGACTTTAAAACCTTTATGAAGTAATTATAAATGTAACCATTTACTTCAATAGTTTTGAGGTCCTTCTTAACACATATTGGAATATTTTTGAGGTGGTTTCGTGTTTGTCTTAAACCCTTAAATGTATGAAATTTAAATAGTAATTTCAAATTACTTTTGGGAAACATTTTCTTAATGATATTACTTTGAGGTTGTGGTATAAGACAGTAGATCTTGGGTAGTGCACTATTACTCTATGTTGGTATTGAGCCGAGTAGAGTACGTCTCTACTTAATGATGAGATGCCGATCACAATAGGATAATATATCCTACGATCTAAACTAAATCGTGGGTGTGGTTTAGATTCATAAACGTGTATTTTGATAATCTTTGGTTTTTGGTGGAATGAAGTTTATTATAAACTTGCTTGATTTAATATCTCGAAGTCTTCCTTGTTTATTACTTTAAACTTTGAATTGATGAAACTTCAGAAGAAGAGAATTATACTAAAACAATAATACAACCCATCAAGATATGACTTGAAAACTATAGCTCAAATAGTTATCTCACTGGGTATGTGTTTCTCATGATGCTACACTTAAAACATTTCAGGTTCAGATGGTTAGTTGGCTGCTTTGATGTGAAGACTTTTATTATGTATATTATCTCTTTATGTAACAATATGTATAATTATATGAGTTTTATAACTCTTGGATCCTTGTAACCATGTTATATGATGAGATGATTGTATAACAGCTCTTCCATTTAAAATCATGTACTTCGAATGATTTTATATTCTAATATACTTTTGTTAAGTTGTGATACTATTTTATTAGCATCATGGATTTTATGTAACATCATCGCTTCTGGATAAGTGTACCAGAGCGGACGTGTTACAGTAATTGATATCACAACCAAGGTTGAAGGGATGCTTTTGGAAAACAGTATAGTACCACAATTTAATTTGCCGGAATAGGAAGTGTATACAATTATTGACATCTTTATGACAATTTGCAGTTATAAGTAATGGCTAGTAAAAGAATTTGATGTACGGGGGATTCGTCGGGTGGTGTTAATTGCACCACAATACCGAATGAACGATTAGTTGCTGCAAGCCGCACAACAGAAAAACGTGTTCTTAAGAGGAAAGAAAAGAAGATTCTCCTTAATGAGATATATATGAAGTTTACAATAGATCTACTGACTATGAAGAAGGTTTAAAAGAGACCTTATTAAAAATTTCTTTGGTCCATTTTTTGGAGCTCGTATGTTAATGGCGACATGAAGCTTCCACCTTTTTCTTCATTTCTTTTCTTCATGATTTCTCTCTCTATTTTTTTGCTCTTTTTTCCCTTTCTTTCGATCAAACCTTCTCTCCCTCTATTCTTCCTATTTTCGCTTGCGTGTACGAGCTCCAAGATACTTCTTTTCCAGATCTAACCAAAACCCTACCCTCAAAAACCCCCTTTTTCTTCTTGTTACGTTCCTCCTATTGTTAATATCCTCCTCTCACCAGACATAGCTTCACTTCCTATGCGTGGTGTTCTTGTTGGTATGACAACAAACTGGCTTTCTCGACTTGTTATGGAATGTGATGGAATGCTTCTTCCATGGAGTTCACGGTGCTGCTTTGCAAATTTACGTGTTCGTGACTCTCCTCTCTTACTCTGGTATGAAATTCTTTTATCAAGTATGAAACTGATTTCGTGTTATGCTTCTTACTTGATAAGCATTTGGTGGATGAGTTATTGGAGTGTTTTGGAATCTGTTGGGCTCATTTTTTGGAAAACGTGTTGTGTTCGTCTTGTTAAAGCATTTATGTCTGTTGTTTGTTTTGGTTATTTTACTTTTAGAGCTTTCATTCATTTTTTGGGTGTTTGGGAATGTTGTTGAGCATGAAATTGCTACGTTCTACTATATGTTTGAACAGTGCTTGCTGATTGCTCTGTCCTTCTGTGCAACACATGGGAAGCTTTTGCACATACTCTTGCAATTAGATCAGTGGAGTTCCAGTTTGTGCTTGTTTCGAGCAATTATGCTTGATCATGCAGCTTCAGTAGGATGGGATTTACACGATGTCATGGTAAACATTGGATGCTCTTTTGAGTGGCTCAAGATGTCAGACCTTAGGGATGGTCCCTATGCAATGTGGACTTTTGGTCCTTTGTACCTATGTACTTGTAAGGTGGTGTTATTACTTTATTGTATTTTTTTGTAATAGTGAATATAATAACACTCCCTGCGTGGAGTATGAAACTACTGTAGTCTAGTTAATTCTTGCTAGCTCCTGATCTGTAACCCTATAAGGTATAATGGACGGGACACTATAAACCCCGTAAGTGGTGGACAGTCCACCTTAAAAACTGATTAGCTGACTGATAACTACAGTCACCTATACTATATTGTAATCTTATTATTAGTAATGATAAAAGAGTGTTACGGAACACTATAAAAACCGGTCGGCTATGCAAAAAAAAAGGGACCTTGCTCTCTACCATCTATGCCAGAAAATGAAACCATTTGAGATGGAAATTAAAATGGAGAAAAGGACCGACGATGGAGAAGCTTTATAATTTCTAAGGCAAAAAGGAGCACTAACACCACAAGGAGGGAATGTGTGACGTAAAAGATTTTCAAATAAGACAGTTGAACAGTATGATGAGGAGGAGTCTGAGCAAGTTGGCTCAAATGACTACTCTCTAGAAGTTACTGGACCTTCTCGAGCAGTGAAAAGGGTCCTTCTCCATCGAATGAATTGATAGTGATAAATTAAAAGAAAATCAGATAGGAAGTTAAATATTAGTTAACATATCTAGTAGTATGTGTGACTTTTTATATTTTGGGGAGGTTGTGAATAAACACCCAAATTTTGTTTGTAAATAAGGATTATAAGTAAAATACATGTTTGTGTGTTCGTGACTTGAGTATGTCATTAGATATTCTTTACAATTAAAGATGTATTTCATCCGTGACCAAAACTATATATTTTTATTATTGAAGGTCATGGCAAATTAAAATAACCCAACAACTCAAAGTCAAGAGGCTCGGTCCTCCGCACAAACAAATGCTATGTAATTGTTCGCATCTTTTATCAAGCAGATGGAGCAAGTTTCTTCAACATCTTCAACAAATAGACTTTTAAGACATTTTAAAGGTTCGAAACCAGAGAAATTTGTTGGAGATGTTGATCTAGTTAAGGTAGAGCAATGGATTCAACATCTGAAGGATATATTTGAAGTTTTGGAATGTAGTGAAGTCGACAAGAGAAAGTTGGCGGCAGTCTTTCAATTATCATAGGAAGCTTGAAATATGTGGGAGCTAGTTCGAACAACAACTAGTCCAAACGAGATAGAACAGATGACATAGGAAGAATTTAAGGAAAATTCTTAGGTAAGTATTTCCCAAAGAACGAGAGAGGGAAGATGGAAACAAAATTTCAAAATCTTACTATAGAAGGCATGACTTGTAGCCCAATATCAAAATAAGTTTGAAGCACTATCCCAATTGGGGAATCATTTAACAGATACACTGAAAAGCGTGCTAGAAGATTTCCGAATGGATCAACCTGTCCCAAAAGAAGACATGTTATTGGTGATAGACATAAAACTTATGAGATGATAGTATTTGAAGCTCTAAATCTAGAAGAAGATTATCTTGAGCAGTATCATGAAAGGAAGGCTTCAAATAAAAGGAAATCAAATAAATTTTCCGACAATCAAAAGAAACCAGGTGAGAAAAGGAAGAAACAAAATGCAGAAAGTAAAGGACCGACGAGAGGAGAAAAGGAGCCAGACAAAGTAAGGAGATGTTACCGGTGCAATGAAACTGGGCACATTTCTCCGAATTGTACAAATGCAATTGTGTGTTACAATTGTAGTGAATCTGGGCACATTAGTTGGAAATGCAAGAAGCCAAGGAAGGACAGTAGGGGGCAGCAAGGTTGAGTATATGTAGTTGTTTCTGAACAGGCTCAAGTAGATGGTACCATGTTTCTTTTTGACTTTCAAGATAGAATTTTATTCGATACTAATGCCACACATTCTCTTATATCCGAAATATTTGCTACTAAGATAGGTTTACTCATTGAGCATCATCTGAACCCTTTGATAGTAGACAGTTTAGTAGGAGGAAGGACTAAACTTGAGAGTATGTGTAGGAACTGTATATTTAACTTTGAATGTAAGGATATGGTGGCTAATTTAACTATCTTCCCAATTTAGCGTTTTGGTATCATCCTTGGGATGGATTGGCTTTCAAAATATCAAGCCATCTTAGATTGTCACAACAAGACCATAAGTTTGGCAATTCGAGAACACAAAACCTTTGTTTACTCATGCGATAAAGTTAAAGACGCTTTTGTAACTAGATATATTGTTCATATCGATATTGAGGATAAGATCGAATGGTGGACCAAATCCCGATATTAAAAGGATTTAAAGAAGTTTTTCAGGAAGTACTAGGATTACCACCAAAAAGAGAAATTGATTTTAGCATCGACTTAATCCCAAGTACCACTCCTATTGCTAAAGAAGCTTATCGTACATATCCTACGGAAAATCAAGAATTAAAGAAACAAATTAAGGAGATGGAAGATCAAGGATTTATTAGACCTAGCAAATCTCCTTGGGGAGCACTAGTGTTGTTTGTAAAGAAGAATGATGGAATGTTTCTCTTGAGCATAGCTTACCTAGAGCTTAATAAGGTAACAATTAAGAACAAATACTTATTACCTCGAATCAATGATTTATCTAATTAGCTCCAATGATCTACAGTATTTTCAAAAATTGACTTAAGATCCAGGTATCATTAAATAAGAATAAAAGAAGAAGACATTCCAAAGACAGCTTTCCAAACATGGTATGGACACTACGAATTCTTGGTGATGTCTTTTGGCCTTACCAACACTCCAGCAGTATTCATGGATTTAATGAATCATGTGTTTCATCCATATCTTGATCATTTTGTCATTGTGTTTATTGATGATATCCATATCTACTCTAAGACAAAGCAGGAACATGAATTCCATTTGCGTTTGTGTCCCCAAACACTAAAAGAGCATCGGTTATATGAAAATTTAAGTAAATATGAATTCTAGTTGGAGGAAGTGAAATTTCTTGGACATGATGTCTCAAAGAATGAAATAGGAGTAGACCCATCAAAGATTGAGGCGGTGTTTAAATGGAATCCTCCGACAACACCAAGAGAAGTTTGAAGTTTTCTAGTGTTAACCAGCAATTTGGTCCGGTTACTAGAAGTAGTCCAAGCCCACACTAATCGACCCACTGCACGATTTAATGGTTATGATCGTATCAAGCAAATCATGGCCCTGGCACCGAAAGACTCGAGTCAGGCCACTGGCAAAATATCGCTTCTCTCGGATGCGAGATTCATCAGCAATGAAGATTGCTCGCCCTACACGCGTCGATCATCTCCAACGACTGATCAACACAGTCCGATCATCTCAAAAGTATGGATCACCACATGCGGATCACCTGCAATCTGACCATGGCAACGTCTAGGATCTCGCATCCCCTTCACTCCACCTCCAGTATCCGCATCCCAAAATATCGCGTCACGCTGATGCGACCCGCCCGCTCTAGTTCCTTGCCCCGACAACTTCTCAAAATGAATATACCGCATTACTCCATACCAAGATCGCATCACGGCTCCATCGCATCATGGCACCCTCGCACCACCGTGCCTCACACAACCGTGCATCGCATCACACAAGTCGTTCCTCGCACCAGCTTACCTTGCATTACCATGCCTTACATCACCTTTCCTCGCATCCCCATGGCTCCATCGCACCATGGCTACATCGCATCGAATCCCCATGGCTACATCGCATCACCTTGCCTCGCGTCACCTTCCCTTATACCACCATGCCTCTGATCACCATGCCCCGCGTCACCATGCCTCGCATCATCTTGCCTTGCATCCCCATGAATCCATTGAAACATGGCACCATCGCATCCCTATGGCTCAATCGAACCATGGCTCCATCGCACTACAACACTATGTCTCGCATCACCCTCCCTCGCATTGCCACATACCATCCTGCACCGCTCCTCCCTCATGTCGCATCATCTCTACATCGCATCCCTTAGGATGCGATACCATCGCATCCCACAGGATGCGTTGTAATGCATCCTTCAAGGTGAAATGCCATCGCATCCCTCAGATGCGATGGGCCCGGGAGATGGCGCAATGCATCCCTCTGGGATGTGAAAATTCGCATTATGCATGAGGGATGCGAATTTTTACCTGCAAGCATCGTGTGATGCGATTTTCTAGTGTACACTTCCAGGATGCGATTTCCCACTCCTTTTTATCCCTTTTCCCACTCTTTTTTACCTACTCCCATACCTCACCTACTCCCACCTACTCCACTTCCTATAAATATCCCCTACCTCATTCATTACAAAGGTTGGCATTTTGCTTGGCTTGAGAGGTTGGGAGACACCTTTAATGGCAGCATGGCCTTTGGGGAGGAAGATAACCATGGACCTCCGGATCTTTTGATACACCCAAGACTACAAATTCTCCGGTACACTATGGACATCCAGATTTCCATGTACATCCCAGACCTCCAGACATCCCGGTACACCACAGACTCCATATTTTCCCGGTACACCCCGACACCTCGGCGACTCCCGACACCTCGGCGACTCTCGACACCCTCTACATCTCAGAATCTCCTAAACGACTTCCATCAACATAAAAAGAGGAAGATTTTCTCCCCAAACTTCCTCCTTCCTCCGGGATACTTCCTCTGGGATACTTCCTTCGGGATGCTTCCTCCGGGATACTTCCTCCTTCATTCGGTATACTTCATACTCCCTCAGGGATACTTGCTCCTTCCTCTGGGATACTTCCTCCAAGATACTCCATACTCCGGGATACTTCCTCCTTCCTCTGGGATACTTCCTCCGGGATACTTCATACTTCCTCCGGGATACTTCCTCCTTCCTCCGGGATGCTTCCTCCGGGACACTTCCTCCTTCCTTCAGGATACTTCCTCCGGGATACTTCACACTTCCTCTGTGATAATTCCTCCTTCCTCCGGGATACTTCCTCCTTCCTCCAGGATACTTTCTCTGGAATATTTCATACTTCCTCCGGGATACTTACTCCTTCCTCCAGGATACTTCCTCATTATTCTGGGAAAACCCACCTCTGGGATGCTTCCGCCCTCCTTCGGGATACTCCGACAACCTCTCGGACCCACCGACTCTAACAAACTCTCGGATCCTCCGACTCCGACAACCTCTCGGACATCCTGACTCCCTCCGGACCTCGGCAACTCCTGAATCCCTCCAAACCTCAGCACCTCTCGACTCCCTTCGGACCTTGGCAACTCCCGACTCCCTTCGGACCACAGAAACCCCTCGACTACTCCCGACCAGCAAGGAAGGTCAAAAACAAGGATTAGTCGAATATCTCTAATCATTGTAACTTCTTTTAATGATGTATTAGATTGTACTTTCTCAATAATGAAATAAAATCAGTAATCCTTCAAAGTGGATGTAGGTTCAATCTGAATCGAACCACTATAAACAACTGTGTCCTTTACTTTTTCGTATATTATTACTGCATCTCTCACACTTTTCCGCTTTGGGCAAAAAGTTTCAAATTTTTGGAACTTTCGGATATTGGCGAAAATTTTAGATGTTAACCTTTTGGCACGCCAAGTAGAGGGAGAGTAAAGCGCGCATCTATGATCGACCTTCTGTCACTTCCTTCAAGGAATTGAAACCTCGCCTTTCCTTCTACTCAGTCACCAAGACTTGGGACGCTACTTAAGTTTTCTTAGACTTACCGATCGAGACTGTCGAAAATGGTGAACAAAGGAAAGAACCCCATGGCCGGACCTTCCATTATCGATCCTAATTCGGAATTTTCTCCTCAGCCTCGACTCCCTGAAGCACCGACCAACCTCGACGCATTCATCTGTCGAGCCCAGTTCGATGAAACATCAAGAAAGTTGGGCGAAATTCAATGATGCCTTGTCGAAAAAATTCACCGGAACATCGGATTAATACAGTGGCTTCAACAATATGCTCAACGAGACTTTCTTCACCTTCAGGCAGACTTAGGCTATTTAGCCTCTATCAACCAACACCTTTACTCAAACTCTATGAAGTCGACTTTTCTCACCGATTCTCGACCACAGGTTTGTTTGTGATAGTCGGATTCCATCTTGTCCACCGAGCAAACTTCTCGACAATGGCGAGCAAGGGAAAATCTATCCTTGGCGGACCATCTAATGATAATCAAGGCACTCGGGTCCGTCAACGGCCTCTTTCCGGCATCTTATCCACTACTGGTGTAGCACTACCTCCGGCCCCCGTAGTCCTAGTTACTCAAGCGCACCTTCTCGCGCCTGCCTAAAGACTAGAAGAAACAACGCGACAACTCAAAGCCCAAGTAAGGAAAAGTAGGGAGTTGATCCAGCGACTCCAATGACATGCTCGACAAGGCATCTCCAGCTTTACAGCAAGTAGTTCCATCCAGCCTCCTCCAAATCGTGCCTCCTCGAGCTCTACAACTGTCTCTCCTACCAACAACGGAAGCCCTCGTCATAGAATCAACACCGACAACGTAAGAGGTAGTCACAACAATAAAAGGAAGCATCTTCGACTTTCGTCTTTCCGCAACTATAGTCCTCTCAATGGCACCCCCAAGAATAACTATCTCACGACTTGCGATGTCTTGTCCTACAAAAGGACAAATCCTAAAGGTCAGACGAGCGCACCAAGAGACTCTATAGAATACTATTGGTTCCACGACATCCGTGGACACGACACAAACAACTATGGCCACTTGTAGGACAACATTGAGAAGCTCATCCGCGAGGGCAACCATGAGCAATACCGAAACGGTCCACCACATGAAATTTCCGAGTCACCCAACCCTCATCAAGAGTTTCAACCAAGAAGGACTATGTCAGACAATTAAACTCCTCGAGATCACCTTCTCGACTTAGCAAGACTGTAACAATAATAATTGACTCGCTTACACAAGTGCATGACACTGGATCAGCATCTTAGACCTGGGAACCAAACCCTTGACTTGAGCCTCGAATCAACGATGAGACCGAGTATGAATAACCCCACTCCCATGTCTTCGAACTTGTGGGAATACCATCAACCGAATAAGCTTGACATCGACCACTCGTTCGGCTCCATCCGACCCGAAAGGTCTGGATCCTGTCAACAATCGGTGAATCAACAACGCTCTTGAACTCTACCTGACTCGAGTATCTCGAGAGTAGGGCTTCTCCAACTCAATCTTGGGTGCAACACTGAGTCATAATACTCAAACACTTGGGATCGCAACTTCAATTGCATAGTGGATTCTAAGGTCGTCATCAGAAATGTCGATTTGCAACTCATTCTCACCTTTCCCACCCTTGCCGGAGGTGAAACAGGATGGAAAAGTAAGCTTTCTTCTCCAAAGAATGCCTCATCTTCGTTGTGCCATGGCCATTTTCCTCCATCTAATTCTCCGGCCACCCTCCAATTAGCTGGGGGCACGTTGGGATGTACTACTGGAGGCACATTCGAAAGCAGGCCCGGGGGACCCATCCTCCACCATCCCTGCAACTGTCTACTACGATGCAGTGATTCTGAGGTCGTTATCGGAGATATCGACTCGCAACTCGTTCCCATCTTTGCCTCCTATATCGGAAGTGTAACACCCCAAATTTGTACCGACACTAAAAGAGGATAAATTAAATAATAATTAATTTAATATTCAGAATTAGAGGAAAAGGACTGAACCATTGCAACCGTCTCGAAATTTTGGTCAAGGTAGACATTTGGTTTGCGTAAAACGGACACCGCATGAAGAAGTTATGAGGGTTTTAAGTTTGTATACGCACAGAAATATTTTATATACACGCATGAGTCAGAGGTGAGTGAGAGTTAAGTCAGAATTCTATCCAGAGGATTCAAATTCAAAAAATTACTCTAAGCGGCAAAATTCCCGCTCTAGTGTGTCGACCCCCTAGAGGGGTGTTGACCTAGGGGTCGACCCAGCCACAGGGGTGTCGACACCCCTAGGGCTGACGTGGCACTCGATTTCAGGGGGTTTGGCAGCTATATATACGTGTCCTATTTCTCTTATTTTCTTCATTAGAAGTCATGGAGGTCGTATGTTGCTAGAGTGCGAACTGATCCATTTTCTACAACAACATATTCTACAAATCCAATCCAGAAATTCTAGATCCGTTCTTCCTTAATTCTCTAAACCTAACGCTGTGAGTTCCAGTTGTTTTCAGGTTTAGATAAATAAAAGTATATTTTGAAAGACTATGAATTGGATATGTTGTAAAGTCTGATTCTGTGATAATGTGAAATCCTATACTATGTTATGATAGATCTATTTTCCCAGATCTAATAAAATTGTGGTTATTCGATTATGTTGCTTATGTGGATCTTGACTTGTAGCCATGTTATGGTGGATGTACATCTATTAATTTGGACAGTTGTAACATTACTTAGATCTAGATCTTTATGTTAATCACCTTTCACCTGCCATACTGTGATCCATTGAGATATGTTGTAAACTTGACATGTGAATCCATCTTTAGATATAAACATGTTACTATGTCAACCTAACTATGCTAGATCTAAATAATTGGACATCTTATGGTTAATTTAGATCTCATTATGTTGCGTTGACATCATAGTTGCTACAAGTTCATCACTTTTATGCCTACCTTGTTGTGATGATTACATGAACATTCACCTTGTTATCATACCAGTTTATGTTTATGTTTATGCCAAGATGTGTTGAAACTATCACCTTTGTCATATTCCATTTTCATTGTTGTAGCTAGGCTACTTTATAGCCTATATGCTGGCAGAATGCATACGAATACGTTAGAGAGGAAACAGGGAAAAAGTGATTAGCATAATTTATGTAATATTTATATGAAATGGGACATGTAATTCAAATGGGGAAAACATAGAAATAATTACCTATAATGACATAGGTAGATTTGGATTAATTTGGAATGTTTAGTAATTGACAATTAGGAATTGTAAATTGTACTTATGACACGAGGTTAAGTTACATTAGTGGTGGAAGTCTGCCCGGACCCGACCAGCATATCCAATAGCCACCAATGTTGAACCTAATGTGGGAGGTCTAAGTACGCAAATACGAATCGGGCTAAGACACAAGGTTTGGCCCAACTGTGGAATAAGATTGCCTGGACCCGACCGACATATCCAACATCCACATGTTGTTGGCCTAATGTGGGAAGTCTATCCCATTATATAACCATAAATGGACATGGTAAAGAATTGGACTACTTAACCTACTTTAATCCATAAATATTGTACGACTGTGAACTTAAGCTAGGGTTATGTAAAATTGGATGGGTAGTGGGTGGGTTAAGTAAATTAGAGGGAGTGGGTAATATTTACATATAGACCCACGAACTTAACCCAATAAGGTTATGTAATTAAAGACACCTAGTGGTATACATAACCGGTAGATAATGTAATAGGGTTATGTAATTAAAGACATCTCGTGGTATACATAACTGGTAGATAATATAATAGGGTTATGTAATTAAAGACACCTGGTGGTATACATAACCGATAGATAATGTAATGAAGTTATGTAATTAAAGACACCCTTTAGGGTAAGCATAACTAGTATAGGGCTATGTAATTAAAGACACCTAAGGGTATACATAGTCAGTGGAAAACCTAGTGGGGATACAAGACAAGGGGAGAGCTTGTATCATGCTGTGTGGGACCCATTTCAGTCAGTAACCCGGAGTTGGTATTAAGTAAAGAACTCCATACTTGGCGGAGAAGGGGCACGCTTACTGATTGATTGTAAGAGATCCAAAATAAAGCAGATGGCGTAGGCGGCGCAAACCGACCGGGGACATATGTGTGCATGGGCCGGGCAAAGGGGGCTAAGACAACCGTGACACCAGTAGATATGGTTATGCACACCATGGGTTGCCACTTTAGGAAGTGATATCTCCTATTGTGGGGCCAGCATAGGATATCTACAGGGTAAGGAGCCAATCGATTAGGGTAGTGGTTAGGGTATACATGGACGTATGACCTGAGCCTACCGACTCATAGTGGAGAGGAACATCTCATTTCAGTTATACTAGTAATAATGCAGAGTACTCATTAGTGAGGTACGTACACCTTATCTTGCTTACATTGTCACACCTGCCATTTATGTAGTGATCTCTCTTATCCACTCTATACGCCTATCATGTTGCTTTTATTTATCTACTGGCTAAAAGTAACTAGACTCGCCAGACTTTATGTCTGACTCTGTTGTTTCTCCTTCTTTCTTCCGTTTCACCCCCAGATTCTCAGGGAGGAAACACATAGATTTAATCAGGAATCAAATATCTTCTTGCTAAGAGTTACTTCTGAAGTATGACTCAAGTTCTTGTCTCTACTATGGCTTAACTCTTTTAATTGGAGAAATGATGCTTTTTATTTACTTATGTACTCTAATAGTGCAAGACAGAAGTTATTTTATTTTAATGGTTTTTGTGACTTATGAAATTGTGGACCACGGTATTATGACTTATGTTTGAAATAAAAGTTTAAATTTTCCGCTGCTGCCTTATTTATATATGTCTTGTAATTATTCTGTGTCTGTTTACCTATAGCGCTTCATGAAACTGAATGCATTCCCTTAGTGAGTGACATTAACGGACGTAGGGTGTCTCACTTGGCATCAGAGCTAAAGGTTACCCGATTAGAAAAAAAAAATTGAAAATTAATTTCAAAAAGGTTTTAAAAGAAAAGCATTTTCAAAAGAAAAGTCTATTTGAAAAACATTCCCCAAAAAGCCATACGTAGTATCCTTTGGTCCTTTATCTAAATTTCTTCCTTTTCCCTTTTTTCAGCATGTCTGGGGAACAAAACATCCCTAGTATCCCAGAGGGCGTCACAATACCCGGATGGTTCCGTAGGTATTTGGAGGCCACGACACTGGCCGAAGGCCAAAGAAACGTTCCTTCCCAAGCTGCACCAGTCATTCCTTCTCCTCCCCCTCCAAAAGCTGACAACTCTGCCAAGATCCGCAAAGACTTCCGGGCTATGGGGAGAAGGTCGTTTCATGGGAATGAGACATTCGTAGAAGCTAGGGATTGGCTTAAGGAGACAGAGTACTTATTCATAATCTTTGAAGTGGAGGACTAAAGGAAAACTCAATTAGCTGCTTGGTTGCTAAAGGGCGAAGCCTCATTTTGGTGGGAAGTCACCCAAGCTGGACATCCGGTAGAAACTTGGGACGACTTTAGACAGAGGTTCAAAATGAAATTTCTTTCCCAAGCGGAGAGAAGCATATAAATGGAGAGGTTCTTAACTCTCAAACAAGGAAATTTAACGGTGAAGGAGTATGTGAGAAAGTTCAACCATGCTGACAAGGTTCGGGTTAAAGTTGGTAGACACACCGCACAAAAGGGCTTTGCAGTTTGCTAAAGGGCTGAATGAGCCTCTGCATGGTTTAGCCATGTCCCATATTCCAATAGGGGCCACCTTTGAAAAGCTTGTTGATATGGCCCTAATGCATGAGTAGGACAAGGGAGAAAAGAAGAAAACAAAAGCTGAGGGGACATCGCAGAATAAGAAGGTGTGGCCCAAGAAAGGCCAGCAACAACGGCAGCAACAGCAGAAGAAAGGAAGGAAATATGATAAAGGCAAGGACAAGAGAAAATGTCACAACTGTGGAAAGGAGGCTCACTTGGTCAAAGATTTTAAAAGAAGGAAGGCTAGTTGCTTTAATTGCGGAGAGGTCGGACACTTCTCTAAAAAGTGCCTGAAGAAACAGGGATCGTAGGGACAAGGTCAAAGAGCAGGGACTTCTGGAGGGCAGGTGCATGCTCTCGCGATCAGTGCACCTGAAAGAGGTAGAAAAATTTCTGTAGAAAGTTTAGTTTCTCTTTCAAACCATCCAGTTAGAACACCTTTTGATTCTGGTGCTTCACACTCGTTTATATCTAGTTATGTGGTTGAATCTCTACACATAATTACTAGTATGGTAGTAGATCTCGTAGTTGTTTCAAACCCCATTGGTAGTTCGGCTAATTTATCGATGATTTGTCGAGGTTTGAAAATATCTGTGTTAGGCGTCGAGTTTGAATGCGACGCGTATGTGCTCGGGTTTATGAGCTATGGGTTGATTCTTGGAATGGATTGGCGTACCACGTATAGGGCCATTCTAGATTATGAGAGGAGGGTTTTTAGACTCCTGACTTGTCATGGGAAGACCCTCGAAGTTTCTTGTGACCCTCAAGGGTCTGTTATGCTTAGCTTCCTAGAGTTTCTAGATGCATCCATAGATGATTTGCAATCTGTTCCGGTGGTTCGAGATTATCCCAATGTTTTTGATGAGGTACGGGGTTTACCTCCAAAGCGTGAGATCGACTTCCACATATATCTAGTGGACAATGCAAAGTCAGTTGCATTACCTATGCACCACATGGCTCCAAGAGGAAGGAGGGAGCTAAGTAAGCAAGTAGGGGAGCAACTTGAAAAAGGTTTATCAGATGAAGCATATCTGAGTGGGGTGTTCCAGTAGTATTCGCTACTAAAGCGGATGGTTTGCTTCGTTTGTGTGTTGACTACAGAGAGTTTAATAAGCTCACCAAGAAGAATAGGCACCCGCTTCCGAGGATTGATGATTTATTTGATCAGCTTGTTGGTGCCTCAGTATTTTCTCAGTTGGACTTGGCTACAGGGTTCCATTAGTTGAGGGTGGCTAAGGGCAGCATAGATAAGACTGCTTTCAGAACTCCATACGGTTTCTTTGAATGGCTAGCTTTGCCTTTTGGGTTGACAAATGCACCCGCCTATTTTGTTGATTTGATGAGTAGGGTGTTTCGGGAGTTCCTAAACAAATTCGTTATAGTCTTCGTTGATGATATTTTGATCTTCTCTAAGAGTGAAGAAGAGCATGCCTAGCATTTGGGGTGACCATCAGCTAAAAGCAAAGTTCTCCAAATGCCATTTCTAGAGAAAGGAGGTGAGATTTTTAGGGCATGTAGTCTCCAACGTAGGGATAGCTGTAGATCCCACCAAGGTGGTTGCAGTGCAAGATTGGTAGATTCCTAAAAATGCAATTGAGGTGAGAAGCTTTCTTAGGTTGGCAGGTTATTATAGGAAGTTCATTAAGGACTTCGCGAAGATATCAGCCCCTCTCACCAGGCTTACAAAGAAGAATTTGGCATTTTCATAGGACATAGACTGTGACGTTGCTTTCCAATAAATAAAAAGGGCTCTGACAACAGCCCCAGCCTTGACCTTGCCCAATGGGAGTAAAGTGTTTACTGTTTACACTGATGCATGCGGTATAGGGCTTGGTGCAGTGCTGATGCAAGAAGAGAAAGTAATATTTTATGGGGGTAGATAAGAGAATTCATGAGAAGAACTACCCCACCCATGATCTAGAGCTGGCTGCCATAGTATTCGCGTTAAAGACATGGCATCATTATTTACTTGGAGAAAAGTTCGAGTTATACATGATCATAAATCTCTCAAGTACCTATTCTCACAGAAGGATCTACACTTAAGGCAACAACGGTGGATGGAGTTCTTAGCTTCATATGATTTTGAGATTTCTTATACCCCTGGCAAGGGTAATGTGGTGGCAAATGCACTAAGTAGGTAGAGGGTGGCCTGAGTCCTCTGTTTGTGGAAAGAAAGAACTTGGAGTTCATATCAGCTTTTGATTTTAGACCCTCCATTGCGGTTTTGCCTGATTTATTTCCATCCTTGGAGAAACGACCGACTCTTGTGGATCAGATAGGAGCATCGCAACAAGGTGTCCCACAGATTCTAGACATCATGGACATGCTCAGAAGAGGGGAGACTTCTAGTCACCTCAGTAGGTATGCCATAGATGAAAATGGTGGTTGCGACGAGATGGAAGGCTTTGTGTTCCTCAAACTAGAAATTTGATAAAGGCTGTCCTAGAAGAAGCCCACCATTATAAGATGACCATTCATCCAGGTGGTGACAAGATGTATAGAGACATGAAGAGGGTTTTCTTTTGGGCTGGGATGAAGAAGGATGTGGCCGAATTTGTTTCTCAATGTTTAGTTTGCCAGCAAGTCAAAGCTGAGCAAAGGAAGCCCGGTGGATTACTTCATCCGTTGGAGGTTCCGCAGTGGAAATGGGAGAGTGTCTCTATGGATTTCATAGATGGTTTTCCTATATCGAAGAAAGGTAATACCATTATTTGAGTGATATTGGATAGACTCACTAAGAGCGTTCACTTTATTCCAGTTAAGAGTAAGAGGACAACATCATGGTTGGCAGCAATTTATGTTCGAGAGATAGTTCGTCTCCACGGAGTTCCTTCCAGCATTGTGAGCGATCGTGACCCTATCTTTACCGACGAATTTTGGAGGAGCTTGCAAGAAGCATTAGGTACACAGTTGTGTTTAAGCACTGCTTATCATCTCAGACCGATGGGCAGACGGAGAGGGTGAATAGGATGCTAGAAGATCCTTTAAGGCTGTGTATCCTAGACATCGGAGGGACTTGGGAAGAGCATCTCCCTTTAGTAGAGTTTGCCTATAATAACAATTTTCAGGCTAACATCGGCATGGCACCCTTCGAAGCATTGTACGGACGACCCTGTAGATCGCTAACTTATTAGTGGGAATCTGCAGAAAGATTATTACTTGGACCAGATATGGTTAGAGAAACGTCCAAAAAGATTGACCTTATTCGATGGCGGATGAAGACAGCTCAAGATAGGCAGACGTCCTATGCAGACAAGAGAAGGACTGACATCGAGTTCGAAGTGGGAGACTTAGTTTTTATCAAAGTGTCACCTCTGAGGAATGTGGTTCACTTCAGATCAGTAGGGAAGTTGGCACCTAGGTTTGTGGGACCATTCCCCATAACCGAGAGGATTGGCCAAATGGCCTACAGAGTAAAGCTCCCAGAAAATCTATCTGGTGTTCATGACGTTTTCCATGTCTCTCATCTGCGGAAGTGCCTGCATGACACCGCGGAAGTAATTGAGTTGAGTATGTTGGAAGAAGTCGAAGTGGAATGGGAGGCGACAATCAGACGAGTCCCTACCCGTATTCTTAGGTCAGAGGTTAAGAAGCTGCGCAATAAGGAGATCAAGTTGCTAAAGGTTCAATGGGGAGATAACCCAAAAGATGCGACTTGGGAGACCGAAGACAAGATTCGTGCTTCGTACCCTTTTCTTTTCGAGGGTATGTTCTTAACTTCTTTTCCTAAGTTTTATCAGTGCTTGTTTCTGTCAATAGAACATATCTTATCCATCGTATTTTCGACCTTTAGATTGGAATCCTATGGATGTAAACATGTGTTTGAAACATGTTATGTTTGATTGATGCAAGTGCATGCAAGTGTTTGCTAGTGGTTTTCTGTGGACGCATATACACACATTAGGCACTAAGATCGGCTCAATCACTTTCATTCTGCATATGGATGTGTGTGCATTTTCTTTTCTTTTATAAATGGAAATGGATGAGTTAGCACATGGTTGTGACATTTGGACGAATGAATGTGCACACATATAGAATTTATATGGTATGATAGGTTTATTTGCATATATATTGGATTCATGGCACTAACATGCATTGCATTAAGGAGGTCAACTGAATTAGTAGACCACCTGATCTTCGCATTAGTGTTGGGACATATACACACACCTTTGCATATATTCATATAAGCATTAGAAATCCTTAAGGATAATGGATGCCAATGATTGGTGGATGAGTAGATGGATGATGGATGGTAGGATATGCATTCTTCTCAACTTAGAGATTTCCAAACGAAATCCTTTGAGTAGGGAGAATGTAACATCCCGAATTTGTACCGACACTAAAAGAGGATAAATTAAATAATAATTAATTTAATATTCAAAGTTAAAGGAAACAGACTGCACCATTGTAACCGTCTCAAAATTCTGGTCAAGATAGACATTTGGTTTGCGTAAAATGGACAACGTATGAAGAAGTTATGAGGGTTTTAAGTTTACATACGTATAGAAATATTTTATATATACGCATGAGTCAGAGGTGAGTCAGAATTCTATCCAGAGGATTCAAATTCGAAAAATTCCTCTGAGCGGCAAAATTCCCGCTCTAGGGGGTCGACCCCCCTAGAGGGGTGTTGACTTAGGGGTGTCGACACCCCTAGGGCTGATGTGGAACTCGATTTCAGGGGGTCTGGCAGCTACATGTACGTGTCCTATTTCTCATATTTTCTTCATTGGAAGTCATGGAGGCCGAATGCTGCTGGAGTGCAAACTAAACCGTTTTCTACAACAACATATTCTATAAATCCGATTCAGAAATTCTAGATCCGTTCCTTAATTCTCTAAACCTAACGCCATGAGTTCTAGTTGTTTTTAGGTTTAGATAAATAAAAGTATATTTTGAAATACTACGAATTGGATATGTTGTAAAGTCTGATTATGTGTTAATGTGAAATCCTATACTATGTTATGACTGATCTATTTTCCTAGATCTAATAAAATTGTGGTTATTCGATTATGTTTCTTATGTGGATCTCGACTTGTAGCCATGTTATGGTGGATGTACATCTATTAATTTGGATAGTTGTAACATTACTTAGATCTAGATCTTTATGTTAATCACCTTTCACCTGTCATATTGTGATCCATTGAGATATTTTGTAAACTTGACATGTGAATACATCTTTAGATCAAAACATGCTACTATGTCACCCTAATTATGCTAGATCTAAATAATTGGACACCTTATGGTTAATTTAGATCTCATTATGTTGCGTTGACATCATAGTTGCTACAAGTTCATCACTTTTATGCCTACCTTGCCATGATGATTACATGACCATTCACCTTGTTATCATACCAGTTTATGTTTATGTTTATGCCAAGATATGTAGAAACTATCACCTTCATCATATTTCCTTTTCATTATTATAACTAGGCTACTTTGTAGCCTAGATGCTGCCAAAATGCGTACGAATACGTTAGAGAGGAAAAGGAGAAAAAGGGATTATAATTGGCATAATTTATGTAATATTTATATGAAATGGGACATGTAATTCAAATGGGGAAAACATAGAAATAGTTACCTATAATGACATAGGTAGATTTGGATTAATTTGGAATGTTTAGTAATTTACAATTAGGAATTGTAAATTGTACATATGACACAAAGTTAGGTTACATTAGTGGTGGAAGTCTGCCCGGACCCGACCGGCATATCCAGCAGCCACTAATGTTGAACCTAATGTGGGAGGTCTAAGTACGCAAATACTAATCGGGCTAAGACACGAGATTAGGCCCAACTGTGGAATAAGACTGCCCGGACCCGACCGACATATCCAGCATCCACACGTTGTAGGCCTAATGTGGGAGGTCTAGCCCATTATAAAACCATAAATGGACATGGTAAAGAATTGGACTACTTAACCTAATTTAATCCATAAAGAATGTATGACTATGAACTTAAGTTAGGGTTAAGTAAAATTGGATGGGTAGTGGGTTGGTTAAGTAAATTAGAGGGAGTGGGTAATATTTACATATAGGCCCACGAACTTAACCCAATAAGGTTATGTAATTAAAGACACCTAGTTGTATACATAACTGGTAGATAATGTAATAGGGTTATGTAATTAAAGACACCTAGTGGTATACATAACAGGTAGATAATGTAATAGGGTTATGTAATTAAAGACACCTAGTGGTATACATAACCGATAGATAATGTAATGAAGTTATGTAATTAAAGACACCCTTTAGGGTAAGCATAACTGGTATAGGGCTATGTAATTAAAGACACATAAGGGTATACATAATCAGTGGAAAACCTAGCGGGGATACAAGACAAGGGGAGAGCTTGTACCATGTTGTGTGGGACCTATTTCAGTCAGTAACTCGGAGTTGGTATCAAGTAAAGAACTCTGTACTAGGCGGAGAAGGGGCACGCTTACTGATTGATTGTAAGAGATCCAAACGAAGCGGATGGTGTGGGCGGCACAAACCGACCGGGGATATGTGTGTGCATAGGCTGGGCAGAGGGGGCTAAGACGACCATGACACCAGCAGATATGGTTGTGCACACCATGGGTTGCCACTTTAGGAAGTGATACCTCCTACTGTGGGGCCAGCATAGAATGTCTACAGGGTAGGGAGCCGATCGATTAGGGTAGTGTTTAGGGTATACTTGGACGTTTGACCTAAGCCTACCAACTCATAGTGGAGGGGATCATCTTATTTCATTTATACTAGTAATAATGCAGAGTAATCATTAGTGAGGCACATATACCTTATCTTGCTTACCTTGTCACACCTGCCATTTATGTAGTGATCTCTCTTATCCACTTTATATGCCTATCATGTTGCTTTTATTTATCTACTAGCTAAAAGTAACTAGACTCGCCAGACTTTATGTCTGACCCTGTTGTTTCTCCTTCTTTCTTCTGTCCCCCCCCCCCAGGTTCTCAGGGAGGAAACACTCGGACTTAACCAGGAATCATATATCATCTTGCTAGGAGCTACTTCTGAAGTATGGCTCAAGTTCTTATCTCTACTATGGCTTAATTCTTTTAATTGGGGAAATGATGCTTTTTATTTACTTATGTACTCTGATGGTGCAACGCAGAAGTTATTTTATTGTAATGGGTTTTGTGACTTATGAAGTTGTGGACCACGGTATTATGACTTATGTTTGAAATAAAAGTTTAAATTTTCCGCCGCTGCCTTATTTATATCTGTCTTGTAATTATTCTGTGTTTGTTCACCTATAGCGCTTCATGAAACTGAATGCATTCCCTTAGTGAGTGACATTAACGGATGTGGGGTGTCTCAGAAAGCGAAACAAAAACAAAAGTGAGCCTCCTTCTCCAAAAGACACTCCCTTTTCGCTGTGTTGTAACATTGCTCCACTGATGCTCCGGCCACCCTCCAATTAGCTGGGGGCACATCAGGAAGTACTACCGAAGGCACACCATAAATTGTCCCGAGGTAACTGGTCCTCCACCAGTCCTGCGAGCATCTTCTACAATATAGTGGTCTCTGAGGTCATCATCGAAGATATTGGCTCGCAACTTGTTCCCACCTTTGCCTTCCTTGTCGGAGGCAAAATGGAAACGAAAAGCAAACCCTCCTCTTCAAAAGGCACCTCCTATTCGCTGTGTCGTAGCCATTTTCCTCCATCTGATGCTCTGGCCACCCTCAGTTAGCTGGGAGTGCACCGAGAAGTGCTACTGGAGGCACGTTCGGAAGCAGGCCCAGGGCCGCCTGCTAACCCTGCGACTGTCCTCTACAATGCATTGGTCTCTGAGGTCGCCGTCAGAGATATTGGCTCGCGAATCGTTCCCACGTTCGCCTCCCTTAAGATAAACGAAATTGAAAAGCTAGCCCTCTCCTCCAAAAGGCGCCTCCCCTTCGCTGTGTTGTAATCATTTTAGTCCATCAGATACTCCGGCCACCTAGGGGAATGCTGGGATGTACTACCAGAGTCACGCACGAAAGCCGACTCGAGGTTACCAGTCCTCCACTAGTCTTGCAGCCGCCCTCTATAACGCAAGGATCTTTGTGTTCATCTTCAAAGGTGTCGTTTGTATCTCGTTCCCACCTTAGCTTCCCTTATCGGAGGCGAAGAGGGAATGGAAAATGAACCCTCTCTCTGAAAGATGCCTCGTCTTCGCTGCGTTGTAACCATCTTTTTCCTTCTGAGCTGGCAACCCCTATTTAACTGGGGGCACAACTGGAAGCGCTATCGGAGGTCCACTCGATGGCAGGCCCGGGGGCACCAACCCTTCACCAGTTCCTACATCCTCACCACTAATATCTTCCATGCCACTATAGGGCGACCATTTTGGAGAGATCCCACTGTGTGGGGAGGATGGCTTGAAGCTGAATTCCTGGCACCACAAGAGTTGTCTGCATCACCACCCGATGTTAGGGATCATCACATAAGCACCCGGGAACACAATGACGGCCTTTAATTTTAATAATTGAAACCATAGTCATCGTTGGTGGCTACAAAAACAATTGGATCGAATTGCGCTACGACACGATTAGACCAAGAACCGGGCCCTTGGGACTGACCACTCACCCAGACGTCCCTGTTTTCCATACAGGTGCGGGCTGTCAAGCCAAGCAGCTTTGCTTCTCGAACACTATGCCATTCAGGTGCGTTATGCTCGGCTTAAAACCCAATCCAATCATGCAATGTCACCAACGACCCGAACATGTTGAACCAAAATCGAAATCGAGGAAAACTTAGCAAGTACGCGGGCCTAGGGGCAACCCTCTACTGATTCCTACGTCGACCAGCCTTCGTAGGACCCGAGGCAGATCCTTGCAAGTTCCCGCACTGGCATCATCCTCATCACAACTAGTGGAGTAACTGCTTCAAAGGAACGTCCACCTCGCGATGAGGGTAACCAGTAACCAAAGGCTCATATCCCGAAATCTATTAGCTTTCCACCGGTACCTAGGAAGGCTAGGCTTGGAGAACCGAACTCAAGAATAGAAGGAATAATACAATCACTTGTCCCAGGAGGAACAAGAGGATTTAGCTAAGTCCTCGGTACACCAAATACCGAATGCATGTCTCAATGCATCTGTTCTAAGTTCTCGTGTTCCCTTGACACGTCCATTGAGTCCCTAAAGTCCCCCCGCTCTGCCGACAAACTCGGCTTTAAGTGCAACTCAAAGCTGATTTAAATAAGTGTAGCACCGGAGCACGATGATGACCTTTAGTTTAACAACTAAAACTGTAATCATCGCTGACCATCAGCACCATTCTCGGATCTTGATTATGACGTAACTGGGTTAAATACTGACGACTCGGTCGTATATCAACTTCTTATGTGCATATCCGAGCAGTCAATCCAAAAAAGTTTGTTCCTCAAACGTTATGCAGATCAGTTATGTTCGGCTTCAATTACAATCCAATCATGCGACGTCATGCAGCGATCCGAACTTGCTAACTCTTTCTTGGTACCGAACAAAATTTAGCGGGTACGTAGGCCTAGGGGCAGCCCTCTACCGACTCTTGCAACGACTTGGCCATCGCAGGACCCGAGGCGGATCCCCACCGGTTCCCGCACTGGCATCACCTTCGCCGGAACCTTCGAAGCAACCATTTTTAAGAGGCACTTCCACCTCGCGAAGAAGGCGATCTAGAGCTAAAGTCTAGGACCCGGAAGTTTCCAACATTCCATCAGTGCCGAGACCCCACAAAGATATTATACACCTTAGATAGGTTCAAGCCCGAGCGACAAGCTTCAAGCGAGCCAAAGCTCTTAGCAATGCTGGAGTCCCAAACTCATACCAACAGGTTTCAACAACACATCTCAACCAGTCCGAAATAATGCATTCCGGTGTACAACTCAAAGGAAAGGTCATGACCAATTGCATGGCATAGCATGGAGATCTTTCTGACCACCGCCAGTCTTGTCTCACTTCAAAGCATGTCCCGTTAACACAAGACATACTTTAGGGGGAAATATTAACCATCAATTTGGTCTAGTTACCAAAAGCAGTCCAGGCCTACATGACTCGGCTCACTGTGCGGTTTAGCGGCCTAGAAGTGTTGCCAACATCTTCAGGAATCAAGCAAAGGCAAGGTCGTGTCAGATTAGTCGTCACGGCTCGCCAAGCTGCTATCGAACAATACAAGTAACGGTTCAAGTGAGCGCACTCAGAACTGTATGATCGTGTCAAGAAAATCATGGTCCTGGCACTAGAAGACTCGAGTCGGGCAACTGGCATAATGTCGCATCCCTCGGATGCGAGATTCATCAGAAATGAAGATCACTCGCCTAGCACGCATCGATCACCTCCAACGGCTGAGCAACACAACCCGATCATCTCAAAAGCTTGGATCACCACATGTGGATCACCTGCAATCTGACCATGGCAACGCCCAGGATCTCGCATCCCCTTCACTCCACCTCCAGTATCTGCATCCCAAAATATCGTGTCACGCTGATGCGATCCGCTCTAGTTCCTCACCACGACAAATTCTCAAAATGAACATACCGCATTACTCCATACCAAGATCACATCATGGATTCATTGCATCATGGCTTCATTGCATCATGGCTCTACCGCATCATGTCTCCATCGCATCATGGCTCCCTCGCACCACTATGCCTCACATCACCATGCCTCACACCACCGTGCATCACATCACTTAAGTCGTGCCTCACATCACCATGCCCAGAGTCATCATGCCTCGCATCACCTTGCCTCGCATCCCCATGGCTCCATCGCACCATGGCTCCTTTGCATCGAATCCCATGACTCCATCGCATCGCATCACCATGCCTCACGTCACCTTCCCTCGCACCACCGTCTCTCGGATCACCATGCCCTACGTCACCATGCCTCACGTCACCTTCCCTCGCACCACCGTCTCTCGGATCACCATGCCCTACGTCACCATGCCTCACCTCACCTTCCCTCGCATCCTTATGGCTTCATCACACCATGGATCCATCGCATTACCATGCCTCGCGTCACCATCCCTCGCATCACCTCATACCATCTTGCACCGCTCCTCCCTCAAGCCACATCCTCTCTACATCGCATCCTATAGATGCAACGATATCGCATGGGATGCGATGCCATCACATCCCTTGGATGCGATGGCCGCGGGAGATGGTGCAACGCTTCCCTCTAGGGTGCGAATTTTCACATCCTATGGATGTGAAAATTCGCATCCTACATGAGGGATGCGAATTTTTACCTGCAAGCATCGTGTGATGCGATTTCTAGTGTGCACTTCTAGGATTCGATTTCCCACTCCTTTTTATCCCTTTTGTAACACCCCATAATTTTTAAAAAACACTATAATAATAAAATGAAGAATACTTAATTAAATATTGGGAATTAAGTAAAACGGACTATGTCGTTTCGTTCATCTCAAAATTCTACTTAAGATAGACTTCAAGTTTGCGTAAAACGAACATCGTATGAAGAAGATATTAAGGTTTGAAGTTTGTATACATATATGCAAAATAAATATAAATAAACTAGTCCAGAAATCAAAATCTAAGAGAAAGAAAAAGGGAGGGAATTCGGCCCATTAGCGGTCGACCCCTACATGGGGGTGTCGGCCCGTTAGGGGTCGACCCCCTACACAGGGGTGTCGACCCCACCAAAAATAATGGAGACAACGATATGCTACCCCAACTAAGATTGAACTAGCCTATTCTTCTGCAACAACGATTATAAGCATACAAGAATCTCTGCTACAACATCAACAGTCAATTCTATGTTCTTTAGATCCAGTCACAGTGAGTTCATGTTATTTTTAGATGTAAACATTTAATAGTAATCTTGACATGTTTATAAGTTTAGATCTAAACCTGTGCCTGTTAATAACCTGAATCATAACTAAACTGATTTGCCATTACTTGTACACCTGATCCTCTGTTTATTTCTTACATGCCCATCTTTATTATGTCCATTCTGTCATTATGCCTGATAGTATCACCATATGCCTATTCTGTTAGTTTGCCTAATCATGTCACCATATGCCTATTTTGTTAGTATGACCAATTCTATCATCATATGCCTATTTTGTTATTATGGCCATTTCTGTGCTCTTCTCCCCCTTTCCATTTTTATTTTTATGGCCAGGCTACCTTCGATCCTAGGCCTATCGCTGAAATATGCTAGCACACAAAATTGGAAATGGTTAGGAATGATAAATTGGGGCATAACTTATATTGTAAAACATGATTGAGATTTGGGGCATAATCTATACCTTGATCTAAAACTTTAATTTAGGGCATAACTTGTATCATGAATTAGATTGGGATTTGTTGCATAACCTTGGATAAACATGAAAAATTGTTTAATATTGAACATGCCTAGATTTAAAGTAATTAGAAAGTGTAACCGCGCTTAGACCCAAGGTTAGATCACACTTATGGTAGAAGCCTGCCAGGAATCGCCCGGCAAATCCAGCATCTGCAAGGGGTAAATCTAATGTGAGGTGTCTAAGGCATAAATGTACATGTAGTGGTGCTGAGACATGTAACGAACTGGGATTTTCGACTCCGAAAATACACACAAAAACTACCATGTTGACTATTCAGACATCGGAAATACCTGATCATTAATAGAAAGAAGTTAGAGGGTGAGAATAGATAAGATAGAAAATTAGAATAGAAGAAGAAGAAGATCACAATAACACAACATCAGAGTAACACGAACCTCACAGCAGAATGAATAAATATAATATATAACATAACTTTGAAATAAAACAGTATGTATATACAATGTTTATCAGAGTACAACACTTACACACAGCGGAAATAACAATAGCTATAAAATCCTGAAGCCTCCTGCCTCAAGCTCCTCCAAGTATATCTGTAAAGACCTGAACTACTTGACTGCCCATACAAATTTGGGCACCCAAGAGTTTAGGGAAAACAAAATAAAATACACTCTGGGTCAGTCATGGGACTGGTGTGAGTAAACTCAAATCATTTGGCTTATCTTTGCAAAATCCTTTTCAAAAGAAAAGATAATCGTAAGACCGATCCACACATAAACACGAACGGCTTTTACCTTACGATAATCCAAACAGTTTCGGAAATCAATACTTCTTTGCTATTATAATAATGTCTAATCGCAAGTAATTAGGATCTAGCAGAACGCTTGCATCTCACGTTCCACATATATAGTATACAAACAAAACCGCGGGCGCTTATTGGAGATTGTATTCCAACTATGACAAGGTATGGGACCACCTGCCGATAGTGTATCTGTAGAGGTGAATACACTGGGTTCAACAAGAACGTCTTGCAACCCGGCCCACACATGACCGACCACTCATTTCGCTTGAGTGTATCGAATGTATATCACCAACGGTTGGGAGCTACCCACCGTCTCCCGAAAAGGGACAACATCGATAATAGATAAAAGAATGAAATGGATTTTCTCTAGATAGGTGATATACACCCTAATGGGAGCGACCCACTTAGCCATGCAGCCTGCCCGATTTCTGTCATTTCCTGGTTGATGAGGCTTGAGGTCATTACGTATCTTTTGAAACACTTGACCACCATTCACTTTGAATGCCACATTGTCATACCCGTCAAATCACAAATTGATTTCTCCAAAAATACCATGGGTATAAAGCTAAGAGAAACGAATTCCTCCGCCACCAAACGTAAGTAGGTTTGAAGAGATCAACTTACGCGATCCGTTAGATATACTCTGTCAGACATTCGTCCATTCACGTTTGCCCCGGGATTGGACAAACCGAAGGCACTATTCTGTAAACAGGATAGCCCTTGCATAACTCCGCCTTCAATATTTGATCGCAATGCTAACGTCCATACAAAGTGGTTTTCAGATAATGAATCTGATTCCGGTCTCTCTGTATTGATGACGGAAAATGGTCGAAAACTTCGATAGTCGGTGATTTAACTATCAAAGAAAAACAGGTGTGCAAACAACGATATTATTTCTAGATGGAAATTCTATCGATCAATCATCAATCGGCACTTATCTCTTTTAATAAAATTAATCATTAATTTATTCATTTTCCATTTCTATATACTCACTATTTCTTATTTTCTAAATTTAGGAAATATACGTCATCAATCATTGGAAAACATTTCCATCTCTATTTCACGAATTACTGACATTCCAGTATTCTTTATCATCAACATTTCATTTTCTATGATTAGAAAACATCTCTGATTTATATTTGGAAAATATTTCCAAAATGTATTCATTTGATTTAAACAGATGTTAAATAAAACATCACTAAGCCGATTTAAAACATTACACTCATTAACTAAATTCACTTAATCAATCTTCACTATCGAACCTTAATTATTCCTTAGTTAAAAACGAAGTCAATCAAGTTGGGGTATAATTACCTCTCAGACCTTAACTGAACAACATTTCTAACCTCGAAATAGACAAAGTTCACTTTCTAAAACTTTAACCAATTCCCTTACGAAACTCTCGTATTCTTTCACGAATCCTCTTCTTTTACAAAAATCTCTTGATTATAACCATAGTGTTATAATCCTTTATTCTGAAATAAAATATTTAAATATAACTTTTCTCTACTAGTTTAAATAAAGAAATAATTACTTTATTAGATAAATGAATCTTGCTTTAAAAACCGGAAAGAAATAGTACTTTCCCCCATTCGATATAATCGAATCCCAACGTATAATCCATTCTCGAATAACCACTATTCGATAATTCTCTTTCGAATAAACTATATTCGATTACTTTCTCTTTCGAATAACTATATTCGATTTAACTCTTTTCCGAATAACCATATTCGATTTATCTTTCTTTCAAATAAACTATATTCGATTAACTATCTTCTTCGCATAACTTGTATTCAATTTAACTCACTTCTCGAATAAACTATATGCGATAACTCTACTTCGAATAGGTGATATTCGATTAATTTCTTTTTACTAACTCTATTCAATTTACTAATACTTGACTAACTCGAACTTGATTAACTCCATTGAATAACTCTAATTCGATATAACTCCAATCGATTAACTCTAATTGATTAACCATAACTGGTTAACTCTAACTGGTTAACTTTACTGATTACTCTAATTGAACTAACTCGACTTATTTAACTCAACTCTAACTTGACTAACTCGACTTGATTAACTCCTGTTGATTAACTAATATTCGATTTAACTCCATTCGCTTGACTCTAGATCGCAGCGATCACAATGGTTACGCCTGATTCCCTCAGGAAAACATCTGACCGCCGTAGGCTATCTGCAGCCCTGCGAATTCCGCTAGCAGACGTACGCAATGGCAACTCATCCTGAATAACTATGTTTGACTAACTCTATCTCATTAACTCTAACTGACTAACTCCTTTGATTCACTCTACGTTTATTCAGTTTAAATATCGATGTTGAAATCGATTTCTACTTCTCTATATAAGTCCTGACTTATATATTCTATTTATCCAATGATAAACATTTCATTTAATTTATAAAAATATTATATATAAATTTATCTTCTCAATTTATCGGTCAGAATAGATTCTATTTAAAATCTTTGCTTTAAATCCATAACACGTTATACCCGTGTGCGAAGCACGGGTTTAAATCCTTCAAATGTAAAATTCTCCTTTTCTACAACACTAGTCACTTTTCCAGTATTCCTTTTAAAATTAATTTATTTACAAAATAAAACCCTTTTTGATAATTCTATTTCTTTATAAAATATTTCCTTTTTATATAAATCTATTGATTTTATAAGTAATTCCTTTTATAATCTAACTATTTCCTTTCAATTTGTTTTACACGCATTTCCCCTTTCTATTCTATTTATTTTCAAATAAATATCCCTTTGCAATTCTATTTGTAAATAGTTACAAATATTTCTTTTCAATTCTATCTATTTGATTTACAAATAAATATTCCTTTTATATCTATTTATTTTCTAAATAAATATTTTCTTTTATAAAATCTTTGATTTCTATAAATATCTCTTTTCAATATAACATTGAAAATTCCCTTTTTAACATTCCAGTATTCCTTATGGTATTTAACGTACCATATAACAATGATCGGTATCATTTCAACATATAAAATCAACAACAGGTTTCATATCACATCATATGACACAATACATGAAAAACGGTAAATTAAATGTTGAGGGACCCGTTGGGTCCCTCCAACCTGTTTCCCTGCATCCACAGATGTTAAACAATAAAATTAACATCAATTTCATTTCACTATGAAATATTCTGCTAAACAGAATCAATATTTGATTAACGATTTATATCTATATCGTTATCTATATTTTCAATCAACAGACTAGCAGTTCAACTAAACAGCCAACACACAACAAACAACCATCATTTATCATTTCTAAAAATACTTTAGAAAAATATAACTGAGAAGAGTTAGTGAGTTTACTCACATTTCGCGTTAACCGTTAAATAACGATTTGCGTTAGTTGATTCTGATTAGACAATTTATTTCACCATAAATTCAAACGAGCTCCAATGGACTTCTAGTCAGTTTCATTGTGGAGTGTTCGTCCATACGATCCCAACGCAACTTATGGTTCGTCAATCTGATATCGTATGATAAAGATATTCAATTTACAAGTTCATTACTTGTTTGAATTGTATTAATATAAATATATTTATACTTTGGGCCTCACCTTCTTTTCATTCTTCGGCCCATTAAAGAACCCACCCGCTAGTCCTCCTTCTCCAACGAAATGTCGTGACTCAGTAACTAATAATGGCCGATTTGTTTCAACTTCATCTCCTTGATTCTCCCTTGGTACTTAATCGAATTCAAAATAAAAATCACCATCCTCTTTCTCTTCAAACTCTCCTTCCCTCCAACCCATTTTCACTGAACTCGCACCATTTGATGAATTTCCACCGCCCAGTATCCCTGTAGCATACGATACAGGTATCGACAATGTTTATTTCATAAAAATCCCCAAAATCATAAATGAATCTATTCGATCTCCTAATTCCAAATACCAACTCGATTTCCTCAATCGATGCTTCAATCCACCACAATACCCAACCCTAACCCAACGCTGAAAAATTCCAGCATAAATAAAACCCACCGAACTTCACAAAACATATATGGGATCGATGAGTATTGTATAAGGGATTCAAAGACTATTGTTTTATGATTTGTAGAAATTTATCCGATTTTATATGGATTTTAGAACTTGCAATTTTTACTGTGGTGGAGAAATATGGTGGCGGCTTCACTAATTGACCAGAGAAAAATATGACTTAGGGTTTAGGCAAAAGTATGGTATTTATAGTGTAAGTAAAATATTTTTTTATTCGATTATTTTATTTAATTTTAAGCAATCGCTGCTTGTATTCGTCCTCTAAAATTCCTGTGATCACATACGATACCCAAAAACCATGAAACTGAACATGCACCTACAGTTTGACATTGCGGACCCAACGAAACTGGTTTCGTCGAATTCCGACTTCGTTTGCTCACACAGCGTATTTTTAACTATCAAAATACTGACTATTTTTCACTCTAAAAATCCATACGGACACCTGCTGACTTTAAAAATCACGAAACTTGGAATCTAGCAATAATTTGATGTTGCGGATCTAACAAAATTAGTTTCGTCGAATTCTGAGGTCGTTTGAAAAACTGGCTATTTTTAAACCCCTAAATAACCCCTTTAAATATATAAATATATTTAAAAACATTTAAATTTAATATTTAAAAATAAATATTATCGTATATATTCACAATAGAATATCATACAACTCCAATGGGATTTATAACTCGATATTTCAAATCCAGTGTTACATCGATATTCGATTTATATTTAAAAATCCAATTTAAAATATAAATAAATCGAAATAAATTATAAAGAAATTCCATAGCGACTTTTCTAAAATTTGATTTGGACATAAATAAAAATCTACACAACAAAATTTCGATTTTTCTCTTCCCCTAGAAAAATATACTTCACCAGCCCCCAACGTTTCTTATTTCATAGAAATCCGATTTAAAACGAACCCTGTATATTCAGTTGAAGTTCAAATCGCCAAATAGCGAACTGCCGCGCCATTTCGAGCTCGATTTTAATTATGTTATAATTATACGTTCAAACTGCCATTCAAATAATATATTCGTTATTCTGATTCAATTCTAAACTGAATTAAATATCACAGATGATCCAATTCACACTATTTTGTGAATTCCACTATTTCTGACTATTTTCAGAAATTAAATATATATTATATTATTATATTAATTAAATATTCAATATTATTTAATTTAACGACCATTCAATTCCCTAAATCACTATTTAAATAATTAAATAAATAAATTATATCGCTGAAAAATGCGGGTCGTTACAAGACACGAGGTTAAGTTTGACTTGTTGTAGAAGTTTGCCTGGAACGCCCAGCATATCCAGCATCCATAAGTGGTAGACTTAATGTGAGAGGTCTAATCCATTAACAACCAAAAATGTAAATATGGTAATAGCTTGTTAACCTGAAATACTTAACCTATTTAAATTTGTAGGGGTTACATGAACCTATCAAATTGAGTAGGGATTAAGTATACTTGCTTGAATCGGTGGGGTTAAGTTAATCTTGTTAAATCTGTGGGGGCGGGATATATATATATAACCATCAAAATTAACCTGTTTTATATGTCCGGGTTATGCAACCTTGTTAAATTGTTAGGCATAACCTGTCAAAATCCTAGAAGTGGGGACCTAAGCTTAGGGGAAGCTTGTACCATCTGTTGTGTCGGACCTGTATCAGTCAGTAACCCATCTTGGTATCAAACGGTGAACCCCGAACTAGGTCGGGGTCTGGCCATGCTTACTACATTGATTGTAAGAGGTTCATTTAAGTGGGGATGTTGATGGCGCACTCCGTCAGATTCACGTGCGTGCATGAATCAGCTTGCGTTTGGATAATAAGGCCCTGTGACATCAGTAGATGGATGTGCATATCGTTAATAAATGGGTTGCTACTTTAGGAAGTGATACATCCTACTATGGGGCCAGCACAGGGTATTTACGGGATAGGGAGCCGGTCGATTGGGGTAGTAATGATGGTACATCTAGTCTTGCTTGGTTAGGAGCCCGTTATTATAGTTGGGGGTAACACCTGTCATTTCTGTTGGGCTACCAGTTATTATTGTACGGGGTAAAACCCCTCACTAGAAGTACAACTAAGTCTACCATCTTGTTCATTTTGGGATCATATTGTTTTTGTTATACTATATTGGTGTAGAGAAAAGTACTTGGGAAGCGCAATATATTCGGTTATGTTTATTCTGTTTATCCTGCTCAGTCTGTTATACCTGCCTTATGATACTGTTATCTCTCTCATCCAGTTTATATGCCAGTCATGATGCTTTTACTTATTTATATGCTAAAAGTAACTACACTCACCAGACTTTATGTCTGACCCGTTTTGTTTCCTTTTCTCTCTCTTCCTCCCCCCCTAAGTTCTCATGGTGGGAATACTCAGGCTTGATTAGGATTCTCTCTTTCATTCTGCTGGGAGCTGCTTAGATGTACTTCTTTGATTTCGTGTCTTCTTTGATGTGGCTATTTTAGGGACTATGCTTTTTATATATTACTGTACTCTTATGATTAGGGATGGCAATGGGGCGGGTCTAGGGTCCAAACCCGCTTGACCCGCCCCTATTTTGACCCACTTAGACCCGCCCCATAGGGTCTTCGGGGCGGGTAGACCCGCGACCCGCTTTTGGAGGTCCGGGTCTAGGGTCGGGTCTGGGGCATGACTAACCCGCCCCAACCCGACCCGCATGATCGAAACATCATTCGAACTCTTTATAACTATAATTATTACTTGTTAATCTTCTTAGATTTACATGGTTATAACTTGAATATTATATTCTTTCAATTGACAAACTATAAAATTTTCATTGTATTAAGTTGCATCAATGATAATCATATAATAACAAATGCATACATTTTGAACAATTATCTTACAACTCATTTTATAATATTCTCTTGTCATTGTGAACACGTTATAATATGAATATAATTTATCATTTAGTGATAAAAAATATAAATATATAAATTTGTGTACACTAGAACATAATATCACCGGGTCGCGGGGCGGGTCGGGTCTACCCTGACCCGTACGGGTTTCGGGTACGGGGCGAAATTCCAGACCCGCACCGGGTCTACGGGGCGGGTCTGGGGCGGGGTTTAAAAAGTCCGGGTCGGGTCTGGGGCACGAGAAACCCGCCCCAACCCGCCCCATTGCCATTCCTACTTATGATTTTAGTATAGGACAGAAATTGTAATGGGTTTTCTGTATTTCAGACTTATGACGTAACTGGGTTTTGGACCACTATGTTTTCCGTTTAAAAAAGTTTTAAATTTCGCTGTTATTTTATATAAGTCTTGTGATGTTTCTATTTCTATTTACCTATAACACTTCAAGAAACTTAATGCATTCTGATAAAGAGTGACATTAACGGACGTAGGGTGTCACACCTTTTCCCACTCCTTTTTTACCTACTTCCATATCTCGCCTACTCCCACCTACTCCACTTCCTATATATACCCCCTACCTCATTCATTGCAAAGGTTGGCATTTTGCTTGGCTTGAGAGCTTAGGAGACACCTTTAATTGAAGCATGGCCTTTGGGGAGGAAGATGAACTCGGACCTCCGAATCTCCTAATACACCCCAGACTCCGAATTCTCCTATAAACTCTGGACTTCCAGATTTCTCGGTACACACCGGACCTTCAGAATTGCCAGTACAACACGGACTCCGGATTTTCCTGGTACACCCCAACACCTCGGCGACACCTGAAACCTAGGCGACTCCCAACACCCTCCGCATCTCGGAATCTCCTAAACAACATCCATCACCATACAAAGAAGAAGATTTTCTCCCCAAACTTCCTCCTTCCCCCGGGATGCTTCTTCCGGGATACTTCCTCTTGGATACTTCCTTCGGGATACTTCACACTTCCTCCGGTATACTTCCTCTGGGATACTTCCCCTGGGGTACTTCCTCCTACCTTGGGGATACTTCATACTCCCTCTGGGATACTTCCACCTTCCTCCGGGATACTTCATACTTCCTCCGGGATACTTCATACTTCCTCCGGGATACTTCCTCTGAAATGCTTCCTCCGGGATACTTCCTCCTTCCTTCGGGATACTACCTCCGGGATACATCACGCTTCCTTCAGGATACCCCTCCTTCCTCCGGGATACTTCCTCCATCCACTGGAACACTTCCTCCTTCCGTCGGGATACTACGACAACCTCTTGGACCCTCCAACAACCTCTGGATCCTCCGTCTCCGACAACCTCTCGACTCCCTTCGGATCCCAGCAACTTCCGACCATAGTTTTCATAACCCGACCCTGCCGCGGTCCGACCTCGAGTAACCCTGAACCTTGGACCATAATGGCACGGAACTCAATCAGATCTCATTCATGCATGAACCCTAGTCGGACCTTCAAACCAGTGGTCCAACCTTCAATTTTACACGGTTAAACCACGGTTTTTTGTTTTTTTCCCCTAATTCTCATTGTGTAATTATCTCTGATCATTTCATCTTTTGTATTGTTTTGAAAATAACAACTAAAATATTTCAAAAAATCATAACTGTTACAACATCTAAACCGTAAACTGTACCTCTTTATTCTAAAAATATGTGTTTGTTTGTGCCCTTGCTATTTGATTATATCATGCAATCTATTAATGTTAGTGAATAAATAGATGACTTTCAAATTTTACTATTTATTTGTTTGAGTATACATAAAAATTGATTATCCACATTTCCACCATTAATAGGCACGTGTGGTTATTGACAGCTCGACCGGCCAGACCTTCAAAACCTTGGACCCTGAGTCCTCACGGGTCGATTCATGGTCGGATTTTAAAAACATTGCTTCCGACTCCTTCCGGACCTCGGCACCTTCCGACTCCCTCTGGATCTCGGCAACTCCCGACTCCCTTCGGACCTTGGAAATCCCTCGACTGCTCCCACCAGCAAGGAGCTTGACAACAAGGATTAGTCGAATATCACTAATCATTGTAACTTCTTTTAATGATGTATTCTGTTGTACTTTCTCAATAGTGAAATAAAATCGGTAGGCCTTCAATATGGATGTAGGTCCAATCTGAACCTATCCACTATAAACAACTGTTTCCTTTACTTTCTCGTACATTATTACTGCATCTCACACACTTTTCTGCTTTGGACAAAAAGTTTCAAATTTTTGGAACTCTCGGATATTGGCGACATTTTGAGACGTCAACATATAGGATTAGCCAGTTATTACCGGAGATTTATTCAAGATTTCTCAAAGATAGCATCGCCATTAACAAAGTTAACTCATAAGGAAACCAAATTTATTTGGAATGAAAAATGTAAGACTCATTTGAAACCTTAAAGAAAAGATTGAACGAGGCACCAATTTTGTCTTTGCCAAGGAGTGGAGTCCCATATAAAGTATATTCTGATGCATGCGAACAAGGATTAAGATGCATATAGTACACGAGAAAAAAGTTATTGCTTATGGTTCTCATCAATTAAAGCCACATGAATCCAATTATCTAACTCATGACTTAGAATTAGCCACGATTGTATTTGCCTTAAAAATTTGGAGGCATTACCTTTATGGGAAACAATTTCGTGTTTACTCTGACCATAAGAGTTTAAAATATTTGTTCTTTCAAAAAGAATTAAATATGAGAAAAAGAAGGTGGATTGAATTTTTAAAAGATTATGATTTTACATTGCATTATCATCCAAGAAAGGCAAATATAGTTGCAAATGCATTAAGTTGAAAAACCTATGGCATATTAGCCAATTTAACAATATTAAAATGGAGAGCTTTAGAAACTCTTGCAGATATGAATTCTTGCACAAGTATGATTAATGGAGCCATGGTTAACAAAGTAGCACTTTTATATAATCTTATTATTCAGCCAACTCAAGTAAGTAGAATATTGAAAGCCCAAGAAGAAGGTAAGGAATAAAAGGAGTTATTTACAAAGATGAAGGGAAAAGAATCTACATATTGGAACATTAGTAAAGACAGAGGTTATTGGTTCAAAAATCAACTTTGTGTTCCAGATCAAACTGAACTGAAAAATGAAATTCTTAGTGAAGCACATCGCTCAAGGCTTACAGTGCATCCAGAAAGCACAAAAATGTTTAAGGATCTTAAACGTCAGTTTTGGTGGAATGGAATGAAGAATGATGTCACTGAATTTGTGGCAAAATGATTCACATGCCAACAATTTAAAGATGAGCAGCAGTGACCAGCAAGACTTCTACAACCACTTCGTATTGTTGAATGGAAATGGCAGCATGTAACAATGGATTTTATCACTGGATTGCTAATGACCAAACAAGGTCATGACGCGATATGGGTAGTGGTGGATTGCTTGACAAGGTCAGCACATTTCATACCTTACAAAATGACCTACTCAATGGAGAATCTGAGTAAACTCTATTTGAAAAAAATTGTCTGACTACATGGTATACCAGTTACCATTATTTCAAATAGAGACTCACGGTTTACTTTAAGATTTTGGAGAAGTCTTCAAAAAACACTAGGGACATCAATAAACCTAAGTACAACCTTTCATCCTCAAACAAATGGACAAACTGAAGGGTGAACCGGGTAATAAAAGATATGTTAAGATCTTGTATAATGGAATTTGAAATCACATAGGAAACACACATACCATTAATAGAATTTGCATATAACAATAGTTATCATGCAGGTATTAGTATGGCCCTATATGAAGCTTTATATGGAAGGCCTTTTCATTCGCCAGTATGTTGGGCAGAAGTTAGAGATCGTGAGCTTTTCGGTCCAGATCTAGTAAAGGAAACAACAGAAAAAAAATTCTATCATGAAGGAAAGATTACAAGTAACTCAATGTAGACAAAGAGTTATGCAGATCATAGAAGAAAGGATTTGGAATTCGATGTAAGGGACCAAATCCTTCTTTAGGTTTCTCCAGTACAAGGGGTAATGCGTTTTGGAAAGAAGAAGGCAAAATTATCACCAGATTTATTGGACCATTTCATCTTACTAAGAAAATTGGAAAAGTTGCATACGAACTCGACTTACCTAAGAAATTATCAGATATTCATAATGTATTTCACATATCAATGCTACGACAGTATATTTTTGACCCATCCCATGTGATTGATTAAAGCGGTGTCGAAGTTAAAAAGGGAACCAAGTACATTGAAAGACCTGTTTGAATACTTGATAGAAAAGTTCAGAAGTTACAAAAAAAGAAATTACTTCAGTAAAAGTTTAGTGGAACCACCACAATGAAGATGAAGCATCATGAGAGGCTGAGTCAAAAATCCATAGAGATTATCCAGAATTGTTTGAAACTTAAATTTCGAGGACGAAATCTTTTTCTAAGTGTGGTGGAGTGTAACAGCCTAACTTAAAAATCAGGTATGAAAAAGTCAATATAAGAAAATTGATTTTTATTGCAAAAATCAGTGGCGTTTATTTGCAAATGCAAGCAAAGGTGTTTTCATTTACAATATAAATGCGGCAAAAAAAAAAAATTCACTTCCGCGCCTAAGAAAAAATAATCTGCCATTTTCTATTCCTCTCCCCTCGGACTTAATTTTTTTTAACCCTCCTTCTATTTCCCTCCAAATCATTTTTTATCGAAAAAATATTGAATCTTCCCCTTTTAATCGTGCTCTAATTTTCGCAATGAGTAAATTTATTTTTCATCGTCAACTCTATTATTTGTTCCCCACTCAACATCGTCGTCCCGCCGCCTTTTCTTCCTCTTTCGGTAAAAACCCTAGCTTCTATCCACTTTTGTTTATTCAATCTACTGCTTATTATTTCTTTGTTGATTTCTTCCTCAATCAACTGCAACCAGAGGATATCATGTGGAAACCTAACTACCAAGATCTACATCATCAGGATGTAATTTCTAGGCTCGAAATCGTGGGTTGGAAATGCGAACGGGAACGTTTTAGGATTTAATTCCACATCGATCAGAAACTTACTGTGAATCTTCAGGATATTGGGTCATATGATGCAACGTGGTACATGATAGTTAATTATACAGTCCTTGGTAGGTTTCTTGGTTTCAATTTTCTCTTCTTTTTCATTGTTATTTGGGATGATGTTCTTTTTCCGTTGTTTTTGTTCTCATTAAATTAGTATCTTATAATGTCATTAATTTTATCTATAAAAATGAATGTGGTGTTTGGGATTTAGGAGTTTTGATTTCCTAAGTCTTCAGTTTTTTGTTGTTCATGAAGCTTGAAAAATCTTACATTTTCTGTATAAATGTAGCTAGGTTGGAAAAGGCAAGCAACCGTCTTCCTTCTCCATTCCTAGTTTCTAGAACTCTTCGGAACCCTATATTCAAAAATCAGCTTCTTGTCTCTCATTCTGAAAATGAAGGATGTTGCAGCTTATTTGCTTGCTGCCTTGGCGGAAACGAATCTCCGTCTGCTAAAGTTATCAAGAAGATCTTAGGATCATGTATAATTGTTTATCTCCAACGAAAATCCTGTATGTTTCTTTCATGCTTATTTTTACGTGAGAGACTGAATATTGAACGCATGCTTATCATAGATATATTTTAAATTGTATCTATGTTTTAAAAGTATAATTAACAGATTTTAGTAAACAATTCTTATCTGGGAGTGCAAACTTCTGGTTAGGGCTGGCAATTAGAACCGAGAACCGAAAAACCGACCCGATCCGACCCGAAAAGACCCGGATCCGGACCGAACCCGACGGGTCTTGGGTCAGGTCTAGGTGATGAAAAATACAATAAAGACCCGATAAAACCCGACCTGAATTGACCCGACCCGAAAGACCCGAACAAAAAACATTGAAATATATGTATTTTCAGTGTTGTTACCCAATAAAACCCGAACCAATCCGACCCGACCCGAACCGAAGCTCGGGTCGGGTCGGGTCCAGATTTTGAAAATTTATGGTTTAGACCTGACAAAACCCGACCGGCCTAGACCCGAGACCCAACGGGTTGGGTCCGGGTCTATTGGGTCGGGTCTAATTGTCACCCGTACTTCTGGTTATTATAATTCTTAATCTAGCAAACTTGGCACTGTTTTGATCTCAGTTAATGCTATAGGAACTTAGTATGCTAGAGGTGCATATTTTTCGTATTCTCACGTATAATTGTACTTTGTATTATGTGGATCATTGCACTTTTTAATCCTATTGTGTGATGCGCATGAAAAGGTGTATAGTTGATACATCAAATGTCCTATGGTCCTTTTTCCTTTTTTACATAAATTTGTTTCATAGTTCTTCCGTTTTCAAAAAATAAAAGATTAAAAAAATACTTCTGCCATATGAAGCTGTTTGTTTGATAACATATCATATTTACAAATGTCATATTCATATCTAAAAATGACTAGGATTCATATTTTGAACTGGTCTGCGCTTGAATAAATGCATGTATTGGAGAAAGTCATGCATCGTTTGTTGTGTTATGCACCAAGACTTTAAGGAGATTTTTGTCTTCGTGTATTTGGGAGAAATTAAGTTTAGAATAGAAACTTAGACATTTATGTGTTTGTGAGGGATTAAGTTTAGACTACAGGTGTGTTACTGTGCTAGAAATTAACTTTAAGTCCTAATTTTTAAAAAGATTAGCGCATATGTTTCCATTGTATATACATTTCATCATCATATTTTCATCTTAAACTAAAAGTTTGACATTTCCTTCTTCCTCCATATTAACATTTGAAATTTCTTCTCATACTTCAACTCCTAAAATTCCCCCAAGGATCAGTCATCTAGAGAAGATGGATGTTCTGATTTTTGTGAGTTATGAGTAAGTGACTTAGCTTCTTTAGGACTTATCATAAAAAGCTTATATCACTTATTTTGCTATACAGACTGATGTACATCTACATCTAAATCAATGTGCAAACAAATACACAACTTTAGATGTGATTGGAATACATGGAGCGATCAACTTATGCATGAAGGGTGTCTTCAAAATAAGTGCTAATTTATAGATCATGCTTTTATTCTTCAACTTTCTTTAGTACCTGGTAAGAACGCCTCCATCCATCCCGTTTCCACTTGATATCCTCTAGCTCCAGTTGATTAGATTGAATTCTCTGGTGAAACCGAGGATGAGAAGGTGATGTTTCTCTTTGATTTAGATAGTATGATTTTACTGTTAAGTGTATAGATATAATCCCTTTCTATAAACTTATGTTCGAACTATAAGTTGACATGCTGTATATCTTCTATTGGCTGCATGTTGTCTCTTGTGAGTGCCTAATTAATTTTCAACTGAGTCCACACATAATAGGAATACTTGATAGAAAAAGAAACCGTCCACTGTTTTTGATTTCTTCATCATAAGAAGCAGCCTAGATCTTAAAATAAAAGTATTATGCTCATTGCTGACAATTAAGTTGCAAACGATACCTGTTGTAGACATATTAAAACATATAATTTGCGTCATAGGTGTGTTTCAGTGTTTAGGTCCATTTATATTTTTTAAGTTACTTTTATCTTTGGGCATGTAAATTATAATATATGGGGAAGTAGAAAATTGAAGATGGAAATAATACATGAAAGACGTGTAGAAGAGTACCAAGCTGAACACTGTTAAATTGATGAAAGACACATAGTTAGACGACGGTTGCCTATTGAATCAGACATATAAAACGCAACATGTCTTATAACCTGCCATGATTAAGTCTGTGAACAAACATCGCAGAAAACTTGTGCAGATCACACGACTGGGATCTGAAATTTCATATGTATGCTTATACTTATGCACGTATAATTTGCCAATATGATGTTGGCTTCTATTGACATTGGATGTGTTCAACAATGGACTTATAGTGCCTACATGTCTACTTTCATTGAGAATCGGTATCCATCAGCAACTTGGTTGTATATATAACTTACAATTTTTCTGGATTTGAATTGAACCTCTGGTATGCACTTGTAATTTTGCGACTTAAATCTTGAAATTCAAAATATGTTATTCTTGAGACTTTCGATATGTACATATTTGAAAATACAACTGAATGTAGGCACTCTCTCTTTCCTCGAAAGTGATACAATGAGTCCTTGTTTTCTGAGCTATTATTCATTCTGTTCTTTCTTCTTCTTTACACTGGACGGTGTTGAATGATATTTTTTTCGCAGAATACAACAAGAACTTGAAACATCAACAAAGCAAGCTATATTTGTTGGCTCAAGCATCAGTGATACAATAAGAACATGCATTGCATTGTCCTAGGAAATCATAAATCTACTATGAAAGTACGACCAAAATTCAAGATTCATTCTTTATTTATAAAAATAAAACACTCGAGAATTTACCTATTCTTGGATGATATTATAATGGATGAAAGTACGATCATTTTATCCATTTTTTGTCAGGTAAATGCAATTCAGATGAAGGAAACTATGGAGTAAAACACTAATACCACAGCTAGGGTATTTCAAGACTGTCGGTATCAGGTATAAGTTAATTGATAGCTTTGCCACATTATTATATTAGATATTAGCAATTGTTGATGTTTGACACGATGGCTAAATTTAAATTGATTGTGCTTTTATCGTTCAAACAATACTTTGTTAATATGCCACAAATGTAGTGTAAAAGTAATAGGAATACAACCTCCTCATTGTAGTCTACTGTGTGTTTGCACACTAACCAGGGTGAATTTTTTTGTGATGCGGTGTAGCCAGCACAGCCGGTGTGTAGCGTAGCAGGCATTGCATTTCTCTCGCAAACATGTAAAACTCGCTTACAAGCTTCGGGAGCCAAGGGATGCTTTTGTGTTAGTGCCGATAGTAGTTATCATTCTAACTGGAGAGTTATAGATGTGGCTAGCACCAATGCCATGTTATGGCTATCAGCGCTAGTCAGTTGTTTAAGTTTCTGTGGTAGCTGCCATTGTTTTTTGTTTCCTTGCCTTTTTTTGGTTGACTATCATGGCACTATATCGACTAGATACTGGTGTTAGTGAAAGCAATCTTCATTTCTGGTCACAGTTGGGTTTACTAGTTGCAACCTCACCAATGGGTTTAACTGGGGTAATTATGTACGATTTTTTGTAGTTAATCATACAAGGCTTCCTATTGATTTGGTTTTGGGCACTGTTTTTCTGGTGATCGTAGTCTGTTAATTTGGTTGTTAGGTATGCTGATGTCATCATCTTCATTGTACTTCAGGTAAGGCTTTAGTTTTCATAGACGATGACATCTTCTGTTTGCTAACCATAGGATGTCCCGGTATGAACAACGAAAAGCTGACACGAGTTAACATGAAAAAAGCTTCTCAGTTAGTTTTCAATTGTTGTGATTTGTGATATTCAATCATAAGTGGAGAAGATGGTATGTTAAATCATATTAAATGGAAGGAAATTTTTCTAAGAGGGAGAAAAGGTAGATATTGCTTTCCCTAATTAATGGGATTATGATAGATATTGTTTTCCCTAATTAATGGGATTTTGATAGATATTGTTTTCCCTTATTAGGTGACATAATTGATAAAGATTTGTTTTGAGCAAGTTTTAAGGAGTATTTATTTCTGAGATATTTTAGGGTCCAATTAGGTTTTAGACCTATTCTTTCTATTTGCCTATATAAGCATCTCATTAGGGAGAGAATTACTTGTACTTAAAGAAAAGAAAATTTGTTTTTTCGGGATTGAGATAAATTCTCAATTATTTTTAGGTTTTCATTGTAATAATTTGGTGGATTTATAAAGGTTTGTTTGGTGGAATTTTCTTATTATTGTTATCTTCTTTCCTCTTTCAAAATCTAATTGTGTAGTGATCTTGCAAAAACCCTAACAATTGGTATCAGAGCCTTCTACACAAAGTTTTTGGAGAGGGTTTGAATATGGATAAAATAATTATTGAAAAGCTTAATGGAAGAAATTTGGGATTATGGAAGGCGAAGATGGAAGATTTCCTTTATCTTAATGATCTTCATCAGCCACTGGAGAATAATGGAGAAAAACCTAGCAATCTATCCGAAGCAAAATGGGAGACTTTGGATAGGAAGGCTGCTGCGTCTATTCGATGTTTTTTGGATAATACAGTGTTTCATATTGTTGCTAATGAAACATCTGCATATACCATATGGAAGAAATTGGAAGGGGTTTATGCGAAGAACTCTGCAACAAATAAGGCTCTTATGAAAAGGTTGGTGAATCTGAAGCTTAAGGAAGGTGGATCAATTGGAGAGCATCTTAATGTTTTTCAGGAAATTGTGAATCAATTGGCTACCGTAAATTTTAAGGAGGATGATGAAACACAATCCTTAATGATGATGAGTTCGTTGCCGGAGAGTTGGGAAACACTTGTGGTTGCATTGAATAACTCAAATTCAGATGGCGCTGTTTCAATGGGTTCAATGATCAGTAGCTTGCTCAATGAGGAGATGCAGAGAATGAGCCTTATGGAAGGAAAAGATAAGGAGGCAACGGAAATTGAAACTCCAATTGAAAAAGGTTTTATTGCAAGGAGGGTTAATCAACGAAATATGGAAAGGCAATCGAGTAGAACAGACGTGAGAAAGAGATACATTTGTTTTTACTATGACGAACCCAGTCATCAACTGAGATTTTGTCATAAGCTTAAGAGGGATAAGGAGAAGATGAAGGCATTGGAAGAAGAGTCAAATGAACAAAAGGACAATGATAATGAGGTGAATCTTGGTGTGGAACTTGAAGGCAATGTTTTATGTGTTAATGAAGGCGAAAGCAAAGATTGGATACTTGATTCGGGAGCTTGTTTCCACATATGTAATCAAAAGGAAGCATTTATTGATTATGAAGAACAATCTGCTAAAGTGAAATCCGCCAATGGTCGAGATTTGCATGTTAAAGGCATAGGTTCAGTCCGATTGAAGATGAATGATGGAAATGTTGTGGAGCTAACGGGCGTTACGTACATCCCGGAAATTAAGAAGAATCTTGCTTCAATTGGACAGTTAGAATAAAAAGGCTGCAATTTCTCGACTAGAGGAGGAGTCACAAAGGTTTGGAGGGATAACAAGGAGCTTCTGCACGCAAAACAGGGAAATGATAACATATATAAATTGCTTGGAAAAACAACGGAGAATGTTATGAGTTCTCAAATTGGATTTGGAGAGGCGAGTTCATCTGAATCAAGATGGAGCCATCAACGTAAAGCCACAAAGTCTATATGGAGGCCATTGTGGTATTACAAGAAATTTTGAATTTATTGTTGGGAGGTGCATTTCATGTGGGAGATGCATCATTTGTAAGTGGTAGATTTGTTTTGAGATTGGAGTTTATTGGAGAGATTTCATATCAAGGTGGAGTGTTGTGATTTGTGATATTCAATCATAGGTGGAGAAGATGGTATGTTAAATCAGATTAAATGGAAGGAAATTTTTCTAAGAGGGAGAAAGGGTAGAAATTGCTTTCCCTAATTAATGGGATTTGGATAGATATTGTTTTCCCTAATTAATGGGATTTTGATAGATATTGTTTTCCCTTATTAGGTGACATAATCGATAAAGATTTGTTTTGAGCAAGTTTTAAGGAATATTTATTTCTGAGATATTTTAGGGTCCAATTAGGTTTTAGACCTATTCTTTCTATTTGCCTATATAAGCATCTCATTAGGGAGAGAATTACTTGTACTTAAAGGAAAGAAAAACTTGTTTTTTGGGGATTGAGATAAATTCTCAATTATTTTTAGGTTTTCATTGTAATAATTTGGTGGATTTATAAAGGTTTGTTTGGTGGAATTTGCTTGTTATTGTTATCTTCTTTCCTCTTTCAAAATCTAATTGTGTAGTGATCTTGTGGAAACCCAAACATCGATTCCCTCGAAGCTGGAAGTGGGACATTGTAAGGTATACAAGGAACACGATGATGTTGGTATAGAGATCTTGATCTTTCCTTATTGGGATCTTATGAAGAGCTGTACATGAAACTGGTAGATACCTTTGGACTCGACAAATCAGTGATCATTGGCAGCTTATGTTATCAGGATGTAACTGTTTCTGTTAAACTTAACACTGGTGTACCTTTCAGGTGCTTTTTCTACTTTTTGAAAAAAATTGTATCATCCTGATTTCCTTTTTTGATGATGATAATATTAGATATATCTTCATTTCAACAGAAACAAAACATATAACATTCGTTATTAACTACGCGAAAATCTACCTTAAAATTTGTTTGAATATGTACACAAGCACCAAATCACAAACCTTATAACCAACTCACGACAGGCAACCTGTACAATGCAAATTCAAACTCTCCATATAACACCTGCGTATAATAGAAAATGGTGAAATGTAAATGATATGAATATATTTTATTTGAAAATCCATGCATAAGTTACCCAGTAATGCCTGCTCTGCAGTGTAACAACATGGTGAATATCTATCAATCCAAAAATCAAAATGAAAGTATACTTAAATATAGACATAGATAATTAAAAAATACGAAGAATGATACGCGCCATAGAAAGAGCTCCATAGATATTCCAAATACAAACATCCAAGCAGCTACATACTTAAATACACACAATGATTCATGTTTGTTTACAGAAGCCAGTTTGTTAGTTACTCGATTTAAAAAATGAACGATCCTTTCTCAACTCTAGAGGGATATATCTTTGATGAAATGTGGCTTGTAAATGAAATCAGTTTTCCAGAAGCCATGGATGAATCCCAAAATATTGCGACATATACAGAGAAATGCATCCGAAGCAAAAAAGGAAACAGGCAAAGTTCAATCAAAGATATCAAAAAAAAGATCTATTGATAGAAATATTGATGCAGCAGTGAAATTTTTTAAGCATCAAGCCAATGTGAACTGAAGCATGCAGTCATCACCAAAGAATACCTACGTAACTGCACGTATGTGCAGGTGAACCAAAGGCACTTACACGAAAGAAGTATTTTCAACTATTTTTCTTATTATAACAATCATTCTGTGAACTAATTTTTTTACTTATCCGTAAATATTGTAAAATATTGCCTTGGCTCTTGATTTCATTCACATTATTATTTTAAAATTCCTACTTTTTTTGATTACCTACATATAACATTCGGACAAATTTGGTGCTTGTCGTTTCAGAGGAGAGAATTCAAATGAATCCATTTAATAACACTACTAATTATTTGAAACATACGTCAATGTTTCTTTTTTCCTAGATCTACCTTAAAAATTGAAAACGCTTTCATTTTTTAAGAAACTTATTATGTTATTAGGGCTTGAAAATGGAGATACAAGGTTGTTACAGGTTTTTTATTGCAAACTCGTGCACTTGTTACTCGGTATTTGTGCATCTCTCTCTCTCTCTCTCTATATATATATATATATATATATATATATATATACTGGCGTTCTAAAAAATAGCTTGTCATTATTTTCTCAATCTTTTGTTCAGTAGTTTTTTACAGGTAGACATTAGCAATAGCAGCACTGCTTAATTATAATTACTCGGTAACTTGGTTATTTCAAATGTTTATTTTAGCGTTTAATGTACTTTGGCTGCATGCAGTTTGGTTATGACATTGTTAATGGTAGTTTGGTTGCGTAAATGCATGGCTAACTTTTTTCTTGACACTTATGTATGTTGTGGATGTTTGAATGTTTATGTATCTTATGGATCTTTGAATGGATGTATTTTATTTGTTTTTTAATACGTTATGTTTAAAAGGTTATGTGTCTGTGTATTACGTTGTTATACAATTGGAGACAAAATTATGGGTAGGTATGGAATATTATGATACAAATTGAGAACAAATAATGGCCGGAAAAAATGCTGCAAAATATTATTTTTATTTGTAGCGTTTAAAAACTGCTATGAATCAATGGTTAAAGTAATCAGGAACCTTTATGGTGGCGTTCACTAAACGCTACAAAAAAGATAAGTGAATGCCATTAAAACAATATCGAAGTGAAGAAACCTTTCGGTGGCGTTTTATAGACGCTGCAAAAAATAACATTTGTATTGCTTAAAAAACATAATTAAAAATAAATATTTATTGGCGTTTATAAAAAGTGCAACTAATATTCAATGATTTTACGTGGCATGCTTTCTCGTAACAACTATCGAAACGCCACAAAAAATGCTCGATAGCGTTTTTTTAGCACTACAAAAAATCAATTTTCTTGTATTGAATTTTTAAATATTTTTAGTATGCCAGCTCGATTTGATTCAATCATTCAAGTATACTTGTACAATGTGTGTGTGTGTGTGTGCGCGTGTGTGTGTACACACACCTTATATATAAAACAAATGTTATATATATACACACATTTACATTTAAAAACATATTTAAGTTAGGTGGCTTAAGATGATGAAGGCAAGTGTCATTAAATGAACCATACACATGTCTTTAGATTAAAGGAAAGAATGAAACATAAACCTATTAGGTGCCCATGTGTACAAACATCCTAAGACACAAGAGGCGGCATGTGTCTACATCCTAAAGTTTGCATAAAGATAAGGTGGACAAGTGTCCAAAACCAAATTACGAAACTAGCCTCAAGGAATGCTATAAAAGGGTAGAAATGTTCATTTGTTTTCATACATTCACAAAGCAAAAACTAAGTAAGATAAAGAAGAGAAGCTTATAGGAAGCCAAGGGAATAAAATACAAGTCCAAGCTACAATTCTAAAATGAGGAAAACTATTTGAGTACATGTATTCATTTCATACTTTGACGAAAAGATGTGAATATTAAGAATGAATGATAGGGTTATAACCTATGAAAATAGCGTTTGCTAATTCAACCATCAACTTCTTCATTACTTAATGAAATTTTGATTTATTTAATGTTTTAGAAATCTAACTCAAGGACCTACAACTTTCATGTTGACCATTTTTCAAATTCGATGGTTCGTATACCTAAAATATGGATGAAAAGTCGGGAAAAAATATGCCTGAAATGGATATGTTAAAAATGCCTCATGTTGATGAACTTTATACATTTAACTGATTCTTTTCATGGTAATTAAGTAGACTAAGAAAGCTTCCTACTGTAGAAAATTTGGAGTCAAAAACTATGTTTCTCATAGAGAAATAGAATCAAACATTTTGCCCGAAAAACCAGTCAAAAATCTGAATTTCTGAAATTAGTAACACTTTCGAAATGTGTGACGCTTCTTAAATGTTCCAAATACTGAAGTGTAACTCAATCTAGAACTTTTCGTAGCATTTCTGAAATGTTGTCTTTTCTCTAGATTATTTATAAGCACTCTAACAAGCCCAGAACTTTTCATAACGCAACAAAAACATTGCAATAGCTGTTTTGAATCTAAAACCATTATATCACAGATCTTTTCATAACGCTTTATAAATGATCCAATTTTTATTTTAACATTCTTGTTGACGTTGAAGTTTTTTATAGATGTTTTTGAAATTCCATTTCCCTTTTCTTTTGGACTTTAAAACCTTTACGAAAAAACTATAAATGTAACCATTTACTTCAATAGTTTTGAGGTCTTTCTTAACATATATTGGAATATTTCTGAGGTGGTTTCGGGTTTGTCTTAAACCCGTAAATGTAAGAACTCTAAAAAGTAATTTAAGATTACTTATGGAAAACATTTCCATAGTGATATTACTTTAGGGGGGGCGGTATAAGACAATAGATCTTAGGTATTGCACTCTTACTCTATGTTGGTATTGAGCCGAGTAGAATACGTCCCTACTTAGTGACGGGATACCGACTACAATAGGATAATATATCTTGGGATCTAAACTAAATCGAGGGTGTGGTTTAGATTCATAAACGTGTATTTGATAAATTGTGGGTTTTGGTGGAATGAAGTTTATTATAAAGTTGTTTGATTTTATATCTCGAAGTCTTCCTTGTTTATCACTTTAAACTTTGGATTGATGAAACTTCTGAAGAAGAGAATTATACTAAAACTATAATAGAACCCATCAAGATATGACTTTAAAACTATAGCTCAAATAGTTATCTCACTGGGCCTGTGTTGCTCATGATGCTACACTTAAAAAATTTCAGGTTTAGGTGGTTAGTTGGTTGCTTTGAAGTGAAGGCTTTTATTATCTATATTATCTCTTTTGTACTCATATGTATAATTATATAAGGTTTATAACTCTTGGATCCTTGTAACTATGTTATATGTTGAGATGATTATATAATATCTCTTCCATTTAAAATCATGTACTTCTAATGATTTTATATTATGATATACTTTGTTAAGTTGTGATATTATTCTATTAGCACCATGGATTATATGTAACATCATCGCTTCTAGATAAGTGTACCAGAGCGAGGGTGTTACAACAGCTCATAATATCATAATATAATTGCATAAGAAATTTTAATCTAATCATCCAACAACAACCAATATGCCATAAATCATCCAATCACACAATTTATATTAACAATGATAAATTATATTATATGAATTTAATCACATCATAGTATTTCAGAAAGCATGAGAATTAACTCACATTTCATTTTTGATCGACGATTTCAAATTGATTTATATAATTTCAAGCAAGCATTTGAAATTATAAAAGAATATTAATTGGCTTTAAATTACTCCAATCAAGTTCGTACGCATAGTATTCGCTACTACGAGTCCAACGCAACTCGCTTCGTCAAAATCTATTAAAGTATGAGATAAATACACACGTTACAATTATAACTTGAATTAAAATAAACATATAATTTACTAACTTTTAATTAATCACTAATTAATCTTTAACCTCATCATTAGCTATTTTAAATAGGTCGTAACCATCATATACTCCAAGTTATGCAAAAACTAGCTCGTCCCTTCAAGCCACTGCCGCCACTGTTACAGTACACCAGACCCCATCACCTACCGACCGGCGCCTACGCCGTTCCACTAGGTCCCATCATCGGAAACCACAACCTTCATCGATGGCCAATATTGCCAAAATTCCATGATGAACGAAAATAACATCAAGCCAAAATTCTACTGCTACTGGCCATCAGAGATGACCCAACCACTAAAAGTAGTACAACCTCGACTTCCTCTCTAACATCCCTTCAGGTGCCAACACTTGGAAACCACCCCACCAACCGGGATTCGTGAAAATATGAAACTTGATACTCTACGTTCATCACCCTTTCCAATCGCCCGAGGTGATCAGGGCCCACAAAACTTCGGCCATCGATCGAGCAAGGCCTCCTCTACAACTTCCCGTATAAACACTTCCTCCAATTCTTCACCATTTGAAAGATTAAATTAAAAGTTTGGATGGAATGATATAAGATGGTGACACCTGCGAATTTTGGGTTAAGGGGATTTGAGATGTATTTATACTGGAGATATTTTATTATTTTATTCAATTACATTCATGCTTTATGTTTCAAGCTCGCATGATCACATACATCGTCTAATTGAAATGAAATTCGAAAACCCTACAATAACTTAATATTTTGAATCTGATGGAAATGGTTTCGTCAAATTTCAAGACCATATGAAAAAAATCCTATTTTGATTTCAAAACATCAATTGATACACGTTTGTATCGCGCACGATCACATAATAACTTCAATTGACTCGAAACTTGAAATATTATAATATTTAACTATTATGGTTTTATAAAATAGGTTACGTTGAAATCTGAGATCGTTCAAAAATTGGCTATTCTCAAGTGTTAAATTAAATCGATAAAATGTAAATCGATTTCAGACCAATCAAATCTATTGACAAATATTTATTATTGTTATATATATTCAAATAAAATTTATATTAATCGTTTGAATGATTTTGATTCATTTATAACTTAAAATTCAACTATTTCTTGTTTTCATATAACGATAATTCGATATATTCGAAATTAAATCGTACTGTAAATCGATAAACTCCATATAAAAATGCATTTATATTTCTAATTCAACATTTAAAATAAATTTAAACGTTCAAAATTAAATGGTTAAAAATCCGGGTTGTTACAGTGTGTCTTTATGTAAGATATCACTCTAAGCCTAAAGAATCACACATAAAATAAGTAAAAGGAACATTAAGATACTTTAATAATAGAATATATTACAAACACTTCTATCCTAAGAACGATACATTTGATTTATTTCATATAGTGATGCCGACTATGCTGGTTGTAAACTGGACTGGAAAAAGGCAAGTGGAAACTTTTAGTTGTTGGGACTGTAATTAGTCTCCTGGTTTAGCAAAAAACAAAATCCTATGTCTCTATCTATGACAGAAGCAGAATATATTTCAGCAGCTCTAGCTTGTTCACAAGTTATTTACATACAATAAACTCTAAAAGATTGCAATACAAATTTACTACGATAATATGAGCATGATAAATCTATCTAAGAATTCAACTCGTCATGGTAGAACAAAACATATTGATGTTAGACATCATTTCCTAAGAGATAGTATAAATAAAGATATTATAACTATAAATATATTATTAAGGAAAATCAAATAGATGATATATTAATAGTTGGTAGGTAATCTGCCAACCACCTTTATTATTTGTAATTATTATTTGTTATAATAATAAGTGTTTGCGGTCACTTTAAATTAAACGGCTTTGCCAAAATAGCTGATATATTAACCAAACACTTAAATCAACAATCACTTGTCAAATTAAGAAGATAATTAGGCATATGTTCTTTATCTGAAATTTAAAATTAAAAACAAAACAAATAGTTAAAATTTCAACATGTATGGCAATATTCCTAAGTATTCCATATGGGCACATAACAACATTTGTTGTTTTTTTAGAATTTCCCTTCAAAAACAATTTTATGGTTATATAATTCACACTAATTCGAGAATCACTTCATTCTTGTGTATAAACTTCTAGTTGTGACCTCCTCTTTAAATAATAACAATAATTCAACCTTTTCATTTTCATCCTCTCTCATGGCCCATTTCACCGAAATACCTTGGTAAGGATCGTAAAAGTCAAAGGAGAAATGAGAAATAATTTTAAAATGTTAACTGAGATTCAAGTAATACAAGTAAGAACGATAAAGGAATAAGAGCATCAAGGGAAGATACCAAGAAATTCACAGAAACATCTTCTTGACAATTTTGTGAATCTAATCATTATTAGTGATGAATCATAAAATATAATAATCCTGTCTAGGTAGATAGGAAGGAGAATAAGAAATAAAGGAAGAAGAAAAAGAGGAGGAGTAAGAAGTAAAAGAAAAGGATGGTATGGAAAAGGATAATGAAGACACTGAGGTTCGTTGTGCAAGAGAAGTTTGTTTTTAAAAAGAAGGAAATTTTATCGAACAAAAGAGGAAATGTTGCTATATTATCTGTAACAATTCTGGTTTTGTGATTAGGATAACTACAATAATAATATATTATAATTATAATTATAATTTGTTAATCACGTAGTAAATATTATTTAGGGTAAATAATATAAATAAATATCCGAGTTAAATTTAAGATTTGGAGTTTAGGAAAATATATTCAAATTGTAGTGAAATTGAAGGAAATGAGTTTAAACTATGAGTTTGGGTTGAATTTGAATTAAATAAAAATATTGGGAATGAATTGAGTTTCAAATTCAAATTTTAAATGTGAATAAATTTGAAAATGAGAAGTAAAGTTTTCATAAAACTATGTAATGTGGAAAACTATGACAAAATAGGAATTTATAAAATTTCTATATGAGACATTGCATTAAATTGCATGGGGATTTTTCCCACAAGGACAAACTCACCCAAAAACTTGCCCAAAAGGACAAGAGCCCAAAAACTTGCCCAAAAGGACAAGTTTTAGTGCAAATGGTGGAATTCACGGGGATCCCATGTTTTTCCACTTTGCACTAAAACTTATCCTTTTGAGCAAGTTTTTTACCCCTTGTCCTTTTGGGCAATTTTTTTGGTCTTTTCGTCCTTCACAATTTTTTCCTGAAATTGCAGTATAGTTTAAAACGGAGAATTTTGAGGAAATAATGTTTTTTTTTTGAATAAGTTTGAGTTGAAGATAAATATTAAACATGTAAATTTTGTTTGAAAATATAATATGTGTGTTAAAATAAATTTTATGTGATCGTAAATTTATTTGTGTCAAATAATATAGTTTGAATAATTTTGACATTTAGAATTATAAGTTTTGATCTAAAGAAATGTAAAATGTGTATTTTTGTGAAAATTGCAAATAATGGATAAACATGATCAAATTGGCATTTAAAATTTGTTGAAAATATCTTAAAACGTATTTATATGTTTTTAGTAAAGTGTTTAAGTGTTAAAATTACAAGTTGCAAGCTTAGAACAATGAAATCAGTGAATAAAGCTTGAAACAAGTGTTAATAGTGTTATTTTTTTGGGCAAACCAAGCCGAATTATAATGGTCGTACCAATTTTATTATAATAGAAAGAACGGGTGAACTGCACATGCATAATTCAGTTAAAACAAAAGAAAAAGAACAAAACAACATAAACACAAACAATAACTAAGCAACATCACCATCAGACGAGGAATCAACACACACCTCCATGAAAGGTGTCATCTATGCCTCCTGAGACAAAAAATACAAGCAAGATTCTCTAGTGAAGAAGAAGGGATGAAAAACTTTCGATCCCAAGTCATGTCATGAAAGAGGCTATCATTGTCATGAAAATCTTCAAATCTGAACCCAATGGTTGATAGAAGAGGCGTCTAGTGTCACCCACTCCCCCAACAAACTTGTAGATGTACCACTTGGTATCAAAATGGATCTCCGTTCTCTCATGTGTCCAGGCTTTCTCTTCATTTTCCCACTAATACCAGAAACCACAACCGAGTCCACCATAAGGGGATCAACGATTGGAAAAACTTTCGGAACCCAAACATGAACATAAGGTCGGGAAAGATGGAATTTTTTCAAAAGGCGGAGCACCAACTATAACACTATAAGTTTCATCCGAATGGCCAAAAGACTTGCAGGAAGTGCATATATAAGGTTTCCATTTATACTTCACTTCACTTAGATATTCGCGGTTATCAAGCCTAATTTTGATATGGGAAGGAAGAGGCTTATCCGAGGTGATCTCAATCAGAGCTTGGGAAAATACAAGGTTCTTTCTTGCTACGATATTAGCATCAAAGCATTTTACCTTACCATTGTGGCAGACCAACCGGTTCAGGCCAAGAAGAAGCTGGAGAACTGATGGGACATGAGTAAACTAGGTCCAAACCGGTATCGATAGCACTTTCTCTTTACCCTATCAATCGTGGAGCTCTAGGTCATTACAATGAATGATTTACCACCAATAATTGACGGGGGAGCTTACAATACTTGTAGCCTTTCCTCAGTCGACGTAAAGATTAGTGTTATTTAATTAACATAAGCATATTTTAGTTGTTAATGATGTAACTAAGGCCTAAGTAAGCCTACTAACCTAAAGATTAGAGTATGGAATCAAATTCGATACATATCTTTCTTCTTTGTAACACATTTCTTCTTCCTTCTAAGAAAAACAAAGCGAAAGAAAAATAAAATCCTCTTCCAAAAATCCAACTTCAATCGAAAAGTTGAAATTAAAGAGTAAAATCAAAGATAACACAGGTAATCAATTCAAAACGATGAATTTACCTCTCTATATCTCTGTTCTGTGAAATTTGATTATAATATATTGGGATTGTTTCTACATGTTACTGTAAATGCTAATACAGATGCCGAAACGTCTATTTGAGCCTTCGATCTTCACTTTTGATTTGGATTATGCTATAAAGTTGTAATTTGCTTGTTGGAAATCTGAGGTGAGAATCTCACACACTTTCTAACTTGATTCAAGCTTTGTAAGTAGAAACCTGTGTTTGTTTTTGTGGATAATTTATTGTTTACATTATTTGTTTTTCTGAGTTTTCTGAGATGCTATAAACAAGCACTGAGTCCATGTTTGAGAGCTTTTGGCTCCTGCATACTATCATGAAATAATGCCAAACTTCTTTGGTTCTGTAGTATAAGTGTTTATTTGCGTTTAAGCTTAAAAATTGAGCCTGAATATCATCTGAGTTGACCAGAATTTGGTTTGGAAATTAATCAGGGGAAAGAAAAACGTCCTAGAACAAGTGTGTTCCAGGGGTCGACCCAGCATTATAATAGGTCGACCCAAAGCAAACTATTTCATTTCTTAGGTCTTGCCCTGAGCCTGGGTGCTTTTTCATGATTTTAGTGCTAAATATAACTATGTTTCCTAGGTGTTTTCATGAAACTTTTGATTGGGTTTCAAGTCACGATTCTAGAGTTTTAATTTGACTTACTTCTACCATGGGAAAGCCTAAATTATCTCCAGCCAACAATGTGAGTTCGGTGAATTTCCAAGTAATTTTTTATGTGTGTTTTAATGAGATTTTTTGAGATTTTTATGCATACATGCATATGTTCTATAAAACATTTTAAAAGATTATATATATACACACACACATATATATAATAATCGGTTTAAGGAAATGTTTACTATGTTGTCTTGAAATTTAATATTACTTCAAAAGTACAAAATATAAATATTTCACATTGTAAAGAGAATTACGGAATGAAGATTCCCCCAAAAAAATTCTAAAATCGTTTAAAAATCTAATTTTTCGAAGGTATATTTTTTTATATAAACCACATATTTTGCACCTTCGAGAAGGCAAGGTTGTGATTTGAAAGATGTAATAAATTGTGTGGTACGACACATACAAGTTATTATTTTGGTTAATTCTAGACTTAACTATTTGAAGCTATTGTTTTTTAGTGCGGAATTGGCATACAAGAAGTAAACAGATAAGTGAGAAGGGTGTTATAGGACGCGTAGTTACTACATTCCAGCTACGGTCTAAGAGTTTGTGACACATTCACGAGTTATCGCCAGTATTAGACATTTGGGTCAATCATTAGGCGTCATGAGACATTTATGACTTCGGTCATCATGAGACATTTATGGCTTTGGTCATCACGAGATATTTATGACCTTTTGGTTATCATGAAAAAGGTACCTTATTTATATTAGTAATGGTATGGTTTCAGGCTACTTGAGATTTGAACATGCGGCGTAGCTTCGGCTTGCCAACTTGAATTCTGGATCTAGATCTTAGTTATTTTCTAATTTTAGAATTATTAATTATGATTTTACCATTATGGGATGATATACATAGTTAGTTAGTTAGTTAGTTAGTTAGAGTGATTTGAGACTTATTTATGGTGATTTCATTTTGAGATTTGAACTTCTATTCAGTTCCTCAGATTTTTAATTTCTGAGATTTCTGTGGTTTCCTTCTAGAGTCTTTATATGAATTCAAATAGGATAATGTAACGACCTAACTTTCGAACACCTCGGAAGTTGTATCATTATATAAGAATAAAAATAGATAGAAGATAAAACTACAGAAAACATCAGAATCTCACAGCAGAACTTGATCATATCATAACAACCCAAATTATTACATATCATAAGTCAAGTACATTAGAGTACTTCATACATACGAATACATTTCATCACAAATTACATACTTAACATTTGTGATACTAACTTGCAGATAATTATACATAACATCATGGATAAAACAACTTGCAGATAATTATACATAGATAAGCCAACATTTTAGATCCTTCCCATCCAGCTACTCCAAAAGTAAGTCAAGACCTGGATCACTTGTCTATTCATAACAAGTGTTATGAATACCCAAGAGTTTAAAGGAAAACATAGAAAAATAAACTTTGGGTCAGTCGGAGACTGGTGTGAGTAAACGATTTTAAACAAGATCAGAAATAAAATCATTACTTATAAGACCACGCCGTAAATACGGAACAGGTTTTTACCTTATGACAATCAAAACAGTTTGTATAATTTAAATAGATATTATGATAATGTCTAGGGTTTTCATAATAATTTAGAATCTAGTAGAAATGTTTTCATCTCACATTCTACTTATATAGTATACAAACAAAATCGTTAACGCTTATGGTAAATGGATTTCTAACTATGGCAAGGTATGGAACCACCTTCCGATAGTGTACCTCCAGAGAGGAATACACTGATGTTAGCCCACTTTTTGGCACTAATCTTATCGGGCCAAAACCAAAGCCCAAACGCACAACCAAATACAAGTTGCGCTCCAAGAGGCCCATCAGAGGCGCTACATCAAGCAATGGCATATCGGCCCAAATCCAACTCAGTCAGATTGACTGCGCATTACCTGAAAAATCGCTCACCAGGGCGACCGAGTTTCTCGCTTTCAGAAGGAACTCGTCGACCGATTATCTCGGACCAACGTGGAGAATTTCTACAGAGCCAGTCCACTTAATATCCCGACTTCCAAGGAGATAAAGGCGGTCAACCATATGCAGACAAAGCTCTGCTTTTGATATACCTCTCCACGGATGCCACGTCGGCCACAACTTTCGAGGATACTATTTATGAGTAGTGGAATCAGTCTTCCAGCCGCAATTCGAGCCAATGGATGGATTCCACGTATCTGGACCTTCCCGAAATGGCCGGACCATTTCGCAACAGCCCAAGCAGTATTTTCCACCTATAAATACCTCCAAGCTTAAAGAGGAAAGGGAGACTTCTCTTGGCCAGACGGCTTCCTTCAAACTTTTCATCTCTACTCTCCTCCAGAATCTTAATCTCTAAAAAGGGAGAAAGGAAAATAGTCATTTTCTTTCTTTTCTCCAAACAGAAAAAGCATTGTATTTGTAATCAAAAAAAGAGAGAAATAATATGTAAAGTGGACGTAGGCATTGTCTTTGCCGAACCACTATAAAATTTCTGCGTATGCTCCCCGTTCTTTCGCTTTTATTGCATATTTTATCTTTATTCGTGTGTAGATCACGCGATTGGTGGTTGACTGTCACTAGTGACCAACTTTTGACGTCAACAACGGAATTCAACAAGAACTTCTTGTAACCGGGCCACACATGACCGACCACTCATTTCTCTTGAGTGTATCGAATGTATATCACCAATGGTTGTGTACAGCAACCATTTCCCGAATGGGATAGCATTGATAAAAAGGAATATCTCTAGATAGGCGATAGTACACTCTAATGGGAGCTACCCACATAGCCATGCTGCCTGCCCGATTTTCGTCATTTCCTGGTTGTGAAGCTTGAAGCTAAGCTTTCCCTGACACATGCATTTTATTTGCTTTGAACGTCACATCGTCAAACCCGCTAATTTACTAATTGACTTCTTCAAAAAAATATTATAAGTATAAAGCAAGAGAAACGAATTCCTCTGCCACTTATAACTATGTTTGAAAAGATCAATGTACGTGATTAATTAGGAGTATTCTGTCAGACGTACGTCCTTACAAGTTGTCCTAGGACTAGACAAACCGAAGATATTATTTTATAAACCCGTCTAAGGCAATTTCTACCTAGGATTTATAAAACAATTCTTGTATATCTCCGTCTTTTATTATCCTTGATAATCTTCGACTTGCAACGTAGAAATCGAATTTGAAGTGGAATATTTATTCCGGTCTCATCGAAAATGATATACGAAATGTCTTTTATAACTGATATTAAATTATCAACTTAACATGATTTTTATTTTAGTTTACACGTCTTTTATATTTGAACAAATAAAGTGTGTGCGTCGCACACGGTATTTTACATCGTTTGTTATCTTTGTTTATACGATGTTTAATATTTCTGTTCTTCTTGTAAATTATTTTCTTACTTCTAGTTTATCATAAATAAATGAAATTTATAATTTATATAAACTATTTTTAAATTATAAATTCAAATCCGTCGACTTCCTACAGTCGAGCTCTGCACTTTGAAATGCTGCTATTTCCTTCCTTTCACTTGTCTACGATCTTTTAAATAAAACTTCTCTTTTTATTTAATTTTATAATTCTTCTTTATTTTCTATTTTTAAATTAAACTGTTTTTAATTTAAAACACTGTTCAAAAATCAATTTTGAAAATGGTTTGACCAAAGTACCAAGTGCCAGTTTTTAAAACTGCGGTGTGCGCATGGAAAATCTGCTCCAGATCACGGCAGAATCTCGTTCCCGGTTCCTTCCTCCTACCGTGCCCAATTCCCTTTTGCCAAGCCTCCAGTCACCGTGCAAATTCCCTTGACCACCGCAAATCCTTCGTGCCTGATCATTAATCCTTTCCTTGCCAAATTCCCAAATGCAAAGCCTTCAATCACTGTGCCCAATCCCTTGACCACCGCTAACTTCTACGTACCTGATCCCCTTGCCAAAATGCCAGACTTGCCAAATGCCAAGCCTCTCAGTCATCGTGCCAAACCCCTGGATCACTGATAACTCTACGTGCCCGATCATTTACCAACCCAGACTGCTAAACCCGATCCAAGAAAATCACCACAGCTTCCACCTCTGGCAACCGGAACCTACCCCACTCCGGCCACGTACTATCGACGACCCACATCGGCGTTTCCTCCTGGTGCGCACGTCTTCCCAGCCCCCGCGTCGGAGCAATTCGACGGTGAACTCGAGCAACCCAAAACCCAAAAACAAACCCTATAATTGATTCAAACTCCATTTTCATATGTTAGAAAAATTCTTTTATATTTTTCCTAGCTTCTATAGATCGTTATGCCCCTCCATACTTAAATTCAGAATTTTTCAACACTTGGATCATCCACAAAAGCCACGATCATCACCTCGGCCAAAACCCTTTTTCTCATGATCCTCTTTGTTAAAAAATTTGATGTTTGATTTAAAAATCATGTTTCCTTTTACTGATCACGTTTATCACCCTGAGATTCGAAAATATGATGGTCGAAAATCTTGTTTGAATCCTTCTTACAGTATATATATATATATATATATATATATATATATATATAACAGGGTATATATGAACTTATATATATGGTTTTAAAACTTTTTAAACATTGTATATACTTGTGTGAATCATTTGTTTGCATACTCAGGTCTCATCATTTTTCACAGCTATGAAAATAGCATCAACAGATAATTGTTTGCACCTAGTTTAACAGGGGAACACTAATGTGTTGATTCCAATAGACAAAGGTTTGCTATATACCTTCAAATGTCACTTAGAACTGAATATTCATTTCCCTGAATTCATTAACACAGCAACATACAGTAATACAAAAGGTTTAACAGTGTGTTTAACATGGATGTTCAAGGTAGATTTGATCATGCAGCATATATATACACAGTAGTAAAACTAAATAAAAGTATACACAAACTTTCATCAACTTGCATGTTTAAGAAAATATAGTGAGGTTTACTCACTTAAATGCCTTGGTTGCTGTGCTTTAAAGTTCCTTGTTTTCCTTTTTGATTGCTCGAATATAAGGTGATTCAAAAGAGAAATAACAGTAGTCTATTTATAGGCATCAACATATAATAAAAACAAATAATGTTTTCATTACTTAAATTAGACAAGTCCCTTTTATTTAATCAAAAATGTGCAGGTGGTGCAGGCTACATAACAGGAAAATGTTTTCATTTTTGATGCTAAGTTTTGTTTGAGATTTCCCTGTGCAAAGGGTATGTGGATGTCCTTATGTCCATAATTGTTTTTAAGCATGACAAAGCTATTAAATGCTACGGTCCTTTGGCTCAAACAAATTACAACATTCTCCTTATATATTTAGGTGAAAACGAGATAGGAAGATTCTTCTTTTCGAATCATTTGGCAGGAAAATTTACACATAATAAAATGTTGAAACTAAATTCTAAAGCTTAGTTTTTAAGTACATTACACATTAATGTTTGTTGCGCCTTGTCCTTCTTGTGTATGATGGCAATTACTTCCATCAATCTTCTAAAACTACTTAAGTGTTTTTAGTTCTAATCGCTTATCAATCTTCCTGTCTTCTTATACATTTTTATATGAGGAAAGGAATTAAAATAAGCTACTATATTCATTTGTTTTCAGCTGAAAATGATTTCCCTGTCCTTGCGCAAAGCTTGGCTGAGTTTAACCCTTACAAAGTTAAATGATTAACTCATGTTTTTGCTAGATAAATAAAGATGCATATGTGTATTGATATTATCCCTTAATTCAATTGTTTTTGTTGCAGGGTTCTTCTTGTTCTTGCGCAAAACAATTGTTTGAGTTCATGTTTTGAAATGGGTAAATACACTAAAGTTTAATTAATCTAGTGTAGGAGCGAGTGCATGATAATTTCTATGTTAATTTGTTCTTTAAACAAATTGAATTTACTTAGTGTTTAGCTACTCTTTTGCTATAGTGTTTAGCTACAAATGAAATGTGCACATGAGAAAATGGAAAAATTCTTATATGCTTATATAAGTGTGGCAACAAAAGTTAATTACTCTTTTCTCAATTATATAAATGGGTTTATTCTCACTAATTAAATTAGTTTAACGAAATAAATCGATTTACGGGTTTAAAGATATTAGGCTAAAACCCGGGACATTACAAACTACCCTCATAAAAATTTCATCCTCGAAATTTGTGATTAACGCGTAGATTCAAGTTATAATTAGGGTTATCGATTTACATAAAAATTATCAGTACACATCAGCAAATTTTCATTTATCACAGTTATTCCTATAACTAAAAATATCCGTCACTACGGTTGGAAAACATTTCCATGACTGCATTACTATTTCTCAACATTTATCAGTTCCTGACCGTAAATTGATAAGCGAATAACCCTCTCAGTATCAACCCCGAAGACCGAAATCAATATCAGATCGATACCCAGAAAATCATTCAACTTAACCAATTTTCCAGTTAGGTTCCAATTTCTTAATCCCAAATCTTAAATTCTCATAAACTCCAAAATATCCTTGATTTTATTTGGAAAAATTTCCAAGTCTTATATACTTTCTTAATTTGAATCAATCTATTCAAATATATTTATCTGCTCCGAATTCTCTTTTTAAACTTGAATCCATATACAACTTATCAGTTTTATTCACTTAACAAGTTTCATTAACTAATTAATTATTAAATTAGTTATCACCATTTCGGGACTCACTAATCTGATTTTATAAAAAAATCAACTTGTTCAGTTTCCATGAGTTCATATCCAGTTAACTTAAGTCTTGACTTAATTTAGTGGAAATCCAAATTTTAATTCAATTTAAAATCCTAACTTCATTTCTCATATTAAAAAGAATAAGGTACCTTCCATCACTTCTTCCATTTTCACATCCGTAGAGGTTGATGGCTTATCCACTAAAGCAAAGACCCTTGGTTGCGTTCCCTTTTTCATAAGCGGACAATCTATTATCAAATATCCGGGCTGATGACACTTATAGCATAAATACTGTTGGACAAAAGTGTTATCAGATCCCTGTGGTTGTTGTTGTGGTTGCTCCGGCTTCTTAACCTTCGAATTCCTACAAAACCTAGCAATGTACCCTTTCTCTTTACAGCTGTGGCACATCAAATTCTTGTAACGATCCTGGGACTTCTCCTCTCACTCTTTTCCATTTTCCTTGTTTTTCCAATTTGGATTTAATTTCCTTTTATTGGGATTTCCTACACTGGTTTCTCCAGTCTGCTCCTTTGCCACTGGTTTCTTTGCATCTAGTGCTTCATATCGAATTGCCATGTCAACTAAGTCAACAAATGGACTCTTCAGATGCCCAATCATCTTTTCTTGTAAATTATCCTTCAAACCCGCTATGAACATCTCGTTTTTCTTAAGTGAGGTATTGATCAGTTCTGGCCCAAAACAGGATAGTGCATTAAACTTATTCTCGTATTCCGTTATCGACATGTTTCCTTGCTTAAGATCTATGAAATCTCGGTACATCCTCGTTTTGCCTGCTGCGGGAAGAAATTATGCTTCGAACTCTACCTTGAATTTTTCCCAAGTAAAGTCGTCTTCTGGAACGTTCGTTGTCTGTGCGTCCCACCAGATTGCAGCAGCTCCTTGAAGTTTCCACGAAGCCAAAAGACGTTTCTTCTCATCATTCAAATCCAGTCCTTTAAAAATCCTCTCACATGATCTCAACCACGCTTGGACTTCAATGAACGATTCAGTTCCTTTGAAAACCTTCCCTCCTAAAGTGTTATACTCTTTGTAGATAGTTGCAAAATTTGCCCTTGGTTGAACTGGGATAACTTCTTCCACGGTTTCTACTTGGTTCTGAATAGTGTTACGACCATTGGTAGTGGTGGTTCCACTAGCTCAACCTCTTAGTCCACAGGTACTCATACTTACTGACATGAATATAACAGGTTGACAATCAAAACTTGATTGGATGGTGTAATACTTAATCATATAACTTAAGTCAATCCCTCCTAAGTATGTATCTATATTATATATAATAACATCTAATTTCAAATACGCTCTCTCAATACTCACCCAAAGCCTAGGTATACAGTAAACCTAAGCTCTGATACCAACTGTAACGACCCAACTTTCGAACACCTCAGAAGTTGTATCATTATATAAGAATAAAAGATAGCTAGAAGATAAAACTACAGAAAACATCAGAATCTCGCAGCAGAACTTGATCATATCATAACAACACAAAATATTACATATCATAAGTCAAGTACATTAGAGTACTTCCTACATATGGATACATTTCATCACAAATTACAAACTTAACATTTGTGATACTAACTTGCAGATAATTATACATAACATCATGGATAAAACAACTTGTAGATAATTATACATAGATAAGCCAACATTTCAGATCCTTAACATCCAGCTACTCCAAAAGTAAGTCAAGACCTGGATCACTTGTCTATTCATAACAAGTGTTATGAATACCCAAGAGTTTAAAGGAAAACACAGAAAAATAAACTTTGGGTCAGTCAGGGACTGGTGTGAGTAAACGATTTTAAACAAGATCAGAAATAAAATCATTACTCACATGACCACGCCGTAAATACGGAACGGGTTTTTACCTTATGAGAATCAAAACAGTTTGTATAATTTAAACAGATATTATGATAATGTCTAGGGTTTTCACAATAATTTAGAATCTAGTAGAAATGCTTTCTTCTCACATTCTACTTATATAGTATACAAACAAAACCGTTAACGCTTATGGTAAATGGATTTCCAACTATGACAAGGTACGGAACCACCTTCCGATAGTGTACCTCTAGAGAGGAATACGCTAGATTCAACAAGAACTTCTTGTAACTCGGCCACACATGACCGACCACTCATTTCTCTTGAGTGTATCGAATGTATATCACCAATGGTTGTGTACGGCAACCATTTCCTAAATGGGACAACATTGATAAAAAGGAATATCTCTAGATAGGCGATAGTACACCCTAATGGGAGCTACCCACATAGCCATGCTGCCTGCCCGATTTTTGTCATTTCCTGGTTGTGAAGCTTGAAGCTAAATTTTCCCTGACACATGCTTTTTATTTGCATTGAACGTCACATAGTCAAACCCGCTAATTTACTAATTGACTTCTTCAAAAATATATTACAGGTATAAAGCAAGAGAAACGAATTCCTCAGCTACTTATAACTACGTTTGAAAAGATCAATGTACATGATTAGTTAGGAGTATTCTGTCAAACGTTCGTCCTTACAAGTTGTCCTGGGACTGGACAAACCGAAGACATTATTTTATAAACCCATCTTAGGCAATTTCTACCTAGGATTTATAAAACAATTCTTGTATATCTCCTTCTTTTATTATCCTTGATAATCTTCGACTTGCAACGTAGAAATCGAATTTGAAGTGGAATATTTATTCCGGTCTCTTCGAAAACGATATACGAAATGTCTTTTGTAACAAATATTAAATTATCAACTTAACATGAATTTTATTTTAGTTTACACATCTTTTATATTTGAACAAATAAGCGTGTGCGTCGCACACGGTATTTTACATCGTTTGTTATTTGTGTTTGTACGATGTTCAACATTTCTGTTCTTCTTGTAAATTATTTTCTTACTTCTAGTTTATCATAAATAAATGAAATTTATAATTTATATAAACTATTTTTAAATTATAAATTCAAATCCGTCGACTTCCTACAGTCGAGCTCTGCACTTTGAAATGCTGTTATTTCCTTCCTTTCACTTGTCTACGATCTTTTAAATAAAACTACTCTTTTTATTTAATTTTATAATTCTTCTTTATTTTCTATTTTTAAATTAAACTATTTTTAATTTAAAACACTGTTCAAAAATCAATTTTGAAAATGGTTTGACCAAAGTACCAAGTGCCAGTTTTTAAAACTGCGGTGTGCACATGGAAAATCTGCTCCAGATCACGGCAGAATCTCGTTCCCGATTCCTTCCTCCTACCGTGCCCAATTCCCTTTTGCCAAGCCTCCAGTCACCATGCAAATTCCCTTGACCACCGCAAATCCTTCGTGCCCGATCATTTATCCTTTCCTTGCCAAATTCACAAATGCAAAGCCTTCAGTCACTATGCCCAATCCCTAGACCACCGCTAACTTCTACGTACCTGATCCCCTTGCCAAAATGCCAGACTTGCCAAATGCCAAGCCTCTCAGTCATCGTGCCAAACCCCTGGATCATTGATAACTCTACGTGCCCGATCATTTACCAACCCAGACTGCTAAACCCGATCCAAGAAAATCACCACAGCTTCCAGCTCTGGCCACCAAAACCTACCCCACTCCGGCTACGTACTGTCGACGACCCACATCGGCGTTTCCTCCTGGTGCGCACGTGTTCCCAGCCCTCGCGTCGGAGCAATTCGACGGTGAACTCGAGCAACCCAAAACCCAAAAACAAACCCTATAATTGATTCAAACTCCATTTTCATATGTTAGAAAAATTCTTTTATATTTTTCCTAGCTTCTATAGATCGTTATGCCCCTCCATACTTAAACCCAGAATTTTTCAACACTTGGATCATCCACAAAAGCCACGATCATCACCTCGGCCAAAACCCATTTTTCTCATGATCCTTTTTATTAAAAAATTTGATGTTTGATTTAAAAATCATGTTTCCTTTTATTGATCACGTTTATCACCCTAAGATTCGAAAATATGATGGTCGAAAATCTTGTTTGAATCCTTCTTACAATATATATATATATATATAAATATAAAACAGGGTATATATGAACATATATATATGGTTTTAAAACTTTTTAAACATTGTATATACTTGTGTGAATCATTTGTTTGCATACTCAGGTCTCATCATTTTTCACAGCTATGAAAATAGCATCAACAGATAATTGTTTGCACCTAGTTTAACAGGGGAACACTAATGTGTTGATTCCAATAGACAAAGGTTTGTTATATACCTTCAAATGTCACTTAGAACTGAATATTCATTTCCCTGAATTCATTAACACAGCAACATACAGTAATACAATAGGTTTAACAGTGTGTTTAACATGTATGTTCAAGGTAGATTTGATCATGCAGCATATATATACACACAAGTAAAACTAAATAAAAGTATACACAAACTTTCATCAACTTGCATGTTTAAGAAAATATAGTGAGGTTTACTCACTTAAATGCCTTGGTTGTTGTGCTTTAAAGTTCCTTGTTTTCCTTTTTGATTGCTCGAATATAAGGTGATTCAAAAGAGAAATAACATTAGTCTATTTATAGGCATCAACATATAATAAAAACAAATAATGTTTTCATTACATAAATTAGACAAGTCCCTTTTATTTAATCAAAAATGTGCAGGTGGTGCAGGCTACATAACAGGAAAATGTTTTCATTTTTGATGCTAAGTTTTGTTTGAGATTTCCCTGTGCAAAGGGTATGTGGATGTTTGTGTCCATAATTGTTTTTAAGCATGACAAAGCTATTAAATGCTACGGTCCTTTAGCATAAACAAATTACAACATTCTCCTTATATATTTAGGTGAAAACGAGATATGAAGCTTTTTCTTTTCAGATCATTTGGCAGGAAAATTTACACATAATAAAATGTTAAAACTAAATTCTAAAGCTTAGTTTTAAGTACATTACACATTAATGTTTGCTGCGCCTTGTCCTTCTTGTGTATGATGGCAATTACTTCCATCAATCTTCTAAAACTACTTAAGTGTTTTTAGTTCTAATCACTTGTCAGTCTTCCTGTCTTCTTATACATTTTTATATGAGGAAAGGAATTAGAATAAGCTACTATATTCATTTGTTTTCAGTTGAAAATGATTTCCCTATCCTTGCGCAAAGCTTAGCTGAGTTTAAGCCTTACAAATTTAAATGATTAACTCATGTTTTTGCTAGATAAATCAAGATGCATATGTGTATTGATATTATCCCTTAATTCAATTGTTTTTGCTGCAGGGTTCTTCTTGTTCTTGCACAAAACAATTGTTTGAGTTCATGTTTTGAAATGGGTAAAAACACTAAAGTTTAATTAATCTAGTGTAGGCATAAGTGCATGCTAATTTCTTCGTTAATTTGTTCTTTAAACAAATTGGATTTACTTAGGGTTTAGCTACGCTTTTGCTATAGTGTTTAGCTACGCTTTTGCTATAGTGTTTAGCTACAAATGAAATGTGCACATGAGAAAATGGAAAAATTCTTATATGCTTATATAAGTGTGGCAACAAAAGTTAATTACTCTTTTCTCAATTATATAAATGGGTTTATTCTCATTAATTAAATTAGTTTGACAAAATAAATCGATTTATGGGTTTAAAGATATTAGGCTAAAACCCGGGACATTACAGATAAATACGAGTTTTATATTCTGAGTAGCTTTTATTGAAGGAAACATCTGTGTTAATATAGTTGTTACTTATGAGTAAAATATTGACACAATTATGTGCATTCATCACATGCAATCCGTGTAAATTTGAGTTTAGATCTGAAGCGACCCGAACTTCCCCGGTCTCCGAAGAGATGAGAAAGAACGAATTACTGTGAGGATAAGACAAATCAGAACGCAGACGGAAGAACATTTCATTGCTATTACAACAATTCCATCAGATACAAGAATATACAGAGTATAAATGAATAAATTACATTCGATATATATCAGAGATTACAATAAATTACATAGCAGCGGAAAATAATACAAAACACAACTGAAAGTAATACACGGATACAGAGCATTCCGAGCATCGTTCCAGCTGTAAATCAGGACCCTGTGAATATAAATCTGCAAAACCAAAACTACTAGCTGCTCGTGCGGAAAATAGGGCACCCAGAGTTTAGGTTAAAACAATAAACTCCAGGTCAGTCATGTGACTGGTGTGAGAACTAAAACAGTTATTTAAAACTTTACTTTAAAAGAGAGTAATTCAAGGGACCACGCCGTATGACACGGAACGGGTTTCCTCCCAAGAATACTTGTGCATATAACAAAACAATGCAATGCTTTTTGGAAAAATGAAGCTATTATATGACCCAGGTCCCATCACACAATGCAACGCAAGCCGGGGGATAGGGTTTTCCCTTATAATAGCCAAACATGCTTGGTACGTCAAAACAAATCATTTGATACTATTATAAGTGTATAGTGTCAAAACAATTTTCAATCATAAATATCAATCATAGGCGGCATGGATACCATCTATCATGTCGCCATACTAGTTCTACAATTAAAACTGCAATATCACGTATTGGAAATTGGATTCCGTCATGAGTCGAGGCAAGGGGCAAGCTCCTCTCCGCTTCGAGACACTCTAGCAAATGCCTCGGGACTACACACTCTGGGTAACCCCTGGATGCTTCAGGGTCGGTCCTCTCTTACGTTTGAGGATTAGTATTCCTGAACACTCGTTTCCCGGTCCTTACAGACCTAAAATCGAGGCGCCTCATCCAACAACCACATAGGTGAAAAGTATATAAATGTCAGGGCTGGTAAGTCACTGACACCACCAAAGCTAGAAAGAAACGTCGTGCTCTCCCTGCAGTCCTTATCCCGTTTTTGACTCATACCGAGGTGTGAGGCTAGCGAATCCACGCTATACACAAAGCTGCCACATAGGCCGTGCTTTGATCATCAACCACAAGGCTTTGCTTTTCAACAGAAGCCTTGATCTATGCAACTCAGCGTTCCACACAGGCAATTCATGCCATGCGATTGATATCTATCGATATATAACCTCTAAGCTCGTACGTCTCAGAGAAGGGCGTTAAGTAAGAGAATAAATTCTCCGCCGCCAAATAGATATATATTTAACAGAAATCAATCAACACAGAATAAAATCCAATGTCAGACACACAATCCATTTACAAGTTCGTTATGGGTCTAAACGAAACCGGAGGCACTTTCCTCGCATATCCATCGATCTCCAAGTACGTCTGGATGACCACCAACTATTTCCATCCTCTTGGGTGTACAGCCCAATCAGGATCGTCAGTAATTATCCAAACGATGTGAAGACTTCCGGTCTTCGACCACCGTCATCATCTTAGACTTATCGTCGAATCGGATATTCAGAATGGGTATAAACCCGGCCTTTCCGAACAACCCGCGTATATTAAAAACAAATGTTACACAAACACAACATACGCCTCATTCCAATTCATTGGTCATTAGCCGTAAATCAGCAAGAGAATAATTTCCCAAATATTAACCCCGAAGGCCGAAACCAACATCAGATCAATACCCAGGAAACCATTCTTCTTAGCTAACCTACAGCTAGTTTCTAAATTTCAATTCTTAGGGAAGGGTTCCCATTAATTTTATCCAAGATAAATTCTTTAAAATTTATCCTTTAATCTTCCTTTGGATGTCATTTCAAACCAGATTATGGTTTTCCAAACTAGTCGAGATTAGCGAACCACACCGAAGTAATTATTTATTTTATTTCTCAATCCCAACCAATTCATCCCATGAAGCAAAACTGGTAATACTCCATATTTAACACCATAGTGTTGTCGGTAAAATTAATTACCATTTCACGTTCAAATCTAATTAAAGATTTGGCTATCGCTTGGAGAAAAACTGGTGATACTCCATTCTCGCTCATTTTCCAAATTTGATAATTTAAATTATCAATTCACATTTCAATCTAATTGCAGATTCATTAAAACTCCTTTTACTGGGTCAAAGAACTAATGTCATTTAAAACACAGTTCACGACAAAACCAAATCACATTCTATTTATTACCGGGTTAAAGAACTAGTGTTATTTAAAACACCGTTCACGATAAACCCACAAATCAATTCTATTTAAAACCCATTTCAAATCCAATTTATTTATTTAAAAATAAATGGGTTCTAATTTTAGTTCAAAACTAGTTCATTTCGATAAAAATCTATTTTTATCTTTTCAAATATGGAGTTTTTTCATCCTAATTCTTCACAAATCATTTCTTATGATTTTACACAAATTATTACTATTTTTGATAATTTTATCAAGGCCCGTACAGTCGATTTCCATCAACGGCCATCGAACTGCACTTACAACGGCCTTTTCCAAATTTGATTTGGACGTATCTCCAAATCCAACCGTTAGATTTCAAATTTCTAATATTCGTTAGAAAGCTCTTTTCGATACGAACCCAACGGTTCCAGTTTTAGGAGAATCCGACGGTCGGATCTCCCGTAATGTCCGTTCGAAATAAATGGTCGAAATTCGCGAACTGCCGCGGCGCGGCGCGTTCTAATAAGGCCATTATATTATATATATAATATATATAATATATATTTCGTCGATTACTATTTAAAATGAATTTTATAAATAGTTTCAAATTTGTTTCAAAAACAATTTCAACCTTTATTTCAAATTCAAATCTAAATTGAATTTTCTATTATAAATCCTTTTTATTTTCATTTCTATTTGATTTCAATTCAAATCGATTTTTAATTCGATTCGAATTCATTTTCTATTCAAATCAAATTCGTTTTCTATTCAATTCAATTCAAATTCGTTTTCTATTCAATTCAAATCAAATTCGTTTTCTATATATTCGATTATTAAATCTCTTTTCAATATTCATTATAAAACGAATATAATCGATATAAATATCGTTCGCGTCAAAATAGCGCATCTCTAATCAACACGGCTTTATATTTCAATAATTCTGTTATCCTATTCAACAAGTACGTGAATCTATATTTTTGTCAACACATGACTAATCTCAATGAATGAGTACTGTCCACGTGTGACTATTTTTGTTATTTAATATATTTTATAAAAATTAAGGTATCTATCGTTTGATTTCAAATCAGACTCCAACCGTAAATTAGTAAGAGAACGATTCCCTAAATATTAACCCCGAAGGCCGAAACCAACATTAGATCAATATCCAGGAGACCACTCATCTCATCTATTTTCCAGTTAGTTTCTAATTTTCTATATGATAAAGATGTAAATTTTATTGTTAAAATATTTCGTTTAACACATGACTAATCTCAACGGATGAGTACAGTCAACACATGAACCTTTATTTTATAATGATAAAGATGTAAATTTTATTGTTAAAATATTTCGTTCAACACATGAGTAATCTCAACGGATGAGTACTGTCAACACATGAACCTTTATTTTATAATGATAAAGATGTAAATTTTATTGTTAAAATATTTCGTTCAACACATGACTAATCTCAACGGATGAGTACAGTCAACACATGAACCTTTATTTTATAATGATAAAGATGTAAATTTTATTGTTAAAATATTTCGTTCAACACATGACTAATCTCAACGGATGAGTACAGTCAACACATGAACCTTTATTTTATAATATTCATTATTTTCTAAATTGGAATGAGGCCCAATCAATCACCATACAAAGTTAATTATATGGATTCCATACAACACATGTATATAATAGCAACGATACATAATCAACCATCATTCAAAGTGCACTACACTGTATAAGCATCAAATATAGATATTTAACGCTTATAATAGTCTGTCAATCAATCGATCGACATACAACTAATTATTGGGATTAGTGTATGCTGTATTTTATTCCAATACCCGTGTGGGGTTTCAAACAATCAAACACAGATTTTATTTGTGCAGTTGGGCGATGTGTAAAATTTATCATCCCAATCAATATCAGTCAAATCAGTGTATATAAACAAATCGGCCGATTTGTTTATAAATATTTATTTATTCACATTCATGTTAAAAATTATATTTTTAACGATAAAATATTTTTAACCATATAAATATTTTATTTCCTTTCAACACATTAATTAATATTATCGATTTCACATCAACAACACAAACAAATTTCACAACACATCAATCAAACAAACAAGGCATCCATGGTCTGTGGATGACGGGTGTCAGGTGCTACTAAACACCGTCTGCATCCTAGCATATATTATAATATAACTAGAAAAAAGGAATTTTAAAAGGTGAGAAGTTCTCACCAATAGCTAATCCAATACCACGACTCTTCAAATGTAGAAATCTTCATCGTTCTCGCCTTTTGTCACTTTCGTTGCCCGTAGCCACTACATATATAAAAATCACATTTTTATATTGTTGCCATGTATATAAAAATTATATTTTTAAACTACTATTATATAGATAAAAATTCTATTTTTACATTGCTACTATACAGGTAAAAATTCTATTTTTATATTCCTACTATATGGATAAAAATTCTATTTTTATTCTACTATTCTCTACTTAAAGATTTCGCCTTTTCAAATATAAAGATTTAATTTTTATTTCATCACTATAAAAATCCCCTTTTTTCTTCAATGTATATATAATAAAAATCAGATTTTTATTTCACTACATATACAAAGATGATATTTTTATATTCTCTATCTCATAAAGATTATATTTTTATAATTCCTACTATGTAAAAATCATATTTTTGATTCACTACATATATAAAAATCATATCTTTAATATTTATATTATATAAAAATCATATTTTCAATCTTTCTATAATATAAAAATTATAGTTTTAAACTTTTGCAATTGATAACATAGAAAAATAAACAAAGAGAAATAAATTAAACAAACCGAAGGACTTACTGCGAAGGGTTTGGAGGGATTTCCAGTCGAAGGGGGACCCACCGGAGGTGCTGACGGGGGCGGGAAAGGTGGTGGGGGCGCGGCGTTCATCAGGGTGGCGGTGGAGGTGTTGGAGCTTCGGCAGGAGAGGGAGGGGTCGCGCGAGGTAGGGGAGGCCGGAGCGCCAGGGCGGCGATGGCGGTGATGGCCAGGAACGGCGTCGCGATTAGGTCAGAACGAGGGAGGCGGGATCGATTTTTAATTTGAGGTTTGACTTCTGAAAGGAGAGAGAGTGAAGAAGGGAGGGCTATATATTAATATTATTTTATTTTATTTTCAATCCAAAAGTGACTTTTTACAACGAACTCTAAATCGAACCCACCGACAGTCGCCCTAGCGTAATACCCCATTCAGAACACAATGGGATATGTATCGTAGGCCTATTCGACTGTTTGAATCAGTTTCCGTTGAATTTAAAGTGTAATTCTTTATATATTCAATTTAAACGCACATTTTAAATTACCGGGGTCACATACAGACTCGAAAAATTACAGAAAAATTATTTCTAGTTTCGTATTGTCGATACGGTCCTAACAAAACTAATTTCATCAAATTCTGAGACCGTTTGAAAAATGGCCATTTTCAGGTCGACACGATTTAATTGAAACTGTCAAAACACATTTAACTTCGCCACGCTCACATATTGATTCGAAAAATTATGAAATTTGGAATCTAGCAATAACTTTACATCACGGAACCAACAAAAGTGGTTTCGTCGAAATCCGAGGTCGTTTGCAAAATGTCTATTTTTAAGGGCCCGAATTCCATAGCGACTATTCAGAATTTTCAACTGGACATATCTTTTGATTCCCGCTATGAAATCTTAATTTTTCGGGTTCGTTGGAAAGATATTCTCAATTAAATCCTATTATTTTTGGTTTCACTAAAATCCGGTTTATTTTGCACCCGGTACGTTCAATTAAAGTTTGAAATCGAATTATCGAACTACCGCGCCATTTTCCATTCCTTTTATAATTTAAAATAAATATTTATATTCTAACAACGACGCGTGTAAATATATACGTTCGAATTCTATTCAAAATAAATTTTTCGTCGATATTATTTAAAATAATCCATTTTAAATATTCAAAATTCGCTAAAATTGCCAAAATAAAAATTTTAAACTGGCTCACATTTCCGGGTTGTTACAATCTCCCCCACTTAAAACTTTTCGTCCCCGAAAAGGAACGAAGCCGAAAGTGGTTTGATCAATCAACTCTACGTTCGATCTTGCTTCCATTCTCCAACTTTTCAGTTTCTGAGAATTTTCAAATTCTTCAAAATTTTGGCTAACACGCTAAATTTTCGAAAAATTTCGCCATAACCTCCCCTACACCGGGAGCCACGGGAAAAATCCCAAAATTGCCATACAGGCCTTCTGATCTCAAAAAGAAAAAGAAAAAGCCAATAGGCTCATAAAATCATCTTCACCAAACAAAACAGTAAATTATAGTAAACATGTACCTATTTGTCGGGCAAACAAATTTTATTCTCTGCTCTAGCCTCCTTGCTATGACCTGTTCAATGTAAGTACATGTATATGCAAGCAAATACGACCAATTTTCAATACAATTCAATATTTGATTCAATTAGGCATAATGGTTCAAAAATTATTAACCAAATAAACAAACAACACAAACATCAATCAATTAGTGAATTAGAGTTCCAAATTCATAATTTTGATATATATACAAAAATCACGTTTTTGATGCCAATTCACAACAATAAATCTAGCTATATAAGTTTTCGTTCTCACACCAGTCTAATGGAAATATATAGAAATCACACCTTCGAAACACGAAAATAAATACTGGTGATGGCGCGCCATCATCAGAATCATGTTCGGGCGGCTAGAGTGCGGTTCTATATCTATCCGGTATATTGAAACTTCGAATATACGTTCATGACGCGTATATGCAAAATCTTTATATATTGGATTGTCCAAATTCAATATAAATAAATATTCAAATACGTATAAAATGATTTAAATTTCAAAACAAAATTGTTTTCACTTGAAAAATATACTCTTCACACTCGTTCTAGGATACTACTGATCCTATCTCTAACGAGTCATTCTATTTGGATATTACTAATCCAATATCCGATGAATTCTTTCGTATGGTTCTAACGTGTCTTGTTCTCGAGCTCTGTAAACCAAAGCTCTGATACCAAATGAAGCGACCCGAACTTCCCCGGTCTCCGAAGAGATGAGAAAGAACGAATTACTGTGAGGACAAGACAAATCAGAACGCAAACGGAAGAACATTTCATTGCCATTACAACAATTCCATCAGATACAAGAATATACAGAGTATAAATGAATAAATTACATTCGATATATATCAGAGATTACAATAAATTACATAGCAGCGGAAAATAATACAAAACACAACTGAAAGTAATACACGGATACAGAGCTTTCTAAGCATCATTCCAGCTGTAAATCAGGACCCTGTGAATATAAATCTGCAAAACCAAAACTACTAGCTGCTCGTGCGGAAAATAGGGCACCCAGAGTTCAGGTTAAAATAATAAACTCCAGGTCAGTCATGTGACTGGTGTGAGAACTAAAACAGTTATTTAAAACTTTACTTTAAAAGAGAGTAATTCAAGGGACCACGCCGTATGACACGGAACGGGTTTCCTCCCAATAATACTTGTGCATATAACAAAACAACGCAATGCTTTTTGAAAAAATGAAGCTATTATAAGACCCAGGTCCCATCACACAATGCAACGAAAGCCGGAGGATAGGGTTTTCCCTTATAATAGCCAAACATGCTTGGTACGTCAAAACAAATCATTTGATACTATTATAAGTGTATAGTGTCAAAACAATTTTCAATCATAAATATCAATCATAGGCGGCATGGGTACCATCTATCATGTCGCCATACTAGTTCTACAATTAAAACCGCAATATCACGTATTGGAAATTGGATTCCGTCATGAGTCGAGGCAAGGGGCAAGCTCCTCTCCGCTTCGAGACACTCTAGCAAATGCCTCGGGACTACACACTCTGGGTAACCCCTGGATGCTTCAGGGCCGGTCCTCTCTTACGTTTGAGGATTAGTATTCCTGAACACACGTTTCCCGGTCCTTACAGACCTAAAATCGAGGTGCCTCATCCAACAACCACATTGGTGAAAAGTATATAAATGTCAGGGCTGGTAAGTCACTGACACCACCAAAGCTAGAAAGAAACGTCGTGCTCTCCCTGCAGTCCTTATCCCGTTTTTGACTCATACCGAGGTGTGAGGCTAGCGAATCCACGCTATACACAAAGATGCCACGTAGGTCGTGCGTTGATCATCAACCACAAGACTTTGCTTTTCAACAGAAGCCTTGATCTATGCAACTCAGCGTGCCACACAGGCAATTCATGCCATGCGATTGATATCTATCGATATATATCCTCTAAGCTCGTACGTCTCAGAGAAGGGCGTTAAGCAAGAGAATAAATTCTCCGCCGCCAAACAGATATATATTTAGCAGAAATCAATCAACACAGAATAAAATCCAATGTCAGACACACAATCCATTTACAAGTTCGTTCTGGGTCTGAACGAAACCGGAGGCACTTTCCTCGCATATCCATCGATCTCCAAGTACGTCTGGACGACCACCAACTATTTCCATCCTCTTGGGTGTACAGCCCAATCAGGATCGTCAGTAATTATCTAAACGATTTGAAGACTTCCGGTCTTCGACCACCGTCATCATCTTCGACTTATCGTCGAATCGGTTATTAAAAATGGGTATAAACCCGGCCTTTCCGAACAACCCGCGTATATTAAAAACAAATGTTACACAAACACAACATACGCCTCATTCCAATTCATTAGTCATTAGCCGTAAATCAACAAGAGAATAATTTCCTAAATATTAACCCCGAAGGCCGAAACCAACATCAGATCAATACCCAGGAAACCATTCTTCTTAGCTAACCTACAGCTAGTTTCTAAATTTCAATTCTTAGGGAAGGGTTCCCATTAATTTTATCCAAGATAAATTCTTTAAAATTTATCCTTTAATCTTCCTTTGAATGTCATTTCAAACCAGATTATGGTTTTCCAAACTAGTCGAGATTAGCGAACCACACCGAAGTAATTATTTATTTTATTTCCCAATCCCAACCTATTCATCCCATGAAGCAAAACTGGTAATACTCCATATTTAACACCACAGTGTTGTCGGTAAAAATTAATTACCATTTCACGTTCAAATCTAATTAAAGATTTGACTATCGCTTGGAGCAAAACTGGTGATACTCCATTCTCGCTCATTTTCCAAATTTGATAATTTAAATTATCAATTCACATTTCAATCTAATTGCAGATTCATTAAAACTCCTTTTACTGGGTCAAAGATCTAATGTCATTTAAAACACAGTTCACGACAAACCCAAATCACATTCTATTTATTACCGGGTTAAAGAACTAGTGTTATTTAAAACACCGTTCACGATAAACCCACAAATCAATTCTATTTAAAACCCATTTCAAATCCAATTTATTTATTTGAAAATAAATGGGTTCTAATTTTAGTTCAAAACTAGTTCATTTCGATAAAAATCTATTTTCATCTTTTCAAATATGGAGTTTTTTCATCCTAATTCTTCACAAATCATTTCTTATGATTTTACACAAATTATTACTATTTTTGATAATTTTATCAAGGCCCGTACAGTCGATTTCCATCAACGGCCATCGATCTGCACTTACTGCGGCCTTTTCCAAATTTTATTTGGACGTATCTCCAAATCCAACCGTTAGATTTCAAATTTCTAATATTCGTTAGAAATCACTTTTCGATACGAACCCAACAGTTCCAGTTTTAGGAGAATCCGACGGTCGGATCTCCCGTAATGTCCGTTCGAAATAAATTGTCGAAATTCGCGAACTGCCGCGGCGCGGCGCGTTCTATTCAGGCCATTATATTATATATATAATATATATTTCATCGATTACTATTTAAAACGAATTTTATAAATAGTTTAAAATTTGTTTCAAAAACAATTTCAACCTTTATTTCAAATTCAAATCTAAATTGAATTTTCTATTATAAATCCTTTTATTTTCATTTCTATTTGATTTCAATTCAAATCGATTTTTAATTCGATTCGAATTCATTTTCTATTCAATTCAAATCAAATTCGTTTTCTATTCAATTCAATTCAAATTCGTTTTCTATTCAATTCAAATCAAATTCGTTTTCTATATATTCGATTATTAAATCTCTTTTCAATATTCATTATAAAACGAATATAATCGATATAAATATCGTTCGCGTCAAAATAGTGCATCTCTAATCAACACGGCTTTATATTTCAATAATTCTGTTATCCTATTCAACAAATGAATATTTATTCTATTCAATACGTGAATCTATATTTTTGTCAACACATGACTAATCTCAATGAATGAGTACTGTCCACGTGTGACTATTTTTGTTATTTAGTATATTTTATAAAAATTAAGGTATCTATCGTTTGATTTCAAATCAGACTCCAACCGTAAATTAGTAAGAGAACGATTCCCTAAATATTAACCCCGAAGGCCGAAACCAACATCAGATCAATATCCATGAGACCACTCATCTCATCTATTTTCCAGTTAGTTTCTAATTTTCTATATGATAAAGATGTAAATTTTATTGTTAAAATATTTCGTTCAACACATGACTAATCTCAACGGATGAGTACAGTCAACACATGAACCTTTATTTTATAATGATAAAGATGTAAATTTTATTGTTGAAATATTTCGTTCAACACATGACTAATCTCAACGGATGAGTACTGTCAACACATGAACCTTTATTTTATAATGATAAAGATGTAAATTTTATTGTTAAAATATTTCGTTCAACACATGACTAATCTCAATGGATGAGTACAGTCAACACATGAACCTTTATTTTATAATGATAAAGATGTAAATTTTATTGTTAAAATATTTCGTTCAACACATGACTAATCTCAACGGATGAGTACAGTCAACACATGAACCTTTATTTTATAATATTCATTATTTTCTAAATTGGAATGAGGCCCAATCAATCACCATACAAAGTTAATTATATGGATTACATACAACACATGTATATAATAGTAACGATACATAATCAACCATCATTCAAAGTGCACTACACTGTATAAGCATCAAATATAGATATCTAACGCTTATAACAGTCTGTCAATCAATCGATCGACATACAACTAATTATTGGGATTAGTGTATGCTGTATTTTATCCCAATACCCGTGTGGGGTTTCAAACAATCAAACACAGATTTTATTTGTGCAGTTGGGCGATGTGTAAAATTTATCATCCCAATCAATATCAGTCAAATCAGTGTATATAAACAAATCGGCCGATTTGTTTATAAATATTTATTTATTCACATTCACGTTAAAAATTATATTTTTAACGATAAAATATTTTTAACCATATAAATATTTTATTTCCTTTCAACACATTAATTAATATTATTGATTTCACATCAACAACACAAAAAAATTTCACAACACATCAATCAAACAAACAAGCCATCCATGGTCTGTGGATGATGGGTGTCAGGTGCTACTAAACACCGTCTGCATCCTAGCATATATTATAATATAACTAGAAAAAAGGAATTTTAAAAGGTGAGAAGTTCTCACCAATAGCTAATCCAATACCACGACTCTTCAAATGTAGAAATCTTCATCGTTCTCGCCTTTTGTCACTTTCGTTGCCCGTAGCCACTACATATATAAAAATCACATTTTTATATTGTTGCCATGTATATAAAAATTATATTTTTAAACTACTATTATATAGATAAAAATTCTATTTTTACATCGCTACTATATAGATAAAAATTCTATTTTTATTCTGCTACTATATGGATAAAAATTCTATTTTTATTCTGCTATTCTCTACTTAAAGATTTCTCCTTTTCAAATATAAAGATTTAATTTTTATTTCATCACTATAAAAATCCCCTTTTTTTCTTCAATGTATATATAATAAAAATCAGATTTTTATTTCACTACATATACAAAGATGATATTTTTATATTCTCTATCTCATAAAGATTATATTTTTATAATTCCTACTATGTAAAAATCAAATTTTTGATTCACTACATATATAAAAATCATATATTTAATATTTATATTATACAAAAATCATATTTTCAATCTTTCTATAATATAAAAATTATAGTTTTAAACTTTTGCAATTGATAACATAGAAAAATAAACAAAAAGAAATAAATTAAACAAACCGAAGGACTTAAAGCGAAGGGTTTGGGCTTGGAGGGATTTCCAGTCGAAGGGGGACCCACCGGAGGTGCTGACGGGGGCGGGAAAGGTGGTAGGGGCGCGGCGTTCATCAGGGTGGCGGTGGAGGTGTTGGAGCGTCGGCAGGAGGGGGAGGGCGAGGTGGAGCGGGTGGCGTGGCGTTCGATGTGGGCCGGGGGGCTGTCGCGAGGCAAGGGGGGACGCAGCGAGGGAACAGGGAGGGAGGAAGGAGGAAAGAAGGCGGAGGAAGGGGAGGAGGAAGGCGAAGCGGGAGGAGAGGCGGTGGCCCATGCCATCGCTGGCGGCGGCGCGTTGATCGGGGGTGTGGTCGGGGATGGCTGGAGCTACTCGATTTGGGTCTGAAGGCTTTGGAGGTTCGGATTTAGAAGAGTGAAGGGGAGAGAGGCAGAGGGCGACGGAGGGCGGCTTCTTCAGGGGAGGGCGCGGCGGTGGTTGTCGACGTAGGGGGGTGTTCGTAGGCTAGGGTTGAGCGGTGGAATAGGGCGTGACGGGTGGTGGTTCGTACGAAGGAGAAGGGGGAAGGGTCGCGCGAGGTAGGGGAGGCCGGAGAGCCAGGGCGGCGGTGGCGGCGATGGCCAGGAACGGTGTCGCGATTAGGTCAGAACGAGGGAGGCGGGATCAATTTTTAATTTGAGGTTTGACTTCTGAAAGGAGAGAGAGTGAAGAAGGGAGGGCTATATATTAATATTATTTTATTTTATTTTCAATCCAAAAGTAACTTTTTACAACGAACTCAAAATCGAACCCATCGACTGTCGCCCCTAGCGTAATACCCCCATTCATAACACAATGGGATATGTATCGTAGGCCTATTAGACTGTTTGAATCAGTTTCCGTTGAATTTAAAGTATAATTCTTTATATATTCAATTTAAACGCACATTTTAAATTACCGGGGTCACATACAGACTCGAAAAATTACAGAAAAATTATTTCTATTTTCGTATTGTCGATACGGTCCAAACAAAACTAATTTCGTCAAATTCTGAGACCGTTTGAAAAATGGCCATTTTCTGGTCGACCCGATTTAATTGAAACTGTCAAAACACGTTTAACTTCGCCACGCTCACATATTGATTCAAAAAATTATGAAATTTGGAATCTAACAATAACTTGACATAATGGACCCAACAAAAGTGGTTTCATCGAAATCCGAGGTCGTTTGCAAAATGTCTATTTTTAAAGGCCTGAATTCCATAACGACTATTCAGAATTTTCAACTGGACATATCTTTTGATTCCCGCTATGAAATCTTAATTTTTCAGGTTCGTTGGAAAGATATTCTCAATTAAATCCTATTATTTTTGGTTTCACTAAAATCCGGTTTATTTTGCACCCGGTACGTTCAATTAAAGTTTGAAATCGAATTATCGAATTATCGAACTACCGCGCCATTTTCCATTCCTTTTATAATTTAAAATAAATATTTATATTCTAACGACGACGCGTATAAATATATACGTTCGAATTCTATTCAAAATAAATTTTTCGTCGATTTTATTTAAAATAATCCATTTTAAATATTCAAAATTCGCTAAAATTGCCAAAATAAAAATTTTAAACTGGCTCGCATTTCCGGGTTGACCCATGTATTTATTTCTCGGGTCAAGCTTAGTTACAGATTAGATTATTTGTCTCTTTCTTACTTCTACGGACTTTACTATTGACCATTCAGGATCATATGGATAGATTTTGAGTATCTCATCTTGTAGTTTGTTATCATGACATAGCTATATATATATATATTCTTTCATGGGACTTGTGTTAGGGATTATGGAATGGATTGTTAAGGCAAAACAAACACTAGAGGGGGGTGAATAGTGTTTTTGAGAATTTAAACAAAATATAAACTTATATGAACTACTATATGGATCAAACACCATAGAAACAATTACAGATGCAGAATCAAACACAAATACAAAGATAAACAAAAGTAAAGTGCAGAAAAGGAAAGAACACGCCGGATTTTATACTAGTTCGAAATTGCTCCTACGTCCAGTCTTATAGAACGCTGGATTGTGCAGAGTTTTATTACTATATAAATATCCAATTACAACCTCCATGATTTCATGGCTACAAGGGATACCACCAATTATCCCTCCTTGATTTCATGGCTACAAGGGAAACTACCGATTTCTTACACAACCCAAACAATTACAAACAACCCTATAACTCTTCAATAGCACTTGATTCAGAGAGTATTAAGTAGTGAGAAGAGAAGAAGTTTAATGAAAACAGAATTGAATTCGACAGAGTATAAGTGTAGAAATCCTAAAAATGATAAAGAATAATGGTGTAATGAAAGGAGATGAAGATGGAGAAGAAGAAGTAATAAAAAAAATTGAAATCATCCCCTATTTATAACATTTGAAAGGTTGCAATGTTTCTGAACCATTACATATAGTGAAAAGACACTTCCTTTCAATTTTGAAAAAAATAACAGTTATATGTCGACATTTGTGTATATATATGTATGTATGTATGTATGTATGTATGTATGTCGACATATACACGTACAAAATTGAAATTTGAATAGATTTGATATATATAATTATGTAAATTCTTGAATTAAAAGATAGTGTTATAAATAAATATTATAAAGTAAAAAATCATATGAAAACATAAATATAAACTATATAAACATATTTATAAAATTACAGAGTTTAAAACTATATAAATATAAAATATAAATATATAAAACTTATAAAGTATAAACTTATAAAACTTAAGCTTAAAATCAAATTAAAATAGAAAGTAAAATAGAGAAGATAGAGATTGAGGATAGAATTTGAAAAACAGAATCTGAAATTATTTTGAATTTGAACCTGGAGTGTTATTTAGAGTCTTACATAATCTAGACTCTATAACTATATTTATCTTGAACTCTTGAAATCTTGAATACTCAAGATTCTTGAAACATCTCTGAATTCTGAATCTCTAACATCTTTAAACTATACAGTCTTCAGTAATAACTCCTCTATATAAATCATGCATATGTATGTATGTATATGTATATATGTATATATATATATATTCTAGAAAAAAGTGTTAGTATATATTTTATAATCAAATAATATTAAAATATGGTTGTTGTCATCAAAACTCTGTTCTCCAACAATTTCCCCCTTTTTGATGATGACAGCCTTAGTTTATAAAATATCATACCTATATATACCTGTTGATGATGATCCTTCAAATACTTCGCTGTCTATATGAATCCTATAAACTATGTCTATATTTTATAATTTCTCCCCCTTTGGCATTATCAAAAAGAAATTCTAAAACTACTCCCCCTAAATCGTATAACTCTCTAAATAAAAACCTATAAGTAACTAAGTAAGTCCTAAATCAAAGTAAAGTACTCCCATTTATAATTCTTATATACTCCCTCTTAATTCTTTCCTATATAACAAAATAATAGAATATTTATGTTATACAAAACAAGTAATTTATTTAAACATCGTTTTACAAACAATAATACATATTATACCTCGAAAGGGAACGAGAATATACAACAAGAATCGAATCAAAACCTAAAATCTACTTGTCCTTAACTATAGGAGACTTGTGAGTAGGACAATTAGGATAATGAAGACAAAATTTTCCATTCCTTTCAATCATATTTCCGTTATGATCATGTAGGACTTCAACTGCACAAACAACTTGATCCTCTTCGTTTGAAACTTCTTGTTTCTCTTCTTTGGGTTGCTCTTCCTCCATTATCTCTTCTTCCTCTTCTTCTAGTTCCTCCTCTTCTTCCATAGGCTCATTATCATCTTCCATGATAATCGGATTAGCCTGGTTATCCGTTATAAACTTAAGGAGGCTTCTAATATCTTTTCCTTGCCTATTTTGTTCTTGGCTTATCCTTATTTGAAGTACTTGTATTTTAGCCATCATTTGTCGAGCATACTCCATCTTTTCTTCAATTTTGACGACCCAAGATAGCATAGATCGTTGAAAAGGACCTTCGGATGGTCCAGCGGACGAATCGAGATTGATTTGATTGTTTAAATTGGTTGAGGCCATTGTTTATTTTAGTTTAGAATTTTTATAGGAGAGAGAAATGAAAATGAAGAAGAAAAGTCGAAGTAATGGATTTAAATTGTAACATCCCGCATATTTATCGGTTTGTATTTGAATATTTAAATCAGTTTAAATATTGAATTCGTAATATAAGTGGATTTATATATTAATTAAAACGAAGTTGAACGTATAAAAATATATATTAAATATAATCGAGCCCGTAATATCGTGACAGTTCATAATTTAACGTTCTGAACTTCAACTAACTATACAAGATCAGTTATTAATCGGATTTCTTCGAAACAAGAAACGTTGGGATCTGTTAAACTATATTTTTTCTAACAGAAGTGAAAAATCAAGATTTTGCGTTATAGATTGCGAGTTATATCCAAATCAAATTTTCAAATAGTCGTTATAGAATCGTTTATCGACCGTAACGGTTTATATGGTATAACTAGATACTTATTTCGATTTTGGGCAAGCCCTTTGAGACGTAGTGATAATTTAATTTTTAGAATTTTACTATAATGTTTAATTAATTAAATACACAACTTTTTATTTAGAGTATTCTGCACCCTGTACAACATTTTGGGATTTCACAATATAAGTTAACCTACCGATATTATTATATTTTTGGGATCGTGGCTCATCGCTGGACACGACTGTAATCTTACTTCTGTCTGTAGCGGCTTCGACATGAACGAAAATTTAAGTAACTGATAATTTGAACTTAAAAACAATCTATATACACACTGGTTCCTTGCTATACACGCGGTTACACCATGTACTAATATATGTGAATACACATTACTCTTAGTTTGTCCATGCGGTACCTACCCTTGCCTAAAACTTCATATGTAAGCATCTAAGTAGCATACACCTTGAAAGGATAATCTACTCTACAACTAAAAGCATGGGTCTATCGTAGTTTTTCCACCTTTCCAATATATGCCCATAACTTCAAGTACTGAAGAGTCCTATCCTATATAAGCAAGATTTCAAAGTCTATATTTCGAAAATGAAAGCTACCTAAGCTAAAACTTAGAGATGTAGGAAAATTTAAGAGCTTCTTATTGTACGTTTCCACATGCTAAAATCTGACTTCATGACAAAGCAAACACGCAGGCATTTTTTTTAATCACGCGGACCTTTCAGGCCTAACATATTGGCTTAGAGGAAAACGATGTCACCCTATACAAATAAAATTATTTAAAATATAAAGTATTTAAAAAATGGTTCCTTCACTGCTAAGCATAACTCGAATTGTCACCATCTACATTTCACGCAAGACAACTCATGCTGTTGCACAGAACTAAGAGGCAATAGTGCAGACCTTACTTGAACAAGACACAACACATGACATCAATTTGTATAGAACTATTCTCCCCAATAAAAGAAAAGAAACCTTCATATTTAAGGAAACAAAAGCAGACCTATGATTTCTAATAAGGGTGAACAACTATCCTATCCTATATGTAATAGGGCTGTCAATTTCCTACACGACCCGTGACCCGACCCGAAACCCGCACGGAAATTAGCAGGTTAACCCGACCCATTTAGTTAGCGGGTCATTTTCGGGTCAACCCGAATTTGACCCGTTTATAAACGGGTGGGTTTAGGGTTGACCCGCTAACCCGATTTTGACCCGCCAAACCCGATTATATGTTGTATCTCTTCCATACTGTTAGTCTTTTATGTATATTATTAGAGTTAATCTTTATGTATTCAGTAATCAGTATGCTCGTATATGTAAGCTGTTATATTTTTACTAATTTATTCTTGTATGTTGTTAGTTATATTTTACTTATAACAACTGTATCTCTTCCATACTGGTAGTCTTTAATTTATGCAGTATGGGAATATATACTTATGTATAGAAAATAATTTTTGGATATGGTGATTTCATGCTTTATATATGTGTTGTTTGTTGATGACTTTGCAGCTTGTTGCATGTTGGTGATTATATAACAATGTTCATGTTGGTAATTTGGCTCTTTTGTTGCTTATATTAGTAGGAAATATCTGTCAATGGGTCAAATGGGTAAACCCGACCCAACACGACCCGACACGACCCATTTAGTTAAATGGGTTACGCGGGTCGGGTCGGGTCAACCCGTTTATAAACGGGTCGGGTTAGGGTTGAGAAAATATGACCCGTTTAATAAACAGGTTGACCCGACCCATTTATAAATCAACCCGAACCCGACTTGACCCGACCCAACATGACTCATTGACAGCCCTAATATGTATACATCACGTTTGAATCCTTAAAATTATAAATAAAACTAGAGAAAATCAAAACGAATACAGAGCCTACCCCAAAACCATACACATTACAACCTATACATGGAAAATATAAACTACCTACACCCCTATTCCTTGGCACTGAAGTATCCCCGCCTATATAAATGCAAAAGACTTCCACTTTTCCATTTTCAGAGAAATATAGAAATTATTTGATGGCTTTAAAGCAAATAGAAAACGAAAAGAAGGAGCAATCATTTGCAAAGATTGGGGTAAGTCAGTGAGAAAATGTTTCGGACCAAGTGCACGGGCGTGTGGCGAAGAGTAGTACGACGCGATTTTACTCGAAGAGCCGAGGAGTTTTGGAGAGTAAGATGCAAGATTGGTATGGGTCATGAAATTTTTGGAAGTAGAGACGAGGCTTCAAACACATATATGCGAGGACGCGGGGTACACTGCTTGTTCCAGTGCATGATCATTCATAAATGCACACATCTGAGGAAAGAGAGAGGTGCAATGTCGCTCTGGGTAAAGAAAGGAAGGATTAACGTTATGACAGGGAATTAGGATGTTCCGTAAATTGGAAGTGGGAGAGCTTAGTTACGGTGAGACATAGAAAAGGTGTTCGTGTATGCGGTGAGGAGGCGTGTTGTATACATCTAAGAAGAGGTGGGTGGTGCTTATATAGAGTGGTTTTGGACATGTGAAGAAAGCATGTTGCATGGTGAGGTATACATTGTCTAGAGCGAAAATTTTGGGCTTTATAAAATGCGTGACCTTTACTGTAACGTTGGGAATTGCTGTTCAAGGAAATGGCACTGTGAAAGGAAATTGTTCTTTGTGAGCTATGAATGATGCTGAAGAGGGCGAATGGATTTCTTGTGTTTGTTTATGGAATTGGAGTGTTGTCATTCAAGTGCGTACCGTTTGGGGTTTGCACGCATGAATGGGGTCAGCTCAGTCCAGGCTGTTGCGTTAGGGGTGGAATGTGAAGGAGGATTTTGGTCAGTTGAGATTGTGTTACTGGAGAAGAGCTCAACGTTGTGTGAACGTTGGAGCTGTGAGCTAATCAGAGAAGAACACATATGGGAATAGTTCGGAAATTATAAGTGGGAATATGGTCGTAAGCATCAAGGAAGGGGTGCAGTCTGACAAGTGGGGCGTAGTGTATGGAAGGATGCCAAACTAATTTCAGTGGTCATAGGATGATTGCAACACTGAAGAGAAGAATATTGGAGTGAATCGGGAAGTTTGGTGGAGAAGTAAGGGGAGGTGGGCGACAAAAGTATGCAGCAACATTCGGTTTAATAGGAGCAACACAGAAAATGTTTAACGAGGAAAACAGACCTCTGTACAAAGGTGCGGGTATGGGAATGGACCGAGAAATAAGGGAGAGAATTGCAAATGGTCTGATTCGTTAAAACCAGATGAAGACAGGCTATGATATGAAGTCGGTTCAGAACCCTTTGAAGCTCGTTAGAAATTATGAAAGAATATAACGTCTGCTTTAATCGACTGACGCAAATCGTTATTTAACGGTTAATGCGTGAAGGTGAGTAAATTCACTACCTCTATTTTATTTTAAAATATTATATTTTAAATAATGGTTGAATGTTGCGTGATGGTTGTTAGGTAAATTACAATTAAATTGGTTGAAATAGATATATCGTCGCATATGTATACATCATTGGTCGGATATTGATTCCATCGATTTTAATTTTCCCTACTATGGAATTAGTGTTAATTGTGTTGACTAACATCTGTGGATGCAGGAAACCGGTTGGAGGAATCCAACCGAATTCCTCAATATTTATATGTACTAGTTGTTTTATATGCACTGTTTGAACCCAAATGACCTTGAAACCCTGTGTGGATATTGATGTTGAATGGAAATTCAATGTTATTTTGATTTAATCAATAGACGATATCGATTTAGAAAGTGACAACAATTGACCATAAACAGCCCGCACCTCCGTTCGCACAAGATATTGTCCCCAACTTAGCCACCGTATAGGTGTGGGGTTTTGTTCCTCAAAAGGCCTCGGCGTTAGTAAGAGATGCGCTTCTACTATATAAGTACCCACTTCACACAAGTTTCCACGATGTGGGACTTAGGGGTGTTACATTCTCCCCTCCTACAGAGCCCAACGTCCCCGTTGGCTCACAAACACCTCACCCATGCGTTGTGGTCCACACAAGAGCCACAATTCCGACTGGGTATTGGCTTTGATACCACTGTAACAGCCCGCACCTCCGTTCGCACAAGATATTGTCCCCAACTTAGCCACTGTTTAGGTGTGGGGTTTTGTTCCTCAAAAGGCCTCGGCGTTAGTAAGAGATGCGCTTCTACTATATTAGTACCCACTTCACACAAGTTTCCACGATGTGGGACTTAGGGGTGTTACACCATCTTTTTGTTAAGAAGTTGATTGGCCGTCAGGCAAATCAGCGAAGTTAAGTTATAAAAATTATATTTTTATAATTAAAGTGAAGTCCTAGTGTAACGACCCACTATTTCAAACCATTCAAATCGACAATAAACCACACATGTCAGACTTGAATTGCTTAAAACAGTGAATTGTTAATTTATGCTAATGAAGTTCCATCAAAAATTTATACTTATAAAATCGACGAATATTTTAAAAATATTTATTTTATTGACCACGGTATCCATACAAAATTTTATATCCTATGGTCAAGTGATACGGATATTTATCATTTCAATCCGTTCTTTAAAAATATTCGAATCTTGGATATGTATCATTTCAACCCGCATCCCAAATCGATTCGAATACAAAGGGTGTTCGGGTATGTATCATTTCAACCCGTGATGTTTGCTAAACTAAGGGGGTACTTGCATATGAGAAATTAATCATAGCATGTCAACCATTCATCCATATGTGTTGTGTGAAATAACCGTGTGCGTCGCACGTGCACAAACACAAAGCAACCAAAACTAGAGCACCCTAACATTTCATGCAACATCCTATGTTTTTAATTCACTTAATAATCAGTTAGTCCGTGAGTGAGAAAAACTTACCTTCCGTGGCAACAAGAGAAGGCACGATACGAGTAGGATGACGCTAACCGCTACAAGGATATATTCGCTACCTAGAACAAAGATATAATTTTTTATTAGCAAAGCGGACTGGATTTTTATGTAAAAATTTTCCGCTAAAAGATTTCAGTCAAAAATAATTAACCAAAACCAAGTGGCGAAAGCCGGGTCCGAACTAGTGACCTCTTATTTACTAGTCACATGTCATACCACTCAGCTGAGTACTTCTTTGGTTCATAATAGAAAGGTATGTTCTTATATATTTTAATAGAGGACTGGCAATTTCACAACTTCTCACATAAGGGTCTTCATGTGTTCCTGATAGCACACAACCGCTTTCAATCAGCAGTGTACACTACAGGAATCAAACCCAGCAGCTCAATATGCGAGATATCTGTACATGGGGTGTTTAAAATCAAATTTCAGTCGGTATAAGGACTCGGGAACATGTTTACACGCATGGAGCAGTACATACTTCACCACACACATATCTCGAGTATGCGGGTATCATGCTTTTCACATCCTTATGCAAGGACAGCTCATGCATGTCTGAGCAAACAAGGAAAAAGGGAAGAGAAAGCTTACGATGGCATGGTGTACGCTGTTGGAGAGGAGAGCTGAGCTTAGACAAAGACTGGAGGCCGACTGGTGCAGCTAGTGCTCGTCAAAGGATGGAACCGCTGTTAGACAGCAAACACGATTTCATTTTGGTGAATGTTTGAGCATTCCACTTATATTATATTTAAATGTATATATACTGTTAAACCATCATGAAGAGGACTCATGACAAGATCCTTCAGGTCACTTGAAATGGGTGTCGGCTCGGACGAGGCGCTGACGGACTGCTCGCGGTTTAGTGTTGGCAAGCTCGGGTGGTCGGGTCCTGCGGCTGCTGCTCCGGTTGGGTGTAGCGTTGTGGTGCTTGCATGAAAGGGCGGAGTCATGGATTCTGGCACCGGAGTACGGACCAAGTTAAAGTTGCGAAATGGAACCGAGGAGAAGGGAAGAGAAGATGGCGTGGAGAGTGGTTGCTAACAGGAGGTACGGATGGTTCTCAAGTGAAGGTACTGGGAAGCAGGGATGGAGCCAAGTGGGTTTTGTTGAACGTGGAGTACTGGGTAGTAGAAAAGGAAATCAACGAAAGAGATGGTTCATGTGTAAGGAAAGTGGAGTGCTTTTGGTTCCAGGCATTATGAACAGTTGTGGCGTTTTTCTTTTTCTTTCTGGAACTTTAGAATTTAGGTAAAGGGAAAGGTGATTATTTGCGAGAGGAGTACTGAGCAATGGTGAGGCTTCCAAGTATTTGACTTGTTTTGATTGCTTTTGTTTTTTTTTCAAGAATTAGAAGCAGCGAATGGTTTACAGAACATGGATGGAAGAAAATGAGTATGGATGGATTGACGTGTGAAGAAGAAATGAGTTTGAGAATGTTTCACGCGAGGAAGAAAGCACCGCGATTTATCTCAGCTGGGTTCGATTAATTTATTCGTAAATTAGCGTTGGATTCTCTCACCGAATAATTTCAAATCTCAGGTGTACTGTTCCAAACAGTAGCTACTGACAGAGGAGAGATGTTTGAAATCTTACACAGTAGCTTTCGAATATTGGTTACTGACAGGCAGAGATTATTGTCTGCCTTATTTTAAGGGAGAGATCAAAATATCATATTTAAATGTGACATGAATGACCAATTCAAATATGGTATGGACCATTGTTATCTTGTTAAGTGTTAATTTTGGTTGAGCATATCCTATTGTTATCGTACGGTCTAAATTTGTGTTCACGCTGTAAATTTTCTACCGTTCCTACATGGTCCAACTTTACGTTAAATATTTATTTTCTTCCTTATTTGGCTAACGCATTTAAATAAATAAAATTTAATTTCTCTTTTTTTTCTTTCTTTGTTTTTTTAATCATTTGTTCGTGTAGGCATGAAAGGTCAACGCAGTGAATGCGCTACGCACGTTAATCCGTTTACGCACATTTTTGACTGTGCGCGTTAAGGATTGAATTTTATTAACAAGAAATATTTATCCATCGTTAAATTTAGAATAAAATAAAATTTGTTTCAATATTAACGCCGTTCATTTTTTTTTTTTTAATGTTTTAAAATAATTTGTAACGACCCGCATTCTACGCATCATAAGATCGTAGAATATTTATTTCTTTCACATACGAAGTCGTATGGTCATGTAACTTTGGGGGACGACTATTGGGGTCATTTCCCATGTTCATGATTTTTCCCGATTTTTAAATGACCATCTTACCCCTAGTTGGCACTGTTTTGGCCATAACTTTTGACTAGAAAGGAATTTTGACCCGAAACCACTTCCATTGGCTCCGGATGATGGTTTCTCTTTCCGTAGAGTGGTCACATTAGTCAAACGGACTCACCGTTTGGGAGATATGGCTGAAACAAGTTTCAGACGGTGAAAAACAGCTTAATTGGGCTTAACCGGGTGATTAGCAACTAGGCCCAGAGGGGAATTTCGGGTTTAGAGGTATAGGAGGACTGATTAGGGTTAGGTTATCACTTTCATTTCAGTTTTGAGCCGCCACAAACCTTCTTGAGACCTTAGTAATGGCTTCCATCCTCTAAAACCACCCCAAAACACATTTTTAGTGAAGATTAAGCCTAAACTACATCAAAACAAGGCCAAATAGCAACAAAGCAAGGTTGGAGCTGCTGCTATACATAGGAATTCGACCCAAACAGAGAATATTTCAGATTTGGTGTTTTATTTTGTGGCCAAGGTGAGTGATTTGCATAGTTTTTGCACTAATTACGGTAATTAAGGGTAATTAGTGAAGATTAGCGAATTTATACACTAATAAATTCTGGAAAAATGTCTAGAAATTCTTAAATAATGTTTTATGCCTCTGGTTGAAATTTGGTTCGATTTGATTAAGTTCTGTTAATCCTATGATCAATTTTACTTAAACATGCTTAAGGGAAAATAAGGAGTTTTGGCCACTTTTGACCCATTTTGATTCATTTGGATGGTTGTTTGTTGCTATTACATACTGCTATGACTCTATGGTGTGTTTTATGATTGATTAGAAGTGTTAGATTCGTCAAAAACGTCGTCGAATGGCGTAAACTGCTCGCTGGAAGAACTGCAGGAAATCATCCGAACCGGACCGGATCGGTGGAAGTAAGGGCGATCTGATCCGATGGTGCGATCCGATCCGATGGTGCGATCCGATCCGATCCGTCGATGCTTGAAGACTCCGATCCGTCGATGCTTGAAGACTCCGATCTGACTTGCTCTTGTGGGAGACTTCGATCCGACGACGCGATACGATCCGATCCGATCAAGACTTCGCGAGGCGATCCGTGTTGCTTCACGAAGAGGAGCCCGAACCGATCCAGTGAGGCGACCATGATCCGAATCACTCGTGAGCAGAAAGTGCGACCCGAGCCGGTGTGCTTGGGGGAGGCCGATCCGAACCGCTACCAGATGGATGCCATGAACCGCACCGCGTTGATGATGGGGAGCTAAAGGCCGAACCGAACCGATGGCAAAGAGGGGATCCGAACCGATCCGGTGATGACAGAAACCCGAGATGCAAAGGAAGCCCAAATGAGAAGTTAGAGCTCAAGATTCAGATGGGAATCAACGAGTTCGCTTCATGGTTGGGTTTTGCTGCGGGACGCGTGCCAAGGAGTTATCGACGTCTATAGCTTTGGACCACTATGGTAGGAGGTACGAAGACGGATTCAGGGCCATTATGGCATAGGTAGAACCAAGGGCTACAACCAATGAAATGGGTCATTGAGATGTTTGGTCATGACTCCACATGTTTAGCTTGGTCATAGCAGGGTTTCTACAAGTCGGGATTCGTTTTTACCTCAGTTTGTCTAGTGTTCCAAAGTGGTAGATGTCGTACGCTTTACGCACTGAGTGAGAGATGTGAGGATGGTTGCTATGGATGATTTGGTTGCTATCATTGTGACATGCACACCCCACCCCCGTATCCTTACACTATTTATTATGGCACCTTAGAGCGTTGTACGGTATGTGGTACTAACTCTTTGGTTGCAGGTCCAGGTTCAGGTATGGTTTAGTATACCTATTATTATTCTGTTTAGATGCTTATCGCTCATACCAGGCTTTATGTCTGACCCAGAGTTTTATGTCTCCTTTTATTACTCTGGGTGCTCGCACGAGCAGACTAGAGACAGGTTAGCTGGTGATGCACGGGTAGGTGATCCGGAGACGAGCAGGAGACTTCCACGTAAAATATATACATAGTATTCTCCCTGTATGGTTGAAGATCACTACTTGGGCATTGGTGGTGTATCTTCTACTTTAGCTTTCTTTTGTTTAGAGACAGTAAATTTGGAAAATTGTAATAAGCTGTATTTGAATTTCCGCTGCTCTGATGATGGATGTTGATTTTAGTTATCAGCTTATGCACTGTCTCACCTGTTTTATATCAAGTATGTTATTATTATATTTTATTCCATGCGCTGTGAGACATTCTATAGGTTCCTTGATTTTTCATTCCCTTCTTCCCTTTCTTTGGCGACCGTTCCGTGCTAGTCGGGACATGTGTACAGCGCACTTCCGAAGGAAATGTAGGCTGGTGCGGAACGGGCCGTCACACTTGGTATCAGAGCTCTAGGTTGCGTAGTTAACCTAGGGAAGTTATCAGGGAGAGATAAAATACGTATACGAGAGAGCGTATTTGTGATTACTTTGGTTTTTAAAAGCTATATATATACTATTACTAGTATAAGGATGAAGTCGTACTGCACTAACACCACTATGGAGTCGTTAATCGTTTCCTTTTTCAGATTGACGATGAGCCGATATACTAGAGGTGCTGGTAGGGGAGCCAATAATGGGAATGCTGCTGACATGAGGACGATGTTTACTGACCTCATGAGAGAGATGCTTAGAGACGTACAGAGGGCAGCTCCCAATGGTGGAAATGGTGGTGGTCCAATAGTGCAGGCGCCAAGAGTCGACTTCGCCAAGCTGAATAAGGATTATACTAGTCTTGGTGGGAAGTCATTCCACGGAACGGAGTCGGCTACGGATGTTCAGGATTGGTTGGATAGTTGCGAACGTATCTTCGAGGATTTGGGTATCGAGGATGCGATGAAAAGAAAGCTAGCGTCCCGTCAGCTGCAAGGGCGGGCAATGAATTGGTGGAATGCTATAAAGGCAGCTACTCCCGAATATCAGATTACTTGGGAGCAGTTTAAGGCTCGCTTTAGTGAGAAGTTCATTCCAGCTGCTCAGAAGTCAATGCTGTTTAAGAAGTTCTTGGAGCTCCAGCAGAATGGCAGAGCTGTCTCGGAGTATATTGCTGAATTTGACACTTTGTCAAAATATGGGTTATCTCTTATTGATACTACCGAGAAAAAGAATGAGAAATTCATAACTGGTTTGGATCAGTACTTAGGGGAAAAGCTTATTAACCACATCGATGAGACGTTTGAGTCGATTGTGGGGAAAGCATTAAGATCAGAAAGTCTCTACCCTAAGTCGAAGGCTGAGGTTGCATCTGCAGATGAGCCAAAGCCACAAGCAAGTGGTGGAGGCAAGGGTGGTTCCCAGAATAAGAGAAAGCAGAACCAAGCTAAGGATGGCCAGAAGAAAAAGAATAAGCAAGATGTGGAGTGCTTCAGCTGTGGTAAGAAGGGCCATTATGCTAGTAATTGTCGGGCCAAGCCAGCGGATAGGAAGTGCTTCAACTGTGGCCAAATGGGACATCACAAGGACAAGTGTCCACAGCCCCCTAAAGAAAAGCAAATGGTGAAAGCCTACGCTCTTAATGCTATTCCTTCTTCGTCGAATGCCCCAACAGCGGCGGAGAAGGGAAAGAATGTCGTCATTCAAGGTATGCTTTCTGTTTATGATGTTCCTGTTAGAGTTTTGTTTGATACCGGAGCTTCCAGTTCTTTCATATCTAGTGACCTGGTAGATAGGTTGGGATTGGAGCCCGAGATTGTCGATAGACCTTTAGTAGTGACGAACCCGATTGGTGGTTCTACTAGCCTTAGCATGATTTGTCGTAATGTGGTCTTATCGAGTCATGGATGCATGTTTGTTTGCGATTGCTTTGTTTTGGGCTTTACTGGGTTTGGCATTATTTTGGGAGTAGATTGGCTCCAAAGATACGGGGTGGTGGTAGACTGTGAGGGCTTGTTGGTGACAGCTAGAGCGGATGATGGGCGGAGGATAGTGTTTGGTGGTCTACCCAGTAAGGGGGTATTGGCTAGTTTTCTAAACTCCCTCGACATTCCGCATAGTGAGTTGTCAGGTTTGCCCGTGGTTGGCCAGTATCCGGATGTTTTCGAAGAAGTGACCGGACTTCCACCACACCGAGAGATTGAGTTTCGTATTGATTTGGTAAAAGATGCCAGGCCTATAGCGATGCCACTTCGTCGTATGGCACCAAGAGAGCAGCGAGAGCTCGAGGTGCAAGTCAGCGATCTTTTGAAGAAGGGATTTATCAGAAGGAGTGTTTCTGAATGGGGAGCACCAGTTGTGTTTGCTACCAAGGCGGATGGTTCCCTTCGTTTGTGTGTAGACTACCGCGAGTTGAATAAAGTGACAAGGAAGAACAAGTATCCTCTACCGCGGATAGATGATTTGTTCGATCAGTTGAGTGGCGCGAGAGTATTTTCTCAGTTGGATCTCGCGACAGGTTTTCATCAGCTTAGAGTAGAAGCTGAGAGTATAGCTAAAACGGCATTTCGGACGCCGTCTGGATTTTATGAGTGGTTGGTCATGCCATTCGGGCTGACCAATGCCCCAGCATATTTTGTGGATCTTATGAATAGGGTATTCAGAGATCAGTTGAATAAGTCTGTCCTTGTGTTCGTTGATGATATTTTGGTCTATTCGAGGACAGAGGAAGAACACAAGGAACATTTAAGAGTAGCGATGGAGGTGTTGAGAAAACACCAATTGAAAGCAAAGTTTTCTAAGTGTCACTTCTGGAAGAGGGAAGTGAGGTTCTTGGGCCATGTTGTATCATAGAATGGTATTGCCGTGGACCCGGCAAAGGTGGCTACGGTACAGGATTGGCCTACGCCCAAGAATGCAACAGATGTAAGAAGTTTCTTGGGGTTAGCTGGATATTATCGTAAGTTTATCCAAGGTTTCTCCAAGTTAGCTGCACCATTGACCCAGTTGACCAAGAAGAATCAAGCTTTTGTTTGGGATGAAAGGTGCGAGAATGCATTCAAGAGTCTAAAGGACAAGTTGACAAGCGCACCAGTGTTAGTCATTCCTAAGGGGGATGAAGAGATGACGGTATACACGGATGCCTGTGGTACCGGAATGGGTGATGTATTGATGCAAGGCGGTAGGGTTGTAGCTTACGCAAGTCGGCAATTGAAACCGCACGAGAGAAGATACCCTACCCATGATTTAGAATTGGCAGCGATCGTGTTCGCGTTAAAGATGTGGAGACACTATCTCTTGGGAGAAAGATTTGAGTTGTTTACAGATCATAAGTCGTTAAAGTATCTCTTCTCTCAGAAAGATCTGAATCTCCGTCAGCAGAGATGGTTAGAGTTATTAGCTTCCTATGATTTTGACATCGCATACACACCGGGAAAGGGCAATGCGGTGGCTGATGCATTGAGTAGAAGACATGCCAGCTTAGGGGCTATGTTCCTTGAATGGAAGCAACTGGAGTTTATCGCGGGGTTTGATTTCAGACCAAAGTGCGAATTAGATCCAGAAATGTTAGCAAGTTTGACGATCAGACCCACTTTGATTGATCGGATCGGCTCTAGTCAGAAGGACGACCCTAACCTATTGGAAATCATCTCCAAGTTAGAGATGAGTATCGATGAGGAGATGAACAAGTATGGGCTTGATCGAGATGGATGGCTTAGAAAGAATGGAAAGCTTGTTGTACCCAATGTCAATGGATTGAGAGATGAAGTGCTTAGAGAATGTCATCACTCAAAGCTAACTATACACCCCGGTGGTAACAAGATGTATCGAGATATGAAGCAGACTTACTACTGGGAAGGGATGAAAAGAGACGTTGGGAAGTTTATATCCAAGTGCATGAATTGCCAGCTAGTTAAAGCCGAGCAAAAGAAGCCTAGTGGGTTGTTGCAACCATTAGAAATTCCCGAATGGAAATGGGAGCAAGTCTCGATGGATTTCATTGATGGTTTACCAAGGACTAGATCGGGACATGATAGCATTTGGGTGATTGTGGATCGATTGACTAAAAGCGCAAGGTTTATACCAGTCAAATCGACCAGAACGGCAGCTAAGTTAGCAGAATTATATATGAAGTGGGTAGTGAGATTTCATGGAGTACCTAAAAGCATTGTGAGCGACCGAGACCCGTTGTTCACTAGTGGGTTTTGGAAGAGCTTACAAGAGGCTCTAGGGTCAAAGTTACATCTCAGTACCGCATATCATCCTCAGACCGACGGTCAGACGGAGAGGGTGAACCGTATCTTGGAAGACCTCTTGAGAGCATGTATATTGGATTTTGGTGGATCATGGGATGACCATTTGCATCTAGTAGAGTTTGCATATAATAATAGCTACCAATCCAGTATCGGTATGGCTCCGTTTGAAGCTTTGTACGGAAGACCGTGCAACTCACCATCATGTTGGATAGAGACTGGCGAGAAGTTTATGCTTGGACCAGATGTGGTGAGGGAAACTTCAGATAAGATTAAGATCATTCAACAACGGATGAAGGTTGCCCAAGATAGGCAGAAGAGTTATGCTGATAAGAGGAGAAGAGACTTAAAATTCTCCGTTGGCGACTTGGTGTTTGTCAAGATTTCTCCGTTGAAGAGCGTAATACGATTTGGCAGGAGGGGCAAGTTGGCACCAAGATTTGTTGGCCCATTCCCTGTTCTTGAACTAGTCGGGAATTTGGCATACAGAATTGACTTACCGGAGAAGATGGCGGGAGTTCACGACGTATTTCATGTTTCCCAACTAAGGAAGTTCGTTCACGACTCAGATATGACTATTTCACCTGATCAGTTAGAGGACTTCGAAGTAGAACCCGAGGCGGTTGGAAACCGCAAGCCGGCCCGTATTGTCGAGCACGACATGAAGCAACTTCGAAGGAAGGCGGTGAAGCTAGTCAAGGTACAGTGGAGCGAGAACGAGAATGATTGTACTTGGGAGACAGAGGAGAACATTAGGAAGTCACACCCAGAACTCTTCGCCTGGTAAGATTTTGACTTCGATTTAGTTTTCCGCATGCTAGGATAGACTTGTTTGCTTGTTTTGCATGATTGATTGTTGTATGTCGTTGTTAGGCATGCGGGATCCTTTGTATGTTTTGGGTTAAGGAATTTCGGGGACGAAATTTCTTAAGGGGGGGAGAGTGTAACGACCCGCATTCTACGCATCATAAGATCGTAGAATATTTATTTCTTTCACATACGAAGTCGTATGGTCATGTAACTTTGGGGGACGACTATTGGGGTCATTTCCCATGTTCATGATTTTTCCCGATTTTTAAATGACCATCTTACCCCTAGTTGGCACTGTTTTGGCCATAACTTTTGACTGGAAAGGAATTTTGACCCGAAACCACTTCCATTGGCTCCGGATGATGGTTTCTCTTTCCGTAGAGTGGTCACATTAGTCAAACGGACTCACCGTTTGGGAGATATGGCTGAAACAAGTTTCAGACGGTGAAAAACAGCTTAATTGGGCTTAACCGGGTGATTAACAACTAGGCCCAGAGGGGAATTTCGGGTTTAGAGATATAAGAGGACTGATTAGGGTTAGGTTATCACTTTCATTTCAGTTTTGAGCCGCCACAAACCTTCTTGAGACCTTAGTAATGGCTTCCATCCTCTAAAACCACCCCAAAACACATTTTTAGTGAAGATTAAGCCTAAACTACATCAAAACAAGGCCAAATAGCAACAAAGCAAGGTTGGAGCTGCTGCTATACATAGGAATTCGACCCAAACAGAGAATATTTCAGATTTGGTGTTTTATTTTGTGGCCAAGGTGAGTGATTTGCATAGTTTTTGCACTAATTACGGTAATTAAGGGTAATTAGTGAAGATTAGCGAATTTATACACTAATAAATTCTGGAAAAATGTCTAGAAATTCTTAAATAATGTTTTATGCCTCTGGTTGAAATTTGGTTCGATTTGATTAAGTTCTGTTAATCCTATGATCAGTTTTACTTAAACATGCTTAAGGGAAAATAAGGAGTTTTGGCCACTTTTGACCCATTTTGATTCATTTGGATGGTTGTTTGTTGCTATTACATACTGCTATGACTCTATGGTGTGTTTTATGATTGATTAGAAGTGTTAGATTCGTCAAAAACGCCGTTGAATGGCGTAAACTGCTCGCTGGAAGAACTGCAGGAAATCATCCGAACCGGACCGGATCGGTGGAAGTAAGGGCGATCCGATCCGATGGTGCGATCCGATCCGATCCGTCGATGCTTGAAGACTCCGATCCGTCGATGCTTGAAGACTCCGATCTGACTTGCTCTTGTGGGAGACTCCGATCCGACGACGCGATACGATCCGATCCGATCAAGACTTCGCGAGGCGATCCGTGTTGCTTCACGAAGAGGAGCCCGAACCGATCCAGTGAGGCGACCACGATCTGAATCACTCGTGAGCAGAAAGTGCGACCCGAGCCGGTGTGCTTGGGGGAGGCCGATCCGAACCGCTACCAGATGGATGCCACGAACCGCACCGCGTTGATGATGGGGAGCTAAAGGCCGAACCGAACCGATGGCAAAGAGGGGATCCGAACCGATCCGGTGATGACAGAAACCCGAGATGCAAAGGAAGCCCAAATGAGAAGTTAGAGCTCAAGATTCAGATGGGAATCAACGAGTTCGCTTCATGGTTGGGTTTTGCTGCGGGACGCGTGCCAAGGAGTTATCGACGTCTATAGCTTTGGACCACTATGGTAGGAGGTACGAAGACGGATTCAGGGCCATTATGGCATAGGTAGAACCAAGGGCTACAACCAATGAAATGGGTCATTGAGATGTTTGGTCATGACTCCACATGTTTAGCTTGGTCATAGCAGGGTTTCTACAAGTCGGGATTCGTCGTTACCTCAGTTTGTCTAGTGTTCCAAAGTGGTAGATGTCGTACGCTTTACGCACTGAGTGAGAGATGTGAGGATGGTTGCTATGGATGATTTGGTTGCTATCATTGTGACATGCACACCCCACCCCCGTATCCTTACACTATTTATTATGGCACCTTAGAGCGTTGTACGGTATGTGGTACTAACTCTTTGGTTGCAGGTCCAGGTTCAGGTATGGTTTAGTATACCTATTATTATTCTGTTTAGATGCTTATCGCTCATACCAGGCTTTATGTCTGACCCAGAGTTTTATGTCTCCTCTTATTACTCTGGGTGCTCGCACGAGCAGACTAGAGACAGGTTAGCTGGTGATGCACGGGTAGGTGATCCGGAGACGAGCAGGAGGCTTCCACGTAAAATATATACATAGTATTCTCCCTGTATGGTTGAAGATCACTACTTGGGCATTGGTGGTGTATCTTCTACTTTAGCTTTCTTTTGTTTAGAGACAGTAAATTTGGAAAATTGTAATAAGCTGTATTTGAATTTCCGCTGCTCTGATGATGGATGTTGATTTTAGTTATCAGCTTATGCACTGTCTCACCTGTTTTATGTCAAGTATGTTATTATTATATTTTATTCCATGCGCTGTGAGACATTCTACAGGTTCCTTGATTTTTCATTCCCTTCTTCCCTTTCTTTGGCGACCGTTCCGTGCTAGTCGGGACATGTGTACAGCGCACTTCCGAAGGAAATGTAGGCTGGTGCGGAGCGGGCCGTCACATAATTAATACATCATTTTGTTCTTTTAAAAATTCGGGTTCGTTATAGCCTCCCCCACTTAAAGCTTTTCATCCTCGAAAAGGAATCGATCAAAGAATAGATAGCAAACGACTAGATATAGATAGATAATCAAATCAACGAGTTATTACCTGGGTAAATAGTTCTGGATTTGAAGCACGCATGCTTTCCTCCGTCTCCCAAGTACAATCTCGATCATCGTCACTCCACTGTACTTTGACCAAGTTGACTGATTTTTTCCTAAGCTACTTTGTACCTCGATCAACTATACAAAGCGGTCTCCTCTCAACAGTCAAGTTAGGTTTGATATCCAAGATATCGAGTGCAGTCGGTGGAACATAAGAAGAAGGATCGTGCAAACATTTCCGGAGATGGAATATATGAAACACATTGTGCACTCCTGCCAGCTTCTCGGGTAGCTCAAGGCGATAAGCCAAAGGATTAACTTTCTCTAATATACGGAAAGAGCCAATAAATCTCGGAGCTAGCTTCCCTTTTCGTCCAAACCGAATCACATTCTTTAATGGTGAAATCTTCAAAAAGACTTGATCACCTACTTTGAATTCCAACTTCTTTCTCCTTCTATCTGCATATTTCTTTTGACAATCTTGAGCAATTCTCAACTTATTCCTGATATCGGCAACTTTACGTTCTGCTTCCATAATCATATCTGGTCCAAGAAGTAAACTATCTCCATATTCAATCCAACAAGCAGGTGATCTACATGGTCGTCCATATAAGGCCTCAAATGGTGATTCCTTAATGCTCGCCTGGTAACTATTATTATATGTGAAATCAAGGAGAAGGAGATGATCTTCCCAAGATCCTCCATAGTCAAGTACACAAGCACGAAGGAGATCTTCCACAACTTGATTTAGTCTTTCCGTTTGACCATCTGTTTGCGGATGGTAGGCAGTGCTAAGATTCAATTTAGTACCTAAAGCTACCTGAAATTCTTTCCAAAATCTACTCATAAAGACAGGATCTCAGTCACAGACAATGCTAGAAGGAATACCGTGCAATCTAACGATCTCTTTCATATATAGCTCGGCTAGGCTTGAAGCAGTACGACTTGCTTTAATAGGGAGGAAATGTGCTGACTTTATCAAACTGTCAACAATTACCCAAATACTCTCATTCCCTTTCCTTGTCTTAGGAAGGCCGTCAATAAAATCCACGGAAATTTGACCCCATTTCCAGCTAGGAATCTCTAGAGGTTGCAATAATCCAGCTACTCTTTGATGATCAGCTTTGATTTGCTGGCAAGTCACGCATCTACTAACATAACGAAAAATATCTCGCTTCATCCACTCCACCAAAATAGTTTCTTCATATTTTGGAATATTTTGTGTATACCAGGATGGATAGAGAGTTTGGATTGGTGGATTTCTCTTAATACTTCTTGTCTTAAGCCATCAACGTTTGGAACACATATACAACCGTTGATCCTCAAAATTCCCTTATCATCAATTTGATCACCCATTCCATTATACTCTTTGCTTCCTTTATTTTGAACATTTTCCTTCATAAGCTTGAGTTCTGGATCTTCATCTTGCATTGCTGCTATATGATCCATAAGAGGTAAGGAAACTGAAACTTGGCACAACATATCTTTCTTTCGACTCAATGCATCAGCTACTACATTTGCTTTTCCTGGAGTGTAGTTGATGTCAAGGTCATAAGAAGCGAGGAATTCAAGCCATCGAACTTGTCTCTTGTTCAGGTCTTTCTGGGAAAAGATATACTTGAGGGATTGATGGTCGGTAAACAATTCGAATTTGGTTCCCAAAAGATGGTGTCTCCATAGTTTCAAAGCGAATACTACTGTAAGTAACTCTAGATCATGGGCCGCATAATTTGCTTCATGATTCTTAAGCTGTCGACTAGCATATGCGATTACTCTTCCATTCTGCATTAGAACGGCTCCTAATCCTTCTTTACAAGCATCAGTATAAACTGTAAATCCTTCATCTCCATTAGGGACTGTCAGGACAGGTGCAGAAGTAAACTTTTGCTTCAACTCTGCAAATGCAGCTTTACACTTATTGCTCCAAACAAACTTAGCATTCTTCCTGGTCAAAGCAGTCAAAGGTGCAGCGATTCGAGCAAAATTCTCTATGAATCGTCGATAGTAGCCAGTGAGACCTAAGAAACTACGAACTTCTGTCGGGTTCTCAGGTTTCTTCCAATCCTGAAAACAAACAAAGATCAAGATCGAATCAAAGCATAGGAGGTTTAGATAAGAAGAAAAGGAAAGATATGACTTACATTGATCGCAGCGATCTTGGCTAGATCAACCGATATTCCATTTTCAGAAACTATATAGCCAAGATAACGAACTTCTTTCTGCCAGAAATGGCACTTCTCAAACTTGGCTTTCAACTGATGACTCCGAAGAGTTCCTAGAACATATCTCAAGTGCGACTTGTGCTCTTCTTCGGATTTAGAAAAGACTAGAATATCATCAACGAAAACAAGGACAAATCTGTTAAGAACTTCATGGAAAACACGATTCATAAGATCAACCAAGTAGGCTGGAGCATTAGTCAAACCAATTGGCATAACCAACCACTCGTAGAAACCATTTTTTGTACGAAATGCAGTCTTTGGAATGCTTTCCTCAGCCACTCTAAGCTGATGAAAACCAGTGGCGAGATCGAGTTGAGAGAAAACTTTGGCTCCGTAGAGATGATCGAGCATACCGTTGATTCGGGGCATTGGGTATCTATTCTTCAAAGTAAGTTTGTTTAGCTCTCGATAATCAACGCACATCCTTAGCGATCCATCGGATTTGGTCACAAATACGATGGCGGCTCCCCATTCAGAATAACTTGGTCTAATGAGTCCTTTCCAAAGTAAATCTTCAACTTGCACTTTCAATTCAGCTTTTTCCTTAGGCGCCATTCTTCGAGGTGGAAGAACAACGGGATGGGCTCCGGGGACAAGATCTATACGGAATTCAATTTCTCGCTTGGAAGGAAGACCCATAATTTCGCCAAACGCATCGGGATAATCTTAGACAATTGGAGTGGAACCAAGATCTTCAGAATAAGAATCTAGCGAGAAGACGAAACTTCTTGCATATTCTAATGGCGTATGACATGCGATCGTTAATTTATTTCCTCGGTCATCAATTAAAGAAACAGTCCTGGACCTGTATGAAATTTCTGCCTTATACTTCTCGAGCCAATCGCCTCCAAGAAGAATATCAAAGGCATTAAAACTAAGAACATAGAAATCCCCAGTGAAACGATGAACGTCAAACAGAAGTTTAACCCCTTTACAAATCTTGCTAAGATGGGCTGGGCCTCCAATTGGGTTAGATACACACAAAACTTCAGTTGCAAATTTCGGATTTAACAAAGATTCAAACTCATCACAGAGATCCATAGAGATAAAACTATGTGAGGCACCCGTGTCAAACAGAACACGAACAGGATGAGAAAACAAAGAAAAGGAACTTAGAAGCGTACCCTTAGCGTCGTCACCTGTGGGAGGAGTGGATGATGTCATAGCAAAGACTCCAGATGTTTTTCCATTGTTCTGAGTGGGGCAGTTCATGCTAATATGTATGGGTTGAAGACAAGAATGACAAAGGTCATTGCGGGGTGCATGAGTCGGTGGCGCACGAGCTCTAGCGGGGTTAGGACAGTTATTGAAGTAATGACCCTTCTGAAAGCAGTAGAAACAAGTGATAGCCGAAAGATCAGTGGGAGGTCTCTGGGCATGATATCCAACACCTTGTGGGTTCTACTTTCTCTTCTTTGGCCACCTCGACTTCCTCTTCTTAGAATTGCTAGATGATCCTTGGGACTGAGGTTCCTGAACAACTTGCTTTCCCTTTAGGTCCGGAGAGTTCTCAAATCTGGAGGCATAGTTCATGAGTTCGTTGAAAGGCTCATTGAGATGATTCATCAAATTATCATAGAATTCTGGACGTGCACCAAGTACGAATTTTTCGTTCTTCTGGAGTGGTGTCTCAATCAAATTTGGCCCAAATTTGGATAGCTCGTCAAACTTTCTCTCATATTCGGCAAAGGTCATGTTGCCTTGCTTAAGATCCATGAATTCCCGATACAGTTTGGATCTCCCAGCATTTGGCATCCGCTTGGTCACGAAAGCATCCCTAAATAGATTCAGGTTTAGGATAGATTTAAAGGAAAAGAATACGAAACGAAACGCTGTTTAACTTAAGATATACCTAAACTATTGCCATGTAAAGTCGGTCTCAGCGGCATGGATAGTGATAGATTCCCACCAATTCCCTGCAGTATCCTTAAGCTGCCAAGCTGCCATTTGACGCTTCTGTGCATCAGTAATCTCAAGGCCAGAAAAGATCCTTTCCAAATCATTCAACCATTTCTGTGCTTCGACGATGGACTCAAAACCAGCAAATTGCTTCCCTCCTAGCTGGGTGTATTCCTTACAAAGCTTAGTAAACCTTACAGGTTGGGCTGGTGCGACCGGTGGCTCACGCTCAACAAGGTTAACTCCATGGCCTCTTCCTCGGCCTCTAGCGGTATTACGTTTGGTAGCCATCTGAAGCATTCAAGAATAGGCTCAAAACGAAGGATTGGTTAAAATCATAACTTTATAATAAAATACGTGAAAACTTTTATTTCAAAATACTTATACTTTAAAAATGCGCTCTCTCGGAAGGATTGGATTCTGATTCCGATTTTACTCATTCTAGGACGTTTCCATCCTATCTCTAATGAGCTATCTACCTCAATAGCTAAGGTTAAACCTAAGCTCTGATACCAAGCTGTAACGACCCACTATTTCAAACCATTCAAATCGATAATAAATCACACTTGTCAGACTTGAATTGCTTAAAACAGTGAATTGTTAATTTATGCTAATGAAGTTCCATCAAAAATTTCTACTTATAAAATCGATAAATATTTTAAAAATATTTATTTTATTGACCACGGTGTCTGTATAAAAATTTTTATCCTATGGTCAAGTGATACAGATATTTATCATTTCAATCCGTTCTTTGAAAATATTCGAATCTCGCGTATGTATTATTTCAACCCGCATCCCAAATCGATTCGAATACAAAGGGGGTTCAGGTATGTATCATTTCAACCCATGATGTTTGCTAAACTAAGGGGGTACTTGCATGTGAGAAATTAATCATAGCATGTCAACCATTCATCCATATATGTTGTGTGAAATAACCGTGTGCGTCGCACGTGCACAAACACAAAGCAACCAAAACTAGAGTACCCTAACATTTCATGCAACATCCCATATTTTTAATTCACTTAATAATCAATTAGTCTGTGAGTGAGAAAAACTCACCTTCTGTGGCAACAAGAGAAGGCACGATACGAGTAGGATGACGCTAACCGCTATAAGGATATATTCGCTACCTAGAACAAAGATATAATTTTTTATTTAGCAAAGCGGACTGAATTTTTATGTAAAATTTTTTCACTAAAAGATTTCTGTCAAAAATAATTGACAAAAACCAAGTGGCGACAACCGGGTTCGAACTAGTGACCTCTTATTTACTAGTCACATGTCATACCACTCAGCTGAGTACTTCTTTGGTTCATAACAGAAAGGTATGTTCTTATATATTTTAACAGAGGACTAGAAATTTCACAACTTCTCGCATAAGGGTCTGCATGTGTTCCTGATAGCGCACAATCGCTTTCAGTCAGCAGTGTACATTACAGGAATCAAACCCATCAACTCAATATGCGAGATATCTATGCATGGGGTGTTTAAAATCAAATTTCAGACGGTATAAGGACTCGGGAACATGTTTACACGCATGGAGCAGCCCATGCTTCACCACACACATATCTCGAGTATGCGGGTATCATGCTTTTCACATCCTTATGCAAGGACAGCTCATGCATGTCTGAGCAAACAAGGAAAAAGGGAAGAGAAAGCTTACGACGGCACTGTGTACGCTGTTGGAGAGGAGAGCTAAGCTTGGACAAAGACTGGAGGCCGACTGGAGCAGTTAGTGCTTGTCAAAGGATGGAACCGCTGTTCGACAGCAAACACGATTTCATTTTGGTGAATGTTTGAGCATTCCACTTATATTATATTTAAATGTATATATACTGTTAACCCATCATGAAGAGGACTCACGACAAGATCCTTCAGGTCACTTGAAATGGGTGCCGGGTCGGACGAGGCGCTGACGGACTGCTCGCGGTTTAGTGTTGGCAAGCTCGGGCGATCGAGTCCTGCGGTTGCTGCTCCGGTTGGGTGTAGCATTGTGGTTCTTGCATGAAAGGGTGGAGTCATGGATTTTGGCACCAGAGTACGGACCGAGTTAAAGTTGCGGAATGGAACTGAGGAGTAGGGAAGAGAAGATGGCGTGGAGAGTGGTTGCTAACAGGAGGTGCATATGGTTCTCAAGTGAAGGTACTGAGAAGCGGAAATGGAGCCAAGTGGGTTTTGTTGAACGTGAAGTACTGGGTAGTAGAGAAGGGAATCAACGAAAGAGATGGTTCATATGTAAGGAAAGTAGAGTGCTTTTGGTTCCAGGCATTATGAACAGTTGTGGCGTTTTTCTTTTTCTTTCTGGAACTTTAGAATTTAGGTAAAGGGAAAGGTGATTATTTGCCAGAGTAGTACTGAGCAATGGTGAGGCTTCCAAGTATTTGACTTGTTTTAATTGCTTTTGTTTTTTTTCAAGAATTAGAAGCAGCGAATGGGTTACAGAACATGGATGGAAGAAAATGAGTATGGAGGGATTGACGCGTGAAGAAGAAATGAGTTTGAGAATGTTTCACGTGAGGAAGAAAGCACCACAATTTATCTCAGCTAGGTTCGATTAATTTATTCGTAAATTAGCGTTGGATTCTCTCACCGAATAATTTCAAATCTCAGGTGTACTGTTCCAAACAGTAGTCACTAACAGAGGAGAGATGTTTGAAATCTTACACAGTAGCTTTCGAATATTGGTTACTGACAGGTAGAGATTATTGTCTGCCTTATTTTAAGGGGGAGATCAAAATATCAGCTTTAAATGTGACGTGAATGACCAATTCAAATATGGTATGGACCATTGTTATCTTGTTAAGTGTTAATTTTGGCTGAGCATATCCTATTGTTATCGTACGGTCTAAATTTGTGTTCACACTGTAAATTTTCTACCGTTCCTACATGGTCCAACTTTGCGTTAAATATTTATTTTCTTCCTTATTTGGATAACGCATTTAAATAAATAAAATTTAATTTATCTTTTTTTCATTCTTTTTTTTAATCATTTGTTCGCGTAGGCATGATCGGTCAACGCAGTAAACGTGCTACGCATGTTAATCCGTTTATGCACATTTTCGACTGTGCGCGTTAAGGATTGAATTTTATTAACAAGAAATATTTATCCATCGTTAAATTTAGAATAAAATATTTTTTTTCAATATTAACGCCATTCATTTATTTATTTATTTTTCTTTTTAATGTTTTGAAATAATTAATACATCATTTTGTTCTTTTAAAAATTCGGGTTCGTTACACCTAGATTATAATAGAAATTCTATTATAAACATTTTGTTGTTAAATTTTATTAAGAAATTATAAGCGATTATTTTTAATCAGGTGAAGCTATAAATTGTCCTATGAGGAAAATCATTTTAAGACAAAAAAAGGATTAAGCAATATTTTTAGATTAATTTTATTAATCTAATGGTAAGGAGTAATTACGATCAATTAACAAATTAACTGATGATTTGAAGTTGATTAAATCAACTGTTTGGTTAGAAATTGATTTTTGATTAATTAGTCTTCAATTAATTAAATAATAATGGTTTTAGAAACTAATTGTTTAAGTAAATAGGATTCCTTAATTATTAATTACCCTTTTTAATTAATGAAGTATTAAATAATTATTGAACTAATATAATTAGTTATTATAAAGTAAGCAATCAATATATTTGAGATTAATGATGAAGTAAACTGTTTACTTTAGCAATGATAAAGTAAATATTATTTAATTATTTTTAATTAAATAATTATTTCTTAAATGGATATCATTTAAGAGGATATTGAGTTTATAATAAGATGTTATTTGAATTAAGTATAATGATTCAAATAAAAGTAAAATGTTAGAAGACAAGGAACGTAAATGTATCTTGGTAAAGAAGTTATAAATAGAACTGTGGAATGAAGTTAAAGCGAAGAGTTAATGCTTAATATAAATAGTCATAAACAACAAAGATTTCGAAGTATGAATATGGTGCTATAAAACCATATTCCAAATAAAACAAGAAATACGGTTTGAGGGATACTATAAGTAAAAAGGAGTTTAAAGTTACAGACTTATATCTATTCTAAGATAAAAACGTTGTCGATCAAGGTCTGAGAGGTAAATAAAATTCCCCAACTTGAACGACTTCACTATTGTCGAAGGATGGTATTGGTTTGTAACGGAATGAGATGTCGAGATTAGTTATAAAGTGGAGTATAGCAGCGTATTGCAAGTTTTCGAAGTATAACAATAAAACAACGTTGTTGACCAGGCTTAAGCGTGACTGTGATGTCAAGATTAGTTATAAAGGGAAATATTATAGCGTATTGCAAGTTTTTACTATAACGATAAATTAACTTTTGTTAACCAAGCTTAAGCGTGATTGTTATGTATAATACTATTCACTAGAAAGGTTTGGAATTCACTTATCCCAAGTGATAAGAGAATAATTATGTTTTCCCCAAAGAAATGTAAGTGAATTATATGAAGTTGGAAGTAGAAGTAAATAATTGAGAACTGATATATATATATATATAACCCGTACTGAAGGGAACTCTTTAAAATATAGGAAGATAAAATTATAAAATAACTCGGTAAATAAGATTGAGCCCGTAAGGATATTTATTACTTAAATGAAGATTTATTTGATAAAGGTGTTCAGATTTCTATAAATGGATGGTATTTACATTTTAAAGTGAATAGTGTTTAAAAAGCGAATGTTGCAAATTAAATAGTTATAATGGAAATTGGAAATGTTTTCTAAGAAGTATAAGGGCTAAACGGGTTTTGGGGAAATATCTAGGAAGATATAGGAAACTGGAAAATTAATGTTAAAATAAAACGGGCCAGTGATTGTGTGATGCTTAGTTATACATTATAATGGATGTTTGATTTTACTTTGATAGTTAAATAACCGACTATCGAAGTGTTTTGACCATCGTTGTCAATACGGAGAGACCGGTTGGAGTTATTATCCGAAAACCACTCCGCATAGGCATAAGCGCTGTGAATTAGTTTATGCTGAAGACAATTGAAGACAGAGTCAAATGCAAGGGTCGTTCTGTTCCAGAATGGTGTTTTCTGTTTGTCCAGTCCCAGGACAACTTGTATGGACGAGTGTCTGACAGAGTATACCTAACAAATCACGTATGATTGATCTCTTAAAGGTATTACGTCTAGTGGTGGAGGAATTTGTTCCTCTTATCTTTTATACCCGTGATATTTTTGGAAATCGATTAGTGAATTGACGGGTTTGACGATGTGGCATTCAAAGTGAATGGTGGACAGATGTTTTGAAAAGATAGACATAGCCTCAAGCCTCACAACCAAGAAATGACAAAAATCGGGCAGGCAGCATGGCTATGTGGGTCATTCCCATTAGGGTGTATTTTCACCATCTAGAGAAAATTCGTATTTGTTCTTTTTTCGTTTCTGTATCTCCGGATAACGGTTATATGGGCCCAACCGTAGGTGGCAATATATTCGATACACTCAAGAGAAATGAGTGGTCGGTCATGTGTGGGCCGGGTTGCAAGATGTTCTTGTTGAACCCCAGTGTATCCCCTCTAGAGTACACTGATCGGGAGGTGGTCCCATACCTTGTCATAGTTGGAATCCATCTCCAATAAGCGCCCTGCGGTTTATGATTTTATACTATATATATGTGGAGCGTGAGATGCAAGCGTTCTGCTACTTGGATAATTATTTGTTTAGACATTATCATAATATCACTGGTTTGATATCAAAGTAATTTGGGTTATAGTAAGGTAAAAGCCGTCCATGTTTATGTGTGGGCTGGTCTTACTATTATCCTTTTGTTTCAAAAGGATTTTCTTCAAAGTAAAACCGTATGGTTCGAATTTACTCACACCAGTCCCATGACTGACCCAGAGTTTATTTTGTTTGTTTTCCGTAAACTCTTGGGTGCCCAAATTTGTACGGACAGTCGAGTGTTTCAGGCTTTTGCAGATACACTTGGAGGAGCTCGAAGCAGGATGTTTCACCACTAGTTATTTAAAGATTATTTCCGCTGTGATGTATAAGTGTTATACTCTGATATGGAATGTATATACAAATTCATATTTGTATTTCAAGATTTTGTTATATAATATATTTTATTCGTTCCGCTGTGAGTTTCGTGTTTACTCTGATTCTATTTAGTTGTGTTCTTCTTCTTCTATTCTATTAGTTTTATCTTATCTTTCTCATCCTTTAACTTCTTTTTATTAATGATCTGAATTTTCGTGCACTTTGAGTTGAATGTGTAGGATATTTATCAGCTCAAATTGGTACGGATTTTCGGGCCTTTACAGTTGGTATCAGAGTTGAAGGTTAAGCGATTACCTTGGCTCTGTGGCGTAACTCAATAGAGATGGAGTTAGTAACACTGTTTCAAATCTCGCAAATATCGCCCCTGATCTCCTCCGAGATCTCGTTTTGGGCTCCTTTCGAAACGAAACAGCAAATATCACTCTAAATCTCCTTTCGAATATATCGCCCTAGATATTGCAATATCGAACGATATATCGACCGAGACTAAATACTGGAATATCATCCGAGATCTTAGTTTTTTGGGTTAAAATTTAAATTTGTGCCTGAACTAGAACTATAATTAAAAAACTCAAATCTAGCCATATCAATCTTTTATTATTTTACATTTTACATGTTAAATGACTATATTCGTATATGTTTTACAATGCTTATGATTTTTATATTCGTCTTTTAACGTACATGTTACTTATGAAATTATGTATTTTATGGTCTATTTATTCTGAAATTTTTAATATTTTGGACCCTTTTAATGTTTCCTGTCTAACAATATTTCTGTTTTAAGCATATTACGATTTAGAGTATGATTGATCTTTCGCAAAATAAAGAATAATAAAGTTATTTTGCATTTTAAGTTTAAGTTACTATTTTTTATAGCATTCATAAAAATAATTTTGTTAAAAATCATTTTTAACATATCATGTACCCCGAGATTGTTCCGATATGAACTTTCAGACCCGAGATGAAAATCCAAGACGAACTCCCGAGTTAGACTTATCTCGTCTGAGATCTCCCCCGATACGAGACCGAGTCTATAAAATCCCCGAGACGAAACGCGACCGATACCGAGATTTAAAACATTGGTTAGTAATACTCTAGATTGAGTTTGAGTGTATATATATGAGTGTGTATTTGTAGATTTGTATAAAAACTGTTTTAATTGTGTTGATTGATCTGGTGTGTGGTATATAAATTTCAGATCAACGCGTGTAGCTGACGTGGTCGATAGGGATTTATAAACGCTTGGATAGAGAATTTCGACATAGTATTGTTTTGAAAGAGGGTAAATGAAATAATTTTACCCAAAATATATTTTAATATAAAAAGAAGTATATAACTTGATATCATTACAATATATTGGATATGTGATCATTATTATGATCGAATAAGATTTATAATTGAGATAGTTATATAAATAACCAATCAGAATTCGTATAACTGTAATATAATATCTAAAATCAGATGAATTAAATCTGAATTTGAAACCAGAATTGAAATAAAACTCTAAAAGGAGTTGCAAATGAATTTGAATTGTATATATGGAAAATTTAAAATCCTGGGAGAGATTTGGAAATGTGTTTCAAGCATTTAGAAAGGATATTTGGAAGTAAATTTCAAGATAAAACTGTTTGAAAAATAAGTTTTGAATGTGATATTGTATTGAACTCACTTCTACCATTGGAAAATAATTCTGATGATGCTGGGCACATCATTAGTGTCATTTTCGAGTTTCGGAGTGACAGATTACTACCAAAAGATTTTGTTTTTGAATTGTTTTGAGAAAACGAGTTGTAAAAAAATTTGAATGTTTTGAATTTCTATTATTATATGTAAATATATTTTACTTCAAACTGATTTGAATTAGAACCCAGGAATTTGAATTTCAAAATCTAAATTAACTAGTGAATTTAAAAGAACTGAAATGATAAAAGTAAATAAATAAGAGTTTAACTTAAACTAAGTTAAATAAAAAATTGGAATTGAATTGTAGTCAAGTAAGTGGAAATCATATTGGAATAAGATTAAACTTGGTGAAGTAATTGAATTTGTGAAATAAGATTGGGAATGGAACCAAACTTGGTTATGGAATTGGATTGTTGAGTAAGGATCTGGGGTCGAGATTGGAATTGGAATTTGAATTGGAGTTTGAACTGGAATTTGGCTTGGGTACTAGAGAATGATTGGATGTGGATAAGTGGATTGGAGATCAATATTTGAAATACGTGAGTATATGCTGATGGAATATCAAATGGAAGAGTTAGAATTGGATGCCCAACCAAAAAGGTATATGTTTATATTTGTACGAGTATGAGGTTTTTATGAGTCTGTTGGACAAGCCGTTTGGCTGTTTGATTTCTTTTGGATTGGAAAATGCCCAGAAAGGCAAGTTGTAGTAGTACTGAATGAGTCGTGCAAAGGAGATGCTGACGAAATTCTCCGAAAATTTAAGCTGTTAGGAATTTTCCAGAATTTCTTAAAATATTCGATAGTATGAAGGAATTAATATTTTAATTAGGATTAATCGATTTTGTTGAAATTGAATTTAAGAAAATTAAATAAAAGACTTTTAACTTGGTTATAATATAGATTGTAGCATTTTCCCTACCTTAGCAATTTCGGGGACGAAATTCTTTTAAGGGGGAAGGAATGTAACGTCCCGCATATTTATCGGTTTGTATTTGAATATTTAAATCAGTTTAAATATTGAATTCGTAATATAAGTGGATTTATATATTAATTAAAACGAAGTTAAACGTATAAAAATATATATTAAATATAATCGAGCCCGTAATATCTCGGCAGTTCATAATTTAACGTTCTGAACTTCAACTAACTGTACAAGATCCGTTATTAATCGGATTTCTTCGAAATAAGAAACGTTGGGATCCGTTAAACTATATTTTTTCTAACAGAAGTGAAAAATCAAGATTTCACGTTATAGGTTGTGAGTTATATCCAAATCAAATTTTCAAATAGTCGCTATAGAATCGTTTATCGACCATAACGGTTTATTTGATACAACTAGATACTGGTTTCGAATTTGGGCAAGCCCTTTGAGACGTAGTGATAATTTAATTTTTAGAATTTTACTATAATTTTTAATTAATTAAATACAAAACTTTTTTTTGAGTATTTTGCACCCTGTAACAAGATTTTGGGATTTCACAATATAAGTTAACCTACCGATATTATTATATTTTTGGGATCGTGGCTCATCGCTGGACACGACCGTAATCTTACTTTTGTCTGTAGCGACTCCGACATGAACGAAAATTTAAGTAACTGATAATTTGAACTTAAAAACAATCTATATACACACTGGTTCCTTGCCATACACACGGTTACACCATGTACTAATATATATGAATACACATTACTCTTAGTTTGTCCATGCGGTACCTACCCTTGCCTAAAACTTCATATGTAAGTAACTAAGCAACATACACCTTGAAAGGATAACCTACTCTACAACTAAAAGCATGGGTCTACCGTAGTTTTTCCACCTTTCCAACATATGCCCATAACTTCAAGTATTGAAGAGTCCTATCCTATATAAGCAAGATTTCAAAGTCTATATTTCGAAAATGAAAGCTACCTAAGCTTCAACTTAGAGACGTAGGAAAATATAAGAGCTTCTTACTGTACATTTCCACATGCTAAAATCTGACTTCATGACAAAGCAAACACGTAGGCATTTTTTTATCATGCAGACCTTTCATGCCTAACATATAGGCTTAGAGGAAAACGATGTCACCCTGTACAAATGAAATTATTTAAAATATAAAGTATATAAATAATGGTTCCTTCACTGCTAAGCATAACTCGAATTGTCACCATCTACTTTTCACGCAAGACAACTCATGTTGTTGCACAGAACTAAAAGGCAACAGTGCAGACCTTACTTGAACAAGACACAACACATGACATCAATTTGTACAGAACTATTCTCCCCAATAAAAGAAAAGAAACCTTCATATTTAAGGAAACAAAAGAAGACCTATGATTTCTAATAAGGGTGAACAGCTATCCTATCCTATATGTATACATCACGTTTGAATCCTTGAAATTATAAATAAAACCAAAGAAAATCAAAACGTATACAGAGCCTACCGCAAAACCATACACATTACAACCTATACATGGAAAATATAAACTACCTACACCCCTATTCCTTGGCGTTGAAGTATCCCCGCCTATATAAATGCAAAAGACTTCCACTTTTCCTTTTTCAAAGAAATATCGAAATTCTTTGATGGCTTCAAAGCAAATAGAAAACAAAAGGAAGGAGCACTCGTTTGCAAAGATTGGGGTAAGTCAGTGAGAAAATGTTTCAGACCAAGTGCACCGGCGCGTGGCGAAGAGCAGTACGACGCGATTTTACTCGAAGAGCCGAGGAGTTTTGGAGAGCAAGACGCAGGATTGGTATGGGTAATGAACGTTTTGGAAGTAGAGGCGAGGCTTCAAACACATATATGCGAGGACACGGGGTACACTGCGTGTTCCAGTGCATGATCATTCATAAATGCGCACATCTGAGGATGGAGAGAGGTGCAATGTCGCTCTGGGTAAAGAAAGGAAGGATTAACGTTATGAAAGGGAATTAGGATGTTCCGTAAATTGGAAGTGGGAGAGCTTAGTTGCGGTGAGACATAGAAAAGGTGTTCGTATATGCGGTGAGGAGGCGTGTTGTATACATCTAAGAAGAGGTGGGTGGTGCTGATATAGAGTGGTTTTGGACGTGTGAAGAAAGCATACTACATGGTGAGGTATACAATGTCTGGAGCGAAAATTTTGGGCTTTATAAAATGCGTGACCTTTACTGTAACGTTGGGAATTGTTGTTCAAGGAAATGGAACTGTGAAAGGAAATTGTTCTTCGTGAGCTATGAATGATGCTGAAGAGAGCGCATGGATTTCTTGTATTTGTTCATGGAAATGGAGTGTTGTCGTTCAAGTGCGTACCGTTTGGGGTTTGCACGCATGAATGGGGTCAGCTTAGTCCAGGCTGTTGCGTTAGGGGTGGAATGTGAAGGAGGAGTTTGGTCAGTTGAGGATGTGTTACTGGAGAAGAGGTCAACGTTGTGTGAACGTTGGAGCTGTGAACTAATCAGAGAAGAACACATATGGGAACAGTTTGGAAATTATAAGTGGGAAGATGACCGTAAGCATCAGGGAAGGGGTGCAGTCTGACAAGTGGGACGTAGTGTATGGAAGGATGCCGAACTAATTTCAGTGGTCATAGGATGATTACAACGCTGAAGAGAAGAATATTGGCGTGAATCGGGAAGTTTGGTGGAGAAGTAAGGGGCGGTGGGCGACCAGAAAATTCGGTTTAACAGGAGCAACACAAAAAATGTTTGACGAGGAAGACGAACCTCTGTACAAAGGATCGGGTATGGGAATGGACCGAGAAATAAGGGAGAGAATTGCAAATGATCTGATTCGTCAAAACCAGACGAAGACAGGCTATGGTATGAAGTCGGTTCGGAACCCTTTGAAGCTCGTTAGAAATTATGACAAAATATAACGTCTAGTTTAATCGACTGACGCAAATCGTTATTTAACGGTTAACACGCGAAGGTGAGTAAATTCACTAACTCTGTATTATTTTAAAATATTATAATTTAAATAATGGTTGAATGTTGCGTGATGGTTGTTAGGTAAATTACAATTAAATTGGTTGAAATAGATATATCGTCGCATATGTATACATCATTGGTTGGATACTGATTCCATCGATTTTAATTTTCCCTACTATGGAATTAGTGTTAATTGTGTTGACTTACATCTATGGATGCAGGAATTCTGTTGGAGGAATCTAACCAGATTCCTTAATATTTATATGTACTGGTTGTTTTATATGCACTGTTTGAACCCAAATGAGCTTGAAACCCTGTGTGGATATTGGTGTTGAATGGAAATTGAACGTTATTCTGATTTAATCAATAGACGATTTCGATTTAGAAAGTGACAACAGCCGACCATAAACCTATCTTTTTGTTAAGAAGATGAATTGGCCGTCAGGCAAATCAACAAAGTTAAGTTATAAAAATTATATTTTTATAATTAAAGAGAAGTCCAAGACTATAATAGAAGTTCTATTATAAACATTTTATTGTTAAATTTTATTAAGAAATTATAAGAGATTATTTTTAATCAGGTGAAGCTATAAATTGTCCTATGAGGAAAATCATTTTAAGATAAAAAAGGATTAAGCAATATTTTTAGATTAATTTTATTAATCTAATGGTAAGGAGTAATTATGATCAATTAACAAATTAACTGATGATTTGAAGTTGATTAAATCAACTGTTTTGTTAGAAATTGATTTTTGATTAATTATTCTTCAATTAATCAAATAATAATGGTTTTATAAATTAATTGTTTAAATAAATAGGATTCCTTAATTATTAATTACCCTTTTTAATTAATGAAGTATTAAATAATTATTGAACTAATATAATTAATTATTATAAAGTAAGCAACCAATCTATTATAGATTAATGATGAAGTAAACTATTTACTTCAGCAATGTTAAAGTAAATATTATTTAATTAAATAAATGTTTCTTAAATGGATTTCATTTAAGAGGATATTGAGTTTATAATAAGATGTTATTTGAATTAAGTATAATGATTTAAATAAAAGTAAACGTCAAAAGACAAAGAACGTAAATGGATCTTGGTAAAGAAGTTATAAATAGAACCATGGAATGAAGTTAAAGCGAAGAGTTAATGCTTAATATAAATAGTTATAAACAACAAAGATTTCGAAGAATGAATATGGTGTTACAAAACCATATTCCAAATAAAACAAGAAATATGGTTTGAGGGATACTATAAGTAATAAGGAGTTTAGAGTTACGGACTTATATCTATTCTAAGACAAGAACCTTGTCGATCAAGGTCTGAGAGGTAAATAAAATACCCCAACTTGAATGACATCACTATTATCGAAGGATGGTATTGGTTTGTAACGGAAAGAGATGTCGAGAATAGTTATAAAGTGGAGTATAGCAGCGTATTGCAAGTTTTTGAACTATAACGATAAAATAACGTTGTTGGCCAGGCTTAAGCATGACTGTGATGTCAAGATTAGTTATAAAGGGAAATATTACAGCGTATTGCAAGTTTTTACTATAACGATAAATTAACATTTGTTAACCAAGCTTAAGCATGATTGTTACATATAATACTATTCACTAGAAAGGTTTGGAATTCACTTATCCCAAGTGATAAGAGAATAATTATGTTTTCCCCGAAGAAGTGTAAATGAATTATACGAAGTTGGAAGTAGAAGTAAATAATTGAGATCTGATATATATATAACCCGTACTAAAGGGAACTCTTTAAAATATGGGAAGATAAAATTATAAAATAACTCGGTAAATAAGATTGAGCCCGTAAGGATATTTATTACTTAAATGAAGATTTATTTGATAAAGGTGTTCAGATTTCTACAAATGGATGGTATTCACATTTTAAAGTGAATAATGTTTAAAAAGCGAATGTTGCAAATTAAATAGTTATAATGGAAACTAGAAATGTTTTCTAAGAAGTATAAGGGCAAAACGGGTTTTGGGCAAATATCTTGGAAGATATAGGAAACTGGAAAATTAATGTTAAAATAAAACGGGCCCGTGATTGTGTGATGCTTAGTTATACATTAGAATGGATGTTTGATTTTACTTCGATAGTTAAATAACCGACTATCGAAGTGTTTTGACCATCATTGTCAATACGGAGAGACTAGTTGGAGTTATTATCCGAAAACCACTCCATATAGGCATAAGCGCTGCGAATTAGTTTATGCTGAAGACAATTGAAGACGGAGTGAAATGCAAGGGTCGTTCTGTTCCAGAATGGTGTTTTCTGTTTGTCCAGTCCCAGGATAACTTGTATGGACGAGTGTCTGACAGAGTATACCTAACAAATCACGTATGATTGATCTCTTAAAGGTATTACGTCTGGTGGTGGAGGAATTTGTTCCTCTTAGCTTTTATACCCGTGATGTTTTTGGAAATCGATTAGTGAATTGACGGGTTTGACGATGTGGCATTCAAAGTGAATGGTGGACAGATGTTCTGAAAAGATAGACATAGCCTCAAGCCTCACAACCAGGAAATGACAAAAATCGGGCAAGCAGCATGGCTATGTGGGTCATTCCCATTAGGGTGTATTGTCGCCATCTAGAGAAAATTCGTGTTTGTTCTTCTTTCGTTTCTGTATCTCCGGATAACGGTTATATGGGTCCAACCATAGGTGGCAATATATCCGATACACTCAAGAGAAATGAGTGATCGGTCATGTGTGGGTCGGGTTGCAAGATGTTCTTGTTGAACTCCAGTGTATCCCCTCTAGAGTACACTGATCGGGAGGTGGTCCCATACCTTGTCATAGTTGGAATCCATCTCCAATAAGCGCCCTGCGGTTTTTGATTTTATACTATATATGTGGAGCGTGAGATGCAAGTGTTCTGCTATTTGATTATTTATTTGATTAGACATTATTATAATATCACTGGATTTTGATATCAAAATGGTTTGGTTATAGTAAGGTAAAAACCGTCCATGTTTATGTATGGGCTGGTCTTACTATTATCCTTTTGTTTCAAAAGGGTTTTCAAAATTAAACAATGTGGTTGGAGTTTACTCACACCAGCCCCATGACCGACCCAGAGTTTATTTTCTTTGTTTTCCCTAAACTCTTGGGTACCCAAATTTGTACGGCCAGTCAAGTGTTTCAGGCTTTTAGAGATACACTTGGAGGAGCTCGAAGCAGGAGGTTTCACCACTAGTTATTTAATGATTATTTCCACTGTGATGTATAAGTGTTATACTCTGATATGGTATGTATATACAAATTCAGATTTGTATTTCAAGATTTTGTTATATAATATATTTTATCCGTTCCGCTGTGAGTTTCGTGTTTACTCTAATTCTATTTAGTTGTGTTCTTCTTCTTCTATTCTATTAGTTCTATCTTATCTTTCTCATCCTCTAACTTCTTTCTGTTAATAATCTGAATTTTCGTGCACTTTGAGTTGAATGTGTAGGATATTAGTCCGCTCAAATTGGTACGGATTTGCGGGCCTTTACATAAATAATTATTATAACTAACTTATAGTGGGAATTAAATTTCTCGCAATTATATGTCGACATATGCATAAATGTATGTCGACATACTTTTGTTTCAAATTTTATTTTTCTAATTTTTTACGTTATTTTTATATATAATAGTATATTTAATTATTCTAACTCGCTTAATGAACATATGCCTAATTCTCTTCTAAATTTAGTGAATGTTATTTCTTCGTTTAATGGTTTTGTTAATATATCCGCTATTTGTTTATTTGTTTCTATAAATTCGAGTGAATTTTTTTCTTTACTTACATTTTCTCTTAGAAAATGATGTCTTATATCGATATGTTTAGTTCTTGAATGATGAGTTGGGTTTTTAGAAATATTTATAGCACTCGTATTATCGCTGTCTATCGGGGATTTATTTATTTTTAATCCAAAATCATTTAGAGTTTGTGGCATATATATTACTTGTGAACAAGCTAAAGTAGCAGAGATATATTATGCTTCAGTTGTTGACAAAGATATAGTATTTTGCTTTTTACTGAACCATGAGACTAGTGAATGTCCTAAGAAGTGACATGTTCCACTAGTACTTTTACGATCGGATTTACATCCTGCGTAGTCAGCGTCACAGTAAGAAACTAAATCGAATGAATCAAAATGCAAAGTCTGATGTATGCTTTACATACCTTAGAATATGTTTTACGGCTTTTAAATGTGTTTCCTTAGGTTGCGATTGATATCTTGCACAGAGACGTACACTATGCATTATATCTGGTCTATTAGCAGTTGTATATAATAACGATCCTATAATTCGTCTATATAGTTTTGATCCACATCTTTAGATGTATCATCTTTACTTCATGCTATATTAGTCGCCATAGGTGTTGGTCTCCTATTCGTTGTTGTTAGATTATATTTATTGATTAGATCTCTTGCGTAATTTACTTAATTAATAAATATTCCATTCTTTAATTGGTGAATTTGCAATCGTAGAAAGAATGCTAGTTCTCCCATATGACTGATTTCAAATTCTTGAGTCGTAATATTTGAAAATTCTTTATTCATCTTGTCATTTTTTGATCCGAAAATTATATCATCAACATATATTTGTACTAATTGTATATCTTTATTACTTTTTTGAATAAACAAAGTATTATATAATTTTTCTATTTCGAAATTTGATTGTAACAAATAATTTTTTAATCTATCATACCAAGCCCTAGGAGCCTGTTTTAATCCATATAACGCTTTCTTTAACTTATATAGTGATTTGGTAATTTTTCGTCTTTAAATAGAGGTGGCTGCTCTACATATATGTCTTCTTTAACAAATCCATTTAGGAAATCACTTTTGACATCCATTTGATATAATTTGATATTATTATGGTTTGCCAAGCCTATAAAATCCTAATAGCTTCTAGTCTGGCAACGGGGGCAAAGGTTTCATCGTAATCTATTCCTTCTTCTTGAGTATATCCTTGTGCTACTAGTATTGCCTTATTTCTTACGACCTCACCATGTTCATTCATTTTATTTTTATAAACCCATTTAGTTCCTATTATAGTCTTATCCATTGGTCTAGGAACAAGTTCCCATACAACATTTCTAGTAAACTGATTCAAATCGTCTTGCATAGCAAGTATCCATGAATTATCAGAAGATGTTTCCTTTGGATTTTTAGGTTCAATAGTTGAAATAAATGCAGTATTACTCATATTATTTAATTGATTACGGGTTCTCACAACGGATTCAATATCTCCTAAGATATTTTCTACAGGATGGTGTCTAAGTAATCTAATTCTTTTATTTGGTTGATACTCTTCCTGGTTTATTTCATTAATTTCATTTTCACATTCTTCTTCATTATTTTGAGTTATACTTTTATAATTTTCGTCAAAAGATACATTTAATGTTTCTTATATGGTATTGGTTCGAGTATTGAAAACTCTATATGCTTTACTTCTTTCTGAATATCCAATAAATATTCTTTATCGGATTTCGAGGCAAACTTATCTAAATTATCTTTAGTATTAAGTATATAACATTTACTTCCAAATATTTTAAAATATGATACTTTTGGTTTCTTATTATACAAAAGTTCATATAGGGTTTTATGAGGTAAAGGTATAATTGAGATTCTATTTATAATATAGCAAGTTGTTGCAACTGCCTCAACCCAGATATTCCTTGGTAAATTACTATCAGATAACATAGTTCTTACACACTCTTGCATCATCCTATTTTTACGTTCAACTACTCCATTTTGTTGAGGGGGTCTTGGGATTGAAAAATTATGGGTTATTCCCTTTTTATTGCAATATTTTTCAACTTTCATTTTCGAATTCTCCGCCGTGATCACTTCGTATTGTTTTGATTTTTAGTGATAATAAATTCTGAATTCTTTTAGAAAAAGTTTTAAATTGATCAAAAGCATCACTTTTATTTTTAATAAACAAAGTCCAAGTAAATCTAGAAAAATCGTCGACTATTACATAAATATATCTATTATGATTTATTGATTGAACTTGAGATGGACAAAATAAATCCATATGAATTAAATCTAATGGGTTTGATGTAGTGATTTTCTCTTTTGATTTAAATGAACTTTTCTTTAATTTTCTGAGTTGACAAGCATCACATAAGTTATTAACTTTAAATTTCATTTTGGGTAATCCTCTGATTGAATCTAATTTAGAAATCCTAGAGATGTGTTTGAAGTTTATATGACCAAATCTCTTATGCCAAATCCAGGGGTCACTTGTATTGGCCATAAGACATAGGTTATCGCTGGAGATTTTCATACTCAATATATATATATTTCTTTCTATCTCCTTCGAATATTACTTTTGAATTCCTATCTTCTATAAAACATTTATCCTTTTCAAAGTTTATTTTATAAACTTTATCTCAAAGTTGACTTATATTTAGCAAATTGTGTTTTAAATTCCTAACTAATAAAACATCACAAATAGTAGGAGTTTTAGAATTACCGATTCCAATAATGTATCCATTAGAGTTATCTCCGAAGTTCACCATTCCACCATCTTCATATTTCGGATTATTGAATAATTCAGGATTTCCCGTCATATGTCTCGAACAACCACTATCTAGTATCCATTTGTCCTTTTTCATTTCCACCAATTGCTTTCCAGAATTTGAATTCTCAACAGCCATGTAACACACCAGTTCGGGATTTGAATTTCCAACAGCCACCTTTTCAGAATTTGAATTTCCAAATGCCACTTCACCCATCTTTTCAACTTTTGAATTTTCAACAGTCATAGAACACATCTTTTCCTAAATTGAACAATATTTCAATAGATCATATGACATTTTAACATGATTATATGCAGACTCTTTCAACATTGATACAATGCATGAATTGACACTAGTGTTAACAAAAATTTCAAAGTTTGCCATTTTAAAAAAAATTCAAAAATCAGATTATGAACTATTTGAAAGACCTTGCTCTGATACCAATTGTTAGGAATTGCGAAATGGGTCATTAAGGAAAAAAAACACTAGAGGGGGAGTGAATAGTGTTTTTGAGAATTTAAACAAAATATAAACTTATATGAACTACTATATGAATCAAACACCACAGAAACAATCACAGACACAGAATCAGACACAAATGCAAAGATAAACAAAAGTAAAGTGCAGAAAAGGAAAGAACACATCGGATTTAATATTGGTTCGGAATTGCTCCTACGTCCAGTCCTGCACAATGTTGGATTGTGCAGAGTTTTATTACTATATCAATATCCAATTATAACCTCCTTGATTTCACGGCTACTAGGGATACCACCGATTACCCTTCCTTGATTTCATAGCTACAAGGGATACCACCGATTTCTTACACGACCCAAACAATTACAAACAACCCTATAACTCTTCAATAACACTTGATTCAGAGAGTATTGAGTAGAGAGTGAGAAGAGAAGAAGTTTAATGAAAACGGAATTGAATTCGACAGAGTATAAGTGTAGAAAACATAAAAATGATAAAAAATAATGGCATAATGAAAGGAGATGAAGATGGAGAAGAAGAAGTAATAAAAAATTCGAAATCAGCCCCTATTTATAACATTTGAAAGGTTGCAACGTTTCTGAACTGTCACAAATAGTGAAAAGACACTTCCTTTCAATTTTGAAAAAATGACAGTTATATGTCGACATGTATATATATGTATGTCAACATATACACGTACAGAATTGAAATTTGAATACTTTTCAACTGATTTGATATATATATATATAATTCTGGAAATTACTAAATTAAAATATAGTGTTATAAATAAATATTATAAAATAAAAAATCATATGAAAACATAAATATAAACTATATAAACATATTTATAAAATTATAGAGTTTAAAACTATATAAATATAAAGTATATAAAATATAAATATATAAAACTTATAAAGTATAAACTTATAAAACTTAAGTTTAAAATCAAATTAAGATAGAAAGTAAAATAGAGAAGATAGAGATTGAAAATAAAATTTGAAAACAGAATTTGAAAAACATAATTTGAAATTATTTTGAATTTGAACCTGGAGTGTTATTCAGAGTCTTACATATAACTATATTTATCTTGAAATCTTGAATACTCATGAGTCTTGAAACATCTCTGAATTCTGAATCTCTAACATCTTTAAACTGTATAGTTTCGGTAATAACTCTTGTATATAAATCCTACATATGTGTGTATATATATTCTAGACAAAAGTGTTAGTACATATATTTTATAATCAATTAATATTTAAATAAGATTGTTGTCATCAAAACTCCATTCTCCAACAACTTGGTGTATATATAAATATAGTAGTTTATATATCCACTCATGTGTAGCATTATGTATTGTACCTGATGTATCTGTATATATGACTGTGCTTGCTGATATGTGATCTGAATTTATTATCTGTTTTATGTTTTGTTCTGAATAGATCATGCAGCCAATGTAGTGTTGTACTGGATAAGAATTAAGTATGTAGATCCACTTGGGATACGAAAAAAATCAGCATTTTATCAACATACTTGATACTTATTTAATACAAGATTTATGGATGATTGCTCCTAAACAGCTATATTTTCTACACCAGTAGACAACATTACTTGGTAATTCTCTTTCTTAGTGTGGGTATCAAGGAGGGGCGCCAGAGCTTGTTATCATTGCTGAATCTAGAAAAATTGATACACACAAAACAATATACATATTACAGTACATTGGAGTATAATATAAGTGAAAATATCGTCCCTATTTGAAGTTGTTCCACGTCTTGTCTTTAACCTTTTCGAGTCATATGAGGGTAAATAAGCAGGAATACATCTTGGAATGCATATTTCAATTTTCGTAGATATTTTACCCTTGTAAGTAATTCACTCTTATCTTGAACTTTCAACTCATGGCTGGGAGAGGAAGAGGTTGTACTTAGGGTGTTGAGCCATCCAGTGGCTCACATCCCAAAGGTATTTATATGTCGACTGATCAGATGTTTGAGCTAATCTTGAGCACTCAGCCTCTACCCCCAGCCCGTTCTTATCTTCCGCAAATCTGCAATTGCAGTGACTTGAACCACTTAGGAGGCAAATCATTCAAAGGCTCTAAGTCAGTTTTAGAGGTCCCTGCATAGCTCCGAACATGTAAGCAATTTTTCTTGCATGGAGACATGTAGCCACCACTGCGTTCTTGTAGTATCGAGCATGCTACAAGATCGTGCGTTAGATTGGTAGTGGTAGAGATTAATGAGGCTATTTTGGAGCAGAAAAAGTCAAAGAAATATTTGAGCTCAAGTTTGTGCTAGAGTCTGAGAAGGAAATTTTAGCCCGTCGTTTCCATGATCTTAAGCGAGGAAAATCGACTATTTCTAAGTATGTTGCATCTTCCGAGGCTTTGTTTAAGTACGGTCTTGAGTAAGAAGAATCACAAGTTTGTTTCTGGCCTCAAGATATATTTAAAGAAATCCCTTATGCATCTGCTTAAGATTTCTTTTGAGGGGCACGTGGATGCAACCCTTCATCCTAAAACGGTCGAAAATGAGAAAGATAGCAATGTCAAGTTAGAGGTTCAAAAAAATACGAATAATAAGCACTTTACTTTTCATAAATTCAAGTCTTTCTAGTTAAGTAAGAAGAAAAGGCAGGTTGGTTCTAGCTCTCACTCTCATATAGCACCTCATTCAACCGAAGTTTTAGAGTGTCATAAATGTGGCTCTCATGACCATATTGCTAGAGATTGTCCTATATCCCATAGAAGTTTTTATTCAAGCAAGAAGGGAATTTTATCTCTTCGTATCCTAAGAAGAAAAAGGGTTCTGGTTTGGGGAATCTTAATGTGGCAAAAGCTTCTAGTGGTTCATCTCATCCCCAAGGTACATCTACAACTATTCTGGAAGGTACCTTGTTGTTCTATAATCGATTGATTCGAGTTTTATTCAACATGGGTGCTTCACATTCATTCATATCGAAAGAACCTGTCAATGCTTAATCCTTGGATGCTACATGCTTGATGATTTCACTACGGATTGTGAATCCTATTGGAGGATCCACAACCCTTAGCATGCTTTGTAATGATGTGTCTATATATATATATATATATATATATATATATATATATATATGTGGATTTTCTTTCCATGCAAATCTACTTGTGATTCATTTTTTGGGTTTTGATATGATTTTAGGGTATGAATTGGCATGTACAATATGAAACCAGAATCTTACGTTCTGAGAGAGTTCTATATTTATGACATCTAGATTATCCAGCTCAGTTATCTCTTTCACTTTGGGATTTCGATCATGATTCTGAAGCATCGTTGCTCTTGAGTCCCGATACGAGGATGAAATATCTCGAGTTCTAGTTGTACGTGATTTTTTTGATGTATTTGAGCATGTTTCAGGTATGCGTCCCAAGTTGGCCATCGAGTTCCGTATTGGCCTCATCCCACGGGAACAACCAATTAGTCGTCCTCTTACAAGGATGTCGACTAAAGAGAATGAGGAACTCAAGAAGCAGCTTTTAAAGCTTGAAGCAAAGCAATTTATTCAGCCCATCTCTTCACCGTGGGGTGCCATGGTGGTATTCGTAAAGAAATATGATGGGATTCTTAGGGTGTCGTCAATTACCACAAGCTTAACGAGTTGACCTTCAAGAACCATGATCCCTGTTGAGGATCGACGACATATTCAATCAACTGAGTGGTGCTAAGGTCTTTTCTCAACTGACCTTGCCACGGGATTTCATCAGCTTTGTGTTGCAGAAGACAACATTCCACTCATAACATTCTGCACTCGATACGAATAACACGAGTGGCTCGTCATGCCATTCGGTTTGACAAACGTTCATACATACTTCGTTGACCTTATGAGTCGAGTATTTTGGGAATATCTTGATAAGTTTGTTCTTGTATTCATCAAAGACATTCTTGTTTATTAGAAGAATGAAGCTGGTCTTTCCAATCATTTTAGAATTGTTTTGAGTACTCTTCAATAACATCAACTCAAAGAAATTTTTTCTAAATGCATTTCTGGGAGAAGCAAGTCAAATTCCTAGGCCATGTAATGTCATATGATGGTATTTTGGTCAATCCATCAAAGATCTAAGCCATTTAAAATTGGAAGAGGCCTGAGAATGTCATAAAGATTCATAGATTTCTTATATTGGCATGTTATTATGGTTGATTCATCAAAGATTTTATCTTGATTTTTGATGCCCATTTTTACCACATTTAAAGCACCGTAAAAGATTCCTACAATCTTTAGCCACACGATCTAAATCCCCACATTGGAAGCATCTATTAGGCCATTGCCTATTTATTCTCCTATTGTTCACGGGATAAATTTGGGATTTGATAATCCGATTTGGATAATAGAGCGGTGCCCTTATCACATCAGCATACGATCGATAATTCCCATATACCAATTTCGAAGAATTTAATTGAAAAGATTACGAATTTCTAATTTGGGAAGATGAAGAAAAAATAGCCGCCATTTTCTCGAGAAAAAGTATTGTTTGATCGACTCACTCTTTTTATAGCCAATTGATTGCACATCACAAATTATAAATGGACTGTTTCTAGTGTATAGAAATATTATCATTGTTCAATTGTTACCTAAAGTGACAAACTGAGGAGCATGATGTTAGTTCAACAAATTCGAAAATGCCATATATTTATATATAAGTATCCTTTGTTGTATTTGATTTCAGCATTGCTTGTATTTCCTTTATTTATGTAATGCATTTGTATTTCAATAGTTAATAAAGTGAACCAATTATATATATATATATATATATATATATATATCCTTAATATAAGGAAAGACTTTGTAATGGAGGCTAAGGTTTCACCTTCCTTTCAGTAATTGGATAATACTTAATGGCTTAATGGTGATGAACCAGAAGATCTACCCCCGTAAATGATGGTTTTACTTTGGTTCAACAACAAAGCACATACATTATCAAAATAGAGTAGATAAGGAAATAACTCAATGCTTATTCTTAGATAAATACAAGCATAATCCATCATATAGTAAATTTATATATAGTAAATCTGATTTTCAACCTTTAAAAACGCCTAGTGATAATAATGATTTAGAAACATGTTAGATCTAGGAACTAATGCTGAGGAACCAAAATTAGTAAGAGATTAAAATTGTGGTTGATTTAGAAGTTTCAATCTTATCCCTTATTTTGTACTTTCACTATGAGAATTCAATAATCTACGGTGCACCGAAACAACTTCTGGACATTGCCAAGGAAAAACACTGTCACTCTTTATGTGATGTGCCATGTACCCTACTATCACCCTTTCAATTCCTACATGATACATGTTTGAAAATCTTCTAATGTGTTCAATTTTTCTCAAAGGTAATGGTTTGTGTTTAGCCAAATTTAGGACTTTAGAAGATTATGGAAAAATATTGATGAATGAACCCTAATTTGGTGATATATACTGAATTATTATGAAGAAATTGAAGCATGGTATGTATCCTTCAATCAATTCCTATATGGATTTGATTGCATATGCTAGATTTTGTTTTTTGGACCGACAAGGCCGTTGGTAGAATCGCCTTAGTTATTGGCACCTCGACTAAGACTATATCAGCTGACAAAATGAATGATGCACATTCCCTTGCACTATTGCTCGTAGAATTGGATGCTAATTTTTCATTTCCCAAACGAGTACTAACACTAGATGTTAGCGTTAACATGAATTAGCAAAACGTGAAGCATGTATGACAATCTAACAAGAGTAAAGTGTGTAACTGATATATTTACATAATATCACAACTCTCGGCTCAAAGAGTGTGGATTCGAAAAATTGCAATGAAAAATTAAAAAAAATGATAATTTAATGCTAACGAATTCACAAGACAATTACAATAACATGCAAGAAGACGTTAGCACAGGAATTGAATCTAGGTGCAAAGCACATAGGCCAAATGTCCCTGTCTTGAAGAGGCATCCACTAAGAGCATAAGATTTTGTGGGTATTTTATAAAAATACTTTCTCTAAGAGGTAGATTTTTTTTTTTTTTTTTTTTTTTTGCAAAAATCTTCGTGCTATGAGTAGTTTGCCTCAAGACAGCAGGGACATTCGACTTAGGTGATCTGCATCCATTGAATCCAATCAGAATCATAACGTAACAAGAATAAAGCAATCCAATCAGCATAAAAACATGTAATCGCATCATGCAGTAAGCATTTAGGTGTCGTTTGCAGGTAGAAAATAGTCTATTACTAAATCTTGTAACCAAGCTTGCTTAGACTATCCTTTTTAAATATTGTTGATGAATGAAAGCACTAAGTGATTGATTTAGCTTCCACATAGAACTAGCAAATATTCAAATCCTTCTGGTCTTGAGAAGTCCCCTAACCTAACATCTCCACTTGGAAATGCAAAGGAGAATGATGTTAATATGGATGATGACCATATCTTAAAGGACAATGACATGGTTTTGAAAGAAAGATATTATAATACAAGAAGAACAACCTTCAAAAGATAGTCACACTAACAACAACAAAAATGTTAGAAAACGCAAATAGGAAGTTATCCACTACAAATTTATCACATCAACTACAGATGGTGTAATAGATCATCCAAAATGGATTAATTTGGTAAAATAGTTTACGACAAGGATGTGCAAATCCGAAGGAACAAAGGTGAATAGCGAGATCATTCATTCCCTAGCAACAAGGAGTAATTCAAATAACGATAATTAATGTCCATGTTATTTTGGAACATAAAGAAAGTGAACAGATTCTTATAGCAACTTGATATAATAAGATACTTAATGTTTAAGTTGAAATTTACGATGGAAATCTTATCAATGTTGTTCATTATATTTAACTACATTTATCTTGCTCTTGAAGACTCGTTCACGGCCGATGGATCGTATCCTTTCGGGTAAAACACTAAGGGTATTGACTTAAAAATTGGTATGATATACAAGTTTGAAATGGATTCCATATACAATATCATTGCCCCATATGATCACCAGTCGTAGTATCAGCTCTACAACCCAAATGTTAGCGTACAATTGGTTGAGCAAGAATTTGAGTAAGAGCGTCTCCAACAATTTTAGGTGAATGAATTATATTTTTTTTACACTTTAAAATTGTAAACATCTGAATGCCCAAACACTTTAAAAACGATTTTGATATCAACAAGTATATAATTTTTTTTTAATCTATGTTGAAAGCATCATATTTTTAGTGCACTGCTAAGGGCACCGCGCTTTGTGCTAAGGGATACCACGTTATCGCCGTCCGAACACTGTTTGATCGGTGGTAGGCAGACCGCCAAACACGACAAAAAAAATAAAAAAAAATGGTTCAGCTGTGCGGTTGGTACCCCGGTACCCCGAAGCATAAATCGTGATGCACTTAACAACATTATTTTTAATCGAAAATGCTTCAAGGCCCGGTTCTTATTTTGTCAAAAAATGAGGGAAGAGACATAATTTTCGGATGTCCCCACCATTAACATACAAGATTACCAAAATACCCCTTAATTCGACAATTTTTAACTAATTCTAAGGTTTTGCCCGATTTTAGCATAGGGCTGTCAATGGATGCTTTCAGATACAGATAGTGTTATATCCGTATCCGAAATTATTTTCGGATATCGAATATCTATATCCGTTTAATTTTCGGATATCGGATATCCATATCCCCTTAATTTTCGAATACGGACGAATATCGAATATTAATCCGTTTCACCAGTAATTAATAAATTTAATAGTATAAGTAAAAAAGTTTGGATCAACATAAAATAATTTTTATACTAATGTTTATAAAAAAATCAGGAAATAAAGAAATGTGATGAGACAAAACAATGTTTTATACTAATATCCATAAGTATATTAAAAAATATTTTAAAATTAAACACTAAAACTAATTAAAAATGGACAAAAAATTATATCATAGTAACATCCAATGTTTACAATATAATGATAAACTCTATTTTTATATATTGAGTCATATATATTATATCAATTAGTCGAATGACTATTTTTCGGATATGGATACCACTATAACCATATCCGTATCCGAAAAGCTTTTCGGATATCGTATATCCGTATCTGCTATTGGAATAATGATAAATAAATGATATTTTTCACATTTTGGGATAGGGATTGATTTTTGGGTATTCATTGATAACCCTGATTTAGCATCGTTTATTTTTTAACCCCGCTCTATCTTCCTCCTCCTACCAGCACGAAGAGTAGGAATATGCGGCGACAACTGGCCTACTCTGCTAAACAGCGTATACTCGAACAGTCCACCAATCGCCTCTTCTCTTCTGCATCCTCCACCATTATCGAAAACCTCCCTTCCATCTTAACTTCCGAGGTCCTAGCCCACCCCCCTACGCGGTCTTCCTCCAAAACCATAATCGCCAAAATCTTAAATCCCCATCTCCAGACTCTAGCCCACAACCCATCACTAATCACTCAAACACTAAAACTCCTCTTCAATTCCTCATCCCATTCCCTCCTCTTCTTCTCCTCCATTCTCCTCCTCCCTCTATCGCCTCCCCCTTCATCCTTCGACCTCGCCCTCTCCGTCGCCCTTCGCTCCCGCAACTTCGATTACATATCTTCCCTCTTCGCCTCCCTTAGAAAGTTTAATCTTCCATTAACCCCCAAAACCTACTGCATCATAATCGAGAGGTTGGTTGCCCATGGCTTGCATGATCGTGCTATAAGGTTCTTCTTAAGTTTGCATCGGTATGGGCTGCGTCAGGATTTGAATATGTTCAATATGCTGCTGGACGCCCTGGTGAAGGAGGGGATGGTGGAGAAGGCGTGCAGTTTTTTTAGGGCAATGAGTGGCAGGTATGGGGCTGATGTTATTAGTTTTAACATTATCGCGGAGGGGTGGTGTAGGAGGAAGAAGGTGGGGAAGGCGGTGGAGGTGATGAAGGATGTGGTGGAGATGGGTATGGAGCCTAGTATAAGTAGTTACAACATTTTGCTGAAAGGGTACTTTCGCGCAGGGATGGTTAGGCATGGGTTGAATTTTTTCAAGGAGATGAGGAGAAGGGGGAGGAATGGAGATGCAGTTTGCAGGCCTGATGTGGTCAGTTATACTACTGTGGTTCATGGGTTGGGGATCGATGGACAAATTGAGAAAGCAATGAAATTGTTTGATGGAATGATTCGGGATGGGGTGGTTCCATCTGTGGCGTCTTACAATGCATTGATTCAGGTATAGGGTGTGAAAGACTTGGAATGAGTTATGACAGTGATACAGTAAACCTCATGCAGTATACTTATTTTTATGATGCATTATAAGAGTCTTATCTGGCCATACATTATCATCCTTCGGAGTACTTACAATGCTTGTACAATTTTGGTGGTTTTTAGTTTGTTGTGTAGGACTGTTTTTTGATTTCCTCGTCATTAGTGTGTTCACACCTGAAATAAGTAGTCTTTCCTACACTAACTGTAAAAATGGCTTTGATTTTGTTGCAATTTTTACTTGTAAAGATTATCCACTTTTCTTTGTGATAGTTTTTTTACAAAGGGGTTATTAATGCATATTATATGAGCCAATTGTTATCCGTGTACTTGGACAATTCTGTTAATTATAGAATGATATATCATGCATAGGTGATCTGCAAGGGTGGTAATATAGAAAACGCAGTGTTGCTTTTTGATGAAATGCTGAGAAACAGCTATACTCCTAATTCTGTTACATACAATCTTGTCATCAAAGGCCTGGGCAATGCGGGTAAGATGGAACAAGCAATGCAATTTTTGGAAAAGATGAAACTAAATCACATTGATCCTAATGTTCAGACATACAACATTTTGATTCGAGGTTGGTTTGAGGCAGGAGAACCCGAGAAGGGTTTAGAATTATTTGACAACATGAACAAGGGTACTTGCCTCCCTAATTTGGATACATACAATGTGGTGATAAGTGCAATGTTTGTGAGGAAAAAATCAGAGGACATGCTGATAGCGGGAAAAATGATGGTCGAGATGATTGGGAGAGGTCATTTACCAAGAAGATTCATGTTTAACCGTGTGTTAAATGGTTTATTGTTGACTGGAAACCAAAGTTTCGCTAAAGAACTTTTGAGGATGCAAGATAGATACGGACACCTACAAAAAGAATTCAGATTGTAATATTAAGAAAATGAAATTTGATGCAAGGTATTCTTCCAAATGTTTGAACAACACTTTCTATTTCAGTTTCAGTCATAACATAAAACAGATCTTATCCAAGTTTTTTATGTGCGCAATTTAACTACGTTATCTCCAATGTCTAATATGTTTTGTTTATTTAGTTGTTTCAGATGTTATGATTCGCAAAAAAAAAAAAATGAAGTTTTTGGTCATCTTTTTGAAGATTGGATTTATATTAAGAACGCCATATGAGCAAGACTAGAGGCATATGGTAAGCTGTTTGTTTTGATGCTGTAAGCATTTTTTTTTTTTCTGTAGTACTAAACACTAGGCTACAAAGTACACCTCAAACTTGTTATTTTTGAAAAAACAAGAAACATAATTACTTGCAGTTCTAAGGACTGATTGGATCAGGAAGTGACTGAGTGGGACTTTGTAAGACAATCGGATGAATACATTCCTGTTGCATCTTTTCAGTATTTCAAAATTTTCTTCATTCTATCTCAAATTTCATTTTTCATTCCATCACATTCCTGTTACATCTTTTCAGTATTTCAAAATTTTCTTCATTCTATCTCAAATTTCATATTTCATTCCATTCCCACTTACTTAAAAAGTCCAATAAAAAAATTATCATAATCACCAGTGAAATATCCACCGATTATCAATGAAATATCACAATTACTGCCTTCACCATCCACGATGCTAAGGTTGTTTGAACCTTCACAAATCTCTATTATTAACCAAAAAACGACTGTATAAGATTTATTGGTGTTCGAATGTATCATTTCACTTTTTATAGTTTCTAACATCTTTATGTCATGTACATGCATACACGCATTGTGTGTCATTCACTAGTCTTAATGAACTCCATTTGTCTATTGTTGGAGCCTTCCCAATGTGAATCTTTGCACTGTAACACATACTTGAGTAGGAGGTTTGTTGCACCACAAATTGATGCACAAACGGACTCTACGAGTCCAAAGCTAGAAACCGAGGGTCCTATGTTTACTCGACTTTTAGAAAGTCGGATATAACTGCAGATATCTCCCAGAGTGATGCGTATCTCACATACTTATAAATTCCTAACAATTTTCTTGAAAATTAAAATTTTGAGAATAGCCAACACTAACTTCAAGTTGTCTTACCTTTGGAATTTCAAATGTTAACGATGTTGTTTGATTTTTATTTTTGTTTTAACTCAAACAAAGGTTTTTCAGTTAATATATATTCCATTGAATTAGTAGCGTCCAGATCATGGTCTACGCTGCTCAGTATTTCACAGTTACAGGACTGGCTGTACCGTTGTATAGACCACCGTTAAATACGTATGAATATCTTATGATTCTGATGTCAGTTAGAGATCTGAGTGGTCCCAAAAAAAAAAAAAAAAAAAAAAAGAGATGCAGCTCTTTTTAATTTAGAGAGTGCTTTTTTTGGGACACGCTCAGAAAATCAAGATTGCTTCTAAAAACGTCTAAATTAAGAATAAAATTCTAACTAAATATCTAATGGTTTTAATAGAAAAAACATGCAGGAAAATAGATTAAAAAAGAAAAAGGAAAAAAATTGTTGGGAAAGAATGTAATTTATATAAATATCCGATTTTTACAGGACCGGATACATTGGAGACCTACCATTCAGTTATTTGTATGCTTGGAACATAACGGACACTGGTAAGACCTAATAACTACGAACACAAGGTAAATCACATAATTTATTATGAACAAAGTGAGTGACCCAAATTTGCCTCTGCTCCATGGTTTTGTCTGTCATACAATGAGCACTTCAATATTTTTGAATTTCTTAAATTAAGTTGCTATAGTGAGATGTGAAATCCATGCTTCATTCTGCTTGTGCACGCTGGAATAATGATTTACTGATTGAAGACCTCTTGTTTTGTCTGCTCTTGAGATTCGTTTGGTATCTGTGTTGTCCTTGCTAGTTGCATGTCTGGTTGCTGTATTTGCTGTGAGAAGGCTAATTGATGGTTATGGAGAGAAAAAGAGTTATCTTGATGAGATATTTTTGTGTATGTGCATGTAGATGAGTCAAAAGGATAAGGTAAGGTCATATGTAGTCAAGTAAAATTTCACTTGATTCTTTCGCTGTATAAGTTAGCTTGGCCATTTTTACTTTCTTGATTGAAGGATTAACCCTCAACAATCCTCATAATCCTTGCAGCAAAACTAGAGTTAAAATTAAATTTAATCATAGCGAAACAAATGAAAATTTGGGAAATTCCATATAACCCTGGAAATGCACTAAGATATGGTCATAAAACATCATTATAACACTGAAACGGTAGAATATTGCATTGCATCAATAACAACAGTATATCACTGAAAATACATTAATTCAAATAACACGAAAATCATGAAATATCATTTATAAAGCTGGGTGAAAGTGCATGAATATAACTTTGAAACTGTTTAAACTGCAGAATGTGATAGAACTGCATCAAATTATACCAATATAACTATAATGCCCCATCCGAAACTCATCTAATAAAAAACATGACTAAATAATACCGTCTATAAGAGCGGAGAATAAGGATGGCTGAGGCGACCATCCGTAATTTTGTATTAGACGAGTATTGAATACATCGATCGAGTGTATTTTTTTTCCCTCTTACCTCTAGTGGATCGACATACTCAATTCGTCTAATATAAAATTAACGATGGCTAAAGATCGTATTCAAAACAAATTACAACACATCACAGATAGCAGATCACATAATAGAATATGTATAGCTACAACAACAGAATACAACAGATACATGTGCTATATATTCAAGTGGTTTTACATAAATCATGTGCATATACAACATGCTCCAAAAGAATAAATATACAAATGACATGAATACACGACTAAGATAATAGATTCACAAGGAACAATCCAAGATGGATAAGCTAACCATAAATCAACAGCAAACTACAAGTTGAAACAACTCAGTCTGACCGGAATATAAATACACTGATCAGTCTAGCTTAAACATACCAGTTATAGTAGGACAAGTGAAATATGAAGTCATATAGACAAGAATTTATTTTTATTGAAAAGGAATGAGTTATGCCCAAATCAACAATTAGTTCATGAGATAATACAACTAAAACAACATATATAATCTCATGAACAACATAAAAATCATAAGTGAGTGTTTAGTCCCAACAAAAGGTGTTAAACACCAAAGCTAAGCACAAAGATAACACATCAAAGAATAACACAAAACTCTATCAAATGACAACATGTTAACTCGTATATAAGTTTACTTAACTTACACGTGAACACTATATATAAGAATCAAAATTGCTCTTAGGTTATAAGATCAATAAGCCATCATAAATTGGATCCAAAGCATCAAACAGTCACTAAATCAACAAAACATTATAAAATGGTTTCAAAAGACCAAATTGCACAAGTATCAACAAAAGAAAGCTATCTTGTCAAGTACTATATACGTATTGAAGCGTCTATTACTACGATCCGTCTCGGTCTAGTATAACTCTACTGTGACCCATTACGGTCAAATATAATTCTATTACGACCTGTCTCAATCGTATAGAACTTTAATACGATCCATCTCGGCCGAGTACAACTTCACTATGGCCCACCTCGGTCGAGTGTAACCTTACTACGATCCGCCTCGGTCTTGTACAGCCTCAATATGTCTCGATCAAATATTTTACGACCCGTCTTGGTCCAGTATGACTTCACCACGATCCATCTCGATCGAGTACAACCTTAGTATGACTTTAGTCTCTTCTTTTTCAGCAAATGACAGAACGAAATAGTTAAAACACCTTTTTCCACCAATTTTCCTCTGTAGAATAAGCATAGTCGTGCATTAGTGATGAGCATAAAAAAATAGTTACTTGTACAAGTAATTAGCCCCTAAAAAAACCATTTTAGAAGGCTTGCAATTGCATGCAAGCTGCAAGTTTGCAATGCAACTTGACAACATCAACTTATGTAATTCATTAAAAATTGAAAACCCATAAAAATAATGTATTACTTTCGTAATTCACTAAAGCAATGGTGAATTGACTCTAAGTTCGTAGAGAAACGTAACTCTAAAAACTAAACATCAATTAGGCAAAGGTGTAGACAACAATGTAGCATGTTTTTCGCGGTCAAGAACAACCGTAATATCTGGCTTGATTGATTGTAAAATGCAATTGGATATTTTTCCATTTTTGAAATCATAACAATATCAATACCGTACTTTATGTCGCATGACTAAAGATATTCTAGCAGTTACAATTACGAACATGGCTTTGGCAAAGGCATTTAGCATTAGTGGTAGGATTTTTGATGACTGCCGAAGTTCACTTAAGGAAGATGTGGTGGAAGTATTAATTTGTTCAAGAGATTGGTTGTGTAGCACACTACTAACGCCAAAAATTGAAGACCATACAAAGGATATTACAGCTGTTTTTGACAGCGAAGAATATGCTACATTGCTTTTTACACATTTGGCTAATTGATGGTTAGTTTTTAAAGGCATGTTTTTTTACAAACTTGCAGCCAATTCGCTAGTGAATTACAAAAAGCAATATATTATTTTATGGGGTTTTAGTAAATTATATAAGCTGCTGCTGGAAAGTTGCATTGCAAACTTGCAACTGCAAGCCATCTAAAGTGGGTTTTTTTTTTTTTTTTTTTTTTTTTGGCTACTTGCTTGTACGAGTAACCATTTTTTTAACGCTCATCACCAATGCATGACTATGTTTCTTTTGTAGAGGTAGATTGATGGAAAAAAGTGGTTAACTATTTTGTTCTTTCAATGGCCGAAAATGAAGAGACTAGAGCTTATCAGGCTATGATAATTTTTTAAATAAAAATTTGGTATAAATTTATAACAATTTCTTCATATTTCATTAAGATTGTGTACTGTTTATAGAGCATATATTGTTGCCTGTTGAGTTTGTTAAAACGGCTTTATTTTTGCTGTAGGGTTAAAACGGCTTTATTTTTGCTGTAGAGGTTTTAGCTTCTCATATTTCATTAAGTCTAAGAAGTGTTATCAGATCTGTTTGCAAACCAATATATACATATGAATTATGATATAAATGGGACATAGAAATACTCTGAGTGATAATGCACAATATTTACCATGAACGGTACAACCCCTCATCATCAATTTGAGTTAAAAGAATAACCAATTAACATTATTTATCAATGAATTAACATATATACAGTTAATCTTTGTATGTGAGGATTACTTGTACAAAATCTCCTTTCACCTAGTATGAGAATGTAACAATGTCCACTAATTTGTTTATTATGCATGCATATTATCCGATATAGATTATTCACTGAGTTGCATTTTTATTTCCTTAATTGTTATTACAGCTTTTAATTAATCATTTAGATGGATGGGATTTTGATTCTTTGGATTGTTCAAGGGCATACAACTGTATGTGTGAAGTTGTGCAGTCAAAGCCCCACAATATATTTGCTATAGCCCATAACACTCTTTAATTGCTACACTATTTCAGTTTAAGACCGATGAGTAGTAAACCCGCTTTAAGTCCTGCTATTTTCCTTTACATCCGCTAAATTAAAGTTTTTTAGCAACTGCTTTAACAAAATTAATAGACAGCTAAATTTGATTAGTTCCTTTTTATATAAATCAATAATGTTAGTGTATGGAGCTAATTTTAGAGTATAAGTATCCAATATATTGTAGAAATCTATTATAGCTATTGATCTAGTGTGCATAATCATGATATTCTTTGATTTTGTTAACAAGATTATCAATATTAGTTTCTTCTATTCATATAATGTGGGAATAATAATTAATTAATTTTAAATATTCGATTTTATATCTAATGAACATTTTTGTATCTTCGTTATTTCTCCGCTACACTTTTTTGCACCTATATCGCTATAAAACCGTTAAGTGCTTTAACTGCACAAATGTAAAAAATATATTTATTGTTGTATATATGCAGTTTTAGAAGGTATGTTCACTAGGCAATTTATTTATAGGCCGTTATGCATTTCTGCTAGCAAACAGATAATAGCACAGAAACCTCTAGTTTGCTTGCCTGGAAATCTAACAATTGCCACTTATATGTTTATTGAATTACACATATCTAATATTGATTTGGAGATATTGTAAGATCTTATGATAACAAAGCATCAGAACATTATCAAGAAAACATTCAAGCGTATTATTTGTTATGTTTGCAAATCTCTACATGATATATGTTTAAGAATATCTGATAAAGCAGTGGACTAGTGTGGTTATTTTTATTGATTAAAGGGTATGTGTAGTCATTGGATACAATGAATATAAATCAGTGTGATCAATTGTAACTCTAATGTTCACTGAATTCGGTGAATCAAAATGTTTATATAATGCAATCTTTTATTTTTATGTGCAGTTTTTTTTTTTTTTTAGTAACAGAAGAAGTGCATTGTATTAAAGGCCATATTTTTAGTCTACATCTTTGATTTTATATTTGTTTTCTATTAAATGCACTTTTCAAATTCAGTATTATACCGATATAATTGCAGTGTTATGTTGGTATTATTTAATGCAGTTCTTTCACATTCTGCAGTTTAAACAGTTTCAAAGTTATATTTATGCACTTTCGCACATCTTTATGCATGATACTTCATGGTATTCTTGTTATCTTTAATTAATACATTTTCAGTATCATACTGTTGTTATTTGACGCAATGCAATATACTATAATTTCAGTGTTATTATGATGTTATATGATATCATAGTGCATTTTCAATGTTATATGTAGTTTTCCAAATTTTCATTTTTTTTGCCATAATTGAAATAGTTTTTTACTCTAGTTTTGCTATAAGGGTTACAAAAGTTGTTGAGGGTTAACCCTTTAATCAAGAAAGTCAAAAGAGTCAAGCTAATGTATATCGCAAAAGGGTTGGGTCGACTTTTACTTGATCCACATATGACCACCTCTAGTCTAACACCATGTTCCAGTGGTAAGACGATCAAATTTTGTTTCTGAGGTCACCAGTATCATTAGATACTATCTTCTTCTAAGCACCGATTTCAATAGAGACGGAGAAATATGTCATACTATTTTCAAGATTTTAAATCTTGAATTCCGGTCACGTCGTCATGGAGCGGTTTGATCTCATACGAGGGAAATTTCGGATGATTTGAGTGTGCCTTGGGAGTCCATCTTAGATAAACTTTTGGGGTTCCAAAATTCAGTTTTGGACTTTTTTTGGATTAAATGTTAAATTCAAAATAATTTTTCATTGCATAATAATTAATATATTTAAACACGACTTTATATATAAATGCATGTATGTGTATATAACTTGATTTGCTCTTTTACAATTTAAACTCATTTGTTCCATGTCTAGTTACTTTTACCTATATTTTAATCATCTCAGTTTCTGAAAACAAACAAAATACATAAAATAATATTTCATTTATCTTATTTGCAAATTCAATTTAGGGCTATTTAGTGTTCTTCTTGGATATATTTCTTGGGTTCCAAAGTTCAACTTCGAACTATTTCATACATCCATCTTGGATGTACTTCTCGGGTAATAAAATTCATCTTGGAACTATCACGGAATATACGTCAAATTTAAAGATTTGCATCCTCAATAATAATAATAATAATAATAATAATAATAATAATAATAATAATACATGTAAACGCAACCTCAAAAATAACTTCGACTAAGCTAATTTGCTTTTTGATAATTTCAACTTGGCTGATTGCAGATCAAATTACTGCTGACATTATTATAATCATCTCGTTATCCAAAAAACAAATAAAATCTTTAATAATAGGTACAATACATTTGTATCACATTTTTTTGAGTGTAAAAGTGAACTATCGGAAATGATATTATACATATTAATATTACTAAAATATATGATCTAACAAATAAATTTCATTTTGAGTTGCACCAATTGAGAGAAGTTAGTTCAACACCGTTTAAGATGGTTTGGACATTTCCAATGGAGACATCACAATGCACCTATGCGCGTTGGAATTATAATAAAATTCATTTGTAGTTGCACCAGTTGAAGAAAAGTTAGTTCAACACCGCTTAAATGGTGTGGAAATTTCCAACGGAGACATCATAATGCACCAATGCACGTTGGAATTATAGACCGCACTGAATGCTCAGAGAAAGATAGAGGTCGACTAAAGATGACATAAGAGTATGTAGTAAAAAGAGACTTGAGAAATTAGAATATATTCGAAGAGCTGGTGTCGATCACAAAAACGCGTGGAGGTTATCGATTTATGTACAAAAACCTTGAGTTTATGATTAGTTTATGGAGAGTTTTAAAGCTGTAGATTATAGGACTAGTGAATAAGGATGTAAGACATAGTGATGATCTTTGGTATCTATTACTATTATCATCTTCATCATCATGGTTTTTTATTATCTTTATTTATTCATTATTACTATTATTATTTGTTTAGTTATTTTAAATTTTATTTTATCTTTATTTAAATTTTTGTTTTTAAATCTCTTGTTATTATTATTACCTTAAATTTAACTTTCTCTTTTGATTTTGGGTTTCATCTTTAGCCAGCTTCAACTTGTTTGAAAGTAATGTCTTAGTTTTTGTTATTGTACTATCTCAAATGCAAATCTACGATCATAATATCGCTTAAAAATAAGATTTTACACATCAACTTTATTTACAAATTTGAAACATCCATCTATAAATATCAACAAGTCTTCATATCACTTAAAAATAGGTTCAAATAATAATCTTTTTATACAAATTCATTTTTCATTAATTGGTAATAGAATTGAAGATTCACACTTAAAAATCATAAGATATTACAACAACAACAACAACAAAAAAGCCATATATCCTAAACAAGTTGGGGTTGGCTAGATATGGAACCCAAAATTAAAATAAAACAAAAGAAATAATAATGATAATAATATATATGGGAGAGTCTATAGAGACACAAAATTTTGACATAAATGGTGACACAATTGCTTTGCACCATTGGATCACCCCATAAATTACACCTCTCAATATAAAGACAAAAAGATCCAACGGTTGAGGCTCTGTGTCTCTCTCTTTGTGTCTAATTTCGTGTTCAAATAGCTGGCCCCTATATATATATATATATATATATGGGGTTTAAAATAACCAAACAGATAAAAAGTCGTCTGATAAAGGTTTTTTTTAATAATTAAAAAAAAGGTTCAATAAAAGTGTAATAAAGTCTAGAATAGTAATAAAAAAATAAAAAGGTTGAATAAAAGTGAAATAAAGTCTAAAGTAATTAAACAGATTAAAATAAAAAAAACAAAAACAAAAAACCTATGGTTCTGGTACATATTTTTATGCAGTCTGTGTAGTTTTCTATGCAGTCTGTCCCAAGCCAGGGTAAAGGAGGAGGGTTGTGATAAGCTTGGCGAGCCAACGTAAAAACCTAGCCTCTCTTATGGATATGGAACCTTATGATAAGATATTACGACAATAAAATAAAATATAAAATAAAAGTAAAAAACATGATTTTAAATTCAAAATATACATATAAATCATTTTATTTTGACCCTGTTAAAAATTATAGGATTTGTAAACGAATATCCTATGCATGAAGCGCATGTTGTAATGCTCGTACGTATTTTTTTTCTTACACAAATTTTTATGGAATCACATAGATTCAAAGCTGCATGGTTTCTCAACAAATTAAATCACAATCAAATCTCCCTTTAACCAATCTAACTAGTGTGCTACCCGTGCGTTGCACGCGATAGTATTATTAAAAATAGTATTAATTATTTTAATGTTAAAATGAGAATTTTTATTATGTAATATATGATAAATTTTGATGTGAAATAAATAAACTATTAATTAAAATTATTATTATTGTTTGTGTAATTCTTGTTCTATAACTTACACAAACAATACATATGTGTGTATTCGACAATTTTTTTAATCATTTTTGTTAATATAGATATATATGTTGAAATTGATGTATATTCGTCATTTATTCGATGAATTACAACATTATTTAATAGAATTTGTTTAAATAAGTTAGATGTTAAATTACGAAGTTAGTTTAACCGTATAACATAGTAGGAAGAATTGAAATGAAATTTGCAAAAAAAGTATAAATTTTTGTGGAGTTATTGATATTCTAAAAAAAATTATGATATAATATATGGTAATTTTTGATATAAATGAATCACAACTAATTTACAAATTAACATTGTCATTATTGTTGATATGCAGAATTCATGTTATGTGATGTATACATCTTTATAGTTGCATGAAAAACTACATATTTATAATATGAATATGTATTGTAAACTTGGTGAATATTTTTAAGAGCTATTAGAAAAACGGACTAAATACTCCTTAAGATTATTTAGATAATTAGAATTTAAGATTTTATGAGTAGTTTAAACATATGGATTGAAATATAAATATCATGAAAGAATCGAGGAGGTTCAACATATAATTGTAGAAACGTTAAAATACTGGTATCTAAAACGGGAATTGTTTTCTTCAATATATGATAAATTTATTGAGATAAGTGCATAGTATACTAAATTTTATTTTAATGCTTACATATATTATTTAAACTGCGTGACTTATTTGACTTCATGTTTGGAAGAACAACTAATTTTATCATTTTAAAGCATTACACATAGCGTTAATTAAATGAATTAACAATAATTTATTGATTGGATTCATTTGTTCAATTCAAAATCGCATAATTAATTTAAACATATTAATGTAAATGTACAATGTTAAGCGATGTTGTACAGTGTTTTGTAAATAACTAAATAAAACTTTAAAATGTAGCGTTTGACATTAATATTACAATGCAATATAGTATTGAACGGTAAATATGTTGATGTGAATGAGTTAAATCGTGAACCTGTGATTGTTATTTATATATGTAATTTATGTTATGTGATTGATATGTATATATATTTGATTTTTTTTTATTTTTATCAATATGAATATGGTTAATCTTGATGTGATTTAGTAGGAGAATCAATGAAGAATAGGTTTGTTAAAAGTTATTTAAATAGTTTTAATACTATGTAATTAATTGTAAAATATGGTACTAAACGTAAAATATTAGAAAAGAATTGAGAGAGACTTAAATGATTATAGAAAATTTGAAGTGTAGGTATTTGAAGTCAAAAATCATCATTTTGTTATTTTTTAGTATTTCAAAAAAAATATTAATTAATTAAATTTATTTAAATTACTTAAATTTTGGGTTTGTGATTAATTTAAATATGTGGACTTAAACATAAAATGCTAGCAGCTAACTGTTAATAAATAATTGTTTAAACTTTAAAATGTCCACATAAAAATGTGAAATGATAGATGTAAAGTGATAAACTAATTTAAAATATCTGGAGAGAACGAAGGAGAAGAGAGGAAACTCATAGAATTAAGGAGAGAGCTTTAAGAAGGTTGTGCGTTACTATTATTTAATAGATAATCCATTCATCTTCTAACTTCAAAATCAATTAAACACTGGTATTTAATCATGAATGAGAGAGATGTTGTGAAGTCATTGATTTATTCTAATATTAATTAGATCTTCAGTTTTATTTCTCTATATAATTACCCTCCTTTTCTATAGTTCTCTTTTAGAATAACAAAATGCCAGAGAAGCAGATTAATTGGGATATTTGTAGCCGCCCGAAATTTTGATTTCAGATTGAATGATTGTCAAAAAGAAAAGGCCTCCATTTCAATCAATCGGATGTCTATAAATTTCTATTTTTCTGTTTATCACACCTCAGATATTTCTTTCTTTCCTTCCTTTTTTTTTCTTTTTGTTGTTGGGAAATTCCAGCCATAGAAGAATCATTACTTCTTATCTTGGTTGAGATTCTGGTACCAAGTTGACATTTGGACTGGGAGATTTACCCAAAATTTCACTAGGACTTGATACAAGATATTAGCTGAGATTACAGAAAACGATTATTCAACATATAGAAGGTTGAACGTGTCAGCCTAGATGAAAGCAATATAATTTTGAAGACAAGATTTTAAGAAAGTGGATAACATATTTCATTGTCAGCCACGAGATACTTGTTTAGTAACCAATATTTGAAACTTACAGCCTGTAACTGTGATGAATAAACAGCCAGGCTATACGTTTTCACAGCTAAACCCATATATGCTTAGCAACATTCCACATATTTATTAGTTCCATTAGTGGGTTGTCTAACATGCATCTATAAACATTTGAACTAAGATTTGGAAGAACCAACCTTTTTTTTTTTCTTAAAAGAAATAAGCAGCGGCATGATTTCCGTAGAACTATATATTTAAAAGAAAAAAAATTCACACCAGCATACAGATACCACATTGGATTTTTTTCCTTCTTTATTCCATGCAGTTTTATTTGTCATTACAGTAAAGGATATTTACATCTAAAAATAAAAATCCATCCTGGCACTGCTTTTTGATACCTATTTCATATAGTTAAAACGGGTTAAATCTTCACTCTGTAGCAATCTCAGTCAAACGTATCATCCCAGCTGAACAATGCATCTCTCTCCTACAGCATTTATAAACTTCTCTTCTCCTGAGTCCGCATCTTGCAGAGGAGCAGCATATTTTCTTTTCAACGTTGCAGCAACTTCGTATTGCTTCATTTTCCACAAGTTTGTTGCATTGCGTCTGTATATCACTCCTGTGATCTTCAACTATACCGTCGGTACCTGTCTCTTCAGTTGTGATGTTAATAACATGTTCTGGGACAGAACTCGCTGCAGGATGTTTATGATCATGTTCGTCATGGTGCTCTTCATCACAGTGAATGTGAGCATCATGGCAATGGCCATGCTTATGCTTCTCTTCATTATGTTCCTCTTCACAGTGAATATGAGCATCATGTGCATCATGCCCATGGTGGTGATCGTGAGTGTCTTCTCCTAACCTATCCACCAGAGTAAGTTGGTGTTGATGTACATCATCAACATGGTGGTGGTGATGGTGATGATGACCGTTACACTCTGCTTTCCGTTCCTCGTTTGTATCATTGTTATGGAGCACTTCATGACAATGTGCATGATCTTCATGTGCATGCTCATGTATATGACCGCTACAGTTTTTGTGCTCGTGCACATGAAGATCATGCACATTGTTATGGAGCACTTCATGACAATGTGCATGATCTTCATGTGCATGCTCATGTGTATGATCGCTACAGTTTTTGTGCTCGTGTTTTGCATGACGATGGTCGTGAGCATGTTTATTGTGTGAAGAACATGTCTTCACTTTTGGAGTTTTCGTGTGCAACAGTGTCATACTGTTAAGTATGACTATTAAGCATGTACCAACATCGGCCAAAACTGCTGCCCAAAGAATCGGGTGACCAGCAATTGCAAGAGCGAGTATGCCAATTTTTGTAATGATTGAGAAAATAATGTTTCCTATTATTTTATGGTTTGTCTTCCTGGCAAGCTTGATGGCTCTTGCTATCTTCATTATGTCATTAGACATCAGGGTAACATGACTTGTCTCCATCGCTACTGCTGAGCCTGAAACACCCATCGATATACCGACATTAGCTGCAGCTAATGCTGGCGCATCATTCATGCCATCTCCTACCATTACAGTTGAGCCATATTTTGTTTTGAGTTCCATGATCATCTGCACCTTTTCTTCAGGGAGTAACTCTGCATGCACCATCTTTATGATTTTCCCTAACTGTAGAAAATAGAATAGAAGATATTATGAGATTCGTTGGCTGATCCTAGCGTTTTGATTAGGTTACAAACATATGTGTTTCATTGTGTGTTTGTTAATCCATTTGAATCAAGATATGTAGCTATATTCTCTGTATATAGCCTAACCCTCTTGTATTAGTCATGCTATTGTTTAGATTAGGTTACAAACCCACTCCTTGTAGTTCTCATGTGCTGATGTACTTATATCCTAACCTTCTTGCGTAAAATCTAATACTTTTGTCATGCGTGCAGCTAAAGCGGTTGGCAATGTTAATAGCGGTGGAGATGCATAACATGAATAAAATGTGGATGTACTGGAAAATACCAGTGGAGTAGAAACCTTTATTTGATTTATCCCATTCCTAAATCATTTCTAAAAAAAAGAAAACATTATTTTGCTCATATACAACAAATCGAAGAATAACTTGATATATGCAGTTAAGGCTTGGCTAATAGAATTAAGTTTAAATTAATGTTGTTAACCGTTTTAAATTACAATTGCTAAAGCAGATAATGAAATTCTGATTTAGCGGGTGTAACTGAAAACATCTGGGCTTAAAACAGATTTCTTATTTGATAGCGCTAAATTGAAAAAAAAATAAAAATAAATGTAATAGTCAAAGACTCAAAGTGCAATAACCGATTTTTCAAGGCTTTAACCGCATATCTTCTATCATATTTATATATGGAGTCTAGGATTGGACTGGGACAAGTTCATCTCATAGCTTGGTATTCTCCTAAAGGAGGATAGTTAAACAATAGGAGAAAGGATCCGCCGATAACCAATTAGCTGTTTTTTCTGAACTGAGCTTCAGTGGGAATGTATCATAATTTTTGCAACAAAATGTAATAATGGTAAGGATAATGATACGGTTATATGGTTAAAGCTTAGTGGGTCTATGGTTTTGGCATCCAGTTATTTTCAGTTTCCATTTTAACTAATGCCTTCAGACCTGTAGTTTTATTTCACACTTATTACCTCTAGTACTCGAGTAGTTTGTATTTTATTCTGATTTAATATTATGGGTGCACGCACAAGCACTCATACACAAATCGTTACCTGATTGTTTGCATGGGTGGCTGCTGCATTGCTGTCTCCGGTAAGCATTGCGACTTTGATGCCTAAAGAATTTAGTTCTTGTATGGCCTCAGCTACCCCTGTCCTGCAGCTGTCAGAAAGACTGAAAGTTCCAATCAATGTTGCATTTGAGAACACATACCCTCTCGTAACAGCCTCTTTAGAATCCTCCCCTTCTTGTTGTGGAACTGGAAATGTAAGAAACAAATTCATTAGTTGATAATCCTTTTGGCATATTTTATCATTGTGCTGTGTAGTGTTTATTATGCATTTGAGGAGTAGTTTGCACCTGCATTACACCCGGCCCTCAATGCAATTCTTTTGTTTCCAATGTATATTTTCTTATCATCTATTTCTCCATAAACTCCCTCTCCTGGTATGATTTGAAACTCACTTACATTTTCTGGCTTGGGTTCAATTGAGTTTGATTGAGCATGCTTTATTAGTGCGGAAGCCATTGGGTGGCTTGATTTACTCTCTATACTTGATATCCTGCAGTGTTGGGGAACTTTCAGCTGTTAACAATGCAATTTCTTTTCTTTTTTTCACATATTGTTCCTTTTGTTTGTCAAATTCTTACATACCAGTAAATGAGTGAACTCATTGTTACTTGGGAACCTACAGGACGAAGGTCCATGACCTTAAACTCGCCTCTAGTAATTGTTCCAGTTTTATCAAAGGCTACAACTTTGGTTTTTGCAAGGGCTTCTAGAACATCACCACCTTTAACTATGAGCCCTAGTCTGGCCGCAGTTAATAATGAACAGAACGTCGCTACAGGTGTTGAAAGAACAAGTGCACATGGACATGCGCTCACAAGTAGTACTAGTGCTAGTTGAAGCCAGTGCTTTGGGTTATGCACGTGTAATATGAGAGGAATTACAGCCACACCAGCTGCTATTACTACTGCCCCTGCAAAGTTAATCAGGTAACATGTTTAATTCAGTTGATCGGTTGAGTTTTAGAGTAAAATATTACCATGTTGGAGTAGCAGTGGTTCAATATTAATGCTGACATGAACATGTGCTATATCTATACAGAGGAAAATTTTCCTGAACGCTATAAAATATGAGTGATCTGACCTGGTGTGTAATACATGGCACATGAGTCGATCAATCTCTGTGTTTTGGACCTATTATTCTGTGCTTCCTCAACAAGCCTAGCCATTTTAGCCAATGCTGAGTTTTCCGCTAAAGCTGTTGTTTTCACGCTAATATAACCTAAAACACAATACCATTTAGTCATAAGACAACAAATACTAATAAAATAAGAGGAGAAGATATCTGTTGTAACAGAGTGAATTAGATGTGTCATAACAAGGATGATTACAATTACATCCCTGTGTCCCCTGAACTTAGCATGGAATAAAGGAAATAATAAATATGGGTTATAACAGATCCAAAACCTCTTTTGGGTCGAACTTAAGTACGCCGTTTCTTGTTCTTCTTCTTCTTATTATTGTTATTATTGTTATTTTGAAAACAAAATTGAATTGGTTATAGCTTTCAAAAAATGATTTATTCAAGTTGATCCAAACCAGCTAAATTCTCGGTGTTATCACACTGATTCACAATCCTAAACGAATAATAGCCCAAAAGACTATAATAAAAGAAAAGGGTAGTTACCATCTATATTAAGGGTCCCAGCCCAGACAAGCGAGTCAATTTGTTTAGGAACAGGGAATGATTCTCCAGTTAAGCTTTGCTCGTTAACCTCACTTCTTCCTTCAACTACAATTCCGTCAATAGGAATGACCTCTCCAGCCTTTACAGCAAGAATGGTGTTAAGTTCTACATCTTTAGCGTCAACAGCTTCCCCCTTTTCTGCCAATATAGCCTTCTGAGGGGTCATGCTCATTAAGGCTGTCATTCCATCTGTGGCCTACATGCAACAAAAGAAGAAATTAGGAAATTTAAATCATCAATGGTAGAAATCAATACATGTCAAATTATCGTCATTTTGCAAGTTTTTATGATGACTGGCTGTCACATATCAGGACGTTAGCAATCATTTTCAGTATTATTGACTTCTAGTTGATGTTTACTTAGATACTGAATTGCATATATTAATATGCCCGTGTGTAATGTAATATCCATATGGCCCCACCCTTGCCAACATTAGCGCAAATGATTTAAAGCTTTTTGCTTGTTATGTGTTATATTACGTGTATCCCATGTGCTAACCTTATAAAAAATCGACAGCAATAAACATGAGACACTTTTAATACCTTGTGACACGCTCTTGTTTCTAGCCACTCAGCAATTGTGAAGAGGAAGACAATGGACCCTGCTTCGGTGTAGTCCCTTAATGCAAGTGCCCCACCCACTGCAAAAAGATACAAAACAAGATTCATATTTAGTTTATTTTAAGTACCTAAATTTTTTGTTCTGTTAAGTCAAAATCTGAACATGCTACGGATATTTCTTTAATAAAGAAGGCCGGTGCATTCACGATCCCAAATAGTAATACAAAATTCCTTCAGATAGCTATCAAAGATTTGATGAACAAATTGAGTGTAAGACAACCAGAAAAATCACATTAGAGAAGTCAAACAAAAAATATACATGTCTCTAGTGTGTTCTATAGACAACTAGAAAAAGCGGTAGAATCAAACAAACGATTGTAAAATCAAATTGTGTGAAGTCGAAAAAGGAAAATCCTTTAATATGTCCCCCCTGGAACATTTTCAATTTTAAGTTTTATCAAACATATCTTCGTTTGATGTTTAAGTTAAAATTAATGAAAGACTAAGTCATTTTTTTAACTATCTGATTGAACGGTCGATGCTTACCGTTGGGTACTTGTACTAGTACTTAATAATACAACTATGGTGGGTAAAAACACTACAAAAGATAGCACCAAAGCTCTTTACAGAAAAAGATGATTAGTGAAGAATTGTGCACAGAAAGGTTTAGCTACACATTATTTAAGGTCCTATGATTTTTCTAGCTATAAATTTTTTAGGCATTTTGAATAATTTGAATTATTAATTTTAACGGTTGATATTGGTTTAACATTCTGAACATGTTAGAGTTTCAAAATTATCTCAAGTTTTGTGAAAATGATGTTCATAAATTTGAACATTTCAAAATATAGCAAGAAAAAACAGTAGACGAATTAAAGAGGGGTGTGTATCTCAACTATTAAAACACAACTTTAGACATGATTGGGTCTGCCAATGAACGATTTTAGATGCGAATGGTGTCATACCCGCATTCTAATTCAGAATCATCTTGTGATAACATATCCGTGAGTATTAGAAAAATATAAGATAATACCTTATCCGGTGACAATTAATAGATCGAAAAATATAGATAAATGCATGTCATTCATTTTATTGAAAACACCACAAGGTTTGACAATTTACAGCTACTGTGTTGTTAATTTGTGTACAAGCAGAATATTGCATTTGTATGTGTTTGTCATGAGGTTATTATAAAATATGGACAGTGGTTGTTAGCTCATGTATCTCATACGTGCATAATTCAACTTGGATGTAACAGGTTTATGCACAATAAATGTGTGTGACGTTTGCATGCATATTTTGTCATAGAAATAGTCTCTTGTGCTGTGCACTTAAGCCTATCTGCCTATGGAAACTTATCTAAAATATCACTGGATGTAGTTTATAAATACGTTGTCAGTGTAACCACATGTGCTAATTATCAAGAGAAGTAGTGTGTTTGCTTATAGTATAGAATACGATTCTATGATTGCAATATAAAATGCTGACCTTACAAGGGAACAATGAATAAATGCTTAACAATTATTTATTTATATCAACAGTTTATAAAAGACCGCTACCAAAGTCGAGCCTTTTACCTGCAATGAGCATCAGAATGTTAATATCAAGAGTGAGCCGTGTAATTGCAGCATAGCTTCTCACTGCAATTGGATATAAACCGAAAGCCACAGCTACTACTGCAAACCATTTAAGAGGATTGAAAAGCTTCTGAAACAGTGAAATTAAGAGGAACACGCCGCATGCCATAATGTAGAAACTTGGCCACTTCTTAATGATTTTGCCACTGCCGTATACGCGAATGCTTGCTTCTAAGCTGGCTTGGTTCAGTAATTTCACTGTTTAAGTCACCACAATACAGTAAATTAGGCAAACAAACCAAGCAGTTTTGCTTTTTTCGTATGTATGATTTTGTCATGTGCAACGTATACATATGTAAATTATTTGTTTTATGTACTTGGATTATGTCCTTTTTGACTTGGAACTTTGTGAGATACGTGTATGAACATAAAAGGGGTCTTCAAGCAAGAGACTCTCGATGACTGTCTATGAATGGACAAACTCTAATATATTAAACGTTATACATCATACTCAGAAGCGTTTGCAGGCCAAACAAGATCAATTTGATTTGGCATCTTCTTAGATGCATTTGATGCGTCACGGATTGGATCCATGTTTTTGTTTCATTTGGATGAACCATTGCAAATCAATTGTTAATATCGGACGCATTTAACACCACGGTATCCGAAATGTTTTAGTCAAAAACTACGGATATAGGTTTCCACGGTTGCAATTCACGGGAGGTAGACACGTGTGAGATAAACCGACGTGGATATTCCTACCGCATAAAATGACTAACGAAGTTCCGGACATAATAGCATTTTTGATGCCAAATTATCTAACGTAAGAATAAATTATAACATTGCGCTGGTTTTACTACTTTTTTTCTTTAAAAAAAGGCATCAAATCCATTCAGCAATAATTGTTCAGCTACATGTGAACTGATGGGACTGAAACAATGGACTAGATTATTCTATATTTACTGTTTAGCAGCCATTCGCAGATACAGAGATAGCATTGCTAAGGTAGTTATTTGATTAAACATTTTGTAGTTTTAGGTTCTTGTCATTTCAAAAAACACGAAAAATGCATTTATATCGAAAAAACAATCGTTATAGAAAACGAAATCAAACCACATAACATAAAACAATATTTATTTATTTTTCTTGTTCCGTAGTAGCTCTCTCCCTTTCACAGTCCCATCCCTTTCTTTTCTATTTCCTTTGCCGTCTCTTCTTGTATGTGTAGTTAACATTAAATTTCAAAACACAACATAATTTAAGCCGCATCACCTTTTTAAGTTTTGACGTATTTAGAAATGCTATTTTCACCGAAAACAAATATTTTAGGTTCTAAACAGATTAACAAATAAGTGAAATAACTAACTGGGCGACGGGCCCGAAGTCGGCGTATTGAAGCATGCAACAATGTCCCAGCTCTGAAATAGTCTTAGACTTAAATTTGTCATTTTAGTGCTTATTCTTTTTGCTATAAATTCCTCTTTATGAAACAGTTTCTTATTTTATTTTATTTTTTCCCTCCCATGCATGTAACTTCCTTTTTTCTTTTTCTTTTTTAGTAAGAGGAATAAACTCATATAGTCGTTTTACACGTAAACTGGAAGGCACTGTCTGTTAAATTTATTAATATTAGAAATATATCCGAGGCTAAGAACGGTTAAATATAAATCAAATATTCTTGGGTGTTTTGAGCATCACCGCGCTATATAAAAACCATCTGTTTGCTCTGTATAAACAGTAATTGCAAACTGACTTTGAAAAAGAAATAATTTATCTATGAACCTGTAATAATAACTAGCTTTAACAATACAAAGACAATTACATTAAACTATACGAGCCTAATTAAAATTTATCTCCGTAACTATTTATTCGAGTACAATCTAGGCGACAAGGCTATTCGCTAGAAGTTCATACATGAATCTAATTATTTAATTAGTTAACGCCGTAAATTAGCGGGTCCAAATATTAAAATAAAAGCAGAAGATACCGACTAATTTTCATATACTTTAAAAAATTTATCCACTTTAATAAATAGTGATGGAAAATATCGTGGATGGAAATGAATTTCTCTTTACAAAATTTATCACCTTTATCATGTATTAATATGAGCAGAATGTCTTTTCTAAGTTTTGCACGGCTGGTTTTAGAGGTAGGCAAACTAGGGAATTGAATAGAGCAACCAACCATAGAAGGGGTAACATTTTAGAGAAGATAAAGTTGTTAAGTAAAATAGTATTTGTAGCTTTATAACTTTTTAACCATGCTGACATCAAAGGTTATAGTAGTGTAGTTGTTATTGACATTTGGTAAATCTTTGTGTCCAAGGCTGTCATTTTTACTTTCCATGTTACCGTCGAAATAATTCTTGACCTGGGGGCAACCCAGCAGCAGCCGAGAAGACCGCCTAGGGCAACACTCCTGGAGATGGCCGAGGGGACAGCTGGAGGTCAGTGTACCCTTCAAAATTTGTTTATACTTTTCGACGGAAGGGCAAATTATTAATGTATTTACTGTGTAGCCCACTGGGGCAATGCTTTGAAGATAGTTGCAGTGAACCCATCAACCTGGGTTTGAACCTTACTGCAGACTGTATTGATGATTTTTTTTTCATCTTTTTTTTTTGGCAGCCCTTTGTCTAGGGCAGCCGACACAGTAAAACCGGCACTGTCCGTTGCAAACAATTGCTGGGGGAAAAACAGGCAAAATAGTGATTTATGAGTACTAATTCTAGCAAGTTCTTACGTAACTTTACTCTTTTAAACCCCAATTAGAAAGGAAAAAAGAAAAACCGGTGCATTTAATCACTGAAGATTGGAAAAAAAAAAAAAAAGTGCGATTATCCTTAAGCTCGTCCTAATTCTTCGATCTCGAAACTAAATTTTCAATGTTCCGAGTACAAAAAAGAAGAGGCCTCGTAAACAAAGACGATATAGAAGAATTACCAATTTGAAGCTGATCTATAATGCTGGGGTCATGCTCGACGACAACAGTTTTGGAGGTAACAATAACTGAAACTCTTTTGACGCCGTTAACTGGATTCAGTATTTTCTCGATTAATGGAACTTCAGAAGGACAACAAATGCCCAAAACATCGAAATAGCTCTTCTGAATTTCTCCTCCCATTTGATTCATATATTTTTCCTACTTCTAAGCTATTTTTGAGGAAACAGAAATTTGATTCGTTATCGTCGATGTTTTGGAGTAAAAATAGTGTGAGGGGCCTTGGAATTTATAGAAAGAGGAAGTTCGCGGTGTGGTTACAGATGAGCACGTTACTTTTTCGCGGCTTTTACTATCGTAGAGATCCTTGTATTCTGTCGTTCCATCTGATTCGGCATTCGAGCAACTAAATACAGAAACGCTACGACAGATCCGATTTAAAACCGTAGTCATGTTGGCTTCAAGTTAAAAAAAGAAAAAGAAAAAAAGTGAAGGACTTAAATACATCGCTCAGTGTTTTAGTTTTAGTTTGAATTCACAATTTATTCTTTTTCAAATTATTTGTGTACCTCGCAATCATCCTGCATTGTTAAATTTATAGCAATTTGCAGTGCCATTACAAGATGCCTTAGGGACACATTACAATGACACAACAAGGTGCCTTTGAGGTACTGCACAGTATCACTACAGGATGTTTGCATGATACCGTGCAATGCCACTGCGTGAATGAATACTTCTTAAAAAAAAGAAAATTAAGAAAGTGAGAAAAGTTAGCAAAAAGATGGATATTTTTATTTTTTGAATTTTTGAGAGCTTAGTTACTATCTTAATAACATATATGTGGATTAGCAAAACGAATGCCAGAACGAACTCAAATTTTGGATAGATGCTTTTGAATCACCGTATCTCATGGACGAGTATGGGGTGCAACAGGGGTGCCCCCCGATCGCTCCTTATATATATATACACACACGCACGCGCACACACACATACATACATACACACACACACACAAATGAGGGTTATAACACTCGTCGTTCGTGGCACCCCTTTTGCATCTCAATAATAGTCATTCATTTATAAATAATTTAGAGGAGGGAGAGAGAGTTAGATAAAGGAGAGAGAAATGAGAATGTATTGTAGAAATCAGGAGGCTATAGGGGAACTGCACAATTTGGGGTGCACTTGAATACACACGCGCCCCCGCGCGCGCGCGCGCGCACACACACACACACACATATATATATATAACTAGATTCTTTTATTACATACGTAACACAAATATGTACACCACATATTGTAACGTCCTGGATTTTTAGCTGTTTTATAATCGATATTTAAATTATTTTTAATTATTGATTTGGAATAATAAAAGGATTTTTATTGAGTTTATCGATTTAATAATCGATATATGATTTAATATTGAATATATTTAATTATCATAATATGAAACGGTAATAATTGAATTCGCATATAAAACTGAATTGAAATAATTCAATCGATTAATATAAATTCTATTTGAATTAGAGCGACAATAATAATTTATTACCGATGAATTTAATTATTTGAAATCAATTTATATTTTATATTGAAATCAATTTAAATTGTTGTCGCTTCTATACAGTCGAATTAAATTTCAGGATCCATTCCATTGGGTCCAGAATGACGTTATAATCTGGTAGCGTTAATCGGTATGTTTAAATAGCGGTTCGGGGGCCGTGAGATATTTTGGTATATTATATATTAGATAAAATCAAATAAAATAAAATAATAAAAATCAAATAAAATTAAGGGCCGACCTATACTCCTAACGCAGACCTATCTGTGTCTCTTCCTCATTAATTCATATTCAAAATGTCGTTCACATTCGTTATCTAAGAAACAAAGATTAATGGGTTTAAGTACGAGATGTTCCTTCTCGCGTCTATAAAATGAGCTTAAGGCTTCGCTATTCTGTCATTCTGAATCCAACCTTCATGCTTACTTTTCTTTCCTTTTTTTCCAGTAAAACCGCTCCCTTTCATTAAGTTTTTCCCCTTCCTGTTAAATCAAAATCGATTTCTACGATTTAATAAAATAAATAAATCGAAGTCGTGATCGGTCCTTTGAAGCTCGAATCGAGTTCGAGATGCTCGCGTTAGCGGGATTTACGACGATGGGATGTTGCGGCTTCAAGATTGAAAGAGGCGACGGGGGTTTGTTGAAGGGTATTTGAGGGTCGAAAATCCATGGTGTAAAGGAGGAGACTGAGGCGGAGTTGTAATTCTGGTGTGATGTATTGGAGTAGTTCAAACATCCCGATGATGAGCCAGGTGATTGGTTCGGCATTGGACCTTGGGGAAGATTCAGATCAGATCAGATCATCGAGATGGTGAAGCTCAAGGATGGGAGTGTCATATTAAAGAAGTACGGCTGTGTTAATTTTGGGGGGATGGATACAAGAAATGAGGGACTGTAAGTAGAGAGTTTGGTTTGTGTTTAAGGAATAGTGGAAGCTCTGGCATGTCAGGAAATGGATGTTGATTTAAAGAAGTTTGTATGGACAGTTAAGGCTGACGGGGTGGGGCAGTTGGGGATAGTTGAAGCAAGTGACGAGTACGGTTGGTGGATTAAAGGAGATGTTAGAGGCCGATAATGTAGTAGTGGCAACTGGAATTGAAGTAGTGCGCAAGCGATGGTCGGATATGGTTTATGGCAAGGCCATAAGGTATATATTTCACAAAATTTAAATATACATAGGATAGGTTATTGATTTATTTTAGTAATTTAATTTAAATTAAATAAATTGTTAATTGATAATAAAATTAAATTATCATAGGTGCAAAGTAAATTTATTGAGAAGATCTATGGCCGCGATGATATGGAATTTAAACAAAATATTCGGCAAATAAATCAAGGTGAGTAAATCTCACTCAAAGGTTATATTTAATTTATTTTTATCGTTAAAAGTAAATGGCTGGATGTTTGAATGCATGCATTGACTATTGAATCATTGCGGTTATTATATATAATATATATTAGTTATTTAGGCTTGGTGGTTATGGCTATTATATATATTGGATATTTCCCGCAGTACCATTAGCGGATGCCCGCAGTATCATTAGCGGATGACCCTATCGCCCCGCGATATATGTAACAACCCGGAAAATCAGAACCAATTTAAAAATTTTAATTTGGCTATTTTAAGGAATTTTGAATATTTAAAATAAATTATTTTAAATAATAATGACTAAAAATTCTTTTGGACCGAAGTTATAATGAATATATCTATTTTAATTATAAAACAAGGCCTGAAATAGCGTGGTAGTTTGAAAATGTGAATTCGAACTTTGACTGACTGTACAGGATGCAAAATAAACCGGATTTTAGTGAAACCAAAAATATTTGAATCTGTTTAAGAACATATTTCTAACAAATCTGAAAAATTGAAATTTCACAGCGGGAATCAAAAGTTATGGCCAAATGAATTTTCAGAATGGTCGCTATGGATGAATATAGCCCGTAAAAGTAGACATTTTGCAAACGACCTCCGTTTTTGACGAAAACACTTTTGTTGGATTCGTAATGTCAATTTATTTCTAGGTTCCAAATTCCATAATTTTTGGAGTTAATATGTGAGCGTGGCAAAGGAAGACGTGTTTGGTTAATTTCAGTCAATTTGGATCGACCAGAAAATGGCCATTTTTCAAACAGTCTCCAAATTCGACGAAACTAGTTTTGTTGGGACCGTATCGTCACAACATAGCTAGATTTATTTTTCGGGAATTTTTAGAATCAATATATGGCCCCGAAAAATTAAAATGTACGCTCAAATCCGTATTTGAATGTTTTATATTTTGATTTGAAGAATAACTGACTGAAACAGTCGAATGGGCCTACGAAACATATTCCATTGTGTTCGAAATGAGGGTATTTAGCTAGGGACGACAGTCGTTGGGTTTGAATTGGAGTTCGTTTGGAGAAACATATATTTTTGGAATTTATATAAATATCGGCGAATCAAAAAATTCCATTCATTAATTAAAATAATAAAAAAAAATCGGGTTTCTCTCTCCCCGCTCCAGATCGTACGGCGGAAAGCTTTCTTCCCCTTCTCTCTTGATTTCTGGCCAATCCACTTAGTAAAATCAAATGCCACAGTTGAGAAATTTGTAGTGCTCCTCGAGATCTTTAAATCCATATAAGGATTGGATTTTTTTCGTTGAGAATTCATCAAGTTACGGGTCCCCGAAGTCGGAGACTGCAACTCGCCACCGCCGACAATTGGAGCCACTGAAGTGGAACCCACCACCACGCGCGGAGCCGCCCTCTTCCCTCTTCGACATGGCGTTGGCCGATCCTCCTATGGCGCAGCGGATTGGAAGATAAATGCAAACCTAGTTTTGAACCTCTTCTGAAAGGTAACGGCTGAAACAAATTTAACTGTTTATAGCACTTTAAAGCGCTACGAATTATGATTTTACAATAAAAATCATATCTTTTTGCTATGTTGTCGAAATCCAGTGAAACAAGAGACATTGGACTCGTGGCGTCGTCTTCTACATTCTAGAAGAGACCGGAGAATTTTTGGAGCTTCCTACAATTTTTGGAGGAGTGGAACCCAATGTGAGATTTCTAAATTCAAATTTGAATGGAATGGCAATGTATAAATTATATAATCGATGTATAAGTTATATAAGCGTTGTACACCTCATGTATAAGCGTTGTATAAATTATATGTGCGATGTATAAGTTATATATACGTTGTAAAAATCATATGTGCGTTGAATGGAGTTGAAATGAAATTGAAATATATTTATATACGCGTATGTATGTATATATATACACACACACCCTCATCCACAGACCATGGACGATATATTGGTTGTGATTGTTTGGGTTTTGGTTGACGTGAAATTTGGTTGATAAATGCGAATGGTTGACAATGGTTGTTTGTGGTTGAAACAAAATTGGAATTGTTTATGGAAAAATTCATTGTGATATGAAAATGATCGAAATATTTAGATTATAAGGATAAGCCACTTAGGGAACGCCGCGAGGCGTAAGGTACTGCAAGGAGCCGTATTCGGGACGGTGCCGGTTTTAAACCCCTTGCTGTTATGCTGCCGAATTTTTTTGAAATATTCATGTATTTGATTTATATTCATGTGTTGAAATATGTTCATGTGTTGGAAAAATATTCATATGACGAATGAATAGTTTGAAAGATAAAAATCACATTTTTATCATGTATATGAAGTATATAAAATATTCGTGTTTGAAATAAATTGTTTTAACAATAAAAATCACATTTTTATTATATATATGAATCGCTAAAAATATTCATGTTTGAAATAAATTGTTTTGACAATAAAAATTACATTTTTATTATATACATGAAGTGTTAAAAATAGCCATGTGTTGAAATAAATATTTATTGGATAAAAATATTATTTTTACCACATATATGAAATGAAAATGGTTTGGAAATTGAAGAACGGATTCTATTTATATATATATAAATATAATTAAAATAAAACGAATAATGATGCTGCAGTTCATATTTTAAATTGTAACTTTAAACGATTGTACCGGGAGATCCGATCGTCGGATTTTCCCAAAACTAGAACCGTTGGATCTGCTTTGAAAAGATCTTTCCAATGATATAAAATTTGTAAAGATCCAACGGTTAGATTTTCAAAAATGTGTAAATCAAATCTGAAGAAAAACAGCGCCATGGCCGCGTTATGAACTGAAGCGTCGTTTAAATAAATGGGCTATTTTTAAATAAATAAAAATAGAGATAAATCGTTATAAAATATTATAAACGATATGGAATGGAAATAAACCGAATTTACTCGGTTTATTGGATATTTGATGGTTGAATGAGTTTGACATGAAAATTATATTAATGAACTGAATTATGGATGTTAAATAATTTAACCAGGAAATGATATGATTTGAATTCTAAATATACGTGAATTATTTGAAAATGCCGAGTTAATTCTCATTTCAAATAATCGATCGACGATTAGAAGTCAAAGATATGAAAACGGTGCAAGACTGATGATCTTCACATCGAATGGATGGCTACTGATGCCTTTGATGGGAGTTGCTGCCCTGACGGGGTTATAGTGGTGGTTGTCCAGACGTACTTGTTGATCGTTCGGATGAGCGGGGACCTCTCTCTTGTATTGGACATATGGGATGAGGAATAAGGTGCCTCCGGTTTCGTTCAGACCCAGAACGAACTTGTAAATGGACTGTGTGTCTGACATTGGATTTCATTCAGTGTGATTGATAGACGTCGGTTGCATGGCGTGAATTGCCTGTGTGGCATGCTGAGATGCTGTGATCAAGGCTTTTATTGAAAAGCAGAGCCTTGTGGTTGATGATCAAAGCATGGCTTTAAATAGCTAGCTTTGTGTTTAGCGATGATTCGCGAGCCTCACACCCCGGTATGAACCTGAAACGAGAGAGGACATCAGGGAGGACATGCGTTTCCTTCTAGCTAGGAGTGGTGTCTGGGTTTTACACGCTCGGATGTTTTACTTGTGTGGATGATGGATATCGAGGCGCCTCAGTTATTTCGGTCTTTTCGGAGCCGATGGCTTGGTCGGGATATGACTAGTTTACGCCCCATAGGGCGGAGAAATGCAGTGTTCAAGCATTTTAATCCACTCCGTGTGGACTGGCCCTGACGATCCAAGGGCCCACCTGTGTCTGGGTCCTGAGACATGGGCTAGATTGTCTCGAAGCGGTAAGGACGATCCCTTGCCTTGGTTCATGATGGAAATCCAATTTCCAAATACGACATCGTGCGGTTTTGATTGTAAACCTATATATGGCGACATGATATATGGTGCCCATGCCGTCTATGATTGATATTTATGATTGAAATTGTTTTTGAAACATATAAACACTAGTAATAATATCAAATGCTTTCGTTTTATACGTATCAAGCATATTTTGGCCATTATAAGGTAAAAACTCTATCCTCCGGTTTGCGTTGCATTGTGTGATGGGACCTGAGTCTTATAATGGCTTCATTTTTGTAAAAAGCATTGTGATGTTTAAATGATTTACTTGTTTTGAGCACTGGCAATCCAATGGAGTAAACCCGTTCCACTTTAGCGGCATGGTCCTGAGATTGGCCTTATTATAAAATAAGTTAAGTAGATTTCTCATACCAGTCCCATGACTGACTCGTAGTTTGTTTCACTTGCAAACTCGGGTGCCCCAATTTCTACACGGGCAGCCTTGTATTCAGGTTTTAGCGGGCTCTCTCTGGATAGCTATGGAGCTGAAGATGGATTCTACCACTTCTTTTATGCTGTTCAACTCCTGTTATGTATATTATGTTTGATTCCGCTGTAGACATTTTATATAAAGCTGAAACTGTATTTTGTACTAAGTATGATCCTGTATACTGTGTAACTCTGATGATTATGTTTATCCAGTGTATTCTATTGTACATTATCTGGTGTAATTATATATTTCTGTTCTGTTGTTATTTGTTTATGTGTTATATTCCAAAGATTACCCTTGCCACCGTGGAACGGGGGTTTGGGTTCGTCACAATAAATGAGTGGATGACCTTCTATACCGCGATATCCTGCCTCGAAGCAGGATTGGTATTATTTATGTTGTCTGACATCAGTGGATGCAGGAAAACAGATTGGAGGAATCCAACTGGAATCCTCAAATTTATTTACTGTTGTTTACATATTTATATATGTGTGTGATGTGTGAATTGAATGGATGATTTGTGTGTTTCGATATTAGAATATCACTGGCCCTAGATATTTATATTTAAAAATATCAAGAAGAGATGGTTGGATTTAAAAATGAAATTTTCCTTTTTGAAATAGAAATGGTATTTCGAGTGAATTGAGAAATATTAACTTGTTTTTAATAGTAAAAACAAGTAGCTGAAATTATAAACGGTGTTTATAAATGGAAAGAAATATTATCATTTGATAATATTAAATTTTAAATTCAAATATGAATTTAAAAAGAAAAATTTATTTTCTGAAGTGGAAATTGGATTTTCAAATGGAGTTTGAAAACGAAATTTGTTTTAATATTTAAAGCATGAAGTGGAATTTATAAACAATGTTTATAAATAAAGTAAATTAACTATCATTGTATAATTTGAATTTTTAATTCAAATATGAATTTAATAAGTGAATTTGGAATCGTTCGAGAAGAAAATGATGAAATTTATTCCGATGATCGGAATAAATTGGATTGAAATAAATCTACACAAATTTATTATTTGAATTCAACAGAGTCGTATTTATAGAAATAAAATTTTATTTCTAAAAGATACTAGAAATTATTAAATAGAAATTTAGAATTTTAGTATGAAAATAGATTTTATGCTTGTATGTATAAGTTATAATAATAAAATATTTCAAATAAGGAATCGAGTTTTAAATGGAAACTTGTTAAATATAAAATAAGGAAATTAATTTATAAATAATGTTTATAAATATTGAAGTAATTGGATAAACTGGAAATAGATTTTTCCAAATATAAGAAATGGTATTTAAAAATCATTTTTTTAATGAGATAGAAAATGGGATTTTTATGATAAGTGATGTCAGTTTGTATTACAAACTCTTATCCATCTCAAGACAAGAACGTTGTCGATCAAGGTCTGAGAGGTAATTAAAATACCCCAACTTAAACGATTTCACTATTATCAAGGGATGATATTAGATTGTAATGGTTAAAGGATACTGAAATGAGTTATTTTTCTATTTATGTCCAATTGTAATCTTCAAAGCTTGAAGTTGGATAAAATCGTCGGGTTTATATAGAAATTGGTATTTAATCTGTAATTGAGCTATGAATAAATTTATAACCAATTTATGAATTGGGAATGGAATAATTGACGATTTAGGGTAATCGAAAATATTAAGTTAAATTTGGAAAGCTGGTTTAAAATATATTATAATTATTGAAAATGGAGTTGGAATTGAATTATAAACGAAGTTTTAAACGTCAATAATTAAATTTAATTAAAACGAACTCGCCGCAGTCGTAAATTGGCGATTCGAACTTCAATTGAGTATACAGAAATCAACATAAGTCGGAATTCAATGAAACAAGAAACACATGGACCGATTAAATGATAGTTTTCAAATGGAAGAGAAAAATCTTGATTTCATCGTATAGATTTTGAGTTATATCAAAATCAAATTTTAGAAAAGTTGTTGTAAAATCGTTTATAAGCTATAATGATTTATTTAATAAATAAAAAGGGTTTTAAGTGAATAAAATCCGAATTCTTATTTGAAAAATCCAGATTTGAGTTATCAAACATATACGAACTCAAGTAGAGTGAATGAAGTGATTTTGATATAAAAGTCAGATTTCGGATTATGGAATAATATTAACAAATTAATAAGAGAAGTCAGTTAACAGAGTTTGAGTGGAACTTAACATGGGTCAAGTAAAGTGGATTTGTAAAGTAAAATTTGAAATCGAATATGGGGCTTGAGTCTTATATGAAATTCGATTTGTTGATAAGTGAATTAAAATATGTTTGAACACTACTGTTTCAAACTATAAGTGAATAAAGCGATTGAACTAATTAAAGAATTAATTAGTGGAATTGATTGCGACTAAATCCAAATAGTTGTATGGATTGGAATAGAGTGGAAATACAGGTGTTTATATATTAGACAAGTATGGATGAAGCGAATGAAGAATATTTTTGAGTGTCCAACAAAAAGGTACATGTTTAAATTTCCATATGAGGTTTTATGAGCCTACTGGGCAAGCCACTAGGCTTTTTGATTTTCTTTTTGAACTGAAAGGGCTTAGAGAGGCGAGTTGAGGTTTGAGCTATTGACCGGTACGAAGGAGGTGGTGGTGAAATTTCCCTAAAATTGAAGGAGTTAGAATATTTTTAAGAAAATTTGATAACCAGAAATCGATATGATATAGAATTCGATAAGTAAACGAACTTAAAATGAAATATTAGAAAGGGCCAGTGATTGTTTGATGTTAAAAATATGGATGGATGTTCTATTTCCTTTGATAGTTAAATCATTGACTATCAAAGATTTTGGACCATTGTTGTCAATACGGAGAGACCGGTTGGATTTATTATCCAAAAACCACTCTATATACGCATAGGCGTTGCGAATTAGTTTATTTGGAGATAATCGAAGACAGAGTAAAATGCAAGGACCGTTGTGTTTGTTCAGACCCAAGACAACTTGTATGGACGAATGTCTGACAGAGTATTCCTAACGGATCACATAAGACGATCTTTTCGAGGTATTACGTTGGTGGCGGAAGAATTCATTTCTCTTAGCTTTTTATACCCTTAATATTTTTGCGAAGATCAACTAGTGATTTGATGGGTTTGACGATGTGACATTCAAAGTGTATGGTGGCCTGATGTTCTAAAAAGATATACGTAGCCTCAAGCCTCAGAATAGGAAAATGACAAAAATAGGGCACACAACATGGCTAGTTCGGTCATACCCAAGCAGGGTATATTTGTCACTGATCTAGAGAAAACTCAATTATTTGTTCTTCTTTCGATTTTGTATCTTACAGATTACGGTTGGACGACCGAGAACCGTAGGTGACAATATATTTGCTACACTCAAGCTAAATGAATGGGCGGTCTTGTGTGGCCGAGTTGCAAGATGTTCTTGCTGAACACCAATGTATCCCCTCTAGAGTACACTGATTGGGAGGTGGTCCCGTACCTTGTCATAGTTGGAATCCAATCTCGAATAAGCATCCTGCGGTTTTTTATTGTATATTATATACGTAGAGCGTGAGATGCAAGCGTTCTACTATTTGGTTATTTATTTGATTAGACATTATTACAATATCACTGGATTTTGATATCAAAAATGTTTTGGGTTATAGCAAGGTAAAAACCATCCATGTTTATGTGTGGGCTGGTCTTACTCTTATCCTTTTCTTTCAAAAGGTTTTTCAAAGTTTAACAATATGGTTGGAGTTTACTCACTCCAGTCTCATGACTGACCCAGAGTTTATTTTGTTTGCTTTCCCTAAACTCTTGGATGCCCAAATTTGTACGGGCAGTCAAGTGTTTCAGGATTTTACAGATACAGTTGGAGGAGCTTGAAGCAGGAGGCTTCACCGTTAGTTATTTTAGAGTTATTTCCACTGTATCAAATGTTGTATTGTGCTCTGATGATGGTATGTATATATGATACAAAATTTTGTATTCAAAGATTATGTTATATATTATATTTTATTCGTTCCGCTGTGAGATTCTGATATTTCTTTGTTCTATCTTCTATCTGTTTCTATTTCTTTAACCCTAATGACTCGTATTTCTGTCCTATTTGGGTTGGACGGGTGTTGTTTTAGTCAACTCAGATGGTATGGATTTGCGGGCCATTACACATATACGCAAAGCACACCCCATCTTGCTCTTTCAGGTTCTCAAAACATCAACAAATAAACCATTACCAGCCCATTTACATCAAAAAAATAGAAGTAAAAACTAATATATCCAAGGCCCACCACAATGTGCCTTGGACCTTAGTCAATTACCCTAGCATCACATCTTGTGGCGCTTTAGTCCATATTAGTTGAATCATATAACATAAAGTTCCAAATTTTCATGACCCACTATTTGACATGCTATTGCTACAGTTTGCAAAGAATTTTAACCAAAATTCCATGTCCAAGTTATTTCTGAAGCCTCATCCTTCCAATGCAAACTCCAAACTTAGAAAACTGAAGCATAATATAAATAGCAATCTCATAGTCAAAACTATAAGTACAAAACTGCCAGTGGGACAACCCAAATCCGCTCGCCTTCTGAATCGACTATAAACCACATAAGTCCAGTTCGAAAAGTAAGCTTCATTGGAAGGTCCTACGAAAAACCAAATTTCCGACCTTCAATAGTCGATACTTAACACATCCACGATGTTCGTGTACCGCAAAATCAAATGTCGCAAACTCGATTCATCGGGTTTTATCAGACCAAACACAGCGGAACAGAACAAAATACAATATTTCAATATATCTTTACAGCAGAAAGTAAAACATTTCTATCATCTAAGTTAAATATATCCTTAAATCATCAATTCATATACATCCAAGTATAGATAGTATAGTACGTCCTACCATCCGACAAAGAACTCTAGCTTTTCTGAATCACTTGGAAACTCCTCATCCATCTGTTTAAATCTTAAACACACTACGATTTGACCAGAGCGAGCAACACTTGGCCCAGGCTTGGATCAATCGGTTTAAAACTATATAACAAACCATAACCCATGTTATATAATCATCAATCAAGTTTCAAAACTTCGAAATTCATGCTTTTGTAAAATGAAGCTACTATAAGACTCAAGTCCCATCACACAATGAAATGCATACCGAAGGATAGAGTTTTACTTTATAATAACCAAACATGCTTGATATTCTTAAAAACAAATATTTTTATAGTATTATTAATGTCTAGGTGTGGTAATCACTTTCGAAAATAAATGTATAAACCTTAGCTCGCATAATGCTTAATCCCATTATGTTGGCTGTTACGTCACAAAGGAAAACATAAGCTCGTATTGGTAGTTGGATTCCAACAATGATCAAGGCAAAAGATCTTCCTTAACCGCATTCGGAACACCTCTAGCCAGTGTCCTAGAAGTCAACCATTGAGTCCTTTCGGATCGGTAGAACCGGTTAGCACAAACGGGCTGGAATCTTTCCTGAACATAACGTTCTCCCGGTCGTATTTGACCATCATCTGAGGCGCCTTGATCTACCATCCACATAAGTAAACCTGCCTGGGCTCCATACTATGACATCACTTTTCAGGTAGGAGGAAACATTAGTCCTTATCACTACGGTCTATCATCCTGTTTTTAGCCATTCACGGGTTGTGAGGTTCTAGGGCCTAGCCTCAACACAAAACTACGCTATATCAGGAATGCTTTGATCATCATCCATAAAGCTCTACTTTTCAACAAAAGTTTTGATCGGCTCAACACTTAGCATGCCATATTGTCAATTCACAACATATAATCAGTGTCTATTAATATATAACCCTCTGAGTACATAAGTCTCAGGGGAGGGTGTTAAGCAAAAAGAATAAATTCTCCGCCACCAATTGATATAACATCAATAGAAATTAACCAATCGGTTATATAATAAAATAGAACGTCAGACACACATCCATTTACAAATCCATTCTTGGTTTTGAACGAAACCGAAGGCGCTTTATTCCACAACCCAGCCTGGGTGCGAAAGTCAACCCGAATCACTCCAAGCATGGTTAGATCGTCGTCATAGTGTAACCTCATAATGGGGGATCAACCAGAGGCATCAATGTGCAATCCTTCTGATGTTAAGGTCTCTGGTCTTCAATCACAGTTAACACCGTTTTTATTACGTGGTTTGTTATTAATAGTGGGTCGAAACCTGGTCTTTTCGAATAACTATTGTACCTTTCAAATCAATTAAGATATACAAAATACCACGAGTCTTATTCCATTTTGGAATGTTCTCTTACTTAAATCAGTTTTTTCATTTGGGAATTACTCCTACAAATCTTATCAAAGATTTCATGCTTTAAATTTCCATTTAAATCTTTCATTCATCAGGTCACTCGCCAAAATCGTATTTTCTATTTCTTAATCTTATCACTTACGTGAAAATCACGCTTATCTTCTTTTTAAGCTATTCTTAACTAGTTCCCATTATCGTTTGTTAAGGAAAACTCTTTTATTCCAATCGTTATAATGAAATTAAATAAAGGTTTTGAGAAATCATCTTCTCCTTTTACCGGGTTAAAGAATAGACGTTATTTAAAACATCAATCACATTATGGTAGATGTTAGGGAAAACTAGTTCCCATTACCATTTGTTTGAAGTTCCTAAAGATTTCTTTACTTAAATAAATGGCTCAAAATGAATCGGGAAGATATGCAAGATTATTTGCAATAGTCCTTATGAGAGATGGTGGAAACACTTTCCCCACTGAAGTAAAAAACGAAATTAGATCTTCACCCTAATAGAAGGTTTTGTACAGGGAAGAACTTAATAAGATATTTACTTATTTGGACTAGGAAAAGAAGACCAGCCAGAAGGCTCTTATAGATAAGATAGATGTGTTACCCAATCTACGAAACACGAATGTTGGTGTTAGTAGAAGAGAAAATTTTACCGTATTAAAAAAGTAGAATTCTTCCACCTTTGCTTAGTGTAGAGGGAATCTAAGGCAAACGATGGGAGAAGTTGGGCTTACTGAAAGTTTAATTAATGGAAACTTAACTATGTCCCTTGTAAGAAATCATCTTGGTACAAAGCTTGGTCTAGGGGTAGATGGTGCAGAAAACCTTGGTAGAATTTCTTTATTAGACAAAAAGTAGGATTTTTATCTTCGAAATGGAAACTTTGGACTCAATATTGATGTCAATGGAGCGAATACCAATGCTAAAGTTTAGGATCCCATCATGCAACCAATTACAGGTCCATGAAATTCTATATGAGTGGATCACTTTGGAAAGTCTAGGCTTTCCATGGAAAATCATGGTCGTGTGGAAATTCAAACACTTGATGCAACCCTGGTTAGCTAACTTATAGAGTATTATGTCAGCAAAGAAAATGCATTCCTGATATGGTTATGAAGTTGATTAAGAAAAGAAAAGGCCAAAATGATGGCGGGGTTCTGCTCTAGGCCGAACTATTAATACTGGCAGAATTCTATGGAAGAGTACCCGTGAAAGTTTGTCTTGCGAAGTATGCCCTACTAAATAGGATGACAGACCCAAAGCTGCATTTCTACAAGTACAAGTGGTAGATGGATGGAGCTCGAGCAGAATATGCAATCCATTACAGATGTCTACCAGCCTTTTGAGGAAGTAGCTTCGATGTGGTACATTACTATCACGCCAAAATCTATATTAAAGATTGATGATTTGGCTATGGTGCTCTTAAAGCAGTTTAGGATGCACACAATTCGACCGAAGGATGTTATGTCACTACATGGACTCTTTCAAAGGCCTTAGGAGACATTGAGAGGATTCTTGGACTGCTTTAATATAGTCGTGGCAACAATTGATAATTCGAGGGAAGATATGGTTTTTATGGCTTTCGTTTATTCATCTCGATATGGATGTCGATAATGAAGCGTCCCATTACCATAGAAGATTTCTACTTAAAGTCAAACCAATACTTGTAATTAGAAGAAGCATAGCGGGCTAAAGGAAAGATTGACAACGGATAACCAATGAAAAAAATTCCAGAGCAATGTCGCACTGAATACTACAAATTTTGGTAATAAAAAGAAAAGAGGTCAAAAGATTGGTCAAGGGCTACCGCTAATGCGAAACATCCAAAGAACTTAAGACTAGAGCACTACAAGCCTTTGAATGACATGCTCTAGAATAACTAACTTACAAGGGAATTGAGCAATATATAAAGCCGTTGTTAGTCCAAAAAATGGCCTAACACTCTTGACTATTTATCATGATAAATTACTCCTTGAAATTCATTATGAATTGATGTTATTAATAATCGAAACTCCTTCTATGGTGAAGGTTTCATTGCTCCAAGTTGAATCTCAAGGGTCAGATTCGAGCCTTTTGAACAAACGTAGGAACCAATTATTTCAAACCATTCCATTTAAGTATCAAAGTGAATTACTCCTAATCAATCATGTTCACAATTCATCCTTAAGGCTTTGAGTAGATCCTCTCCAGTATGCTTCAAATGATCCATCATTTATAAACTGCCGAAGAATGTTTTTTCGATCGTGAGACATCTTTACTTCATTTGGTTTCAAAGCATATCTATGATGCTTTAAGGTTAAATCTAGGTCATTCGAAACATTTTGATTCGACTAGAAACACCATGTTTCTTGTAATTTCTAAGGAATAAGTAGATGATTATAAAGCATGGTTTGGATCATGAGATAAATTAATGAATCCATGAGCTTGCTGGTCCATGGTAAGATCTAATCTGATAAATGTGGATTCAAATCTGATATTGATGTACTATGAAAATAAATTAGTCCTTAAAGTCCAAAAGAGTTATATGTTATGACAAGTCAAAAGGATATTTAGTTATACTAGTCCGTTATGCACAGTCTGTTAGTTCGAGACATATTAAGTAAAATATGCATTGTCCCAATATCATAGTCACATAAGTCCGAAATATGCATGATTTCATAAATTTCGTGTCACATTATCAAAAAAATAGGCATAGGCAAAGTCTCATTTGTCATTTTGATAAGTCATGTTACAATGATGAAATTGAACTCTTCCTCAAATCTATTTAGGGTTAGAATACTTGTGAGTTAAAGAAACTAAAAATAATGAGAAGAAAGAATCATAAAATCGACCCATTAGTGGTGTTTCCCCATCCCTATTTTAACGACCTGAAAATTTCAATGATTTTATATAATGTTGTTAATTGAAATCTAACGTTAAAATTTAAATTTAAATTAACTTATGTAATTTTGCAATTTGAAATACATTTAGTCAAATAATAGTGGAATAATAAATTTAATAGTAAAATGCAGTTTCAGTCTGTTTGGAAAATTAAGTTGAATGTTTAAAATAAAATGTTATCGAAATTTAATTATTTTGTTTTTAAGTACTAGATATTTTTCAAAGAATGATGTCATTTTACGTTTCTTGAAATTCGATTTTTTTGCTTTGAATATACTATTTTATTTCAAAAACTGTGCAAAATAAGTGTATCTACTCCCTTCCGTTCAACACATCCGTTTATTCTTTTTCTGCCTATTTAAAATTTTGAATTTTGAGAACAATTAATTTACATGTGCTTCTAACAGTCAAAATCCATCATTTCCCACTGGTTCGTACGCACTTGTAATATGTAGCTATTTGCTTAGTTTTCATGCACTCACCAAATTCGAAAGCATCTGTTCATTGTCTTTATCTGTTCGGGTGCCACTATTCTTTTTCTACTTCTGTAGTTGTTCATTTTCCAAACAAAAGAAAAAATTGGTAAAACCAAAACCATTTCTTTCTAAACTTCCTCTCCTCTTTCCTATCAACAATGCAATCCAAACTCTCAATCTTACCTTCCCCCTAGCCTCCCACAGCAGAATTCGTGCCTAAGACCCTTTCCATTCCCTCTCTCCTCCAACAAATGCCACCCCACCATCCATATCTTTCCACCTTTCTCTACCGTTGTCCCCTCTGCAGCCACTCGATGCAAAAACCTTCCACAGCCACTATAATGACCCATATTTTACATATCGGAGGATCTTAAGATAATTATATTTTATTCCTTAATGGTCGGATCATTCTCTGATTTTAATATGTTGTTCATGGGGATGCAAGACATTTCCATGATTTTTACTAAATCAATTTATGACCACTTTTCCCTTATGAATAATGTTTTAACTATAACTTTTGGTAGAGATCTAATCAGGTGCTAAAATTAGTCTCATTAGATCGGAATGGTGGTTTATGATTCCATTGTGTAGTCACATTAAGGATTTGGTTCAGCAGTTTGGGAGGAATCACTGTTTTAAGTTTCAATTTCTATAAATCAGACTAATTAGCTGCTAACGAACTGATTAGAGTATCCCATTAGGCAAGTGACCTACAAATATAAATAGAGGGGTTTGAGGAGAGAATCAAGGTTTCTTTCTTCATTCAAACATTCAGGCTATGTAGGTGGTTCTTTAGATTCAACCTAAACTCTAGTTCTTCATTCCATTCATCCTAATTCATCATAAATTGCATCCAGATGTTAGAAGATCATCAAAGAAGATTAGATCGCATCAAAATTGCATCCATTTTAGGGATTTTCAACGCTGTCTAGATATGATCTCATTCATATTGCATTAGATCTTAGAATTGGTGAGTGGTAGATATCTCTCACATAGAAGCTACAAATTATATGGGTTAAATTAGGATTAAATCACATCATATATGTTAAATTCATCTTAATCTGATTATATGTCTTAAATTCATGCTTAGACGTCTTAAGAAAACCTAATATAATCAAGTAAATTGGAAATGGGTAGGATTAATCATCTCCTTGCATATGATTAGATTCAAATTATGTTAGATCCATTGTTTTATAACTGGGTTTATGATACGTGCATGTTTGTATGATCATGATTTGATGAATCGTTGCTTGTTTTGATAGAATTGATTGCACTGCTTAAGTTGTTTGTTTGAATTGTTTGTCGTATAACTTATGATTCAATAATAGAACAAATCGAAGGTTCAGATGATCGGGCGGAGGAGCTCTGGAGGACACTGCGATGATACTAAAAAAAAAATCATCTTGAAATTCTCTAAGTGTATGGACCGGTACCGGTCCATGGGCAATGGACCGGTACCGATCCATCACCATTGATCGGATGGGCATCAAATTTTATGCATGGCTCTTGGGATGGAAAATAAGGCTGAAGGCAGAGTTTGAGTAGAACTGGATGGGTCGATAGCTAGTTGCTCGATTGCATTTGGATACAAGAAAACGGACCGCCGAGGTTTTTACCAAGGAGGTGTTTGGCATCGAAACATGATTAGTAGGAAGCAAATAGAGCATGGAGATCGAAATTGTGGACACTTAGCCATTTCTGGTAAATGCAAGGACTAGCACTGGTCCATGGGCAATGGATCGGTACCGATCCATCACCATTGATGGTGAGCGGTCGTAGCATGCTGAGTGTGATACGTGGACTACTTGAGGAGGTTTGTTGAAGTTTGGATGGAAAAGGACTTCAAATGATTATGATGCAACTCAAGTAGGATGGTTACCTCGATTATGAACTCAGGATCGAGTGGTCGAGGTAGAATTGAAGTGATGTTAGTCGTAGGATGATGCATGATACAGTACGGTGATGGATTGACTTAAGATGGGAGTCGATCGATGATGGTAATGGAATTTCTAGAGTAGTGGCCTGAACTGAAGATAAGTCGTCGAGGATGATGGCTTGAAGGATTCGAAGTGCCCCGAAATCGTTGGTTATCGAACATTCTCGCGGACTCAAAGTAGGGGTATCATGGGAATGCCCACTAGAATCAGGATGGATTGTGTACCATGGATCGAGCTCTAGGGGTGACCTAGTTGTCTTAAATGATTCAGGCAAACATACGGTTGATGAGGTATGGCAGTTTGACAAGAACTGGGGTTTTTCATTAGCCCTTAATGTAACACCCCGAATTTTTTAACGACATTAAAGAGGATATAAATAATAATTAATTTAATATTCAAAATTAGAGGAAACAGACTGCACCATTGCGTCTGTCTTGAAATTCTAGTAAGGATAGGCATTTGGTTTGCGTAAAATGGACACCGTGTGAAGAAGTTATGAGGGTTTTAAGTTTGTATACGCGCAGAAAGATTATGTATATACGCATGAGTCAAAGATGAGTCAGAAATTTATCCAGAACAGTTCGAATTTGAAAAATTCGTCAGAGCGGCAAAATTCCCGCTCTAGGGGGTCGACCCCCTTAAGGGGTGTCGACCTATGGGTCGACCCACCCACAGAGGTGTCGACACCCCTAGGGCTGAGGTGGTAGTCGGTTTCAGGGGGTTCTGCAGCTATAAATATGTGTCCAAATCTCCTATTTCTTCATTGGAAATTATGGAAGCCATATGCTAGCGGGATACGAACTGAGATGGAACCGTTTTCTACAACAACGTACTGTGCAAATCAAATTCAGAAATTCAAGACCTGTTCTTTCTCTATTCTCTAAACATAACGTTGTGAGTTCTAGTTGCTTTTAGGTTTAGATAAATAAAAGTAAATTATGAAGACTGTGATTTGGATATGTGTAAACCATGAATCTATGCTATTATCATATCTTATGCTATGTCATGATAGATCTGTTTCTCTAGATCCCATTTGAATAATTTTATTCTGCTATGTTATTATTGTGGATCTTGGTTTGCAACTATATCGTGGTTAATATGAATCTATTAATTTGGACAGTTATATCATTGGATAGATCTAATCATTTAAGTAAATCATGAACATATGTCACCTTGAATTGGTTAGGATTGGATCTAAATCTTTATCTTGATGTTAACTTCTATGACTTGATATGATGTGGATTTGTGTAGATTTATTTCTAAATCAGTATATCTAATTTATGAGGACATTGAAACTGTTAGATCTATTTTAACATCTAGATCTAAATTATGTGATCTAATTTATCACTTTGTGTTATCATGTTAGATCTATTTTAACATCTAGATCTGAATTATGTGATCTAATTTATCACCTTATGTTATCTGGTTAGATCTATTTTAACATCTAGATCTAAATAATATGATCTAATTTATCACCTTGTGATATCATGTTAGACCTAAACCGACTGGACATCTAAATTCCTAATTTAGATCTTACTATACTTATTGTGATATCATAGTTGTGTTAGAATCAATTGACTGCCAACCGTTCATCAGTTTTATGTCCACCTTGTTATGATGACAATTGCATGTCCATGCCAGTATGTATGTTCACCTTATTGTCATGCTAGTTTATGTTTATGCCAAGATGATCACTTTGGTTATATTCCCATTATTTTCCCTATTATCGTTTATGACTAGGCTATTGTCTAGCCTAGGCATGCTGCCAAATTTATGAGTGTGCTAGTTAAGGAACGAGAGAAAAAGGGTTAATATTAGCATAATTTGAATATGAATATTTTTGGACATATAATTCAAGTTGTTGGGTAAAATGGGTATTAACACCTATAAAAAGAAAGGATTAATTAAAAATGGAATGTTTAGTAATTACAATTAGGAATTGTAATTGTATTTATGACACGAGGTTAGGTTGCATTAGTGGTGGAAGTCTGCCCGGACCCGACCGGCATATCCAGTAGCCACTAATGTTGAACCTAATGTGGGAGGTCTAAGTACATAAATACGAATCGGGCTATAACACGAGGTTAGGCCCAACTGTGGAATAAGTCTGCCCGGACCCGACCGGCATATCCAGCATCCACATGTTGTAGGCCTAGTGTGGGAGGTCTAGCCCATTATAAACCATAAGTGGACATGGTAATGAATTGGACTACTTAACCTAAATTAATCCATATGGATTGTATGAACTTAAATTTAAGTTGGGGGTTAAGTAAACTTGGTTGAACAAAAGGGGTGGGTTAAGTAAATCTGAGAGGGGGTTGGGTAATATTCACATATAGGCCCACAAACTTAACCCGTTAAGGTTATGTAATTAAAGACACCTAGTGGTATACATAACCGGAGGAAATAATAAAGTTATGTAATTAAAGACACCCTTTAGGGTAAGCACAACTGGTAGAAATAAATAAGGCTATGTAATTAAAGACACCTAGTGGTATACATAGTCAATAAAAACCTAGTGGGGGATACAAGACAAAGGGGAGAGCTTGTATCATCTGCGTGGGACCCATTTCAGTCAGTAACCCTTAAATAGGTATCAAACGGGTACTCCGAACTAGGTCAAAGTGGGGCACACTTACTGAACTGATTGTAAGAGATCCAAACATGGAGGACAGTGTCATGACGGCGCATTCTAATGGGGTCATGTGCGTGCATGACTCCACCTGCTCAGGAAAATAAGACGTTGTGGCATCAGTAGATTTGGTTGTGCACATCCGAGAAATGAAGGGTTGCCACTTTAGGGAGTGATACACCCTATTGTGGGGCCAGCACAGGGTATCTACGGAGTAGGGAGCCGATCGACTAGGGTAATAAATATGGTACATCTAGTCTTGTCTGTTTCTGTAGGATACCTGTGTTTCTATTAGGGTTAACACCTGTTATTCCTGTTTAGGTACCAGCTAACTCTGTTTGGGTTAAACCCGTTACTAGAGTACACCTAAAACTACCATTATATTTTTGTTGGGATCATCCTGTTTATGTTAAGCAATTAGGGAGTATGCAATCCTGTTACGTACTTGTTATATTAGTATTGGTGCAGAGAATAAGCAGAGTAATCATCAGAAGCATATACACCTTGTCGTGTCTACCTTATCACACCTGCCATTTATGTAGTGATCTCTCTTATCCACTTTATATGTCTATCATGTTACTTTTATTTATTTACTGGCTAAAAGTAACTAGACTCGCCAGACTTTATGTCTGACCCTTTTGTTTCTCCTTCTTTCTTCCGTTTCCCCCCAAGTTCTCAGGGAGGAATCACTCAGGCTTAGTATGGACTCGATATAATCTTGCTAGGAGCTACTTCTGAAGTATGGCTTAAGTTCTTGTCTATACTATGGTTTAACTCTTTTAACTGGGGAATTATGTTTTTCATATTCTTATGTACTCTAATGATGCAAGACAGAAGTTGTTTCATTGTAATGGTTTTCGTGACTTATGATATTATGGACCACGACATTATGATTTATGTTTGAAATAAAAATTTAAAAATTTCCACTGCTATCTTATTTATATCTATCTTGTAATTATTCTATATCTGTTTACCTATAACGCTTCACGAAACTTAATGCATTCCCTTATTGAGTGACATTAATGGACGTGGGGTGTCACACTTAACGTACGACAATGGCCGGTCATTCGTGATTGATGTATTCAAGGCTTTAGTCGGTGATAGCTTGGGATTGGTGATATAGATACAATGATAGAGTGTGTGCTTTCATATCTATTTTCTTTGGGTATGCTATCACCGTAGGTTGTCAAAACTATAAAAATGAAATTAATTAATTATCATTCTCGCATCATTTGTATAGAAGAAATGAATATTAATTAATATTATATAACAAAATCAAAGAATATTATGGATATGCATGCTAGATTCGAGGATTATTATAGATTTCTATCTTATATAAGGCACTTATGACTTAAAATTAGCTCTTTACATTAACTTTTTTGATTTATTTTAAAAGAGAACTGGTTAAATCATCCTTTGTGTATTAATATTGCTAAAGTGGGTGCTAAGTAGCATTGATTTAGCGGGTCCAGTGGAAAATAGCGGGGCTTTAAGCGGAGCTACTGTTTATCAGTGCTAAATTGAAATAGCGCAGCGGTCGGAAAGCACTACGGGCTATAGTAGGACTTTAATTCCATAGATCAAATGAATCGTTTTTAGGATAGAATAAACCAAAGTCTAATGTATGTTTAACATATCATAGAATACAGTTTATGGCTTTTAAGTGAGTTTCCTTAGGTTGCAATTGATATGTAGCGCAAAGACAAGCACTCTGCATTATGTCTAGTCTACTCATAGTTATATATGGTAAAGATTCTATCATTCCTCTATATAGTTTCTGATCTACATCTTTTGAAGAAACGTCTTTACTTAAGGCTTTATTGGTTTTCATAGGAGTGGATTTTCCTTTAGTGATGTCCATGTTAAATCTACTAATAAAATCTCTAGCATATTTTTCTTGGTTAATAAATATTCCATTGTCTAAATGTCTAATTTGTAATCCTAAAAAGAAAGCAAACTCTCCCATATGACTCATTTCAAATTCTTTTGTCGTGATTTCAGAAAATTCTTGATTTATTTTATTATTTGTTGATCCAAAAATTATATCATCTACATAGATTTGTACTAATTGAATATCATTTTCATTTCTTTTAATAAACAGTGTATTACCTACTTTACCAATTTCAAAAATTGATTGGAATAAATAAGTTCTTAGTCGATCATAGTAGGCTCTGGGAGCTTGTTTTAAACCATATAAGGCTTTCTTTAACTTATAAACGTGGTTTGGAAAATTTTCATCTTCGAATAATTGGGGTTGTTCAACATAAACGTCTTCTTTAACAAATCCATTTAGAAAGACACTTTTCACTTCTGTTTGGAATAATTTGAAATTATTATGATTAGTGAAAGCAAGTAGAATTTTAATAGCTTCTAATCTTGCTACAGGGGCATAATCTATTCCTTCTTCTTGACAATATCATTAAGCAACTAATCGTGCTTTATTTCTAACGACCTTGCAAAGTTTGTTCATTTTATTTTTATTAACCCATTTAGTTCTAATTATAGTTTTATCCTCTGGTCTAGGAACAAGTTCCCATACATCATTTCTGGTGAACTGATTCAATTTCTCTTGCGTAGCAAGTATCCATGAATCATCAGATGGTGCTTTCTTTGGATTTTTAGGTTCAGTAGTTGATATCAATGCTATATTACTCGTATTTTTTAATCGATTTCTAGTTCTAACTATGGATTCAATATCTCATAGTATGTTTTCTACCGGATGAAGTATTTAAAAGTCTTATTCTTTTATTAGGTAGATCATTTTTATTATTTATTTTATCTGATTCGTTATCATATTCATCTTCATTATGTTTTTGATTTCTTTATAATTATCATCGAAAGAAACGTTTAGAGTTTCTTCAATAGTATTAGTTTTTAAATTGAGAACTGTATATGCTTTACTTTTATTTGATGCAATAAAGATCCCTTTATCAGACATCGGATCAAATTTGTCTAGATTTTCTTTTTTATTTAAAATAAAACATTTATCCCTAAAAATTATAAAATAAGATACCTTTGGTTTCTTATTAGCTCATATGGAGTTTTGTTAGTTAATGGTCGAACTAAGATTTTATTCAAAATATAATAGGCTGTTACAACTGCTTCAGCCAAAAAACTCTCTAGTAAATTGCTATCAAAAAGCATAGTTCTCGCACACCCTTGGATCGTCCTAGTTTTACGTTCAACTACTTCGTTTTGTTGAGGAGTTCTTGGAAAAGAAAAATTATGAGTAATCCCCTTTTTATTACAAAATTTCTTAAATTTTTATTTTCAAATTCTCCATCGTGATCAGTACGTATTGTTTTAACTTTCAAAGATAATAGATTTTGAATTATCTTAGAAAATGTTTTATATAATTCAAAAACATCACTTTTATGTTTAAGAAACAGTGTCCAAGTAAATCTAGAGATATCATCGATAAGTACGTAAATGTATTTACTATGGTTTATTGATTGTGTTTGAGACGGACCCAAAAAATTCATATGAAGTAATTCTAGTGGATTTGAAATAGTAATATCCTATTTTGACTTGAATGAACTTTTTGTAATTTCCCTAATTGGCAGGCATCACATAACTTATCTAATTTGAAATTCATTTTGGGTAAACCTCTAACTAAGTCTAATTTAGAAATCTTAGATAGGTGTTTGAAGTTCAAATGACTGAATCTCTTATGCCAAATCCAAGGGACACTTGTATTGGCCAAAAGGCACAAATTATCATTTGAAATTTTCATACTTAAGATGTAAATATTTTTCTTTTTACTTCCTTCAAAATCATGTTTGAATTATTATCTTTGATAAAGCACTTATCTTTTTCAAATTTAATTTTATAGCCTTTACCGCATGATTGACTTATGCTAAGAAAGTTATATTTCGAGTTCCTAACTAATAAAACATCAGAAATAGAAGAAGTTTTAGAATTACCGACATTGCTGATGTCAATCACATATCCTTTTGAGTTATCACCAAAATTGATCATTCCACCATCTTCATAGACTATATTATTCTATAATACTGGATTTCTTGTCATATGTCTCGAACACCCACTATCCAGTGTCCAATTATCTCTTCTGATTTGCACCAATTGACCATCAAGTTTTGAGTCATCAATAGGCATGTAGCACCTTTGTTCCTGTATAACACACCGATTCAGTAGACAACTTCATTTTTCAATAAAATTAAATGCAGACTTATGAAACAATAATGAAATGCATTCTTTTGAGCTAGTGTAGTATAAATCTTCAAAAATTGCCAGTTAAATTTTTTAAAAGTTCAGATTATGAAATCATTGAAAACCAATGGTCTGATAGCAATTGTTGGTGATGCGGATCAAGGATCTTAAGGAAAAATAAACACTAGAGGGGGTGAATAGTATTTTATAGATTTTATTAAATTTCTTGAAATCGTTTTGGATTAAACAGAATGTTATGTGAATCACATATATCAACAATCGTGGAATCAATCACTGATGCCGGGAATAAATAAAAAAGCAGTAAAAGAAAGTACACATCGGGATTTTACACTAGTTCGGGACTTCCTTACATCCACTCCCACACAACGCTGGGTTGATGTGGATTTTTATTCAACAATCCAAATTACAATCCTTGATTTTAGGGCTACAAGGGCACACTCCAACTGATCCCGAGTAAAGTGAGACTCAGTTGATTTTATGAGCCACAACTTTACACCTAGTCGATTTCCAAGACACAATCGTACCCAGTCGATTTATATGGGACACGACCACACCCTTCTCTAATCAATTTCTGGAGGATAAACTTGATATATTTTGATATTACGATCTTTGATTATAAATAACCTATAAATTTTGAGTAGCTATGGAATTTCAAAGAGAGTTTGATGAAAGATTGAAAGAGAAGAAGATTGATATGACTTCTTTGAAAATCGGCAGAGTATAAGTATAGAAACTTAAAAAATTAAGAAGAATAATGGCAAGAGGATTAAGGAAAAAGAAAGAGATGAAAAGTGATTAAAATTTCTAATTCTGAAGCCTTAATATAGTTTTCCAACAAACACAACCTTTCAGAAAAGATTTGAATTCAAACGACACAATCTTTTAAAATTTAATAAACAAATTAATGGCTCCTATGTTGACATACATAAAGTTGTATGTCGACATCCCTTAGTGTAAAATCAAAAATAAAAGTTTAAATCAGAGTAAATAATGTTTAAATAAATTATGGTGATTCCTAAGTTAAAACTAACTATATTCCTTTATATTAAAATGGAGTATTCCAAGTAAAAAATAAATTTAAAAACATATATTAAGATGGTTTAAAAATAATTAAAAAAAATGTATTTTAAATGATATAAATGTGTGTATATATATATTTGAAACTGTAAATTCAAGAATTTTTTTTGAACATATAAATACAACTAAGATAATTGAAAACATTAGTAAATATTAAATCCATAATTAATAAGTACATGAATTAGTAGTCAAAATTTATGAAAAATTAAGAAAACAGGAGTTAAAATTAATCTCAGGATTAATAAAAGGATATAAATATAGAATATGGAAGTAAATTTGAAATATAGATTTAAAAACAAGAAAGTAATTTTAAAATCATCTGAAATTATTTGAAAATAGTGAAAGAAGTTTGAAATTAGAATTCAGTGCTAACCATATTTTTTAACAAAATATCTAAACATAATTACTCTATATTTCTTGAATTCTTGATACTCATGAGTCTTGAATCTTGAACTCTTCTACTTTGAAATCTTGATTCTCTGAACTGTACAATCTTCAATAATCATTAGCTGCATAGATTTCCTGTACATACATACATACATACATACATATATATATTCTAGATAATATTGTTAGTATATATTTTATAATTATAACTGAAACAAAGTTGAAAAAATGTTGTTATCATCATAACTATCACCATCAAAATCTTAGTCTCTAACAATGATGATTTGTCAAAAATATATATAAATTAAATTTATGAAATAAAATAGATTTTATAAGCATAATTTAGATAAACATTAATTTTAAGGCATGTTCGTAAAGTAAATGAAAATAATTATTGTTTATTTAGATTTGAGTTTTAGTCATTTTGAAATAATTGAACTTAAGGAAGTTGAAAGAAATATTAACGATAATTTATACTTCGGTAACATTAAGAATAGTAAAGAATAATTTGGATATGAATCTAATTTAATGAGGTTAAATTGAATATAAACTAAGTTAGTATGTTGATTTAGAAATGAGAACCTAATTAGTATATTCTTAATGATGATAAGATTTGACTACTCACTAGAAAAAATGAAATTTAATTATAAGCTTTCGAATGCTTAATGGTATGAATTGAGAATTAAGCAAAATGATCGCTTAAGTGAGATGTGTATGTGTATATATATATATATATATATATATATATATATATATATATATATTAAGAAACCATATATAGCATATGTTTTGAAAATGTTATTTATACAATTTTCCATTGCAATTATAAGTACTTATATTTGAATAAATGATAGAAGTCAAAATATCGATAAAATAAATGAGTATTTATTATGGAAAGATTTTTAAATACAGAGATTTTATATAAATATTTATATCCCCCTCCCCTCTAAATTTGAGAAATGAATGAAATTTGTTTCACGTTAAGTAAGAAATCTTATAAACAAACTATTATTAAACATTTGAATTTTGAGATTTACTAATAATTAATAAAAGTTTGATTCACAAAAGTTTCCAAGTATAAAGAATTTATTTATATTAATTAAAAAAGGGATTTATATATTTAATTTTCCTTGTTTGAAATTTTGTAACATAGAAATGGTTTGAAAGATAATTTATAATACATATTTGGAAAATTTTGTATATCTTTTATTTAAATGAAGAGTTTCAAGTATTTTTCCTTGATGTTGAGATTGGACTAGCCAGTACTCAGAGATTTTGGGCATGCTTCTGGCCAATGTATATACTAAATTATTTACATACATGATATATGTTGATAAATCTCACTCTAGTTGATTTAAAATAATTCAGGTGATGACTACAGCATCATCGATGTTTATTTTTAGGTTTCAACAGTGAGAAAGATATATGGTACCAATTGAGACGGCGAGTTGATACATAAAACTATTTGGAAATGATCTAAACTCTTGATTGATTGTCTCTTGATCTATAGAAAACCAAGTAAGTAATTTAAAATGTGTATAAATTTATTATTGGATAAGATATCTTAAATTGTTAAATTTTCTACCGTTCCTTTTCGGGGACAAAAAGCTTTGAGTGTGGGAGATTATAACAACTGAAAATTTCAACGATTTTAAATAACGTTGCTAATCGAAATTTAATGTTAAAATTTATATATAATTAAATAATGAAAATTTGAAATTTGGAATATGTTTAATCAAATATAGGGGAGGAATGAATTTCGTAATAAAGTATGTATGTTTCAATCTGTTTGCAAAATTTAGTTAAAGGCTGAAAATAAAAAGTAGTCAAAATTTAAATATTTCTTTACTTAAATACTAGATATTTTTCTAAGAAAGAATCCAATTTTCGTTTCATGAAATTCATAACTCTGAATATACGATTATATATGAAAAACTACGCAAAATAAATGGTGTATCTTTTCCCTTCTGCTCAATATATTTGCTTATTCTTTTTGTATGCTCAGATTTTGACTTCTAAGAAAAAATAATCTACATGTGCTTCCAACAGTCAAACTCCATTTCCCCCGATTCATACACACTTGTAATATTTAGCTATTTACTTAGTTTGCATGCTTTCGCCAAGTTTGAAAGCATCCGTTCGTTATCTTTATCTATTTGGGTGCCACTAATCTTCTTTTACTTCTATAACTCCTATAGTCGTTCATTTGCAAAACAAAAGAAAAATATATAAAAACCAAAAAAATTCTTCCTAAATCATCGTTCTTCTTCCCCATCATCGACGCCATCCAAGCTCTTAAACCTGCCTCCCCATAACGTCCACGCTGTAGAAACCATGCCCAACAACTTTGCACTCCTTCTCTCCTCTAATGTGCACCACCCTACCATCCACGTCTGTTCGCCTCCCTCTGTCGCCATCCGACATAGCAACAACTTTTCACAGCCCCCGCCAATCCACTTCCACCCGCTTGAACTAGTAGCAGACCGCACCCCAAATCTTAGACTTAAGCACTCCTCTCCTCACTTGCCTTGCCTCATGCACCCTCTACTACCATCCTGCGACAACCCAAAACCCGCAGCCACTACTAGCACACCCTGACTCCAACCACAGTCGCATCCGTGAACCATAGCCTCCAGACCGCACCCCAAAATCTTAGACTCGAGCACTCCTCTCCTCGCTTGCCTTGCCTCTGCACCCTCTACTACCATCCCGCGACAACCCAAAACCCGCAGCCACTACTGGCACACCCTGACTCCAACCATAGTCGAATCCGTGAGCCATAGCCTCCTCCTAGTTCTATTAAAAAAATTCAAATTTGTACTTGTTTTGTCATGTCTTGGTCGCTATAAAGTCACTGTCGAGCTAGTGTTTTTGAGTTGTTCGAGTTCGTACTCGAGTTGTGCTTGTGTCTTCTCCAAATATCCATGTCCAGATATCTATGTCATCCTATTTCATAGCCTGTCGCCATCTCAAAACCACGAAAGGTGAGAGTCTCACTCACGTCTAACCATCGTATGACAGTTAAATCGATATCACTTGAAATGTTAATCACATGACATGCACGTTATTATCACATGGATGCTAGTAATTGACTTATGATATGTATATTATGTTTGTATGCTTAAAATTATTGATTTATATTGACATGATCCATGTTATCACGTTGCAAGTTCTCAGTGTTATATACCGTTTATGAAACCTTTATGACATTGAATTAAGATATAGGTTGAAGTGATACATTCTCGGATTTAAAATCGTTATGGGTTTCGATGATACATAACCGAATCACTTGGCCATAGGATATAAAATTACCTATGGACACCGTTGGTCAACTATAAATATTTTTCAAAATTTTGTAATTGTGTTTTGATTAATTAACTGATTTTGAATTTAATTAAAATATTTTAAATTAAAATTAATGTTTATAATATGTAAACTTGATTTTATTAAAAACTTAACTGATTTAATTAAAAAATTAAAATTGATTTTAAGATTAAATTATGTTTTTTAAATATTTAACTTATAAATTTAATTAAGATTTTAAGATTTAATTTTAAGACTTAAATTTAAGCATTATTTAGTTTTAAAAGATTTAAGTTAAATTAATTTAATGTAATATAAAAATATAAATTAATATACTAATTTAATTTAAAAGTTTTAATTTAATATAAAGGACTAATTTAGTTTCAAAAGCTTTACTTTAAATATTTAATTTAATTAAAAGATTTAATTTGGTATAATAACTTCAATAAATTTAATTTAAAGAAAAGATTTAATTTTAAAATTTAATTTGTTTAAATTAATTAAATGAATAAATTTGATTTAAGTGGTATACTATTATTCTTGAACTTTAATTGTTTAATCATAACTGATTTAAAGACAAATTTTGAAATTTTAAGAATTTGATTTAAGTGATAAAACCTAATAATTAAACTTTGAACGTTGTTTTAAAATAATGCTATGTAATGAAAATGAATTTATAATTTAATTTTAAAAATAAATTGAGGTAAATTGTTTAGAATTGGAATTAAAGTTGTAAACTAATTTAAACAATATATTTAAATTAAAAATTTATATCACTTTAAGTTTTAAGTTGATTCGAATCGAAATTTGAAATCTGAATTAATGTTAAGTTGAATTTTGGAAATGTTGATATTTGGTTCGAATTTGATTATGGAGTATATAACAGTTTAAAGTGAATTCTAAACATTATAGTTGAATAAAAATGGTTTGATAGTATATAAACTCTTATTTTAAATCAGCATATCTAAATTATTTGAAACTATTAACGTTTTTATAATAAACTATTTTATTTAAACTAAATTCTCTTTCACTATTTATTTTCAATAATTATTATATATTTTATAACTATTTTAATTGAACTACTTTATATATCTAATTTAACTATTATATAGTTTTATAACTATTTTAAATAAACCATTATATATTTAATTAAACTGTTATATTTTTAACTAATATAATTAAAATATTTTGTATAAAATTATCATTTATGTATTTTGCTAATTATTTTGAATTAAACTATTTTATATTAAACTTAACTAATTTTAAGTACAAGTCTATTTTTAATACGAGGAGTTTAAGTTCAAAATGATCGAATATAAGATTTTACTAAATAACGATATTATATGTTTTGATAATGAACCACTTTGTAATATAAGATTTGAAATCGGTAATCAAATCCAGTATTGAATTGATTTTGGAAAATGTAATGAGAATCAATGTACGAACTGAATTGATTTATGATATTTTAATATGATATTTATTTGAACATAAATGAGCATAGTGAGAAAAATGACAATTGGTTGTTAAAGAGATCGGAGATTGGTATTGACACTGTAACGACCCAGAAAATCTGAACCAAATTTTTTTTTAAATTGGCTAAAATAATGGATTTTAAATATTTAAAATAAATATTTTAAATAATAACGATGAAAACGGAGTTCGAATCGACAATTGAAAAGGAATATAATTAATTCTAATTATAAACAAGGCCTGAAATGGCGCTGCAGTTTCAAAAATTGAATTCAAACTTTGTCGGACTGTACCGGGTGCAAAACAAAACGGATTTGAGTGAAACCAAAAATATTTAAATCTGTTAGTGAATATCTTTCTAACGAATCTGAAAAATCGAAGTTTCATAGTAGGAAGCAAAAGTTATGGCCAAATGAATTTTCAGAAAGGTCGCTATGGAATTTATATAGCCCGTGAAATTGGCCATTTTGCAAACGACCTCGGAATTCGACGAAACCACTTTTGTTGGATCCGGGATGTGAAGTTATTGCTAGGTTTCAAATTTCATAATTTTTGAAGCTAGTATGTGAGCGTGGCAAAGGAAAACGTGTTTTGGTCAATTACAGTTAAATTGGATCGACCAGAAATGGGCCTTTTTGCAAATGGTCTCAGAATCCGACGAAACTAGTTTTGTTGGGACCGTATCGTCAAAACATAGCCAGATTTATTTTTCTGGAATTTTTCGAATCATTTTGTGGCCCTGGCAAATTGAAATGTACGTTTAAATCAAATATTGAATGTTATATATTTTAAATTGAATGAAAACTGACTGAAACATTCGAATGGGCCTTCGAAACATATCTCATTGTGTTCGGAATGGGGGTAAAACGCTAGGGACGACAGTCGTTTGGCCTGGATTGGGATTCGTGTATGAAAGGGGGTATTTTCGGAATTTAATAATATATAAAATAAAGAAAAAATTTCATTGGTCAACAAAATCCTTTCTCTCTCCCCGATACCAGGTCGCGAACGACGGAAAGGAGTTCGGAACTTCTCTCTTCGATTTCTCCTTCCACACTCCACGAAACCCAATGCCCATTTGGAGAATTTTGTAGTGCTCCTCACGATCTTCAAATCCATACCAACCTTGGATTTTTTCGTGGCCTGTGGAGCTCGAATCGAGCTCGGGAAGATCGCATCTTTGGACCGCCGCCGCCGTCGCCAGAGGCCACCGAAGTGGGCCCCCTTCCTGGTGCACGTGCGCCCCTCGACGCTCTACATTGTGGCGTTGGCCGATCGTCTTCTAACTCCACAGATTTGCAGATAATCGCTGACCTAGTTTTGAACCTCGAAATAAGGTATACGGCTGAGTTAATTTTCAACTGTTTTAACACCTTTAAACCGTTGCAAACTTTGAAAAATCATATCTTTTTCGTTTCCAGACGAAATTCGATGAAACAGGAAACATCATGACCGTGTGGACGTCTTCTACATTCTAGAAGAGACCGCATATTTTTCTGAGCCTTATGCTATTTTTGGTGGAGTGGAACCCAATGTGAGATTTCTAATTTATAAACGATATGGAAAACGACGATGTATAAATTATACAGTCGATGTATGAGTTATATAAGCGTTGTACACCTCTTGTATAAGCGTTGTATAAGTTGTACGTTCGATATATAAGTTGTATATGCGTTGTAAAAATTATATATGTGTTGAAATAGAAGTGAATTGCTATATATATATATATATATATATATATATATATATATATATATATATACGCCCCTCGTCCACAAACCATGGACGATATGTATTGGTTGTGATTGGTGTGAAAATTGATTGATAGCGAATGGTTGATTGGAATTGTTTGTGGTTGATATTGATTGATTGTGGTTGAAAAATACCCGTTTGTGGTTGAGAATTATTTGGTTGAAACCACATAGGATTAGTTTGTGGAAATGAAATAAATATACATGCCGCCTGCGTGCGAACTAGATGCATGATTCCCCATTGTCAAAAGCTGCGAGGCTTTAAGGTAGAGCGAGGAGCCGTACTAGGGACGGCCCCGGTTTTAACTACCCTGTCGTTATGCTGCCGAAATTTTGAATAATATTCATGTGTTAGAATTATTTTCCTATGTTGAAACTATATTCGTGTGTTGTATAGAAAACCTTCATGTGTTGAATTGAAATTCATTCGTTGAATAGAATTCATGTGTTGAATGGTATTCGTGTTTTTAAATATAAAAATCACCCTTTTATCTATATATAGAAATTATAGAAAACCTTCATGTGTTGAATTGAAATTCATTCATTGAATAGAATTCATGTGTTGAATGGTATTCATATTTTGAAATAAATTGTTTTATAATAAAAATCATATTTTTATTACCTATATGAACTATATAAAATAATCGCGTTTTGAAATGAATTGTTTTATAATAAAAATCACCTTTCTATCGTATACATGAATAGTTAAAAATAGAAGTCAGTTGGATAAAAATAACATTTTTATCAAATGTATGAAAAGGAAATGGTTTTGAAATCGAAGGATCGATTATATTTATATATATATATATAATTAAAATATATCGAATAACGAAGCTGCAGTTCCTATTTTGAAACCGTGATTTCAAATATTAGTGCGGGAGATCCGACCATCGGATTTTCCCGAAACCGCAACCGTTGGGTTCGCTTTGGAAATATCTTCCCAATGGCACCAACTTTGTAAAAATCCAACGGTTGGATTGTCTGGAATGTTTAATTCAAATCTGAAGAAAAACAGCGCCATAATCGATTATATATATATATATATATATATATATATAATTATATTAAATCGAATAACGACGCTGCAGTTCGTATTTAGAAATCGAAACTTCAAATGATTATACTGGGAGATCCGACCGTCGGAATTTCCCGAAACTGGAACCGTTGGATTCGTTTTGAAAAGATCTTTCTAATGATGTAAATTTTGTGAAGATCCAACGGTTAGATTTTCAGATATGTGTAAATCAAATCTGAAGAAAAACAGCGCCACGGCCGCGTTATGGCCCGAAGCGTCGTTTTGAATAAATAGGCTATTTTAAAATAAATAAAAATAGTGATAAATCGTTATAAAATATTATAAACGATATGGATGTGATTTAGAAATTAACTGAAGGTTGGCTAAGTCGAATGGTTTCCTAGGTGTTGATCTGATGTTGGTTTCGGCCTTCGGGGTTAATATTTGGGAAATCGTTCTCTTACTGATTGACGGTTAGTGACTAATGAATTGAAATGATGCGTGTGTATGTTAGTGTTGCACTTGTTTATTGTATACGCGAGTTGTTCAGAAAGACCGGGTTTATCCCATTCTGAGTAACTGAATCGACGATAAGAAATCGAAGATGAAGACGGTGGTCGAAGACCGGAGCTCTTCACCTCGTTTGGATGGTAACCGAGGTCCTGATTGGGAGGCATCCCGAAATATGGATAATGAGTGGTGATCATCCAGACATACGTGGTGATCGATGGGTTTGCGAGGTATTTAGTGCCTCCGGTTTCGTTCAGACCCAGAACGGACTTGCAAATGGACAGTGTGTCTAACATTGGAATTTGTTCTGTGTGATTGATAGCCATCAGTTGCACGGTGTGAATTGCCCGTGTGGCATGCTAAAATGCAGTGATCAGGGCTTCTGTTGAAAAGCAAAGTCTTGTGGTGATGATCAAAGCACCGCCTGTGTTGCGTAGCTTTGTGTATAACGTGAAATCGCGAGCCTCACACCCCGGTATGAACCAGAAACGGGAGAGGACATCAGGGAGGGCGTGCGTTCCCTTCTAGTTAGAAGTGGCGTCAGTGGTTTTACACGCCCTGATGAGTTTGACTTATGTGGTTGTTGCTGTTGCGAGGCGCCTCGGTTATATCGGTCGATCCGGGACTGATGGAGTCATTTGTTGGCTCATTTACACCCCCAAAGGGCGGGGAAACGTATTGTTCAGGCATTTTAATCCACATCGGTGGACCGGCCTTGACGATCCAAGGGTCGGTGCGTTCTGATCCTGAGACACGGGCTAGAGCGTCTCGAAGTCGGTAAGGACTATCTTTTGCCTTGGTTCATGACGGAAATCCAATTTCCAATTACGTGACTGTGCGGTTTTGATTGTATATATATAAATGGCGACATGATATATGGTACCCATGACGTCTATGATTGATAGTTATGATTCGAAATTGTTTTTGAAACATATAAACACTAGTAGTAAGATCAAATGCTTTTGTTTTATTCGTTCCAAGCATATTTTGGCCATTATAAGGTAAAACTCTATCCTCCGGTTTGCGTTGCATTGTTTGATGGGAACTGAGTCTTATAATGGCTTCATTTTTGTAAAAAGCATTGTGATGTTTCAAAGAATTATTTATTTTAAAGCACTGGCGATCAGATGGAGTAAACCCGTTCCACGAAAGTGGCATGGTCCGGTGATTAGCCATACATTAAATGTGTTGAGTAGATTTCTCATACCAGTCCCATGACTGACTCGTAGTTTGTTTCACTTTCAAACTCGGGTGCCCCTTTTTCTACACGGGCAGCCTTGTATTCAGGTTTAGCTGGCTCTTTCTAGATAGCTGGAGCTGAAGATGGATTCTATTATTTATCTCTTTTTATGCTGTTCAGCTCCTATTGTACATATTTTGTTTGTTTCCGCTGTAGACATTTATGTATAGCTGAACTATATTTGTACTAAGTATGATCCTGTATACTGTGTAACTCTGATGATTACGTTTATCCAGTGTATTCTATTGTACATTATCTAGTGTATTTATTTAATTCTATTCTGCTATTATATGTTTATGTGTTATATTCCAAGGATTACCCTTGCCACCGTCCGTACAGGGTTTGGGTCGTCTCATTTGGTATCGGAGCTTTGGTTAAGCTTAGTTCTGGAATATAACATATTAACGAACTCGTCAGAGATAGAACCAGTAGTGTTCTAGGACGGGTAACTCAATACAGATAGGATCAGAAATATCCTAGTATGAGTATAGCAGAATAACTCGTTAGAGATAGGGTCAGAAGTGCCCCAGAACGAGTCGAGAGTTATATGTTTTTAAATAACGTATTTGTGATTATATATCTAGTTTGGTTTTAGAAATATGGTTTTTGAACATATATAAAAGATATATATTTGAAAAGTTAAAAACAATTTGATTGTTGTTTGTATTGTGTGATTGTAGATTTGATTAATTAAATTATTAAAACGATAGTTAATTTAATTAATAAGAGAACAATGGTAGAATTTATTCGATTAAATCACACATTGAACTGATTAGAAAATAGATAGAAATATGTACATGTGCATTATATATGTTTGAACAGGTAATTGGAATAGCTGTTGTGTAAAGATTTTATTTGCGTGCCCGACAAATAGGTAAACCTTAATGAGTTGGATGCGAAATATTATTATATCAACTCCTGTGAATGCCATTGGATGCAGAGTGCTGGTTATTCTGTGTGTAATAATAAACGTCGCCATAGGATAGTAACAATTAATTTTGAACTACACTACATGGCATATTTCTTGAAGATAGGCATACTTCATCATATACCACATAAGCATTTGGAGCTTGTGTGACGAGGTGGAAGATTTATCATACGAGCGAGAGGCTTGTATGGCGATGACTATATTTTACAGGTTGAACTGATGACTGATATGGACCATAAAAAAAATTGTAAAGATAAATTGCCAGATTAATTAAAACCCCACACGGGTCTGGAGTTGACAATAATCACGTCTCTCTAGTTATTAGATACGACACATGGACTATTTATTTCCCACACGGGACGAGGTGACGAGGATTTATCCTCTGGAGCATTTAAAATACACACTCCCTCAGGCTTTGACAAGGTGACGAGAATTTATTCTCTGGAGTTATTATCTATACACGCTCCCCTGTAAACACCAGAATATATCACTATAAATATGTGTATGCTTTATAGGATTTATTGGGTACCTAATACTACCCAATAAATTTCCAAACCCCTCCCCGTACAAAGGAGGTTTTGGCAAAAAAATTCGAAAATTCCGGGTGTTAGCCAAATTTTTGAAGAATTTGAAAATTCTTAGAAACTGAAAAGTTGGAGAATGGAAGTCAGATTGAATGTAGAATTGATTAATCAAACCACTTTCGACTTTGTTCCTTTTCGGGGACGAAAAGTTTTAAGTGGGGGAGATTGTAACGACCCAGAAAATCTGAACCAATTTTTTTTTTTTTTAAATTGGCTAAAATAATGGATTTTAAATATTTAAAATAAATATTTTAAATAATAACGATGAAAACGGAGTTTGAATCGACAATTGAAAAGGAATATAATTAATTCTAATTATAAACAAGGCCTGAAATGGCGCTGTAGTTTCAAAAATTGAATTCAAACTTTGTAGGACTGTACCGGGTGCAAAACAAAACGGATTTGAGTGAAACCAAAAATATTTTAATCTGTTAGTGAATATCTTTCTAACGAATCTGAAAAATCGAAGTTTCATAGTAGGAAGCAAAAGTTATGGCCAAATGAATTTTCAGAAAGGTCGCTATGGAATTTATATAACCCGTGAAATTGGCCATTTTGCAAACGACCTCGGAATTTGACGAAACCACTTTTATAGGATCCGGGATGTGAAGTTATTGCTAGGTTTCAAATTTCATAATTTTTGAAGCTAGTATGTGAGCGTGGCAAAGGAAAACGTGTTTTGGTCAATTATAGTTAAATTGGATCGACCAGAAATGGGCCTTTTTGCAAACGGTCTCAGAATTCGACGAAACTAGTTTTGTTGGGACCGTATCGTCAAAACATAGCCAGATTTATTATTCTGGAATTTTTCGAATCAGTTTGTGGCCCTGGCAAATTGAAATGTACGTTCAAATCAAATATTGAATGTTATATATTTTAAATTGAATGAAAACTGACTGAAACATTCGAATGGGCCTTCGAAACATATCCCATTGTGTTCGGAATGGGGGTAAAACGCTAGGGACGATAGTCGTTGGGCTTGGATTGGGGTTCGTGTGTGAAAGGGGGTATTTTCGGAATTTAAAAATATATAAAATAAAGAAAAAAATTCATTGGTCAACAAAATCCTTTCTCTCTCCCCGATACCAGGTCGCGAACGACGGAAAGGAGTTCGGAACTTCTCTCTTCGATTTCTCCTTCCACACTCCATGAAACCCAATGCCCCTTTGGAGAATTTTGTAGTGCTCCTCACGATCTTCAAATCCATACCAACCTTGGATTTTTTTCGTGGCCTGTGGAGCTCGAATCGAGCTCGGGAAGATCGCATCTTTGGACTGCCGCCGCCGTCGCCAGAGGCCACCGAAGTGGGCCCCCTTCCTGGCGCACGTGCGCCCCTCGACACTCTACAGCGTGGCGTTGGCCGATCGTCTTCTAGCTCCACGGATTTGCAGATAATCGCTGACCTAGTTTTGAACCTCGAAATAAGGTATACGGCTGAGTTAATTTTCAACTGTTTTAACACCTTTAAACCGTTGCAAACTTTGAAAAATCATATTTTTTTCGTTTCTTGACGAAATTCGATGAAATAGGAAACACCGTGACCGTGTGGACGTCTTCTACATTCTAGAAGAGACCACATATTTTTCTGAGCCTTCTGCTATTTTTGGTGGAGTGGAACCAAATGTGAGATTTCTAATTTATAAACGATATGGAAAACGACGATGTATAAATTATATAGTCGATGTATGAGTTATATAAGCGTTGTACACCTCTTGTATAAGCGTTGTATAAGTTGTACATTCGATATATAAGTTGTATATGCGTTGTAAAAATTATATATGTGTTGAAATAGAAGTGAATTGCTATATATAAATATATATATATACGCCCCTCGTCCACAAACCATGGACGATATGTATTGGTTGTGATTGGTGTGAAAATTGATTGATAGCGAATGGTTGATTGGAATTATTTGTGGTTGATATTGATTGATTGTGGTTGAAAAATACCCGTTTGTGGTTGAGAATTATTTGGTTGAAACCACATAGGATTAGTTTGTGGAAATGAAATAAATATACATGCCGCCTGCGTGCGAACTAGATGCATGATTCTCCATTGTCAAAAGCTGCGAGGCTTTAAGGTAGAGCGAGGAGCCGTACTAGGGACGGCCCCGGTTTTAACTACCCTGTCGTTATGCTGCCGAAATTTTGAATAATATTCATGTGTTAGAATTATTTTCCTATGTTGAAACTATATTCGTGTGTTGTATAGAAAACCTTCATGTGTTGAATTGAAATTCATTCATTGAATAGAATTCATGTGTTGAATGGTATTCGTGTTTTTAAATATAAAAATCACCCTTTTATCTGTATATAGAAATAATAGAAAACCTTCATGTGTTGAATTGAAATTCATTCGTTGAATAGAATTCATGTGTTGAATGGTATTCATATTTTGAAATAAATTGTTTTATAATAAAAATCATATTTTTATTACCTATATGAACTATATAAAATAATCGCGTTTTGAAATGAATTGTTTTATAATAAAAACCACCTTTCTATCGTATACATGAATAGTTAAAAATAGAAGTCAGTTGGATAAAAATAACATTTTTATCAAATGTATGAAAAGGAAATGGTTTTGAAATCGAAGGATCGATTATATTTATATATATATAATTAAAATATATCAAATGATTAGTGCGGGAGATCCGACCATCGGATTTTCCCGAAACCGCAACCGTTGGGTTCGATTTGGAAATATCTTCCCAATGGTACCAACTTTGTAAAAATCCAACGGTTGGATTGTCTGGAATGTTTAATTCAAATCTGAAGAAAAACAGCGCCAGAATCGATTATATTTATATATAATTATATTAAATCGAATAACGACGCTGCAGTTCGTATTTCGAAATCGAAACTTCAAACGATTATACCGGGAGATCCGACCGTCGGAATTTCCCGAAACTGGAACCGTTGGATTCGTTTTGAAAAGATCTTTCTAATGATGTAAATTTTGTGAAGATCCAACGGTTAGATTTTCAGATATGTGTAAATCAAATCTGAAGAAAAACAGCGCCACGACCGCGTTATGGCCCGAAGCGTCGTTTTGAATAAATGGGCTATTTTAAAATAAATAAAAATAGCGACAAATCATTATAAAATATTATAAACGATATGGATGTGATTTAGAAATCAACTGAAGGTTAGCTAAGTCGATTGGTTTCCTGGGTGTTGATCTGATGTTGGTTTCGGCCTTCGGGGTTAATATTTGGGAAATCGTTCTCTTACTGATTGACGGTTAGTGACTAATGAATTGAAATGATGTGTGTGTATGTTAGTGTTGCACTTGTTTATTATATACGCGAGTTGTTCAGAAAGAACGGGTTTATCCCATTCTGAGTAACTGAATCGACGATAAGAAATCGTAGATGAAGACGGTGGTCAAAGACCGGAGATCTTCACCTCGTTTGGATGGTAACCGAGGTCCTGATTGGGAGGCATCCCGAAATATGGATAATGAGTGGTGATCATCCAGACGTACGTGGTGATCAATGGGTTTGCGAGGTATTTAGTGCCTCCGGTTTCGTTCAGACCCAGAACGGACTTGCAAATGAACAGTGTGTCTGACATTGGAATTTATTCTGTGTGATTGATAGCCATCAGTTGCACGGTGTGAATTTCCCGTGTGGCATGCTAAGATGCAGTGATCAGGGTTTCTGTTGAAAAGCAAAGTCTTGTGGTGATGATCAAAGCACCGCCTGTGTTGCGTAGCTTTGTGTATAACGTGAAATCGCGAGCCTCACACCCCGGTATGAACCAGAAACGGGAGAGGACATCAGGGAGGGCATGCGTTTCCTTCTAGTTAGAAGTGGCGTCAGTGGTTTTACACGCCCTGACGAGTTTGACTTATATGGTTGTTGCTGTTGCGAGGCGCCTCGGTTATATCGGTCGATCCGGGACCGATGGAGTCATTCGTTGGCTCATTTACGCCCCAAAGGGCGGGGAAACGTATTGTTCAGGCATTTTAATCCACATCGGTGGACCGGCCCTGACGATCCATGGGTCGATGCGTTCTGATCCTGAGACACGAGCTAGAGCGTCTTGAAAGGTGAGAAATTCTCACAAATAGCTATCCAATCATCTTGACTCTTCATTTGCAGAAGTCTTCGTCGTTCTCGTCTTTTTGTCATCTTCGTTGCCCGTATTCTCTACATATGTAAAAATCGAATTTTTTCTTCGTTATTCAATATATAAAAATCGAATTTTTACTTCGCTATTCAATATATAAAAATCGAATTTTTACTTCGCTATTCAATATATAAAAATCGAATTTTTACTTCGCTATTCAATATATACAAATCGAATTTTTACTTCGCTATTCAATAAATAAAAATCACATTTTTATTTTGCTACCTATATAAAGATGATATTTTTAATATTCCTATCATGTAAAAATTATATTTTTAATTCTCTACATAAACAAAAATCATATTTTTTTTTACATCTTCCACACAGTAAAGATTATATTTTTAATCCTCTACATAATAAAGATTATATCTTTAATCCTCTACATAATAAAGATTATATTTTTAATCCTCTACATAATAAAGATTATATTTTTACCACTTTAAAAATATAAAAATCCAATTTTTAATTCTTTAAAAATATAAAAATCATATTTTTATATTTTTATTTTCAAAAGCAAAGCATATTAGGCTATTTTATTTTTAAAAACCCATTTTTAATCTATGCTATATATATATTCAGTTTTTTTCTCTTTCCATGCTAATTATACATAAAACGGCATTTTTTTATTTTGCTAAAATATAAAAGAAAATAGAAAAAAAACTGATTTATATATAAAAATTAATAAATCACTTACAGTAAATCGAAGGAGGAAGAGGGGGGGGGGGTTTACCGCTGTTGAACTTCGAAGGGGGGGGGGGGTTTGCAGCGCCGCCGAGGTCTGGGGGGGGGGATATCGCGTCGCTTCTGGCGAGGAGGGGGGGGGGTCTTCGCTTGCCTCAAGCGCCTTGGGGGAGGGGATCGTCGCTCGCATCAGGGAGAAGGAGGAGAGCAGGAAGAAGAAGGAGGCGGGGAGAGAGAGGGTGCGAGGCATGGTGGAGGGCGGTGGCGCGATCGACGGGGAGGGGATCAAATTTTTTTTTTGTTTCTGTGGAAATGATGAATCGGGGGGGGGGGGGCAGAACGAATAAAGGGGGAGAAGGGAGGTTTTTTTTTAATTTATTTAATTAATTTATTTTCGAAAAGTTGACTTTTACATACGACATCGAAACGAGGCCCACCGCCTGTCGTCCATAGCGTTTTACCCCCATTCCGTACACAATGGGATATGTATCGCAAGCTGATTCGATAGTTACAATCAGTTTCCGTCAAAATCTACATATAACTCTATATATTGAATTTGAACTCGCATTTCAATTTACCGGGGTCACATACTAACTAGAAAAATTCCAGAAAAATATTTTCTAGCTTCGTATTGATGATACGGTCCTAACAAAACTAGTTTCGTCGAATTCTGAGGCCGTTTGAAAAATGGCCATTTTCCAGTCGATTAAATTCAATTGAAACTGGTCAAACACGTTTTCCTTTGCCACGCTCACATATTGATTCGAAAAATTATGAAATTTGAAACCTAGCAATAATTTGACACTGCGGATCCAACAAAACAGGTTTCGTCGAAATCCGAGGTCGTTTGCAAAATTTCCATTTTTAAGGGCCTGAATTCCATAGCGACTATTCAGAATTTTCAACTGGACATATCTTTTGATTCCCGCTATGAAATTTCGATTTTTCGGATTTGTTGGAAAGATATCATCAATTAGATCCTATTATTTTTGGTTTCACTAAAATCCGGATTGTTTTGCACCCGGTGTGTTCAATTGAAGTTTGAAATCGAATTATCGAACTACCGCGCCATTTTCAATTCTATTTATAATTATGTATAATTATTTATATTCTAACGACGACGTATATAATATATACGTTCGAATTCTATTCAAAATAAATTTCTCGTCGATATTATTTAAAATAATCTATTTTAAATACTCAAAATTCGCTAAAATCGCCAAAATAAAAATTTTAAACTGGCCCAGATTTTCCGGGTTATTACAATCTCCCCCACTTAAAACTTTTCATCCCCGAAAAGGAACAAAGTCGAAAGTGGTTTGATTAATCAATTCTACGTTCGATCTGGCTTCCATTCTCCAACTTTTCAGTTTCTGAGAATTTTCAAATTTTCAAAAATTTGGCTAACACCCTAAATTTTCGAAAAATTTCGCCATAACCTCCCCTGCACCGGGAGCCACGGGAAAATCCCGAAATTACCATATAGGCCTTCTGATCTCAAAAAGAAAAAGAAAAAGCCAAGCGGCTAGCCAATAGGCTCATAAAATCATCATCACCCAAACAAAACAGTAAATTATAGTAAACATGTACCTATTTGTCGGGCAAACAAATTTTATTCTCTGCTCTAGCCTCCTTGCTATGACCTGTTCAATGTAAGTATATGTATATGCAAGCAAATGTAACCAATTTTCAATAATATTCAATGTTTGATGCAATTAGGCATAATGGTTTAAAATTGGCAAACAAATAAACAAACAACACAAACATCAATCAATTAGTGAATTAGCGTTTCAAATTCATAATTTGATACATATACAAAAAATCATGTTTTTGATGCCAATTCACCACAATGTGTTCTAGTTATATAAGTTTTGGTTCTCACACCAGTCTAATGGAAATATATAGAAATCACACCTTCGAAACACGAACATAAATATTGATGATGCGATCGCTATCATCAATATCATCTCCGGGTGACTAGAGTGTAACCCTATATCTATCTAATATATTAAAACTTCGAATATACGTTCATGACGCGTATATACAAAACCTTTATATATTGGATTGTCCATATTCAATATAAATAAATAATCAAATACATAGAATTGATTTAAATTTTCAAAACAAAAATTGCTTTCTTTTGAAAAATATACTCTTCACACTCGTTCTAGGATACTACTGATCCTATCTCTAACGAGTCATTCTAATTGGATATTACTAATCCAATATCTGATGAATTCTTTCGTATGGTTCTAATGTGTCTTGTTCTCGAGCTCTGTAAACCAAAGCTCTGATACCACTGTAAGAACCCGTAACTTCCCCGTTAAGGAAAGAGCGGATCAGAGCCAAATGTGACGGCAAGGAATTTCGTTCGATCCGAATCAGTCGTTAAACCGATCTAGACCGTTCGAAACCCCTGATCGTTTGAGAACATGACAAATCAGAACGCAGACGGAAGAACATTTCATTGCTATTACAACAATTCCATCAGATACAAGAATATACAGAGTATAATTGAATAAATTACATTCGAAAAATATCAGAGATTACAATAAATTACATAGCAGCGGAAAAATAATACAAAGCACAACTGAAGGTGATATACGGATACAGAGCTTTCCGGATATCATTCCAGCTGTAAACCAGGATCCTGTGAATATAAATCTGCAAAACCAAAACTACTAGCTGCCCGTGCGGAAAATAGGGGCACCCAGAGTTTAGGTTAAAACAATAAACTCCAGGTCAGTCATGTGACTGGTGTGAGAACTAAAACAGTTATTTAAAGCTTTACTTTAAAAGAGAGTAATTCAAGGGACCACGCCGTATAACACGGAACGGGTTTCCTCCCAAGAATACCAGTGCATATCAATAAACAACGCAATGCTTTTTCGAAAAATGAAGTTATTATAAGACCCAGGTCCCATCACACAATGCAACGCAAGCCGGAGGATAGGGTTTTCCCTTATAATAGCCAAACATGCTTGGTACGTTTAAAACAAATCATTTGATACTATAATAAGTGTATAGTGTCAAAACAGTTTCAATCATAAATATCAATCATAGGCGGCATGGGTACCATATATCATGTCGCCATACTAGTTCTACAATTAAAACCGCAATATCTCATATTGGAAATTGGATTTCCGTCATGAGTCGAGGCAAGGGGCAAGCTCCTCTCCGCGTTCGAGACACTCTAGCAAATGTCTCAGGGCTACGCACTCTGGGCAACCCCTGGATGCTTCAGGGCCGGTCCTCACTTACGTTGGAGGATTAATTATGCCTGAACACACGTTTCCCGGTCCTTACAGACCTATAATCGAGGCGCCTCGCATTCCAAACCACATAGGTGAAAAGTATATAAATGTCAGGGCTGGTAAGTCACTGACACCACCAAAGCTAGAAAGAAACGTCGTGCTCTCCCTGCAGTCCGTATCCCGTTTTTGACTCATACCGAGGTGTGAGGCTCGCGAATTCACGCTATACACAAAGCTGCCACGTAGGTCGTGCTTTGATCATCAACCACAAGACTTTGCTTTTCAACAGAAGTCTTGATCCATGCAACTCAGCGTGCCACACATGCAATTCATGCCATGCGATTGATGTTCATCGATATACAACCTCTGAGCTCGTACGTCTCAGAGAAGGGCGTTAAGCAAAAGAATAAATTCTCCGCCGCCAAACAGATGTATATTTAACAGAAATCAATCAACACAGAATAAAATCCAGTGTCAGACACACAATCCATTTACAAGTTCGTTCTGGGTCTGAACGAAACCGGAGGCACTTTCCTCGCATATCCATCCATCTCCAAGTACGTCTGGACGACCACCAACTATTTCCATCCTCTTGGGTGTACAGCCCAATCAGGATCGTCAGTAATTATCCAAACGATGTGAAGACTTCTGGTCTTCGACCACCGTCTTCATCTTCGACATATCGTCGAATCGGTTATTCAGAATGGGTATAAACCCGGCCTTTCCGAACAACCCGCGTATATTAAAAACAAATGTTACACAAACACAACATACGCCTCATTCCAATTCAGAATATTCTTTTATTCACAAAATCATATTCTTAGGGAAAGGTTCCCATTAATTTTATCCAAGATAAATTCTTTAGAATTTATCCTTTAATCTTCCTTTGGATGATCTATCAAACCAAATTATGGTTTTCTAAACTAGTCGAGATTAGCGAACCACAACGAAGTGATTATTTATTTTATTTCCCAATCCCAACCTATTCTGTAGTAACCCGGATTTTGAGCGACTTTGGTTATCGACGTAAGCTCGACGTCGATAACCAAAACATCGAAAAATCCCGGTAATTAATGAAAGAAATTAGAAGGTGAGAATAGATAAGATAGAAACTTAGAATAGAAGAAGAAGAACACAAAATCAGAGTAAACACGAATCTCACAGCGGAACGAATAAAATATAACATAACATATCTTTGAAATAACATCAGTATATGTATACAATAACACTTATCAGAGTACAACACTTACAAAACAGTGGAAATAATAATAGCTATAGAATCCTGAAGCCTCCTGCTCCAAGCTCTCCAAGTGTATCTGTAAAATCCCGACTACTTGACTGCCCGTACAAATTTAGGCACCCAAGAGTTTAGGGAAAACAACAAAATAAACTCCGGGTCAGTCATGGGACTGGTATGAGTAAAACAGTTTAAACAGGTATATGAACAAGTAAACGATATCTCATAAGACCACGCCGCAGAACGGAACGGGTTTTTCCCTTATGAGAATCCAAAATATCTTTATATCAAAAACCTTTTGATATTATAATAATGTCTATATACAAATAGATATCAACTAGCAGAAACGCTTTCATCTCACGTTCTACATATATAGTATACAATCAAAATCGCAAGCACGTATTGGATAATGGATTTCCAACTATGACAAGGTATGGAACCACCTTCCGATCAGTGTACTCTAGGAACAATACACTGGAGTTCAACAAGAACATCTTGTAACTCAGCCACACATGACCGACCACTCATTTCGCTTGAGTGTATCGAATGTACATCACCAACGGTTGGGATCAGCAACCGTTCCCGTATACATGGGACAGCATTGATAGATTTAAGAAACAAATGAATATTCTCTAGATAGGTGATTATACACCCTACTTCGGTGCGACCGACTTAGCCATGCTGCCTGCCCGATTTCTGTCATTTACCGGTTGATGAGGCTAGAAGCTACACTTTATCATTACATCAGATTCACTTCGAATGCTACATTGTCAGATCCATCGAAAATCACTAATTGATGTCTACAATAGTACATTACGTGTCAGCTAAAAGAAGTTTCCTTCTCCGCTTCCACTCTTGATACGGTTGAAGAAATCAATGTACGTGACCTTTCTGGAAATACTCTGTCAGACATCCATCTTCATTTACTTAAAATGTCACATCGTCATACCCGCCAAATCACAAATTGACTTATCCAAAAATAACACGGGTATACAGCTAAGAGAAACGAATTCCTCCGCCACCAAACGTGAATACGTTTGAATAGATCAATTTACGCGATCCATTAGATATACTCTGTCAGACCTTCGTCCATACAAGTTGTCATGGGACTGGACAAACCGAAGGCACTATTCTGTAAACAGGATAGCCCTTGCATTTTACTCCGTCTTTAATTATCTTTGGCATATATGATTCGCGACGCTTATGCCAATACAGAGTGGTACTATGGATAATAATCCAACCGGTCTCTCCATATTAACAACGTTAAAATGGTCAAAACTTCGATAGTCTGTGAGTTAACTATCAAAGAAAAACAAGTGTGCAAACAACGATATTATTTCCAGATGGAAATTATATCGACAAACATCATTTAACATTAATCTCTTTAGTTCATTAAATTTCTTATCTCCTGTTTCCCTATATTCTAAATTCTTATTTTCTTTTATCAGAAAACATTTCTGATTCTCGTTTGGAAAACATTTCCAAAACTCCTTTACGATCAAACCTTACCATTTCTTAGTTAAGAAGGAAGTCACTCAAGTTGGGGTATAATTACCTCTCAGACCTTAACTGAACAACGTTATAACTTCGAAATGGTCAAAGTTTATCTTTTAATCTTTAACAACTTCTTTACGCCTTTCTCGGATTCAATTTTACAAATCCACTTCTATAATTAAAACATTGGTTATAACGATAACGTTATAATCCCTCTTTTCGAATTATCTAACTTAAATTATAACTTCTATTCTTATTAGTGAATAATTAACCTAACACTTATTTATTTATAAATAAATAAATCTCTATTTAAACACTGGAAAGTATAAGTACTTTCCCGAATTCGATATAATCGAATTTGCCGATTTACTCTCTTCGAGAAATCTCTATTTGATTAACTCTTCTTCGAATAACCTATATTCGATTAACTCCTTCTCGAATAAACGATATTCGATAATCTCTCTTCGAATAATTAATATTCGATAACTCTTCCTTTTCAAATATCTCATATTTGAAAATCTCACTTCGATTAAACTAAAATCGATAACTCCTTTCGATGAAACTAACATCGATAACTCCTTTCGATGAAACTAACATCGATAACTCCTTTCGATGAAACTAACATCGATAACTCTAACTCGACTCGACTAACTCGACTTACTTAGTTCGACCAATTCGATTCGATTAACTAGGCTCGACTAACTTGACTAACTTAACTCGACTTACTTGGTTCGACCAATTCGATTCGATTAACTAGGCTCGACTAACTTGACTAACTTAACTCGACTGACTTGGTTCGACCAATTCGATTCGATTAACTAGGCTCGACTAACTTGGCTAACTTAACTCGACTGACTTGGTTCGACCAATTCGATTCGATTAACTAGGCTCGACTAACTTGACTAACTTAACTCGACTGACTTGGTTCGACCAATTCGATTCGATTAACTAGGCTCGACTAACTTGGCTAACTTAACTCGACTGACTTGGTTCGACCAATTCGATTCGATTAACTAGGCTCGACTAACTTGACTAACTTAACTCGACTGACTTGGTTCGAACCACCCGATCAACTCAACTTATTTAACTTAACTTATTTCTCAACTCGATCAACTCGATTAACTTCTATCGAATAACTAATATTCGATTAAACTCCATTCGCTTGACTCTAGATCGCAGCGATCACAATGGTTACGCCTGACTCCCTCAGGAAACATCCGACCGCCGTAGGCTATTTACAGCCCTGCGAATTACGCTAGCAGTCGTACAAGATGGCAACTTACCCTGAATACTATGTTTGACTAACGCTGTCTCAAATAACTATATTTGATTAACTCTAGTTCGTTTTAACTCTAATCGATTAACTCTAACTAATTAACTCCAACTGGTTAACTCTAACTGATTAACTCTAACTGGTTAACTCTATTTGACTAACTCGACTTGACTAACCCCTTTCGAATAACATATTCGATTAACTAACTTTCGAATACCATATTCGATTAACTAACTCCGAATACCATATTCGATTAACTAACTTCGAATGTCTATATTCGATTAACTAACTTCGAATGTCTATATTCGATTAACTGACTTCGAATGTCTATATTCGATTAACTAACTTCGAATGTCTATATTCGATTAACTAACTTCGAATGTCTATATTCGATTAACTAACTTCGAATACCATATTCGATTTCTCCTTTCGAAAGTCTATATTTGATTAATTTTATTCACTTTATAAAGACTTCCTTTTTAACAACGTTTTATTCATTTGAAAAGATTTACTTTTAAATAATGGTTCTACACTTTAAAAAAATGATTTCCTTTTTATAACGTTTCCTTTTCAATTCTATTTGTAAATGGTTTACAAATATTTCCTTTTCAAATTTATTCTTGAAATATTCTAACTCCTTAAATTCCCGGGAAAATTCGCCATAACCTCCTTTGTATCGGGAGCATCGGGAAAATCCCCAAACTCGCCACATAGGCCTTTCCATTCAAAAAGAAATGTTTTGAATTTATTTCCTTTTCAAATATCTCCTATTTATAAATATCCAAATTTATAAACATTTCTTATTTATAAATATTCCACTTTATAAATATCTCTTATTTATAAATATCCCATTTTATAAATATGCTATTTTCAATATCGCTTTGAAAATTCCCTTATCTACATTTCAGTATGTTATGGTATTCAATCATATCAAATCACGATGTTTAATATCGTCCAAACACATATAATCGCCAACGGATTATATATCACATTATATATCACAATATATAAATCACAGTAAAATAACTGTTGAGGAATCCAGTTGGATTCCTCCAACCTGTTTCCCTGCATCACAGATGTTAGACAATAAAGATAACATCACTTTCAGTTCCATCTGATATATTCTGTTAAACAGAATCAATATAGAAATTTAACTAACTGACTAGCAGTTCAATCAAACAATCAACACACAGTAAATCAGACAATTTCTAACAGTTCTAAAGATACAACATAAAATTATAAACTGTTTAGAGTTGTGAGATTTACTCACATTGGACTATCATCGTTAATAACGATAATTGTCGTTGATTCAGATCGGACAATTTATTTTGCGATAAATTGTAACGAACTCCAATGGACTTCCAGTCAGTTCCATGGTGTAGTCACCGTCCATACGATCCCAACGCAACTTGTTTCATCCAATTCTGATTACGCATGACCAAGTTATCACATTTTAAAGTTGATACACTTTTTAATTAGAAATAACTTAAATATATGATGGGCCTTACACTTAAAATAAAGCCCATACCCCTTTCCTTTTTGAACCCGCTCCCTGTAGTCATTCTTTCCCAATCTCCTTTCAATACTCACGGCCGAATGAAATCCCATGGCCTTCCACACCGTTGACCGTCCTTTTGGCTCCCCACACACCACCGTTCCTCTTGAAACCGCCACCATCTCCTTTCTCTTCACCTCCTCTACAACCTCCTACCACAAAGGCCGAGCTCGCAATCACCAATGACAGACCGACGTCGCACGTTTGCTCCCAGGTCCGACACCATTTTACCCCAATATTCACCAAAAATTCACAGATGATGTTATTCTCTATCGTAAGTTCGAATACGAACTCGAATTCGAGTATTACCAACTAAATGCTGAGATTTGTTTAACCCTAGCTTGCGGTTCAAAAATCTGGGTGCTCCAAACAGACGTCGAACAAGTGGAAACTGCTTTGAAAAGGAAGAGGAACTCCACTCGAATCCAACCATACTTGTTTGACTATTTGTTTGGTTTTATTTGAATTAATAGGATTTTGTGAGGATCGAATTGGTTTACTGAGAAAAAGGAAAACCAGCGGCGCATTTCTTGTTGACCACGGAAAAATGAAATTAGGTCTTAAGGATTTTAAGGGGGGGGGGGTATATATAGGAAAATAAAATATCTAGATATTTTTTTTATAATATTTTTATTTTGCCAATTACAATCTGCATTTGTCTTCTAAAAATTTGTGTGCTCACATATGATACCTAAAAATCACCAAACTGGACATACACCTTCAGCTCGACATTACGGTCCCAACGAAACTGGTTTCGTCGAATTCCGACTCCGTATGCTCACACAGCGTATTTTTAACTATTGAAATACTGACTATTTTACACTCTAAAAATCCCCACGGTCACACACTGACCCTAAAAATCACGAAACTTGGAATCTATCAACTATTTGACATTGCGGATCCAACAAAACTGGTTTCGTAGAATTCCGACTTCGTATGCAAAAGTGGCTATTTTTAACGCTCTAAATAGCCTATTTAAATATATAAGTATATTTAAATATAACTGAATTAATTATTTAAAATTAATTATTTTCGTATATCTTCACATATGATATCGTACAGCCCCAGAATATCATATCAGAATTTACAGCTTGATATTTCAGATTCCAGATTATCTCGATATTCAGTTTATACTGAAAATCCATTTATAACGTATATAAAGCGTCGCAAATTATAAAGGGATTTCCACAACGACTTTTTCTGAAATTTGATTTGGACGTACGTCAAAATCTACACGACGAAATCCCGATTTTTCTCTTCCACTAGAAAGATATACTCCACCAGCTCCACACGTTTCTTGTTTCACAGAAATCCGATTTAAAATGAATCCTGTACATTCAGTTGAAGTTCAAATCGCCAAATAGCGAACTACCGCGCCATTTCAAGCTCTGTTTTAATTATATTATAATTCTACGTTCAAACTGTCGTCGATTCAATATAATCGTTATTATATTTCGAATCGAAACTCCACCAAATCTCGTATGCTATTCAATTCACATGATATTGTGAATTTCACTATTTCCGACTATTTCGACATTATAATATATTATTATATTATAATTATTAATTAAATATTCAATATTATTTAATTCACGTTCTCGATATCGATAAATCGATATTTAATCATTAAATAAATAAATTGTTCAACAGCTAAAATGCGGGTTACTACAATCTTCCCCCCTTAATAAAATTTCGTCCTCGAAATTGCTAAGCTAGGGGATGACCCTATCTTCTGGGTAAAAATTTATCTGTTTACCTCTTGTCTCCGGTTTCAACTGAACCAATTAATATCGACTAAAATATTAATTTATTCCGACTAACTAAATTTTCAAAAATTCTGAAAATTTTCTAACACCTTAACTTTTCGAAAATTTTTGCCAGCACCTCCTTTGTACTGGTCAATATCTCAAACTCCAACTCGCCTCTCTGGGCCTTCTTTAACCCAAAAGAAAATCAAACAGCCAAGCGGCTTGCCAATTCGGCTCATAAATCTCATATCCATATATAATATAAACTGGTACCTTTTTGTCGGGAATATCAACTCTATCACTTCCATATGCTATCAACTCAGCATATACCAGTGTTATTTCCATCAAATTCCAATCAGTTCATATCCTCAAAACCAAATCGAATTTCATTCGAACCCGAGTATCAAATTTCAAATTCTTTACTCATCAACCCAATTCCATAACAGATTATTCTCTAATCCAATTCATTTCTATTTAACTCAGTTCAAGTTAATATTTCAATTTATTCCTACTATCTTATTCTATTTAACTTCATAAGTTAAAATTAAATTCCGAAACTTAATTTCCTGGGTCTATTTCAAATCAATTTGAAATTACAATGCCAATTCAAAACCTTTGAATTTCTAAACAACTTGTTTTCTCAAAACAATTCAAAAACAAAACCTTTGGTAGTAGTCCGTCACTTAGAACTCGAAAATGAACACTGATGATGTCGCGATTCATCATCAGAATCTATTTTCCAGCTATCGAAGTGAGTTCAATACTATATCACCTTCAGTTTGAAAAACGTTTTCGAAATCTCCCAGGAACTTAAAATTTCCTTATTTTAATTCCAATCTGATTTAAATTCAGATTTTTCTTCATTTTATTTCATATACTTTACTTATATGAATTCTGATTAGTCATTTATAATCATTTTACCTATTTATAATCTTACTCGATTATAATAACAACCAACACAACCAATATACTATATCAAATATATTCGGGTAAAATTATTCCATTTACCCTCTTTCAAAACATACCATGACGGTTCATCGTGTTCAAGTGTTTATAAAACTCCTACCGATACAGTGGATCAAACTGATCGACCAGAATTCATAAGCCACTCAACCAATAAATCTCCATAATATAAATCACTTTATATTAACTAACAAATACGCACTCGTATATATACACTCAACTCAGTCTAGGATATTACTAATCCCATCTCTACTGAATCACGCCACAGAGCCAAGGTAATAACTAAACCAATGCTCTGATACCAACTGTAGTAACCCGGATTTTGAGCGACTTTGGTTATCGACGTAAGCTCGACGTCGATAACCAAAACATCGAAAAATCCCGGTAATTAATGAAAGAAATTAGAAGGTGAGAATATATAAGATAGAAACTTAGAATAGAAGAAGAAGAAGAACACAACATCAGAGTAAACACGAATCTCACAGCGGAACGAATAAAATATAACATAACATATCTTTGAAATAACATCAGTATATGTATACAATAACACTTATCAGAGTACAACACTTACAACAACAGCGGAAATAATAATAGCTATAGAATCCTGAAGCCTCCTGCTCCAAGCTCTCCAAGTGTATCTGTAAAATCCCGACTACTTGACTGCCCGTACAAATTTAGGCACCCAAGAGTTTAGGGAAAACAACAAAATAAACTCCGGGTCAGTCATGGGACTGGTATGAGTAAAACAGTTTAAACAGGTATATGAACAAGTAAACGATATCTCATAAGACCACGCCGCAGAACGGAACGGGTTTTTCCCTTATGAGAATCCAAAATATCTTTATATCAAAAACCTTTTGATATTATAATAATGTCTATATACAAATAGATATCAACTAGCAGAAACGCTTTCATCTCACGTTCTACATATATAGTATACAATTAAAATCGCAAGCACGTATTGGATAATGGATTTCCAACTATGACAAGGTATGGAACCACCTTCTGATCAGTGTACTCTAGGAACAATACACTGGAGTTCAACAAGAACATCTTGTAACTCAGCCACACATGACCGACCACTCATTTCGCTTGAGTGTATCGAATGTACATCACCAACGGTTGGGATCAGCAACCGTTCCCGTATATATATATGGGACAGCATTGATAGATTTAAGAAACAAATGAATATTCTCTAGATAGGTGATTATACACCCTACTTCGGTGCGACCGACTTAGCCATGCTGCCTGCCCGATTTCTGTCATTTACCGGTTGATGAGGCTAGAAGCTACGCTTTATCATTACATCAGATTCACTTCGAATGCTACATTGTCAGATCCATCGAAAATCACTAATTGATGTCTACAATAGTACATTACGTGTCAGCTAAAAGAAGTTTCCTTCTCCGCTTCCACTCTTGATACGGTTGAAGAAATCAATGTACGTGACCTTTCTGGAAATACTCTGTCAGACATCCATCTTCATTTACTTAAAATGTCACATCGTCATACCCGCCAAATCACAAATTGACTTATCCAAAAATAACACGGGTATACAGCTAAGAGAAACGAATTCCTCCGCCACCAAACGTGAATACGTTTGAACAGATCAATTTACGCGATCCATTAGATATACTCTGTCAGACCTTCGTCCATACAAGTTGTCCTGGGACTGGACAAACCGAAGGCACTATTCTGTAAACAGGATAGCCCTTGCATTTTACTCCGTCTTTAATTATCTTTAGCATATATGATTCGCGACGCTTATGCCAATACAGAGTGGTTCTATGGATAATAATCCAACCGGTCTCTCCATATTAACAACGTTAAAATGGTCAAAACTTCGATAGTCTGTGAGTTAACTATCAAAGAAAAACAAGTGTGCAAACAACGATATTATTTCCAGATGGAAATTATATCGACAAACATCATTTAACATTAATCTCTTTAGTTCATTAAATTTCTTATCTCCTGTTTCCCTATATTCTAAATTCTTATTTTCTTTTATCAGAAAACATTTCTGATTCTCGTTTGGAAAACATTTCCAAAACTCCTTTACGATCAAACCTTACCATTTCTTAGTTAAGAAGGAAGTCACTCAAGTTGGGGTATAATTACCTCTCAGACCTTAACTGAACAACGTTATAACTTCGAAATGGTCAAAGTTTATCTTTTAATCTTTAACAACTTCTTTACGCCTTTCTCGGATTCAATTTTACAAATCCACTTCTATAATTAAAACATTGGTTATAACGATAACGTTATAATCCCTCTTTTCGAATTATCTAACTTAAATTATAACTTCTATTCTTATTAGTGAATAATTAACCTAACACTTATTTATTTATAAATAAATAAATCTCTATTTAAACACTGGAAAGTATAAGTACTTTCCCGAATTCGATATAATCGAATTTGCCGATTTACTCTCTTCGAGAAATCTCTATTTGATTAACTCTTCTTCGAATAACCTATATTCGATTAACTCCTTCTCGAATAAACGATATTCGATAATCTCTCTTCGAATAACTAATATTCGACAACTCTTCCTTTTCAAATATCTCATATTTGAAAATCTCACTTCGATTAAACTAAAATCGATAACTCCTTTCGATGAAACTAACATCGATAACTCCTTTCGATGAAACTAACATCGATAACTCCTTTCGATGAAACTAACATCGATAACTCTAACTCGACTCGACTAACTCGACTTACTTGGTTCGACCAATTCGATTCGATTAACTAGGCTCGACTAACTTGACTAACTTAACTCGACTTACTTGGTTCGACCAATTCGATTCGATTAACTAGGCTCGACTAACTTGACTAACTTAACTCGACTGACTTGGTTCGACCAATTCGATTCGATTAACTAGGCTCGACTAACTTGACTAACTTAACTCGACTGACTTGGTTCGACCAATTCGATTCGATTAACTAGGCTCGACTAACTTGACTAACTTAACTCGACTGACTTGGTTCGACCAATTCGATTCGATTAACTAGGCTCAACTAACTTGGCTAACTTAACTCGACTGACTCGGTTCGACCAATTCGATTCGATTAACTAGGCTCGACTAACTTGACTAACTTAACTCGACTGACTTGGTTCGAACCACCCGATCAACTCAACTTATTTAACTTAACTTATTTCTCAACTCGATCAACTCGAATAACTAATATTCGATTAAACTCCATTCGCTTGACTCTAGATCGCAGCGATCACAATGGTTACGCCTGACTCCCTCAGGAAACATCCGACCACCGTAGGCTATTTACAGCCCTGCGAATTACGCTAGCAGTCGTACAAGATGGCAACTTACCCTGAATACTATGTTTGACTAACTCTGTCTCAAATAACTATATTTGATTAACTCTAGTTCGTTTTAACTCTAATCGATTAACTCTAACTAATTAACTCCAACTGGTTAACTCTAACTGATTAACTCTAACTGGTTAACTCTATTTGACTAACTCGACTTGACTAACCCCTTTCGAATAACATATTCGATTAACTAACTTTCGAATACCATATTCGATTAACTAACTTCGAATACCATATTCGATTAACTAACTTCGAATGTCTATATTCGATTAACTAACTTCGAATGTCTATATTCGATTAACTGACTTCGAATGTCTATATTCGATTAACTAACTTCGAATGTCTATATTTGATTAACTAACTTCGAATGTCTATATTCGATTAACTAACTTCGAATACCATATTCGATTTCTCCTTTCGAAAGTCTATATTCGATTAATTTTATTCACTTTATAAAGACTTCCTTTTTAACAACGTTTTATTCATTTGAAAAGATTTACTTTTAAATAATGGTTCTACACTTTAAAAAAAATGATTTCCTTTTTATAACGTTTCCTTTTCAATTCTATTTGTAAATGGTTTACAAATATTTCCTTTTCAAATTTATTCTTGAAATATTCTAACTCCTTAAATTCCCGGGAAAATTCGCCATAACCTCCTTTGTATCGGGAGCATCGGGAAAATCCCCAAACTCGCCACACAGGCCTTTCCATTCAAAAAGAAATGTTTTGAATTTATTTCCTTTTCAAATATCTCCTATTTATAAATATCCAAATTTATAAACATTTCTTATTTATAAATATTCCACTTTATAAATATTTTTTGTTTATAAACATCCCATTTTATAAATATGCTATTTTCAATATCGCTTTGAAAATTCCCTTATCTACATTTCAGTATGTTATGGTATTCAATCATATCAAATCACGATGTTCAATATCGTCCAAACACATATAATCGCCAACAGATTATATATCACATTATATATCACAATATATAAATCACAGTAAAATAACTGTTGAGGAATCCAATTCCTCCAACCTGTTTCCCTGCATCACAGATGTTAGACAATAAAGATATCATCACTTTCAGTTCCATCTGATATATTCTGTTAAACAGAATCAATATAGAAATTTAACTAACTGACTAGCAGTTCAATCAAACAATCAACACACAGTAAATCAGACAATTTCTAACAGTTCTAAAGATACAACATAAAATTATAAACTGTTTAGAGTTGTGAGATTTACTCACATTGGACTATCATCGTTAATAACGATAATTGTCGTTGATTCAGATCGGACAATTTATTTTGCGATAAATTGTAACGAACTCCAATGGACTTCCAGTCAGTTCCATGGTGTAGTCACCGTCCATACGATCCCAACGCAACTTGTTTCATCCAATTCTGATTACGCATGACCAAGTTATCACATTTTAAAGTTGATACACTTTTTAATTAGAAATAACTTAAATATATGATGGGCCTTACACTTAAAATAAAGCCCATACCCCTTTCCTTTTTGAACCCGCTCCCTGTAGTCATTCTTTCCCAATCCCCTTTCAATACTCACGGCCGAATGAAATCCCATGGCCTTCCACACCGTTGACCGTCCTTTTGGCTCCCCACACACCACCGTTCCTCTTGAAACCGCCACCATCTCCTTTCTCTTCACCTCCTCTACAACCTCCTACCAGAAAGGCCGAGCTCGCAATCACCAATGACAGACCGACGTCGCACGTTTGCTCCCAAGTCCGACACCATTTTACCCCAATATTCACCAAAAATTCACAGATGATGTTATTCTCTATCGTAAGTTCGAATACGAACTCGAATTCGAGTATTACCAACTAAATGCTGAGATTTGTTTAACCCTAGCTTGCGGTTCAAAAATCTGGGTGCTCCAAACAGACGTCGAACAAGTGGAAACTGCTTTGAAAAGGAAGAGGAACTCCACTCGAATCCAACCATACTTGTTTGACTATTTGTTTGGTTTTATTTGAATTAATAGGATTTTGTGAGGATCGAATTGGTTTACTGAGAAAAAGGAAAACCAGCGGCGCATTTCTTGTTGACCACGGAAAAATGAAATTAGGTCTTAAGGATTTTAAGGAGGGGGGGTATATATAGGAAAATAAAATATCTAGATATTTTTTTTATAATATTTTAATATTTTTATTTTGCCAATTACAATCTGCATTTGTCTTCTAAAAATTTGTGTGCTCACATATGATACCTAAAAATCACCAAACTGGACATACACCTTCAGCTCGACATTACGGTCCCAACGAAACTGGTTTCGTCGAATTCCGACTCCGTATGCTCACACAGCGTATTTTTAACTGTTGAAATACTGACTATTTTACACTCTAAAAATCCCCACGGTCACACACTGACCCTAAAAATCATGAAACTTGGAATTTATCAACTATTTGACATTGCGGATCCAACAAAACTGGTTTCGTAGAATTCCGACTTCGTATGCAAAAGTGGCTATTTTTAACGCTCTAAATAGCCTATTTAAATATATAAATATATTTAAATATAATTGAATTAATTATTTAAAATTAATTATTTTCGTATATCTTCACATATGATATCGTACAGCCCCAGAATATCATATCAGAATTTACAGCTTGATATTTCAGATTCCAGATTATCTCGATATTCAGTTTATACTGAAAATCCATTTATAACGTATATAAAGCGTCGCAAATTATAAAGGGATTTCCACAACGACTTTTTCTGAAATTTGATTTGGACGTACGTCAAAATCTACATGACGAAATCCCGATTTTTCTCTTCCACTAGAAAGATATACTCCACCAGCTCCACACGTTTCTTGTTTCACAGAAATCCGATTTAAAATGAATCATGTACATTCAGTTGAAGTTCAAATTGCCAAATAGCGAACTGCCGCGCCATTTCAAGCTCTGTTTTAATTATATTATAATTCTACGTTCAAACTGTCGTCGATTCAATATAATCGTTATTATATTTCGAATCGAAACTCCACCAAATCTCGTATGCTATTCAATTCACATGATATTGTGAATTTCACTATTTCCGACTATTTCGACATTATAATATATTATTATATTATAATTATTAATTAAATATTCAATATTATTTAATTCACGTTCTCGATATCGATAAATCGATATTTAATCATTAAATAAATAAATTGTTCAATAGCTAAAATGCGGGTTACTACATATTCATCCCATGAAGCAAAATTGGTGATACTCCATATCTAACACCATGGTGTTATCGGTAAAATTAATTACCATTTCACGTTCAAATCTAATTAAAGATTTAACTATCGCTTTGGAGCAAAACTGGCGATACTCCATTCTCGCTCATTTCTAAATTTGATAATTTAGATTATAGATTCACATTTCAACCTAATTGCAGATTCGTTAAAACTCCTTTTACTGGGTTAAAGAACTAGGTGTTATTTAAAACACAGTTCACGACAAACCCAAATCACATTCTATTTATTATCGGGTTAAAGAACTAGTGTTATTTAAAACACCGTTCACGATAAACCCATTTCAAATCCAATCAAATATATTAGAAATTCCGATTATTTAAAACCCCTTTTTAAATCTAATTTATTTATTTAAAAATAATTGGGTTTTAAATTTAGTTCAAAACTAGTTCATTTCGATAAAAATCCATTTTTATCTTTTCAAATATGGAGTTTTTCATCCCAACTTTTTCCAAATCATTTCTTATGATTTTACACAAATTATTGATATTTTTAATAATTTTATCAAGGCCCGTACAGTCGATTTCCATCAACGGCCATCGAACTGCACTACAGCGACCTTTTTCGAATTTGATTTGGACGTATCTCCAAATCCAACCGTTAGATTTCAAATTTCTAATATTCGTTAGAAAGCTCTTTTCGATACGAACCCAATGGTTCCGGTTTTAGGAGAATCCGACGGTCGGATCTCCCGTAATGTTCGTTTGAAATAAATGGTCGAAATTCACGAACTGTCGCGGCGCGGCGCGTTCTATTCAGGCCATTATATATATAATATATATATATTATATATACTTCATCGATTTCTAATTAAAAACGAATTTTATAAATAGTTTTGAATTCGTTTCAAAAACACATTCAACTTCCATTTCAAATCAAATCAAAATGGAATTCTTCTTTATAAATTCGTTTTAAAATTCATCTCTATTCAATTCAAATTTCAATTCAATTTGAATTCATTGCAATTTGTTTTCAATTCGAATCGAATTCGTTTTCAATTCAATTCGAATTCGTTTTCTATTCAATTCAAATTCGTTATATATTCAATTTATTTTCTATTCAATTTGAATTCAATCCATTTTCCATTCAATTTGAATTCAATCCATTTTATATTCCATTTGAATTCAATTCATTTTCTATTCAATTTGAATTTAATTCATTTTCTATTCAATTCGAATTCAAATTGGTTTTCTATCCAATTCAAATCAAATTCGTTATATATTCAATTCATTTCGAAATTGTTTTCTATTCATTTCATTTCGAAATCGTTTTATATTCAATTCATTTCGAAATAGTTTTCTATTCATTTCATTTCGAAATCGTTTTCTATTCATTTCATTTCGAAATCGTTTTATATTCAATTCATTTCGAAATAGTTTTCTATTCATTTCATTTCGAAATCGTTTTCTATTCATTTCATTTCGAAATCGTTTTATATTCAATTCATTTCGAAATCGTTTTCTATTCATTTCAATTCGAAATCGTTTCATATTCATTTCAATTCGAAATCATTTCATATTCATTTCATTTTGAAATCGTTTCATATTCATTTCAATTCGAAATCGTTTCATATTCATTTCATTTCGAAATCGTTTTCATTTCATTTCAAAATATGCGATTTTGAAATCACCTTTCAATATTCATTTTAAAATGAATAAAATCGATATAAATATCGTTCACGTCAAAATGGCGTCAATCTAATCAACACGGCTTCATATATTTCTATTTTCAAATATTCTATTTCAAATATTTCTATTTTCAAATATTCTATTTCAAATATTTCTATTTTCAAACATTCTATTTCAAATATTTCTTTTTTTCAAATATTCTATTTCAAATATTTATTTTTTTCAAATATTCTATTTCAAATATTTCTTTTTGTCAACACCCGACTAATCTCAACGAATGAGTACCGTCCACGTGTGACTATTTTTGTTAAAATATTTTGTTCAACACATGACTAATCTCAACGGATGAGTACAGTCAACACATGAACCTTTATTTTATAGTGATAAAGATATAAATTTTATTGTTAAAATATTACGTTCAACACATGACTAATCTCAACGGATGAGTACAGTCAACACATGAACCATTATTTTATAATATTCTTTATTTTCTAAATTGGAATGAGGCCCAATCAATCACCATATAATGTTAATTATATGGATTTTCATACATCACACGTATATAATAGCATTGAAAATAATCAACCATCAACCAAGGTGCACTACACTGTATAAGCATCAAATATAAATATCTAACGCTTATAACAGCCTGTCAATCAATCGATCGACATATTTAATCAATTAGGATGAGTGAACTTCAAATTTCATCCCAACACCCGTGTGGGGTTTCAAACAATCAAACACAGATTTTATTTGTGCAGTTGGGCGATGTGTAAAATTTACCGACCCAATCAATATCAGTCAAATCCGTGTATATAAACAAATCGGCCGATTTGTTTATAGATATTTATTTATTCACTTTCACGTTAAAAATTATATTTTTAACGTCCAAATTATTTTATTCAACCAATGAATGTTCTATTCAGTTCATTTATTCAATAAAATGATATTTTTATTTTTCTAACATATTTTAGAAAATTTCGGCGGCATAACGGCACGATACTAGAAACGAGACGAGGCCTAGCCTTATCCCCGGTCTAGTGATGGCCCACGCCATTCACACATCAATCAATCCATTCCATTCCACCAAACAACTCAAATTTCAATCAAATAATCTAACTAATTTTTGCAATCAAACAAACAAGTCCATGGTCTGTGGACGATTGTGTCGGGTGCTACTAAACACCGTCTGCATCCTAGTATATATATATAACTAGAAAATGAAATTGAAAGGTGAGAAATTCTCACAAATAGCTATCCAATCATCTTGACTCTTCATTTGCAGAAGTCTTCGTCGTTCTCGTCTTTTTGTCATCTTCGTTGCCCGTATTCTCTACATATGTAAAAATCGAATTTTTTCTTCGTTATTCAATATATAAAAATCGAATTTTTACTTCGTTATTCAATATATAAAAATCGAATTTTTACTTCGCTATTCAATATATAAAAATCGAATTTTTACTTCGCTATTCAATATATAAAAATCGAGTTTTTACTTCGCTATTCAATATATAAAAATCGAATTTTTACTTCGCTATTCAATATATAAAAATCACATTTTTATTTTTCTACCTATATAAAGATGATATTTTTAATATTCCTATCATGTAAAAATTATATTTTTAATTCTCTACATAAACAAAAATCATATTTTTTTTTTACATCTTCCACATAGTAAAGATTATATTTTTAATCCTCTACATAATAAAGATTATATCTTTAATCCTCTACATAATAAAGATTATATTTTTAATCCTCTACATAATAAAGATTATATTTTTACCACTTTAAAAATATAAAAATCCAATTTTTAATTCTTTAAAAATATAAAAATCATATTTTTATATTTTTATTTTCAAAAGCAAAGCATATTAGGCTATTTTATTTTTTAAAACCCATTTTTAATCTATGCTATATATATATTCAGTTTTTTTTCTCTTTCCATGCTAATTATACATAAAACGGCATTTTTTTATTTTGCTAAAATATAAAAGAAAATAGAAAAAAAAACTGATTTATATATAAAAATTAATAAATCACTTACAGTAAATCGAAGGAGGAAGAGGGGGGGGGGTTTACCGCTGTTGAACTTCGAAGGGGGGGGGGGGGTTTGCAGCGCCGTCGAGGTCTGGGGGGGGGGGGGTATCGCGTCGCTTCTGGCGAGGAGGGGGGGTCTTCGCTCGCCTCAGGCGCCTTGGGGGAGGGGATCGTCGCTCGCATCAGGGAGAAGGAGGAGAGCAGGAAGAAGAAGGAGGCGGGGAGAGAGAGGGTGCGAGGCATGGTGGACGGCGGTGGCGCGATCGACGGGGAGGGGATCGATTTTTTTTTTTTTTTCTGTGGAAATGATGAATCGGGGGGGGGGGGCAGAACGAATAAAGGGGGAGAAGGGAGGGTTGTTTTTTTTTTTAATTTATTTTCGAAAAGTTGAATTTTACATACGACCTCGAAACGAGGCCCACCGCCTGTCGTTCATAGCGTTTTACCCTCATTCCGTACACAATGGGATATGTATCGCAAGCTGATTCGATAGTTACAATCAGTTTCCGTCAAAATCTACATATAACTCTATATATTGAATTTGAACTCGCATTTCAATTTACCGGGGTCACATACTAACTAGAAAAATTCCAGAAAAATATTTTCTAGCTTCGTATTGATGATACGGTCCTAACAAAACTAGTTTCGTCGAATTCTGAGGCCGTTTGAAAAATGGCCATTTTCTAGTCGATTAAATTCAACTAAAACTGGTCAAACACGTTTTCCTTTGCCACGCTCACATATTGATTCGAAAAATTATGAAATTTGAAACCTAGCAATAATTTGACACTGCGGATCCAACAAAACAGGTTTCGTCGAAATCCGAGGTCGTTTGCAAAATTTCCATTTTTAAGGGCCTGAATTCCATAGCGACTATTCAGAATTTTCAACTGGACATATCTTTTGATTCCCGCTATGAAATTTCGATTTTTCGGATTCGTTGGAAAGATATCATCAATTAGATCCTATTATTTTTGGTTTCACTAAAATCCGGATTGTTTTGCACCCGGTGTGTTCAATTGAAGTTTGAAATCGAATTATCGAACTACCGCGCCATTTTCAATTCTATTTATAATTATATATAATTATTTATATTCTAACGACGACGTATATAATATATACGTTCGAATTCTATTCAAAATAAATTTCTCGTCGATATTATTTAAAATAATCTATTTTAAATATTCAAAATTCGCTAAAATCGCCAAAATAAAAATTTTAAACTGGCCCAGATTTTCCGGGTTATTACACTAAATCTGGAGATAATATTCTTTTTTAGAATCTTCAAGAATTTTTCTGCTATTATATTTAATAAAGGTTCTATTTCTATCCATTTGGTGAAATAGTGAATTGCAACTACTACGAAGCTAGCTCCTCCTTATTAAACGGGCAATGGTCCTATTAAATCAATTCCCCAAACATCAAATGGCCATGGGCTTAAGATTAGAGTTAATTAATTTGGGGGTTGACAAAGCATTCCATAAAACCTTTGGCACTTATGTGACTTATCACTTATTTTAGTATAATCGATCACATGTTCCATCATCTAGGGCCAATAGTATCCCTATCGCATTATTCACTTAGACAATTTTGTGCTGTGGGAATGATTCCCACAGAATCATTCAGGGGGTTACTTATAGTAATTATAACACAATCTATGGACCTTGAATGTAGGAGCTTGATGTTTTGACATTATTGCCTCTTTTTTGTCATTTGGTAACTCCCTATTTGTTAGGTATTTGATGATGGGTTCCGTCCAAGTGCTTTTGTATTCTTCATTAGCTTGTCTTTAGATAAATTTTTCAATGGAACATACTATTTATCCTTCTTTTCTAGATGCATGAGATCAAGTTAAGGCCATTACCTCTTTTTTGGCTGATTCTTCATTGATGGTACGGTGTGCATGATATCCAACTAACGCTATTTTGGCTTTTAGCTCCTTTGAACTAGCTAACTTAGGTTAGGAGTCTGCTTGCTCATTATTTTCTTGTGGTATTTGGTGTATTGAAAATTTTCAAAGCTTTCTTCAACTACTCTGCTAGTTTTTGGTTATTTGTTTGGGATATTTTCTTCAATCGGTTGACTGTCAATTAAGTCACTGAATATTTCAATTCTTGGAATTTCCATTTGCAAGGCCAGTGTTAACTCCGATATCATGGATTTTTATTCAGCTATATTATTAGTAACTTGAAACTCACATTGTATAATGCAAATAGTTCCCATTTGGGGTTATGATGACATATCCTGCACCGGCTCACTGCATGTTTGAAGCTCCGTTAAGAATTACCTATCATTTGGGTTTACACTCTTCCTCTTTCTCTGATTGTTCTCAAATGAATTCAGTGCACTCATTTATAAAATCTTCCACAGCTTGCCTTTTTTTTACAGTCTGAGACTGATATTCTATGTCGTACTCGCTTAACACGATTCCCTGTTTTACCAATCTTCCAAAAGTTTATAGTTTGTGAAAAATTTGTCTCAAAGGAAAGCTTTTCAGCACATGAATTAGATGGGCTTTGGAATACGCCATTAGCTTCCTTGCAGTAAGCACCTAGCAGGGGGCATCTTCTTTGCTATGGGATATTTGGTGTTTGCATTTTTTAATCTTCTTCTTGTATAATATATTGGTAAGTGATCATCGTCCTCTTCTCTTATCAATACTGCAATGACAAGATTGTTGGGAAATAGGAAGGTAGACGTAAAATGTTTCTCTATTAAAAGGACGGGTAAATTGGGTGGTCTTTGCAAATGTTCTTTTAATTCTGGAGAAGCTTTTTTCCATCTATAGGACCGGATACAATGTCAAGGAAAGGTATGCACTTATCAAGCATTGGAAATGAAACGATTTAATACGCTACCGCTTGTCCTATCAAACTTATCAGTCTTGGTTGCCTTAGGTTCTCCATATCTCTAATAGCTTTAATCTACTCAGGATGGGCCTCAATATCTCGTGCACTCACAATAGCCTAAAAGTTTTCCGTACTAAATTCCAAAAGAATATTTTTGTGGTTGAGCTTCATTTGGTATTCTCGCAGAACTATGAACATTTTCCTCAATTTATCTAAGTGTTCAATTGTTTTCTCGGACTTTACTAAAGTCTCATCTACATGTACTTCCATATTTAGCCAGTTTTTTCCTTGAACATTCAATTTACTAACCATCGGTATGTAGTTCCACCATGTTTTATCCAAAAGGAATTGCCTTATAACAATAGACTCCCCACTATGTAAAGAAGATAGCGTGCTCCTCATCCCATTTGAATGTAGGAACTTGATTGTGTCCTAAATATGCATCCATAAAAGACAAAATTTAATGGTTTCTTATGGCTTTTACCAACTAGTCAATCCTTGGGAAAGGGTAATAATGTTTTGGGCAAGCTTTTATTAGCCTGGTGCAATTAGCAAGTTATACATTTCCCATTGAATTTTTTTAAACTAATACTGGGTTAACTAACCATGTAGGATATAGTACTTCTCGGATGGACCTATTTTCCAATAGCCTTTTCACTTCCTCCTTTAAGGCTTGTGAACAAACTTTGCTAAACTGCCTTTTCCTTTGTCTAACTTGTGTCATGTTTGGATTTATATTCAAAGTGTTGCTCATAACAACAAGACTGGTGTAACAACCCATCCGTGAACGAGCCTAAATTTCGACCAAAAAAGGTTAATTGAGTCTTGGGTTCGTTTTAAGATAGGTAGTTGGCTGAGAAAATAGTATCATAGAGCAATGTATATTCGTTCAAAACTCACACCGGAAGGAATGAAATAAATGTTTGCAAATATACCCTTTATTCCATAATTGATGGAAACGTCACACATGTAACGACCCAGATTTTTGACCGTTCAAATCGACAATAAACCACACATGTCGACCCAAACAATCTCAAATATATGTAGTTATTAGGAAAAAGAAAAGAAAGAAAGAAGAGAAAAACACAATCACAGAACCTCACAGCGGAAGGACAACATATAATAATTAAATAGCAGTTTAAACAGTTGAAATATATGTACAATAGGTTATAACATCAATGGTTATCAGAGTTACACATATACATACATGACAACGGAAACAAAGTGCAGGGGAAAAAATAATATATATAGTAGATATATACCAACTTCATCTTCGTGCTCCAAGGAAGGAAAATCTTCGCTAGCTGCAACATCTGCTGACCCGAGCGTATTGCATAAAAAGAAACACAATAAACACTCGGATCAGCACTAAATCATTCTCATATTAGTCAAATTAAAATACGAAATAACTTGAGTGTCATGGGTGCAGTAACTCAAGAGATGTCACGGGATTTCTCCATCTCTCGAGGATCCGTTAAACTAATACATACATAGTATAATACGCTATTATGATAGTATCTATCTAGTAAAGTAAATATCATAAAAATAGCGTAAGCGGGATTACCATATTAGCCTTACGCCGTTTTACAGGCACCAACAGTCTATACAGTACCGTAAATTCACCGTACCGGTGTTATCATAGGGCACTCCATAGAAGGCAATGCTAAATCAAAATCGTATGGGGCTCGATATGGATAAATATGACAAGGAACTTGAGGCAATGCCCAGGGTAGGATTCTACCAATTGCACTCCCGAACCGGTGGTAACGCATAGCAGCCACTACCACCCACCTCGGATCACACTCCCAAATTAGAAGGGCCCAAATCATCATCATCATCATAGTCATAGAAATAGTATCGAAGAAGTGTGCACGATCAAAGGTGCTACCTCAATTAATCACGGTATAGCTCCTGTTTTAGTCATTTCAATTCTGACCCGAAGGTCAGGGCTATTTCGTCATCGTTCATCTTCTTCGATTCAATAATCGCCTCCAAGTCATCATACATCATTCTGGATACGTCGTAATCACAGTTGTCAAAGTGGTATCGACACTGACCGAGAGTATGCCTTATGTCGACTCCGGTCTCCTTAACAACCAACGCTTACATCTTTCACATCGGTTGGTTCTTTTATATTTCATAAAGGTTCGCCTTCATATCAAAATATTATATTCTGTTTCGAACCAAATTTATATTCAAATAGAATATAATTCCATATCATTATATCATAATCATACCAAACCGATTATATTCTAAATTAGAATATATTTCCATATCCTTATATTATAATCATATAATATTTCCAAAATCGACTTATATTCAAATAGAATATATTTACCTAAAAGATTTCAAATTATTCCAAATTGATTTATATTCGAAATCCATTCATATTCAAATAGAATATATACTTTCACTTCACTCATTTCAATCCCTTAGGAGGTCCATTTATATTCGAGTAGAATATAATTTACATTTCCCTATCAAAATCGCTTTAGAAATCGATTCATATTCAAATAGAATAAAATTTATCTCAACTCCATTTGAACGACAGTTTTAGATCCAAACACTTTCCATTCGGAAGAAATTTACCCTTTATAGAAATATAACTGCGGAAATAGATGTTTATGAAGAAATCTTTATATAAAAATATATATACATATATAGAATATAATTGTTAGAATAGGATTAGATAAATTTTTATTTAAACTCTATATATACATAAAGTAAAATTTTACTATATAGTTTAAATAATAAAATATAAGGAAAATTAGTTATAACAAAATAGTTATAGGTAAAAAGATTTAATAAATAAATTTTTAAGGAAAGGAATAGTTTTTTGAAATCGACAGTGTAAATATATATATATATATATATATATATAATAGCTTCTTTATCTAAAAATCGTTCCTTTCTTTCGAACTTCAATACTTGAATCTAACTCCCGCCTCAATGGAGTTCATTAATTCCATATCTCGTTTTCAACATCGTTCAAGACAATCGTTCGATTTCAAGAATTCAAATCTATATTCAAAACTGAGTTAAAACAACTCAGAATACCTTCGATTTCCATTATTCAAAAATTAAATTCCATGAGAATTTATTTCCATCAAATCTACACCATAAATTTGAATAATTACAAAATATATTCAGATCCCAATTTAAGAGTTTCCACTTTGGTTTGGGATAAATTCCTTAACCCTTTTTAATAAACCTTCCCAGTTTTCAGATCTTTAAAGAAAATGGATTCATTGAGTATCGGCACATCTATTTTTTTAAATGAAATTTCCGACCAAATAACATTTAAAAATTTGAAATCATTTAACCAACCGATGTCTGTATATAATTATCTATCCAATGGCCAAGTGATATTATATTTAATTTCTCGATATTTCAAGGATGGATCTATCATTTCAATCCGATCAGGGTCACAGAGATTTATCATTTCACTTTGTGTTCTTAATTTATTATATCGATAAATCCCAGGTTTATTTGATGCCTGTAACATCCAGGGTGAAAAGAATGGGATTCATCGTCAAACATGAGCATACAACATTTCATCTACTGAATAAAGGGACATTTCAAGCAGTATTCATTCAGTAATTCAATCAACCAAGGCATCCATCACACAACATTTTATTCCATGGTAAATGTTAAATCATTTTACTAATTTCAAGTGTTGAGATTTTCTAACTAGAAAATTAAATTAAATTTAAATAACTAATTATCGATTTTCATTGCATGTTGCACATTTGCATGTCAAATTTAAGCAACCATTCACCAATCAAACACAACCATGTGACCAACTTATTTCACAATTTAATTTGATAAATATGGGAAAAATTCAGTTATTCGTGAGCGAAGGATCACTCACCTTGCACTTTGGTTGATCGAACGTCCAATTAAAGGCCAAAATTTTCACAGTCTTCAAACACAACGAAACCAGTGCCAGAATGTCCGCAATCTCGCCACGATCCCAATGCAACAAATCGCACTCAAATACGAGTTAAAACAAGAAAGTTATGAGCATTTTACCATTTGAATTTTAATATATATAAAATAAATTAAATTTAACTCCTCACCACTCAGAAAATGACACGACATCATCTTCACTTAACAGCTCCCGCTCCTTATCTACAGCACACGACGCGGAAATGAACCTAAAACATAGAACTTTGACCAATGAATCCACCTTACTCCGGCCGACTTAGGGATTCCAACCTCCTGCAAACGGACCTCCCTCAACTCGCGCATCCGCTAGCACCGGCCTCAGCACCTCCGACTGACCCTAGCTCCGCCAGCGAATCAACGAACCCAACGTCCTCCAAACCCTAAAACACAAATTCCCAATGCCATAGCTAATGAAAAACGATGAGACCAAGCTCGTTACACTCCAGGAAGTCAACCGAACAAAACCCATATTCCCAATTTCTTGATTAACAAGCAAATCGAAAAGTCCTAATTTTGCCTCTAGGGTTTCGAAAAATCATAACTTTGACCGCTGATTCCGGCCGATATGATCACTGCATGTCAAAACGAATTACACCAGCAGCTTTGTATCGTCGAGCTCTTCGAAATGGTATATAATACGCTAGGGTTTGAAGAGATTTGATTTTGAAGTTGTATATTTTTATTTGCTAGGGTTTTGAAAACTTTGTTCTGCCATTAGAGAAACTTTTGACGATGAAAAAAATATTATATGTATATTGAGTAATGGGCTGATGGGATTACAGGAGTTTTATTTATATATATATAGGCCCAACATAAGAAACAAACAATTATCCAATTAAAGTGATTCTCTTTCACAATTTCTCTCGTACGATCAAACGGTAAGCCGGATTGTAATGTAGATTGAAATCTTACCATAATTCACCGTTCCGGTTCCGATGACGCTGGTTTCGCTAAATTCTGAGGCCGTTGTCCAAACCGTTAAATTTAACAATTAATTAAATAAATAAATATTCAATTAACTGTTTTCATTCAATTTAAATATTCATAAAATTCCATTTTAATCCAATTTCGACTTAAATAAATTTTATAAATAAATTTCACACATTTTAAATATAAATTTGATTATTTAAATCTTTGATTTGAATTTCAGTTATTATTTCCCAACTTAGAATTCTTCATTTACCAAATTAAATTTGAATTCCCCTTATAACTAAACAACTCAAATTTATTAAATAATTAAAATATAAATTTTCAAAATTGCAACAATTTTAAGTATAAACTAAATTTAAAACTATTTATACTCCATTCAAATAATCATCATCATTATAATCAACAAAATTTGATTTTTCCAATTTTATTCTATTTTATTTATTTAAAAATTAAAAATATACAGAAAATACGGTATGTTACAACACACGCAATCTTTCATAAAATCTAGTTTCTCAGAATTGTGTCAGGGTGTATAATCAAAACAATAATAATACAATAATCATATAATAACTGCCTTTCATATAATCATCATTTACCTCTATGCTTCATGTTCTTATCCTCTTCCTACATGATAGGTAGACAATATCTCGTCATTTAAAACTTTGCATGGTGGACTCCTTTCTAACTATCAAGCTAGCATTATTGAGTGACCTCCTAATTAATACTCTTAGGATAAGAAGACCTTTTGTACTAATGTGATGTCCATTTAAAACCTTATCGCTTGACGGACCCTAATACTTTACTTACATAACTAAATAGAAAGCAGAACATTCAGGAGATATCCATCAACCGTTCTCGACCAATTAATACTTCATGTTGAGGAAAGGTGGGCCCAGTGGATCCAACAGTCACTTAGACCCACTGGAAATCTAACCCCTTAATACCTAATCCCTAAAGCATGTCATTATGCCTGTAAATGACCTATAGCATTACGACGCCTCACATTGGTCACTTTTTGTAGAAGTCGGTAGGCATATTGACCGGGTAGAATTATCCTACAAAAAGGGATTAATTTCGCGTCCTCATGCTACTTATTATAAGAAATTGTCCCTATAACTTAGTTTTTTATTACACACATCAATGAATCAAATATATATCTAAGTATAAGGAAATCTTCCTTAATAAACCATTTAATATGCAAAAATTACCCTAATAGTTGAATAAGTTCAAAATAAAACTCCTACTTACTTACGTATTTATTCACATTAATTGTATGTTAAATACATTACATAATAAGAGATAAATATTGCACATAATTATATGCTTTTGAATTGCGCCTTATATTATTTTTTGTAAGATAGGTTAATAAGTGCACACTTTGAAATTACAAGTCTTTTTCCCACAATCAGAATAATTCCCAACAAAAATAGGGGTTAGCAACACTTATCAAACATCAAAATTGTGATTTAGATTCCAAATTACTTATAAATTAAATGGAATATTCAACAATTGAACTTCTTAAAAAAATCCTAATTTATTCCACTTTCCTTCAAATATATAAAATTTTGTGGAAATAACAGATTTGAGTAATACATGATTTTCCATTCTTGAATCCATTATTTTCCTGAAGAACTTGAGATTCAAAGAGAAATAAGAACAAAAAAGTGGAAAAAACTAAGATTAACATAAAATTTGGAAATATATAATTCCATCAGATTTTTATACAAAATTAAAATTCGACACATAAGATTGATATCCCCATGATTATAATAGAAATTTGAGGGGGTTTTATGGTTTTACTTTCACAATACCTAAAGTTCTTAGGCACATCCAAATCTAAAAACTTGAACTAACCAATTTACAAATAAAAGAAAGCGCACAATTCACATAACCTTTACTTAGCCTTTGAATTATTGAATTTATTGCGAAGTAATCTTCCTAAATTCATTTTTTTGTATATAAAATAAAATATGTATGCATACGTGTTAGATCAAGAATATGTAAATTTAATCTAAAAGAAAATAAGAACAAAGTAGGATTCTAACCTAAGATGCTAAAACTCTCTGGATCTAATGGAAAAAGATAGTGGACTCGTAACATTTGCCTAAAAATTGTGAGGAAAACGGTTGGGTCTAGATTTGTATTTATAGTTGCTTAAACTAACGAGAATCGTCATATTATAAAATAAAATCCATTAAGCACTAATGTGTACCCTTAAAAACCCATCTACCACCACTTCTTCCTAGTCAAACCAGTTGAATTTAGCTAGCTAGCTCGGAGGGGTGGCCGCTCGCCCTCTCGGTCTATGTTGGCTAGCTTTTTGACCAAGCCACCCAGGTTCACTCACAAGAAGAAAGTATGAAACTACGTTCCCTAAGTACATAAAGGAACGGATCGCACCAGAGGATCGCCCCTCATCGGATCACACCTCATCGGATCGCACCTCGTCGGATCGCCCCCATTGCATTAGCGAAACGAACCTTCTATGCGATTCGATCCGTACATACACTACTGCCCAGTACAGACCGATCTGATCCCCTGATGCACGGCGAAGCCTCTGACCCGTTCAAGCACGAGCTAGTCTTCGGCGATCCGAGATGCACGGATCCAGCGACACGTGTCCCCAACTGTCATTTTGACTGATTCTCCCCCTTTGCTCGATCCGATTTTCAAGGGGATCGCGACACCTGTCCACAACGGCTAATTTGACTAATTCTTCATCGGCTGCGATGCGATCCGATATTCTCGGGATTCGTGCCACGTGTGACCACGATCCGCCTGACAAAATCAGCTATAAATAGCCCAGAGCTTGGCATTTTTCGGGATCCTTTGGCAATATTGAGTACTGATTCCGCCATTATTGTCATACTACCATTTCTTATCAGTTTTATTACTAGATTACTGAGAGAAATCACAATTGTAAAAGGGAGTTTAAGAGAGATAATTGATTGTACTAGCATTCAAAGTATAATTGATAACATATAAAGTGGACGTAGGATCGTTAACGCCGAACCACTATAAATTCAGTGTGTTTTCTGCTTTTTCTGCATTCTCCAGTTAAAACTCTATAAGAATCAGAACAATTTGGGTGTTAGGTCCAAATTTTGATCTAACATTTTGGTGCTTTCACTGAGAATTGAACTCAGGACTTCACTATTCAGTTCTTTGAAGATTCCAGCGACATCTGATATCATGGCTGGAAGGAGATCTAAGGAAGTACGCGCTTCACGAACCAATGAAATCGCGAATGAAGCAGTTGAAGAAAGTGTGCACGAGCTAGGCAACGAGGAAACTTTGGATCGCGGAGCGCCAGGGGCGAACCGATCCGATGAAGGTACCACGCTCCGACTCGACGAGGACGAGGCGATCCGAGCTGCTGAAGGGGTTGTTACTCGATCCCGTGATAACGCCTCGAATCCTCCACGAACCGTGACCACGAATCGATCCCAGGGGGGCGCAGCGAGCCACCATCCTCGATCCACAGCGATCTGAATTGATGATCTGACTACAACTAGACCTGGAAAGGAGCCTATGGCTCGCCCCAATCGTCCTGGCCCCTCCGCTCGACATGGCTCAAGCTCTTTGCGCATAAGAGAAATTGATGATGATCAATATGACCCTTCTGCTCCCGTTACTGAGGGGGACCTCTCTCGCTTTTCTGAAATGTGGGAAAGGCTGTTTGATGAGCTGGCTGCTCAGAGGCAGGAAAGCTCCGTTCTGCGACAGAATTTGACCGCTATGGATAGAAGGCTTAATGATCTCGTAAGGCAAAGGACGCCACCAATTCGTCCGCTCACCCCAGGATACTCTTCTTCGTCAGAGGAATCGCCGAGACCTCCGCGGCGACCATACGAGAGACCCGAAAACATAGAGCAGCTTCGATTTGGAACCCTGCCGTCACGGGAAGAAGAGGCACTGGGTGCAGGGCCCTCAAACCGTAATGTGAGCAACACGCCGCAACTCCCAAAGCTCGAGGTGTGGACAGCCCTGTACAGAACAGACTGCCTCAGCCCCGTCGCCGTGCAAATGCTCATGGTAACAAGGGGCAACGAAGCCCAATATGAGCCCCAGACTTTGTGACTGCCCCTGGAAGAGAGATTAGAGAACCCCGCCGAGCAAGAAGCACTGACCCCGAACCTCCGCTGACCAGTGCAAATGTTGCAGCTATGATCCATCAAATTCTGGCAGATAGCCGTGGACAACGGAATGAAGATTGGGGAATTGACCGCAATCATACCCCTTTCACTGATGATATTTTAGATGCGACTTTCCCGAGGCGTTTCAACATGCCGCAGATGAACCGTTACGCGGGTAGATCTGATCCCGTCCAGCATCTAATGAGGTATTCTTGGTCGATGACCGCTGCCGCAGCTTCTGACGCTGTCAAGTGCAAAGCATTTCCCATATTCTTGGAGGATGTAGCATTGTTATGGTTTACTCGCTTACCAGCAAGATCAATTTCCAGCTTCAGGGAGTTGAGTGAAAGGTTCATGGAACAGTTCCGCATCTACGCCCAAAAGACAAAGAGTGTGATTGACTTGTTCCTTGTCAAGCAACGACCAGGCGAGAGTTTGAGGGTGTACCTAGACCGTTTCAACCTGGCCGCTACTGAAGTTAAAGATCCTCATGAACCAACCGTTGTCGCAGCTCTGATTGATGGAGTAGATAAAGACACTGAATTTGGGAGATACCTGGCCGGCAAGCCACCCCATACTAGAGAGCTATTCTACGAAAAAGCTAACGTACATTTACGCCGGGAGGAGGTATATGCTAACCGAAAGGCAAAAACGGTCGATAAGGAGGAAATCCAGAGCAATGTCGCCATTAAGCAGACAGGAGACAGCTCGGGGAAGGTCGAAGTTAATGTCGGAAATTGGAATCAGGGTGGTCGTCAGTCAGGGAACAATAATAATAACAGTAATGGCAACAACCGGAAGAGGAATCGAGGGAACGACTCCCAGAGAAGGACTCGTCCCAGGACTTTTGAGAATTATACGCCAATAAATGATACTTTGGAAAATATCTTCATGGATTCGTACAACGTCCTCCAGAATAAGAGGCCACCTCCTAGAGAGTCGACGGAGAAAGAACGCGAAACGGGGAAGTTTTGTCTCTTTCATCAGATTCATGGCCATTCGACAAATGAATGCCGTCACCTAAGAGATGTAGTCGAGAGGCTTCTTCGAGAAGGAAAATTATATGAATACAGAGTAACGCCCAGAGATAGGGGGCAAGCCGTACAGGCCCCAAATCAGAACCAGAATCAACTTGCTGTCAGGCCAACTGCCCAGCAAAAGGGAAAAGACATCGTTATCAACACCGTAATCGGAGGGCTTTATCTCGCCGGACACAGTTCTAAAGCACTGGATCAGTATGTCAATGCAGCCAAGCCACACCTCGAGGTAGGGGAGTGTAGCAACCCCGAGGACAATATCCCGGTAAAGCAACAAAAGATGATGTCCGACGATGTCGTTTTCCGCGAACGAGAGAGCATTGGAGTCCATGCTCCAACTGAAGATCCATTTGTAATCACAGTACCTATCGGACCAGCCACTGTTCATAAGGTTTTGGTGGATAACGGGAGTTCCGTCAATATTCTTTTCAAACGAACATTTGACCCGATGAACCTCGAAATAAAAGACTTGAAGCCCTGTCAGGGATGGATCCGTGGATTTAACGGAGCATCCACCGCTCCAATGGGTTATGTAGAGTTACCAGTTACACTTGGGGAAGGAGAACGCCAGAGAGTGAGAATCCTCCCCTTCGTGGTTCTGGATGTTGAATCACCCTACAATGCCTTCCTGGGCCGACCGGCCCTCGCAAAGTTTAGAGCCTGTATAACCCCCTGGTGCTTATTATTGAAATTTCCTACGGAAGCTGGTGTTGGTATTGTTAGAGGAGATCAGGTTGCCGCACGAGCATGTTATGTTGCAGAGCTAAAGCTACTCCGCAATGGAGGGAACATAGAAACCAAGGGCGCCTCTCCCCCTATAAGGGCGGAGACCTTATAGCAACTAAAGAGAATGACCGTAGGAGAGTCGGCCAGAGAGTGGCCCGAGGATATAGATCCCAGAGAGGACCCAGAACCTGGGGGCAGAATGGCGACTCCCAACGAGACAACTGTGGATGTACCGATCGATGATAGTGACCCAGAGAAGGTCCTTAAGATTGGATCCCAGTTAAATCCAAATCTCACTAAAGAACTGACGAATTTCTTAAAAAATAACTTGGATGTATTTGCTTGGACCCATGCAGACATGTGCGGGATATCTCCATCAATCATGAGCCATTCATTAAGCATTAAACCTAAACATCCTCCGGTAAAACAAAAAAGGCGAATGCTGGGCCCAGAGAGGTCCGCTGCCTTGAAAGAAGAAGTTGGAAAGCTAAAAAGTAATGGATTTATCAGAGATTCGATCTACCCAGACTGGATTTCAAATCCAGTCCCGGTAAAGAAGGCCAACGGGAAGTGGCGAACGTGTATCGATTTCTCGGATTTGAACAAAGCCTGCCCAAAAGACAGTTTTCCGTTACCCCGGATCGACCAGTTGGTGGACTCGACGGCGGGCCATGAACTTCTCTCATTTATGGATGCTTATTCAGGATATAACCAGATTCCAATGCACGTTCCAGATCAAGAACACACTAGTTTTATCACGGATCTGGGATTATATTGCTATGTAGTGATGCCCTTTGGCTTGAAGAACGCAGGCGCTACATATCAACGGTTAGTCAACAGAATGTTCTATAACCAGATCGGGAAAACAATGGAAGTATACGTCGATGACATGTTGGTTAAGTCCAAGCAATCCTCCCATCACACTACGGACTTGGCAGAGATGTTCGGCATTCTTCGAAAGTACGGGATGTGTAACGACCCGTGTTCTACATATCGTAGGATTGTAGAATATTTATTTCTTTTCCGAGTGAAGTTGTATGGTCATGTAACTTTGGGAAACATTTATTAGAGTCATTTCCCCTGTTCATGATTTTTGTCGATTTTTAAATGACCATTTTGCCCCTAGTCAGTACTGTTTTGGCCATAACTTTTGATAGGGAAGGAATTTTGACCTGAAACCACTTCCATTAGATTCGTTTGATGGTTTCTCTTTCCGTAGAGTGGTCATAATAGCCAAACGGACTTACCGTTTGGGAGATATGGCTGAAACAAGGTTTGGAGGGTGAAAAACTGCATAATTGGGCTAAACCGGGTAGTTAGCAATTGGGCCCATAAGGGGATTTCGGGATTGGGGTTGTATAAGGGCTGATTAGGGTTAGAAAACATCCTTTTAGTCATTTTTCCAGTCACCATTTCATTTCATAGAACCCTATTAATGGCCTCCAACCTCTAAATCACTCCAAACCACTCCAAACTTGAAGAAAAGAGATTAGCAACGACAAATCAAGGCAAATCAACACCAAATCGGGATTAGAGCTGCTACAACACCTTGTTATCTTCACCAAATCAGAGATTTATTTCGGATCTTGTTTTATTTGTGGCTAAGGTGAGTGATTAGCTTGCTTTTTGCACTAATTATGGTTATTCGGGGTGATTAGTGCTAATTAGCGTTTTTGAACGAAAATAAATTCTGGAAAAATGTTTATAAATTCATAAACAATGTTTTAGACCTCTGATATGAGTTTGGGGTAATTTGGTTAAGTTTTACTAATCATGTCATTAGTTATGCTCACATATGCTTAAGGGAAAATATGGGGTTTTGGGCATGTTTGATCTATTTTACTATGTCATATTGTTGTTTTGGTGTTTGAGGTCACTTGTATGTGTTGCTATGACACTTTGACATGCTTTGTGATTGGTTGCAATAGTTAGAATGGTCAAAAACGTCGTCGAGTGGCGTAAATAGTCGCTGGAAAAGTCAGTGCAGGAAATCGGATCGGATCGCCCCCTACCCGATCCGAACCGCCCATTTCCCCTCACCACGAACCGAACCGATTGTTATAGCGAGGCAAGCTGCGCCATGAGCTGAAGGATCCGAACCGATCCGAGAAGTCGCGATTCAAGACTTGGTGATTGAAGACTCCGACCCGACTCGCCTGGAGTGATAGCGACACGATCCGATCTGATCACCTTGAGGACAACGAACCGGAGACTTGGAGGAGGGCGAGTGGCTTGGAGCTATGACCAGGAGGCGTGACCCGAGCCGTTGCGTGGTGGAGAACCCGATCCGATCCGGGTGGGACTGGAGGCCACGAACCGATGGTGCACTCCGATCCGATCCGAGGTAGCAGTCACGAACCGAGATGATGAAGACCACGATCCTAATGATGATGAAAGGGATCCGAACCGATCCAATGGAGGTCCATAACCCGAAATGCAAAGGTAGTTCAAGTGGAAGTTCGAGCTCAGGATCCAGACGGGAACCAATGAGTTCACTTCGTGATTGGACTTTGCTGCGGGACGTGTGCTAAGGAGTTGTCGATGTCTATGACTTTGGATCACTAGGTGTTGGAGGTAGAGAGACAAACTCGGGCTTTGGATATGGTGCGACTAGGGAGCTACCTACCAATGGAGTGGGGTCATGGAAACGTTGGGCGTGATCCCATAGGTATGGCGTTGGTGGTAGTAGGAATGTACATAGTCGTACAAAGTCGAGTTCTGTCGTTTGAGTAAAGTGCTCTAGTGATCGAAGAAGTGGATGTCGTATGCTTTACGCACTGAGTGAGAGATGCGAGGATGGTTGCTATGCTGGATTGTTTGACACACACATCCCCACCCCGTATACTTATATTATGTGTTTGTGACATCATAGAGTGTTGTACCGTGTAGTACTAACTCTTTGGTCGCAGGTCCAGGTTCAGGTATGACTTAGTATACCTGTTATTATTCTGTTTATGCTTGCTACCACTCATACCAGACTGATGTCTGACCCAGAGTTTTATGTTTCTTCTTATTACTCTGGGTGCTCACACGAGCAGACTAGAGACAGGGATAGCTGGTAGTGCGCTTGGTAGATGGACTGAAGACGAGCAGGAGGCTCCACGTATGATATATAGTTATTCTCCCTGTGTCGTGATCGGTATCTACTTTGGGCATTAGTAGCATACCTATTTTGTTTATCTTAGAGACAGTATTTTGAAGTTGTAATAAGCTGTATTTGATATTTCCGCTACTCTGATGACGTTAGTTCAAGTTTTCAGCTTATGCACTGTCTCATCTGTTTTATGTCAAGTATATGTTGGTTATTGTATTTTATTCCATGCGCTGTGAGACATATTACAGGTTCTTTATTTGGTTCATCTTCTCTCTTTCTCTTCTTTGGCGACCGTCCCATGCCAATTGGACATGTGTACAGCGCACAATTGGAGTAAATGTCGGTTGGTGTGGGGCGGGCCGTCACACTTGGTATCAGAGCTCTAGGTTGCGTAGTTAACCTAGGGAAAGACACTAGGGAGAGTTAGTACGTATATGAGAGCGCGTATTTGTGATTATTTTGGTTTTCAAAAGCTATATCTATATATAGTATTAGTATGTTTAAGGGTGAAGTCGCATTGCACTGCACTGGCACCACTATGGAGATGGTTAATCGTTTTCTCTTTAACAGATTTGACGATGAGCCGAGGAAGAGGTGCTGGCAGAGGGGCCAATAATGGGAATCCCCCTGACATGAGGGCTATGTTTACCAACCTCATGAGAGAGATGCTTGTGGATATTCAGAGGGAGGCTCCTAATGTTGCCAATGTTGGAGGTGCAGCGGTGCAAGCGCCTAGGGCCGATTTCGCCAAGCTGAGCAAGGATTACACTAATCTTGGTGGAAAGCCGTTTCACGGAACAGAGTCGGCCACGGATGTTCAGGATTGGTTGGATAGCTGTGATCGGATCTTCGATGACTTGGGTATCGAGGATGCGATGAAGAGAAGGCTAGCATCTCGTCAGCTGCAAGGACGAGCGATGAATTGGTGGAATGCTATTAGGGCAGCCACACCAGAAGATCAAGTTACTTGGGATCAGTTTAAAGCTCGCTTTAGCGACAAGTATATCCCAGCTGCCCAGAAGTCGGAATTGTTTAGGAAGTTTTTGGAGCTTAAGCAGAATGGAAGGGCAGTATCGGATTATGTTGCTGAGTTCGACACTTTGTCGAAGTATGGTTTATCTCTAATCGATACTCCCGAAAAGAAAAATGAGAGGTTCATCACTGGCTTGGATGAATACTTAGGGGAGAGGCTGATTAATCACATCGATGAGACGTTTGAGTCGATCGTGGGAAAAGCTTTGAGGTCAGAAAGTCTTTACCCTAAGCCGAAGACTGGGGTTGTTGCTGCATCTGCTGAAGAGCCAAAGCCGCAAGCAAGCGGTGGAGGCAAGAATAACTCTCAGAATAAGAGGAAGCAGAACCAAGCTAAGGATGGCCAGAAGAAAAGCAGGAAAGAAGTCGAGTGCTTCAAATGTGGAAAGAAGGGCCATTATGCAAGGGAATGTAGGGCCAAGACAGTGGGAAAGAAGTGCTTTAACTGTGGCCAGGAGGGACACTTTAAGGATAAGTGCCCGCAACCTCTGAAGGAGAATCAGATTGTGAAAGCATATGCCATCAATGCTGTTCCTTCTTCGTCGAATGCCCCAACTGCGGCGGAGAAAGGAAAGGGAGTCGTCATTCAAGGTATGCTTTCCATTTATGATCTTCCTGTTAGAGTTTTGTTCGATACCGGGGCTTCCCATTCCTTCATATCTAGTGACCTGGTAGATAGGTTGGGATTGGAACCCGAGTTAGTCGATAGACCATTAGCTGTGACGAACCCGATTGGTGGTTCAACAAACCTCAGTATGATCTGTCGTAATGTGGTCTTATCGAGTCATGGATGTATGTTTGTTTGTGATTGCTTTGTTTTGGGCTTTACTGGGTATGGCATTATTTTGGGAGTCGATTGGCTCCAAAGATACGGGGTGGTGGTAGACTGTGAGGGCTTTTTGGTGACTGTTAGGGCGGATGATGGGCGGAGGGTAGTGTTTGGTAATCTACCCTGTGATGGGGTAATGGCTAGTTTTGTAAATTCCCTCGACATTCCGCATGATGAGTTATCAGGTTTGCCCGTGGTTGGCCAGTACCCGGACATCTTCGAGGAAGTGACCGGACTTCCACCACACCGAGAGATTGAGTTTCGTATTGATTTAGTGAAAGATGCCAGACCTATAGTGATGCCACTTCGTCGTATGGCACCACGAGAACAGCGAGAGCTCGAGGTGCAAGTTAGCGATCTTATGAAGAAGGGATTTATTAGAAGAAGTGTTTCCGAGTGGGGAGCACCAGTTGTGTTTGCTACTAAGGCAGATGGTTCCCTTCGATTGTGTGTGGACTATCGCGAGTTAAATAAGGTGACGAGGAAGAATAAGTATCCTCTACCACGGATAGATGATTTGTTTGATCAACTGGAAGGAGCTAGAGTGTTCTCCCAGTTGGACCTCGCGACAGGATTTCATCAGCTCCGTGTAGCAGCTGATAGTATAGCTAAAACGGCATTTAGGACGCCGTCTGGGTTTTATGAGTGGTTGGTCATGCCATTCGGATTGACCAATGCACCAGCATACTTCGTGGATCTTATGAATAGAGTATTCAGAGACCAACTGAATAAGTTTGTTCTTGTGTTCGTAGACGATATCCTTGTTTACTCGAGGACAGAAGAGGAACACAAGGAACATTTGAGAATTGTGTTGGAGGTGTTTTGAAGACACCAATTGAAAGCGAAGTTTTCTAAGTGTCACTTCTGGAGGAGAGAAGTGAGATTCTTGGGCCATGTTGTTTCAGAAAATGGTATTGCCGTGGACCCTGCAAAGGTGGCTACGGTACAAGATTGGTCTACGCCCAGGAATGCAAAAGATATAAGAAGTTTCTTGGGGTTAGCTGGATATTATCGTAAGTTTATCAAAGACTTCTCCAAGACAGCGGCACCGTTGACTCAGTTGACTAAGAAGAATCAAGCCTTCGTTTGGGACGGAGGGTGTGAAAATGCATTCAAGAGTCTAAAGGAAAAGTTGACGCGTGCGCCAGTGTTGGTCATTCCTAAGGGAAATGAAGAGATGACGGTATACACGGATGCTTGTGGTACCGGACTGGGTGCGGTATTGATGCAAGGAGGTAGGGTTGTAGCTTATGCTAGTCGACAGCTAAAGCCACATGAGAAGAAGTATCCTACCCATGATTTGGAATTGGCAGCGATTGTATTTGCGCTGAAGATGTGGAGACATTACCTCTTGGGAGAAAGATTTGAGCTGTTTACCGATCATAAATCGTTAAAGTATCTCTTCTCTCAGAAAGATCTGAATCTCCGACAGCAGAGATGGTTAGAGTTCTTGGCTTCGTATGATTTTGATATCACGTATACACCTGGGAAGGGTAATGCGGTAGCCGATGCCTTGAGTAGGAGACATGCCAGCTTAGGGGCAATGTTTCTTGAATGGAAGCAGCTGGAGTATATCGCGGGGTTTGATTTCAGACCAAGGTGCGAATTGGATCCAGTTATGCTAGCTAGCTTGACGATCAGACCCACTTTGATAGAGCGGATTGGTTCTAGCCAGAGGAACGACCCTAACCTATTAGAAATCATCTCCAAGTTAGAGATGGGTATCGAAGAGGAGATGAATGTGTATGGGCTTGATCGAGATGGATGGCTTCGGAAGAATGGAAGACTAGTGGTGCCCAACGTGAATGGTTTGAGAGATGAAGTGCTTAGAGAATGTCACCACTCAAAACTGACTATACATCCCGGTGGTAATAAGATGTATAGAGACATGAGACAGACTTACTACTGGGAAGGGATGAAAAGAGACGTTGGGAAGTTTATATCCAAATGCATGAATTGTCAGCTAGTTAAAGCCGAGCAGAAGAAGCCTAGTGGGTTGTTGCAACCATTAGAAATTCCCGAATGGAAATGGGAACAAGTTTCGATGGATTTCATCGATGGTTTACCGAGGACTAGATCGGGATATGATAGCATTTGGGTAATTGTGGATCGACTGACCAAGAGTGCAAGATTTATACCAGTTAAGTCGAACAGAACTGCAGCTAAGTTGGCAGAATTGTATATGAAGTGGGTAGTGAGATTTCATGGAGTACCCAAAAGCATTGTGAGTGACCGAGACCCGTTGTTCACTAGTGGGTTTTGGAAGAGCTTACAAGAGGCTCTAGGGTCAGGATTACATCTCAGTACCGCATATCATCCTCAGACCGACGGTCAGACGGAGAGGGTGAATCGTATATTGGAAGATCTCTTGAGAGCTTGTATATTGGATTTTGGTGGATCGTGGGATGACCATTTGCATCTAGTGGAGTTTGCATATAATAATAGCTACCAATCCAGTATTGGTATGGCTCCATATGAAGCTTTGTACGGAAGACCGTGCAACTCACCATCATGTTGGATAGAGACTGGCGAGAAGTTTGTGCTTGGACCAGATGTGGTGAGAGAAACTTCCGATAAGATCAAGATCATTCGGCAACGAATGAAAGCTGCTCAGGATAGGCAGAAAAGCTATGCTGATAAGAGGAGAAGAGACTTGAAATTCTCCGTTGGTGACTTGGTGTTTGTCAAGATCTCTCCGTTGAAAAGCGTGATACGATTTGGCAGGAGAGGCAAGTTGGCACCAAGATTTGTGGGTCCTTTCCAAGTTCTCGAGGAAGTTGGGAATTTGGCGTATAGAGTTGGCTTACCAGAGAAAATGGCAGGAGTTCACGATGTGTTTCATGTTTCCCAACTAAGGAAGTTCGTTCACGACTCAAACGTGACCATTTCACCTGATCAGTTGGAGGACTTCGAAGTAGAACCTGAGGCGGTTGGGAACCGCAAGCCGATTCGTATTGTGGGGCATGATACGAAGCAACTTCGAAGAAAGTCGGTGAAGCTAGTCAAAGTTCAGTGGGGCGAGGACGAAAATGATTGTGCTTGGGAGACAGAGGAGAGCATTAGAAAGGCTTATCCAGAACTCTTTGCCTGGTAAGATTTACTTTGCGATTTAGTTATTCCGCATGCTAGGATAGACTTGTTTTGCTTGTTTTGCATGATTGATGGTTGTTTTATGATTGATAGGCATGCGGGACCCTTGTGTGTGTTTTGATTAGGGAATTTCGGGGGCGAAATTTCTTAAGGGGGGAAGAGTGTAACGACCCGTGTTCTACATATCGTAGGATTGTAGAATATTTATTTCTTTTCCGAGTGAAGTTGTATGGTCATGTAACTTTGGGAAACATTTATTAGAGTCATTTCCCCTGTTCATGATTTTTGTCGATTTTTAAATGACCATTTTGCCCCTAGTCAGTACTGTTTTGGCCATAACTTTTGATAGGGAAGGAATTTTGACCTGAAACCACTTCCATTAGATTCGTTTGATGGTTTCTCTTTCCGTAGAGTGGTCATAATAGCCAAACGGACTTACCGTTTGGGAGATATGGCTGAAACAAGGTTTGGAGGGTGAAAAACTGCATAATTGGGCTAAACCGGGTAGTTAGCAATTGGGCCCATAAGGGGATTTCGGGATTGGGGTTGTATAAGGGCTGATTAGGGTTAGAAAACATCCTTTTAGTCATTTTTCCAGTCACCATTTCATTTCATAGAACCCTATTAATGGCCTCCAACCTCTAAATCACTCCAAACCACTCCAAACTTGAAGAAAAGAGATTAGCAACGACAAATCAAGGCAAATCAACACCAAATCGGGATTAGAGCTGCTACAACACCTTGTTATCTTCACCAAATCAGAGATTTATTTCGGATCTTGTTTTATTTGTGGCTAAGGTGAGTGATTAGCTTGCTTTTTGCACTAATTATGGTTATTCGGGGTGATTAGTGCTAATTAGCGTTTTTGAACGAAAATAAATTCTGGAAAAATGTTTATAAATTCATAAACAATGTTTTAGACCTCTGATATGAGTTTGGGGTAATTTGGTTAAGTTTTACTAATCATGTCATTAGTTATGCTCACATATGCTTAAGGGAAAATATGGGGTTTTGGGCATGTTTGATCTATTTTACTATGTCATATTGTTGTTTTGGTGTTTGAGGTCACTTGTATGTGTTGCTATGACACTTTGACATGCTTTGTGATTGGTTGCAATAGTTAGAATGGTCAAAAACGTCGTCGAGTGGCGTAAATAGTCGCTGGAAAAGTCAGTGCAGGAAATCGGATCGGATCGCCCCCTACCCGATCCGAACCGCCCATTTCCCCTCACCACGAACCGAACCGATTGTTATAGCGAGGCAAGCTGCGCCATGAGCTGAAGGATCCGAACCGATCCGAGAAGTCGCGATTCAAGACTTGGTGATTGAAGACTCCGACCCGACTCGCCTGGAGTGATAGCGACACGATCCGATCTGATCACCTTGAGGACAACGAACCGGAGACTTGGAGGAGGGCGAGTGGCTTGGAGCTATGACCAGGAGGCGTGACCCGAGCCGTTGCGTGGTGGAGAACCCGATCCGATCCGGGTGGGACTGGAGGCCACGAACCGATGGTGCACTCCGATCCGATCCGAGGTAGCAGTCACGAACCGAGATGATGAAGACCACGATCCTAATGATGATGAAAGGGATCCGAACCGATCCAATGGAGGTCCATAACCCGAAATGCAAAGGTAGTTCAAGTGGAAGTTCGAGCTCAGGATCCAGACGGGAACCAATGAGTTCACTTCGTGATTGGACTTTGCTGCGGGACGTGTGTTAAGGAGTTGTCGATGTCTATGACTTTGGATCACTAGGTGTTGGAGGTAGAGAGACAAACTCGGGCTTTGGATATGGTGCGACTAGGGAGCTACCTACCAATGGAGTGGGGTCATGGAAACGTTGGGCGTGATCCCATAGGTATGGCGTTGGTGGTAGTAGGAATGTACATAGTCGTACAAAGTCGAGTTCTGTCGTTTGAGTAAAGTGCTCTAGTGATCGAAGAAGTGGATGTCGTATGCTTTACGCACTGAGTGAGAGATGCGAGGATGGTTGCTATGCTGGATTGTTTGACACACACATCCCCACCCCGTATACTTATATTATGTGTTTGTGACATCATAGAGTGTTGTACCGTGTAGTACTAACTCTTTGGTTGCAGGTCCAGGTTCAGGTATGACTTAGTATACCTGTTATTATTCTGTTTATGCTTGCTACCACTCATACCAGACTGATGTCTGACCCAGAGTTTTATGTTTCTTCTTATTACTCTGGGTGCTCACACGAGCAGACTAGAGACAGGGATAGCTGGTAGTGCGCTTGGTAGATGGACTGAAGACGAGCAGGAGGCTCCACGTATGATATATAGTTATTCTCCCTGTGTCGTGATCGGTATCTACTTTGGGCATTAGTAGCATACCTATTTTGTTTATCTTAGAGACAGTATTTTGAAGTTGTAATAAGCTGTATTTGATATTTCCGCTACTCTGATGACGTTAGTTCAAGTTTTCAGCTTATGCACTGTCTCATCTGTTTTATGTCAAGTATATGTTGGTTATTGTATTTTATTCCATGCGCTGTGAGACATATTACAGGTTCTTTATTTGGTTCATCTTCTCTCTTTCTCTTCTTTGGCGACCGTCCCATGCCAATTGGACATGTGTACAGCGCACAATTGGAGTAAATGTCGGTTGGTGTGGGGCGGGCCGTCACAGGATGAAACTCAACCCAACAAAATATTCATTCGGTGTCGCTTCCGGAAAATTCTTGGGGTTCATCGTCAGTTCTCGTGGGATTGAGATTAATCCAGACCAGATCGCGGCAGTCAGAGACATTCAGGAACCTAGGCAAATTAAGGATGTGAAAAGCCTTGCAGGAAAACTAGCCGCACTAAGCAGATTTATCTCCAGGGCTACGGACAAATGCATCCCATTCTTCGAATTAATAAAGCGAGGAAAACGCCACTTCAAATGGACTCCCGACTGCGTAGAAGCGTTTCAGAACCTGCTGAGACACCTGGAGAAACCTCCGATATTATCTAAGCCGATGGATCACGAGGACTTATTCGTGTACTTGGCAGTGTCATCCCACGCGATCAGCTCAGCGTTGGTAAGAGAAGAAGATAAGGTCCAAAGACCTGTGTATTACGTGAGCAAAAAATTGACGGCAGTAGAGCGTAATTATCCAAGGATAGAAAAGTTGGCGTATAGTTTACTGATCGCCTCTAGAAAGCTTCGACATTATTTTCAGGCGCATCCCATTACCGTATACACCGATCATCCACTCAAGCAAGTTTTACAGAGGCCAGAGGCGTCTGGAAGATTACTCAAATGGAACATTGAGTTAAGTCAATTTGATCTGAACTTTCAGCCCCGACGGTCAATTCGGGGGCAAGTGATAGCCGACTTCATAGCAGAGTTTACCGTCCCGGAGGAGGATATAGCAAGCGAAGAAGTTGACCCCTCAAAATTACTTCTCGACCCCAGTGCCTGGAGATTGTATACTGATGGCGCTAGGAATGACAAGAGATCCGGCGCTGGAATAGTGCTTGAAACCCCCGAGAAACGATTGATATCCTATGCTATCCGGATGGAATTTCACGCCACTAACAACGACTCCGAATATGAAGCCCTGATAGCCGGACTGAGGATCGCAAAGGAGCTAGAAGTCACAAAGCTGGACATCTTTTGCGACTCCAAGTTAGTTGTGAACCAGGTTACTGGAAAATTCCAAGCCAAAAGTGCGAGATTGATTTTATACTTGAAGAAAGTGAAGGAGTTGCTGAACGGCTTTGATCACTACAGTATATCCCACATTCCGCGGTCAGAGAATCAGCAGGCGGATAAGTTGGCGAAGATGGCTAGTTCCGACGATCCTAAAGAGACCGGGCTAGCCCCCGTTGAAGTACTTCGGTCGCCTAGTATAGATCAGATGGAAATTGATCCAGTACTAGAAACGGAACCGGAAAGGGAGTCGTGGATGACCCCTCTAAAGAATTTCTTGATGAATGGAACGCTTCCGACAAAGAAAAGCGAGAGGCGTAAAGTAATTCGTAAAGCTGCCCGATATGTTCTACAAGGCGGAGTTCTTTACAGACAAGGATTTTCGATGCCCCTTCTTCGGTGTATAGCTCATGATGACATCAAACGTGTGCTGCAGGAGGTACACGAAGGTGAATGCGGCGATCACACTGGAGGGCAAACATTGGCGAAAAAGGTGTTGCGGCATGGTTATTTCTGGCCTACCATAAACAAGGATGCGGCGAAATATGCACGACGGTGTGATGCGTGCCAGAGATTTTCAAAGATACCTAGAGCACCTCCTAATCATTTAAAAACAATGACAAGCCCATGGCCTTTCTCTATGTGGGGAATTGATATCATCGGAAGTCTCCCCATAGCTAGGGGTGGAGCAAAGTTCGCTATTGTAGCCGTAGATTATTTCACCAAGTGGGTCGAGGCTGAACCATTGACTACAATCACAACCAAACGAGTGATCAATTTTGTCGTTAGAAACATCATCTGCCGATTTGGGATTCCAAAGATTGTGATAACGGATAACGGAACTCAATTCGGTAGCACTGAATTCAGAAACTTCAGCCAGAAATACCACATTGAGAAACGGTACACCTCTGTAGCGCACCCGCAATCGAACGAACAAGTCGAAGCGGCGAATAAAGTGATTAAGTCCATTCTGAAGAAAAGACTGAAGCGGGCCAGAGCCATGTGGGCCGATGAATTACCTTTAGCACTATGGGCCTACAGGACAACGTATAAATCGGCAACAGGGTATACCCCCTTCTCCCTTGCTTTTGGAGCAGAAGCAGTCATCCCGGTTGAGATAAAAGTACCTTCTCACCGAGTGACTTATTACGATCCGATGACTAACAACGAATTGCTCCTTGAATCCCTGGATAAGATCGAAGAAAAGAGGGATGAAGCAGACCTGCGTGCCTTGAGATGCAAACAACAGGTCGCTCGATACTACAACAAAAAGGTTCAAGCCCGAATCTTGGAACCCGGAGACTTGGTTCTGAAGCGTGTCTTTCCACCCCCAACTCATATGGGTGCGAAGTGGGAAGGACCGTACTCCATTCTGAGCAAGCTTGATAATGGAACCTTCAAGCTGGCAACCATAGATGGAAAGGAAATCCCCAGAGTGTGGAATGCCCAACATTTACGGTCGTACCTAACATAAAAACTTCAAATCTGTTCTTTTGCTTTGTTGAGAACCATGTACAAGGCACCACTTGCCTAGAATAGCCTGACTATAAAAAAATTATAAAGTGGACGTAGGTCATGATTCGACCGAACCACTATAAAAATATTGTGTGTCATTTACCTTTATTGCATTATTTATCTGTCTCTATTTTTATGGAAATTGCTGTGAACCATGCAACGATTATAGGTACACTCCATCAGAATGGGATGTAATCACCAGTCAAAATTCTGAGGATGAGATAAAGTAAATCGTATCATTGATAGCGCTCTAACCCTCTAGAGCCGAGAGAGAGCATAATGGACATGAAGGCGATGTCCGTAGGTCATGGCGGTGTACCATGATCGGAACCGCCATGACGGAACTCTAACCTCGGCGACCGCCAGGAGAGTATAAAAGCGTCTCCGATTGAGCGCTGAGAAAGAGCTCTTGCCCCGCTAAAGGATCGGGGAGCGATTGAACTGCTGAGCTCGAACTCTAACTCTCTAGAGCAGAGAGAGTATAAAAGCGTCTCCGATTGAGCGCTGAGAAAGAACTCCATCCCCGCTGAAGGAACGGGGAGCGACTGAACTACTAAATACGAACTCTAACCTCGGTGGCTGCCAGGAGAGTATAAAATGGCCTATGATTAAGCACCGAAAGATGTCGGAAATTCAGTACCACAAGAACAGTTATTTTATGAAATTTTCTAAGTCCCCCATATCCAGAAATAGGGGGCAACATGCGAATAATGCTAATCAATCTTTAATAAGCCCTAGTTAAGCGCTACATTAACGATTGGTTGGGGGCCATATGCATATACACATGAACTTTAATGCAGCAATGCGGCACGAAATTTTTTAAATTGTTCTTTCTGTTGTTTGACTGGTTTGTAGTTATAATCAGATGATCTATGACTAAGCATGAAAAGTTTATTGAATACAGGTACACAATGATGCAAAAAGAGATAAACTTTCATTTATATACTGCAAGCCTACAAAGTGAAAAACAACCTAGAAAGCAAAATGTGGACCAGTCTCATAATCACAGTTCTTGACCAGTGGGAAACCTAAAAACAAAATATAAACAAGCAACAATATCCTATTTGCCCTTTGGCCTCTTCTCCTGCTTCTGTTTCTCCAGCTTCGCCTTGTCAGCGTCGGATTAATCTCCTTTCTTTCTCTTCCTTTTGTCTATGAGAGGAACATCCGACTCTTCAGAAGATTCCTCTTCCGCCTCCTTCCTCTTCCTTTTATCAATAAGGGAAGCTGGGAAATCATTAGGATTCGCAAAGTGAAGTTGTCTGCTGATGGATTTGGGCTGGATTTTCAAAATCATCCCAGTTTTGGGATCAAACTCCGCGATAGGGACTATGTTCAAAGGCTCTTGTCCCACCTTCTTCAAAGCCATCTCATTTTCCTGCCTGGCTTTTCTGTTAGCCAAAGTTTCGTCGTCATCGTCTTCGGTGTCTTTGGCGCTAATAATATCTTCCTCGTCCTCTACATGGCGCACATCCATATCTTTCAAGGCCTCGATGGTTTCATCATCCTTAGGAACATCAGCACTGGGTTCCAGGACGCCTTTCTCTGCTGTTTCACCCTCAGCCTGCTTCGGTATATCAACACCGGCACCTGGCGAGACGACAACCTTTTCTGCCTCTTTCCCTTTTTCAGCACCCTTGTCGACGGGCTCACCACCTGTATTATGGGGAACACATGTTACTAATTCAATTGGTTGTTCTACCAAACGACGACAATTCACAATTGCTTTGACAAATTGTGGGGAAAAAAGGGAGATACCTTCCGCCGATCCTCCATCTAGGCTAGTTGCAGGAGCTCCAACAACCACAGGAGTTAGGCCCAAAGGGATCAATGGATCATCAGGATGGTATTCCTCAACTCCGGAGGTCTTGGGCTCTACAGCTGAGCTCGAACCTTCGTCAGCCTTGCCTTTGCCCTTAGCCAAGGCCCTCTCCTTTTCCATTTCCGCTTGAATTAGACGACGACCTTCTGCCAGATCCTCGGGCTCGTTATCCCTGAGGATGGTCTTCATCAGCTCATCTTCGTCGATTTCTTCGACTCCCAATCTCTACTTCTCACCCTCAACGATGGCATCCCATAAATTGGCTAAAGTAACGTGGTAGTCCGGGATCCACGAGATGTTGCGGGTTTTGAGGACTTGGCCCAGGAAGTCAAAAATCATCTCTTCAAACCCTTCGATATCCTTCTCTCTCTCGAGGAGCTTGTTGTTAGAAGCAGTAGCCATTTCAATGGCACTTTCAACATTCTTTTCGGCAAGAGCCGTGCGCCTCTCCGCATCCGCGACTTGATCATTCAGAATCACCTTTTCCGCTTCAGCCAAAGCTAAACTTTCTTTCAAACTTGCTTTTTCTGCCTCCCAAGCGGCTCTCTCAGCTTCAAAATGGCCTTGCGCTGTCTTCAACTCAATGTTGGCCATTTTAAGATCTTCTACTTCCTTCTTTAAAGCCATTTTCTCTTGACTATTTGAGTCAAGTTCCGAATGAAAGCGTTTCTTAGCATTCTCCAATTCGGTTTTGTAATTTTCAGCGTCTCTCCGCGCTAAGGCAAGTTGGGATTGAGCGTCCTCCAAGTCCTTCTCCATCTTTGTCCGGGCCCTTTCGTTGTTATCAATCTTCACCTTAGATCTATGTGCCTCTATTTCAAGCGTTCAAATGACTTCTGAAAGATTAACCGCGTGTTTCTTCATCATCTCGTACTGCCTGGCTACATGGCGAATGTGCCCGACAACTTCATTATCCCAGTTTCTAGGGACCGATTCCAAGGCCGGAACAAACGTCATCCTTTCAAAGAAGATGTTGGGGAATTGTTCCCGCAATTTTTCCAGCCTACCTTGAGTCTCGGGGCCGTGGATGTAATCTCGTGACCCGGGGGCAGCCAACTCTGGCTGGCGGGAAGGGACAATGTCACTTCTCTCCTTTTCAGAATCTTTAATTGGATCCCTGCTTTTGTCCTTAGGCTCGTAATGTCTTTTTGACGACCTGCTGTGAGAGGGTGCACTCTTCGGAGGAGTTAACTCTTTAGGAAGTTGTTTTCCCCCTGCAGGAGCTACCGGATAACTGGGAAGCTTGCCAGATGTCGATTTTGGTGGAGACCGGGGTTGCGAAGAGGTAGGCCTGTGAGAAGGGCCGCGAGAGCGCTCGGTACTCGGATGGAGACTGGGTGTGCCTTCACGAAGAGAGCGATAGGAATAAGACCGCTTGCGAGACATCTTTCCTACAAAGGAGAAAAGAGCATATTAAAACTTTGAATACTGTTGATATAAAAGTGCGGGGTTAGGCAGTGTGTGTGATTTGTGTATCCCATATAATTCCCCCTAACAGACCCGGGCCTAAAGACAGGCTCATCTGAGTAGTTTCTTGTTCTCTAGTTGGAGCGATGGTCTCCTCAGAAGCAGGGAAAAATGGCTCCCCTTCAAAGTCCTTCTCTGTGTATACATCGTCGGGCAGAGGAATTTTGCTCTGCTCTTTGAATAGCTGTTCTTCTGTCAAATCATCGGGAGCAGCAGGTTCGGTCGGAAGAGAAGCCCTGGAGGGGAAACCCCGCGGAGAGACTGGGATTTCCTTGGACTTGTTACCACGGGCCTCATCTCCTCTATATATGTTCAGGTCCTCGTCGTCCTGGATGATTATCGGGGAAGGACTCTTACGGAATTTAGTTGTTTCTGCTGCCCGAGATGTTCCCTCTCCCTCCGTTGGGGGCACATATCTGTAGGGTTTGCCGCCAGCGCCAAGCCCAAATCTTATATCCAGAAGGCGATGCTTATGAAGATTCTCGTCAGTGATGCACTTCTTGATCCTTAGAAAGTCGGATCTGCTTTGCAGAAGAATAGACAATCAATTATTGTATAACGGGCCTTCCGTCTTCGGGAAAACGTGATCTGCTTAAAACAAAAAAAAGGAGGATGTTAATGCTTCGGCTTCTTGAGCAAAATATTCAGTCAAAAGATTAAAGTTTACTTGATTTAAGCCATCTTCTTGAGCACCCGGCCTATTTCTTTATATAGAACCAATCAGACTTGGGATCCCCTATATTGTTGTATCCGTCATACAGAACCTTCCTATTCGCCACAGATTCAAAGAAAGAGAAATTTGGGGTTGCTGAGGAGTGATGCTTGAAAAGATAAAAGAATGTTAAGTCTCTAAATGTGAGTTCGGTATGCAGGATCTCCGCGTACGCAATATATAGGGTGTATAGAGACGCGTAGGCGTTAGGATGAAGCTGCATCGGAGCGATACCCAGTCGTCTTAAGACCTCGATGACGATTGGAGGAAACGGAGGAATAGCCCCTACCAAGCACATGGTTCGGCTGACTGCCATATACCCTTCCGGAGCTAAGTGGGGCCTATCTTCGCTAACGGGTGTCCTCACGTCCTCCCAAGGGATCCCATGTCTCAGGCAGATTCTTTTAAGCTTTATGTCATCGAGTTTAGATGCTAAATAGTCAGAAAATTTCTCTATCCCGAGCGCGCCAGGAATCTCATCGGGAGCTCGCCTGTCTGTTTCAGACTCTTCACTAGATGAAGCACTTTCAGACGGATCCGATTCCGTTGCCTCGTATTCGGATCCGGAATCTTCACCCCCTGGGCTAATTGGAGGGACCTCGGGGTTGTGTTGCTCAGGAGCCTGGACTCCGTTTCTGTGACGGATCTTGAAGAGGAATGATTATCCGACATTACTGTTTAGGCGAGAAAACATGAAAAATGAGATTAAAACTACCTGTTCCCCCCTGTGTGTGCAAGTGCCGATGTGTGTGCATGTGCATGCATTAAAGAAAAGTACAAGGGTCAATAAAATCATCCAGACATTGGTCATTGTTCGGTTGATAGATTATGCATTTGTTCAATCCGGAGTGTTCATCTCAAGGGCTCTAACCTAACTGTTCATCAATGTGTTAGAGTTGCATCATATTATTTAGTCAACGTGCGCATCAGATCCTTCGTCGGACGGATCGCAAGACAGGTTCGGATCGCGAAGTGTGGACGGATCGTGGTGAAGGACTCGGTACGCAGAAGGGTATTAGATCAGGGAAAGGCTTCGAATCATGAGGCGCACCAATCCATCCAGAACGGATCGCGATGATTTCTTGGCGATCCGCATCGCCCCCCCATCCTCCACGATCCGAAGCTCTGGTATCTCCGCGAACCGACACTCACGTCTAGTTCCCCACGAATCGTAGCCTTATCATTTCCGCGATCCGATCCGCTAGCCAAGTCAGCTTTCCAGTTCCATATCCTCTCCCCTCGCCTCGCCACCACTTCGAACCCGGACCTCGCCCTCGAACCGACCTGGTCATCCCTTCCTTCTTCTTCCTCAATTCTCCTCTTCGCACCAGGCACGCTCGCGCCCCCTATCACCAAATCTTATAAAATCCCGCTGTCTATGCTCCCTAAACTAGTGCGAACACGGTAGAGACTAAAGAGAAATCGTTTAATTACCTTCTTAAAGTTTGAGATTGGTTGGGAATTCGAAAATCAAAGTTAGGGTTTTTCTCAGGAGAATTGGCGGCGGCTGTGAACAAAGGAAGAAGAAGAGGAGAATGAGGGTAAGGATCGACTTATATAGGCAAAAGGGCGACCGTTTGTCTCCCCTTTTTTGTCTTATTCGATCCGCGAAAATAGACGGGCCGCGAACCAAAAGCCCACCACGTCTCGAAGAGAAGCCCACCTCGTTCCGTTCCGTGAAGAGGCCCAAGTGCTCACCAAAGGACGAGGCGAATGACTCGCTAACGAACCGCGACTCGCGCATGCGATCCGAATCGACAAACGACCGACAGAAATGAAAATTCAAAAATGCACCTGACAGATTCGATGATGAAGACTCTGAAAGATTCCAAAAAAACAAAAAAAAGAGAAGAAAAAGAAGAAGAATTGTCCACTGATTTGCATCTATTTATGAAAAGACGTTTTTATAGTTTCGAAGCATGTTCCATCATCGATAAAACATACTTCGAGGGGGCAAAATGTTGGCTAGCTTTTTGACCAAGCCACCCAGGTTCACTCACAAGAAGAAAGTATGAAACTACGTTCCCTAAGTACATAAAGGAACGCATCGCACCAGAGGATCGCCCCTCATCGGATCACCCCTCATTAGATCGCACCTCATCGGATCGCCCCCATTGCATTAGCGAAACGAACCCTCTATGCGATTCGATCCGTACATACACTACTGCCCAGTACAGACCGATCCGATCCCCTGATGCACGGCGAAGCCTCTGACCCGTTCAAGCACGAGCTAGTCTTCGGCGATCCGAGATGCACGGATCCAGCGACACGTGTCCCCAACTGTCATTTTGACTGATTCTCCCCCTTTGCTCGATCCGATTTTCAAGGGGATCGCGACACCTGTCCACAACGGCTAATTTGACTAATTCTTCATCGGCTGCGATGCGATCCGATATTCTCGGGATTCGTGCCACGTGTGACCACGATCCGCCTAACAAAATCAGCTATAAATAGCCCAGAGCTTGGCATTTTTGGGGATCCTTTGGCAATATTGAGTACTGATTCCGCCATTATTGTCATACTACCATTTCTTATCAGTTTTATTACTAGATTACCGAGAGAAATCACAATTGTAAAAGAGAGTTTGAGAGAGATAATTGATTGTACTAGCATTCAAAGTATAATTGATAACATATAAAGTGGACGTAGGCTCGTTAACGCCGAACCACTATAAATTCTGTGTGTTTTCTGCTTTTTCTGCATTCTCCAGTTAAAACTCTATAAGAATCAGAACAATTTGGGTGTTAGGTCCAAATTTTGATCTAACAGTCTAGGTGTCTAGTTTTGAACGTTGCAATATATTTTTAATTATCTTGTTAAATTCTAAATTAATTATCGATGATTTATTTAATGTTGGAAGTCCCCTTCTAGTTTTATATTTAATCCTGGTTAATTTGAGTTTAAAAATTGAGAATTATTTAGTCTTTCAAATTTAAATTTAATAGTACATAACTTTTATGTACCGACTCCATTTTCAGCATATTTTATATGGAAATAAATTAGTATCTCACCGCGAGTGCAATGAAATAAATTTTACGGTCTAATTCTAATATCGTCAAATTTTCATATTTTTCCTTATTATTATTTTTATTCTTTATTTTAATTGTGTATATTTAGGGTTGATTTTGTAGGATGTTACAATTGATTCTACCTTATTTGAATGGATCCATACAAAACATCTTTATTTCGTTTCAAGAACTGAATCTGGATTGTCTTCATGTGTTTGTCCAATGCTTTTCCAAACTTTACTATATTTACTTAATTTTTAGTCTCAATGAATATTTCTTCCAGATCCTCTATCGATTTCATTTCCTATTATTCTTCTCGGCAATTGGGTTTTGTTATGATTTCGTCATTCTCGTAAACATCTTTTTCTATGCAATTACTTTCTTCTTTTATTTTTTTCCTCATCCTTTCATGGGAAGTGCATCTCCAATGTTTAGTAACTATGGATGCTTTGGATAATTGGCTCACTAGCCTAATTTTTAAAGGCTTATGACTGTTATGATCAGGAGCATAAAAATACGAAATATTGCATTTTTTTTATTTCTCTAGAGTGGCAAAGTACAGTTTCCTAGAGCAAAATTGTTCTCCTCTAATGGTTTGTTAGCCAGATTTTGTCAAAAAATTCACCACCAAATATATTAGCGAGACAAAAGCATCAATTTCATCTAAGGACAACCTCCCAAAAAAATGCATTATAGAATGATGGATGATCAATGACGATGAATATAGTTTGAAAAGTCTGGGACAAAGGCGGGATTCCCATCTACATAAGGAGCTATATCCACCAACAAACGTAGAGCCTGCATTATGGAAGGCAAATATTGGTTTTGGGCTAGTTTCTAGCTTATCCATTGGTAGACCCATTGGATGAAGGATGGTTTAAAGATCACATTGACCATGCTTATAATGTTCACAAGAATTTTCGATGCAATAGAGAATCCTATCTGAGTTGTTATCATTAGAGGATCATTATGTGGATGGAGGACCCATCTCAGTTCTTATGAAGTGATGTTTATGATGTGCATTTAGACCCGATGCTTTGCACTCTTTAGTAGGGTTACTTCTGGATTGAGTGTATTCCCTCCATGGCCTCTCTAACATATTGATTTTTGACCCATTCACTTTCTCATGCTATGTGGAGTCCTCCGTGAATGACGTTAACCCTGTTGATTGGCTAGACGAAGTTTGGGTTGACGTCATCTCCTATAAAGTTAGTAGCTTTAATAAGAATTGACTAGCTTCCTTTTTGGTTGGTTGGTAGTAGGATACTCTTTAATAAACTCTTTCAATTGGCCTTCCTTGGCTAAACCTAGATTAGGGGGAATAAGGATTTGCATTCATCCATTCTATGCCCATTGGTTTGATGGTAAGAGCAATAAGCATCTCCTCACATTGGCTTGGCGCTGCTTGTGACTTCTTCAATGCTCAAATATTGCATTTTTCCTTGGCAAAAAAGTATACATAAGATATAGGTTGATTCTGAGAAATATTTCTATCATCTATTCCCTTTCCCAATTGAGCTTTTTATTAAGTCCTATCTTTTCTCCTTCCCTTCCAAGGTGACTCCTGTTCCTAGCGTGATACATTTCATCAATTCTCATGAGTTTGTCTACTTGAAAGTAAAAATTCTGTATATTTTGGAATCATGTACATATAGTTCTTTCTAGATTAGGGTGTCGTACACAAAAAAATGTAGTTTTACAAGTCTAATAGGTGGAAAATTCACAAGGTACCATAGTCGTTGCAATTTTAGATGGGATTTGATCTGTTGCAGAATAATTATGCACTGCTTCATGACTTTAACACGACCTTAGACCGCTCCAAACTTCATCTAATTTTTTAATGCCCCATATTTCATCTCATTCCCAATATCTAATCCAGTACGCACTTATTGACCATTCCCCTCGGATTTTTACGTCCACACCCCAGACCATGTTCTACCCTCAACTTTAGCCCAATATTTCTCTAAAATTGATTCCTTGGTTTTTTATCCTTCACACGCGGTTTTCGACCTTTCCTTAGAACATCATTGCTCATTTTTTTATTCTTCGCAAACTTTGCATGCATTAGCCATTCTAGAACTTTCCCCGATAATTAATTGCTCAGTTAATTCATTCTTCGCACGCTTTAGCCATTCAGCTTTCTCAATTTTAATCTTCCTGTGGGTGGTTCTCGATGATCAAGTGGTGAATAATATTTATTTTTCTCTCAATTATGTTTATGTCGAAGTTATTTGATATGATCAAAAATACTGTAAATTAGGTAGATCAGAATTGTTCGTTTATGCGATTCATTAAAAACTCGGCAGAACAACTTCATATTATTATTAGTAACACATAATTGTAGTTATAAATGGATAGAACCAAGTGTTATTGCTATTAAATTGAGAACCGATTGAACCTCAAATGTTTCCATTTCTCTTGCATTATTTTTCTTTAAACATAATGTTTTTTTGTTATTGGTCACCAATGGATTTGTTGGTCTATAACTAATTTTGCTTTATTTGGGATCTGATAACATTTGTATATTGTTTTATATTTTTAAGGTTTATTACTGGTAAAATGTGCTCGTAATTTGATAAAATACCTAACATATGTTATATCAGTTCCTGGCTTTGGATGAAATGCATAACGTGCAGTGTACTGACACACCGAATCATGCCTAATTTCACTTGTATGAATTATAATAAAAAATGGTTGGAAATGTCCCTGGGAATTCACTTCGGAAGAGATTGAAAGTAAGCGTTAAAAGAAATATAATTTGCAAAAAGGATCTATCAGAAAGTATTACTATAGAACGTTAAACTGTAGTAAGTGGAGAATAGCAAGTAGTGATCAAACTTAAAACTTTATAAGCTAAACTTTTATAAGAAATTACTATTTACAATTAAAAGTTAGCAAGATTGCCTGCGTCGTTCATTTATACGATTAAACTTAAAACTTTTGATTAAGGTGCACATTTGGATTTATTTATGACCATGTTAACGTGCTTTAATAAAATAGAAATAGCAAGAATAAACTAGTTATTATGCTAATATTTAGAGGGAAATTTCTAATTTATTTTTAGAATTCATCTTTTTTAGTCTCTAATAATGATGATTTGTTTATTTTTCACTTTGTGCTAAAAGGCTATTTCTACTTTATGAAAAAACTAACGATATATTACATATGATATAACAGGTTAGTACGTCTTCTAATACATAATAAAATATTAATTGGTTGTGCTACGTAGTATCAGTGTTCACTAGGTTTACCCCTTTTTCTTCTCAGCAGCCACCCCATCGACCTCATCTTTTCATCTAACTTCATTCCCTTTCTTGATCTCTTCTCCCTTCTCGCTTAGCTTTTCTCATAGCTATTAAGTTGCACTCCCTCTTCCCTTGTTCGGTAACCCTAATTTTCCTTTGTTCCATCACATTTTCCTTCGCACCTCCCATGTTTTCTTATGTCTCGTGCAACCTCTACTAACTTGAGTTTCCTCGAAACCTTTAGCTTGAGGATACCTCTGGTTATGCTTACCCTGAGTCTTGCTAGTTTCCTTGCCTTCAACAAAATCCAGTCTACCTTCCTTTCGGTGTTGGATTTGGATCAAATATGACAAGCTTGTTCGGGTTTTGTGTGTTTTCTAGTGGCTCACAGGCTCTTCTCTTTATCAATGCTAGCGTGGAAACTACTTTGAGGGACCCACAGTTGTGTAGAGGCTTTGGCTTCATACTCTTGGTGCTTGCAAAGTGGTGGTGGTTTAGCTGAACTGTTTCGGTCTTCCTTTGGTTGCTGTTGGTTATGATAGATTCTTTTGGTTATTATCGATGTTAAGTTAGTCAAGTTCGATTCAAGTAAGTGTTTCATGTCATAAGTACTAGGCTATTCAGTAGTGGATTGTGTGAGTTTGTCGGTTTTTTATGCCACTATTGTATTTCTTTTAACTGCGTTGTACTATACCGGTGTTGTAATATGTGTGGTGTTTGTATTTGTATTAGCTGTAGTCAGTTAGGTAAGCTTCTTGTCTCCTATGTTTCGGTGTACGCATTATTTGTTGTAATGAAAAGTAGACGAAACATTATAAAAATGGGCAGGCCTTGCCAAAAAAAATACATATCTCTTCTAAATAGACAAATCGTGGATGAAAGAATTTGAATGAAGAACTGCAAAACATGTGGAAGTAGCGCAAAATTTTGTTGATTTCGTTGTCGAAAATGGTGGTAACAAATAAATATATCGCAAGAAAAAATACGAAAATAAGATTAAATTAGATGACATCCACTATCATATGCCTGGATAGGGAACTGTCTAATCATTTATCATATGGCATTTTCATGGAGAAGAATCGAAGGAAAAGAAAAACAAACAGTTAGCCACGCTACAAGTTATGATGAGTTTGAACATCCAACGATGGAAATTTGGTCAAGGATGCTAATATACTTCATCATTTTCAACGTACAAGTCCGTTGCTCGATGATATTGAGAAGTCATATATGGTTGATCCCGATTTGCAGACCAATCAAAATGAGCAGTACAAAACACTTTATGGTAGTGCAAAAGCGCAATTTTATCCTTCATGTTCAAATGGGATAAAAAAGTTGTATTATAGCTTGAAAACCCAGTATGGCTTTTCCGATAATGGTATTACTGAACTACATGAATTTATAAAATATTTTCTCCCCGAAGGTAACACACTTCCAACATAGTATCCTCATATAAAGAAGATGATTCACCAAGTTGGGATAGACTACAAAACTTGCGATGCATGCATTAATGATTGCATTTTATATTGGAAAGATGATGATACAAATAGATTTTCTTATAGAATTTACAATGAACTAATGTTCAAGACTACATTCGGTGAAGATAAAAGAATCACTAAGTACCTCAAATGTCGTTGATTTATCTTCCTTTAATCTTTAGATTGAGAAGACTCGGCATGATCATGCTAAGTCTGATCCAACTGTAATGTATCTTCCATGTGACACTTCTCGATGGCGAACCACATATTTAGTTGATTAAATGTTTGTTGTTGAGCCTTGAAATGTTGTGCCTGGAATAGCAAACAGTGGTTTCAACCCAAACGTTTCTCTATCTATCCATTATAGTTGTTAGCCAGTAATTCTAGTATCATGTATTCTTCCTCCATCCACGTGCATGTGAAGAAAGTTTTTGATGTTGACATTATTGATTTCTAGACCAAAACAAACAGGGAAGAATATTGATGTTTATTTACAATCACTGATAAATGAGTTAAAGCATTTATGAGAAGAAGTCTTTATATTTGACTAATTTAATAAATTTGAGTTCATAATGAGAGTTAGGTGTTGTAGGAAAGTCACGATCACCCTGGACTTGGGATGGTGTTAGGGTGCCCAACTCACGGCTATTTTGCATGTCCTACTTGTGGAGGAGACACCTGTTCTTATTATCTTTCTGAAAGTAAGAAGATATGTTACATGGGACATCAAATATTTCTTTCTTTAAACCAAAAGTTTCGAGACGACAAGGCAAACATCAGTAATAAACAGGAAAATTGTCATGCTCTATAGCCACTGATTGGTTACCAAGTTGAAGGCAAGTAGTGAATATAAAGAGTAAAACCAGTAAAAAAACAGAAGTTGGTTGAAAACGAAAAAATAAAACCAGTGAATAAGAGGTTGAAAATGTTTCCGCATTGTATAGAAGGTCCATTTTATTTGATTCACCATGAGCAAATTTGATCTGACGTAAAGTTGATGTTATGCAGACGGAGAAGAATGTGAGAGAATATCTCATTGACACCATTATGGGTCATAAATAAAAGTCTAAAGATGGCACTAATGCCCATAGGGATTTGAAAACCATGGGTGTAAAGAATAAATTGTAGGCGATGGAACATAATGAAGTAAACAAAATAACCATACTAGTGTCAACTTTCATGTTGAGCAAAGAAGAAAAGCTATGCTTTTGCACCATTTTCAAAAATCTGGAAGTGACTAGCAGATTCTCTTATAATTTCCATAATCGTGTGAGTATCAATCCTCCTAAATTACAAAATATAAAGTCGCATGATTATCACATCATAACGAAACTGTTACTTCCAGTATTGCTTCAACATGCTTATCCACAACATAAGGATCTCCATAATGCGATACATCATATAAGTTTGTTCTTTAATATTTTATGCACAAAGGTAATCAAAAGAAAGCATCTTTTAAAAGAAAATAATAGTTTTGTAATATTCCACACTTTTCTGTGCCCAAATTTTGACAAAACTCAAACACATTCAAGCATGAAGCGTGTATATCTGGTACCTGCAAATGAATGAGCATGAGCATAATCAGAGTACGATAAGATAACTCACAATGGAAACAAAAATAGGATAAATTAGTATTAACTCAAGTAACTACTTTTTAAAAGTAAGTCACTTTGCCAATACCGAGCATGAGAGAGAACGAAAACCGAAAGCCAAACTAAAACACCTGTGAGAACCGGACCTTCTCTAGGAAACTTGTATGGTTGTAATGAGTAAGGGGTTAGAGTAACAAAATTCAAGTGAACAGGAAATGTACAACCACAAACTATAATACACAAATGTATCTCGTTTGGTTCAACCCAAGATGTATGCCTACCAAGGTTAGTGATTCTAGCCTAACCTTGTAAATGTTTACGCACTACATTACTACTCTTCCCAAGGTAGTATTCCAAGATATAATTCTGAGATAGAACATTTACACACATATTTAGGAAGCCCTTTAGACCATGATTTAACTGATTATTAGACAAAAAAATTAACCCTTAACTGCGGAGTTTATATATATATATATATATATATATATCTTTCCATCCACTTACCCTTTATTATTTAATGCCTCACTACCAATGATAGATAAGGTGGATTCCCCTGGTCACTTAAGACCCTAAGAGGACTTACTGGTCACTTAATACCTCTCGATAATTTGTTCAACATTCTTATAAACTAGAGGACACTAGCTACAGGCCCTACAAGTTAAGGCTGAGAGATGTTATTTTATCGCTCGATATACCTTCAGCTAACCTTATTGGATAACCTCTTAAGTCGCTTACTACTTCCCGTAGGGTAGGTAGCCATATCTGATGTTTTTGGTTTCCAGGTTTGGGTAGGCCCCATACACTTACGTAGTTAAGATCCCTAAACTGAAAGACCTATTCCCAGGTGGACTCTTCAACCACAGCCGCTTAAGACCTAGGAAGTGGACTATACGCGAAGGTTACTAGGTTCGTATCCCATTTGCCCTTAGTACCTTTCCCTATTGGGATAAAGTGGGTCACGTCATTATGTTTTTCCCGTTTAGTTACTCTCCATGGAAATATTTTATGCATAAGATTTATTTTGTCACGGGTTCCTATGGTTAACAATATCTTTACGTTATTAACCTACTAAGTCCAACTCTACTATTAATTGTAAGTTCTATATTCACTAATATAAATAAGGAACGTTATATCCTCTTTACCTTGGTATATTTATTTAATTACTTTCCTAATTGGACTTAGTATTTAAACAACAATCTATATCTGTTAATCCCCTTTTTACACCCGTTTAATTCTAAATTCCTTAGTTTATTGCCTTTTATGACCAAACAGAAATATTTTCCTAAGACAACCAATTATCAGTCCCAAGTTATCTATTTGTTGTACCCCAACAGACAATTACTACTCTTATTTATCTATTTACTTATTTGTTGCTTGTTTTATATATATATATATATATATATATATATATATTTGAGCACCAGACTTCTCACATTATGTTGACTACTTGTGGATGTTGGATTTGTCGGTCGGTTCCGGGCAGACTTCTACCATAAGTTGAACTTAACCTCATACCCTTGTTATTTATATTTATGCATTAGACCCCTCACATTAAGGTAACCACCACTCGTGGATGCTGGATTTGCTGGTCAGTTCCGGGCAGACATCTGCCACAAGTTAAGATTAACCTCGTGTCTAAATGCGGTTATAATTAAAATTTCCTAATTAGAGTGTACAACATCAATCCTAATTAATTTAGTATTTGTAACCGTTATTGTAACGACCCAGAAAATCTGAACCAATTTAAAATTTTTAAATTGGCTAAAATAATGGATTTTAAATAATGGCGATGAAAACTGAGTTTGAATCGACATTTGAAAACGAATATAATTAATTATAATTATATATAGAATTGAAAATAGCGCGGTAGTTCGATAATTCGATTTCAAACTTCAATTGAATATACCGGGTGCAAAACAATCCGGATTTTAGTGAAACCAAAAACATTAGGATCTAATTGATGATATCTTTCCAACGAATCTGACCAATCGAAATTTGATAGCGGGAATCAAAAGATATGTCCAGTTGAAAATTCTGAATAGTCGCTATGGAATTCAGGCCCTTAAAAATGGACATTTTGCAAACGACCTCGGATTTCGATGAAACCACTTTTGTTAGATCCGCAGTGTCAAGTTATTGCTAGGTTTCAAATTTCATAATTTTTCGAATCAATATGTGAGCGTGGCAAAAGAAAACGCGTTTGACCAGTTTCTGTTGATTTTAATCGACTGGAAATTGGGCATTTTTCAAACGGTCTCAGAATTCGACGAAACTAGTTTTGTTAGGACCGTATCGTCAATACGAAACTAGAAAATATTTTTCTGGAATTTTTCTAGTTAGTATGTGACCCCGGTAATTTGAAATGTACGTTTAAAATTCAACATAAGGATTTAAATGTAAATTCAACGGAAACTATTCGAAACAATTGAATCAGCTTACGATACATATCCCATTGTGTTCGGAATGGGGGTAAAACGCTATGGACGACAGGCGGTGGGCCTCGTTTCGAGGTCGTATGTAAAACTCAACTTTTTGAAAAATTAAATAATTAAATATATATATTTTATATAAACCCCCCCCTATTCCCTCTTCTCTCTCTTCAGTACGAAAAAAAAACCCTAATCGATCGGCGAAGCCGCCTCCACGGAAGCCCCACCCACGACCGCCTCCACCGAAGCCCCACCGTCGAACCGCCAGTGACCTCGCCCTCCCCCTCGAAGCCATCGCGACGCGATTCGAGAGCCCCCCCCCCAGTTCGAGACGCTGAAGCCGCCGCCCCCCCCCAGAAGCCAGCTCCGACGAAGACGACGCCCCCCCCTCTTCGAGATACAGTGAGTATTTTATGTTATTTTTATTTTTATTTTAAAAGGTTTAAAACTGAATTTTAAAAGGATTTAAAACTGATTTTTAAAAGGGTTAAAACTGATTTTTAAAAGCATTTAAAACTGATTTTAAAAGCCTTTAAAAACTGATTTTATTTTAAGATTTAAACTTCAAAAAGAAAAAGATTTGTATGAATAGAAAAGTTATGATGTTTGGTCATGAAACAAAAAGCTTTGATTCTTCATATTCAAAAAAAAAAGGGGGTAAAAATCAGATTTTTATATATTGAAAGTCGAAATAAAAATCAGATTTTTATATATTGAAAGTCGAAGTAAAAATCAGATTTTTATATATTGAAAGTCGAAGTAAAAATCAGATTTTTATATATTGAAAGTCGAAATAAAAATCAGATTTTTATATATTGAAAGTCGAAGTAAAAATCAGATTTTTATATATTGAAAGTCGAAATAAAAATCAGATTTTTATATATTGAAAGTCGAAGTAAAAATCAGATTTTTATATATTGAAAGTCGAAGTAAAAATCAGATTTTTATATATTGAAAGTCGAAGTAAAAATCAGATTTTTATATATTGAAAGTCGAAATAAAAATCAGATTTTTATATATTGAAAGTCGAAGTAAAAATCAGATTTTTATATATTGAAAGTCGAAGTAAAAATCAGATTTTTATATATTGAAAGTCGAAGTAAAAATCAGATTTTTATATATTGAAAGTCGAAATAAAAATCAGATTTTTATATATTGAAAGTCGAAATAAAAATTAGATTTTTATATATTAAGAGTCGAAGTAAAAATCATATTTTTATATATTGAATAGCGTAGTAAAAATTCGATTTTTATATATTGAATAGCATCGTAAAAATTCGATTTTTACATATGTAGAGAATACGGGCGAAAGTGACAAAAAGGCGAGATTGGCGAAGATTTCTCTAAGTGAAGTGTCGTGAAGTTGGATAGCTATTGGTGAGAATTTCTCACTCTTCAATTTCTTTTTCTATATATATATGTGTTGAAATAAAGTGAATTGCTATATAATATATATATATATATATATATATATACGCCCCTCGTCCACAAACCATGGACGATATTTATTGATTGAAATTGTTGTGGAAATTGATTGATAGCGAATGATTGTTTGGGATTGTTTGTGATTGATATTGGTTGATTGTGGTTGAAAAATACCCGTTTGTGGTTGAGAAATATTTGGTTGAAACCACATAGGATTAGTTTGTGGAAATGAAATAAATATATACATGCCGCCTGCGTGCGAACTAGATGCATGATCCCCATTGTCAAAAACCGCGAGGTTTTAAGGTAGAGCGAGGAGCCGTACTAGGGACGGTCCCGGTTTTAACTACCGTGCCGTTATGCTGCCGAAATTTTGAATAATATTCGTGTGTTTGAATTATTTTCATATGCTTAAACTATATTTATTCATTGTATAGAAAACATTCATGTGTTGAATTGATATTCATTCGTTGATTAGAAATTCATGTGTTGAATGGTATTCATATTTTGAAATAATCGTTTGATAATAAAAATCACATTTTTATCTATATATAGAAACTATAGAAAACATTCATGTGTTGAATTGATATTCATTCGTTGATTAGAAATTCATGTGTTGAATGGTATTCATATTTTGAAATAAATCGTTTGATAATAAAAATCACATTTTTATCTATATATAGAAACTATAGAAAACATTCATGTGTTGAATTGATATTCATTCGTTGATTAGAAATTCATGTGTTGAATGGTATTCATATTTTGAAATAAATCGTTTGATAATAAAAATCACATTTTTATCTATATATAGAAACTATAGAAAACATTCATGTGTTGAATTGATATTCATTCGTTGATTAGAAATTCATGTGTTGAATGCTATTCATATTTTGAAATAAAATTGTTTGATAATAAAAATCACCTTTTATCTATATATAAAATCCTATTTTTGTCACCTATATGAACTATATAGAAAAATAGTGTTTTGAAATGAATTGTTTTACAATAAAAATCACATTTTTATTGTATGCATAAATCGTTGAAATGTGAAGTGTTAAAAATAGCCACTTGTTCAAAATAAACATATATGAGTTGAAATATTCATTAATTAGCTAATGAAATGATTTGCACCTATGTATGTAACATTAGAATAAATGGTGTTTTTAAACCAAATAGAAATCAAATATGAAGTTGAATAGAAAATGATAAATGTTAAGAACTGTATATATATGTACATGCATATCCATTGAACAGGTTATAGCAAAGGGGCTAGAGAAGAGGAATAAAATTTTGTGCCCGACAAATAGGTACACATTTACTGTTTTGTTTGGGTGATGGTTTTATGAGCCTGTTGGCTAGCCGCTTGGCTTTTTCTTTTTCTTTTTGAGATTAGAAGGACCGGGAAAGCTATTTGCGATTTCCCGATGCTCCCGGTGCAGGGGAGGTTATGGCGAAATTTTCCAAAATTTTAAGGCGTTAGTGAAAATTTTGAAGTGAAAACGATATTGAATTCATTGAATGAACTATATTTATATAAATATATAAATATAAATAAAATTAAAACGAAACGAGGCCGTGCAGTTCGTATTTTGAAACTGTGATTTCAAACAACTAGTACGGGGAATCCGACCATTGGGTTTTCCCGAAACCACAACCGTCGGGTTCGCCTTGGAAAAACCTTTCCAACGGCACCAACTTTGTAAAGATCCAACGGTTGGATTGTCTGGAATGTTTAATTCAAATCTGAAGAAAAACAGCGCCAGAAACGATTATATTTATATATATATATAAATATAATTATATTTAATCGAATAACGACGCTGCAGTTCGTATTTTGAAATCGAAACTTCAAACGATTGTACCGGGAGATCCGACCGTCGGATTTTCCCGAAACTGGAACCGTTGGATTCGTTTTGAAAAGACCTTTCTAATGATGTAAATTTTGTGAAGATCCAACGGTTAGATTTTCAGATATGTGTAAATCAAATCTGAAGAAAAACAGCGCCACGGCCGCCTTATGGCCCGAAGCGTCGTTTTGAATAAAATAGCTATTTTAAAATAAATAAAAATAGCGATAAATCGTTATAAAATATTGGAAACGTTATGGAATGGAAATAAACTGAATTTGCTTGATTTATGTGATATTTGATGGTTGAATGTGTTTGGTGTGAAAATTACATTAAAGAACAAAATTGGTGTAGTCGAATAATTTAACCATTGAAATAAATTGAATTGAAAATCTAAATATACGTGAATTATTTGAGAAGGCCGAGTTAATTCTCATTTCAAATAATTGACCGACGATTGAAAGTCGAAGATAAAGATGGTGGTCGAAGACCGGAGATCTTCACCTCGTTTGGATGGTAACCGAGGTCCTGATTGGGAGGCATCCCGAAATATGGATAATGAGTGGTGATCGTTCAGACGTACGTGGTGATTGATGGGTTTGCGAGGTATTTAGTGCCTCCGGTTTCGTTCAGACCCAGAACGGACTTGTAAATGGACTGTGTGTCTGACATTGGATTTTATTCTATGTTGATTGATCTCTATTAAATATACATCTGTTTGGCGGCGGAGAACTTATTCTTTTGCTTAACGCCCTTCTCTGAGACGCACGAGCTCAGAGGTTGTATATCGATAGACATCAGTCGCATGGCATGAATTGCCTGTGTGGCATGCTAAGATGCAGTGATCAGGGCTTCTGTTGAAAAGCAAAGTCCTGTGGCGATGATCAAAGCACCGCCTGTGTGGCGTAGCTTTGTGTATAACGTGAATTCGCGAGCCTCACACCCCGGTATGAACCTAAAACGGGAGAAAGACCTCAGGGAGGACATGTGTTTCTTTCTAGCTAGGGTGGTGTCAGTGACCTACCAGCCCTGACATTTATATACTTTTCACCTATGTGGTTGTTGCTGTTGCGAGGCGCCTCGGTTTGATCGGACGATCCGGGTCCGATGGAGTCATTCGTTGGCTCATTTACGCCCCAAAGGGCGGAGGAACGTATTGTTCAGGCACTATAATCCACTCCGTGTGGACCGGCCCTGTCGCTCCAAGGGGCAGTTGCGGCTGTTCCGGAGACATGGGCTAGATTGTCTCGAATTCGGTAAGGACTATCTTTTGCCTTGGTTCATGACGGAAATCCCATTTCCAAATACGTGATCGTGCGGTTTTGCTTGTATATATATATTTGGCGACATAGTGGCATGGGACGCTCATGTCGTCTATGATTGATAGTTATGATTTGAAATTGTTTTCAAAACATATAGACACTAGCAATAATATCAAATGCCTTTGTTTTATTCGTATCAAGCATATTTTGGCCGTTATAAGGTAAAACTCTATCCTCCGGTTTGCGTTGCATTGTGTGATGGGAACTGAGTCTTATAACGGCTTCATTTTTATAAAAAGCATAGCGATGTTTAAAAGAAAGATTTGTTTTAAAGCACTGGCAATCCAATGGAGTAAACCCGTTCCACGAAAGTGGCGTGGTCCTGTGATTAGCCAATTATATATGTGTTGAGTGGATTTCTCATACCAGTCCCATGACTGACTCGTAGTTTGTTTCACTTTCAAACTCGGGTGCCCCCTTTTTCTACACGGGCAGCCTTGTATTCAGGTTTAGCTGGTTCTTTCTGGATAGCTGGAGCTGAAGATGGATTCTATCATTTATTTCTTTTTATGCTGTTCAGCTCCTATTGTACATATTTTGTTTATTTCCGCTGTAGACATTTATGTATAGCTGAACTGTATTTGTACTAAGTAAGATCCTGTATACTGTGTAACTCTGATGATTACTTTTATCCAGTATATTCTATTGTTCATTATCTGGTGTATTTATTTAATTCTGTTCTGCTATTATCTGTTTCTGTGTTATATTCCAAAGATAACCCTGTTTCCGTCTAAACGGGATTTCGGGTCGTCTCAACGTGGTATCAGAGCTTTGGTTAAGCTTAGTTCTGGAATATAACATTTGAACGAACTCATCAGAAATAGAACCAGTAGTGTTCTAGGACGGGTAACTCAATACAGATAGGATCAGTAATATCCTAGTATGAGTAAAGCAGAATGAAATTACACCTTGATAGACACATTTACATTTGAAGTATGTGTTTCTATATTTTAAAATACCTTTTCTGTGACCTGACACTTGATCTGCCATTTGCAGAAGTACTAGAAAATGAGTGTCAGAAGCAGAAGGAATGCAAAACCGGATATTGAGGCCCTATTAATCAAATATCGAAATATGGGTGGAATACCGTTCTCTGGTGAAGAATCTATTATGAAGACACAAGCTTGGATTCGTTCGGCTGAGAAAATCTTCGAAGCATTAAAGCTTAGGGATGACCAGAAAAGATTACTGGCCTCCTGGGCTCTCAAAGATGAAGCTTTGTTCTGGTGGGATTCAGTTATAGAGAATAATCCAGAAGGTGATATCACCTGGGATAGATTCAAAGTGATTTTCTTGGAAAGATTTACCCCTCCCGAAGCAACTGAGCGATTATGTGATGAATTTTCTTATTTGATACAAGGAGATATGACCATCCCAGAATATCATAAGAAATTCAATGAACTTTCTCACTTTGCTCCTAATCTAATTCAAGACCCAAAGAGGAAAAATCTGAGATTTATTCATGGCCTTCAAAGGAAATACCAGAATAAAGTATTGGGGCATGTGAAGCTTCCTTTCTCTGAAATGATTTATATGGCTTATCAGTATGAAGATCTCCATAAGAAAGGGATGTTGCGCGACGAAGAAGAAGTCTGTTCTAGTGACAAAGAAGAGTCAGAAACTGATATTCCAGAAGCCAGTAAGTGGTCTGAGGTCAGTAGGAAGCCCAAGGCAAACCGAAAAAGCGCCAGATCCGAAAAGGAACTAGTAACGACCGCCACATGCAATAACTGCCATAAGCAAGGGCATTTGCAAGGAAAATGCAGATCTTTAAAGAAACTAAAGAAGAGTGAACCGAAGCCAAAGAAAAAGTTTCAAGAGACTAGAGAATGCAGCATTTGCCATCGGTCTGGACATGTGAGACAGGATTGCCGACTGTTAAAGGCAACCAAGAAGGCTCACCTCAGCACCCTCAGATAATCAGGGAAGATCTGATGTTTTAGAAGGCACACTTACTGTCAAAAACATTCCAGTTAAAGTATTGTTTGACACAGGCGCGTCGCGAAGCTTTATTTCAAAGAGTGCCGCTAAGAAACTAGATTTGAACTTGAGGAAGCTCAAGGAACCAATGATTGTCCAAAATCCAGTGGGAGGTTCCATCAATCTCAGTTGGATTTGTGCAGTACCTGTCTCTTTTTCTTGCTATAAATTCCCTATTATCTCTATCGTCATGAATTTTAATGAATTCGATCTTATTCTGGGATTGGATTGGCTAACCAAATATGAAGCGGAAGTTAAATGCGCCGAGAGAGTTGTAAAGGCAAAAGCACAATTGGGAAATTATATAACCATACCATGTGAAGGCCCAACTTCAAATAGAAAAGATTTCTTGTCAGCTCTCGATGTTTCTCCAGCTCAAATAGAAAATACCCCAGAAACCTCAGAAAATATTCCTGACCTCATCAAAGACATTCCTGTCGTCAAGAACTATGCGGATGTGTTTGAAGAAGTTGTTCGCTTACCTCCGCAGAGAGAAATAGATTTCAAAATTGCTTTAATTCCGAATGCAAGGCCGGTAGTTCACGCTATTCGAAGAATGTCCTTGAAAGAGAAGGAGGAATTGGACAATCAAACACGACAGCTAGTTTGGAAAGGTCTGATCAGGCCTAGTTTCTCTGATTGGGGTGCAGCCGTGGTATTTGTCCCAAAATCTGACGGTACTCTACGTCTATTTGTGGATTATCGTGATCTGAATAAGCAGACAATAAAGAACAAGTATCCATTGCCGCGAATAGATGATTTGTTGGATCGATTAAATGGAGCACAAGTATTTTCAAGAATGGACCTAGCTACAGGTTTCCATCAACTTCGAATTGCCGAAGAGTGTGTTCCAATGACAGCATTCCGAGGCCCCGACTTATTCTACGAGTGGTTAGTAATGCCATTCGGCTTATGTAACGCTCCAGCTTACTTCGTCGATCTAATGAATAGAGTGTTCAGAGGAGTTTTGAATAAATTTGTTCTGGTTTTTATTGACAATATTCTAATCTTCTCTAAATCAAAGGCCGAACATGAAAAACATTTGGAACAAGTGTTAGAAATCCTCAGGAGAAATGTATTGAAAGCAAAGTTTTCTAAATGTATATTCTGGCAAGATGAAGTGAAATTTCTGGGCCACGTCGTATCAAAAGAAGGAATCGCTGTGGATCCAAGTAAAATCACGGCTATTCAGAACTGGAAACAGCCTAGTACTCCCACTGAAGTCCGCAGTTTTCTCGGATTGGCTAGCTATTATCGGAAGTTCGTGAAAGACTTTTCGAAGATATCTGGTCACTTAACGAAGCTTACAAAGAAGCATTCTAAGTTCAAATGGACTCCAGAAAGTGAGGAGGCTTTCGAAGAGCTAAAGTTAAGACTAACAACAGCTCCAGTGTTAACCATCATCGATGGCAACCAAGATTTAAAAGTCTGGACTGATGCTTCTAGAGAAGGCCTTGGCGCAGTGTTAATGCAAAGAGGTCAAGTGATTGCTTATGCTAGCCGTCAACTGAAGCCGCACGAGAAGAACTACGTAACTCATGATCTTGAGTTATTGGCTATAGTGTTCACTTTGAAAATCTGGAGACACTATCTTCTGGGTGAGAGATTTGAACTATTTACAGATCATCAGTCATTAAAGTATCTGTTCACTCAGAAAGACCTGAATCTGAGGCAACAGCGTTGGCTGGAGTTTCTTGCAGCATATGATTTTGAAATTCTATACACTCCAGGGAAAGCCAATGTCGTGGCCGATGCGTTAAGCCGAAAGAATGAGATGATCGCCAGTTTCATCATTGCGACTTCGTTGATTGATAAGATATCGGCACTCCAAGAAGAGGACCAATTTATCAAAGGAATAAGTCAGCGAATTCGTGAAGGCAATGCTTCGGATTTCCAGTTAGACAGCGAAGGGATTCTGAGGTTAGAAGGACGAATTTGCGTTCCAGAAATTCCTGAACTCAGAAGAGATGTGCTTGATGAATGCCACAAATCTAAGCTCAGTATCCATCTGGGTGTGAATAAAATGTATAACGATATCAAACGCACATTCTGGTGGAAGTCGTTAAAAAGAGACATCTCGATATATGTTAGTCGATGCCCTACTTGCCAGCTAGTCAAAAGTGACCAACAGAAATTGGCTGGATTATTACAACCACTAGAAGTTCCTGGCTGGAAGTGGGAACATATTTCTATGGATTTTATTGATGGTTTGCCCAGAACCAGAAAAGGAAATGACAGTATTTGGGTGATCATAGATCGTTTCACGAAGACCGCCCATTTCATACCTGTCAGATCAAATAGAACCGCTCAGAGTCTGGCGCAGATTTACTTCAGGGAAATAGTTAGACTACATGGAGTGCCGCTCAGCATAGTCAGTGATAGAGATACAATATTCACTAGCAAATTCTGGGAAGCATTTCAAGTCGAGCTAGGAACGAAGTTAAACTTGAGCACCGCTTATCATCCTCAGACAGACGGTCAGATTGAGAGGGTGAATCGCATTTTAGAAGATCTATTGCGGGCTTGTGTTCTAGATTTCGGTGGATCATGGGAAGACCATCTGCATTTGGCTGAATTCTCTTATAACAACAGCTACCAGGCGAGCCTGACAATGTCGCCAATCGAAGCATTGTACGGTAGACCGTGCCGATCTCCTGCTTGTTGGGTCGAGCCTGGAAATAGACTTGTGTTAGGGCCTGATATGATTCGAGAAGCTGCCGACAAAGTCGATTTTATTAAGAAGCGATTACTCGCCGCTCAAAGCCGACAAAAGAGCTATGCCGATAGAAGAAGAAGAGATATATCCTTTGAAGTTGGCGACTACGTGTATTTGAAGGTATCGCCGATGAGAGGAGTTATCCGGTTCGGTAAAACTGGAAAGTTAGCGCCCAAATTCATTGGTCCATTTCCTATTCTGGAACGGATCGGAACTCTCGCTTATAGGGTCAAACTTCCTGATTGGTTGCCTGGAGTTCATGATGTATTTCATATATCTCAACTTCGAAAGCACGTTCATGATCCAGACTTGATCGTGGAAGAAGCAGCTCAACAGGACATTGAAATTACTCCAGAATTGGCCGTGAGACGTGAGCCGCTAAAGATTATCGGCAAAGAAACCAAAGAGCTGAGGAACAAGAAGGTTCACTTAGTCAAAGTGCAATGGAGTGGAGATCCGCGAGATTGTACTTGGGAAACTGAGGAGAGCATTCAGAAAGCTTATCCCAGATGCCGAGTAGATATCTCTGATTGACTCCGGTGCAAGGTACATTTAACCTACTTTGCATTACCATTCAATTCTCTACTCTATTGATATTTTCTTTTCATAGATATACACTTTTAATTATATGGTCTGAATGATTTTTAAGGAGTATAAAAATAGATTAGTATATTTTTAAAGGTTAAAAACAATTGGATTGGTTGTTGTGTTGTGTGATTGTAGATTTATCAAACCACTTTCGACTTTATTCCTTTTCAGGGACGAAAAGTTTTAAGTGGGGGAGATTGTAACGACCCAGAAAATCTGAACCAATTTAAAATTTTTAAATTGGCTAAAATAATGGATTTTAAATATTTAAAATAAATATTTTAAATAATGGCGATGAAAACTGAGTTTGAATCGACATTTGAAAACGAATATAATTAATTATAATTATATATAGAATTGAAAATAGCGCGGTAGTTCGATAATTCGATTTCAAACTTCAATTGAATATTCCGGGTGCAAAACAATCCGGATTTTAGTGAAACCAAAAACATTAGGATCTAATTGATGATATCTTTCCAACGAATCTGACCAATCAAAAATTTGATAGTGGGAATCAAAAGATATGTCCAGTTGAAAATTCTGAATAGTCGCTATGGAATTCAGGCCCTTAAAAATGGACATTTTGCAAACGACCTCGGATTTCGATGAAACCACTTTTGTTAGATCCGCAGTGTCAAGTTATTGCTAGGTTTCAAATTTCATAATTTTTCGAATCAATATGTGAGCGTGGCAAAAGAAAACGCGTTTGACCAGTTTCTGTTGATTTTAATCGACTGGAAATTGGCCATTTTTCAAACGGTCTCAGAATTCGACGAAACTAGTTTTGTTAGGACCGTATCGTCAATACGAAACTAGAAAATATTTTTCTGGAATTTTTCTAGTTAGTATGTGACCACGGTAATTTGAAATGTACGTTTAAAATTCAACATAAGGATTTAAATGTAAATTCAACGGAAACTATTCGAAACAATCGAATCAGCTTACGATACATATCCCATTGTGTTCGGAATGAGGGTAAAACGCTATGGACGACAGGCGGTGGGCCTCGTTTCGAGGTCGTATGTAAAAGTCAACTTTTTGAAAAATTAAATAATTAAATATATATATTTTTTATATAAACCCCCCTATTCCCTCTTCTCTCTCTTCAGTACGAAATAAAAAATAAAAAAAACCCTAATCGATCGGTGACGCCGCCTCCACGGAAACCCCACCCACGACCGCCTCCACCGAAGCCCCACCCTCGAACCGCCAGTGACCTCGCCCTCCCCCTCGAAGCCATCGCGACGCGATTCGAGAGCCCCCCCCAGTTCGAGACGCTGAAGCCCCCCCCCCAGAAGCCAGCTCCGACGAAGACGACGCCCCCCCCCCCCTTCTACGAGATACAGTGAGTATTTTATGTTATTTTTATTTTTATTTTAAAAGGTTTAAAACTGAATTTTAAAAGGATTTAAAACTGATTTTTAAAAGGGTTAAAACTGATTTTTAAAAGCATTTAAAACTGATTTTAAAAGCATTTAAAAACTGATTTTATTTTAAGATTTAAACTTCAAAAAGAAAAAGATTTGTATGAATAGAAAAGTTATGATGTTTGGTCATGAAACAAAAAGCTTTGATTCTTCATATTCAAAAAAAAGGGGGTAAAAATCAGATTTTTATATATTGAAAGTCGAAATAAAAATCAGATTTTTATATATTGAAAGTCGAAGTAAAAATCAGATTTTTATATATTGAAAGTCGAAGTAAAAATCAGATTTTTATATATTGAAAGTCGAAATAAAAATCAGATTTTTATATATTGAAAGTCGAAGTAAAAATCAGATTTTTATATATTGAAAGTCGAAATAAAAATCAGATTTTTATATATTGAAAGTCGAAGTAAAAATCAGATTTTTATATATTGAAAGTCGAAGTAAAAATCAGATTTTTATATATTGAAAGTCGAAGTAAAAATCAGATTTTTATATATTGAAAGTCGAAGTAAAAATCAGATTTTTATATATTGAAAGTCAAAGTAAAAATCAGATTTTTATATATTGAAAGTCGAAGTAAAAATCAGATTTTTATATATTGAAAGTCGAAATAAAAATCAGATTTTTATATATTGAAAGTCGAAATAAAAATCAGATTTTTATATATTAAGAGTCGAAGTAAAAATCATATTTTTATATATTGAATAGCGTAGTAAAAATTCGATTTTTATATATTGAATAGCATCGTAAAAATTCGATTTTTACATATGTAGAGAATACGGGCGAAAGCGACAAAAAGGCGAGATTGGCGAAGATTTCTCTAAGTGAAGTGTCGTGAAGTTGGATAGCTATTGGTGAGAATTTCTCACTCTTCAATTTCTTTTTCTATATATATATGTGTTGAAATAAAGTGAATTGCTATATATATAATATATATATATATACGCCCCTCGTCCACAAACCATGAACGATATTTATTGATTGAAATTGTTGTGGAAATTGATTGATAGCGAATGATTGTTTGGGATTGTTTGTGATTGATATTGGTTGATTGTGGTTGAAAAATACCCGTTTGTGGTTGAGAAATATTTGGTTGAAACCACATAGGATTAGTTTGTGGAAATGAAATAAATATATACATGCCGCCTGCGTGCGAACTAGATGCATGATCCCCATTGTCAAAAACCACGAGGTTTTAAGGTAGAGTGAGGAGCCGTACTAGGGACGGTCCCGGTTTTAACTACCCTGCCGTTATGCTGCCGAAATTTTGAATAATATTCGTGTGTTTGAATTATTTTCATATGCTTAAACTATATTTATTCATTGTATAGAAAACATTCATGTGTTGAATTGATATTCATTCGTTGATTAGAAATTCATGTGTTGAATGGTATTCATATTTTGAAATAATCGTTTGATAATAAAAATCACATTTTTATCTATATATAGAAACTATAGAAAACATTCATGTGTTGAATTGATATTCATTCGTTGATTAGAAATTCATGTGTTGAATGGTATTCATATTTTGAAATAAATCGTTTGATAATAAAAATCACATTTTTATCTATATATAGAAACTATAGAAAACATTCATGTGTTGAATTGATATTCATTCGTTGATTAGAAATTCATGTGTTGAATGGTATTCATATTTTGAAATAAATCGTTTGATAATAAAAATCACATTTTTATCTATACATAGAAACTATAGAAAACATTCATGTGTTGAATTGATATTCATTCGTTGATTAGAAATTCATGTGTTGAATGCTATTCATATTTTGAAATAAAATTGTTTGATAATAAAAATCACCTTTTATCTATATATAAAATCCTATTTTTGTCACCTATATGAACTATATAGAAAAATAGTGTTTTGAAATGAATTGTTTTACAATAAAAATCACATTTTTATTGTATGCATAAATCGTTGAAATGTGAAGTGTTAAAAATAGCCACTTGTTCAAAATAAACATATATGAGTTGAAATATTCATTAATTAGCTAATGAAATGATTTGCACCTATGTATGTAACATTAGAATAAATGGTGTTTTTAAACCAAATAGAAATCAAATATGAAGTTGAATAGAAAATGATAAATGTTAAGAACTGTATATATATGTACATGCATATCCATTGAACAGGTTATAGCAAAGGGGCTAGAGAAGAGGAATAAAATTTTGTGCCCGACAAATAGGTACACATTTACTGTTTTGTTTGGGTGATGGTTTTATGAGCCTGTTGGCTAGCCGCTTGGCTTTTTCTTTTTCTTTTTGAGATTAGAAGGACCGGGAAAGCTATTTGCGATTTCCCGATGCTCCCGGTGCAGGGGAGGTTATGGCGAAATTTTCCAAAATTTTAAGGCGTTAGTGAAATTTTTGAAGTGAAAACGATATTGAATTCATTGAATGAACTATATTTATATAAATATATAAATATAAATAAAATTAAAATGAAACGAGGCCGTGCAGTTCGTATTTTGAAACCGTGATTTCAAACAACTAGTATGGGGAATCCGACCATTGGGTTTTCCCGAAACCACAACTGTCGGGTTCGCCTTGGAAAAATCTTTCCAACGGCACCAACTTTGTAAAGATCCAACGGTTGGATTGTCTGGAATGTTTAATTCAAATCTGAAGAAAAACAGCGCCAGAAACGATTATATTTATATATATATATAAATATAATTATATTTAATCGAATAACGACGCTGCAGTTCGTATTTTGAAATCGAAACTTCAAACGATTGTACCGGGAGATCCGACCGTCGGATTTTCCCGAAACTGGAACCGTTGGATTCGTTTTGAAAAGACCTTTCTAATGATGTAAATTTTGTGAAGATCCAACGGTTAGATTTTCAGATATGTGTAAATCAAATCTGAAGAAAAACAGCGCCACGGCCGCCTTATGGCCCGAAGCGTCGTTTTGAATAAAATAGCTATTTTAAAATAAATAAAAATAGCGATAAATCGTTATAAAATATTGGAAACGTTATGGAATGGAAATAAACTGAATTTGCTTGATTTATGTGATATTTGATGGTTGAATGTGTTTGGTGTGAAAATTACATTAAAGAACAAAATTGGTGTTGTCGAATAATTTAACCATTGAAATAAATTGAATTGAAAATCTAAATATACGTGAATTATTTGAGAAGGCCGAGTTAATTCTCATTTCAAATAATTGACCGACGATTGAAAGTCGAAGATAAAGACGGTGGTCGAAGACCGGAGATCTTCACCTCGTTTGGATGGTAACCGAGGTCCTGATTGGGAGGCATCCCGAAATATGGATAATGAGTGGTGATCGTTCAGACGTACGTGGTGATCGATGGGTTTGCGAGGTATTTAGTGCCTCCGGTTTCGTTCAGACCCAGAACGGACTTGTAAATGGACTGTGTGTCTGACATTGGATTTTATTCTATGTTGATTGATCTCTATTAAATATACATCTGTTTGGCGGCGGAGAACTTATTCTTTTGCTTAACGCCCTTCTCTGAGACGCACGAGCTCAGAGGTTGTATATCGATAGACATCAGTCGCATGGCATGAATTGCCTGTGTGGCATGCTAAGATACAGTGATCAGGGCTTCTGTTGAAAAGCAAAGTCCTGTGGCGATGATCAAAGCACCGCCTGTGTGGCGTAGCTTTGTGTATAACGTGAATTCGCGAGCCTCACACCCCGGTATGAACCTAAAACGGGAGAAAGACCTCAGGGAGGACATGCGTTTCTTTCTAGCTAGGGTGGTGTCAGTGACCTACCAGCCCTGACATTTATATACTTTTCACCTATGTGGTTGTTGCTGTTGCGAGGCGCCTCGGTTTGATCGGATGATCCGGGTCCGATGGAGTCATTCGTTGGCTCATTTACGCCCCAAAGGGCGGAGGAACGTATTGTTCAGGCACTATAATCCACTCCGTGTGGACCGGCCCTGTCGCTCCAAGGGGCAGTTGCGGCTGTTCCGGAGACATGGGCTAGATTGTCTCGAATTCGGTAAGGACTATCTTTTGCCTTGGTTCATGACGGAAATCCCATTTCCAAATACGTGATCGTGCGGTTTTGCTTGTATATATATATTTGGCGACATAGTGGCATGGGACGCTCATGTCGTCTATGATTGATAGTTATGATTTGAAATTGTTTTCAAAACATATAGACACTAGCAATAATATCAAATGCCTTTGTTTTATTCGTATCAAGCATATTTTGGCCGTTATAAGGTAAAACTCTATCCTCCGGTTTGCGTTGCATTGTGTGATGGGAACTGAGTCTTATAACGGCTTCATTTTTATAAAAAGCATAGCGATGTTTAAAAGAAAGATTTGTTTTAAAGCACTGGCAATCCAATGGAGTAAACCCGTTCCACGAAAGTGGCGTGGTCCTGTGATTAGCCAATTATATATGTGTTGAGTGGATTTCTCATACCAGTCCCATGACTGACTCGTAGTTTGTTTCACTTTCAAACTCGGGTGCCCCCTTTTTCTACATGGGCAGCCTTGTATTCAGGTTTAGCTGGTTCTTTCTGGATAGCTGGAGCTGAAGATGGATTCTATCATTTATTTCTTTTTATGTTGTTCAGCTCCTATTGTACATATTTTGTTTATTTCCGCTGTAGACATTTATGTATAGCTGAACTGTATTTGTACTAAGTAAGATCCTGTATACTGTGTAACTCTGATGATTACTTTTATCCAGTATATTCTATTGTTCATTATCTGGTGTATTTATTTAATTCTGTTCTGCTATTATCTGTTTCTGTGTTATATTCCAAAGATAACCCTGTTTCCGTCTAAACGGGATTTCGGGTTGTCTCAGTTATCCTATTATATTCACTTTCCACAATCAACATTGGTTACAGTTGATATTGATTTGCGGTCCCATTTATAGCAATAAATTATATTAATTGCTACAATGGTCACCACAAATATTTTAATTCAATATGGATTACATTTTCATATAATTCCATAATTGAACATCATTCAAACATTCAAACATGAAATATATTGTATATTTTACCGTTTTACGCTGATTTGGACGGAAAATATGTATATATTTATATTTATGTTTTTCCCGCGGTCAACGTAGTTATCTTTTATTCTTCTTCTTCTTATTATTATTATTTTATGATTTGGTTTAATCAATAACCAAACATTCCTTTTTGCATTCAATCTTGCCTAAAGGTTTCAAATCTTCCAAAAGACCATTAGCCATAATTATTGTAAATTATGTCTGATTTGTGGAATAAACATATTTCAAATACACAAGAAAAACATATGTTTATATATATTTTTAGAATGGTTGATGCAAACTACGCACAAATATATATTTATATTTATACTTACATTTGCATCACTTTTCCCTTTTTCAGTCTTTTTGTCATATCTCTTGTGAATTCAAAATAACATCTTTTTGTTCAAAAAGAGGAAAACGACATATTGACAACAATTTGCCAAAACCCAACAACATCAAATGCAAATAGGTAAAATTCTTTTAAAATTACAATCACACAATGTTAACATTTTCTCAGTATTCACATAATTTATTATTCAACACTGAAATTAGATATCTTGGTGTTCGATGGGACATAATTTATTATTCAACAATGTTTACAATCAGATCTGATAGATGTCAATTTGTTTACAACAATTTAATGACCAGATATAATAGAAATAGGCATAAAATTTTAGATCTAATTCAAACAAAATAAGTAAGTTATTATAACTATACATATAAATTTCCCACTTACCTTAAAACATCCAAGTCCAAAGTTTGAATAGTTTAGGCCTACAATTCCGATATTCTTATAAATCTACAATTTATCTAAATAAGGGATAAATTTCAGATCTGTAGATGTGTAAGAAAATAGGAAGAGAGGAGAGAATCTAATTTGGAGCATCAATCCACATTTTTTCCATTGGATCTGATAATCCTTTTAATTTTATATGATTTGTTGTATATATATTTAAGAAATTAGGTTTGAGGAAAGGAAAAAAATGGCAGAGCTTCGCTGCTGCCCACAGATTTGCATGGAAAAGAATGAGGCCTTACCCCTTTATTTATAGAAGTAGAATTAGCCTTGGACCATTAGATTTGATTTATTAAATGTATGTTCGTCCATATAACAATATTTTATAACCAAACCCTAGCGGTCCCTGCCTGGCTCGACTAAGCGGTCACAGCCAGCGGTCGATCGCCGGTCGACATCCCGGTCGACCTGGCAGTGAGATGGCTGGATAATTATTTATTACTATATATAATATCTATTTTATTTATTATTCACCTGTTTTCATATTTTGTCCGCAATTTTTCATACGGACTATGCTCGCGAAACTCCAAACATGAATAATTGACCAGAATTCCGAGACGAATGTATTCATTAAAGTTTCATGGTCAAGTTCCAATGTTTGCATAAATTCTTATTTTTAAAATTCTAATTATTAATTTATGTTGCCAAAATTCCGGGTTGTTACATTATTCTTTCCATAAAAGAAATTTTGTCCCAAAATTCCGACCTATAGTCCTATTCTACACAACCAATTTGTGTACATCCACTTTGCGACCATGTGCGTACGTGCACGGTGTACATAATGCAATCTCAACCATAAAATATGTATGCAAGATGATTCTATATCGGATCCTCCTATATGTATGCATTAAAATTTTGAAATACCATTAAAAGCATGATGCAAGACATCCTAAATATGTTCACGGTCCTATATAAATGCAAATTTAAAGCACATTTTCATCCATTACCTTCACACAATTATGAATAAGAGTGTGAAACAACCAATTTTGCATCCAAAACCTACGATTTAAAATGTCACGCAATCTAATCGTTTCCTATTTAATTTCTCTTATACCGGAAAAAGGAAATTGAAGCGAAATATTTTAATGTTTCCTCCGCTTACAAATAATCCATTTCCTATCCTATAGTGGAATTTTCACCTCAGTTACCCAAAATACTCCAAAAAATTCCATCTGTACAATGCAAACGAGGCTTACAACGGGCTCTAAAACGTAAAACGAGTTATTTAATGACTCGTACACATCATTGACAAGGTATGGAAACATCGTTTCCAAGGCTAAAACAGCCTTTTCCTTATTATCATTAACGTTTGTATCGCATCGTCGGTCCTACTGCACTGCTAAAACACGCATACAAATCATCCAAAAATCTTCCTTGCGCTGTTCATGTAACCAAAAATAAAAATAAATTCATAAAAAAATGTCCGCTTAAAAACTTCGCATGTTTACATTGAAATTTTCCTTTCAAAATTGTTTCACTTTCCTATAAAATAAGAAAATGATAAAAAGTTTTTTTTAACAATGTTTTCTAAAAGCTTCAAAAATGTATTTTGTGGAAATTTAAACCACTCAAGTCACATGTTGGTGGAAAAAGGAAGTCAGTCGCGCAAAAATGCAAAAACAGAAATCATACAAAAGATCAAAATAAAATTTAGCTTTATAAGGAACGATGATTTATTTATTTATATACCCGTGACGTGGAACCGGTCCTTTTCTAAAATTTATCCAACACCGAATTCTATTCTTTCCAGCTCCATGACAAATGCTAGTTTATGAACGAGATTTCATTCAAATAAATATGCATGAATGGCAAAACAATTTCGAACATAGAAATCTTATTAACTAGAATCATGGGTGAAACACCCCACCTCCGTTAGGGTCACTCTCAAAGGGAATGCCCTAATTTTGGTGGAGGTTTATAAGTATAAGTCACAGATATACAAGACAGATATAGGAACACATATTTTTGAACAGCGGAAAATAACAACTTTTATTTCAACATAATACGTATTACACAAACCATGTCATAATTTGTTTTACAACACTTCCAAAAACATAACATCTTCATAACTGTCTTGATTACATTATTTAAAGAAGCATAAAGAAAACATAAATAAACTGCATAAGTCCCATAATTGCTATCCCAAGCCATAGTCCAAAACGAAAAAGATCCAAGCAATACATTCTTTCTCTTCAAGCTGGATGTGAAAGCTGGTCAAGCTGCGGTATTCCCTCCCTGTGGACCTGGGGCGGGAACGGAAGAAAAGAAGACGAAAGAAAATTAGAGTCAGACATAAAGCCTGAGTAAGTCTAGGACTATTCAGTCTATGAATAAAGAACTGGGTATGATAAGTATAAACTAGAAATGGGAAAGCACCATAAACTAAGTCAAGTTGTCTAGGGTCGAATATACTATCGTACCCCATATTAGTCTCTGTACCCATATAAACTAGTTCCCAACAGGCACCCCATAATCAAGGTGAAGTGATCCATTTCTGATGATCGGCTCCTACTCGCATAGTTACATGTGTCTTACGGCCCCCGATGTTGTAGTTACCTATGTTGGTCCCACCATGGGGTGTATCAAGTCCCATGGTGGCGGCCCGACACAATTCTAGAGTGCACAGGTATGATACTGGTGCCCAGTGCCTTATTTTTCTGCGCCGGAGTGTGTGCACGCCCGCACCCCGTTAGAACCTACACTGCTGCACCACCGCCGTCGATTTGACCTCTTACAGTCAGCCCAGTAATCGTGCCCCACCCTGCCTAGTTCAGGGTATCCTGATACACCTTGTAGGGTTACTGCTGAAAAGGGTCCCCCGCTACTAGGTTTTCTATTTCTAGCCAACATGCTAAGTTGGTTAAGTGTTTAATAAACCTAACCCCCAATCAGTCTGTTTAGTTTAGCATGTTCCATTTTGATTAAGTATTAATTTAATTTACTTAATCCTATCAATCCTGACTCAGCCTTAATTGTCTTATTAAAGCCTCGACCTCCCACATTAGACAGGTATTGTTGTGGCTGCCTGTTGCCGGTTGGGTCCGGGCAGTCTTACGCCACAACTCAGTCTAACCTCGGGTCTTTATTGGGCTCCATGTTTAACCACCCACATTGGATAGGTATTGTTGTGACTACTGGACAGCCGGGCGGTTCCGGGCAGGTTTACATCACAACTCAATCCAACCTCGAGTTAAACACATCGTATTTTCTACATTTACATATTTTATCTCTTTTCTTTTTATATGTAAACATTTGCGGCCCATTATTCAAATTCATCTTTATTGGTTAAAATTTATTTATGCCACTTAATTATTTTTCAAGGTAGTTGGCATGCGTCAAACATGCCAACACATATGTTCTATATTTTAACCCCATCGTCATTACCCCCGTTTTACACGTTCGCTACAATATAAGATATGTTGGGTTTAACATTTAAACCCAACTTAGCCGTATGAAAAGGGGAGGCTTATAACATGGTGTTTATAAGGTAACATAGAAAGGGGAGTGTGAACGCATGAACTTGCAACATAACGATCTAATTAACATGAATTAGGCACATGTGAACTTGCATTGTATTAACATATAATCATGGCATAAACATACTTGAACATGAATCATTCTATGCATATAATCATGGCATAAACATACTTAAACATGAATCCTTCTATTCATATAACCATGGCATAAACAATACTTAAACATGAACCATTCTAATCATATAATCATGGCATAAACATACTTGAACATGAATCATTCTATGCATATAATCATGGCATAAACATACTTAAACATGAATCCTTCTATTCATGGCATAAATAATAATACTTAAACATGAGTCATTCTATTCATGTGGTCACGGCATAAATAATACTTAAACATACCTAAACTTAAATCATGGTTTTTATTCTATCTATGTAAACTTGCAAGTGGAATGTAATTCTAATGTAACTTATGTGTCACATATATTATCATATGATTATGATAACAACATAAGCCTAAAAACATGTTTTCAACTAGGCATAATAACAAACATAGTTTAGTCATGTTCATAAAATTAATACAAGTTCACAAAGATGCTTGCTTTTGTCACTATCACAAAAGCATGATTTTTATACTTGAACCATGATGCCAATTCCAACATAACTTCATATGAATCATAATACTCAAATGGATCAAATTACACTAAAGATGACCATAAAATTATACATCATGTTGGCATAACAGTAAATCATATACTTGCATGAATCTCAAATAAACTATTACAACATATAGTTGTTACTTTCAACATGAATCATATACTTGCAATTATCAAATGGGTGTTGTAAATAACTACCACAAACATGTGGTTTTCAATATGAATCATATGCTTGCGAATATCAAATCGTATACCACAACATTTCCAAATCGTTTAGAATCAAAGCACCATACAAATATAGATTATTATCGCCATAATTCCATTTCTCACTTTACACAAATCTACACAATTATTTAATTCACATCGGAATAGCACTCTACTTACAATGTATGATGAATCTTCAATTCAGGAATCTGAATTCTGAATTTGGAGATGTTATCCTTTGTTGTAGGCGTTGCTTTGATTTGATTAACGTTGCTTTAAGCTTTTGATTTATCTCCTAATTGTCTCTCAATTTCTGACGGCTATCTTTAGTCTCTCCTCAGCAGCATGACGGTCTCATCTCCATTTTTGTTTGTGTGAATTAGGGTTAGTCTTAGGTCCTTTTTATAGAGTTTGTGAGTTGATTTAGACCGTCGATGAAGCTTGGTTTAATAATAGCCGTTCGTTCAAAGGAGAGACCAACCAGGAGCTGACACCTAGCCCTAATGACAAGGCAAGGCTCAGAAAATCGACCAAACTCAGACTAGGCCAGCCAGGACCTGACCAGCAGGTCATTCTGACCTGGGCGCACTTGGCAGGTGCGCCAGGCTAAAAATGTACTGGCGCACTTCCCAAGTGCGCTAGTTCATTTCTGTTCTGGCGCACTTCCCAAGTGCGCCAGTGCATTCTGACCCGTTTTCTGGTTTTTCGCCCAACTTCGTTCGTCCATATCTTCTTCATACGATATCCGTTTTACGCAAACTCGGACTCTATCTCTAGCAAAATTCTGAGACTAACGCAATGGCGTATCCCGTTTCCCTTAATTATTTGATTTGAAATTAGTTATACTTTAATTTGTGAATCTCACTGTTATAAAATACACGGGGTGTTACATTCTCCCCCACTTAAAAGGATTTCGTCCCCGAAATCTTCAAGTTCAGGAAGAATGTACATCCTAACATCCAAACATCCATCTACTCGTCCATCAAACACGAGCATCCATTGTCCTTAAAAGACTTCTAATGCTTCATGATCATATGCGAAGTGTGTGTGTTCATGTACTTATCTAATGCAAAATCAGGCGGTCTACTGATTCAGTTGACCTCCTTAATGTGAATTATGTAAGTGCCATGAATCCATTATGTATGCAAATTCTCCTATTCATGATTCTACATGAGTGCACAATCATTCATACAAATGCAACATCCATATGACAACACATTAAAGTTCAACCATATATGATTGCAAACATATATGCATATGCAATATGAAGTGATTGAGCCGATCTAAAACCTAGATTGTGTGTGTATATGCAACCACGAGCAACCACTTGCGACTACTTGTAACCATTTCACAATCATAACATGTTTCAATTACATGTTTACATCCAAAAAGATTCTACCTATGGTTCTCAAGATAGGATCGAGGGGAGAAACAAGATAAAACAAAGCATCTAGCAGAAGTTAACGATGTACCCCCAGAAGGTCCGGTCTGCTTCTTAAGGCAGTCTTTGCTGATGTGTCCAGTCTCCCCACAATGAAAACATTCACCTTGCTTTCTCTTCCTCTTTCTACAATCCTTGGCTATGTGCCCTTCCGTACCACAGAAATTGCATTTCCTTTTATCACGTGAGTTGTCTTTCCCGCCCTTCTTAAAGTCTGTCTTCTTAGGCTGTAAACCCTCTTTCTTCCCTTGGGAGCTTTCTGCCTTTGTCTCCTTCTTCCTTGGGCAGTCCCTAGCCCAGTGGCCTGTCTCCTTACACTGAAAGCAAGTAGCACTCATCCTCCTCTTCTTCTTCCTGCAGTCTCCCTCCAAATGTCCAAGAATTCCGCAGAAATAACATTTCCTTTTTTCACATTTCTTGTCATTACTGTTACGATCCTTACTTATTTGACTATTATTCGTCTTCCTGCTCTGGGACTCTTCCGCTTGCTGGTTCACATGGAGGAGGAGGAGTGAAAGCTTCAGCAGCTAGGGAGTAAGGTCTCCAGACATGCTGAAACAGAAAGGATAGATTCAAAACGAAGGACAAAAGATAGTACCTATGGCTTTGGGGGGACTATGCCTTTTTAAAATAAAATAATATTTTATCTTTAAAAATGCTTCTTTAAAATTTTCTTTTGAAAATAGATTTTCAAAACTTTTATCTTATCTGGTAAACCTATGCTCTGATACCAAGTGAAACACCCCACCTCCGTTAGGGTCACTCTCAAAGGGAATGCCCTAATTTTGGTGGAGGTTTATAAGTATAAGTCACAGATATACAAGAAAGATATAGGAACACATATTTTTGAACAGCGGAAAATAACAACAACTTTTATTTCAACATAATACGTGTTACACAAACCATGTCATGATTTGTTTTACAATACTTCCAAAAACATAACATCTTCATAACTGTCTTGATTACATTATTTAAAGAAGCATAAAGAAAACATAAATAAACTGCATAAGTCCCATAATTGCTGTCCCAAGCCATAGTCCAAAACGAAAAAGATCCAAGCAATACGTTCTTTCTCTTCAAGCTGGATGTGAAAGCTGGTCAAGCTGCGGTATTCCCTCCCTGTGGACCTTGGGGGGAAACAGAAGAAAGAAGACGAAAGAAAAGTAGAGTCAGACATAAAGCCTGAGTAAGTCTAGGACTATTCAGTCTATGAATAAAGAACTGGGTATGATAAGTATAAACTAGAAATGGGAAAGCACCATAAACTAAGTCAAGTTGTCTAGGGTCGAATATACTATCGTACCCCATATTAATCTCTGTACCCATATAAACTAGTTCCCAACAGGCACCCCATAATCAGGGTGAAGTGATCCATTTCTGATGATCGGCTCCTACTCGCATAGTTACATGTGTCTTACGGTCCTCGATGTTGTAGTTACCTATGTTGGTCCCACCATGGGGTGTATCAAGTCCCATGGTGGCGGCCCGACACAATTCTAGAGTGCACAGGTATGCTACTGGTGCCCAGTGCCTTATTTTTCTGCGCTGGAGTGTGTGCACGCCCGCACCCCGTTAGAACCTACACTGCTGCACCACCGCCGTCGATTTGACCTCTTACAGTCAGCCCAGTAATCGTGCCCCACCCTGCCTAGTTCAGGGTATCCTGATACACCTTGCAGGGTTACTGCTGAAAAGGGTCCCCCGCTACTAGGTTTTCTATTTCTAGCCAACATGCTAAGTTGGTTAAGTGTTTAATAAACCTAACCCCCAATCAGTCTGTTTAGTTTAGCATGTTCCATTTTGATTAAGTATTAATTTAATTTACTTAATCCTATCAATCCTGACTCAGCCTTAATTGTCTTATTAAAGCCTCGACCTCCCACATTAGACAGGTGTTGTTGTGGCTGCCTGTTGTCGGTTGGGTCCGGGCAGTCTTACGCCACAACTCAGTCTAACCTCGGGTCTTTATTGGGCTCCATGTTTAACCACCCACATTGGATAGGTATTGTTGTGACTACTGGACAGCCGGGCGGTTCCGGGCAGGTTTACATCACAACTCAATCCAACCTCGGGTTAAACACATCGTATTTTCTACATTTACATATTTTATCTCTTTTCTTTTTATATGTAAACATTTGCGGCCCATTATTCAAATTCATCTTTATTGGTTAAAATTTATTTATGCCACTTAATTATTTTTCAAGGTTGTTGGCATGCGTCAAACATGCCAACACATATGTTCTATATTTTAACCCCATCGTCATTACCCCCGTTTTACACGTTCGCTACAACATAAGATATGTTGGGTTTAACATTTAAACCCAACTTAGCCGTATGAAAAGGGGAGGCTTATAACATGGTGTTTATAAGGTAACATAGAAAGGGGAGCGTGAACGCATGAACTTGCAACGTAACGATCTAATTAACATGAATTAGGCACATGTGAACTTGCATTGTATTAACATATAATCATGGCATAAACATACTTGAACATGAATCATTCTATGCATATAATCATGGCATAAACATACTTAAACATGAATCCTTCTATTCATATAATCATGGCATAAACAATACTTAAACATGAACCATTCTAATCATATAATCATGGCATCAACATACTTGAACATGAATCATTCTATGCATATAATCATGGCATAAACATACTTAAACATGAATCCTTCTATTCATGGCATAAATAATAATACTTAAACATGAGTCATTCTATTCATGTGGTCACGGCATAAATAATACTTAAACATACCTAAACTTAAATCATGGTTTTTATTCTATCTATGTAAACTTGCAAGTGGAATGTAATTCTAATGTAACTTATGTGTCACATATGTTATCATATGATTATGATAACAACATAAGCCTAAAAGAATGTTTTCAACTAGGCATAATAACAAACATAGTTTGGTCATGTTCATAAAATTAACACAAGTTCACAAAGATGCTTGCTTTTGTCACTATCACAAAAGCATGATTTTTATACTTGAACCATGATGCCAATTCCAACATAACTTCATATGAATCATAATACTCAAATGGATCAAATTACACTAAAGATGACCATAAAATTATACATTATGTTGGCATAACAGTAAATCATATACTTGCATGAATCTCAAATAAACTATTACAACATATAATTGTTACTTTCAATATGAATCATGTACTTGCAATTATCAAATGGGTGTTGTAAATAACTACCACAAACATGTGGTTTTCAATATGAATCATATGCTTGCGAATATCAAATCATATACCACAACATTTCCAAATCGTTTAGAATCAAAGCACTATACAAATATAGATTATTATCGCCACAATTCCATTTCTCACTTTACACAAATCAACACAATTATTTAATTCACATCGGAATAGCACTCTACTTACAACGTATGATGAATCTTCAATTCAGGAATCTGAATTCTGAATTTGGAGATGCTATCCTTTGTTGTAGGCATTTCTTTGATTTGATTAACGTTGCTTTAAGCTTTTGATTTATCTCCTAATTGTCTCTCAATTTCTGACGGCTATCCTTAGTCTCTCCTCAGCAGCATGATGGTCTCATCTCCATTTTTGTTTGTGTGAATTAGGGTTAGTCTTAGGTCCTTTTTATAGAGTTTGTGAGTTGATTTAGACCATCGATGAAGATTGGTTTAATAATAGCCGTTCGTTCAAAGGAGAGACCAACCAGGAGCTGACACCTAGCCCAAGTGACAAGGCAAGGCTTAGAAAATCGACCAAACTCAGACTAGGCCAGCCAGGACCTGACCAGCAGGTCATTCTGACCTGGGCGCACTTGGCAGGTGCGCCAGGCTAAAAATGTACTGGCGCACTTCCCAAGTGCGCCAGTTCATTTCTGTTCTGGCGCACTTCCCAAGTGCGCCAGTGCATTCTGACCCGTTTTCTGGTTTTTCGCCCAACTTCGTTTGTCCATATCTTCTTTATACGATATCCGTTTTACGCAAACTCGGACTCTATCTCTAGCAGAATTCCGAGACGAACGCAATGGCGTATTCCGTTTCCCTTAATTCTTTGATTTGAAATTAGTTATACTTTAATTTGTGAATCTCACTGTTATAAAATACACGGGGTGTTACATTGGGATTTTCATTACTAGCAGTTAAAACTGTTGTATATAACGGTGTTGTATACACAATTATATGATTTTTGTTTGATGATAACAAACCAAATATATATTATTATAAATGTGTTTGTTACTGTACCGTTTCATTTCATATATTCATCACAGATAGAAATATAATATTTATATTTAAATAAAATACGACTACTGTATAGAAATTCAAAATATTCACATAGTATTTTATTTAAATATAATATTTTTATATCAATATTCAAACAGTACAATTTTTACAACTCCACTATTTGTACACCCCACTGATACACTTCATTTCACATTCAATTTCATACACAGTTCCTCACTACAACACTCTCTCTCAGCACATTTTCATATATACATACATTTACACTCATGTACAGATACACTTATATACGTTTCACTGTCTTCCGCCTTCACAGCTTTCAGTCAGTCCAATCTTTATACCTCTCACATACAGAAACACACTAAGTATCTGGAACAAAAATAATATTCTAAATTCTAGCAGATACAATTTTATTTTAAAAAAAAATTGCCTCGGAATTTCGGTGTGTTTCTCATCATTTTTCATGACTTGATCTGATATGTATATATTTCTACTACCCACCGTTCAACCTCAACACACTACACCGGTTTGCTGATCAGAACCAGTTGATTCTGAATAGCCACAACACAGTGTAGCAGTCTGTTGATATATATTTGAATAGATACATATATATACACACATATATATACACATACGTGTGTGTGTATATATATATATATACACACATACAGGTCAACAACATGTTCATCATAACAGTGAAATGGAGCAAATGAATACAAGCTAATGTGGTCAGGCATCAAAACACAACTGTGAAATGCATAGCCAATTCAACATCAGAACAACATGGTACGGTTTCAAGAATGCACAGTTTACATGGCACAAGTGAAATACATGTTTCAACTCAAGTACAAATTTCAAGTGGCATGTGTTCATGTGTGCAAAGCAAAACATGGTGGAGCCAGAGATCAAATGAACTAAAGAAGCAACAGCAAGGTTCATGGTTCGGTAATGGTGCAACATGGTGGCAACATCAAAAACAAATGCAACAGCATAATGATCATACATAGTGCTCGATGTATTCAACAAGCATCATAAAGAATGGAAACAACAAGAAGAGTTAATCAAGGCCAAGCAGCTTGTTTACATGCTTCAAGTTAAGGCAGGTCAATGTAACTCAAAGGAAGCAGCAAATTCATGTGATCAATGTGATCGAGCATGCATAGTACTAGTCGAAGTAGCATTTCATATATGAAGCAGAACAATACACATAAGGACATGGTGCAATACTGCATGGACAAGTAAACATGGCAACAACAAAGCACAAGATGGATCAAGTGACTACAATGTGAAGTAATAAGGGTGCAAATAATCAATACAGGTCAAACATGCATGTCATGTTTCTGGAGCTCAACATGTTCCAGCAAGGCTAGCATACATGATCTGGATGGTGCAGCTCAAAACAGTGGTGATGAATGCAGACATGGTCAATCCAGTGACGAGTGCAAGCAATATTGTCAATATGTTTCAGCATGTTGCTTATACAATGGCCAAAGCAAACAACATGAACAAGTGTATTCAAGAAAGAATGAAATCATGGCATCATATACATGGGAGTATGAAGCATCATGTTCAAGTTTAAGTGCATGTGGACAAGCAGGTTCATAAATTGCAAGATACACAAAGAGGCCTAATTCAAGTCCTGATTCATCACATATGGAAAGAATACAACAGTGCATAATTCAAGCAAAAGAATTTATTTTCAGAAAGCAATTCTTTTGATTCCAGATTGGTTTAAGCAAATGAGGCAAGTCAATTTGAATTGCAGATTTTACTCATCAATTTTGAGCAACAAATATTCCTGAAATACACAATCAGTTTTTGGCAAGTATAAATTGGGGAAATCAAAATCTGTTTTCAAATTTGCAAATGTTCACAATGATTCATAAAGTCACATGTTTCTTTTTGAGGCAATAAATCTGCATTAGTGACAAGAAATCAGAATGGAATTTTAGGCAAGAAATCATCGTTTATTGCTTAATAAAATCATGCAAGTGTGCCGAATGGTTCAAACACTCAAAACAGAAATAAATATGAAATCTTCATAGTCATTTCCACATGATTCAAGCAATAAGTCAATTATGGGAAAGAATCATTCAATGATCAATCTGTTTTTGGCAACAAGTCCAACTCATTCAATCAAGTATATCAGGAAAGATATCATTTTCAGAAATCATGATTTATTTTGAGCAAGCTTTTTAATCAGTTTGATATTAGTAAAACCAAATTTGGCAATTTGTATTTACTTTCTGGAAATCATTTCTTATAACAAAGAGCAGAATTCTAGCAAGATGCAAATGAATCAAAGTTATATTTCTTGTCTAGATTCATAAAGAAGCCAATTATGCAACAAGCCAAAAGGGGAAATCAACAAAAACAGATCGAATCATTCTTTCTGAAATCAGAGAATTAGGGTTCTAGTTTACCCTATATATTGTACACCACATCATCAAAGGCGGGCATGAAAATTGAAACCACAAACAACAAATTCCAAGCAAAAGAATTGAAAATCAAAAAGCTCACTTTTTTTATTGGTTTCGATCGAAGGCAACTTTCCAAATCAATCGACGAGGAGCAACAACAATCTCGAGCATTAGAGAACTCAATTTCATCAAGCATTAAAGCAATCAGATGAACCTCGAATCACAATTCATCAAGCAGCGATTGAGATTTGATTTGGAATCCACGAAAACCCTAATTTGATTTTTTCGGCCGCCATATTTTAATTCCAGCAAAGAAAGGGAAATCGGGTAAAGAGTAGAAGAACAAATGGGTCGTGATTTGTTTTATTGTTAAAGCTTCAAAAGGGAGTCTATTTTCTTTGTTTAAAAACTAGGGTTTTAGTGGTTATTTATTGTTTTGCTTTTTTCATTTTCATCTGTAATCGATACATCAGTTCCTTGAGTCTGTAAAGTTCTAGCAGTTTACTAGAGTCTGTAAAATCTAGGGTTACGGATTATGGGTTTGTAATTCGGGAAAATCTGGTCGAGGGGATATCGGTCAGTCTAGGGTTTTGAGCGTAGGGTTAATACAGGAGCAGGGAGTGCGAGTTTACAGTGTCTGTAAGTGGGATCTGTTATTAACTCCTAGTAGAATCCTTAGGAATGCAGCAGTAGGCAGGATTTTGTCGAAGTTGGGTATATCTTGTGTGATGCCCCGCCCCGAGACCCACATTAGCAAAGAGCATTAGCTGGTAATACGGTCTACTAATGCAGAGAATTGAGCATATAGGAGCAACCATCCATACTGTTGCATAGAATTAAGTATTAAACATGTCAATGTTTTTTTTTTCTTCTGGTAACATGCCTAACACTTATTCAATACACCACCATGATGGTTTTAGGATCTATTCAGAACAATATACAATATAATATAGATCGCAGAATACAGAACAACAGTCACTGATATATATACATACCCATACATCCCATATAATACATCATACATTGATAAGTATGATAGTTACTACAAAATATGCATACATATCCATACATCAAAACCCCACAAAAGAATATACAATGTCATGTCCAAGGGGAACTACAAAAGCAGACAAAAACTGTGCATCTCCAAAAGTGAGTAGGATATCCAAGTAGGTAGTAAAGCGCGAACGGATAAGCTAACCTGCAACTCGGTCTGACCCGAGGGACATACACACGGGTCAGTCTAACTTGTAACAACTAATCAGTAAAAGCAATAAGTAAATGATCCGCTAAAAGGAGTATTCCTTTATAACATAAAGGAATAAGATAGATATAAGTAATAGGCGAGCGAATTCCTATAATCGTTAGTGAAACACAAGGTGTTCACTAAATAAAAGAAAACAACCTTAAAATCTCAAATTCATCAAAACACTAAATCATGAATCCACAAAATCACTGAACTCTAATCCATAAAAGAAATCATGAGGAATATGAAACACAAAAATACATATTACGGATCCATCACTAGGTGTGGCGAGTCAAAGCTACGCCTGCACGTGCTATCACACAGAATGGCTTAAAGCCTTAGCCAGAACTATATCACACAGGAGGGTACCCGAATGACCCGAAGGTCCCTAGAGTTACACAGGATTAACCCAAAGGTCCACATAGAGTTCACACAGGATTGACCCAAAGGTCTAGTACTGGCGGTCACACAGGGATGTGTCACAGACTCTCAGATAGTAACCCAAAAAGTGAAAATAGTGTGTCCCATACCACACATTCTCACTTAACGGTTCACACACTGTAAGTCAGCTTCACATTTAAAAACACAAATAGTCACAAGAAATCACTAAAATCACAGGAACACCGAGAAAACACTGAGGTTTGAAAACACAAAAAGCCACAAGAAATCACTGAAATCACATAAACATTGAGAAGTACTGAGATTCATTACTTCAATCGGACGAATCTGGGATGAATATATATCGTATACCATCACGACCCATACCTTATGGTTTACGATATCATTCATTCACCATCACGTCTTCTCGAAGGTGACCAATATGTAAGGTTCTTATATTAAAACAAACTTAAGATAGTTGTTTGAACAAAATGAAGTTTCATAGAAATATCTTAAAACCCGTAAAGTTTGGGAATACTTGTCAAAATATGATTTCTAATGTATTTATAAAACTTTATCAAGGCAATATATTGTTTTAAAACAATAATTTCATACTTGAAATATTTTGAAAATGATTTATATAAAAATGGTGCATGTGTCACGGAGTCACAAAAGATGCTGTCGATTTTCTCCCGGACAGCAGCGCAAAACCACAATTTTAACAATGTTAATCACAAAATATTGTAAACTGAACAATTGAAACTTGTAGATAACAATCTGAGAATTCCAAAAACATATAATGATAAGGATTCCGATCAATAACGAGAGAGTTATGATCGAAACGGTTTCAGCTTAACAAAAAAGCATGGCTGTCGATTTTTATCTCGAGACAGCAATACAAAACCCCGAGTTTAACAATGTTAATCACAAAATATTGCAAACTGAATAATTGTAACTTGTAGATAACAATCTGAGCATTCCAAAAACATATAATAATAAAGATTCCGATCAATAAAGAGAGAGTTATGATTGAAATGGTTTCAGCTTAACAAAAAAAAAACATGGCTGTCGATTTTTATCTCGAGACAGCAATACAAAACCCCGAGTTTAACAATGTTAATCACAAAATACTGCTAACTAAATAATTGTAACTTGTAGATAACAATCTGAGCATTCCAAAAACATATAATAATAAGGATTCCGATCAATAAAGAGAGAGTTATGATCGAAATGGTTTCAGCTTAACAAAAAAACGTGGCTGTCGATTTTTATCTCGAAACAGCAGTACAAAACCACGATTTTGACAATGTTAATCATAAAATTTTGTAAACTGAATAACTGAAATTTGTAGTTCACTGTCTGAGCATTCCAAAAACATACAATAATAAGGATTCCGATCAATAACGAGTGAGTTATGATCGAAATAGTTACAGCCAAACATAAACAGCAAAACACATATGACAAATTCAATGAAACTTAAGATTTCATAATAAATCATAAAAGTAAACAACTGAAACAAGTTAGAATTTATGTGAGGGAACTCTCACGTTAGATTTGCAGCGAATTGAAGGAAGTTTGGAAGCTTTTGGGACCAAATTGCTAAGAGATAGGAGTCTTCTTCCCTAATTTCTCAGCTACAACAACATGCAAGAATATACAGTGAATTTCTCAAATAAAATATGAAACTGATGAATTAAATCTTAATTTTATGATGATTACCTGCTGCTAATAAGATTAGAAACCCAAAATTAGCAATTAGAACAAGATTTAAGCCAAGAATTGAAGTTACAATGAAGTTCTCTCAATTTTTCTTAATGAGGAAGAAAGGGGAAGGAGGAGGAATACGTCTTCCTCTGGAAAACACCGTACTAAGGATTTCTAGAGAAGTCTTTTTCATATCAAAGGTATTTGGGCCCAATAAATTATCTGAAGTCTAATTTCAAGTAATTAGGCCATTAACAATGCAATTTAGCCCTTAATAACACATATTTAAGCTAAAATGACACAAATTAACATGTTTTTAACACTTTTCTTTCCACTATAAGTATGTCGAGACTAGATTAACATAAAGAAAAATTTCAAACACGATATTTACATTGTTTTGAAGTTTTTAACACTTAAAATCATGTTTACAACAAATTTCCTTAATTTTATACAAACTGCAATCTTTTTAACACAATTTGTGTAAATTTCATAAAACCTTGAATTTGAATATTTCAATAACGCTATAATTCTGCATAATTCACCAAAATTACCCAAACTTACATTTTCTATATATTTTAATAATATTTTGGATGAAATTTCGGTTAATTATTCAAATTAAATATTTTATGCTTATTAAAATTCTCAAAAATTCTTGTCATACAAATTTAAACATAATTTGCAAAACTATGTTTCTTTTAATCACCAAAATTTTCAACACATACTTTCTCAAATTTTTAATAAATCCCAAGCCTCAAATTAATCACTAAAATGATTAATTCTTTTCTTTTTACCACATTAAACCCCAAACTTACATTTTTAAATCTCCAACTCGCTAATGGATGTTGAATTCACCAATTAATTTGATAATTACGACGTAATTACTTCAAAATTTTCACTTATAATTTATTAATACCTACAGCAGGTAATCACTAAAATTCGGGTTGTTACAGACTTCCCCCCTTATAAAAATTGCGTCCTCGCAATTCCCTAAGGGTTGAATCTATAAGCTCCTTAATTCACCCAAAAATGACACGAAAACAGATAATTAAAACATCCAAAATTAAATTACTCACCACCATCACTAGAAGAAAGGAAACCAGGATATGTACGCTCGATGAATTCTTGAGTTTCCCAAGTACAATCTTTAGGATTTTCAGACCACTGAATTTTGACGAGCGGTACATTCTTACTTCGAATGCATCGCACCTCTGAGTCAAGAACACGAATAGGATGCTGCACAATAGATAAATCGGGGGTGATCTCAAGCTCAAGCTGCTCAGAGGGATTCAACACTGAATCAGAATCTCAAAGACACTTGCGAAGCTGAGATACATGGAAAACATTATGGACGCCTGATAAATGAGCTGGAAGAGATATTCGATATGCAACAGATCCTACGCGCTCAGTAATAGGGAACGGTCATATATAACGAGGAGCCAACTTCCCCCGTCGTACTGAATCGCATAACACCCTTCAGCGGAGAAATACGAATAAAAACAAGGTCCCCAACAGAGAACTCAAGCGGCTTCCTACGGTTGTCTGCGTAGGATTTCTGTCGGCTTTGTGCCTCTTTCATTCTCTGCCTAATAAGAATAATCTTCTCCGAAGAATCTCGAATTGAATCCGGACCAAGAATAAGTTTCTCTCCAGATTCTAGCCAACATGAGGGCGAACGGCAAGGCCTTCCGTAGAGAGCCTCAAAAGGCGCCATGCCAATACTCGACTGAAAACTGTTATTATATGAGAATTCCACAAGAGGAAGATGATCCTCCCAAGAGCCACCAAAATCAAGAATACACGCACGAAGAAGATCCTCAAAAATATGATTAACACGTTCAGTCTGCCCGTCAGATTGAGGATGGTAAGCTGTAGAGAAATTAAGCTTTGTTCCTAAAGCTTGTTGCAAGCTAACCCAGAAATGGCTCGTGAATAATGGATCACGATCAGAAACAATCGAAGATGGAACACCATGAAGTCGAACGACTTCATTCACATATATGTTAGCAAGGAGAGGTGCACTCCTATTAGCCTTAATGGGAATAAAGTGGGCTGATTTTGTGAGGCGATCAACAATAACCCAAATACTCGAATGACCCGACCTCGAACGAGGTAGGCCATCCACGAAGTCCATTGAAATTTGATCCCATTTCCATAATGGAATCTCAAGAGGTTGGAGAAGACCAGATGGCCGCTGATGCTCGGCCTTAATAAGCTGACAGGTCATGCAATTACTTACATAACTTGCAATGTCACGCTTCATGCCTTTCCAATAATAAAGGCGATGCATATCGGCGTACATCTTACTACTGCCGCGATGAATGGTATACTTAGAGCGATGACAATCATCAAGAATGTCACGCCTAAGTGCCGGATCAGATGGAACTACAATACAGTTCTTTAAACGAAGGAAACCGTGAGAATCAATACTGAAATCCCGTGATTCCTCGTTATGGGATCCAGATTCACAAAGATGGATAAGGCGCATCACTTCAGGATCGCGCCGCTGAGCATCGAAAATACGACCAAATAATGAAGGGCGAGCTTCCAAGCTATATAATAGAACGGGCGAATCAGGCGAGGGTGCTCGATCATGAACATCACAAAGAGATAGGGTCTCAAGAATATCCCACTCGGCTAACAACATAGAAACTACTGCCGAGAGTTTGCGACTAAGTGCATCTGCTACACGATTACCCTTCCCAGGAGTATACTGGATATCGAAGTCATAGGCAGTAAGAAATTCAAGCCAACGCTGCTGCCGCAAGTTGAGCTCCTTTTGAGAAAACAGATATTTAAGGGATTTATGATCAGTAAAGAGGGTAAAATGCTCACCAAGCAAATAATGACGCCAAATCTTTAAAGCAAATACGATAGCAGCCAACTCAAGATCATGAGTAGCATATCGAACCTCATTTGGCCGCAACTGACGAGAAGCATAAGCAACGACTCTGTCACGTTGCATCAATACAGCACCCAAACCACAATGACTTGCATCGGTATATATGACAAGATCTTGGTTCCCTTCCGGAACCACAAGAATAGGAGCATGAGTGAGAAGTTCCTTCAATCTCTGAAAGGAAGCTTCACACTTATCGGACCACATAAAGCGAACTCCCTTTTTCATGAGACTAGTCAAAGGAAGTACGATACGGGAAAAATCTTTGATAAAGCGATGGTAATACCCGGCTATACCTAAGAAGCTGCGAATCTCATGGACATTTTCGGGCCTTTTCCAATTTTGGATGGCCTCGATCTTAGAAGGATCGACAGAAATACCCTCTGCTGAAACAACATGGCCAAGAAAGCGGACTTGCTTCTCCCAAAAGTGACACTTTGATAATTTTGCTTTCAACTGATGATGACGAAGCGTACTTAAGACAATGCGCAAATGATTTGCATGAGCCGCTTCAGATTTGGAATACACAAGAATATCATCAATAAACACCAAAACAAACTTATCGAGGTATTCACGGAATACCCGATTCATGAGATCGACAAAGTAAGCTGGAGCGTTCGTCAAACCGAATGACATGACGAGCCACTCGTAGGACCCATAACGAGTGCGAAATGCAGTAAGGGGTATGCTATCCTCCGCAACTCGGAGCTGATGAAACCCTGTAGCAAGATCAAGTTGGGAAAAGATCTTAGCTCCACTCAATTGATCGAACATATCGTCGATCCTCGGCAATGGATATCGGTTCTTGATGGTCAACTCGTTAAGCTTGCGATAATCTACACATAGTCTAAGAGTCCCATCAGATTTCTTCACAAATACCACCGCGGCATCCCACGGTGAAGAGCTGGATCGAATGAAATGTTTGGACTCGAGCTCAAGAAGCTGCTTCTTAAGCTCCTCATTTTCTTTAGTCGACATCCGAGTAGGGGGCCGACTAACTGGCTGTGCTCCGGGAATTAAATGTATACGAAACTCGATGGCTCGTTTGGGTGGCAAACCCAAAACTGGCTCAAACAAATCTGGGAAGTCACATACAACAGGAATACAAGATATATCATGGTCACTAGACTCAATTGAATATAAGGAAGCCATAGAACTAGGATCAACATCCTTGAGAACAAGAGACAGCTGATTGGGAGAATCAGGATGTCGTAAATATAATATCCGCTCAGCACACAAAATTCTGGCTTCGTATCGTACGAGCCAGTCCATACCAAGAATCATATCAAAGCCCAAGGCATATATCACGTGAAGATTCACACGGAAAGAAAAGCCACACAAAAACAACTCAACATCACTACACATCAAGCTAAGGGATGCAGATCCTCCAATAGGATTCGCAATATGAAGAGAAGTCTACAAACATACCATATCCATAGACAAAGCATCCACTAGTTCCTTCGATACGAATGAGTGTGACGCACCCGTATCAAATAGAATACGAATTAAACGACCTTTAAATAATAAAGCACCCTCGAGAATAGAAGGCATACCTCCCGACTGAGAAGAAACTCCAGAAGGACTAGCCACATTAAGACTACCAGAATTTGGCTTCTTAGGCCTCTTAGGACACGATGAAATCTCATGACCTTCCTTCTTACAATATCTACACATGCGCGGCTTAGGACAAGCACGTGCGAAATGATCAAGAGAACCGCAGTTGTAACATCCCTTTGCTTGAGTCGAAGGCGGTGTCATAAGAGACTGAGAGCTGGAGCCATCCTACTTCTTCTTCTTATTCGGAAAAGATTTTGACTTATGAAATGGAAACTTTTTCTTGCCTAGGTTCTTACAAACCTCACTACCATCATCACTATCCTTCTCCTTCTCGACTGCCTCGAGATGGAGAGCTGCATCAACAAGCTTTTCAAAGGTCCGATCAAGCTGCAATAGAAGAGGCTTTTTAAGATACTTTTTAAGTCCATTAACGAACTTAAGATTCTTCTTATACGATGTAGACATATGCTCTAGGCCATACTTTGACAAGGCCTCGAAAGAAGCAACATACTCTAAAACGGTCGATTTCCCTTGTTTAAGCTCGAGGAAACGGCTAGCTAGAATTTCTTTCTCTGATTCCGGAATAAACTTTAATTCAAATCTCTCTCTAAACTGTTTCCACTCTAAGGTGGACTCATCCAACTCAGCTATAAGAATATCATATCAATTAAGGGCACGACCTTCTAGCATACTTGATGCTACAAGAACACGATCATGCTCAGAAATTCCCATCCATGTGAAAATACGCTCACAAGTACGCAACCAAGCCTGAGTCTCAAGAACCGTCTAAGTGCCCTTAAAGGGCTTACCACTGAGGTGAGAGAAATCACTACACATCCGCGCGAAGGCGGATTTACGCGGAGGAGAAGATCGAGTGCCCCTGAGAAGCTCCAATAATTGATCAAAAGATATAGTGACCGCCTCAGGGCGCAAATCACTAGCTGGTCTAACATTCTCTGCTTTGAGGCCTGGACCACTGCTCGGTCCAGACGCCGTTTGAGGCCTCTTTCCACGACCAGCCATAAGCTATAGGAAAATATAGATAGGATTAAACACTTGAATAAGATATTATGCACGAATTATAAACTCGAAAGGAATACTACGAAATTAAAATCATGTTCCTAAACGTATTCCACAAACAATTTCGCTGAATGTAAGAGAATTTAAAGACATGGCAATGATTACTCTTGTTGGGTTATGATGTTTGTATGAGTATTATACAGTGATGTATCATAAAGAAAATGTTGTTCTGTATCTATGTCACATTTTGTTCTGAACCTCGCTCTGATACCAATCTGTGACGTCCCGCCCCGAGACCCACATTAGCAAAGAGCATTAGCTGGTAATACTGTCTACTAATGTAGAGAATAGGGCATATAGGAGCAACCATCCATATTGTTGCATAGAATAAGTATTAAACATGTCAATATTTTTTTTTTCTTCTTCTGGTAACATGCCTAACACTTATTCAATACACCACCATGATGGTTTTAGGATCTATTCAGAACAATATACAATATAATATAGATCGCAGAATACAGAACAACAGTACTGATATATATACATACCAATACATCCCATATAATACATCATACATTGATAAGTATGATAGATACTACAAAATATGCATACATATCCATACATCAAAAACCCCACAAAAGAATATACAATGTCATGTCCAAGGGGAACTACCAAAGCAGACAAAAACTGTGCATCTCCAAAAGTGAGTAGGATATCCAAGTACGTAGTAAAACGCGAACGGATAAGCTAACCTGTAACTCGGTCTGACCCGAGGGACATACACACGGGTCAGTCTAACTTGTAACAACTAATCAGTAAAAGCAATAAGTAAATGATCCGCTAAAAGGAGTATTCCTTTATAACATAAAGGAGTAAGATAGATATAAGTAATAGGTGAGCGAATTCCTATAATCGTTAGTGAAACACAAGGTGTTCACTAAATAAAAGAAAAACAACCTTAAAATCTCAAATTCATCAAAACACTAAATCATGAATCCACAAAATCACTGAACTCTAATCCACAAAAGAAATCATGAGGAATATGAAACACAAAAATTCATATTACGGATCCATCACTAGGTGTGGCGAGTCAAAGCTACGCCTGCACGTGCTATCACACAGAATGGCTTAAAGCCTTAGCCAGTACTATATCACACAGGAGGGTACCCGAATGACCCGAAGGTCCCTAGAGTCACACAGGATTAACCCAAAGGTCCACACAGAGTTCACATAGGATTGACCCAAAGGTTTAGTACTGGCGGTCACACAGGGATGTGTCACAGACTCTTAGATAGTAACCCAAAAAGTGAAAATAGTGTGTCCCATACCACACATTCTCACTTAACGGTTCACACACTGTAAGTCAGCTTCACATTTAAAAACACAAATAGTCACAAGAAATCACTAAAATCACAGGAACACTGAGAAAACAATGAGGTTTGAAAACACAAAAAGCCACAAGAAATCACTGAAATCACATAAACATTGAGAAGTACTGAGATTTATTACTTCAATCAAACAAATCTGGGATGAATATATATCGTATACCATCACGTCCCATACCGTATGGTTTACGATATCATTCATTCACCATCACGTCTTCTCGAAGGTGACCAATATGTGAGGTTCTTATATTAAAACAAACTTAAGATAGTTGTTTGAACAAAATGAAGTTTCATAGAAATATCTTAAAACCCGTAAAGTTTGGGAATACTTGTCAAAATATGATTTCTAATGTATTTATAAACTTTATCAAGGCAATATATTGTTTTAAAACAATAATTTCATACTTGAAATATTTTGAAAATGATTTATATAAAAATGGTGCATGTGTCACGGAGTCACAAAAGATGCTGTCGATTTTCTCCCGGACAGCAGCGCAAAACCACAATTTTAACAATGTTAATCACAAAATATTGTAAACTGAACAATTGAAACTTGTAGATAACAATCTGAGAATTCTAAAAACATATAATAATAAGGATTCCGATCAATAACAAGAGAGTTATGATCGAAACGGTTTCAGCTTAACAAAAAAGCATGGCTGTCGATTTTTATCTCGAGAAAGCAATACAAAACCCCGAGTTTAACAATGTTAATCACAAAATATTGCAAACTGAATAATTGTAACTTGTAGATAACAATCTGAGCATTCCAAAAACATATAATAGTAAGGATTCCGATCAATAAAGAGAGAGTTATGATCGAAATGATTTCAGCTTAACAAAAAAAAAACATGGCTGTCGTTTTTTATCTCGAGACAGCAATACAAAACCCCGAGTTTAACAATGTTAATCACAAAATATTGCTAACTAAATAATTGTAACTTGTAGATAACAATCTGAGCATTCCAAAAACATATAATAATAAGGATTCCGATCAATAAAGAGAGAGTTATGATCGAAATGGTTTCAGCTTAACAAAAAAACGTGGCTGTCGATTTTTATCTCGAAACAGCAGTACAAAACCACGATTTTGACAATGTTAATCATAAAATTTTGTAAACTGAACAATTGAAATTTGTAGCTCACAGTCTGAGCATTCCAAAAACATACAATAATAAGGATTCCGATCAATAACGAGTGAGTTATGATCGAAATAGTTTCAGCCAAACATAAACAGCAAAACACATATGACAAATTCAATGAAACTTAAGATTTCATTACAAATCATAACAGTAAACAACTGAAACAAGTTAGAATTTATGTGAGGGAACCCTCACGTTAGATTTGCAGCGAATTGAAGGAAGTTTGCAAGCTTTGGGGCCAAATTGCTAAGAGATAGGAGCCTTCTTCCCTAATTTCTCAGCTACAACAACATGCAAGAATATACAGTGAATTTCTCAAATAAAATATGAAATTGATGAATTAAATCATAATTTTATGATGATTACCTACTGCTAATAAGATTAGAAACCCAAAATTAGCAATTAGAACAAGATATAAGCCAAGAATTGAAGTTACAATGAAGTTCTCTCAATTTTTCTTAATGAGGAAGAAAGGGGAAGGAGGAGGAATACGTCTTCCTCTGGAAAACACCGTACTAAGGATTTCTAGAGAAGTCTTTTTCGTATCAAAGGTATTTGGGCCCAATTAATTATCTTAAGTCTAATTTCAAGTAATTAGGCCATTAACAATGCAATTTAGCCCTTAATAACACATATTTAAGCTAAAATGACACAAATTAACATGTTTTTAACACTTTTCTTTCCACTAATAGTACGTCGAGACTAGATTAACATAAAGAAAAATTTCAAACACGATATTTACATTGTTTTGAAGTTTTTAACACTTAAAATCATGTTTACAACAAATTTCCATACTTTTACACAAAATGCAATCTTTTTAACACAATTTGTGTAAATTTCATAAAACCTTGAATTTGAATATTTCAATAACGCTATAATTCTGCATAATTCACCAAAATTACCCAAACTTACATTTTCTTTATATTTTAATAATATTTTGGATGAAATTTCGGTTAATTATTCAAATTAAATATTTTATGCTTATTAAAATTCTCAAAAATTCTTGTCATACAAATTTAAACATAATTTGCAAAACTATGTTTCTTTTAATCACCAAAATTTTCAACACATACTTTCTCAAATTTTTAATAAATCCCAAGCCTCAAATTAATCACTAAAATGATTAATTCTTTTCTTTTTACCACATTAAACCCCAAACTTACATTTTTAAATCTCCAACTCGCTAATGGATGTTGAATTCACCAATTAATTTGATAATTACGACGTAATTACTTCAAAATTTTCACTTATAATTTATTAATACCTACAGCAGGTAATCACTAAAATTCGGGTTGTTACAGACTTCCCCCCTTATAAAAATTGCGTCCTCGCAATTCCCTAAGGGTTGAATCTATAAGCTCCTTAATTCACCCAAAAATGACACGAAAACAGATAATTAAAACATCCAAAATTAAATTACTCACCCCCATCACTAGAAGAAAGGAAACCAGGATATGTACGCTCGATGAATTCTTGAGTTTCCCAAGTACAATCTTTAGGATTTTCAGACCACTGAATTTTGACGAGCGGTACATTCTTACTTCGAAGGCGTCGCACCTCTGAGTCAAGAACACAAATAGGATGTTGCACAATAGATAAATCGGGGGTGATCTCAAGCTCAAGCTGCTCAGAGGGATTCAACACTGAATCAGAATCTCGAAGACACTTGCGAAGCTGAGATACATGGAAAACATTATGGACGCCTGATAAATGAGCTGGAAGAGATATTCGATATGCAACAGATCCTACGCGCTCAGTAATAGGGAACGGTCATATATAACGAGGAGCCAACTTCCCCATCGTACTGAATCGCATAACACCCTTCAGCGGAGAAATACAAATAAAAACAAGGTCCCCAACAGAGAACTCAAGCGGCTTCCTACGGTTGTCTGCGTAGGATTTCTGTCGGCTTTGTGCCTCTTTCATTCTCTGCCTAATAAGAATAATCTTCTCCGAAGAATCTCGAATTGAATCCGGACCAAGAATAAGTTTCTCTCCAGATTCTAGCCAACATGAGGGCGAACGGCAAGGCCTTCCGTAGAGAGCCTCAAAAGGCGCCATGCCAATACTCGACTGAAAACTGTTATTATATGAGAATTCCACAAGAGGAAGATGATCCTCCCAAGAGCCACCAAAATCAAGAATACACGCACGAAGAAGATCCTCAAAAATATGATTAACATGTTCAGTCTGCCCGTCAGATTGAGGATGGTAAGCTGTAGAGAAATTAAGCTTTGTTCCTAAAGCTTGTTGCAAGCTAACCCAGAAATGGCTCGTGAATAATGGATCACGATCAGAAACAATCGAAGATGGAACACCATGAAGTCGAACGACTTCATTCACATATATGTTAGCAAGGAGAGGTGCACTCCTATTAGCCTTAATGGGAATAAAGTGGGCTGATTTTGTGAGGCGATCAACAATAACCCAAATACTCGAATGACCCGACCTCGAACGAGGTAGGCCATCCACGAAGTCCATTGAAATTTGATCCCATTTCCATAATGGAATCTCAAGAGGTTGGAGAAGACCAGATGGCCGCTGATGCTCGGCCTTAATAAGCTGACAGGTCATGCAATTACTTACATAACTTGCAATGTCACGCTTCATGCCTTTCCAATAATAAAGGCGATGCATATCGGCGTACATCTTACTACTGCCGCGATGAATGGTATACTTAGAGCGATGACAATCATCAAGAATGTCACGCCTAAGTGCCGGATCAGATGGAACTACAATACAGTTCTTTAAACGAAGGAAACCGTGAGAATCAATACTGAAATCCCGTGATTCCTCGTTATGGGATCCAGATTCACAAAGATGGATAAGGCGCATCACTTCAGGATCGCGCCGCTGAGCATCGAAAATACGACCAAATAATGAAGGGCGAGCTTCCAAGCTATATAATAGAACGGGCGAATCAGGCGAGGGTGCTCGATCATGAACATCACAAAGAGATAGGGTCTCAAGAATATCCCACTCGGCTAACAACATAGAAACTACTGCCGAGTGTTTGCGACTAAGTGCATCTGCTACACGATTACCCTTCCCAGGAGTATACTGGATATCGAAGTCATAGGCAGTAAGAAATTCAAGCCAACGCTGCTGCCGCAAGTTGAGCTCCTTTTGAGAAAACAGATATTTAAGGGATTTATGATCAGTAAAGAGGGTAAAATGCTCACCAAGCAAATAATGACGCCAAATCTTTAAAGCAAATACGATAGCAGCCAACTCAAGATCATGAGTAGCATATCGAACCTCATTTGGTCGCAACTGACGAGAAGCATAAGCAACGACTCTGTCACGTTGCATCAATACAACACCCAAACCACAATGACTTGCATCGGTATATATGACAATATCTTGGTTCCCTTCCGGAACCACAAGAATAGGAGCATGAGTGAGAAGTTCCTTCAATCTCTGAAAGGAAGCTTCACACTTATCGGACCACACAAAAAGAACTCCCTTTTTCGTGAGACTAGTCAAAGGAAGTACGATACGAGAAAAATCTTTGATAAAGCGACGGTAATACCCGGCTAGACCCAAGAAGCTGCGAATCTCATGGACATTTTCGGGCCTTTTCCAATTTTGGATGGCCTCGATCTTAGAAGGATCGACAGAAATACCCTATGCTGAAACAACATGGCCAAGAAAGCGGACTTGCTTCTCCCAAAAGTGACACTTTGATAATTTTGCTTTCAACTGATGATGACGAAGCGTACTTAAGACAATGCGCAAATGATTTGCATGAGCCGCTTCATATTTGGAATACACAAGAATATCATCAATAAACACCAAAACAAACTTATCGAGGTATTCACGGAATACCCGATTCATGAGATCGACAAAGTAAGCTGGAGCGTTCGTCAAACCGAATGGCATGACGAGCCACTCGTAGGACCCATAACGAGTGCGAAATGCAGTAAGGGGTATGCTATCCTCCGCAACTCGGAGCTGATGAAACCCTATAGCAAGATCAAGCTGGGAAAAGATCTTAGCTCCACTCAATTGATCGAACATATCGTCGATCCTCGGCAATGGATATCGGTTCTTGATGGTCAAATCGTTAAGCTTGCGATAATCTACACATAGTCTAAGAGTCCCATCAGATTTCTTCACAAATACCACCGCGGCACCCCACGGTGAAGAGCTGGATCGAATGAAATGTTTGGACTCGAGCTCAAGAAGTTGCTTCTTAAGCTCCTCATTTTCTTTAGTCGACATCCGAGTAGGGGGCCCACTAACTGGCTGTGCTCCGGGAATTAAATCTATACGAAACTCGATGGCTCGTTTGGGTGGCAAACCCAAAACTGGCTCAAACAAATCTGGGAAGTCACATACAACAGGAATACAAGATACATCAAGGTCACTAGACTCAATTGAATATAAGGAAGCCATAGAACTAGGATCAACATCCTTGAGAACAAGAGATAGCTGATCGGGAGAATCAGGATGTCGTAAATATAATATCCGCTCAGCACACAAAATTCTGGCTTCGTATCGTACGAGCCAGTCCATACCAAGAATCATATCAAAGCCCAAGGCATATATCACGTGAAGATTCGCACGGAAAGAAAAGCCACACAAAAACAACTCAACATCACTACACATCAAGCTAAGGGTTGCAGATCCTCCAATAGGATTCACAATCTGAAGAGAAGTCAACAAACATACCATATCCATAGACAAAGCATCCACTAGTTCCTTCGATGCGAATGAGTGTGACGCACCCGTATCAAATAGAATACGAATTAAACGACCTTTAAATAATAAAGCACCCTCGAGAATAGAAGGCATACCTCCCGACTGAGAAGAAACTTCAGAAGGACTAGCCACATTAAGACTACCAGAATTTGGCTTCTCAGGCCTCTTAGGACACGATGAAATCTCATGACCTTCCTTCTTACAATATCTTCACATGCGCGGCTTAGGACAAGCACGTGCGAAATGATCTAGAGAACCGCAGTTGTAACATCCCTTTGCTTGAGTCGAAGGCGGTGTCATAAGAGACTGAGAGCTGGAGCCATCCTGCTTCTTCTTCTTATTCGGAAAAGATTTTGACTTATGAAATGGAAACTTTTCCTTGCCTAGGTTCTTACAAAACTCACTTCCATCATCACTATCCTTCTCCTTCTCGACTGCCTCGAGATGGAGAGTTGCATCAACAAGCTTTTCAAAGGTCCGATCAAGCTGCAATAGAAGAGGCTTTTTAAGATAGTTTTTAAGTCTATTAACGAACTTAAGATTCTTCTTAAACGATGTAGATATATGCTCTAGGCCATACTTTGACAAGGCCTCGAAAGAAGCAACATACTCTAAAACGGTCGATTTCCCTTGTTTAAGCTCGAGGAAACGGCTAGCTAGAATTTCTTTCTCTGATTCCGGAATAAACTTTAATTCAAATCTCTCTCTAAACTGTTTCCACTCTAAGGTGGACTCATCCAACTCAGCTATAAGAATATCATACCAATTAAGGGAACGACCTTCTAGCATACTTGATGCTACAAGAACACGATCATGCTCAGAAATTCCCATCCGTGTGAAAATACGCTCACAAGTACGCAACCAAGCCTGAGTCTCAAGAACCGTCTAAGTGCCCTTAAAGGGCTTACCACCGTGGTGAGAGAAATCACTACACATCCGCGCGAAGGCGGATTTACGCGGAGGAGAAGATCGAGTGCCCCTGAGAAGCTCCAATAATTGATCAAAAGATATAATGACCGCCTCAGGGCGCAAATCACTAGCTGGTCTAACATTCTCTGCTTCGAGGCCTGGACCACTGCTCGGTCCAGACGACGTTTGAGGCCTCTTTCCACGACCAGCCATAAGCTATAGGAAAATGTAGATAGGATTAAACACTTGAATAAGATATTATGCACGAATTATAAACCCGAAAGGAATACTACGAAATTAAAATCATGTTCCTAAACGTATTCCACAAACAATTTCGCTGAATGTAAGAGAATTTAAAGACATGGCATTGATTACTCTTGTTGGGTTATGATGTTTGTATGAGTATTATACAGTGATGTATCATAAAGAAAATGTTGTTCTGTATCTATGTCACATTTTGTTCTGAACCTCGCTCTGATACCAATCTGTGACGACCCGCCCCGAGACCCACATTAGCAAAGAGCATTAGCTGGTAATACTGTCTACTAATGTAGAGAATAGGGCATATAGGAGTAACCATCCATACTGTTGCATAGAATAAGTATTAAACATGTCTATATTTTTTTTCTTCTTCTTCTGGTAACATGCCTAACACTTATTCAATACACCACCATGATGGTTTTAGGATCTATTCAGAACAATATACAATATAATATAGATCGCAGAATACAAAACAACAGTCACTGATATATATACATACCCATACATCCCATATAATACATCATACATTGATAAGTATGATAGTTACTACAAAATATGCATACATATCCATACATCAAAAACCCCACAAAAGAATATACAATGTCATGTCCAAGGGGAACTACCAAAGCAGACAAAAACTGTGCATCTCCAAAAGTGAGTAGGATATCCAAGTAGGTAGTAAAACGCGAACGGATAAGCTAACCTGTAACTCGGTCTGACCCGAGGGACATACACACGGGTCAGTCTAACTTGTAACAACTAATGATTAAAAGCAATAAGTAAATGATCCGCTAAAAGGAGTATTCCTTTATAACATAAAGGAATAAGATAGATATAAGTAATAGGCGAGCGAATTCCTATAATCGTTAGTGAAACACAAGGTGTTCACTAAATAAAAGAAAAACAACCTTAAAATCTCAAATTCATCAAAACACTAAATCATGAATCCACAAAATCACTGAACTCTAATCCACAAAAGAAATCATGAGGAATATGAAACACAAAAATACATATTACGGATCCATCACTAGGTGTGGCGAGTCAAAGCTACGCCTGCACGTGCTATCACACAGAATGGCTTAAAGCCTTAGCCAATACTATATCACACAGGAGGGTACCCGAATGACCCGAAGGTCCTTAGAGTCACACAGGATTAACCCAAAGGTCCACACAGAGTTCACACAGGATTGACCCAAAGGTCTAGTACTGGCGGTCACACAGGGATGTGTCACAGACTCTCAGATAGTAACCCAAAAAGTGAAAATAGTGTGTCCCATACCACACATTCTCACTTAACGGTTCACACACTGTAAGTCAGCTTCATGTTTAAAAACACAAATAGTCACAAGAAATCACTAAAATCACAGGAACACTGAGAAAACACTGAGGTTTGAAAACACAAAAAGCCACAAGAAATCACTGAAATCACATAAACATTGAGAAGTACTGAGATTTAATACTTCAATCGGACGAATCTGGGATGAATATATATCGTATACATTCACGTCCCATACCGTATGGTTTACGTTATCATTCATTCACCATCACGTCTTCTCGAAGGTGACCAATATGTGAGGTTCTTATATTAAAACAAACTTAAGATAGTTGTTTGAACAAAATGAAGTTTCATATAAATATCTTAAAACCCGTAAAGTTTAGGAATACTTGTTAAAATATGATTTCTAATGTATTTATAAAACTTTATCAAGGCAATATATTGTTTTAAAACAATAATTTCATACTTGAAATATTTTGAAAATGATTTATATAAAAATGGTGCATGTGTCACGGAGTCACAAAAGATGCTGTCGATTTTCTCCCGGACAGCAGCGCAAAACCACAATTTTAACAATGTTAATCACAAAATATTGTAAACTGAACAAGTGAAACTTGTAGATAACAATCTGAGAATTCCAAAAACATATAATAATAGTGATTCCGATCAATAACGAGAGAGTTATGATCGAAACGGTTTCAGATTAACAAAAAAGCATGGCTGTCGATTTTTATCTCGAGACAGCAATACAAAACCCCGAGTTTAACAATGTTAATCCCAAAATATTGCAAACTGAATACTTGTAACTCGTAGATAACAATCTGAGCATTCCAAAAACATATAATAATAAGGATTCCGATCAATAAAGAGAGAGTTATGATCGAAATGATTTCAGCTTAACAAAAAAAAAAAACATGGCTGTCGTTTTTTATCTCGAGACAGCAATACAAAACCCCGAGTTTAACAATGTTAATCACAAAATATTGCTAACTCAACAATTGTAACTTGTAGATAACAATCTGAGCATTCCAAAAACATATAATAACAAGGATTCCGATCAATAAAGAGAGAGTTATGATCGAAATGGTTTCAGCTTAACAAAAAAACGTGGCTGTCGATTTTTATCTCGAAACAGCAGTACAAAACCACGATTTTGACAATGTTAATCATAAAATTTTGTAAACTGAACAATTGAAATTTGTAGCTCACAGTCTGAGCATTCCAAAAACATACAATAATAAGGATTCCGATCAATAACGAGTGAGTTATGATCGAAATAGTTTCAGCCAAACATAAACAGCAAAACACATGTGACAAATTCAATGAAACTTAAGATTTCATTACAAATCATAACAGTAAACAACTGAAACAAGTTAGAATTTATGTGAGGGAACCCTCACGTTAGATTTGCAGCGAATTGAAGGAAGTTTGCAAGCTTTTGGGGCCAAATTGCTAAGAGATAGGAGCCTTCTTCCCTAATTTCTCAGCTACAACAACATGCAAGAATATACAGTGAATTTCTCAAATAAAATATGAAATTGATGAATTAAATCATAATTTTATGATGATTACCTGCTGCTAATAAGATTAGAAACCAAAAATTAGCAATTAGAACAAGATATAAGCCAAGAATTGAAGTTACAATGAAGTTCTCTCAATTTTTCTTAATGAGGAAGAAAGGGGAAGGAGGAGGAATACGTCTTCCTCTGGAAAACACCGTACTATGGATTTCTAGAGAAGTCTTTTTCGTATCAAAGGTATTTGGGCCCAATTAATTATCTTAAATCTAATTTCAAGTAATTAGGCCATTAACAATGCAATTTAGCCCTTAATAACACATATTTAAGCTAAAATGACACAAATTAACATGTTTTTAACACTTTTCTTTCCACTAATAGTACGTCGAGACTAGATTAACATAAAGAAAAATTTCAAACACGATATTTACATTGTTTTGAAGTTTTTAACACTTAAAATCATGTTTACAACAAATTTCCATACTTTTACACAAAATGCAATCTTTTTAACACAATTTGTGTAAATTTCATAAAACCTTGAATTTGAATATTTCAATAACGCTATAATTCTGCATAATTCACCAAAATTACCCAAACTTACATTTTCTTTATATTTTAATAATATTTTGGATGAAATTTCGGTTAATTATTCAAATTAAATATTTTATGCTTATTAAAATTCTCAAAAATTCTTGTCATACAAATTTAAACATAATTTGCAAAACTATGTTTCTTTTAATCACCAAAATTTTCAACACATACTTTCTCAAATTTTTAATAAATCCCAAGCCTCAAATTAATCACTAAAATGATTAATTCTTTTCTTTTTACCACATTAAACCCCAAACTTACATTTTTAAATCTCCAACTCGCTAATGGATGTTGAATTCACCAATTAATTTGATAATTACGACGTAATTACTTCAAAATTTTCACTTATAATTTATTAATAACTACAGCAGGTAATCACTAAAATTCGAGTTGTTACATCATGTGTCATTTACCTTCTGCATTTCTTTTTCTGCTATATTCTGTGATCTGTGATTTTTTTAATAACTCGCTAAAATTCAATAAACCCTATTCACCCCCCCTCTAGGGTTAATCTAGGTCCAACAAGTGGTATCAGAGCCAGGTATTTTCTGTTAACTCTAGAGTAATGGGTCATCCTAATTGTCAGTCCACCGAGTGTCAGTCCAGTAATATTCCAACTACTTTCAATGAAACAGATTTTTTAAATTGGAAATCAAAAATGAAAATTTATTTAAAATCTGTTCATATTAAATATTGGAATATTATTATCAATGGAGGAGATCTGTCAGATAAAAAGAGTAAAGTTATCAATACTCATGCTATGGACATTATTTATTCTTGCCTTAGTATTGATCAATTTAAACTTGTCTCCCATTGTTTAACTGCGCAGGAAATATGGAGAACTCTCGAAGCAAAGTAAGGACGAAAGAACTACAATTGCTCAAAAACCACAAGGCCAACTCAAGTTCAGAATTCTGCCTGACTGGATTTACCAAAGATGAATCAGATGATGGAGACTCAGCAGATGATGAAACAGAAGAATACTCATATGAAGATTTAGTTCACTTTTACACTGTTTTAACTAATGCTGTTGAAAATCTCAAATCGAAAATAAGTCTTTAAAATCTGAAAAACTTGAGTTGACCACCAAAAATAACATTTTGGAATTTAAACTTGAAAATGTCAGAAATTTACAAAATTCCAACTGCAAAAATTGTTTTGATATCAAATCAGATTTAGTTCATCAAAATGAAGATCTGAAAAATCTTGAAAATGAAATCATGGTTTTAAAAGAAAAGGAGAATGAACTAATTTGTAAAAAACAATTTTTTGCAAAAGGAATTGGATAATTTCAAGACATCTGAAAATTCCAAATTTGAAATTTTTGAAAGAGAAAGCCAGTTGAAAGCTGAACTGATTTTGAAAGAGCTTGAAAGAGAGATTGAAAAATTCAAGGAATTTGAAAAACATCAATTTGAAAAACAAAATCAACTTGAATCTGAAATCCTTGAGTCCAAGACCAAAATCAAACGGCTTGAAAATGAAAATTTGATTTTGAAACAAAATGACACTAAAAAGAGAAAGATCAGCATTAATCGTTGTTTAAATCTGATAAAAGAAAATTCTGATCTTAAATCCAAAATCAGCAATCTTGAATTGAGTCTGAAACGTTTTTCAACTGGTGAAAACTCTTTGAACATGTTGCTAAAAATCAATTTTCCTCTGGTAATAAAAATGGTCTTGGTTTTGGGAAACCAAGTGCTTTCGAAAATTTGAATTCGTGCGATTTTAAAAATCCTTCAAATTGCTTTAAGACGGTTCATTCTAAATATTTGAATTTTGAAAATTCTAAAAGGTTTTTGAATCAAAAACGAGACAAGAATTGGTTTGATAACAATCCAGTTGAACAATTATGGACAACAAAGAGAAATAAAATAATTTTTGGAAATACTAAACGATTTTGGGTTCCAAAGGGTACTCTAGTTGATTCTAACAGATTGTTATACAAACAGATTCGGGTACCAAAAGATGTGAACAAAACTGTGAATGGTTTTACTACTTTCGTTAGACCACTTAATCCTCTTAACAGTTAGGCACCGAAGAAGGCCTAGGAACTGCATAGCTAAAGAAAAACTAGATTCAAACTGCTACATATCACAGAATCATTCACAGTTCCTTAGCCACATCTGTTGAGTTAGAGATTCTGATTTACATTGGATTCTGGTATGATCTCTAAACTCATCTTTGTAAATATTTTGTTTCCTTTGTTTACTCCTTCTACCCCATCTATTTTTTTGTTTGATTTGTCACTGTCATATAATTGTAATTTTTCTTGTACTTTCTTAACCTCCAATTGTAGTACTCATGATCTTCTGGAAATTCGCTTTAATTGAATATAACTCTGATGTTTTAATTATTTCCAGATCTTGAATTTAAACTTGTTAATATCTGCAATTGTTTTGAGGTTTATTTTCTGTTTTATGAATTCATAACAGTGTTGATGTATTCATATCATATCTTGAACACTGTTAATTTGAATTCTAAATTTTTGAAAATCTGAAAAACAATTGAAATTTCACACATCTCTGCTGTTTTGAGTTTCTTCTGATTCAGTTTAGAAAGGCTTGAAAATTTATATTCATTACAGCACATCAATATTTATCAGTTGTGATAATTTCATTATTTTTCAGATTGGCTTGGATATTTTGAATTATCTTGAATCAGTGATACATCTTGAAATTCATCTTTATTCATGATCATTATAGCTGAAATTTGTTTGTTTGAAATCATCTGAAATTCTTGATATTTTGAATATCACACACCTCTTAATCCTGAAATTATCATCTTATGTGATTGATTCATTATATCTCAAACTTGACATTGATTCAAGTGATTTCAAATAAATTATTTTTATTTTTTTGGATCGTGAATACCTTTCAAATTTGATGTAAATGATCTGAAATTTCTCTTATACTTGTCAGAGATAATTTTGAAAATTCTTTGAATATCTAATCTTAAATCTCACTATTATTTCATGATGATTTGATTAGAATATTTGTTTGTTTAATTCATTTGAAATTATTGATTTATTGAATCTCACGCATCTTGAATCTGAAACATAATCTGGTGTGATTGATTCATTAAATCCTGATATTTTCACATTTCTTCAAATGATTTAAAATGAACTAAATTTTATAATCTTGGATCATGGAATATATTTTGTGACCATCAGAAGCATCTACTGACAAGTCTGCTGTACTATTGGTTTTTGTGCTGCTCTGATACTGTTTTTGAAAACTCTGGTAACTACTTGCTTTAATTAATTTTTGTCTACTGCTCTGATGATGGAAATAATTCGCTTGATTGTTTAATCTTGTCTGATTGGGCCTTGTGATTAAAAAAATCTATTATTTGAGATATCCTTATTTGTCTCTAGTGTCATGTTAAAATCCTCATTAATAGAGACACCAAGTGGTATCAGTTTAGAAGTGCTGAATTTGTTTTTGCTATATATATTTTTAATCTCTCATGTCTTGTATATATCTTTCATATCCCTCTTGTAATTGATTTTCAATTTTAAAATTATTTATTGTTTATTCATTCAGAAATTGAAATCTATATCCAAATTGAACTATACTTATGATTCATCAAAATTATTATTAGATTTTGAAATTATGATGAATTGTGACTGCAATATATTTTACAATAAGAGGAGATTTTATTTAGATTCCCATGATGGTTGAATAGTTATTATATTATCTTTGAATTAGCAATTATTTCACGACCATCTCCTTTATCTATCATCATTCTGCCATCCATGATAATTTTATATAAATGTGGAGAGTTAATATGTTTTAAAATCTTTTTGAATAAACAGTGGAAATATTTATGATAGAAATGGGACTATGTCATTTTTCAGAATTAGTGACAATTGAAAATTTTCAATGATCCCGGTACAGTTGAGCATATTTCATAATATAATTAATTTAGAAATTTATTTCACAAACCATTTCTATACCTATCACATTTCTATCATCCATATTGGTTTATATACTGAGGAGTTTTTCATTTTGAAACTGAAAATTATAAAATATTCATAAGTGTTTCCCTAACCTCAATTAAAAATCCAAGCTCTGGTTATGCATGGTTATGAGATTACTTTGTGACGACCCCAAACCCCGTACTGGCGGTGGTAAGGGTAATCTTTGGAATATAACACATAAACAGATAATAGCAGAACAGAATTAAATAAATACACAGATAATGCACAGTAGAATATACTGGACAAACGTAATCATCAGAGTTACACAGTATACAGGATCATACTTAGTACAAATACAGTTCAGCTATACATAAATGTCTACAGCGGAAAACAAACATAATATGTACAATAGGAGCTGAACAGCATAAAAAGAGATAAATGATAGAATCCATCTTCAGCTCCAGCTATCCAGAAAGAGCCTGCTAAAACCTGAAGACAAGGCTGCTCGTGTAGAAAAAAGGGCAACCGAGTTTGCAAGTGAAACAGACTACGAGTCAGTCATGGGACTGGTATGAGAAATCTACTTAACACATTTTATAATATGGCAAATCACAGGACCACGCCACTTTCGCGGAATGAGTTTACTCCATTGGATTGCCAGTGCTTTGAAACAAGTAAATCTTTAAAACATCGCAATGCTTTTTATAAAAATGAAGCCATTATAAGACTCAGTTCCCATCACACAATGCAACGCAAACTGGAGGATAGAGTTTTTACCTTATAATGGCCAAAATATGCTTGATACGAATAAAACAAAAGCATTTGGTATTATTAATAGTGTTTACATGTTTCAAAAATAATTTCAAATCATAAGTATCAATCATAGACGGCATAGGTACCATATATCATGTCGCCATATATATATATACATTCAAAACCGCACGATGTCGTATTTGGAAATTGGATTTCCATCATGAACCAAGGCAAAAGATAGTCCTTACCGAATTTGAGACGCTCTAGCCCGTGTCTCAGGATCAGAACGCATCAACCCATTGGATCGTTAGGGCCGGTCCACCGATGTGGATTATTATGCCTGAACACTGCGTTTCCCTGCCCTTTGGGGCGTCAATGAGCCAATGAATGACTCCATCGGTCCCGGATCGACTGGTATATCCGAGGCGCCTCGCAACAGCAACAACCACATAGGTGAAAATAATATAATGTCAGCCAGTTTAAGCACTGACACCACCTCTAGCTAGAAGGAAACGCATGCCCTCCCTGATGTCCTCTCCCGTTTCTGGTTCATACCGGGGTGTGAGGCTCGCGAATTCACGTTATACACAAAGCTACGCCACACAGGCGGTGCTTTGATCATCAACCACAAAACTTTGCTTTTCAACAGAAGCCTTGATCACTGCATCTTAGCATGCCACACAGGCAATTCACGCCATGTAACTGATGGCTATCAATCACACAGAATGAATTCCAATGTCAGACACACAGTCCATTTACAAGTCCGTTCTGGGTCTGAACGAAACCGGAGGCACTATATACCTCGCATATCCCTCGATCTCCACGTACGTTTGGACGATCACCACTCATTATCCATATTTCGGGATGCCTCCCAATCAGGATATCAGTTATCATCCAACCGAGGTGAAGATCTCTGGTCATCAACCACCGTCTTCATCTTCGATTTCTTATCGTCGATTCAGTTATTAAGAATGGGATAAACCCGATCTTTCTGAGCAACTCGAGTATATAATAAACAAGTGCTACACAAACACAATATACGCCTTATTTCAATTCATTAGTCACTAACCGTGAATTAGCAAGAGAATGATTCCCCAAATATTAACCCCGAAGGCCGAAACCAACATCAGATCAAAACCCAGGAAACCATTCGACTTAGCTAACCTTCAGTTAGTTTCTAAATTTCACATTCCATATCATTTATAATATTTTATAACGATTTATCGCTATTTTTATTTATTTAAAAATAGCCAATTCATTCAAACGACGATTCAGGCCATAACGCGGCCGTGGCGCTGTTTTTCTTTAGATTTGATTTACACATATTTGAAAATCTAACCGTTGGATCATCACAAAATTTATATCATTAGAAAGATCTTTTCAAAACGAATCAAACGGTTCTAGTTTTGGGAAAATCCGACGGTCGGATCTCCCGGTACAATCGTTTGAAGTTTCGATTTCAAAATACGAACTACAACATCGTTATTCGATTTAATTTAATCATATATATATATATATAATCGATTCTGGCGCTATTTTTCTTCAGATTTGAATTAAACATTCCAGACAATCCAACCATTGGATCTTTACAAAGTTGGCGTCGTTGGAAAGATATTTCCAAAGCGAACCCAACGGTTTCGGTTTTGGGAAAATCCGATGGTCGGATCTCCCACACTAATCGTTTGAAATCACGGTTTCAAAACACGAACTACAGCTTCATTATTCGATTCGTGTAATATATATATATATATATATATATACACACACACACACTCTATTCTTCGATTTCAAAACCATTTCCTTTTCATACATTCGATAAAAATGATATTTTTATCTAACCGACATTTATTTCGACACTTCGCTATTTTTAACAATTCATGTATATAATAAAAATGTGATTTTTATTGTAAAACAATTTATTTCAAAACACGACTACTTTATATAGTTCATATAGATGATAAAAATATGTTTTTTTTATTATGAAACAATTTATTTTTAAAACACGAATACCATTCAACACATGAATTTCTATTCAACGAATGAATTTCTATTCAACACATGAATGTTTTCTATAGTTCGTATATATACAATAAAAAGGTGATTTTTATATTTAAAACAATTTATTTAAAACACGAATACCATTCAACACATGAATTTCTATTCAACGAATGAATTTCTATTCAACACATGAATGTTTTCTATAGTTTATATTATACAATAAAAATGTGATTTTTATTGCAAAACAATTTATTTCAAAACACGACTACTTTATATAGTTCATATAGATGATAAAAATATGATTTTTTATTATGAAACAATTTATTTTTAAAACACGAATACCATTCAACACATGAATTTCTATTCAACGAATGAATTTCTATTCAACACATGAATGTTTTCTATAGTTTATATATACAATAAAAAGGTGATTTTTATATTTAAAACAATTTATTTAAAACACGACTACTTTATATAGTTCATATAGATGATAAAAATATGATTTTTATTATGAAACAATTTATTTCAAAACACGAATGTCGTTCAACACCTGAATTTCTATTCAACACACGAATATAGTTTCAACACATGAAAATAATTCTAACACATGAATATTATTCAAAATTTCGGCATCATAACGGCAGGGTAGTTAAAACCGGGGTCGTCCCTAGTACGGCTCCTGGCTCTACCTTAAAGCCTCGCAGCTTTTGACAATGGGGATTTCATGCATCTAGTTCGCACGCAGGCGGCATGTATATTTTTTTCTTTTCCACAAACTAATCCTATGTGGTTTCAACCAAATAATTCTCAACCACAAACGGGTATTTTTCAACCACAAACAATTCTAATCAACCATTCGCTATCAACCAATTTTCATACCAATCACAACCAATAAATATCGTCCATGGTTTGTGAACGAGGGGCGTGTGTATATATATATATATATAACTATATATCACTTCTATTCAACACATATATAATTTTTACAATGCATATATAACTTATACATCGAACGTACAACTTATACAACGCTTATACATGTGGTGTACAATGCTTATATAACTCATACATCGACTATATAATTTATACATCGTCGTTTTCCATATCGTTTATAATTTAGATATCTCACATTGGGTTCCACTCCACCAAAAATAGCAGAAGGCTCAGAAAAATATGCGGTCTCTTCTAGAATGTAGAAGACGTCCATACGAGTCCACTGTCTCTTGTTTCACTGAATTTCGTCAACAAACAAAAAAGATATGATTTTTACAGTGAAATCAAAAACCGTAGCTCTTTAAAGTGCTATAATATAGTTTATATAATTTTCAGCCGTTACCTCACCGAAGGGTTCAAAACTAGGTTTCGATTTTTCTTCAAATCCGTGTAGCTATTCGTCGATCGGCCTTTGCAGCGTCGGAGGGGGAGGAGCGGCGCACCTGCGCCTAGAGGGGGGAGGCGTTCGATTGCCTGAGGCAGGCGGGGCGGCGAGTTGAACGGATCGACTTTCGAGCCCGAGATCTCCCCCGATACTCAACGAAAAAAATTCAAACCCTATATGGATTTGAAGATCTCGAGGAGCTCTACAGATTTCCCAACTGGGGCATGAGTTTTTATTGAGTGTGGAAGGAGAAAACGAGGGGGGAAGGGAGGAGCGGTTTATTGTCGTCGATCAGCTGATAATCGGGGAGAGAGAATGTTGCGTTGACCAATGAGATTTTTTTTATATTTATAAATTTTAAAATCCGAAAATACCCCTTGCCACACACGAACACCAATCCAAACCCAACGATTGTCGTCCCTAGCTAAATACCCCCATTCCGAACACAATGGGATATGTTTCGTAGGCCCATTCGACTGTTTCAGTCAGTTTTCCTTCAAATTAAAATATAAAACATTCAATATTTGATTTGAACGTACATTTCAATTTGCCGGGGCCACATACTGATTCTAAAAATTCCCGAAAAATAAATCTAGCTATGTTTTGATGATACGGTCCCAACAAAACTAGTTTCGTCGAATTCTAAGACCGTTTGAAAAATGGCCCTTTTCTGGTCGATCCAATTTAATAGAAATCGACCAAACACATTTTCCTTTGCCACGCTCACATACTAGCTTCAAAAATTATGAAATTTGAAACCTAGCAATAATTTGACATTCCGGATCCAACAAAAGTGGTATCGTCGAATTCCGAGGTCGTTTGCAAAATGGCCATTTTCACGGGCTATATAAACTCTATAGCGACCTTTCTGAAAATTCATTTGGCCATAGCTTTTGCTTCCCGCAACGTAACTTCGATTTTTCAGATTCGTTAAAATATATTCACTAACACATTTAAATATTTTTGATTTCACTAAAATCTGTTTTGTTTAGCACCCGGTACAGTCAGTCAAAGTTTGAATTCAAATTTTGAAACTACTGCACCATTTCAGGCCTTGTTTATAATTAGAATTAATTTTATTTATTTTCAAACATCGATTCAAACTCACTATTCGTCGTTATTATTTAAAATATTTATTTTAAATATTTTAAATTCACTATTTTAGCCAATTTAAAATTTTCAAACTGGTTCAGATTTTCTGGGTTGTTACAATCTCCCCCACTTAAAACTTTTCGTCCCCGAGAAGGAAAAAAGTCGAAAGTGGTTTGATTAATCAACTCTACTTTAAATCTGGCTTCCATTCTCCAACTTTTCAGTTTCTGAGAATTTTCAAATTCTTCAAAAATTTGGCTAACAGCCTAAATTTTCGAAAAATTTCTCCATAACCTCCTTGTACGGGGAGGGGTTTGGAAATTTATTGGGTCGTATTAGGTACCCAATAAATCCTATAAAGCATACACATATTTATAGTGATATATTCTGGTGTTTACAGGGGAGCGTGTATATATAATAACTCCAGAGAATAAATTCTCGTCACCCTGTCTAAGCCTGAGGGAGTGTGTATTTTAAATTACTCTAGAGAATAAATTCTCGTCACCTCGTCCCGTGTGGGAAATAAATAATCCATGTGCCGTATCTAATAACTAGAGAGACGTGATTATTGTCAACTCCAGACCCGTGTGGGGTTTTTATTACTCTGGCAATTTACCGTTACATTTTATATGGTCCATATCAGTCATCAGTTCAACCTGTAAAATATAGTCATCGCCATACAAGCCTCTCGCTCGTATGGTAAATCTTCAACCTCATCACACAAGCTCCAAATGCTTATGTTGTATATGATGAAGTATGCCTATCTTCAAGAAGTATGCCATGTATCGTAGTTCAAAATTAATTGTTACTATCCTATGGCGACATTTATTATTACACACAGAACAACCAGCACTCCGCATCCAATGGCATTCACAGGAGTTGATATAATAATACTTTTCATCCAACTCATTAAGGTTTACCTATTTGTCGGGCACGCAAATAAATTCTTTACTCAACAGCTAATCCATTTACCTGTTCAAACATATATAATGCACATGTATATATTTCTACCTATTTTTAACTCAGTTCAATGTTTGATTTAATCGAATAAATTCTACCATTCATTCTCTTATTGATTAAATTAACTATCGTTCTAATAATTTAATTAATCAAATCCACCATCACACAACACAAACAATAATCAATTTGTTTTTAACTTTTCAAAAACATACTAATTGATCCATATACTCTTTTAAAATCATTCAGACTATAGAATTAAAAGTTTACATCCATGAAAAGAAAATAACAATTAAGTAGAGAACAACTAGAAATTTCAGAATATGGTAAATGTACCTTGCACCGGAGTCAATCAGAGATATCCACTCGACACTTAGGATAGGCTTTCTGAATGCTCTCCTCAGTTTCCCAAGTACAGTCTCGCGGATCTCCACTCCATTGCACTTTAACTAAGTGAACCTTCTTGTTCCTCAGCTCTTTGGTTTCTTTGCCAATGATCTTTAGCGGCTCTCTTCTCACAGCCAACTCTGGAGTAATTTCAATATCCTGTTGTGCGGCTTCTTCCACGATCAAGTCTGGATCATGAACGTGCTTTCGAAGTTGAGATATGCGGAATACATCATGCACTCCAGGCAACCAATCCGGCAATTGAATCTTATATGCGAGAGTTCCAACCCGTTCAAGGATAGGAAACGGACCAATGAATTTGAGCGCCAATTTCACTGTTTTACCGAACCGGATAACTCCTCTCATCGGCGATACTTTCAAATATACATAGTCGCCAACAACAAACGATATATCTCTTCTTCTCTTATCGGCATAGCTCTTTTGTTGGCTTTGAGCGGCGAGTAATCGTTTCTTAACGAAATCGACTTTGTCGGCAGCTTCTCGGATCATATCAGGTCCCAATACAAGCTTATTACCAGGTTCGACCCAACAAGCAGGATATCAGCACGGTCTACCATACAATGCTTCGAATGGCGACATTGTCAGGCTTGCTTGGTAGCTGTTGTTGTATGAGAACTCAGCCAAATGTAAATGGTCTTCCCATGATCCACCAAAATTTAGAACACAAGCCCGCAATAAATCTTCTAGTATACGATTCACCCTCTCAGTTTGACCATCTGTCAGAGGATGATAGGCGGTGCTTAGATTCAGCTTTGTTCCCAGTTCTACTTGAAATGCCTCCCAGAATTTGCTAGTCAATATTGGATCTCTATCACAAACTATACCGATCGACACTCCGTGTAGCCTAACAATTTCCTTGAAATATATCTGCGCCAGTCTCTGAGCAGTTCGGTTTGATCTGACAGGTATGAAATGGGCGGTCTTCGTGAAGCGATCTACGATCACCCAAATACTGTCATTTCCTTTCCTGGTCCTGGGCAAACCATCTATGAAGTCCATGGAAATATGTTCCCACTTCCAACCTGGAATGTCCAGCGGTTGCAACAATCCAGCAAGTTTCTGTTGGTCGCTTTTGACTAGTTGGCAAGTAGGGCATCGGCTAACATATAAAGAAATGTCTCTCTTCATCGACCTCCACCAGAAAGTGCGTTTGATGTCATTATACATTTTGCTTACTCCCGGATGGATACTAAGTTTTGACTTGTGGCATTCATCCAGTACTTCCTTTCGGAGCTCAGAAATGTTAGGAACATAGATTCGACCTTTTAGCCTTAGAATCCCTTGGTTATCAATCTGGAAACTCGAGGGCTCGCCTTTCTGAATTATCTCTCTGATCTTCTGAATGAAGTGATCATCCTTCTGAAGAGCAGATATTTTATCAATCAATGAAGTTGTAATGATAAAACTGGCGATCATTACATTCTTTCTACTCAACGCATCGGCCATGACATTGGCTTTCCCTGGAGTGTACAGAATCTCAAAATCATATGCTGCAAGGAACTCTAGCCAACGTTGCTGCCTCAGATTCAGGTCTTTCTGGGTGAACAGATACTTTAGCGACTGATGATCTATAAACAGTTCGAATTTCTCACCCAGAAGATAGTGTCTCCAGATTTTCAAAGCGAATACTATAGCCAACAACTCAAGATCATGAGTCACGTAATTCTTTTCATTGGCTTTAGGTGACGGCTAGCATAAGCTACCACTTGATCTCTTTGCATTAATACTGCACCAAGGCCTTCTTTATAGGCATCTGTCCAGATTTTCAAGTCCTGATTGCCGTCGATTATCGTTAACACTGGAGCCGTTGTTAATCTTAACTTTAGCTCCTCAAAAGCCTCCTCACATTCTGGAGTCCACTTGAATTTTGAGTGCTTCTTTGTAAGCTTTGTTAAGTGACTAGATATCTTCGAAAAATCTTTAACGAACTTCCGGTAATAACTAGCCAATCCAAGAAAACTTCGGACTTCTATGGGAGTACTAGGCTGTTTCCAATTTTGAATAGCCGTGATTTTACTTGGATCCACAGCAATTCCCTCTTTTGATACGACGTGGCCCAGAAACTTTACTTCATCTTGCCAGAATATACATTTGGACAGTTTGGCTTTCAATACATTCCTTCTCAGAATTTGTAAAACCTGCTCCAAATGTTTTTCATGTTCGGCCTTTGACTTAGAGAAGATTAGAATATCGTCAATAAAAACCAGAAAAAACTTATTTAGGACTCCTCTGAACACTCTATTCATCAAATCGACGAAGTAAGCTGGAGCGTTACATAAGCCGAACGACATTACTAACCACTCATAGAACAAGTCGGGACCTCTGAATGCTGTCATTGGAACACACTCTTCGGCAATACGAAGCTGATGGAAACCTGTAGCTAGGTCCATCCTTGAAAATACTTGTGCTCCATTCAGACGTTCCAATAAATCATCGATTCTCGGCAATGGATATTTATTCTTTATTGTCTGCTTATTCAAGTCAAGATAATCCACACATAGTCGCAGAGTACCGTCAGACTTTGGGACAAACACCACTGCTGCTCTCCAATCAGAGAAACTAGGTCTGATCAGACCCTTCCATACAAGCTGTCGAGTTTGATTGTCTAGTTCTTCTTTCTCCTTTAGAGTCATTCTCCGAATAGCGTGCACTACTGGCCTTGCGTTCAGAATTAAAGCAATTTTGAAATCAATTTCTCTCTGCGGAGGTAAGCTAACAACTTCTTCGAACACATCCGCATAATTCTTGATGACAGGAATATCTTTTATGAGGTCGGGAACATTCTCTGTGACTACCGGGATATTTTCTACTTGAGCAGGAGAAACATCCAAAGCTGCCCGGTTAGAACTCTAACCTTCACTGGGAATGGTTATATAATCACCTGATTTAATCTTCGCCCTGACGACTCTGTCGGCGCATTTAACCTCAGCTTCATATTTGGTCAACCAGTCTAACCCCAAGATAAGATCAAACTCTGTAAAATTCATGATGATAGAGATGGTAGGGAACTTATAACAGGAAAAAGAGACCGGCACTGCACAAATCCAGCTAAGATCGAGAGAACCCCCAACCGGATTATGGACAGTGATGGGTTCTTTAAGCTTCCTCAATTTCAAATCCAACTTCTTAACTGCATTCTTTACAATAAAGCTTCTTGACGTGCCTGTATCAAACAGTACTTTAACTGGAATGTTCTTAACAGTAAGCGTACCTTCCAAAACATCAGACCTTCCCTGACTAGCTGAGGGTGCTGAAGTTTCTGCCACTTCATTCACTTGTACCATCCCAGGCTTCTTTAAGAGCCAGCAATCCTTTGCAAGATGACCAGTCTGATGGCATTTACTGCAACCTCTTTTCTCTTGAAAATTCTCCTTGGATTTAGATCCACTCTTTATTCGTTTCTTTAAGGGTCCACAATTTATCGACAAATGCCCTTTCTGATGGAAGTTATTGCATATAGCTGTCGTTACTGGTTCCTTCTCAGATCTAGCCCTTTTCCGATTGACTTTGGGCTTGTTACTGGCCTTAGACATCGTACTGGCCTCAGGATTATCAGTTTCAGGCTCACCTTTATTACTAGAACCGACCTCTTCTTCGTAGCGTAACATACCTTTCTTGTCGAGATCCTCATGTTGGTAGGCCATGTATATCATTTCAGAAAAAGGAAGCTTCACATTCCTCATTACACTATTCTGATATTTTCTTTGCAGGCCATGAATAAACCTCAGATTCTTCCTCTTTGGATCTTGAATCAGATGAGGGCCAAAATGAGAAAGTTCGTTGAATTTCTTATGATATTCTGGGATGGCCATATCTCCTTGTATCAGATAAGAAAAATTCATCACATAACCGCTTAGTTGCTTCAGGAGGGGTAAATTTTTCTAGGAAAATCACTTCAAATCTATCACAGGTGATATCACCTTCTGGATTATCCTTAATAATCGAATCCCACCAGAACAAAGCTTCTTCTTTGAGTGCCCAAGACGCCAGTAATCTTTTCTAATCATCTCTCAGCTTTAAACCTTCAAAGATTTTCTCAGCAGAACAAGTCCAAGCTTGTGTTTCCATAATGGATTCTTTGCCTAAGAATGGTGATCCACCCAGATTTCGAAATCTCTTGAATAGAACTTCTATATCTGATTCTGGCTGTGGGAGCACAACTGGCTCATTAGCTTGACAAGTCAAAAGATTATTTCTTCTGTTCCTGTCACTCATTTTCTAGTGCGTCTGCAATTAGCAGACAAAGTGTCAGGTCAACAGAAAAGATATTTCAAAATATAGAGACAAATACTTGACTGTAAATGTGTCTACTAGGGTGTATTTCGTTCTGCTATACTCATACTAGGATATTACTGATCCTATCTGTAATGAGTTACTCGTCCTAGAACACTACTGGTTCTATTTCTGACGAGTTCGTTAATATGTTATATTCCAGCACTAAACTTAACCAAAGCTCTGTACCGCGTTGTGACGACCTCAAATCCCGTACTGGCGGTGGTAAGGGTAATCTTTGGAATATAACACATAAACAGATAATAGCAGAGCAGAATTAAATAAATACACCAGATAATGCACAATAGAATATACTGGATAAACGTAATCATCAGAGTTACACAGTATACAGGATCAAACTTAGTACAAATACAGTTCAGCTATACATAAATGTCTACAGCGGAAAACAAACATAATATGTACAATAGGAGCTGAACAGCATAAAAAGAGATAAATGATAGAATCCATCTTCAGCTCCAGCTATCCAGAAAGAGCCTGCTAAAACCTGAAGACAAGGCTGCCCGTGTAGAAAAAGGGGCACCCGAGTTTGCAAGTGAAACAAACTACGAGTCAGTCATGGGACTGGTATGAGAAATCTACTTAACACATTTTATAATATAGCAAATCACAGGACCACACCACTTTCGCGGAACGGGTTTACTCCATTGGATTGCCAGTGCTTTAAAACAAGTAAATCTTTAAAACATCGCAATGCTTTTTATAAAAATGAAGCCATTATAAGACTCAGTTCCCATCACACAATGCAACGCAAACCGGAGGATAGAGTTTTTACCATATAATGGCCAAAATATGCTTGATACGAATAAAACCAAAGCATTTGGTATTATTACTAGTGTTTATATGTTTCAAAAACAATTTCAAATCATAAGTATCAATCATAGACGGCATGGGTACCGTATATCATGTTGCCATATATATATATATACAATCAAAACCGCACGATGTCGTATTTGGAAATTGGATTTCCATCATGAACCAAGGCAAAAGATAGTCCTTACCGAATTCGAGACGCTCTAGCCCGTGTCTCAGGATCAGAACACATCAACCCTTTGGATCGTCAGGGCCGGTCCACTGATGTGGATTATTATGCCTGAACACTGCGTTTCCCCGCCCTTTGGGGCGTCAATGAGCCAACGAATGACTCCATCGGTCCCGGATCGACCGATATATCCGAGACACCTCACAACAACAACCACATAGGTGAAAATAATATAATGTCAGCCAGTTTAAGCACTGACACCACCTCTAGCTAGAAGGAAACACATGCCCTCCCTGATGTCCTCTCCCGTTTCTGGTTCATACCGGGGTGTGAGGCTCGCGAATTCACGTTATACACAAAGCTACGCCACACGGGCGGTGCTTTGATCATCAACCACAAGACTTTGCTTTTCAACAGAAGCCTTGATCACTGCATCTTAGCATGCCACACAGGCAATTCACGCCATGCAACTGATGGCTATCAATCACACAGAATGAATTCCAATGTCAGACACACAGTCCATTTACAAGTCCGTTCTAGGTCTGAACGAAACCGGAGGCACTATATACCGCGCATATCCCTCGATCTCCATATACGTCTGGACGATCACCACTCATTATCCATATTTCGGGATGCCTCCCAATCAGGACATCAGTTATCATCCAACCGAGGTGAAGATCTCCGGTCATCAACCACCGTCTTCATCTTCGATTTCTTATCGTCGATTCAGTTATTAAGAATGGGATAAACCCGGTCTTTCTGAGCAACTCGCATATATAATAAACAAGTGCTACACAAACACAACATACACCTTATTTCAATTCATTAGTCACTAACCGTGAATTAGCAAGAGAATGATTCCCTAAATATTAACCCCGAAGGCCGAAACCAACATCAGATCAAAACCCAGGAAACCATTCGACTTAGCTAACCTTCAGTTAGTTTCTAAATTTCACATTCCATATCATTTATAATATTTTATAACGATTTATCGCTATTTTTATTTATTTAAAAATAGCCAATTCATTCAAACGACGATTCAGGCCATAACGCGGCCGTGGCGCTGTTTTTCTTTAGATTTGATTTACACATATTTGAAAATCTAACCGTTGGATCATCACAAAATTTATATCATTAGAAAGATCTTTTCAAAACGAATCAAACGGTTCCAGTTTTGGGAAAATCCGACGGTCGGATCTCCCGGTACAATCGTTTGAAGTTTCGATTTCAAAATACGAACTACAACATCGTTATTCGATTTAATTTAATCATATATATATATATAATCGATTCTGGCGCTATTTTTCTTCAGATTTGAATTAAACATTCCAGACAATCCAACCATTGGATCTTTACAAAGTTGGCGTCGTTGGAAAGATATTTCCAAAGCGAACCCAACGGTTTCGGTTTTGGGAAAATCCGATGGTCGGATCTCCCACACTAATCGTTTGAAATCACGGTTTCAAAACACGAACTACAGCTTCATTATTCGATTCGTGTAATATATATATATATATATATATATACACACACACACACTCTATTCTTCGATTTCAAAACCATTTCCTTTTCATACATTCGATAAAAATGATATTTTTATCTAACCGACATTTATTTCGACACTTCGCTATTTTTAACAATTCATGTATATAATAAAAATGTGATTTTTATTGTAAAACAATTTATTTCAAAACACGACTACTTTATATAGTTCATATAGATGATAAAAATATGTTTTTTTTATTATGAAACAATTTATTTTTAAAACACGAATACCATTCAACACATGAATTTCTATTCAACGAATGAATTTCTATTCAACACATGAATGTTTTCTATAGTTCGTATATATACAATAAAAAGGTGATTTTTATATTTAAAACAATTTATTTAAAACACGAATACCATTCAACACATGAATTTCTATTCAACGAATGAATTTCTATTCAACACATGAATGTTTTCTATAGTTTATATTATACAATAAAAATGTGATTTTTATTGCAAAACAATTTATTTCAAAACACGACTACTTTATATAGTTCATATAGATGATAAAAATATGATTTTTTATTATGAAACAATTTATTTTTAAAACACGAATACCATTCAACACATGAATTTCTATTCAACGAATGAATTTCTATTCAACACATGAATGTTTTCTATAGTTTATATATACAATAAAAAGGTGATTTTTATATTTAAAACAATTTATTTAAAACACGACTACTTTATATAGTTCATATAGATGATAAAATATGATTTTTATTATGAAACAATTTATTTCAAAACACGAATGTCGTTCAACACCTGAATTTCTATTCAACACACGAATATAGTTTCAACACATGAAAATAATTCTAACACATGAATATTATTCAAAATTTCGGCATCATAACGGCAGGGTAGTTAAAACCGGGGTCGTCCCTAGTACGGCTCCTCGCTCTACCTTAAAGCCTCGCAGCTTTTGACAATGGGGATTTCATGCATCTAGTTCGCACGCAGGCGGCATGTATATTTTTTTCTTTTCCACAAACTAATCCTATGTGGTTTCAACCAAATAATTCTCAACCACAAACGGGTATTTTTCAACCACAAACAATTCTAATCAACCATTCGCTATCAACCAATTTTCATACCAATCACAACCAATAAATATCGTCCATGGTTTGTGGACGAGTGGCGTATATATATATATATATATAAGTATATTTCACTTCTATTCAACATATATATAATTTTTACAATGCATATATAATTTATACATCGAACGTACAACTTATACAACACTTATACATGAGGTGTACAACGCTTATATAACTCATACATCGACTATATAATTTATACATCGTCGTTTTCCATATCGTTTATAATTTAGAAATCATACATTGGGTTCCACTCCAGCAAAAATAGCAGAAGGCTCAGAAAAATATGCGTTCTCTTCTAGAATGTAGAAGACGCCCACACGAGTCCATTGTCTCTTGTTTCACTGAATTTCGTCAACAAACGAAAAAGATATGATTTTTACAGTGAAATCAAAACCCGCAGCGCTTTAAAGTGCTATAATATTGTTTGTATAATTTTCAGCCGTTACCTCACTGAAGGGTTCAAAACTAGGTTTCGATTTTTCTTCGAATCCGTGTAGCTATTCGTCGATCGGCCTTTGCAGCGTCGGAGGGGGAGGAGCGGCGCACCTGCGCCTGGAGGGGGGAGGCGTTCGATCGCCTGAGGCAGGCGGGGCGGCAAGTTGAACGGCTCGACTTTCGAGCCCGAGATCTCCCCCGATACTCAACGAAAAAATTCAAACCTTATATGGATTTGAAGATCTCGAGGAGCTCAACAAATGTCCCAACTGAGTCATGGATTTTTATTGAGTGTGGAAGGAGAAAACGAGGGGGGAAGGGAGGAGCGTTTTATCATCGTCGATCAGCTGATAATCGGGGAGAGAGAATGTTGCGTTGACCAATAAGATTTTTTTTATATTTATAAATTTTAAAATCCGAAAATACCCCTTGCCACACACGAACACCAATCCAAACCCAACGTCTGTTGTCCCTAGCTAAATACCCCCATTCCGAACACAATGGGATATGTTTCGTAGGCCTATTCGACTATTTCAGTCAGTTTTCCTTCAAATTAAAATATAAAACATCCAATATTTGATTTGAACGTACATTTCAATTTGCTGGGGCCACATACTGATTCTAAAAATTCCCGAAAAATAAATCTAGTTATGTTTTGACGATACGGTCCCAACAAAACTAGTTTCGTCGAATTCTGAGACCGTTTGAAAAATGGCCCTTTTCTGGTCGATCCAATTTAATAGAAATCGACTAAACACATTTTCCTTTGCCACGCTCACATACTAGCTTCAAAAATTATGAAATTTGAAACCTAGCAATAATTTGACATCCCGGATCCAACAAAAGTGGTTTCGTCGAATTCCGAGGTCGTTTGCAAAATGGCCATTTTCACGGGCTATATAAACTCTATAGAGACCTTTCTGAAAATTCATTTGGCCATAACTTTTGCTTACCGCTACGAAACTTCGATTTTTCAGATTCATTAGAAAGATATTCTCTAACAGATTTAAATATTTTTGGTTTCACTAAAATCCGTTTTTTTTGCACCCGGTACAGTCAGTCAAAGTTTGAATTCAAATTTTGAAACTACCGCGTCATTTCAGGCCTTGTTCATAATTAGAATTAATTATATTTATTTTCAAACGTCGATTCAAACTCACTTTTCGTCGTTATTATTTTAAATATTTTAAATTCACTATTTTAGCCAATTTAAAATTTTCAAACTGGTTCAGATTTTCCGGGTTGTTACATACTTATATTTAAGCTGCAACTGATCTCATTTAAAAATCCAAGATCTGGTTTTGCGTGGTCAGTATGCTCTTAAATTTAAAGAAAAAGAAAAGAAAATAATTTGAATAAATAAAAAATTATATGAAATTCTCCTTGGTGTGTAAAAACCAACCTATCAATTCATGATCTATTTTGTGAAATGTGTTAATATTTTATGATGTATTATGATTTGTTGATTGATAGCTATTGGGATTTGAGATTATATGTTTGTGTCACTTAAGTTGAAATACAAATTATAGTCCAAATCCATCACTGTTTTTGTAATTCAATTTTAAAAATTCTGTTGAAAATAATTAGAAATCATTGTGTTTTAAACTCTCTCCATTATATATAAATTTCATCGTAAATCCGTCATTCTAAAATGTAAAATATGCCACTAGTTCATAGAATATTATGATTTTTGTTTGACTGATTGAGATTTATGATGACTGTTCTTCCTCTTAAGCTGAAATTATATTTTTTTAGTCATTTTTCTCTATATTTTAAATTCTGAATTCCTTTGATGATAACAAAAGGGGGAGAATGGGTTGAGAGTTTGATTTATGAGTGAATATTTTATAAATATTTTTAATTTTGAAAATTCATTCAACTTTCATTCTTTTCACTCATTCACAGTTATAGGGGGAGTTACTGTTGTAGGGGGAGCTTTCTAATAGGGGGAGTTCAGTTCTTCACTGTCAAACATATTCATTATATTCAAATACTTAATATTTGATTGTCATCATCAAAAGGGGGAGATTGTTGTATATAACGGTATTGTATACACAATTATATGATTTTTGTTTGATGATAACAAACCAAATATATATTATTATAAATGTGTTTGTTATTGTACTGTTTCATTTCATATATTCATCACAAACAGGAATATAATATTTATATTTAAATAAAATACGACTACTGTACAGAAATTCAAATATTCACACAACATTTTATTTAAATATAATATTTTTATTTCAATATTCAAACAGTACAATTTTTACAACTCCACTATTTGTACACTCCACTGATACATTTCATTTCACATTAAATTTCATACACAGTTCCTCACTACAACACTCTCTCTCAGCACATTTTAATATATACATACGTTTACACTCATGTACAGGTACACTTATATACATTTCACTATCTTCTGTCTTCCGTCTTCACAGCTTTCAGTCATTCCAGTCTTCATACCTGTCACATACAGAAACACACACAGTATCTGGAACAAAAATAACATTCTAAATTCTAGCAGATACAATTTTTTTTTAAAAAAAATTGCCTTAGAATTTCGGCGTGTTTCTCATCATTTTTCATGACTTGATCTGATATGTACATATTTCTAGTACCCACTGATCAACCTCAACACACTACACCGGTTTGCTGATCAGAACCAGTTGATTCTGAACAGCCACAACACAGTGTAGCGGTCTGCTGATATATATTTGAATAGACACATACACACACACATATATATATACACACATACGTGTATATATACATATATGTATACATACAGTTCAACAACAACATGTTCAGCATAACAGTGAAATGGAGCAAATGAATACAAGCTAATGTGGTCAGGCATCAAAACACAACTGTGAAATGCATAGCCAATTCAACATCAAAACAGCATGGTACGGTTTCAAGAATGCATATATGGCACAAGTGAAATACATGTTTCAGCTCAAGTACAAATTTCAAGTAGCATGTGTTCATGTGTGCAAAGCAAAACATGGTGGGGCCAGAGATCAAATGAACTAAAGAAGCAGCAGCAAGGTTCATGGTTCAGTAATAGTGCAACATGGTAGCAACGTCAAAAACAAATGCAACAGCATAATGATACATAGTGCTCGATGTATTCAACAAGCATCATAAAGAATGGAAACAGCAAAAAGACTTAATCAAGTCCAAGCAACATGTTTACATGCTTCAAGTTAAGGCAGGTCAGTGTAACTCAAAGGAAGCAGCAAATTCATGTGATCAATGTGATCGAGCATGCATAGTACTAGTCGAAGTAGCATTTCATATATGAAGATGTGCCTCTCTTTGCTCTCTTAGTTGGAGGAGCCATTTTTGTTTGAGTTAAGGAAGAAAAAAAAATTGCTGCTGTAATTCTAGGGTTTTTGCGTAGGAAAGTAGGAGTTTTGAAATGAAGAAGTATAACGTGATATGGGGCTAAAAACATAGGCTACGGCTAAAATTATTTTCCAGCCTCGGTCTACCAGTCGACCGGTAGAAATGCTCCAGTCGACTGGTGATTGTCAATCCAGTTTTCTGGACTTTGCAATATTTTTTATATATATGAATATATTTTCTTATTTACAATGTGTTAAATTTATATATTTATTTATTTATTTATTTATTTATATTTATATATATATATATATATTAGTGAGTTGTTTATAGTTCATACCATGTACTTAAGGTATTTATATGCGTTAACACATTAAGTTGATTACATTATATCATTTTAATCATGTAATTAAAAAATTGAAGACATACTTATTTTTATTCATGAAATAAACAACAAGTAACAAGTATAATTATTTTTTGCATATATCCAATGCAACGTTTATTCTGAAAATGAAATCGAGTAACAACAATAATTTCACAATGCCATTTAGTCCTAATTGGACGACGTGGATTTTTTCTTAGGAGTCTCCTTTTTATATTCATCGTCAGCCACATAATTCTTATCCCAAGAATTTGGGCTATAAAGAGGACACGTTGGCATATTCTTCCATGGGCTCCAATAAGTTTTTGGTTATTCTGGAGTGGTAGACAGTGGATAACGACGAGCTTCGAGTACCACTGATTTACCACATACTTGTATTGTCAATTGCTCTTGAAAACTTAGTCGTTATGCCTTAACTTTTTGCTTAAAATACAATTCTCATTGTAATTCGAGCTGTTGTTGTTGGTAATGATGAATCTCATCGATTTTATATTTTGTTGTTGTCGGCAATTTGATTTTCTTAATTTACAAATTCTAAATTTATAATTTATTTTCAATGTTATCTCATAAAAAATGATGTCTAATATCGATATGTTTAGTTCTTGAATGATTTACCGTATTTTTAAATAAATTTATCGCACTTGTGTTGTCATAATAAATAGTTGAATTATTTAAATTTACATTAAAATATTTAAGTGTTTGTTGCATATGAATTACTTGAGCACAAGCCAATGTTGTTGATATATATTCAACTTCACACGTAGATTGTGAAACACAATTTTGTTTCTTGCTAAACCAAGATGTTAGTGATTTGCCAATAAAATGACAAGCACCACTTTTACTCTTTCGATCCGTCCGTGATCCTCTAAAATCAACATCACTCTATGAAACTAATTCAAAGGAACAATCTTTTGGATAAAAGAGTCTGAAATCTTTGATGTTGCTTAAATTACATAATATGCATTTTACTGCTCGTAAGTGTGATTCTTTGGGATTGGCTTGAAATCGAGCACGTAAACAAACACTCATCATTATATCTATCGACTAGCTGTCAAATATAATAACGATCCTATCATACTACGGTATAATTTTTGATCAATGCTTTTACCATTTTCATCTTTTTTCAAATGAATAGTAGTACTCATGGGAGTAGGTTTACTTGACGTATTTTTGATGCCAAAACGTTTTATTAAATTATTACAATATTTTTCTTGATTTATAAAAATACCATTAGGAAGTTGTTTAAGTACTAAAACTGGAAAATATGATAATTCTCCCATAAGCGACATTTCAAATTTGCTAGTCATATTTTGGAAAATTCTTTACATAACTTCTCATTTGTAGAGCCAAATATAGTATCGCCTGCATAGATTTGAAATTACTAAAATATCTTTATTATTTCGTTTTATAAATAAAGTTTGATCAACCTTTCCAATTTGAAATCCTGAACTTAATAAATAATTCTTAAGACATTCATACCAAGCCTGAGGTGCCTGTTTTAAACCGTATAAAGCCTTTTTAAATTTATAAACATGATCAGGACATTTTCATGTGCAAACAAAGGTGGTTGTTCAACATAAACTTTTTCTTTTATATAACCATTCAAAAATGCACTTTTTACATCCGTTTGATATAATTTGAAATTATGATAACAGACATAGGCTAACAAGATACGAATTTCTTATAATCTAGCAACTGGAGCAAATGTTTCTTCATAGTCCATTCCTTCTATTTTATTATATCATTTGCAACAAGTCTAGCTTTATTTCTAGTTATATTTCCTAACTCGTCCGCCTTATTTTTATAAACCCATTTTGTACCTATAACAGCTTAATCAGTCGGTCTTGGTACTAATTCCCAGGCTTTATTGCGTTTAAACTGATTTGATTCTTCTAACATAGCGATAATCCAATTTTCGTTAGTAGATGCTTCTTTTGGATTTTTGGGTCCAATATTGGATTAGGAGGCAATGTGACTTACTAGATTTAACTGGATTCTAGTTCTTACATTTGAGTTTATTTCACCAATAATATTCTGAGTTGAATGATCTCATAATATTCTTGGTGGAGATCTTATTTCGTTATTATTTTAAACTATGTTTTCATTATTAACTCTATTATTTTCTACAATCATATTTTTAGTTTGATGGTTATTTTCAATAATATCTTGATTTTCTGTGATATATTCATTTATATTATTTTGAACAATATTTTCATCTTCTCTACAATTATAAGTCATATCATCTTCATCTTGAGAATTTCTATTTTTCAAAATTTCAGTATTATAAGAATTCTGAATATAATATTCGTCGAAAGAAACGTGAAGTGATTATTCTATTTCATTTGTTCTTTTATTAAAAATACGATATGCCTTGCTTCGATATGAATATCCTAGAAATACACCTTCATCGGATTTCGAATCGAATTTACTAAGTTGATCTTTAGTATTTAAAATAAAATACTTTTAACCAAAAAATTTAAAATATGAAATATAATATTTGAATTTCTACCATTAGAAAGTTCATATGGAGTATTTTTGTAATTGGTCGAATGGAAACAAGATTCAAAACATAACAGGCTGTTGTGACTACTTCTACCCAGAAATGCTTTGGTAACAGACTTCCTTTCAACAACGTTCTAGCACATTCTTGTAACGTTTGATTTTTCCATTCTACAATTCCATTTTGTTGTGGAGTTCTAGGAAATGAAAGATTATGAAAAATTTCTTTCTTTTTACAATATTAATCAAAATTTTCATTTTGGAATTCTCCTCCATCGTCACTTCGTATATTTTTAATTTTTAAATCTGTTAAATTTTGAATTTGTTTTACAATCATTTTAATATGATCAAAAGTATCACTTTTACTTTTCAAAAGTATTTTCCAAGTATATCTAGAAAAATAATCAACTATTACAAACACATATCTACTGTGATTTATGGATTGAATTTGAGTTGGTTCGAATAAATCCATATGCAATAATTATAATGGTTGTAATGTTGAAATAATCTTTTTAGATTTAAAAGATGATTTCATTAATTTTCCTAATTGACAAGCATCGCATAAATTCTTAGTTTTAAATTTTATTTTTGGTAAACCTTTTACAGTTTCATTCTTTGAAAATTTATTTGTAGTTTCAAAGTTTATGTGGCAAAATCTCTTGTGCGATAACCAAGGATCGTTATCTTTGGCTAGTAAGCACATATCTGAATTATTATTAGCTTTCATATTTAAAATATAAATATTTTTATTTCTATTACCTACGAAAATAGGATTTCGATTTTTATCAAATATACTACAATTATTTTCAGAAACGATATTTTGAAACCTTTATCGCATAACTGACTAATACTTAATAAATTATGCTTTAAATTCGCAAAACATCAGTAATAAGAAGTAAATTAGATGTACCATAATTGCTCACATCGCCTTTGCCAATGATATATTCTTTGGAATTATCTCCAAATGTGATAGTTCCTCCTTTTGAGTAGATAATACTTGTTAGCATCTCTTTATCTCATGTCGTACCTTTTGAGCAACCCCTATCAAGTATCCATTTTCCTCTTTTGTTGAGTGGGACCTACAAAAAAATGTAATGACGTTAGTACCCACTTCCTCTGTTAGGGACCTAAGAGTTAGGTCTTAGGAAACCAAACCCAAGAGGCTTCAATGTCCCTTTTAAAAATATAATTTTTATTATCATGAACAGTTTCTAAGAATGTATTAATATATTTATTCCTAATCAAATAATTATCCATTTTAGGAACCCATGTACCAACAATTTTAGAAACCTTTTTCTTAATAGGAAATGATACTGGTCTCTTTATAGAAGGTGTTACTGGTTCACTAGATCAAGATGTCATTTTCTGGATTTCTTAGAAGTATTAGTTTTCTGTACATACCCTAGTCCCATTTTACTACATGTAGGCTTAGAATTTTCTATAGTTTTTCATAAATTCTCTCTGCCTTTATTAAAATTTGTGACAATTTTTAGTAGTATCATCTAATTTAATTTTAAGACTAGAGTTGTCTAATTCTATGATTTTAATCCTAGTATTTAACTCATGAATTTCAGAAGCAAGCAGATTATTCTTTTCTTTTTGAGTTTCAATTTCTTGACTAAATAAGGAAAGTTGAGAATTTGCATTAAAAAGAGACTCTTGAAGTTTTCTAATTTCATCTTCTAATATATCTTTTTCATCTTTCAGCAAATCTCTTTCGAATTCTGCCTTTTTCTTGTCCTCATTTACTTGTTTAAATTTTCTTTTAAAATTATTTCTAGATTATAATATTTTCGTATATATTTCTATCATATCTTCAAAAGTAAAATCACTAACCTCAGTTTCTGTAGCCATAAAGCATATGTTAGCTTATTTGTTATCGCTTTCACTATCACTTTCATAATAAGATGAAGAAACTACATCATCCCAAGTTACTGAGAAAGCTCGTCTAATTGATTTCTCCTTTTTGTTGCGTTGTTTTTTTTGGATAATTCTTTTGATAATATCTCGTTTTGTGACAACCGAAGCATTCAACTGAAGATGGAGCAACTTTATTATTATTATTCTTGAGATTTTCTTTCTATTGTTCTTGAAACCCTTCTTGTATTTTAGAAAATTTCAGAAATTTTTGGCAACGAAAGCTAAGTTTTCTTCATATGAATCTGATTCGTCTTATTCAGCATGGAAAGCTAAGTTCTTTTTATCTTGTGCATGAACCATTTTAGCCTGCAAATTTACTTCACACGGCATTAGATTACTTATTAACTCTTCGGGTTTCATGAATGATAAATATTTTGAAATCTAGAATACATATCATTAATCGATTCATTTTCATTCATTTTAAAATTAAAATTTGATTTTTAAGCATGGATATCTTGCTTTGTTTAACCTTCCTAGTTCCTTCGTGTGTAAATTTGAGTGTTCGCCAAATTTCATATGTAACATTGCACATACAAATCCGGTTAAACCCATTTCTATCCTAGGCACAATGCAACATATTCATGGCTTTAGCGTTAGCGGTAGCTTCTGCTTTTTCATTGGTTGAGCACTCGGAATAATTCGTAGTAGGGGGTGTATATTATTTTTGAGTAATATTCCAAGAGTCAAAACCATTTTCTTTTAAATAAATTCTCAAACGTGTATCCCAATAATTATAATTCATGCCATTAAAAAATGGAGGTCGTGCAGTAGATTGACCTTCTGTGAAACTTGTGTTTGTGCTAGTGTTAGTCTTCGTGTTGTTTTCCATATTATCGAGTATCAAATAATTGTTTTTCGGTTATAAGATGTCCTGCTCTGATAACAATGAAAATAGTGCTAGAGTAGGATCGAGTAATATGGATTGATATGAATATGCGGAAGCTTAGATAATGTGATATTCTAATCTATAGTACCAACGGGAGGTCATAACAACTTATCCAAACTATTCGTAGAGAAAATTTCTCTCTTAAGGTGCGTAGCCTTGCTAAAGGAATGCTTAATATTAATTGGGGACCGATCCAAACTATTTTGGAATAGTTTTGATTCAATTGTGAAAACTGTTGATTTGAGAACAAGAACAGCTTCTTCCTTGGCACCGCTACCGGCCAAAGCAAATCGAATGAATGTTGGGGTCTCAAAGCAAGTAAATATGTAATAAACAATATATAACGATATCACAGATAAGCAATAAATAAATGCAGTAAAGTAAAACAGATAACACCAGGAGTTTTTATACTGGTTCAGAGCACTGTACTACGTCCAGTCCCAGACACCTTCTAGAATTTCAGTAGCAACACCCTCACTTCATCTAGAGGAACAGGTTAACAACATGCCCGAGCAACCGAATGGGATTTCATACCTGAGCAAACCGAATAGGACTTCAAAAACACGCCTGAGCAACCGAATTGGACTTCAGTAATAGAACAAGAGTTTTGACGTCTGAATGTGTTCTAAGTGACATTAATTAGCCAACAATTTGAGTACACCCTTGTTATAATCTTGTCCTTAGATATTTAATGTGTCTTTGAAGATTTGAAGGAAGTAGATTTCTATTGAATCAAGAGATATGAAATAAAATCAATGATTCACAATTAAAATATTTTTTATTGCTTTTCGTTTGAAAGAGAATATAGAAAATAAGATCAGAATTTAGAAGAAGATTCGATAATTTGGAAATGAAGTTTGTGATGTATAAATAGCAGTTGAAGAGTGGTAATCATTCATGAAAAGATTCCATGAAACGAAAAAAATCATTTCTTTTTAGAAATGGACCATAACTCTTCATGAAAGAATATGACTTTTTGTAGATGTGTCCGTTAGGTTCGGATCAGTCGACTGTTATAAAACGACCAGTCAACTGGTATTTAAAAAACGTATATATATTCAAATATACTGGCACACAAAAATGCACTGGACTGTGATTTTTTGTGCCTACCAGTTGACTAATGGATTTTCCACCAGTCGACTGGTCTGTGCAAATATGCACAGTCTAGTTGACTTGTGTGCTCTTATCTCCATATATATATATGTATATATATATGTATATATATATATATTCGTGATTCTTGTGCTTGATTGTGTGATATATGAGGATAGTTTTTAAGAAATTCTAACACAACTAAAACACAAACAAGTATACTAACTGACTCTTCGTTTGATCTTCTTTCTTCATTGTTGTGAATCGAAAAACCGTGAATCAATAAAGACTACCGAGTATCATTATGATTCAGAAATTCAAGAACCTCGTGTTGTGGCAATAACGGGAGAAAGTATTCATGACGTTATGCTATAAAATTAACGACTTCTATCCTTAATCAAAAGATTTTCTACTCGAATGACCAAAGTTGAAAAGAATCTTGACAAAAGTGGTTTCCTCCCTTGGAAAAATTATCCGAAAAGTACATGGTCGCTCGTCATCTCAATCTTCTTCTAATTCTCCCACAGCACCACCCCTCCAGTGACCTAATATGGGATACTTCATCGATTCTTAACTACTTCGTTTAATTTTTATATTTTCATATTACTTTAAAAACACTCTTAATTTGTTTTGATGGTTTGTAATATTGAACTAGTAACAACTATGTGACATTGGCGTGCTGTGTTCTGGCTTGGTTTGATATATGTTATCTATTATGCTTGTTGATAATGCCAAAGGGGGAGATAAAATATAGGGATAACTAATTCAGGGGGAGCACGCATATACTTATGGTTGTATAGTTGTTATCATCAAAAAAGGGGAGAATGTTATATCCTCTATTGCATGATTATAACGACGACAATGATACAATCATAATACACAACATACATACATGTATATGTATGTATATATATATATATATATATATATATATGTAGACACACATACAATATCTATCTTTGAAGAAGATACACATATGCAAAAATATCGTCAAAGATTGGAAGACATATACAAGGATCACCTACAAGAGCTACATAGTAAGATTAGTAGTTTGTATATTAGTAGAAACAACATGTAAAATCTCACTGGATAAATATATTTCAATTAGCTCATTTCAAGAAATAGACCGTGCATATGTCAGACGTCTGTCTGAAAAGAACAGACGTCTATATATAGGTTCTAGAAATTCTCCAGACTCAGCAAAGACGTCTAACCATTAAGGACAGACGTTTGCCATTGAGTTTAGGAAATTTACAAGGTATAGAATAGAAGTCTGTCCTGAGTAATGGCATGTTTTCGTGTAAGGTTTTCGTCCAAAATTAAAAGACATGACCATTTTTGTAAACCCTAGTTTTTATATTTCAATGGTTATAACTTTTCAATTGAAGAGTTTTTAGTCTAAAAGCTATGTCTCTTCAACAAAACTCTTCGATTTCCACATATAGATTGAAAACAAAGAGTTTAGTTATCGAGTCTTTCTAAATCACTTTAAAAACTCTTTATATTCTCTTGCGATCTTCCTTTACTCAAAAGCACACTTATTCTTCTATACAAAAATACTTCAATTCATATATTTACTCAAGGAGATTATAGGAGAATCCTGGTAAAGCATTCAGTCAATATCAGTGTTGTAAAGAGCACAAGTTTGTCAAAACAACTATACTTTTTTACGCATATTCCTCCGGGATAAGAGAAGGCAGTTTTTGATAGTTAAAAAGCCGAAGCGGAGCTTCGAGACTACATGTAAGATGGAAGGTCCAAACCAAGATAAAAGATTTTTGTGTTCGTCCTTTACATAAGCTACTTATATAGTTTCAGCATTTACATCAATTATACTTTCTTATATAGACACATACGATCCATATAAAAACTTTCAAGAACAAAATATTATGAAAATTTAGATAACAATGAAAATAGATTAAATAATTATCCACCAACAATTAGTGTGGAAGATTGCGATGAGTTTTTGAAGAATAAAGCAAAAAGTGGTGCAAGTGAGAAAAGAGATAAAGCCTAAAAAAAGATCAATGTACAACTACGGTCACCATACGTAACGTACAAGTCACCCTGTAGTAGAACATGAAATGGTATGTTATTATTGTATTGGATAATGATAAATCAGAGTAAAATTATGACAATTGAGCTTATGCAAAGAAACCATCATGGAAAACTGGTAAATTGACTTTAAGCTTAGCTTCATTTTGCTATGAGTCGACTTTTGAGTTATGAATTAGTTATCAAATAGAAGAGATACCACTGACACGTATTTGGCCCTTTGGTTGTTTATAGGTGAGAAATATACTGCATTTACTATGTGCTTAGGCATATCATAAAGATTTTTTCTTTGTAATCCACTAAATTGTTTTCCATTGATAAACTAATAGTTCTTTGATTGTACAAGACATGGTTATTGAATGATAACCACCAACTAACCATACAAAGTATCCAATTGAAGCTACTCAATTTAAATCATTTTAACCTCATTTTCAATTTAAATCAAAACTAAATATTCCATATCGTTAAAATATTAAAATGATATTATTTTCAAAATATCTGATTTTGAAATCATTTCTTTTCGATATTCATTATAAATTGAATAAAATCGATCAATAAACCCATTCGGGTTAAAATAGTGTTTAGCTACTCACTCAGCTTCGTATATTCCAATATTTTCGTGTCCATCCAAAATCGAACATCAAAATCATATTTTGATTATTCACTGAACATTATTTTAAAACTATACAGAATATTAATTTAAAACTATACTGAATTATATTTGAAAACTATACTATATATTATTTCAAAACTACTCGTTATTTCTGAATTGGAATCAGACTCAATCAATTACCATATAAATATATTTATATGGATTTCCATACATCACATGTATTCACAATAATGATAAATAATCATTAAACATCCACACATCATCCAGAGTGCATTCTACTGCTGTATAAGCGTTAAAATAAATAACCAATGCTCATCACAGTCTGTCAACCCATCGATTGACATATAATTAAATTCAGGGGAGATGTGAATAAATTACCATCCAAGACCTGTGTGGGGTTTTCAAACAACAACAGTCTATTCAAAATAATCATTGGTTAATTAATTTAACCAATTCTAATTCGATTTGAATTATTTTTCTGATTTACCAATTTTCACTGTTTAAATTATAAATAAATATTTATAATTTAATTTCAATTACCACATTAATGTTAACATTATTTTTAATACATTAATCATCACAACATTACAATCAAAACACAATACAGTCGATTAAATCGTCCATGGTCTGTGGACGAGGGAGGTGAGAAAATAGGCACCATGTACAGTTTTATAACATTAACTGATAAAATTATACTGTAATAACCCGGAAATCCGAGCTAATTTAAATTTTTTATTTTGGCAATTTTAATGAATTTTAGATATTTAAAATGAATTATTTTAAATAATAACGACGAGAAATTTATTTTGAATTGAATTAGAACGTATATATTTATATAGATCATCGTTAGAATATAAATATTTTATTTTAATTATAAAAGGAATTGAAAATGGCGCGGTAGTTCGAAAATTCGATTTCAAACTTCAAATGAATGTATATAGTTCAAAATAAACTGGATTTAAGTGAAACCAAAAATATTTGAATCTATTTGAGAATATCTTTCCAACGAATCCGAAAAATCAAAATTTCATAGCGGGAATTGAAAGTTACGTCCAGTTGAAAATTCAGAATAGTCACTATGGAATTTTGGCCCTTAAAAATGGAAATTTTGCAAATGACCTTGGTTTTCGATGAAACCACTTTTGTTGGATCCGGGATGACAAGTTATTGCTAGATTCCAAAATTCATAATTTTCTGAATCAATATGTGAGCATGGCGAAGGAAAACGCGTTTGACCAATTTCAGTTGATTTCAATCGACTGGAAAATGGCCATTTTTCAAACGGTCTCGGAATTTGATGAAATTAGTTTTGTTAGGACCGTATCATCAATACGAAGCTAGAAAATATTTTTTGGGAATTTTTAGAGTTTGTATGTGGCCCCGGTATATTGAAATGTGCGTTCAAATTCAATATATAGATTTATATTTTGATTTTCGCAGAAACTGATCGAAACGATCGAATCAGCCTACGATACATATCCCATTGTGTTCGGAATGGGGGTAATTAGCCATGGACGACAGTCGGTGGGTTCGATTTCGAATTCAAAATAAAAAGGTACTTTTTGAAATTAATTAAATAAAATAAAATATATATATATAACTTCTCTCTCCCTTACCCTCTCTATTCTTTCTCCCCGTTTACTTTTCCAAAGAGAAAAAGAAAAGAAAAAATGAAATCCCTAATCGAACGACATGCCCCACTTCCACCGCGTGGACGCCACCAACCCAGACCGACCTCCGCCGGACCCCCCTTCCACCGATCCGCCACCGCCTCGCGAAACCCCCCCTTTCTGTCCAAACCGCCGCCTAGATCAGCCCAGCGCCGCGCAGAGGCCGCCGCCGCGACCTAGACCACCCCCACCACCTCCCTGGCACCCATCGCACCTCCTCCGACCACGAATGTCATCCCCCACCCCCTCACAGTGTTTTTGTTATTTTATTTATTATTTTTCTTTATTTATTTACTGTAAATATGCTTTAAAATGACGGAAAAACTATATAATTTTTATTTATATAGTTATGGAATGAAGATATGATTTTTATAGTAAGGGTTTGATTTTTCTTTATATATAAAACATATAAAGGAATGATTTTTACATGTAGGAGGTAGAAATAAAAATATAATTTTTATATAGTTAGCATAATAAAAATATAATTTTTATTATATGAGAAGTGAAATAAAAACATAATCTTTACAGTATATGAAGGGAAATAAAAAAAATGATTTTTATAAGATAGAGAAGATAAAAATTCGATTTTTATATATATGAAGTGAAGATAAAAATTCGATTTTTATATATATGAAGTGAAGATAAAAATTCGATTTTTATATATATGAAGTGAAGATAAAAACTCGATTTTTATATATATGAAGGGAAGATAAAAATTCGATTTTTATATATATGAAGTGGAGATAAAAATTCGATTTATATATATATGAAGTGAAAATAAAAATTCGATTTTTGCACACATGTAGTGATAATAAAAATGTGATTTTTATATATGTAGTGGCTACGGACAACGAAAGTGACAAAAGGCGAAGACGACAAAGATTTCCTACATATGAAGAGTCGCGGCGTTTGGTTTAGCTTATCGGTGAGAACTTCTCACTTTAAATCTTGTTTTCTAGTTAAAAATATATACTACGATGCAGACGGTGCTTAGCAGCACCCGACACCCGTCGTCCACAGACCATGGACGACTTGTATGCTTGTTTGATGTGTTGTGGAGTTTGTTTGTGATGTTGATGTGAAATGGATAATAAAACATTCATGTGTTGAAATAAATTAATTATCGTTAAAAATATAATTTTTAACTTGAATGTGAATAGATAAATATTCATTTACAAACCGGAAGGTTGATTTATGTACACCTATTTGAAGGATATTGATTGGGACGATAAATTTTACACGTCGCCCAACTGCGCAAATAATATTCAGTGTTTGTGGATTGAAACCCCACACGGGTGATGGGATGATATTTGACGTACACTAATCCCAATTGTTTAGTGGTATGTCGATCATTTGATTGACAGACTGTATGAGCATTAATTAGTTATATTTAATGCTTATGCAGTTGTGTGGTGCACTTTGGATGATGGTTGATTATTTATCGTTGCTATTATATACATGTGTTGTATGGAATCCATATAATTAACATTATATGGTTTGGGCCTCATTCCAATTTGGAAAATAAAGAATATTATAAAATAAAGATTCATGTGTTGAATAGAATAAATAGTCATGTGTTGACGATACTCATGTGTTGATAATATTCATGTGTTGAAACTTATCATGTGTTGAACGAAATATTTTAACAATAAAATTTACATTTTTATCATGTATAAAATTAGAAACTAGCTGGAAATTAGTTAAGATGAGTGGTTTCCTAGGTATTGATCGGATGTTGGTTTCGGCCTTCAGGGTTAATACTTAGGGAATCGTTCTCTTACTAATTTACGGTTGGAGTCTGATTAAGAATTAAACGATAGAAATCATAATTTTATAAAATATATTAAATAATAAAAATAGTCATGTGTTGACGATACTCATGTGTTGAAAGAAATATAGATTCATGTGTTGAATAGAATAAATATTCATTTGTTGAATAGAATAACGAAGTTATTGAAATATATAAAGACGTGTTGGTCTGATATGCGCCATTTTGACGCGAACGATATTTATATCGATTTTATTCATTTTTATAATGAATATCGAAAAGGAATTGATTTCAAAATATAATATTTTGAAAATACTATCATTTATATATTAATGATATGGAATATTCAATTTTGATTTGAAATTGAATATGAAATCGTTTTGAAAACGAATTTAAAATGGTTTTTAAAAATACGTTTTGAAGGGAAATCAAATATATATATATATATATATTATATATAATGGCCTGAATAGAACACGCCCGCTGCGGCAGTTCGTGAATTTCGACCATTGACTTCAAATGGACATTACGGGAGATCCGACCGTCGGATTCTCCTAAAACTGGAACCGGTAGGTTCGTATCGAAAAGAGCTTTCTAACAAATATTAGAGATTTGAAATCTAATGGTTAGATTTGGAATTATGTCCAAATCAAATTTGGAATAGGTCGCTGTAAGTGCAGTTCGATGGACGTTGATGGAAATCGACTGTACGGGCCTTGATAAAATTATTAAAAATAGTAATAATTTGTGTAAAATCATAAGAAATGATTTTTGAAGAATTGGGATGAAAAACTCCATATTTGAAAAGATAAAAATAGATTTTTATCGAAATGAACTAGTTTTGAACTAGAATTATAATCCATTTATTTGGGAAGTAAATAAAGTGGATTTGAAATGGTTTTGAAAATAACTAGAATTTCCAATAATTGAATTGGAATGGATTTGAATCGAAATTATCTTTGGAATATTTCGATGTTGGATTTCGTGATTAGACAGATATTGTTATGGAAATTTGAAAGATATATTTATATCGTTATTTCCAATACGATATTTGTTGGTCGTAGAATTTGATATTGAATATAAGCCGATATATTTTCTATTCAGAGCCTTGTATTTAATATCAAATGGGATTTGGGTTTGTCGTGAATGGTGTCTTCATTAACACTGTTCTTGAACCCAGTTGAGAAAAAGATTAAATCTTTTTATTTAGATTTAATGAAGTGTACCAATTAAATGGTATTTAATTGGAATTGAATTTGAATTGATTTTGGTTTTATTGTGAACGGTGTTTTAAATAACACTTGTTCTTTAACCCGATAATTAATGGAATGTGATTTTGGGTTGTCGTGAACGGTATCTTCAATAATACTGTTCTTAGACCCAATGGAGTTAAGAAAATCAGAAACTAACTGGAGATTAGTTAAGTTGAATGGTCTCCTGGGTATTGATCTGATGTTGGTTTCGGCCTTCGAGGTTATTACTTAGGGAATTGTTCACTTGCTAATTTACGGTTAAAGGCTAATGGAATAGAATGTGATTTTGGGTTTATCGTGAACCGTATTTTAAATGACATTGGTTCTTTAACCCAGTTAAAGACAGGATATGATTTCCCAAGTTAAACAATCATTAATATTGATTTTTGGGAAGATTAAAACCAAGTGAAGTTTTAATGAATCTTTAATTAGATTGAAATGATCGAGAATGGAGTATCACCAGTTTTGCTCCAGGCGATAGTTAAATCTTTAATTAGATTTGAACGTGAAATGGTAATTGAATTTACCGATAACACTGTGGTGTTAGATATGAAGTATGACCAGTTTTACTTCATGAGATGAATAGGTTGGGATTGGGAAATAAAATAAATGATTACTTCGGTGTGGTTCGCTAATCTCGACTAATTTGAATTGATATTCAAAGGAAGATTAAAGAATAAATTTAAATAATTTATCTTTGATAAAATTAATGGGAACCTTTCCCAAAGTTTAAGAATATTTGAATAAAAGAATATTCTGAATTGGAATGAGGCGTATGTTGTGTTTGTGTAACACTTGTTTATTTTATACGCGGGTTATTCAGAAAGACCGGGTTTATCCCATTCTGAATAACTGATTCGACGATGTGTCGAGGATGAAGACGGTGGTCCAAGACCAGAGGTCTTCAAGTCGTTTGGGTGATTATTGATGATCTTGATTGGGTCGTACACCTAAGAGGAGGGAATCAGTTGGTGATCGTCCAGACGTACTTGGAGATCGATGGGTATGCGTTGTACAAGGTGCCTCCGGTTTCGTTCAGACCCAGAACGGACTTGTAAATGGACTGTGTGTCTGACATTGGATATCATTCTGTGTGATTGATGGATATCGGTTGCATGGAGTGGTCTGCCTGTGTGGCATGCTAAGATGCAAATGATTAAGGCTTCTATTGAAAAACAGAGTCTTATGGTTGATGATCAAAGCACAGCCTGTGTGGCACAACTTTGTGTAGCGTTGATTCGTGAGCCTCACACCCCAGTTGTGAACCAGAAACGGGAGAGGACATCAGGGAGGACATGCGTTTCTTTCTAGTTAGAAGTAGCGTCAGTGGTTTGACATTCCCTAACGAGTTTGACTTATGTGGTTGTTGGGTTGCGAGGCGCCTCGGATATATCGGTGACTGTGTGGAGCCGATGGAGTCATTTGGCTCATTTACGCCCCGAAGGGCGGGGAAACGCAGTGTTCAAGCATTTTAATCCACATCGCTGGACCGGCCCTGACGATCCAAAGGTCACTCGAGCTCTGACCTGAAGGGCGGACTAGAGGCTCTCGAATCGGTAAGGACTATCTTTTGCCTTGGTTCACAGATGGAAATCCAACTTCCAATACGAGACTTTCCGGTTTTAATTGTAAACCTATATATGGCGACATAGTGGTATGGGGCACTTATGCCGTCTATGATTGATACTTATGATTGAAATTATTTTGGCACTATACACTTACAGTAATAATAAAACATGAAATTTAGCGTATCAAGCATTCTTTGGCTATTATAAGGTAAAACCCTATCCTCCGGCTTGTGTTGCATTGTGTGATGGGATCTGGGTCTTATAATAGCTTCATTGTTCTTTATTTTAGCATTGCGCTGTTGTTTTATGCACTGGTATTCTTGGGAGGAAACCCGTTCCGTGTTATACGGCGTGGTCCCTTGATTTACCTAACTTTAAAATAAAGATTAATAATTGTTTTAGTTCTCACACCAGTCACATGACTGACCTGAAGTTTAACCTAAACTATGGGTGCCCTTATTTTGACACAGGCAGCTAGTAGTTTTGGTTTTGCAGATTTATATTCATAGGATCCTGGTTTACAGCTGGAACGATACTCGGAAAGCTCTGTATCCGTGTATTACTTTCAGTTGTGTTTTGTATTGACTTTCCGCTGCTATGTAATTTATTGTAATCTCTGATATTTTTCTGTTGTATTGTAATTATTCATAAACTGTATATTCTTGTATTCTGATGGAATTGTTGTAATAAGAATGAAATATTCTTCTGTTTGCGTTCCGATGTGGCTTGTCCTCAATTCAATCCGGGCTTTCCTTACCGGGGAGTTCGGGTCGTTTTATATACACTAGCAATTTATGAATACAATAACATGATAAAATAATTTCAGTGAGAAAGAGTTCTCACATTGGTTTCCACTCTACAATTCTTTAATTGAAGATTGTTTTAACTGAATTAAACTGTTCTTTCAATGTTATCAAAAATCCTAACTAGCTCCGTTTCTGTTCTAGTCTGTTCCATGCTGTAGAGTTCGTCGCCACGATCGCAACGCAACTGAAATCACTGCGTTTGGACCCCATATGAAGAAGATACGATGTTATATACATTGATTACATAAATAATTTAATTAAATTAATAATTTAAACTAATAAATTACTTCATCTTCTTCCTTTGGATATCAGCCGACGTTCAAACCCATTCTTCGAAACTTGGGTTCTCCATCGACCTCAATCCGCCGCGCTGGAGTTGGATCAACCTCTACCACGCCATGCGCCACTGCCTGAGCTTCCACCTCCCCAAAGCGTGGCCAACTCACACCACCACGGCGACCGAAAATCGGTTGTGAACGCTGCGCCTTTGAGGCCTGACATCGAACAATATTCTTGACTAATCTCGATCATGACCATTCAAAGTAAAGATCTCGCCTAGCTCTTCGATTTAGCTTCAGGAAGATTCGGATTTCACTGAGTGGATGAGAAGACCTGAGGGGAAAAGGATTGGAATATTTCCGCCTTCTAGATCGTGGCAGCGGCAGGTTTATTTTGGGGGAAATAAATTAGAGTTTAACGATTTTTTTTTATTGGTCCATATATATATATATATATATTCACAAAAATACCCGTTTATTGATATCAACTCCAAATCAAACCCAACGACTGTCTCCCCTAACCAAATACCCCCATTCTGGACACAATGGAATATTTTCGTAAGCCAATTCGATTGTTTTGATCAGTTTTTCTTTAAATTAAAATATAAATCAATATGTATTGAATTTAAACGTACATTTTAATTTACCGGGGCCACATACTAACTCCAAAAATTACAAAAAAATAAATCTAGCTTTGTTTTGACGATACGGTCCCAACAAAACAAATTTCGTCGAATTTGGAGACCGTTTGAAAAATGGTCTTTTCTGGTCGATTAAATTTAAACTGAATTGAAAAAACACGTTTAAATTCACCACACTCGCATATTAATCCCCAAAAATTATGAAAATTGGAAAAATAATAATTTAACATTCCGAATCCAACAAAAATGGTTTCGTCGCAAACGGAAGTCGTTTGCAAAATGGCTATTTTCAAGGGCTATATTTATATTTAAAATATATATAAATTCCATAGCGACTATTTTAAATTTTAAACTAGACATAACTTTCAATTTATATTTTGAAATCCGAATTTTTCACATTCGTTAAAAAGATATAATTAAACAGATTCAAATTTCTGGTTTTACTGAAATCCGATTTATTTTGAATTCTGTACATTCAATTGAAATTTAAAATTGAATTTTCAAACTACCACGCCATTTCGAGTTCGTTTTATAATTAAAATAAATTTACACGTTGTAACTTCGATTTAAATAAATTTTAAATCATTATTATTTAAAATAAATCATTTTAAATATCCAAAATTCATTAAAATAGCTATAAAAAAATTGGTTTAGAAATTCCGGGTTGTTACAAAAACTATAAAAAAAAGAATACTTATAATTTAGGAAACATATTTGAAATCATAAGTTTGAAGTTCTTTAATCAAAACTTAATAATGTAAATAAATATTCTAAAATGTAAAATAATATGAAATCATATACATATTTTTAAAGTTATAAGGTTTAAAACTATAAAAATATATAAACTTATATAAACATTCTTCAGCATTTAAGTTCTGTATACAAATCCTGCATATATATGTCTATATATTCTAGATAGAGATGTTAGTATATTTACATATTTTATGCTCAATGATAATTGAGAGAAGGTTGTTGTCATAAAAACTACATTCCCCAACATAATAATGTCATTGTTTATTAAAAACAGGAAAATGGGCTGAAGGAAGTTTTATTCAAATTATTTGGGCCTACGGACGCGGCTCTTTTTTTTTCATCTGAAGGAAGCGGTCGTTAAACTTTCGTTCCAAGGAAAAAGACTTAGCAACATTTAAATTTTTTCTTCTGTTTAATTTGGTTGCGATCTTCTTCATCACCGACTTCTCGATTCAAGACGACACTCACTCTAATTTTGTATTCGATTTCTCCATTGTCAATCGATTATCGTCTTCTTTCATTGCTACAGATCTCCATTGGCGATTTCTATTTTCATTAAACAATTAGGTAAATTCAGGTATGCTTCTTTGATTTCTTTCGAGTATTTCTGTTTTTTATTGCGTATAATTGTTGTCGATTAATAATCGATTTTTTGGTCATCTAGGTTATACAGCTTGTTCTTCTTCCAGTAATTGATATCGAATTTGGATTTATTTCAATGGAGAAGTAAGATTTTAATGTTTATTTTTGCATTTCTTCAACAATGTTTATTGTTTTATAGTTTGATGATGTTCCGTCGTTCTAGTGAATATTATATGTGGTTTGTTATTTTATGCTATGTTTATATAGCATTACTGCAGTATTCACATTTAGACTATAATCTTGCCAATGATATGTTTATTTATCATACGGTTTTTTAGTTAATGTATTCTTGTTTAATCCAGCCGCAATATTGGTTCTATTTTGTTATGATATGTAAATTTAACATTTGCTGTTACTGTTTTATTCGTTTAAGTATTTTAATTGGATTTTTTTGGCAGTTCTGATACTATCAATAATGAAGCAAATAGTTTGCTTGTTATCTTTGAATACAATGAGAATTGTTATTCTACTCGTCTGACCACGGCCTCTTCTTTATTTGGTGTTAAAAGTGAAATATGTGATGTTTGGCCACATCTTAATCGGTTTTCTATTGAGATTTCTTATGTTCTTGAGAATAAGACTATAGTTATTGACACTGATTCAGACTTGCTTAGCATTTTATGTCTTCTAACTTTTAAGAAGAGTCAATATTTCAAGTTTACGGTTAAGGAGAATGTTGGTGTTATGGAATCTGATAGTAATGGCTGTGGTTTGGGTTCTGAAAGCATACAAAGCACTTCGATTGGTAGTAATTCTGGAACAAATTGCGAGTCACATGCCGATTCATCTCATTATTTGAAAGATATGTTAAAGAAAGGTTCTCAGAAAAATATTGCGGATTTTCTTGGTTTTTGTTTTAATGGAGCTGAGGATTTTAGAGAGTTTTTAATGGCGTATCAAATAAAATATGGTTATGCTTTGATTTTTGTTAGAAATGCTCCGGATAGAATTTCGGTAAATTGTTCTTGGATTAATGATGGTTGCAAGTTTTATGTTAATGCTTCTTCGGATCCGGGCTTGCTCTCTCGATTTTTTATTAGAACTTATAATTTTAATCATTCGTGTGGAGCGGGTCTTAGAGATGTTAATAAAGTAACTATTTCAAGTAGATTTGTTAAATCTTTGATTTTGGATCAAATTCGGGATGCTCCTATGAAGAAGTCAAAGGATATCATTGCGGAATTTAGAAGAGAGTATAATTTCAATTTATCATACTATTATGCTTATAGCGGAAAACAGTTAGCATTGAAAGAGATATATGGGGATGATGCGATGTCATATAATGATTTACGTTGGTATTCGGAGGCATTGCAACAGTATAATCCTGGTAGTTATGTATCTATGGATGTTGATTCTTCAACCAATCAGTTTGAGAGAATTTGTCTTGCTTTTGGTGCTTGCTTGCTTGGTTTTAAACACTGCAGACCATTAATATTTTTAGATGCTGCTCATTTGAAGGGAAGACCTGGAGTTTTGTTAGCTGCTACTTCTAAAAATGCTAATCAAGGTACGAGTTTAATTTTACTTTTGTTTTCTTTTTCTTGGTTCTTTTTATATGTAACAACCCGTAAAATGCGAGCCAGTTTGAAATTTTTATTTTGGCCATTTTAGCGAATTTTGATTATTTAAAATGAATTATTTTAAATAATATCGACGAGAAATTTATTTAGAATTGAAATTCGACGTATATATTATATACGTCGTCGTTAGAATATATAATAATTATATATAATTATAAAAGGAATAGAAAATGGCGCGGTAGTTCGAAAATTCGATTTCTAATTTCAAATGAATATACAGAATTCAATATAAGTCAGAATTGAACGAAACAAGAAATATTTGAATCTGTATAACTATATCTTTGTAACGAAGTTAACAAACTGAGATTTCATCTTAGAAATGATAAGATATGTCCAGTTGAAAATTAGAAATAGTCGCTATGGAATTTATATATATTTTTATATATATAAGGCCCTTAAAAATAGCAATTTTGCAAACGACCTCGGATTTCGACGAAACCAGTTTTGTTGGGTCCGGGATGTAAAGTTATTGCTAGGTTTCAAATTTCATAAATTTTCAAATCAATATGTGAGCGTGGCAAAGGAAAACGCGTTTGACCAGTTTCAGTTGATTTTAATCGACTGGAAATTGGCCATTTTTCAAACGATGTCGGAATTCGACGAAACTAGTTTTGTTAGGACCGTATCGTCAATACGAAGCTAGAAAATATTTTTCTGGAATTTTTCGAGTTAGTATGTGGCCCCGGTAATTTGAAATGTACGTTTAAAATTCAATATATAGAGTTATATGTTGATTTTGACGAAAACTGTTCGAAACGATCGAATCAGCTTACGGTACATATCCCATTGTGTTCGGAATGGGGGTAATTAGCTATGAACGACAGGTGGTGGGCCTCGTTTAGATGACGTATGTAAAAGTCAACTTTTAAAAATAATAAAATAATAAAAAAAAAAAAAAAAAAAGAAGAAAACCCTCTCCCCCTTTTTAACCGTTCTGGCCCCCCCCCTCGATTAAATTCATTCAAGGAAAAAAAAAAAAAAAAAGCCCCGTCGCCTGTGCTCCAGGCGATTACCACCGCCGCCTCGACGCTCGCGGCACCGCCAGGCCCCCTCTGGCCATCGCAACTCCGCCACAAACCCCCATCCTCTCTCCTTTCCTCCGTTCGATCCCGTGGGCCCCAATCCCGAAGCGGTTCGAAACCCTAGAGCGGCCCCCCCCTGGAAGCCAGCGCCGCCTTGCCACCTTGCCGCCGATGAAGACGAGTCCCCCCCCCTTCTTCGCAGGCAGGTACGTTATTTTATTTCATTTTTTTTTTTCTCTCTTTCCATTTTTATTTTTAATCTAAAAAAAAAAAAAAAAAATCGATTTTTAAACAGAATTTAAAAACTGACTTTTATAATAGGATATAAAAGCAGATCTTTTTTTAAAAAGAATAAAAGCAGATTTTTTTTTTTAAAAAGAATAAAAGCAGATTTTTTTTTTAAAAAGAATAAAAGCAGATGATTTTTTTTAAAGATATAAAAACTGCATTTTTAAAGATATAAAAACTGATTTTTTTTAAAAAAAGATATAAAAACTGATTTTTAGAAAAAGGTTTGAATACCAAAGACTTGATTTTTTTTTATAAGTCGAAGACTAGATTTTTATATATAGAACTTCGAGATAAAAATATGATTTTTATATATAGAACTTCGAGATAAAAATATGATTTTTATATATAGAACTTCGAGATAAAAATATGATTTTTATATATAGAACTTCGAGATAAAAATACGATTTTTATATATTGAACTTCGATAGAAAAATAGAATTTTTATAAATTGAACTTCGATAGAAAAATAGAATTTTTATAAATTGAACTTCGATAGAAAAATAGAATTTTTATATATTGAACTTCGATAGAAAAATAGAATTTTTATATATTGAACTTCGATAGAAAAATAGAATTTTTATATATTGAACTTCGATAGAAAAATGGAATTTTTATATATTGAACTTCGATAGAAAAATGGAATTTTTATATATTGAACTTCGATAGAAAAATGGAATTTTTATATATTGAACTTCGATGGAAAAATGGAATTTTTATATATTGAATAGCGAAATAAAAATTCGATTTTTATATATTGAATAGCGAAATAAAAATTCGATTTTTATATATTGAATAGCAAAGTAAAAATTCGATTTTTATATATTGAATAGCAAAGTAAAAATTCGATTTTTTTTATATATTGAATAGCGAAGTAAAAATGAGATTTTTACATATGTAGAGAATACGGACGAAAGCGACAAAAAGGCGAGGTCGACGAAGAATTCTGCATTAGAAGTGCCGTGGAGCTAGGATAGCTATAATGTGAGAACTCCTCACCTTTCAATTTAATTTTTCTAGTTATATATATACTAGGATGCAGACGGTGCTTAGTAGCACCCGACACCCGTCATCCACAGACCATGGATGGCTTGTTTGTTAAATTGTTTGGTTGTGTAGTTAGTTATATGATTTGATTTGAATGTGGTTTGTGGTGTGAAAAATCGAATCGATAAATTGGTTAGGATTAGACGTGCGCCGTTATAAGGCGAAGGAGTAAGGCTAGGTTAGACTCTTACTCCAAATTTTGTGGTTTGCAAAATGAGATTGGTTTGATTGATGTGTGAATGGCGTGGGCCTTCACTAGACCGGGGATTAGGCTAGGCCTTGTCCCGTTTCTAGTATCGTGCCGTTATGCCGCCGAAATTTTCTAAAATATGTTAGAAAAATAAAAATACCATTTTATTTAAAGAATGAACTGAATAAAAATTCATATGTTAAAATAAAATGTTTTATCGTTAAAAATATAATTTTTAACGTGAATGTGAATAAATAAATATTCATTTATAAACCGAACGGTTTGTTTATGTACACCTATTTGAATGACATTGATTGGGACGATAAATTTTACACATCGCCCAACTGCACAAATAAAATATGCGTGTGAATGTTTGAAACCCCACACGGGTGTTAGGATGAAATTTGAAGTTCACTCATCCTGATTGATTAAATATGTCGATCGATTGATTGACAGGCTGTTATAAGCGTTGAATATCTATATTTGATGCTTATACAGTGTAGTGCACTTTGGTTGATGGTTGATTATTTTCAATGCTATTATATACATGTGTTGTATGAAAATCCATATAATTAATTTTATATGGTAATTGATTGGGCCTCATTCCAGTTTTGAAAAAGAAATATTTGAAATAGAATATTTGAAAATAAAGGAATATATGAAGCCGTGTTGATTAGATTGACGCCATTTTGACGTGAACGATATTTATATCGATTTTGAAAACGATTTCGAAATGAATTGAATTGAAAACGAATTCAAAATGAATTGAAAACGATTTCGAAATGAAATGAATTGAATTGAAAACGATTTCGAAATGAAATGAATTGAATTGAAAACGATTTCGAAAGGAATTGAATTGAAAACGAATTCAAAATGAATTGAAAACGATTTCGAAATGAAATGAATTGAATTGAAAACGATTTCGAAAGGAATTGAATTGAAAACGAATTCAAAATGAATTGAAAACGATTTCGAAATGAAATGAATTGAATTGAAAACGATTTCGAAAGGAATTGAATTGAAAACGAATTCAAAATGAATTGAAAACGATTTCGAAATGAAATGAATTGAAAACGATTTCGAAATGAATTGAATTGAAAACGATTTCGAAATGAAATGAATTGAATTGAAAACGATTTCGAAATGAATTGAATTGAAAACGATTTCGAAATGAAATGAATTGAAAACGATTTCGAAATGAAATGAATTGAATTGAAAACGATTTCGAAAGGAATTGAATTGAAAACGAATTCAAAATGAATTGAAAACGATTTCGAAATGAAATGAATTGAAAACGATTTCGAAATGAATTGAATTGAAAACGATTTCGAAATGAAATGAATTGAATTGAAAACGATTTCGAAATGAATTGAATTGAAAACGATTTCGAAATGAAATGAATTGAAAACGATTTCGAAATGAAATGAATTGAATTGAAAACGATTTCGAAAGGAATTGAATTGAAAACGAATTCAAAATGAATTGAAAACGATTTCGAAATGAAATGAATTGAATTGAAAACGATTTCGAAATGAATTGAATTGAAAACGATTTCGAAATGAATTGAATTGAAAACGAATTCAAAGTGAATTGAATTGAAAGTGATTTCGAAATGAATTGAATTGAAAACGAATTCAAAGTGAATTGAATTGAAAGTGAATTGAAATGAATTCAAATTGAATTGAAATTCGAATTGAATAGAAATGAATTTTTAAACGAATTTATAAAGAAGAATTCAATTTTGCTTTGAATTGAAATAGAAGTTGAAATAGAATTTGAAACGAATTTAAAACTATTTATATAATTCGTTTTAAATAGAAATCGACGAAATATATATTATATATATAATATAATGGCCTGAATAGAACGCGCCGCGCCGCGGCAGTTCGCGAATTTCGACCATTTATTTCAAACGGACATTACGGGAGATCCGACCGTCGGATTCTCCTAAAATCGGAACCGTTGGGTTCGTATCGAAAAGAGCTTTCTAAAGAAGGTTAGAAATTTGAAATCTAACGGTTGGATTTGGAGATACGTCCAAATCAAATTCGAAAAAGGTCGCTGTAAGTGCAGTTCGATGGCCGTTGATGGAAATCGACTGTACGGGCCTTGATAAAATTATTAAAAATAGTAATAATTTATGTAAAATCATAAGAAATGATTTGTGAAGATTTGGGATGAAAAACTCCATATTTGAAAAGATAAAAATAGATTTTTATCGAGATGAACTAGTTTTGAACTAGAATTATAATTCTATTTATTTTTAAATAAATAAATTGAATTCGAAAAGGGTTTTGAAAATAACCAAAATTTCCAATGATTGCATTGGAGTGGATTTGAATCGAAATTGTCTTCGGAATATTTCGATGTTGGAATTCGTGATTATACAGGTGTTGTTATGGAAATTTGAAAGATATATTTTTATATCGTTATTTCCAATACGACATTTGTTAATCGTAGAATTTGATATTGAATATAGGCCGATATATTTTCTATTCAGAGCCTTGTATTTAATATCAAATGTGATTTGGGTTTGTCGTGAATGGTGTCTTCACTAACACCGTTCTTGAACCCAGTTGAGAAAAGATTAAATCTTTTTATTTAGATTTAATGAAGTGTACCAATTAAATAATATTTAATTGGAATTGAATTGATATTGATTTTTGGGTTTATCGTGAACAGTGTTTTAAATAACACTTGTTCTTTAACCCGATAATTAATGAATGTGATTTGGGTTTGTCGTGAATGGTGTCTTCATTAACACTGTTCTTGAACCCAGTTGAGAAATGATTAAATCTTTTTATTTAGATTTAATGAAGTGTACCAATTAAATAATATTTAATTGGAATTGAATTGATATTGATTTTTGGGTTTATCGTGAACAGTGTTTTAAATAACACTTGTTCTTTAACCCGATAATTAATGAATGTGATTTGGGTTTGTCGTGAATGGTGTCTTCACTAACACTGTTCTTGGACCCAGTTGAGAAAAGATTAAATCTTTTTATTTAGATTTAATGAAGTGTACCAATTAAATGATATTTAATTGGAATTGAATTGATATTGATTTTTGGGTTTATCGTGAACAGTGTTTTAAATAACACTCGTTCTTTAACCCGATAATTAATGAATGTGATTTTGGGTTTATCGTGAACCGTGTTTTAAATGACACTGATTCTTTAACCCAGATAATGATTAAAACTAAGTGGAGTTTTAATGAATCTTTAATTAGATTGAAAAGATCGAGAATGGAGTATCACCAGTTTTGCTCCAGGCGATAGTTAAATCTTTAATTAGATTTGAACGTGAAATTTAGAAACTAACTGTCGGTTAGCCAAGCAGAATGGTTTTCTGGATATTGATCTGATGTTGGTTTCGGCCTTCGGGGTTAATATTTGGGGAATTATTCTCTTGATTAATTTATGGTTAGTGACTAATGAATTGGAATGAGGCGTATGTTGTGTTTGTGTAACACTTTTATAATATATACGCGAGTTATTCGGAAAGACCGGGTTTATCCCATTCTGAATAACTGATACGACGATAAGTCGAAGATGAAGACGATGGTCGAAGACCGGAGGTCTTCACGTCGTTTGGGTGATAACTGATGATCTTGATTGGGCTGTACACCCAAGAAGATGGAAACAGTTAGTGATCGTCCAGACGTACTTGGAGATCGATGGATATGCGGGGTACTAGGTGCCTCCGGTTTCGTTCAGACCCAGAACGGACTTGTAAATGGACTGTGTGTCTGACATCGGATTTCATTCTGTGTGACTGATATCGGTTGCATAGGATGGTTTGCCTGTGTGGCATGCTAAGATGCAAATGATCAAGGCTTCTGTTGAAAAGCAAAGTCTTGTGGTGATGATCAAAGCACGGCCTTTGTGGCGTAGCTTTGTGTAACGTTTACCTCGCGTGTTTCACACCAGGTATGAACCAAAAACGGGAGACGGACCTCAGGGAGGACTTGCGTTTCTTTCTAGCTAGAAGTGGCGTCAGTGGTTTTACACGCCCTGACGAGTTTGACTTATGTGGTTGTTGCTGTTGCGAGGCGCCTCGGTTATATCGGTTTCGGCCGAATGCATTCTGGTCGGCTGACGGACCAGACTTACGCCCCAAAGGGCGGAGAGACGTATTGTTCAGGCATAATAATCCACATCGGTGGACCGGCCCTGACGATCTAAAGGGTTGATGCGTTCTGATCCTGAGACATGGGCTAGATTGTCTCGAATCGGTTGAGGACTATCTTTTGCCTCGGTTCATAGATGGAAATCCAATTTCCAAATACGTGACTTTGCGGTTTTAGTTGTAATCCTATATATGGCGACATAGTGGGATGGGGCGCTCATGCCGCCTATGATTGATACTTATGATTTGAAGTTGTTTTATACACTCTGCACTTATTATGTTATCAAATGATTTGTTTTAAACGTATCAAGCATTCTTTGGCTGTTATAAGGGAAAACCCTATCCTCGACTGCGTTGCATTGTGTGATGGGACCTGGGTCTTATAACAGCTTCATTTTTCTTTAATTAGCATTGCGCTGTTGTTTTATGCACTGGTATTCTTGGGAGGAAACCCGTTCCGTGTTATGCGGCGTGGTCCCTTGATTTACCTTTAAAAATAATGATTAACTGTTTTAGTTCTCACACCAGTCACATGACTGACCTGGAGTTTATTGTTTTAACCTAAACTCTGGGTGCCCCTATTTTCGACACGGGCAGCTAGTAGTTTTGGTTTTGCAGATTTATATTCACAGGGTCCTGGTTTACAGCTGGAACGATATCCGGAAAGCTTTGTATCCGTATATCTCTTCTAGTTGTGTATTGTATTATTTTCCGCTGCTATGGATTTAAATGTAATTTAAATCTCTGATATTTCTGTGTAATATTCATTCATACTCTGTATATTCTTGTAATCTGATGCATTGTTGTAATATACAATGAAATGTTCTTCTGTATGCGTTCTGTTGTGGTTTGTTCTCGAACTATCCGACACTTTCCTTTACGGGGAAGTTACGGGTCTTCTCATTTGGTATCAGAGCTTTGGTTTACAAAGCTCAGAGAACAAGACACATTAGAAACATACGAAAGAATTCATCAGATATTGGATTAGTAATATCCAACTAGAATGACTCGTTAGAGATAGGATCAGTAGTATCCTAGAACGAGTGTAAAGAGTATATTTTTAAAATGAAAGTCAAATTTGTTTTGAAAATTTAAAATCAATTATTCGTATTTGATTATTTATTTATATTGATGTGGACAATCCAGTATATATAGATTTTGCGTATACGTCTGATCCGCGTGTATTTGAAATTTTAATATACTGGATAGATATAGAATCACACTCTAGTCGCCCGGAGATAATTTTGGTAATGCGGCCGCATTATCAATATTTATATTCGTGTTTCGAAGGTGTGATATCTATATATTTCCATTAGACTGGTGTGAGAACCAAAACTAATATAGATAGATATATTGTTGTGATTTGGCATCAAAAACATGATTTTTGTATATGTATCAAAATTATGAATTTGAAACTCTAATTCACTAATTGATTGATGTTTGTGTTGTTTGTTTATTTGTTTGCTAATTTTTAACCATTTAGCCTAATTATATCAAATATTGAACTGTATTGAAAATTGGTCGCATTTGCTTGCATATACTTGTATATCATTGAACAGGTCATAGCAAGGAGGTTAGAGCAGAGAATAAAATTTGTTTGCCCGACAAATAGGTACATGTTTACTACATAATTTCCTGTTTTGTTTGGGTGATGATGATTTTGTGAGCCTATTGGCTAGCCGCTTGGCTTTTTCTTTTTCTTTTTGAGATCTGAAGGACCGGGGAAGCTATTTGAAATTCCCCGATGCTCCCATTGCAGGGGAGGTTATGGCGAAATTTTTCAAAAATTTAGGGTGTTAGCCAAATTTTTGAGATTTTGAAAATTCTCAGAAACTAAAGAGTTGGAGAATGGAAGCCAGATCGAGCGTAGGGCTAATTAATCAAACCACTTTCGACTTTGTTCCTTTTCGGGGACGAAAAGTTTTAAGTGGGGGAGATTGTAACAACCCGTAAAATGCGAGCCAGTTTGAAATTTTTATTTTGGCCATTTTAGCGAATTTTGATTATTTAAAATGAATTATTTTAAATAATATCGACGAGAAATTTATTTAGAATTGAAATTCGACGTATATATTATATACGTCGTCGTTAGAATATATAATAATTATATATAATTATAAAAGGAATAGAAAATGGCGCGGTAGTTCGAAAATTCGATTTCTAATTTCAAATGAATATACAGAATTCAATATAAGTCAGAATTGAACGAAACAAGAAATATTTGAATCTGTATAACTATATCTTTGTAACGAAGTTAACAAACTGAGATTTCATCTTAGAAATGATAAGATATGTCCAGTTGAAAATTAGAAATAGTCGCTATGGAATTTATATATATTTTTATATATATAAGGCCCTTAAAAATAGCAATTTTGCAAACGACCTCGGATTTCGACGAAACCAGTTTTGTTGGGTCCGGGATGTAAAGTTATTGCTAGGTTTCAAATTTCATAAATTTTCAAATCAATATGTGAGCGTGGCAAAGGAAAACGCGTTTGACCAGTTTCAGTTGATTTTAATCGACTGGAAATTGGCCATTTTTCAAACGATGTCGGAATTCGACGAAACTAGTTTTGTTAGGACCGTATCGTCAATACGAAGCTAGAAAATATTTTTCTGGAATTTTTCGAGTTAGTATGTGGCCCCGGTAATTTGAAATGTACGTTTAAAATTCAATATATAGAGTTATATGTTGATTTTGACGAAAACTGTTCGAAACGATCGAATCAGCTTACGGTACATATCCCATTGTGTTCGGAATGGGGGTAATTAGCTATGAACGACAGGTGGTGGGCCTCGTTTAGATGACGTATGTAAAAGTCAACTTTTAAAAATAATAAAATAATAAAAAAAAAAAAAAAAAGAAGAAAACCCTCTCCCCCTTTTTAACCGTTCTGGCCCCCCCCCTCGATTAAATTCATTCAAGGAAAAAAAAAAAAAAAAAAAGCCCCGTCGCCTGTGCTCCAGGCGATTACCACCGCCGCCTCGACGCTCGCGGCACCGCCAGGCCCCCTCTGGCCATCGCAACTCCGCCACAAACCCCCATCCTCTCTCCTTTCCTCCGTTCGATCCCATGGGCCCCAATCCCGAAGCGGTTCGAAACCCTAGAGCAGCCCCCCCCCTGGAAGCCAGCGCCGCCTTGCCACCTTGCCGCCGATGAAGACGAGTCCCCCCCCCCCTTCTTCGCAGGCAGGTACGTTATTTTATTTCATTTTTTTTTTTTTTCTCTCTTTCCATTTTTATTTTTAATCTAAAAAAAAAAAAAAAAATTCGATTTTTAAACAGAATTTAAAAACTGACTTTTATAATAGGATATAAAAGCAGATTTTTTTTTTAAAAAGAATAAAAGCAGATTTTTTTTTTTAAAAAGAATAAAAGCAGATTTTTTTTTTAAAAAGAATAAAAGCAGATGATTTTTTTTAAAGATATAAAAACTGCATTTTTAAAGATATAAAAACTGATTTTTTTTAAAAAAAGATATAAAAACTGATTTTTAGAAAAAGGTTTGAATACCAAAGACTTGATTTTTTTTTATAAGTCGAAGACTAGATTTTTATATATAGAACTTCGAGATAAAAATATGATTTTTATATATAGAACTTCGAGATAAAAATATGATTTTTATATATAGAACTTCGAGATAAAAATACGATTTTTATATATTGAACTTCGATAGAAAAATAGAATTTTTATAAATTGAACTTCGATAGAAAAATAGAATTTTTATAAATTGAACTTCGATAGAAAAATAGAATTTTTATATATTGAACTTCGATAGAAAAATAGAATTTTTATATATTGAACTTCGATAGAAAAATAGAATTTTTATATATTGAACTTCGATAGAAAAATGGAATTTTTATATATTGAACTTCGATAGAAAAATGGAATTTTTATATATTGAACTTCGATAGAAAAATGGAATTTTTATATATTGAACTTCGATGGAAAAATGGAATTTTTATATATTGAATAGCGAAATAAAAATTCGATTTTTATATATTGAATAGCGAAATAAAAATTCGATTTTTATATATTGAATAGCAAAGTAAAAATTCGATTTTTATATATTGAATAGCAAAGTAAAAATTCGATTTTTTTTATATATTGAATAGCGAAGTAAAAATGAGATTTTTACATATGTAGAGAATACGGATGAAAGCGACAAAAAGGCGAGGTCGACGAAGAATTCTGCATTAGAAGTGCCGTGGAGCTAGGATAGCTATAATGTGAGAACTCCTCACCTTTCAATTTAATTTTTCTAGTTATATATATACTAGGATGCAGACGGTGCTTAGTAGCACCCGACACCCGTCATCCACAGACCATGGATGGCTTGTTTGTTAAATTGTTTGGTTGTGTAGTTAGTTATATGATTTGATTTGAATGTGGTTTGTGGTGTGAAAAATCGAATCGATAAATTGGTTAGGATTAGACGTGCGCCGTTATAAGGCGAAGGAGTAAGGCTAGGTTAGACTCTTACTCCAAATTTTGTGGTTTGCAAAATGAGATTGGTTTGATTGATGTGTGAATGGCGTGGGCCTTCACTAGACCGGGGATTAGGCTAGGCCTTGTCCCGTTTCTAGTATCGTGCCGTTATGCCGCCGAAATTTTCTAAAATATGTTAGAAAAATAAAAATACCATTTTATTTAAAGAATGAACTGAATAAAAATTCATATGTTAAAATAAAATGTTTTATCGTTAAAAATATAATTTTTAACGTGAATGTGAATAAATAAATATTCATTTATAAACCGAACGGTTTGTTTATGTACACCTATTTGAATGACATTGATTGGGACGATAAATTTTACACATCGCCCAACTGCACAAATAAAATATGCGTGTGAATGTTTGAAACCCCACACGGGTGTTAGGATGAAATTTGAAGTTCACTCATCCTGATTGATTAAATATGTCGATCGATTGATTGACAGGCTGTTATAAGCGTTGAATATCTATATTTGATGCTTATACAGTGTAGTGCACTTTGGTTGATGGTTGATTATTTTCAATGCTATTATATACATGTGTTGTATGAAAATCCATATAATTAATTTTATATGGTAATTGATTGGGCCTCATTCCAGTTTTGAAAAAGAAATATTTGAAATAGAATATTTGAAAATAAAGGAATATATGAAGCCGTGTTGATTAGATTGACGCCATTTTGACGTGAACGATATTTATATCGATTTTGAAAACGATTTCGAAATGAATTGAATTGAAAACGAATTCAAAATGAATTGAAAACGATTTCGAAATGAAATGAATTGAATTGAAAACGATTTCGAAATGAAATGAATTGAATTGAAAACGATTTCGAAAGGAATTGAATTGAAAACGATTTCGAAATGAATTGAAAACGATTTCGAAATGAAATGAATTGAATTGAAAACGATTTCGAAAGGAATTGAATTGAAAACGAATTCAAAATGAATTGAAAACGATTTCGAAATGAAATGAATTGAATTGAAAACGATTTCGAAAGGAATTGAATTGAAAACGAATTCAAAATGAATTGAAAACGATTTCGAAATGAAATGAATTGAAAACGATTTCGAAATGAATTGAATTGAAAACGATTTCGAAATGAAATGAATTGAATTGAAAACGATTTCGAAATGAATTGAATTGAAAACGATTTCGAAATGAAATGAATTGAAAACGATTTCGAAATGAAATGAATTGAATTGAAAACGATTTCGAAAGGAATTGAATTGAAAACGAATTCAAAATGAATTGAAAACGATTTCGAAATGAAATGAATTGAAAACGATTTCGAAATGAATTGAATTGAAAACGATTTCGAAATGAAATGAATTGAATTGAAAACGATTTCGAAATGAATTGAATTGAAAACGATTTCGAAATGAAATGAATTGAAAACGATTTCGAAATGAAATGAATTGAATTGAAAACGATTTCGAAAGGAATTGAATTGAAAACGAATTCAAAATGAATTGAAAACGATTTCGAAATGAAATGAATTGAATTGAAAACGATTTCGAAATGAATTGAATTGAAAACGATTTCGAAATGAATTGAATTGAAAACGAATTCAAAGTGAATTGAATTGAAAGTGATTTCGAAATGAATTGAATTGAAAACGAATTCAAAGTGAATTGAATTGAAAGTGAATTGAAATGAATTCAAATTGAATTGAAATTCGAATTGAATAGAAATGAATTTTTAAACGAATTTATAAAGAAGAATTCAATTTTGCTTTGAATTGAAATAGAAGTTGAAATAGAATTTGAAACGAATTTAAAACTATTTATATAATTCGTTTTAAATAGAAATCGACGAAATATATATTATATATATAATATAATGGCCTGAATAGAACGCGCCGCGCCGCGGCAGTTCGCGAATTTCGACCATTTATTTCAAACGGACATTACGGGAGATCCGACCGTCGGATTCTCCTAAAATCGGAACCGTTGGGTTCGTATCGAAAAGAGCTTTCTAAAGAAGGTTAGAAATTTGAAATCTAACGGTTGGATTTGGAGATACGTCCAAATCAAATTCGAAAAAGGTCGCTGTAAGTGCAGTTCGATGGCCGTTGATGGAAATCGACTGTACGGGCCTTGATAAAATTATTAAAAATAGTAATAATTTATGTAAAATCATAAGAAATGATTTGTGAAGATTTGGGATGAAAAACTCCATATTTGAAAAGATAAAAATAGATTTTTATCGAGATGAACTAGTTTTGAACTAGAATTATAATTCTATTTATTTTTAAATAAATAAATTGAATTCGAAAAGGGTTTTGAAAATAACCAAAATTTCCAATGATTGCATTGGAGTGGATTTGAATCGAAATTGTCTTCGGAATATTTCGATGTTGGAATTCGTGATTATACAGGTGTTGTTATGGAAATTTGAAAGATATATTTTTATATCGTTATTTCCAATACGACATTTGTTAATCGTAGAATTTGATATTGAATATAGGCCGATATATTTTCTATTCAGAGCCTTGTATTTAATATCAAATGTGATTTGGGTTTGTCGTGAATGGTGTCTTCACTAACACCGTTCTTGAACCCAGTTGAGAAAAGATTAAATCTTTTTATTTAGATTTAATGAAGTGTACCAATTAAATAATATTTAATTGGAATTGAATTGATATTGATTTTTGGGTTTATCGTGAACAGTGTTTTAAATAACACTTGTTCTTTAACCCGATAATTAATGAATGTGATTTGGGTTTGTCGTGAATGGTGTCTTCATTAACACTGTTCTTGAACCCAGTTGAGAAATGATTAAATCTTTTTATTTAGATTTAATGAAGTGTACCAATTAAATAATATTTAATTGGAATTGAATTGATATTGATTTTTGGGTTTATCGTGAACAGTGTTTTAAATAACACTTGTTCTTTAACCCGATAATTAATGAATGTGATTTGGGTTTGTCGTGAATGGTGTCTTCACTAACACTGTTCTTGGACCCAGTTGAGAAAAGATTAAATCTTTTTATTTAGATTTAATGAAGTGTACCAATTAAATGATATTTAATTGGAATTGAATTGATATTGATTTTTGGGTTTATCGTGAACAGTGTTTTAAATAACACTCGTTCTTTAACCCGATAATTAATGAATGTGATTTTGGGTTTATCGTGAACCGTGTTTTAAATGACACTGATTCTTTAACCCAGATAATGATTAAAACTAAGTGGAGTTTTAATGAATCTTTAATTAGATTGAAAAGATCGAGAATGGAGTATCACCAGTTTTGCTCCAGGCGATAGTTAAATCTTTAATTAGATTTGAACGTGAAATTTAGAAACTAACTGTCGGTTAGCCAAGCAGAATGGTTTTCTGGATATTGATCTGATGTTGGTTTCGGCCTTCGGGGTTAATATTTGGGGAATTATTCTCTTGATTAATTTATGGTTAGTGACTAATGAATTGGAATGAGGCGTATGTTGTGTTTGTGTAACACTTTTATAATATATACGCGAGTTATTCGGAAAGACCGGGTTTATCCCATTCTGAATAACTGATACGACGATAAGTCGAAGATGAAGACGATGGTCGAAGACCGGAGGTCTTCACGTCGTTTGGGTGATAACTGATGATCTTGATTGGGCTGTACACCCAAGAAGATGGAAACAGTTAGTGATCGTCCAGACGTACTTGGAGATCGATGGATATGCGGGGTACTAGGTGCCTCCGGTTTCGTTCAGACCCAGAACGGACTTGTAAATGGACTGTGTGTCTGACATCGGATTTCATTCTGTGTGACTGATATCGGTTGCATAGGATGGTTTGCCTGTGTGGCATGCTAAGATGCAAATGATCAAGGCTTCTGTTGAAAAGCAAAGTCTTGTGGTGATGATCAAAGCACGGCCTTTGTGGCGTAGCTTTGTGTAACGTTTACCTCGCGTGTTTCACACCAGGTATGAACCAAAAACGGGAGACGGACCTCAGGGAGGACTTGCGTTTCTTTCTAGCTAGAAGTGGCGTCAGTGGTTTTACACGCCCTGACGAGTTTGACTTATGTGGTTGTTGCTGTTGCGAGGCGCCTCGGTTATATCGGTTTCGGCCGAATGCATTCTGGTCGGCTGACGGACCAGACTTACGCCCCAAAGGGCGGAGAGACGTATTGTTCAGGCATAATAATCCACATCGGTGGACCGGCCCTGACGATCTAAAGGGTTGATGCGTTCTGATCCTGAGACATGGGCTAGATTGTCTCGAATCGGTTGAGGACTATCTTTTGCCTCGGTTCATAGATGGAAATCCAATTTCCAAATACGTGACTTTGCGGTTTTAGTTGTAATCCTATATATGGCGACATAGTGGGATGGGGCGCTCATGCCGCCTATGATTGATACTTATGATTTGAAGTTGTTTTATACACTCTGCACTTATTATGTTATCAAATGATTTGTTTTAAACGTATCAAGCATTCTTTGGCTGTTATAAGGGAAAACCCTATCCTCGACTGCGTTGCATTGTGTGATGGGACCTGGGTCTTATAACAGCTTCATTTTTCTTTAATTAGCATTGCGCTGTTGTTTTATGCACTGGTATTCTTGGGAGGAAACCCGTTCCGTGTTATGCGGCGTGGTCCCTTGATTTACCTTTAAAAATAATGATTAACTGTTTTAGTTCTCACACCAGTCACATGACTGACCTGGAGTTTATTGTTTTAACCTAAACTCTGGGTGCCCCTATTTTCGACACGGGCAGCTAGTAGTTTTGGTTTTGCAGATTTATATTCACAGGGTCCTGGTTTACAGCTGGAACGATATCCGGAAAGCTTTGTATCCGTATATCTCTTCTAGTTGTGTATTGTATTATTTTCCGCTGCTATGGATTTAAATGTAATTTAAATCTCTGATATTTCTGTGTAATATTCATTCATACTCTGTATATTCTTGTAATCTGATGCATTGTTGTAATATACAATGAAATGTTCTTCTGTATGCGTTCTGTTGTGGTTTGTTCTCGAACTATCCGACACTTTCCTTTACGGGGAAGTTACGGGTCTTCTCATTATACCTATGATACATGAAACTATCATTTTTATGCACATTAACTAATTTTAATGCAACAATGCTTACACTAGATTTGTTTGCTTCATTTATCAATGGTTCCACTGGAAGTGTTTGTAGTATTAATGTTTAGACAGTAAGGTACTAAAAGACTAATATATAATATATGATATATTCATATATCATTTTGATTCTAATTCAATTGTGTTTGCCAGACATTACTATCATATTTCTGATGCTTAATGAGGCTCATGTATTTTTGTTGTGGAAGGTCATTAATTAATTATTTTGCAGGTTTCTTTCCTCTTGCTATGGGTATTGTTTCACATGAAAACGAATCTAACTGGTCTTGGTTTTTGTCCCATTTGAAAGAAATGCTAAATGAAGACCGATCTCTAGTTTTTATGTCTGATCGTCATTGGGGTCTCTTATTAGGTGTTCCTAAAGTATTTCCTTCTTCATATCATAGCTACTGTTTGCTTCACATGGAACAAAATATTGGTAGTGTTGTGAAGGCAGCTAAAGGTGATTCTTCTATTGTAGAGTTATTCAAACTTTGTGCTAGAGCTTCTAATATGTATGATTTTGAGCGATATCTTTCTAAATTTAAGAACATTGGGGGTATGGCTGCTGAAAATTTTCTACAAGATAAACCTTTTGATCACTGGGCAGATTTGTTTTTTCAAGGAAAGCGGTATGGTGAATATACTTCAAATGTTGCAGAAAGCTTCAACTCTTGGATTTTGGAAGATAGAGTAATGCCGATAACTTCTTGTTTGGATGGTATTCGAGTGAAAGTTATGGAGCAAATGGCTAGGCGAAGGGAGGAATGTCGTTTGTGGACAACGACTCTTTGTCCTGTTATGGAGGAACGCTTGTCTAAGTTAGTCGATGTTGGTTTTGGCTGGGATGTTTACAAGTCTTCAGACTTTGTGTTCGAAGTAAAATCCCCTAAATCTCATTTTGTTGATCTCGAAAATCATTTATGTAGCTGTAATCAATGGAGAATTACCGGATTTCCATGTGCTCATGCAATCAAATGTATTAATAAGTCAAGGTTATCAGTTTACGACTATGTAGAGCACTACTTTACTGTTGACGCTTTTCGATCTTCATATGCTGAAGCCATTAATCCAATTCCTAATTTTGATAAGCCAGTTATTGCTGAAAATGATGTTATTATTAGGCCTCCTAAAGAAGTTCGCGGAGCTGGTAGACCTTCTACAAAGAGACGTGGTGGCTATGGCTATTCTCAGAATAAAAGAAATAAATGTAGCCAATGTAATTCTACAGGCCACAACAAAAGAAACTGTGAGGCTTCTTCTATACGTTGATGTTTAATACTGTTTTTTTCCACAATGACCAATTTTTATACTGTAATGATACATATAGTTATCATTTTTTTTATTATGCAATTCATATATGTAAACTGTTTGACTATATGACTATTATGATAATGTTGTTTGAGTGATTGATTTATGTTAGATTTGCTTTTGGCTTCTGTGTATGTTTAGTGGATGTATTATTGTTTGTCATTTAATAATGCTATCTGTAATTTTTTTTAATTTTAATGTTGCTTAGTTTCTGTATGCTGTTTATAATATTGTATGTTTGACAGTGATATGGCGATTTTGATTTTTGTTATACGTTTGTATTGCTATAATATTGTAGGATGGTTATAATTATGTATAATGGTTATATTACATAATGTTTATGATGCCATTTGTATTATCTTTGGTTATAACATTGTTCGTCAATTTCTGCTAATTATAATAGTGGTTGATGGTTATTTATGTTTAGCATGCATTTTGTCATTTTGTTAGTTGACAGTATTATTTAAACAGACAATTTACGCTATCTGCATATAGCACTGTGCTTTTGAGAATAAGATAATTTATATTTTTTAATGTTTAAAGCTATTACAACTGTTATTGTACTAATTAATGTTTAGATTTCATCGACAGCAAAAAATAGAAAATATTTTTAAATAATGATAGTTTCATATATCATTTTGATATTCTGTAATGTTGGAAAACTTTTGAGACAACATCATATCATTTTGATATCATTACACGCAATTTAACAGCATCTTACTGCATGCAAAACAACAATATTGCAATTTGATGATGAAATGAAACATATCAAACTTTCAACGTTACCGTACTACAAATGATGTTATCAGCCCATATTATTACAGACTAAACAGTTAGCATAAGTCTATTGTGCTTTCTAGAAATATAGCAAGGAAACTTATAAGAAAATTACAAGTAAACTTCAATATATCAAATCTAATTGCAATTAAAAATCAATCTTTTTTGCTCTGCTACTGGTTTCATTTGTTCCTTTTCCGCCGTTGTAGATGATTTGAAATACTGTATCCGCTTTGAGTCGGTCGATCTCTTCCTTTTCATACATCTGCGGAAGATTTCCACTGTCAAGCAATTTAATGTTTGTCATTACAAACCAAGCACAGTCATTCCTACAAATGGCAAGAAAAGCATTTAGTAACAATCAATTATTGAGCTTTTTTTAAGACAGTTTACAAAATAGTTGAGTGTTGCTGCGTGGATGGTTATGATATCACTGTTACAAAGGTATTACTTAATACTTTTCGTGTGCTTTATGTGAATGAAAACTAGAAACCACTAAATCTATATTTTAGGAATGACTAAATACTTACGAGGATGGTTCTTGCCGCGGGGATGGTTCTTGTATTAGTGTTTTTTTCCCGAAACTTTTATTCAAGATTCCCTTTTCCTGCCATTTTTTCTCAAATAGCCCTTCAATCTTCTTTCTCTGTATAAGTAGAAAATAATTAAATTATGATAGTTGAATGTAGCATTATTTAGTTTTTGTCCATCAAGATACTAATTATTTTACCTGATCAATAGCGTGCCTGTAGCTTGGATTTGACATCCTTGTAGATCTAGTTAGAGGCTTATTTGAATCATAATGGGTCCATTGCATTGTGACATAGTTCAATTTCAAAAGCGTCCAATGGTTGATATGATGCAACGGAAAGAATATGTTGTCGGTATACTCATTCAGAACAATACTTTCTATCATAGGAAGAACTAGTTTGTGTATCACATTATCCAAATCATTGCTTATTGCATTCTGCATATTAATTTTTTTTAGCATAATTTTTAAAGAACTTAACCTTACTTTTAAAAAAGGTTTGCCTTACCGTCATTATAGTGGAGAAGGTATAGCTGTGCTCATACAACTCTTGGTTTTGAACATACCAGTCAATTATCTGATAGAATAAAGAAAATAATAAGCTGTGTTAGTAGCTTTATACAAAAATGATAAGTTTTATATCATTTACAAAATATTTGTCTATCTTTGTTTTCGTCTGTTCATTCAATATGAATATAAGCATAATACGTATGTTGCTAATTTTCCAGGTGTGGTAGTGGCATTATATCAAAATGATACATTTATGTATCATTTCAAATACACCTGTTTATTTTCAATTTTTCCTGTTAATCATATCCCAGCTATTATCATAGCATGCAAGGCTTTTTTTTTGCATGTACAGTTTATATATACTATGTATTGTTGAGGCTTTATATCAAAATGATAAGTTTATATATATCATTTTGAACATACGTGTACATTGTCTATTTTTCCATCCTATTAAATGTGAATATAAGTTATACACAAATAAAAAGAAAAATACCTGGCCATCTGTGTACAATTCCAGCAAAATAGATTCAAGCATAGATTTTACAATTGTAATCCCACCCCTTTTACCATCATCTGATATGAAAACCACCGAGCTGCATTTTACGTAAACACAAAATAAGTTAGTAGGTATTATTTCGATGAAATTGTAATGAAAAACTATTAATGATAATATAATTACTTACTTCTCATTCTGATTTGTTTCAAAATACGAAAGAACTATGCTTTTCTTGCTTTCTTCAAGAAGATTTAGAAGCTTGCTTTTTTTGACTTTTAAACTAGTTTGATAGTTTTCTCTTTTTGGCAAGTATGCATCAATATCTACTAGTTTGACTGTATTGTCCGTACCGGTGTCATTTTCTTCATTGCTTTCTTCTTCAATGTTTTCTTCATCGCTTTCTTCTTCAATGTTTGATACATCTTTCAACTCGCTGTCAATTTCTTCTTCGATACTAATTTTATTTTCATCTTCCTTTTCCAGATCGGTTTTTTCTACATTTTCTTCATGTTCATTTTTCCTTTCATCAACTTTTCCCTCAGCTTCTGATTTCTTTCGAGCAGCCCTTGTTGTCACCCTATTAACCAATGAGCTTGGGGCTATTTCTATTTTTGGCTTTAATTTTTCCTTCTCTCTCCTTTCTGCTTCTTTCCTTTTTTCCTGTAGAATTAGCATTTGTTGTGTGATTTTCAGATCAAATGTGGGACCTTCGAAATCAATTTCATTTTGCTTATTTACATTTTGGCTTTCATCTTCTTCTTCTGTGCTGCTGGTTGTTTTTGATTTCAATTTCTCAATTTCTTTTTTCAATCCTACAATCAACTCTTTCTCTTTTATTCTTTCAGCTCTTTCATTTTTCAGCTCTTCTTCAGTTTTTCTTAGTTTACTTTCCAGTTGTTGTATATACTGCTGAAGAGAGGCAATTTGATTATTATCATCATCATTTTCCATTTCAGATCTGTGTGGAGCATGTTGAACTTGCAATTTTTCTTGTTGCAGTAAAGTCATCTCATTTTCAGTAATTTGTCTCAAGTTCTCAAAAATCTGTTCAAAAACATTAATAAAGTATCTAAATGATTACATATAAATTTACAGGACAAAAATGTAAATTGAATATTACCTTTTCATCATCCATTCTGGTTAATGTATCATTTGTGACATTGTTCTTCAGACAGCTTATATCCCATTTCACAAACCTTGGGAAATTATTGTTGCATTTTGCCTTTTCTTCAATTAAATTAACATGTTCACAAAGAAAATACTGCAAAAGTAAAAATAAAAGCATTTGAGAAAATTATATGTTTGGGTATGCAGGAAAATAAAATATGCAGTGTAACTGTGAAAGTTAATTAAATGCTATTTTCAACTATCATTTTAATTTACAAACAAAAAGGTATGTGTTATATAATAAGGTAGAAGATAGAAATTTTATATCTATGTTAATAAACCAATTGTAGCTAAAAACAGAAGGTTATATAAAATGATATGTGAAATTATCATTACATATTTCAATGTAACATCTGAACAAAAACATTGACAGAAAAAGCAAATTCTGATGTTTAATTAACAAAATTTAAAACCTTTGAAAAAAAGAAGGTTTCAATGATCAAAGTTGAGTTAAAAAGTAACATAAAATAATGATATGTAGATCTATCATTTCAATGTAACTGGTTTAAGTGTACTTAGAGAAGCAATTAAGTTAATAACATAGGGTGTTGCCTGAATAATGCATTAATAAAAAAGGGTATCTCTTACCAAAATTAGCATGGAACATCTGGACATTTGACGTGGCTTGGACTTGAACACTTTTAGTGAATGTAACAGTGAACATTGTATTGTTAATGGCCATGATACATCAAACATTTTTTCTTCATCAATTAAGTACTGTAGATAACCCCAAGGTAAATACATTTGGTTATCTGGAAAAAAGAAAGTTATCATTGCTAGAATTATTATTAGTTTTGGTAAATCAGTTTGATATTGATAATTTTCATTTTCAAAAACAAAGTTAATTCTAGCAATGGTATGTATTTTAGTAATATGATCAACTATTCCAAAATTCCTTACAACAAATTCTTTACAGTAGTCAGATAGGTGTTGAAAAGAAGATTTTGGTAGAGGAAATAAGTTTTTTCCATGTATTGGCAAACCAAACAGCAATGCAATATCTTCGGTCATAATTTTTAAACTTTTTTTCCCAATTTTGAAATCTTCATTCTCATCAGAAAATGTACTAATAAGAATATCCACAGTCAAAGTTGATTTTCTACATTCTTTCAAAGTTACGTAACCTTCATATATAGAAAAAATGAACTGATGAAATGGTGTTTGTTTAATGAAATCTAATTGATCTGCTGTAAAACCTTTGCCTTTTTTAATTTTTTCCATTGTTTTGATCATGGCCATTAAACTACAACGATACTGATTTGTATCAACTTCTTTCTTTTTCTTTGTCCTTTCTCTTTTTTTTGTATTTTTAGCTGCAGTATTCTGTGCATACACAAATGTTTAAATGTTAATATAACATCACAAATTCAGCATAATAGACAAATTCACCAAAACATTATAAATGATATATAAAACTATCATTTTAATACTATTAAAAGTAACAGTAAATAACATATTGTTATTGATACCAGCAAGTAACAATAAAACAGGAGTAAGTAACAGTATGATAACTGTAAATTGTTAGTGAACATGGATAAAAATGATATATTAAGCTATCATAATTAACATTATCAATATTCTAAGCAATTTAAGAATAAAATGTCATATGAAATTATCATTACTTATAGGACAATCATGTTACTAGAAATGGTACCATTACAAAAATGCTATATGGAACTGTCATTTTATTTATATCTTAATTCATCCGAAATCACAATTACTAAAAATGCTATATGGAACTGTCATTACTTATAGGACATCAAGCCTTTATTTCACGTTTAAACCAATTCAATGACTAAAAATACATGGCACACACAACAACAGCAATAAAAAGGCAAAACTAAGTAAAAAAAAAGGTCAAATCCAAAGGATAAAAATGATATATTAAGCTATTATAATTAACATTATCAATATTCTAAGCAATTTAAGAATAAAATGTCATATGAAATTATCATTACTTATAGGACAATCATGTTACTAGAAATGGTACCATTACAAAAATGCTATATGGAACTGTCATTTTATTTATATCTTAATTCATCCGAAATCACAATTACTAAAAATGCTATATGGAACTGTCATTACTTATAGGACATCAAGCCTTTATTTCACGTTTAAACCAATTCAATGACTAAAAATACATGGCACACACAACAACAGTAATAACAAGGCAAAACTAAGTAAAAAAAAAAGGTCAAAACCAAAGATCGTGCAAACCATTCCTCTATAACTATCTTCTTTCACAAATCTTAATCATGCATTAGATAACAAATTAAAATGCAAAGTGATATCTATAACTATCATTATATTTTGTTTGAATGCAAAATGATATGCTAAAAGGCAAAGTGATATCTATAACTATCATTATATTTTGCTGGAATGCAAAATGATATGCTAAAAGGCAAAGTGATATCTGTAACTATCATTATATTTTGCTGGAATGTAAAATGATATGCTAAAAGGCAAAGTGATATCTATCTATAACTATCATTATATTTCACTGGAATGCAAAATGATATGCTAAAAGGCAAAGTGATATCTATAACTATCATTATGTTTTGCTGGAATGTAAAATGATATGCTAAGAGGCAAAGTGATATCTATAACTATCATTATATTTCGCTGGAATGCAAAATGATATGCTAAGGGGCAAAGTGATATCTATAACCATCATTATATTTCACTGGAATGCAAAATGATATACTAAAAGGCAAAGTGATATCTATAACTATCATTATGTTTTGCTGAAATGTAAAATGATATGCTAAGAGGCAAAGTGATATCTATAACTATCATTATATTTCGCTGGAATGCAAAATGATATGCTAAGGGGCAAAGTGATATCTATAACCATCATTATATTTTGCTGGAATGCCAAATGATATGCTAAGAGGCAAAGTGATATCTATAACTATCATTATGTTTTGCTGGAATGTAAAATGATATGCTAAGAGGCAAAGTGATATCTATAACTATCATTATATTTCGTTGGAATGCAAAATGATATGCTAAGGGGCAAAGTGATATCTATAACCATCATTATATTTTGCTGGAATGCCAAATGATATGCTAAGAGGCAAAGTGATATCTATAACTATCATTATATTTCGCTGGAATGCAAAATGATATGCTAAGAGGCAAAGTGATATCTATAAATATCATTATATTTCGCTGGAATGCAAAATGATATGCTAAGGGGCAAAGTGATATCTATAACCATCATTATATTTCGCTGGAATGCAAAATGACATTATATTTCACTGGAATGCAAGATGACATGCTAAGAGGCAAAGTGATATCTATAACCATCATTATATTTTGCTGAAATGCAAAATGACATGCTAAAAGGTAAAGTGATATCTATAACCATCATTATATTTTTCTGGAATGCAAAATGATATGCTAAAAGGTAAAGTGATATCTATAACTATCATTATATTTTATTGGAATGCAAAATGACATGCTAAGAGGCAAACTGATATCTATAACCATCATTACATTTCGCTGGAATGCAAAATGATATGCTAAGAGGCAAAGTGATATCTATAACTATCATTATATTTTGTAATTCATGTATCAGGATTTTCTCGTTCTCATTTAGACGAAACATACAAAATTACAACAAAATCTAATACCTTCAAAACCCTAGGACGCTTCCTTGAACGCACAGTACCTTCTTCATCGGCGATTTGCAGTGCGAGTTGCTTAACTGCTCTTGATTTTGCAACTCTACCCTTTGATTTCCCACTTTTTGGAGATTTTTCCTTCGACTGAGGAGTTGATGATGCTCGATTCGGGGATCTTGCCTTGAATACCCAATCGCCTATCGGCAAATTAGAAGTCGAAGTTGAAGAATCTGTTTCAGTTGTCGACATTACTGATTTTAGGGATTGATTTTTTTTTTTGGATCGAATATACTGATGAATTTTTGATCGAGACAAAACCCTAGAACGAATGAAAAGGGGAACGGTTTGTTAGTGGGGTTAGTGGGGTGAAGCGTGCGTCCTTGAAACCAAAAATAAAAAGTTCCGTCCGTAATTTAAAATGCGGGTCTAAGTTTTTCCTTTAAACTAAAACGCTGTATTAAAAATTAGGAAAAATAAATTAAAAAAAATAGGATAGTTCATGATCAATAACTCGTAAGTTATAGTAAATAATTTATTATGGTAATTAATAATAATTAATAAATCATTGTTAATATTTATTTATTACTTTCATTCGTTATCAATATAATCAAATATTAAAAATTAATATTAAATGATAAAAATTAAATTTAATAACTAATAAATAACATTTAGGATTAATATTTCTAGTTACAATTAATAATTACATTTAATATTTAATACAATTATTTAACATAAATTTAGAAATACTTAAATATAAATTTTAATATAATTATTCAATATAATTAAAACTTGAAATTTTGAAATTTAATAAAATAAATATAAATAACTAATGTTTGTTTATGCCTTTCTTTTCAAAAATTAAAGAAACATGGAAGAAGACAAGTAATAATTAGTAAATAAAGCCTTGCCAAAAAAATATTAGTAAATAATAAATAAATATAGAAATACTACTTTTGTTCGTTGTGTTATTCGAAATTTCATATTTTGTTTGCATATAAGAGTATTTTTAGAATCTAAGGTCATATTAAAAGATTGTGTTTCAGTTCAATTATTGGTAAAGAAGATGGTAAATAATTATTAATTATTAATTATTAATTAATATATAAGAAATAATATTAAATATTTTTTACTAAACTTTATAGTTAACTCGCTACTAGAAACATTGCTAATTCTGACAGGGGGAGACGGTTCACATCGGCTAATTTTCGACTGCTTTCGAAGGGTCGTCGGCAGCTGTTGTAAATTATCGAAATATAGAAATAGCCGGACTCTTTCTTCTCCAAATCTTTCTTCCTCATTTTTCTGAAGCATACATGTTTTGAACCCTATCACCCCCAAATTTGAGTTTTTTTACCTCCAAACACCCACTTCTTTGTCTAGGAACCTCCCCGACTTCAATTCAAATGTCTAGAGCGAGTAATTTGAGGTATAATCTCTTTTTTGCATAAAAATTAAGTTTTTACCTAAACCTACATTTTCTTAAATTAGAAAATTAAGGTTATCTATTGATTGCAATTGGTTCCAATAGTGTTGTAGTGGGTTATAACATCCTATTATGTGCATATTTTATGTGATATAGTGAAATTAGAAAATTTATGTGCAATGTTTGGTTATTTGTGCATATATCCCCCTAGCGTGGTTTTGGCCATTGTATAATTATAGTTATTTGTGTATATATGCACCATTGTGTATGTATGATTATCGTATTGTGTTAGTTGATATAGGAAAAAACAGAATGCACGAGCTAGGAATAGTACATTGTGCATATCTTGACTTATACACAAAAAAAACATAACAAAATGTGATAAATTAAAATATTTTTATATTGTAGTAAAACTATATTTTTCTACTAAAATGCGCACATCTAATTGGCTAATATCCCTTAGAGTGTTTTCGGCCCCTTCTGACGACTGCTGTACATGATCATTATATAAATAGTTGTTTTTGTCAAAAAATAAAACGACCATTTATATTCATATGGTACAATGTTTGTTGGATTTGTCCTTGTATTGGACAAGTTATAAACGTAGTAAGCATTTACATTTTATATACTATTTCGTTTCAAACGATTCACAAAAAACAATTTGACTTTTTTTTTGTTTCCTACGTACATGCATTTGTGTACAATGCTGGAAACAAAATTTTGTTGAATCGTATGAGATGAAGTAATATACAAAATGTAAATGCTTATTGTTTTTATAATGGGAAGTAGGATGTCTGACCACGTAAAAAAGTTACGTTTAAAAAAAATGTGCCATATTTGGAAAATATTTTTAAACTTATAAAACTGTTATTTATTTTCAACTATTATATATACATACGTTGTACGACGATGAAAATAAGCTTTTCTGAATTTGTATTCTTGAAAATAAATATTAATTTTCGTATGTTTGATTCTTTTTTGTGGACTATAAATGATTTTCCTACCTATGAAATGCTTTTAGGATGGAGTATTGCTGATCGTTTAGCATGTCCATATTGCATGGAAGAAACATGAGCGTTTTCTTCGCTGCATGGAAAGAAAATTTCATGGTTTGACTATCATTGATGTTTTCTACATGTAAATCATCCTTTCAAAGTAGACAATAAAAACTTTTTAGCTAATAGAGTAGAAACCAGATAACCCCCAACGATATGGTCTAGCGAAGACATATATGAACTGGTTAAAGATTATCCAAAGATATATGAAACTGGAGTTCAAACACAAATTGAAGGCATATTGACTGTTTACAATTGGTGCAAACGATCTACTTTTTGGGAGTTTCCATATTGGAAACATCTTCTGCTTCGTCATAATATTGATGTGATGCACAATGAGAAAAATATATTTGATAATGTCTTTAACACAATTTTGAATGTCAAAAGGAAGACTAAAGATGATTTGAAATTAAGGCGCGATATAGAAGAATTATGCAAACGTCACGAGCTTCATATGAAACCAAATGATAGTAAAAAAAGCCAAAGCATGTAATGAATTAGATAATAATCAAGTTAAAGTTGTGTTAAAATGGGTTGAAGGGTTAAGATTTCCTGATGGGATTTCATCAAACCTTCGTAGATTTGTTGACTTTAAAAATGGTAAACTGAGCGGAATGAAAATTCACGACTATCACATTTGGATGGAGCATTTATTTCTCGTTGTGTTCAAAGAACTACTATCGTTAATAGTCTGAAGGTAGTAGCGGAGCCTAGTATGTTTTACAAAGAGCTTTGTTCAACCACTTTAAAATTGCAACATGTACGTAAACTTGAAGTAGATATTCCTATATTGCTCTGCAAATTAGAGAAAAAAAAATCCACTATCTTTTTTTAATGTAATGGAAAATAATTCAGATAAGCATAATGAATTGAACTAAATCTGAAATTAAAATCAGAGTTGAAACCTAAAACCTAGAATTTGAAAGGTGTTTGTAACTGGAGTTAAATTAAGTATATGAGAATTTTAAAATCCTGGGAGATTTTAAATTGTTTTGAGAATGATATTTTGAAATAAATTTCAAAGTGGAAATGTTAGAAATGGTTTTGAAAAGCGATATAGTATTGAACTCACTTCGAAAGCTGGAAATAGATTCCGATGATGATAATGACATCATCGGTGTTCATTTTCGAGTTGTAAGTGACAGATTACTACCGAAAAGATTTTGTTTTTGAATTGTTTTGAGAGAAACAAGTTGTTTGAAATCCAAAAAGGAATATTTGGTTTTAGAAAAGCAAAGCTGTTTAAAACTCCCAGGAAGAGACTGTTTGAATTAAAAACAAATTTAAATAGAAATTTGTGAAACTGAGCTGGAACTGAATTGAAACCAATTAACTGGAAATTGAATTGGATACGATATATCAATTAGAATCAGATTTTGAATTGTGAGATAGAATCTGAAATGGTATTGGATTGATGAGTTATGAATTAAAAAAAAATAGAAAATGGAACTTTGATTTGAAATTGAATTCGACTTAGGTATAAGCGAATGGTTGGATTGTGGATAAAAACATATTGGGATGACCCTTATATCTTTTGAATTGATAACGGGTGGAAAGGATATAATGATACGCCGAAAAAAAGGTACAAGTTTATATTTCTATTGGATATAAAATTTATGAGCCGAATTGGCAAGCCGCTTGGCTGTTTGATTTTCTTTTGGGTTGGAGATGGCCTTGAGAGGCGAGTTGGAGTTTGACCGATTGACCAATACAAAGGAGGTGCTGGCGAAATTTTTCGAAAAATTAAGGTGTTAGAAAATTTTCAGGATTTTTGAAAATATTCGTTAATAGAATTAAATTAATAATTTAATTAAAATTAAATTGATTCAGTTGATATTGAAGTTAAGAAGTGAACAAATAAGTTCTAACCAGTTAATAGGGTTTGATTTCTACCTTAGCAATTTCGAGGACGAAATTAGTTTAAGGGGGAAAGATTGTAATGACCCGCATTTTTGGCAGTCAAATAATTTATTTAATTATTAATTATCAATTTAACGATATCGATAACTGGAATTAAATAATATTTATATTTGATTAATATGAATAATAGAAAATAATATATTTTCGGAATAATCGGAAATAATAGAATTCATGATATGGTGTGAATTGGACGATATAAAATATATAATTCAGCTTATATTGAATTATATTGACGAATATATTATTTAAACAAAGTATGAACGTATAATATATATTATAATTAAAATCGAGCTCGAAATGGCGTGGCAGTTCGCGATTTGTCGATTTGAACTTCAACTGGAAATACAGGATCCGTTTTAAGTTGGATTTCTGTGAAACAAGAAACGTGTGGAGCTGGTGGAGTATATTTTTCTAATGGAAGAGAAAAATCTGGATTTCGTCATGTAGATTTTTATTTACATTAAAATCAAATTTTAGAAAAGTCGCTGTGGAATTCCTTTATAATTTATAAAGGAATTAATTATATTTTAAAAAGGAATTTCATTATAAATCGAATATCAATTTAATCGGGATTTGAAATATCAAGTTAGAAATTCATATAGGAATATTCTAGAGCTGTATGATATTTTGTTGTGAATATATACGATAATATTTATTTATAAATATTAAATTTAATTGTTTTAAATATATTTATATATTTAAAAGGATTATTTAGAGCTTTAAAAATAGCCGGTTTTGCAAACGACCTCAGAATTCAACGAAACTAATTTTGTTGGATCTGCAATGTTAAATTATTGTTAGATTTCAATTTCCGTAATTTTTGAAGTCAGTATGTGGCCGTACGGGATTTTAATGTGAAAAACAAACGATAATTCGACCTTTAAAAATACGCTGTGTGAGGAAACGGAGTCAGAATTTGATGAAACCAGTTTCGTTGGGACCGTAATGTCGAACTCTAGCTGCATGTCCATTTTCGTGATTTTTAGGTATCGTATGTAATCATAGGGATTTTTAGAAAGCAAATGATCGAATAAAAATAAATAAAATAAAATAAGAAAAATATCCTATCTTACTCCTAGGCCTAGAAACAAGCCACGTCCTACCTTGTACAGCCACACAAAAAAAATCTCACCCCATTATATATCTCGTTCTCCCGGCCGCCACCATTCTTCAATTTACAGTAAAATGTTCACCTTCAAAAATCCTAGTAAAATCCAAATAAATGTTATAAATTGGAAAACGAGTGTCTTTGGGATGTTGGTGAGTTGCTCTTCGGTTCTGAGTGGTTTTTTTTGGGTTCGACGGATTTCCATGTCGCTGGAAATAGAACAACGTTGGTTAGGGTTAGCGGAATCGGGGAATTTAAAAGTTGTTTGATGATATGGTTGTTGAAATGGGGTTTGTGAGGTGGATTAGCATCTATTGAAGAGTTTTGGTAGGATTCGATGCACAAAAATGTCGCACGGTTTACTGTGAGTAGTTCGAACGGGTTTTACTCCCTGAAGCCGAGATGGGTGAAAGTGGTAGGATGGTGTCGAGGAGTTGAAGGAGATCGAGATGGTGGTTTCGGTTTGGTGTTTAGTGGAGTAGAAGAGGAGATAAGGGTGGAGGAAGTGATCGAAATGGAGATTTGCAAAGAGCAGGTCACGATAAGTTTTGAATTGGGGAAGAAGATGCGTGGCGGGTCTGGGTCTATAGAAATGAAGATGGGCCTTATGAAGTGGTGAGCCTGGTTAGAATTAAAGACCCAAGTTTTTATTTAAATTAAAGTACATATAATTGTAAACACTATAACTTGGCCATAAAATGTCAGATTAACGAATGGTCAGATCTGTTGCGATCGTAGGGTCAAGGGCTATATGATGGAACTGACTGGGAGAGAATCGGGACTCGTTACAATTTATAGCAAAATAAATTGTCCGTCTGAATCAAGCGATGGTTATCGTTATTAACGATGATCGTCCAATGTGAGTAAAACTCACCAACTCTGAACAGTTATATTTTTATAACATATTCTTAGAACTGATAATTATCTGTTGATTGCTGTGTGTTAACTATTTGGTTGAATTGCTTATGTATCCGTTGAAATTATAGATAACGATATATATAAAAATCGTTAATCAAATATTGATTCAGTTTAGCAGAATGTTTCATATGTAAATGAAATCGATGTTAATTATATTGTTTAACATCTGTGATGCAGGGAAACAGGTTGGAGGAATCCAACTGGATTCCTCAACATTTATTTTACTGTTTTTCATATATATTGTGATATATAATGTGATATATAATATGTTGATTGTGCGTGTTTGGGTGATACTGAGCACTGATATATGGTATTTGAAACACCATAAGAAATACTAGAATATACAAAGGGATTTTTCAAAGTGTATATTGAAATATAAATTATATTTGTGAAAATAAATATAATAGAATTGGAAATATTTGTGAAAATAAATATAATAGAAAAGGGATATTTGTGAAAACAAATAGAAAAGAATTATTTATTTGTTAAATAAATAGAATTAAAAATGGATTATTTATTTGTTAAATAAATAGAAGTATAAAAGGGTTATTTATTTAGAAAATAAATAGAATAAAGGAATATTTATTTAGAAAATAAATATAATAAAGGGTTATTTATTTAGAAAATAAATAGAATAAAGGAATATTTATTTAGAAAATAAATAGAATAAAGGAATACTTATTTAGAAAATAAATAGAATAAAGGAATACTTATTTAGAAAATAAATAGAATAAAGGAATATTTATTGGGAAATAAATAGAGTTAATGAAAAGGAGTTAATCGAATTTAGTATTCGAAGGAGTTAATTGAATTTAGTTATTCGAAACGAGTTAGTTGAACATGGTTAGTCGAGTCGAATTAATCGATTATAATTAATCGAAAGGAGTTAATTGAACATAGTTAATCAAAATGGAGTTAAACAAAAATTAGAAACTGACTAGAGATTAATAAGTTGAATGGTTTCCTAAGTATCGATCTGATGTTGGTTTCGGCCTTCGAGGTTTATACTTAGGAAGTTGTTCTCTTGCTAGTTTATAGTTAGAGTCTGATAGATGTGGAAGAATAGTGATACGTAATTAAGCCATGGAAATGTTTTCCAATGTTAATAACGTATATTTTCTAAACATAGAAATGAGGATATATATATATATATGTTTGATGATTGGATCGATAATTCCATTTGGAAATAAGATCGTTGTGTGTACACAGACATGTTTTCATTTGATAGTTAAATCACCGACTATCAAAGTTTTCACCATTTTAACGTTGTTAATATGGAGAGACCAGTTGGATTATTATCCGAAGAACCACTCCGTATTGGCATAAGCGTTGCGAATCATATATGCAAAGATAACTGAAGACGGAGTAAAGTGCAAGGGCTGTTGTATAAATCTTAGGTAAAAACTGCCTAAGATGGTTGTACTGAATAGTGCCTTCGGTTTGTCCAGTCCCAGGACGACCTATATGGAAGAATGTCTAACAGAGTATATTTAATAGATCGCGTAAGTTGATCTCTTCAAACGTATTTACGTTTGGTGGTGGAGGAATTCGTTTCTCTTAGCTGTATACCCATGGTACTTTTGGGGAAATCAATTTGTGATTTGGCGGGTATGACGATGTGACATTCAAAGTGAATAAATGTGTGATCTATTAGAGATAAGTGTGGCCTCTAGCCTCACAACCGGGAAATGACAAAAATCGGGCAGGTAGCATGGCTATGTAGTTCGCACCTATTAGGGTGTATAATCACCTGATCTAGAGTTTCATTTACTTCTAAAAATCTATTGTCGATGCTGTCCCATTTGGGAAACGGTTGTTGATCCCAACCGTTGGTGATATACATTCGATACACTCAAGCGAAATGTGTGGTCGGTCATGTGTGGCCGGGTTGCAAGATGTTCTTGTTGAACCCAGTGTATTCCTCTCTTGAGGTTCACTAGCGAAAGGTGGTTCCATACCTTGATATAGTTGGAAATCCATTACCCAATACGTGCTTGCGGTTTTGATTGTATACTATATATGTAGAACGTGAGATGAAAGTGTTCTGCTAGATGATTATTATATTGGGGTTGATAGACATTATTATAATATCAAAAGGTTTTTGATATAAAGATGTTTTGGATTCTCATAAGAAAAAAAACCTGTTCCGTTATATGGCGTGGTCTTATGAGATATTGTTTACTTGTTCAAACTGTTTTTAACTGTTTTACTCATACCAGTCCCATGACTGACCCGGAGTTTATTTTGTTTTGTTTTCCCTAAACTCTTGGGTGCCCAATTTTGTACGGGCAGTCAAGTAGTCGGGATTTACAGATACTTGAAGAGCTGGAGCAGGAGGCTTCAGAATTATATAGCTATGGTTATTTTCCGCTATGTTGTAAGTGCTGTTCTTTGGAAATGATATGTATATTCAAGTACAGATTTATATTTCAAAGTTGTGTTATATATTATATGTTATTCGTTCCGCTGTGAGGTTCGTGTTACTCTGATGTTGTGTTGTTCTTTTTCTTCTATTCTAAGTTTTTATCTTATCTATTCTCACCCTCTAATTTCTTTCATTAACTACCGGTATTTTTTGATGTTTGGTTAGTCGTCATTGAGTTTATGTCGATAACCAAAGTCGACAAAAACCGGGTCGTTACACAAACATAATCATTTTTGTCAATATAGGTTAGTTAAACAAAAATATTCATTTTTGTCAGTATAGGGTAGTTAAACAAAAATATTCATTTTTGGCAATAAAATTTAGTTAAACAAAATATACACTTTTGTTAAATTATAATAGGTGAACCAAATTTGCCACTTTTGTCAAATTATCAAAGTTGAAACAAATTTGTCGCTTTTGTCAAATTATCAAAGTTGAAACCAATTTGTCGCTTTTGTCAAATTATAATAGTTAGAACCAAATTTTTCACTTTTGTCAAAATGTAACAATTGAAACAAAATTGGCATTTTTGTCAAAATATAATGGTTAGAACAAAATTTACATTTTTGTAAATTAGAATTGAGTTAGAACAAAAAATACATTTTTGTCAAATAGATTTGTGTTAAAACAATAATATCGATTTTGTTAAATAGAAATTGTAAACAAATAAAATTACCATTTTTATTTGTTAAGTAGAAATTGTAAACAAATAAAATTATCATTTTTATTTGTTAAGTAGAAATAGAAATTGTAAAGAAATAAAAATTGTAAACAAATAAAATTATCATTTTTATTTGTTAGGTTGAATAGAAAAATGTAAATAAACAAACACATCACTTTTATTTGTTTTGTTGAATTAAAATTGTCGACAAAACAAACACATCACTTTTATTTGTTTTGTTGAACTAGAATTGCCGACAAAACAAACACATCACTTTCATTTGTTTTGTTGAATTAGAATTGTCGACAAAACAAACACATCACTTTTATTTGTTTTGTTGAATTAGAATTGTCGATGAAACAAACACATCCCTTTTATTTGTTTTGTTGAATTAGAATTGTCGACAAAACAAAGTTATCATTTTTATTGTTTTGTTGAAATAGATTTGTCAACAAAACAAAGTCATTATCTTTATTGTTTTGTTGAAAAAGATTAGTTGAATCAAACCATATATTTTTGTCAAAATATACAATTCTGTCAAAATAAGATTAGTTGAATCAAACCATATATTTTTGTCAAAATATACACTTTTGTCAAAATAGATTAGTTGAAACAAAATACACATTTTTGTCAAAATGAACATTTTTGGCCAAATAGATTAGTTGAACCAAAATATTTATTTTTGTCAAAATATAATAGCTGAAACAAAAATTACATTTTGTAAAATATGATGGTTGAAAACAAAAATTACATTTTTGTTAATTAGATTTGAAATAAAACAAAATTTACATTTTTGGTTAAATAAAAGAGTTAAACCAAATAGCATTTTTGTTAAATAGGTTTGTGTTACAACGAAAATATTCATCTTGATAAAATAGAATTGTCAGCAAAATGGATGTATCACATTTTATACATTTTGTTGAAATATAATTTATATGCAAATATAAGAATCATTTTTATTTGCATAACATATATTAGAATTTATATGTAAATATAAGAATCATTTTCATTTGCATAACATACCTTAGAATTTATATGTAAATATAAGAATCATTTTTATTTGCATAACATACATTAGAATTTATATGCAAATATAAGAATCATTTTTATTTGCATAACATACATTAGAATTTATATGCAAATATAAGAATCATTTTTATTTGCATAACATACATTAGAATTTATATGCAAATATAAGAATCATTTTTATTTGCATAACATACCTTAGAATTTATATGTAAATATAAGAATCATTTTTATTTCCATAACATACATTAGAATTTATATGCAAATATAAGTAGGGCTGTCAATGGATACTTTCGGATACAGATAGTGCCATATCCGTATCCGCATCCGGAACCATTTTCGGATATCGGATATCCGCATCCGCAGATACGGACGGATATCGGATAATTATCCGCTCCGCCAATGGTCGATAAATCAATGAACATAAATGGTTTTTTAAAGCAAAATATTAAGCTTTTTCAACCCAATTGATTACAAAAGTGCTAAAAATAAATAAATGTGATGCTAATATATAATTTTGAGCAATTAACATGCTTTTAGTAGACTTTCAATTTTGTAAAATAATAAACTAGTATATTTAATCACGTTAAAATGCACTTAATTTAAGCTATAATTGTGAAAAAAAGCGGATGGATAATTTTCGGATGCGAATATGCCTACATCCACATCCGCATCCACTTTTCCGGATATCAGATATTTATCTACTTTTCGGATACGGATGCGGACGGATTTCGGATTTTTCGGGTATCCATTGACAGCCCTAAATATAAGAATCATTTTTATTTGCATAACATATATTAGAATTTATATGCAAATATAAGAATCATTTTTATTTGCATAACATACCTTAGTATTTATATGTAAATATAAGAATCATTTTTATTTGCATAACATACATTAGAATTTATATGCATATATAAGAATCATTTTTATTTGCATAACATACATTAGAATTTATATGCAAATATAAGAATCATTTTTATTTGCATAACATACCTTAGAATTTATATGTAAATATAAGAATCATTTTTATTTGCATAACATACATTAGAATTTATATGCAAATATAAGAATCATTTTTATTTGCATAACATACATTAGAATTTATATGCAAATATAAGAATCATTTTTATTTGCATAACATATATTAGAATTTATATGCAAATATTAGAATCATTTTTATTTGCATAACATACCTTAGAATTTATATGTAAATATAAGAATCATTTTTATTTGCATAACATACATTAGAATTTATATGCAAATATAAGAATCATTTTTATTTGCATAACATAGATTAGAATTTATATGCAAATATAAGAATCATTTTTATTTGCATAACATACATTAGAATTTATATGCAAATATAAAAATCACATTATTGGTCAAAACGTACATTAGAATTGTATGTAAATTAAAGTGACATTTTATTGTTAAATTATACAATAGAATTTGTATGCAAATCCAAGTGACATTTGTATTGTCAAATTTTACATTAGAACTTGTGTACAGAATACAGAGGCATTTCATATGTTATGATTTGAAACTATACATAAAAATAAAACATTTATTTTTAGTTGTTAAAATTTAAATAGAAATTTGCATACAAATAAAGGAAAATGAAAATTATCTTTTCATTTGTCATCATCAATAATGAAATGTAAATAAATTACATTTTAGTAGACATTAGAAACAAGTAGGGAAATTATGCGAGTAAAATACATTTTTATTTGGCATTAGGAATATAATAATATGTTTTGTTCATTTTCATCAACATGTTAGTGGAATCAAAATTGGTTAAATTCATTAACCAATCATTTATTTAGATGAACTATTGTTGTCTGAAAACCATACACGGGTATTGGGATGATATTTGACATACACTAGACCTAATATTTAGTTGTATGTCAATCGATGGGTTGATAGGCTGCGATGAGCGTTATTTATTCATTTTAATGCTCACATAGTTGTAAATTCCACTCTGGATTTGAATGGATGATTTAATGAGTATTTATCATGATTGCCGTTTACATGCGATGTATGAAATCCATATAACCAAAATTATATGGTAAATGATTGAGTCGCATTCCGATTCAGAATATCTTTTAAATAAAGAATATTTTAAAATAAAGATTATCCTTTAATAAAGAATATTTTAAAATAAAGAATATTGAAATGTAAAGAATATTTTTACATAAAGAATCTTTTTATATAAAGAATATTTTTAAATAACGAATATTTTTAAATAATATTCAACGAAGAATAAAATGATGATTTCTATGTCCGTTTTTGGAAGGACACAAAAGATAAAAATATATTTTTAATTGGAATGGACTAGTTATTAACTAGAATAAATCTTTTAAATTAAGATTTAATGAAGTCTTATAATTAATTAATATTTCGTTCAAATTAAATAAAAGAATTGGATTTTGGGTTGTCGTGGATGGTGTCTTAAATAACACTGTTCTTAAAACCCCACATGAAAGAATAAATCTTTTAATTAAGAATTTTAGAGTTCTAATTATATTTAGTAATTGGAATAAAATGATATGTGAATTGGGTTTATTGTGAACTGTGTTTTAAACGACGTTTGTTCTTTAACCCAATTAACAATGAAAATATGATTTAGAATTTATAAATCTTTTTATTAAGATTTAAAAAGAAATTTTCCAAAGTTAAGTTTTCCAATTTAATATACTAAATTGGAATTGAGTGGGAAATTCGATTTGATAATAATCGAGATAGGTTTCTGTAAAAGAAGACGGTTACTATATATGGAATTTAGAAGGTTTTTCCGTTATTCCAGTTATATTAGCGATCTGATATGGAAATTTATATTGATTATAAATTGATTTGATTTCTGTGGAAATTCCATATTTAATGGAAGATGATTTTTGGGTTTATCGTGAACTGTATTTTAAATGACATTAGTTCTTTAACCCAGTTAAAGACGAGATTAATTTCTTATAAGATGAATAATTATAAAGTAATGATTTTTGATATTAAAACTGAATTGGAGTTTTAATTAATCTTTAAAAAAAGATTAAAGAATAAGTTTTTAAAAGAATTTATCTTTGATAAAAATAATAGGAACATTTCCCTAATAATGTGAATATTTTATTAAAAAAATATTCTGAATTGGAATGAGGCATATGATGTGTTTTCATAGCACTTGATTTTTAATTATAAAAATACGCGAGTAGTTTGGAAAGACCGGGTTTAACCCATTCTGAATGATTACTGCGACGATTAAAGTCAAAGACATTGAAGACGGTGGATGAAGACCAGCGATCTTCACATCGAATGGACGACTAGTGATGCCTGACATTGGGTAGCTCCTAGTAAAGGGTTAAAAGTGGTAGTTTGTCCGGATGTACTTGTTGATTGTCCAGATATGCGAGAACCTCTCTTCCATATTGGACATACGGGATGAGGAATAAGGTATCTTCCGTTTCGTTCAGATCCAGAATGGACTTGTTAATGGATGTGTGTCTAACATTGGATTTCATTCCATGTAAATTAAATTGATTTCTATTTAACATATATTTGTGGTGGCGGAGAATTTATTCTCTTGCTTAACACCCTTCTCGGAGACTTACGAGCTCAGAGGTTATATATTGGTAGTTATCGATCGCATGGCGTGAATTGTCAATGTGGCATGCCAAGATGCAAATGATCAAGACTTTTGTTGAAAAGCAGAGCCTTGTGGTTGATGATCAAAGCACGGCCTGTTTAGGCGTAGCTTTGTGTATAACGTTACTTCACGAGCCTCATACCCCGGTATGAGTCAAAAACGGAGCAAGAGAACGCAGGGAGTGCACACGTTTCTTTCTAGCTAGAAGTGGTATCAGGGTTTTGCAGGCCCTGACATTTTACTTATATGGATGATGGATTTCGAGGCCTCGGATTTATTGTTCGCTTGTGACCATTTTATTGGTTCAATAGGACCGGGAAGCGTGTGTTCAGGAATTACCAATCCACTGAAGTATTTGTGGACCGGCCCTGCAGGATCCAAGGATTCGCCAGCGTCCGAATCCTAAGACATTGCTAGAGTGTCTCGAATCGGTAAGGAGATCGTTACTAGCCTTGACTCATGATGGAAATCCAACTTCCAATACGACACCATGCGGTTTTGATTGTAGAACTAGTTGGGCGACATAGTATATGGCAGCTATGTCGTCTATGATTGATACATTATGATTGAAATGTTTTTAAAACATATATTCACTAATAATAATATCAAATCCGTTTTTATCGTATCAAGCATTTTTTACCATTATAAGGTAAAGCTCTATCCTCCGGTTTGCATTGCATTATGTGATGGGACTTGAGTCTTATAATGGTTTCATTTTTCTAAAAAGCATTGCGTTGTTTAACGATTTACTTTATTCAAATTATGTTTTGGCAATCCAATCGAGTAAACCCGTTCCGCGTTAGCGGCGTGATCCTGTGATTAGCCTTATTACTAGTTAAGTTAAGTAAAGATTTCTCATACCAGTCCCATGACTTACCCGTAGTTTGTTTCACTTTGCAAACTCGAGTGCCCTCTTTTCCACACGGGCAGTCGAGTAGCTTATTTTGCAGATATATTGAGCAGGATTCTGGATCGAAGCTTAAAGCTGTGTCCAAAGCATTGATAGACTTCCGCTGTATCAGATTATTGTTTCCGCTGCAATGTATTAAATTCATTGTAAATTATCTTACGCTGTATTATATTTATCGATGTACTCTGATATATTATGTACTTTGATGTAACATTATTGTAATGTTTATAAAAGCCTTCTGTTATTTGTTCTGATGTGTTGTATTCCCGAAGTTAGCGTATTTGGGTGTTGAAAGTCTTAGTCGATTTTGCGATGGATTAGGTCCGGGCAAAATCTGAGTCGTTACACCTAGTAGGTTTATAGGGCATAGAGTTGATTGATATTAACAGCTCTAGAAGATTAATGTTAAAGACCCTATTTTCTTTCTATTTGGTGCACTTAATTTTTTGATAGCTCATTTATCTTGGTCCAAATTAGAACTTAAGAAGGAAAATGTTTTATTATATACTCTGATTTGCGTTGAGACTACATAGGGAATATGTCTTGTATTAAAAGTTATCCTATGTAAAGTATTATTTTATAATAACAAGTTATCGAAAATAAATATTTTCGCTATTTTTTTTATGTCTTGTGAATCTTAGTCTCTATGATTAGTTTCTTTGTACCTACAGTGTTACTCATCCTTAGCATGACCGGTTTTTGGGAATGCTAAAGGGTGCGGGGTGTTTCACTTGGGGCATGGTTGTATACAACAAAGAAGCAGTTCGGAATAGTTGCTAACTGATAATTTTGCAATGGCCAATATTCGTTGCTAAATGAAATTTAGCAACGGTCTAGAAGCGATGCAAAATAACATATGACATTCATGCCAAATACCATTTCCATAACTGCTTAAGTCACTTTGTAACTGCTCAGAGCTATTGAGAAATTAACCATGCCTCATTTCGCGATGATCATTAGTCGCTGCGAATTTGCTTCGCAATGGCTCCGAGCACTTACGGAATAACTATTTTGGGGGTAGTATTGTCCTGGTTTAATCCTGAATGAACTACACATAATGTAACAGCCCGCATTTTACGTATCGGAGGATCACAAAATATATTTTTATTTAATTCCCTGAGGGTTGGATCATTCTCATATTTTGGTATGTTGGTTATGGGGATGTGAGACATGTCCATAATTTTTACCAATTTTATTTATGACCATTTTGTCCCTATCAGTTTTGTACATGGGATAACTTTTGACTAGGATTGAATCAAGTGTTGAAATCATTTTCATTGGAAAGGAAATGGTGTTGCCAATTCGGTAGAGTGGTCACAATAAAGATTTAGTTCAACAGTTTGGGAGGAATCGCTGTTTTAGTGTTTCTCAATTTCTGTTCAAGTTTTATAAGCCATTGACGAGCTGATTTGGTGTGGCTCGTTAGTGGGCTGTTGGGAGGCTATAAATAGGGGTTAGAGACTTAGAGAATAATTTACTTTCTTCGTTTTCTCATTTGGTATCAGAGTTCTGGTTATCCATTTTTGCCAAAGTTCAAAGACATAATTACGTATGAGAGACATATTTGTAGATTTCTGATGGATGTATACTATATAGTAGTGTATAGTATAATAGCGTTTGAACTCCATTGGCAGTTTTCTCGTGCATGGACTAATCATTCTATATTACAGATTTAGAATGAGTCGTCGACCATCGAGACACGCTGCTAGGAAGGAGACTGTTCTTGTAGGGGGTAATGGCGGTATACTAGACTACCTAGCTATGCTCGAGGCAATGATGGCAGCGACAATGAGGAGGGTACCCGCTCACGAGACAGTCGCGGTAGATGTAGGATTTCAAGTGCAGGTGCCTAGAGCCGTGGACCTCGCAAAGCTGTGCAAAGATTTCACTACTCTAGAAGTGAAGTAGTTTAAGGGGACATAACCAATTGAGGAAATTCAAGGGTGGCTTGATACTTGCATTTAGATCTTTGGAGACTTGGGAATTGATGATGCGACGAAGAAGAAGCTTGCATCAAGACAGCTACAGAGCAGAGCGATGGATTGGTGGAACTCTGTCACTCTAAAAACTCTAGAAGATGATATTACATAGAAGCTATTCCAAGTCAAGTTTGAGACGAAGTTTAGCTCTACCTTGCAGAAGTCTATTCTGTTTAAGAGATTTGTCGAGCTTAAGCAAAATGGTCGACCATTGCTGGAGTATGTTTCTGACTTCGAAGCTTTGTCGAAGTATGCTCGTTCATATGTCGAGACTCCTTATCAGAAGAACGAGAGGTTTGTCTTGGGCTTGGACAAGTACCTTGAGAATTAGTTGGTTAATCAGTTGGGTGATTCGTATGAGAAGATCGCCGAGAAGGCTTTGAGGCATGAAAGTTTGTTTCCTAAGCAAGAGACATTTGTTCCAGCTAAGGAAGAAACAAAACCACAACATGATGGTAATAACAAAAAGAGGAAGCAACGACAACAGAAAGGAAAAGATGGTTAGAAAAGGTAGAATGGCGAAGTGACTTAGTTTAACTGCTGGCATAAGGGCCATTATTCCAAGGATTCTAAGAATCCAAAAGCTAAAAAGAAGTACTTTTAAGTGTGGAAAGCCTGGACATGACAAGAAAGATTGTCCAGAACAAGCTAAGGGAAAGCAAGTTGTGAAGGCATATGCTTTAGAAGTTGTTCCATCGTCATGAAGGGCTCCTACGGTGGAGGAGAAAGGGAAGAGTCCAGTTCGTGTGTTTTTTGATACTGGAGCATCACATTCATTTATTTATAATGAGATTGTTTGTGGCTTGGGTTTGAACCTGAGATTTGTGATAGACCATTGATTATGACTAATCTAGTTGGGGGCTCATCCAGTTTGTGTATGATTTGTCGTGGTATGGTGTTATCGAGTCATGGTGCCTCCTTTGTGCGTAATTGCTTTGTTTTGAATTTCGCTGGGTTTGGGATTATTTTGGGTATGGACTGGCTCAAGAGGTATGCGGCAAAAGTGGATTGCGAGAAGCTGGAAGTGACAGTCGAGAATGTGGAATGGAGAATGGTTGTGATTCGATGTAAGCTCGAAATGGTGTCGTCGTGAGCTATTTATATTCGCTAGTGATTCCATGGGAAGACTTGGCATCGGTGCCGATCGCGAGTGTGTTTGATGATGTCTTTTATGAGGTCAAAGGGTTATCGCCGCATCGTAAGATAGAGTTCAGAATCGATTTGGCCGAAGGTGCTAGACCTATCGTCATGCCTCTTAGGCGGATGACACCTAAGGAACAACGAGAGTTAGAGGTGCAAGTACGTGAACTTTTGAAAAGGATTCATTCGGAGAAGTGTGTCCGATTTGGGTGCACCAGTTGTGTTTGTAACTAAGGCAGATGGATCTTTGAAATTGTGTGTGGACTATCGTGAGCTGAACAAGGTAACCAAAAAGAACAAGTAGTCATTGCTGAGGATAGATGACTTGTTCGATCAACTTCACGAGGCTAAGGTGTTTTCTTAGATGGATTTGGAAACTGGATTCCACCAGTTGAGGGTGGCAATGGATAGTGTGCTGAAGTCTGCTTTTAGGACACCATCTGGTTTCTTCGAATGGTTAGTGATGCCATTTGGGTTTACTAACACGCCAGCGTATTTCGTGGATATTACGAATAGAGTTTTCAGAGATCAGTTGAACAAGTTCATGCCTGTGTTCGTAGATGATATTCTATTTATTCCTGGAATGAGGAAGAGCATAAGACACACTTGAGATTTATTTTGGGAATCTTGCGAAAGCATCACCTGAGAGCTAAGTTTTTGAAGTGTCACTTCTGGAAGAACGAAGTGAGGTTCTTAGGCCATGTTATTTCTAGAAATGGAATAACATTTGACCCCGCTAAGGTGGCAGCAATCCAGGATTGGGATAGACCTAAGAATGCGATGTATGTTCAGAGTTTCTTGGGTTAGCGGGTATTATCGTCGTTTTATCAAGGATTTATCCAAGATAGCTGCATCATTGATAGGATTAACGAAGAAGAACCAAGTGTTCACATGGGATGTGAAGTGTTATCAAGATTTTGGTCATGAAAGAGAGAATAACGAGTGCTCCTGTTTTGACGATTCTAAAAGGTAATGAAGAGATGGTGGTATAAACCGATGCATGTAGTACTTGTAACACCCCTCCTCCGTTAAGGTCACTCATAAAGGGAATGCCTTAACTTTGGTGGAGCATTTTAGTAAACAGAAATAGAATACTACAAGACAGATAAACAGTACTTGAAAAATTATAACTTTATTTCAAACAGAAGCTTGGTTACATCCTTTCAAATCACAATATCAGAATTCAAGTACAAAATATCAGTCTTGTACAAAAGCCTTCAGAATGCATAGTTTAAAATCATAATCCCCACAGAAGAAGACAAGCCATACTTTAAGCACTGCAAGCGGAAGTAATATGGATCAAGCTAGAGTATTCCCTTCTACAAAACCTGGGGGGGAACGGAAGAAAGGAGGCGAAACAACAAGGGTCAGACAAAAGTCTGGCAAGTCCAGTGATTTTCAGTTATGAACAGATAATAATAACATGACATGAAAATAAAACTGGATGAGAGATAACTGTAACAGATGTAGCAGATATAACAGAAGAACAGAATGATATAAGCTATTGCTTTACACTTCTCTGCACTAATACTAGTATAACCGAATTAGGTGTCACCGTAATGTCTAAACTGAAACAGAAACGGGTACAGAATAATTTAACAGAAACAGAATGCTAATAATGGGCCTTTACTACCCGATCAGAAACAGACAGAAGCAGAAACAGATTAATCCCTACGGAAACAGAATGTAGAATTAGGTGTACACTAGTAATGGGCCTTTACCATCCGAACAGACAGTACCACGCAGAAACAGACAGGTGTTACCACCCAACAGAAACAGACGGTACCAACAGAAATAGACAGAACTAAGTGTACCCTAAAACCCTAGCCCAAGCGATCGGCTCCCTAATACATAAATATCTTGTGTCGGCCCCACAGTATGGTGTATCACTCCCTAAAGTGACAACCAATTGGCATAGACCTATTTACAGATGTCACGGCGTCTTACATCCTCAGAGGTAGACCGGGATCCATGCACGCACATGACCCGGTTGGAACGCACCATCAACACCCCTTGCCATTATCAGAATGAACCCCTTATAATTAGTTCAGTAAGCGTGCCCGGACCCTACCTACTGTTGGGTCAAAGTTTTGATACCAGAAAGGGTTACTGACTAATATGGGTCCCAAACAACAGATGACACAAGTAATTCCCCTCCTAACCTTGTGTCCCCAGACTAACAGATTTCAGATTAACTTGTTTACAAGTTCAGACATACAGAATTCAGATCAACCAGTTCACAGACAGGCTTTCAGACTAACGGATCAGATATATATATTTAACAGACTTACCGATTAACCAGTTACAGATTAACAGACTTACAGATTTGTCTAACTTTGTAATTGGGCCTACAGATTCACGGAACAGATTTATTAAATTCATCAGTCTAGTGGGTTTAATCCTATCCGCCCAACCCGTTTTAGACATCATGTTTATCTCAGATTTTCATTAATTAATTATTAATGCCCAGACCTCTCACATTAGACTGACAGTTTGCGGCTACTGGTTAGGCCGGTTGGTTTCGGGCAGATTTCTGTCGCAAACTGAGTCTAACCTCGGGTTTCAAGCACGTTATGACTAACTTCTCACATTAGAACCTATTGTTTGCAGCCACTGGAATATGCCGGGCGGTTCCGGGCAGAATTACGCCGCAAACTCATTCTAACCTCGAGTTAGCCATGTTTATCTTTGCGGCCAATTAATTAATGATTTACCATTTATACCCACGCCTAATATACATGTCAATTATTCATAGCTAATTCAGATTATGTCAATAACAGACTGAATATATCAACTTAACAGACATAGCAGATAACAGGTTTAGGCGACTTAACGGATTCAGCAGATTAAGCAACTAGTAGATTTAGCAGATAACAGATTTAGGTTGGCATTCTTAACAGAATTAGCAGATGATAGATTTGGCAGATGAACAGATCTAGCAGACTAGGCAGTAGGGCAGAACTAGCAGATTTAGCAATATAACAGAACTAGCAGATTAGGCAAATATAACAGAACTAGCAAATTAGGCAAATATAACAGATTTAATCATTCCTTAAAGTTTCACAACATATCTTGCCTAATTATAAATCTTGCCTAAGTTCACATGCATAAATAATAGTCATGATTCACAATATGATCATATACCCCATGTTTGCATTAAATTTGCATGTCACATATTAAGGTCATAATTTACACGTCCCAATTTAGTTCAACTTGCCTAGTACAAAAGATTCACATATAAATTATACCAAATATAGCTATTGACAAAAATCTCCTACTTAGGTATTATTCACATTTGATAGATATCCTACTTTAATGTAAATCTTTATAACTAAACCATATTTTCTTTGTCTCAAGTCATATGTTAACATACCATGGTTCCTCTTCTTCCAATTCACAGAATATGCATAGATCTAAATCTAGTTTACAACCTATGTCCTTTTTCTTAAATCAGTCACAGATTAACCAACTTCTCAAGTCGTATGTTCAATATTCTTTATGCCACAAACTCAAGTCATAGGTTCAATTATATACCTTAGATTTATGTCCTAAGTTCCAAGTTCAACCTATGTTCTTTCCTCAACTCAGTCACATATCGGTCATGCCCATTTCATGCATTATTCATTTTATTGTCCCAAATATTTTAGCGTATGTTAATCTCTTAGGAGATTGGCGCAGGCTCGTAGTAGCCTGGCTATAGAACAGAAAGAAGAAGAGATACAGAATAAAATAGATCAGAACAGAACATACACAATCTCAAATTCAGATTTACAATCATGTCACAATTATGATTAAAGTTTATATCGGAAAATAACTGCACTTGCCTTGGTTGGATTCTAAAAGAAAAAGGTGTTGTAGCTGTTCTCTTTTAATCCTATTCAGAATTGGAGGAAGAAGAAGCACAAGTCCTAGCTTAGGTTTCAGCAGAGTAGAGACGCCATTGATTTATTTATTTTTAGATAGAAAGAGAGCAATGGAGGCTAGAGAATTGTATATGAGATTTAGGTTTAGGTTAAGGATGTATATATAGGTGTAGGAAGTTATTTAGGACCATTAGATTAACCCTGAATCATGAGAATCATTCAAATGCAAAATCTGCATTTGAGCGAATCGGCCTACGGGATGACAGCCAAACACCCTGGATTAACCCCTAGTCGACCCAGCGGGGCTTGGGTCGACCTCAAAAATGGGCCGGTTCGGTTATTCCCCCTCCCAATTCGTTGTTTTGAACCTTTTTTGCATGTTTATTTATTTAATTTTTATATATATCTATATATATTTCTCTCATATGCATACAAACTTCAAGGCTTAATAACTTCTTCATAATTAACCATTTTTTTTATATTCTCAGAAAATACGGGGTGTTACATTCTCCCCTCCTTAAAGGATTTCGTCCCTGAAATCTTCAAGTTAAGAAGAATGTATCCTAACATCCAACATCCATCTACTCAACCATTCAATCACAGGCATCCATGGTCCTTAAAAGGTTTCTAATGCCGTATGAACATATGCAAAGTGTGTGTATATGTTTCTTATCTAATGCAAAATAAGGCGGTCTACTGATCCAGTTGACCTCCTTAATGCGAATCATGTCAGTGTCATGAGTCCAAATATGTATGCAAGAAATCCTATTTGATACACATCATTTCTATATGAGTGCATAACCATTCATCCAAATGCAACATCCATGTGCTGAGTCAATCATTTTGCATCCACAAAAATTGAAAATGCTCACACATCCATATGCAGTATGAGAGTGTTTTCGAGCCGATCTAGTGCCTAGTGTGTGTATATGCATCCACGAGCAACCACTAGCAACCACTTGCATCCACTTGTAACCATCAAACATAACATGTCTCAAACACATGTTTACACCCATTAGTTTCTACCTAAAGTTCGAAGATTCGATCGATAGGATACAGTCGAATGATGGAAGCGAGTACAGATAAAACGAAGACTTGGTTCCCATTAGACATTGGTTGAGAAAATAATTCCCCTAAGTATCAACCCCGAAGACCGAAATCAACATCAGATTGACACCCAGAGGATTACCCTCTTTAGACAATGTCAAAACTGGAAATCAGAATTATTCAGATATTTACAGACTACTGATACAGATCAGGTTCCCTAATGATTCTTAGGAAGCTAAGCATGATAAAATCATATCCCACAAAACCTCAGAATGTATGCGTCATACTTGACGCCTAACACAGATATCTCTCAAACCCCAATCTATCACAAACAGATTAATCATAACCCTTATGGGTTTGAGTCTACAGCGGAATCAGAAACAATACTAGTATTAAAGTGCAGAGTATCGATTACAGAATCAAAATACCAGAATTAGAAAGAGTTTTAACTCAACAATCAGATAAAGAAATTAAACCTCCTACAGAAAGTTTTCCTAATCCTATCTTATCCACTAGCCTCGAGAGTGTTCGCCTTCCCTCCAGCAGTTGGTCCTGTCCTATGCCCTTGTCCTCGTTTCTTCGGGCAGTCCCTAGTGAAGTGTCCCATCTCACCACAGTTGAAGCAAGTGCCCTTCTTTGGATCCACTTTCTTATCATGTGTCCTATCCATGTCTCCCATGTACGTTCTCCATTCGTGACCTTCCACCAAAATGAAGCTTCATCCTTCATTAACCAAGCAGCTGGTTGAACCTTCCTCCCATCGTCTATCTCAAAGGTACCAACAAGTCCTCCACTTCGTTCAGCCAACTTCTAGCCTCGACAACGTCTCAGTCCCATAAAGCGGTTTTCCGCCCATCGCATGGAAGTCCTTACATATCTTAGAAAAAGCATCTATACGCGGAGGAAGAGATTCAAAAAGGGAAAGAGGAAGGAACTCGAAACAAAGAATCGAAAGAAAGATATATGGCTTTTGGGGATTATGTTTTTTTTCAAAATAAGCTTTACTTTTGAAAATACTTCCTTTTTAAAACATAGTTTTCAAAAACTTTTTATCAAATCTGGTAACCTTCAGCTCTGATACCAAGTGTAACACCCCTCCTCCGTTAAGGTCACTCACAAAGGGAATGCCTTAACTTTGGTGGAGCATTTTAGTAAACAGAAACAGAATACTACAAGACAGATAAACAGTACTTGAAAAATTATAACTTTATTTCAAACAGAAGCTTGGTTACATCCTTTCAAATCACAATATCAGAATTCAAGTACAAAATATCAGTCTTGTACAAAAGCCTTCAGAATGCATAGTTTAAAATCATAATCCCCACAGAAGAAGACAAGCCATACTTTAAGCACTGCAAGCGGAAGAAATCTGGATCAAGCTAGAGTATTCCCTTCTACAAAACCTGGGTGGGGAACGGAAGAAAGGAGGCGAAACAACAAGGGTCAGACAAAAGTCTGGCAAGTCCAGTGATTTTCAGTTATGAACAGATAATAATAACATGACATGAAAATAAAACTGGATGAGAGATAACTGTAACAGATGTAGCAGATATAACAGAAGAACGGAATGATATAAGCTATTGCTTTACACTTCTCTGCACTAATACTAGTATAACCAAATTAGGTGTCACCCTAATGTCTAATCTGAAACAGAAACGGGTACAATATAATTTAACAGAAATAGAATGCTAATAATGGGCCTTTACTACCCGATCAGAAACAGACAGAAGCAGAAACAGATTAATCCCTATGGAAACAGAATGTAGAATTAGGTGTACACTAGTAATGGGCCTTTACCACCCGAACAGACGGTACCACGCAGAAATAGACAGGTGTTACCACCCAACAGAAACAGACGGTACCAACAGAAACAGACAGAACTAAGTGTACCCTAAAACCCTACCCCAAGCGATCGGCTCCCTAATACATAAATATCCTGTGTCGGCCCCACAGTAGGGTGTATCACTCCCTAAAGTGACAACCAATTGGCACAGACCTATTTACAGATGTCACAGCGTCTTACATCCTCAGAGGCAGACCGGGATCCATGCACGCACATGACCCGGTTGGAACGCACCATCAACACCCCTCGCCATTATCAGAATGAACCGCTTATAATTAGTTCAGTAAGCGTGCCCGGACCCTACCTACTGTTGGATCAAAGTTTTGATACCAGAAAGGGTTACTGACTAATATGGGTCCCAAACAACAGATGACACAAGTAATTCCCCTCCTAACCTTGTGTCCCCAGACTAACAGATTTCAGATTAACTTGTTTACAAGTTCAGACATACAGAATTCAGATCAACCAGTTCACAGACAAGTTTTCAGACTAACGGATCAGATATACAGATTTAACAGACTTACCGATTAACCAGTTACAGATTAACAGACTTACAGATTTGTCTAACTTTGTAATTGGGCCTACAGATTCACGGAACAGATTTATTAAATTCATCAGTCTAGTGGGTTTAATCCTATCCTCCCAACACGTTTTAGACATCATGTTTATCTCATATTTTCATTAATTAATTATTAATGCCTAGACCTCTCACATTAGACTGACAGTTTGCGGCTACTGGTTAGGCCGGTTGGTTCCGGGCAGATTTCTGTCGCAAACTGAGTCTAACATCGGGTTTCAAGCACGTTATGACTAACTTCTCACATTAGAACCTATTGTTTGCGGGCACTGGAATATGCCGGGCGGTTCCGGGCAGAATTACGCCGCAAACTCATTCTAACCTCGAGTTAGCCATGTTTATCTTTGCGGCCAATTAATTAATGATTTACCATTTATACCCACGCCTAATATACATGTCAATTATTCATAGCTAATTCAGATTATGTCAATAGCAGACTGAATATATCAACTTAACAGACATAGCAGATAACAGGTTTAGGCGACTTAACGGATTCAGCAGATTAAGCAACTAGCAGATTTAGCAGATAACAGATTAGGCATCTCAACAGATTTAGGTTGGCATTCTTAACAGAATTAACAGATGACAGATTTGGCAGATGAACAGATCTAGCAGACTAGGCAGTAGGGCAGAACTAGCAGATTTAGCAATATAACAGAACTAGCAGATTAGGCAAATATAGCAGAACTAGCAAATTAGGCAAATATAATAGATTTAATCATTCCTTACAGTTTCACAACATATCTTGCCTAATTATAAATCTTTCCTAAGTTCACATGCATAAATAATAGTCATGATTCACAATATGATCATATACCCCATGTTTGCATTAAATTTGCATGTCACAGATTAAGGTCATAATTTACACGTCCCAATTTAGTTCAACTTGCCTAGTACAAAAGATTCACATATAAATTATACCAAATATAGCTATTGACAAAAATATCCTACTTAGGTATTATTCACATTTGATAGATATCCTACTTTAATGTAAATCTTTATACCTAAACCATATTTTCTTTGTCTCAAGTCATATGTTAACATACCATGGTTCCTCTTCTTCCAATTCACAGAATATGCATAGATCTAAATCTAGTTTACAACCTATGTCCTTTTTCTTAAATCAGTCACAGATTAACCAACTTCTCAAGTCGTATGTTCAATATTCTTTATGCCACAAACTCAAGTCATAGGTTCAATTATATGCCTTAGAATTATGTCCTAAGTTCCAAGTTCAACCTATGTTCTTTCCTCAACTCAGTCACATATCGGTCATGCCCATTTCATGCATTATTCATTTTATTGTCCCAAATATTTTAGCGTATGTTAATCTCTTAGGAGATTGGCGCAGGCTCGTAGTAGCCTGGCTATAGAACAGAAAGAAGAAGAGATACAGAATAAAATAGATCAGAACAGAACATACACAATCTCAAATTCAGATTTACAATCATGTCACAATTATGATTAAAGTTTATATCGGAAAATAACTGCACTTGCCTTGGTTGGATTCTAAAAGAAAAAGGTGTTGTAGCTGTTCTCTTTTAATCTGAATCAGAATTGGAGGAAGAAGAAGCACAAGTCCTAGCTTAGGTTTCAGCAGAGTAGAGACGCCATTGATTTATTTATTTTTAGAGAGGAAGAGAGCAATGGAGGCTAGAGAATTGTATATGAGATTTAGGTTTAGGTTAGGGATGTATATATAGGTGTAGGAAGTTATTTAGGACCATTAGATTAACCCTAAATCATGAGAACCATTCAAATGCAAAAAACTGCATTTAAGCGAATCGGCCCACGGGATGACAGCCAAACACCCTGGATTAACCCCTAGTCGACCCAGCGGGGCTTGGGTCGACCTCAAAAATGGGCCGGTTCTGTTATTCCCCCTCCCAATTCGCTGTTTTGAACCTTTTTTGCATGTTTATTTATTTAATTTTTATATATATTTCTCTCATATGCATACAAACTTCAAGGCTTAATAACTTCTTCATAATTAGCCATTTTTTTATATTCTCAGAAAATACGGGGTGTTACAGTACTGGGCTTGGAACAATGCTAATGCAGAAAGATAGAGTTATGGCCTACGCGAGTCGACAGCTGAATCCGCACGAAAGGAATTACCCAACTCATGATTTGTAGTTGGAAGCGGTCGTGTTTGCTCTGAAGATGTGGAGACATTACCTGTTGGGAGTTCGATTCGAGTTGTTTATGGATCACAAGTCGTTAAAGTATCTTTTCTCCTAAAAGGATTTGAACCTTCGGCAGTAATGGTGGTTAGAATTTATGGAGTCGTATGATTTTGGTATAGCCTATACTCCTGGTAAAGGTAACGCAATAGCGGACATTGAGTCGAAGATATGCAAGTTTAGGAGAAATGTTTCGGAATGGAATCACCTCGAGTACTTGGTAGGATTTGATTTCATACCATAGTGTGAGTTGGAACCCGAAATGTTGGCAAGCTTATCGATAAGACCTACTCTCATTGAAAGAATTGACGAGGTCCAAAAGCATTATGCAAAGCTTGTTGAGATTATCCAGAAGTTGGAACCAGAGGATAAAGGGTTCGAGGTCGATCGAGAAGGTTGGCTTCGAAAGGAAGAGCGACTGATTGTTCCTGATTTCGACGGATTAAGAGATTTGGTACTAAGGGAATATCATCACCCGAAGTTGACGATTCATCCTCGTAGTAATAAGATGTATCAGGACATGAAGCAAGCTTACTACTTGGAAGGGATAAAGAGGGACGTTGGAAAATTTATTTCCAAGTGCATGAACTGTCAGTTGGTGAAAGCTGAACAGTTCAAGCCGAGTGGGTTGCTTCAGCTATTGGAAGTTCCTACGTGGAAGCGGGAGCAGATATCGATGGACTTCATCGATGGACTACCTAGAACCAAGGCAAGAAATGAAGGGATTTGGGCCATCGTGGATCGCTTGACCAAAAGTGCCAGGTTTATTCCTATCAAATTGACTAGGACATCAATGAAGTTAGCTGAGCTTTATATAAAATGGACAGTTTGATTCCATGGTATCCTGAAGAGTATAGTCAGTGATTGAGATCCATTGTTCATGAGTGGATTTTGGAAGAATTTACAAGAGACTTTGGGAACCGAGTTATGTTTGAGTACGGCATATCATCCCAGACTGATGGTCAAACAGAGAGGGTTAACCGAGTTTTGGAAGAACTCCTAAGAGCTTGTGTATTGGACTTCAGGGGATCATGGGAAGACCATCTACATCTGGTTGAGTTTGCGTATAACAACAGTACCAGTCGATCATTGAGATGACACCATACGAGGCGTTGTATGGTAGACCGTGTAATTCTCCGCCATGTTGGTTGGAAACTTGAGATAAGTTGACACTTGGGTCAGAGATGATAAGAGAAACATGGCATTCTATCGAGATCGTTCGGCAACGAATGAAGGCAGTCTAAGACCGTCAAAAGAGTTATGTCGATAAGCATCGAAAAGATTTTGAATTCGACATTGGTGACATGGTTTTCATGAAGATTTCGTCGTTTAAGCATGTTGTTCGATTCGAAAGTAAAGGAAAGTTGGCCCTAAGGTTTGTTGGACCATTTCCGATAGTTGAGCGGATTGGAAAGCTCACGTATAGATTGGATTTACTTGAGAAGATGTCAAGTGTGCACAATATTTTCCACGTGTCATTTCTATGGAAGTGTGTGCATGATTCGAATGTGGTGTTATCTCCGGAACAGTACGAAGACCTAGAAGTCAATACCATAGTTACGAAACCTTGTAAGCCACTTCGCAGTGTGGGAAATGACACGAAATAGCTTAGGAGGAAGACAGTTAAGCTAGTCAAGGTGCAACGAAGTGAGGATGATGACGACTGTACATGGGATACGCAAGAGAGTATGAAGATGACCCATCCAGAACTCTTCATCGGTATGGCCCATTGATATAGTGTCACCTTACATCATTGTAACTTGTATTATCATTGTTAGAATCCAGCGTGCTAGGTTAAGGCTATGGATGCATGGCTTGATGGATGCTAGTTTGGAAGATAAATTGGCAGCTCTTGGATGATAGGCAAGTGGAATTGTTTTGGTTGCTTATGTTTGCTTGCGATTTCGGAGGTGAAATTCCTAAAGGGGAGGAGAATGTAACAACCCGCATTTTACATATCGGAGGATCATAAAATATATTTTTATTTAATTCCCTAAGGGTTGGATTAATTTCATATTTTGATATGTTGGTTATGGGGATGTGAGACATGTCCATAATTTTTACCAATTTTATTTGTGACCATTTTACCTTTGTCAGTTTTCTACAGGGGATGACTTTTGACTGGAATCGAATCAGGTGTTGAGCTCAGTTTCATTGGAAAGGAGATGGTCTTGTCGATTCCATAGATTGGTCACACTAAAGATTTGGTTCAGCGGTTTAGGAGGAATCACTGTTTTAGTGTTTCACAATTTCTGTTCAGGTTTTATAAGCCATTAATGGGCTGATTTGGTGTGGCCCGTTAGTGGGCTGGTGGAGGGCTATAAATAACGGGTTAGAGGCATGGAGAATAGTTTAATTTCTTCATTTTCTCATTTGGTTGAGCTCGTGATCCTCCTTGCTCAATCAAATACACCTTTCCTTCATTAAAATTCTAGGTCTACATGAGAAGATTGAAGATCTACGTCAAGCAGAGCTAGATCTACATCAAGTGAAGGAAGTTCGCATTAAATTGAGAGGTTTGAAGAACATTCTTCGATGTCTTAATTGGGAATTTATTGATTTCAAGTTAATTCAAAGAATTGGGGAGTGATAAGCATCTCTCACACGGATTCAATCATGTATGTGGGCTGTTTGATCTTATTTTCATCATTTAGAGTTGTTACCTAGATCTACATCATGGTAAGTATATTTTCATTTGAATCACCATAGGATCTAATCTAGCAACTTAAATTAGTACTTCTTATGTAAATTCATATGTTTATGCAAGTTTAGATCCATTGTTTGATTATTCATTGATTTATCATGATTTGGAGAACTTTATACGATTATTGATGAATAATTGTCATTTTAGTGTGATTGATGATTTCATAAAGTGTTAATTGTTAATTTGGATGATTTGGATGAGCTGTTTGAATTGATTTTGTCATTTAGTGATGATTTGGTCAAGACTGGAGTTAGATTGGCCAGACCTAGAGTTGGGTCGTTTTTGCTAGGTCATTGATGACGTGGCAGGCTCGGGTCGTTTGGCTTGGGAAGCAAGAAATGGAAATGGATCGGTGCACTTTCGGGTCGTAGGAAGTTGAGTCGTTGGTGCATTGGTCGGCTATAGTGGTGTAAGTGCAATATGAAGTCGGGTCGTTGGCTTTCATGGATCGGGTCGCTCTTGGTGGGTCATTGGTATATTGAAGCAAGGCGGTTCGTTCTGCTTTGAAGCTTGGTCAGGTCGTTGGAACTTGGTCAGGTCGCCTGGAACTAGGTCGTTCGATTGAGTCGGGTCGTTCGAAGGAAATATGGGTTGGGTCGTTGGAACGACCTGGTGAGTTAGGTCATTGGGTGTGACCAAAGTTAGGTCGCTCGATGACATGACTATTGGGCAGAAAATGACCCGACTATATTGACCAAATAATGATAATTTTTGGTTCTAGAATCGATGTGGCTTCAAGTTAAATTCAAGGTGGAATGTCGAAGTGATATGACGGGTTCGTTGATCGTCGAAATGTAAAGAATGTGAAGACGACTCAAGGAGGTGAGTCTGTGGATAATGCTTGCTCGAGAAGTGGCTTGAGCTCATAAATAGTCATCAGGTTGGATATCTAGAGATATCAAAGGACGAGGAATTATCGTTGTCGTAGGTTCTAACAGACTTAAAGCAGGGGTATAACGGGGGCGTCCAAAAGACTAAAAGTGGATGGTCGAGTACCCTGGGCAGCTCGATGGGCCTAGATACGTTTCGTCGTATGGCGTATGGAGTTTTTCTAGAATTGGGGTTTACCATTACCCTTGACAGTTGATGGTCAGGTGTTTAGCCAATCACACGATTAACGATGGTTTCGAAGCAAGATTGGCAGTGATAGCCAGAGTCATGGATGAATGGTTAGTTCCTTGTATCATCTTGTGTAGATTATTCGACGTCAAAGGAGATATCTCTTGGGTAGTTGGGTGCTTGTCTGATGTTGGTTTAGGCCTTCAGGGTTTATGCTTGGGAGATGTCGATATCGATTAGGATGGTCTACGCTTGATAACTGACTGCCATGGATGTCCGTTTGTTTCTACATGGTTGTTGTAAAGGCTATCACTGTCGGATGTGAGGAAGATAGATTTGGGTTCTTCTCTAGTGAGCTGGTGGATTGGTTGATTAATCTGCCTATTCTCGTATACTTTAATGATGATGTTAGATAGTTATTTTATCGCTCACTAAGACTATTGTCTGACTCAAGGTTTTATGTTTCCCTCTTATTACCTTAGGTTATTCATCCATTATGTGGATGGGAAGACTGAGTAATAGGTAACAGGAAGTAGATCTTAGTAGACGATGCTGCAGATCGATAACGAGCTGGAGGCTTGCGTACCAGTTTTCTACTATACATATTATGATGTTTTACGATGTTTGATGTATTCTCTGAGTGTTGTAGTGAGGCCTTTTGTATAGAGTTTGATTATGTAATCCAATGATGTTATGGATATTCCTTGATGATATGGAAGTTTAAAATTCTGTGCAATTAAACTTTACTCTTATTGCCTATGTATATGTTTTATTATAATTTATCCTTGTGCTGTGAGTTGTACGACAGGTTTTGCTTTTATTATCCTACCCTTATAACCGTCGACAGCTTCCTAGCATGTCTTTCAGCACATTACTTCCCTTGTTAAGTGCGGGAGTTGTGGGCAGTCATCACACATAATTTGTCTTCGTCATATATGTCTTAGCTTTCAAAGCCTTAACATTAAATCTTTTTAAGTAATCTCCATAAAGTTACCCCGGCCTTTGTTTAACTTGTGTCAGGATGGAATAATCAATGAAGAGATCATTAGATATGCAAAATCGAGCTTCAAACTCATACACGAACTGTTCCCATGAGTAAACGGAATTTCCTCGTTACTGCATGTACCATTTCGTAGCATCTCTTGAAGGGTGTTTTGGAAGAGCCGACAAGGAACAATGTTGGTTGCATTACAGAGATCCATTTGGCTTTTGAAAGCTATCAAATGATTATCTAGATCCGTCGTCCCATTATATTGAAGAGTTAGGAATTAAATATGAGTGGGAATCCTTGTTTCCATAATTTACTATTTGAAAGGGATTTCTCGGTGCCATTCATCTGCTTCATGGTCAAACATCTCTCTCCTTTTTTAGTCAGCATGTCTTTTATGATCTTTTCTGCCGCATCTTCAAGGTAAGTTTCTTCATTAACATAATTTCTCGTGTTAGGTTTTTAATTTTTATCCTTCCATAGTTGGGCTATCAGCATTTCGAGATCATTATTCCCAATGGCACCTTCAGCATGCCTAACCTCATGGTTAAGTCTCTGATCTTCACCTCACTCGCACTAGGATGTCGTGGTCTTGAAGTTAACCCTTCTTTTATATTATTAGGGCTGAAGTGAGGCATTACATTATTTATTAGTATTTCTACCTAAACGGCTTCTGGTTGAGTCAAAACATTGGTCTTCTTTCCTTAATCATCTTTATCCTGAAATAAAAAAATATTATTATTGGGATAGAAGATGAATTAGAGGTTCGAGCCTTCCTTATAACGCAAAAGTTGTTAGTCCTAAAAAATGTGTCAACGCTCTAGATTGTTTATCATGACAAATTACCTCTTGATTTTCACTTTAAGTTGATGCTATCTATAATCGAAACTTCTTTTATGTTGAAGGTTTCATTATTTCGAGTTGATTCTCAAGGGTCAGCTTCGAGCCTTTTGAATAAACATAGGAGTATACTATTTCAAATCGAGCCATCTAAGTATCAAAGTGGATTACTTTAAAGAAATAGATCATACTCACAAATCATCCTAAAAGCTTTGGCTTTGAGATAACTTGCTACAATATGCTTCGAATGATCTATAATTTATAAACTCTTAAAGAATGTTTTTTTCCGATTATGAGATATCTTTACTTCATTTAGTTTTGAAGAAAATTTGTGATGCTTTGAAGCCAAGTCTGGGTCATTTGAAATATTTAGGCTCAACTCGAAACACCTAATTTCACATAATTTCTAAGGAATAAGGAGCGGATCATGAAGCATGGTTTAATTCACGAGATAAATCAATGAATCCATGAGCTTGTTAATCCATATATGATCTAATCTGATGGGTGTTGACTTAAATACCAAATGGATAAGCCATGCAAATCATTTAGTCATTAAATTCCAAAAGATTCATGTGTTATGTTATGTCAGAAGGATATAAAGTCATATTAGTCTATTATGCAAAGCTCGCAAGTCCAAATCATATTGAGTATAAAGTATGCATTGTCCTAGAATTACAATCACGCCAGTTTATAACATGCATGATTTCACAAAGTTCATGTTATATTAACAAGAATGCAATCATAGACAAAGGACACTCTCGTTTGTCATTACGATGAGTCATGTTACAATGATGAAATCATATTCTTCTCCAAATAAAATTATAGTTACAAATTTACAGTAGTTGTAAGTATAAGAAATAAAAAACAACGAGAAGTGAGAATCATAAAACTGTCCCTTTTATTGATGCTTCTCCATCCCTATTTATAGGTAGGGCATTTAAATAAGCGAGTAACTGATGCGTCGAATCACTACTGCGCTTCGAACCTTTATGTCGTTTCGACGCCTTTTGCGTCAAAGCCTCAAACCGCCTCACAGCCTTCTCTATCCTACTTCAAAACACTCTACTTCGAATATTCTATAATGCTTCATACTTCCTTTTTCCTTCGGCTTTGATCGTTCCAAATATGCCTCGAGGATTCTTTTTTTTAACTATTCTATGATGCTTTGAATAACCTTTGTCGTCGTAATGGGATCGGTTCGAGTTTAGGATGATACGGGCGCCAAGCATTATTTGTCCCAATCCCAATACTCGAAGTAATCTAAGCGTATTGAGTAATTTTGGACGTCGCTAAACCGTGCAACGAAGCAATGCTATGGATAATAAGAAAGGTATTTTGAAGCATTACTTTTTATGTTAGCTTCCCTCTTCTTTATGCTTTCGATGCTCCTTTCCCATCGAAGTAGAATACTGAGCTCTTTTTCTAAACATCTTTTGGGAGCCTTTTTCCTTGGTGTTGAGACAACTGATTCGAAGCACCCCTTATTAGGTTTGAAACTTTGTATCCGAGTTCAAAACTCCTTTTGTATGCTTAAAATTCTTCTTCCTTTGATTTGATTTTGCTCTTTTATGCTTGAAGCCTCCTTTTGACCTGGAATATTCATTTTTGACTTCAAGCAATCTTTTATTTTAGAAGCCAAAATATTTAGGGTGTAACAGCTATCAAGGAAGAAACCAGTAGAGAAAGATAAACATTTTGAGATGTCACTCTAAGAATTACTATCGCTTCCATGAAACCCATAGGCATGACTTAAATGAATATTGTCATTTGGAGAATCAAATCTGAGTACTAATATAGAAAATAAGCTCTTATTTTTTGTTATAGAACCACCGATTAGTGAAGAGCTATGGGACACTATGGAATTTCTTTTTAACCAAGACTACCAGGATCCAATGGAGAAGGGCCATTGCCAACTGACAAAAGATTGGTTACCAAATCACACTCAAGTTAGTAAAAGTACAATGGGGAGAAGATCGAGACGACGCAACATGGGAACCAGAGGAAACGATTCACGCTTCTTACCCTTTTCTCTTTGAGAGTACATTTTAAATTTCCTTTTCTATCTTTTGAATTTTAAATTATTCATCTTTATCATTTTGAATCATCGGTCCTTAGGATAGAAACCTATGTTTGGAAACATGTGTTTGGGACATGTTATGTTCGATGATTGAAAGTGGATGCAAGTGGTTGCTAGTGGGTTCCCGCGGATGCATATACACACACATTAGGCACTAGATCGGCTCAAACACTTACATATTGCATATGGATGCTTGTACATTTTATTTTTTGATGGATAAAAAATGGTTGAATTATCATATGGATGTTGCATTTTGGTGAATGATTGTGAACACATATAAAACTTATATGTATTATTATGATTATCTACATACACGTTGGATACATGGCACAGACATACATTGCATTAAGAAGGTCAACTGAATCAGTCGACCACCTGATTTTTGCATTAGCTTAAGAACGTATACACGACACTTTTTTCATATGTTCATGTCAAGCATTATAAATATTAAGGATAGTGGATGCCTGTGGATGATGGTTGTTTAGATGGGTGTAGGTTTAAATAGTAACATTCTTCTTAACTTAGAGATTTCGTGGACGAAATCTTTTAAGGAGAGGAGAATCTAACACCCCATAATTTAATACACTATAATTGTAAAATAAAGATAATAAAATAAATATTTAATCAAATATTCAGATTTAAGCAAAATCGACTTTACCGTTGTGTCCTTTACGAAATTTTGTGTTAGATAGACTCTTAAATTTCTAAAATCGAAGTTATTATGAAAGAGATACGGGCTTGGGAAGTTTTCACGAAAATAGACAAATTATATATATATATATATTATAAAACAAATACGCGTTCTGGATAACGGTCATGAGGCAACCCAGACTGATCAGGTCGACCCATTCGGTGGCTTAGACAAATTCTTGAGTTCGTTTTTGGACTGAATTCTTTACCAGATTCATCCGCTGACTTAGCATTACGTGTACGGTCGGATTGGGAAACCTAAATCTAAAGGCTGAGAATTATCCTAGGTAATCTATATAAAGGCTGACAACCTCATTTCTCCCCACATACAAATTTATTCTTCCTCCTTCTTCCTCCAAACCTTTTTCTAAAAATAATATATACATGGAGATACTAAGGTGCTGCCCAAATATAAATTAGCAAGGATAATTCTGACTGCTCTACAACAACATAATATAATAGTGGACTTTCTTCTACAAAGGCATATACATACAAAAGAGATATTTTCTTCTTCTCCTATCACTGTGAGTTTCATGTCATTTTTAGATCTGTTATTTTTAAAAGGTTTTAGACAGTAAATTGTTGGACCTAATATAAACAGTACCTATAAGTTATTTCTTATATGTTGTCACTTTACTATTAAATTACCTATTTCAGATTATTGTTATCACACGTTCATGTATACTTCTATCTTCCTTATCCATATTCTGTCTTTTATTTATTTATAGTTTTATATATGCCTTTTTCATTCAGTTTGAGATCTGTTTTCTCCTTTTTCCTTTTTATTTATGTTGAACTTAGGCTACTCAAAGCCCAGGCTATTACCGTTGAACTACGTATAAATGATATAAATTGGAATAATTAGTTAATGACATTAAATTAGAGAAAATTGGGCATATTGCAAATTGGGAACCTTTGACTGTAAATTTGGGGTTAATTACATTAAATTAAGAATATGCGACATGTTAATCTGATATATTAGACTTAATTTAAGATTGAGTATAATATGTAAGAAGGTATGAGTAATAGATGTAAAACTAAGTAATATGAATTACTGTAGTCTAATTATACATCTGGGTTGGTGCTTGTTTGGGGAAGGGGTTGTACACAAATAACATTTAGGATAAATGTCATTTACAACCAGGCTTATTAATGAACTTAAACCTGCTAAGTTACACCTGTTAATTAATATGCTAAAGAGGTACCAGGTTTAGTTGTTTGTATCAAGTTTTGGGACTCTTAAATCCTAGGTACTTGGGGACACAAGCCTAGGGGTGGCTTGTGTCAAGTTGTGTGGAACCCACATCAGTCAGTATCCCTGTTGGTATCTTAGGAGGGGCTTCAGACTACGTAGGAGACAGGGCACGCTTTATTGATCTGGATTGTAAGAGGTTCAAGATTGGGGAGGGTATGAGCGCGTTCCGATGGGGTCATGAGCGTGCATGAGTTTGATTATGGGAAACTAAGACGTTGTAACACCTACGAATAGGTCTGTGTTCTGTAAGTTGTTGGGTTAGGGACCGATACACCCTACTGCTGGGATAACACGGGATATTCAGGTAATAGGGAGCCGATCGCATGAGTAGTAATTAGGGTAACACTTATCCTGTTAATACTAGTAATTGGTGTAGTAAATTGATTCTTGGGATATGAATGAGAAGTTTAATCTTCCTTTATCTTGTTTGATATCTCGTTTACCTTGCACTTATATATATTTTACTGTACTTTCTCATCTAGTATTATTTATAAGTCTTGACACCTTTTTCATATGCTTATGCAAAAAATTACTTGAACTCGCCAGACTTTATGTATGACCTATTTTGTTTCCCTTCTCCCTCTTCCTTCGCCCCTCGCGTTCTCTGAGTGGGAGTGAACAATAGCTGAGCTCTGACCTAATCTTGCTTGGACTTCTTCTGATTCATGTACCATCTTGATTGCTATTCTATTTTATTATGGCTTCTGAGAAAGGATATGGCTTTACGTTATTGTACTATGATGTTTGGAATTATAAGACAGATAGTTTTATTTTGAGGTTTTTTATATTTGAAACAATTTGATGTTGTAGCTGGTTTGAAACGATGTTTTCTTTATTAATAAAAGTTTATTATCCGCTGCATATTTATCTGTCTTGTGAATTTTATTTGCTGTTTACCTATTGTGCTTCATGAAACTTAATGCATTCTCATTGGAGTGACATTAACGGATGTGAGGTATCACACAGATGGTAAGGAGCCAACGAGGACTTTGAGCTCTGAAAAGGGGAAGACTGTACAACCCTTAGTTTGAAGTGGAATTAGAAGTCTCACATCATGAAATTAGGATATGAAGTGAGAACTTAAATAGTAAAATATCATCTCCTAACAGAGCAAAGCCTTTTGAGGAACAATACCTCACTTCTATATGGGGTCTAAGTGGGGGGACATGAGGCACAGATTACATGATTATCGAAATAAAGATATAACTTTTGAATTCCACCAATGAAATTTTGACATATATTAGTTAGTTAAAAGAAAGAACTTCGGCAAAAAAGTATTTTATTTAATTTGATTATGGAACGACCATAGGTGATATGTGGTAATACCCCTTTCTACTACCTTCAATCATATCGTCATCGCTCGAGTTGAAGCATATGATATCTACCTGAATGATATGTAATTATTTTGTTATAGGGCGGAAGGCGACACCAGACAAGACAACACATATGCTTCGATTCACTTGTGGATCACCTTTGAGTTAAATAATCTGTGGTGGCACACTATTTGTTTATATTGCCTTCATGTGGAAAACTGGGGTGAGACACCTTTTTGATTATATACTAAATTTTAACATGATAAAATATATGCTTTAAGGTTGATAGCCTTGCTTCGACTAGAATGAATTTTATTCAATTAAATGCCTTGGGTAGGATTGGCATGGGTTAGGTGGAGATGAGTTTCATTTCGACTTGATATTGTTGTTTAAATGGTATGTATCCATACTCCTTCGTTTTCATTTAAGGAGAAGCGTAAAGAGTGTCACTTCATTTTACTTTATTTTAGTGGATAACCAATCATGGTTTCTCCTTTAAAATGTGTCCATATTTTTAAATTATATTTGTTATATGATAACATGTCATTTAAAAAACTAATGAGGTACACCAAGGGGTAGTGAATTGACATATATTAAATGGAAAAATAATAAAATCGAGGGTACTAATAGATATGGTTTATATCCTTGTAATACAAGGAAAAAATATAAACTAGATGAATATGATGGGTTTATAGTTATCTTAGGAAAACAATAAAGTGTGAGATGGATAGTCTACATAATGTCTTAGATGGATAGTCTATGTGTGAATTATGGGTTTATAATTATCTTAGGAAAACCATGGGGTGCGTGACGGTTAATGCACTCATTTGATATGTAATATTTATGATGAAATTTGTGGAGTAGGTATTCTTCACAACTTTAAAGACTAGTAGTCATTTCAACCATAATGGGTAGTCATATGAAATTAAGATGGGTAGTCAAATAAGTAGGGATAGGTATTCTTCTTTATATTGCAAATATACATGTGATTATTTATTGTTCCTAACCATTGTGAGTGCAGGAGCACCAGATTAGTTATTTTGTTTAATAAGATACTAATAAGGGGGAAACTCGCTCCATTAAGCGGCGTGGTCTCATTAGATATCTGTTAGTTCGAAATATAGCTTATTATTCACACTAGACTGTCATCTAACCCGAAGTTTTTGTTTTTCCGCTAAATTCTTGGGTTCTCACTTGAGTAGGTGTTTTGGGTATCCAGCTAGACAAGTAAGTTTCCAGATATATGGAGGAGGAAATCTAATTATTTAAGAGCTTTTTTTACTATAAATTTTGCTACATATATATGTAAAAGAAAGTTTATATTATCGCCTATTATTAGACTATCATCAGTCAATGAGGCATCTTCATATGTCGTCCTTGATGTATTTTATAATAATTATTTTCAATGTCGATTTACACATGGGAACATGTACTGAATGAAGTAAATCATTGACATATGCTTTATATTTTTTACATTCTTGTGTCTTTGACATTTCTAACTATTAATGGATCTCATTTTATCACAAAAGAATAGCATTATTGATGATTGTAACATTAGTAATGCTTATTTTTGGACCTCATGATGATGGATGTTATAGTGATTGTGTTTAGTAATAAAATCTCAATAGTATTATGCTTATGTACATTCTTAAAATCCTTTCATACCATGTTAATTTATCAATAATTATCGCAATTTGGAAATGTTTATCTAAAGCCATATTATTGGGTTATATTGATTTTAGATTTTATGTGACCATGACTCCACTGACATATCATCTGTCGGTTCTTACTTTTAATAATGGCTGATTGTGTACTTCTTAACTCTACCCTCCACTGTTTCATAATTCTTTTGCAATGTCTTCCATATATCTCTTGCAGATTTTGTTAAATTGTAGTGGTCATTAGTGGTTATAGAAATCTTCGTTCAATCCGCTTAGAATATCGTTTTTGCATAGTTAGTCTTTCTGTCTTTGAATATGCAACTGCATTGTTCGGTTGTTTTTTGGATTCTCCAGCAGCGTTGGTAAAACCTACTTTCCTTGTAGTCATGTAAGCTCCTTTTTTGGTCTTCATTGTTTCAAATGAAGGTCTTCAAAACAAAACAGATTGTTTGTGCTGATAGCAACAATTCCAGACAACGCTATTGTTGTAGATATTATTGTATGTCATAAAATTCTTAAAATCGGTGTTTAAGACTGTTGGTTGAGTCATGCTTGCAAGACATGTGGATTAATTGTCAAAAACATTGTTCTTTTTCATCTTGTCTACTCATCATCGGTAAAATAGACTAAAACAGAAGAAGAAGAAAAAAAGTAATTGCTTTGATGTAGATGACAAAACATGTTTTTCCACTAGCACTATGCATATATAATCGGTTGGTCATATTCCAACGTCCCTCTTATTCTGTCTCAACCTCAAAATAGGGGTACTAGCTCTTTGTGGAAGCATATACCAGTATCTTCTTCACCCAAATCACAAAGTAATAACTTTGATTGAAAACAAAAGATTTGAAATCAACATACAATAACACAAGATATTTCATCCAACCACAAATTTTATTAATTCACCAATATTTTGTTTACAATTAATAGAATAAAACTAAAATAAACAAAGTATGAAAGGAAAAGAATATCTAGATGAATGATATTATTGGAGAGGAGGACACATGAAGAATGACGACAAGCCTTTGATATAGATACTATCTTAAGATTAAGATCCTCTAATTCCTATTTAATTTGGTTCATCTAAGTTCAAGCCTAGAGCAGCTTATACAGGAGAGTAGAAAACCTAGGAAAATATCCAAATTGCCCCTTATAAATATCACAAATTAAAACTGAGAAAAACCTAGTAAAACATATATTTTTTGGCTCAGAATTCTGGGGTGAATGACCAGACGTTTGAGTTAAGTCTCTAGAAATTACAAACCCTATGCTCAAACGTCTGTTTTCACCCGTAGACATCTAAGCTGAAACAACTCAGCCTCTTCCAAGCTCCAGTTTGTAAACCATCTTTTTTGTCACGAAGCTACTTCCATAACTAACACACTTGACCGACTTCAATGGAAATGTGATTTAATATCACAAATCAACACTCTACCTTGATATAAAATCACATCAAAGATCGAACAAACAAAAACATGTCATCATAGCTCTTTCATAAAACCCCATATCTCAACCATACTATATTACAAACCTTACACATCGTATGCACGTGATGCATCTCCCACACAAGGCACGACACACAAAACCAGTCTAAAAAACGTTTATACTACCACAAAGAACTCTATGTTGTCTTTATGGATTTTGCAACTCCACACGCGCCTATCACTCGATCTATGCTCATTATCTGATCATCATGGATCCCTCAAGCATTATCAACATGAAGACCCCTATCTAAAATATGATTCTCCATCCTAGAATCATAAGCAGTGACCACATTAACCTCTCCACCTTGTTGTGGACTAGGTCCTTCAAACGTCACTTGCTTCTCACTGTCGACTACAAAACCAACTAATCTATAAAGGTTTCCTTCATACAATACTCCTTCTATTCTTACACGACCATCTTTCTTCACTCTCAAAACTCCACCTTGAGTCTCATAAGTGCAACCACGACGATCCAACTAATCGAGAAAAATAAGATCATGGGAACAAGTGGATACATGTCTGACTCTAGATACTTCCTAAACCATACTATCATGCATACGAAACTAAATAGATCAAATACCACAATGGGTAGCTCTACTCCATTGGTCGTTCTAATCATGTCAACATTCTTCTCATAAGAAGAAAAAGAATCCACATCACTACAAATGTGAAAATTGGCTCTTGAATCCATTTTCCAAGGATTAATTTCACTAAAGAAGACATCATAAGAAGCATCACCGTTGGTAACTTCAGCAAAACCTACATGTGCGTCATCACTACTATTACTTGTGCAGCCTTTTTTTCTGATTTCTTTTATAGGCTAACACTTGTTGCGTTTGTGACCTTTCTTATTACAAATAGGAAAATTGGTAGCACCATTACCATTAGATTCTTTCTTACTCCAAATTGTATATTTCTTCGAGCCCTTTGCCACTAAAGCCTCACTTTGAACTGATTTGAATCCCGACACTTTTCTCCTAAGATCCTCATTCAAAAGGCTGCTTTGAACAATTTTCAAAGATAGTTCTATAAGTAGTAGAATTACTCAATGAACAAAGTTTCCCAACTACCTAAAAGTGAACTCATCAATAAAATAGCCTATAACTCATCATCAAAATTGACCTTTGCATTTGTCAGTTGATTTATTACATCTTGAAATTCATTTAAATGCTCTGCAATAGACTTTTCTTCATCCAATTTCAATTGTACTAACTTTTGAATCAGAAAAACCTTATTAGTAGTGCTTTTTGACTCATATAGATACCAACTCATTCAACAAATCCTTCGTGGAAACACAACTAGTCGCATGATGGAAAATTGAATCATCAAAGTACTGCCAAATCAAAGTAGTTGCCTTTTTATCCGTCTTCTACCATTTTCTCTCATATATATCAGACGGCTTTTTCTCATTTACATCAATCGGATCATGAAAATCATTGAGTTGTAGAACATTCTCCATCTTAGGCTTCCAAATTCCCAATTTCCCTGTTAAAATAGTCATCTTCGAAAATGAAATCATAGACTGAAAATAAGCAGAATTAAAATCAACACACAATGACACAAGATGTTTCACCCAACCATCCACTTTATTGATTCACTAAAATTTATTCACAATTATTAAAACTAAGCTAAAATAAACAAAATACAATTGAATAAATTACCAAATTGAGAAAGGAAAAGAATATCTAGAAGACTAATATTGTTAGAGATGAAGAACCTTGAAGAACGATGACAAACCCATGACCTAATGATTGCCTTAAGATTAAGAACCTTTGATTCTTATTCAGTTCAGCTCGTCTAACTTCAAACCTAAGAGCAACTTATTTAGGAGAGTAGAAGACCTAAGAAAATACCCAAATTTTCCCTCGGAAATATCACTAATCAAAACTAAGAAAAAATTGGTCAAAACATGTATTCTCCAGCTCAGACGTTTGAGGTTAAGGACCAGACGTTTGAATTGAGTCTTTGAAAGTTCCAAGCCTTACGCTCAGATGTATGGTTTCACCCCCTAGACGTCTGAGCTGAAACAACTCAGCCTCTTCCACGCTCCAATTTGTAAATTTTCTTCTACGTCTCGAAGCTACTTCCATAGCCAATACGCATAGCTAGCTTCGATGGACATATGATCTAATATCCCAAATCACGACACCTCTGTGTCCAACTAAATTGTAAGATAAAATCATGGAGGGAAAAAGATACCAAGAGAGAAAGTTTGTTGTAGGGAAAAACTTTATGTTCTAATTAAATTTACGCACCACGTGAAAAAATATGAGATTAGGTGATTTCCTCCATTTTAAGCGTTATAATGGTTAAGACTGTTGGTAGATATCTGTAACAACCCGAATTTTAATAACGTGTTAAAACCATAAATTAAGGCAGAAATAATTTTTAAAATAAGAATCAAGGGAAACGGGTTGCGCCATTCCGTTCGTCTTGAAATTCTGCTTGGAAACAAGTCCGAGTTTTCGAAAATCGGAGTACGTATGACTGAGTTATGACCTCTAGAAGTTTCACGAATTTTCGGAATCAAAAACAGCTCAGAAATTCGAATTCAAGACCCAGAAGCGGGTTGGGCGGGAAAATTCCCGCCCAGAGCCCAGGTCGACCAGGGGGTCGACCTGACCAGACCAGGTCGACCATAGGGTCGACCTGGGGGTCGACCTGCCTCCCGAACCCACTTTTTGAACCAGATGCATCCTGATGTACCTGACCTCGTTTTTTGTCCAGATTCGTCTGCCTAATCCTATTTAAACAGCCTCCTAGCCTCATTCTCTTTACACCATTCTTCTCAAACCTTATGCTACTCAAACTCTTGATGATCATGGATTCTTCTTCTAAATTAAATTAAGATAAATTAAATTAAGATGTGAAGATTATTTCTTGAAGACTATGGCTAGGAATTGGGGATTTGCTTCTACAATCAAGATTCAACGATTCAGCAATTCAACGACAAATTTGTAGACTTGACTTCTGCATCTAAATTTCTTAGACCACGATCTGTAAGTTCAAGTTACTTTTAGATAAAAGCTGTAAACTAAATATCCATGTTGTAAATTGGAATTGGATCTATGTATGGTAATTTATTCATATCTATTCTTGTTCATCTTGGATCTTGACTTTCGTGAATATTGCTTTGGGCCTATTCATGTTGTAAATCAAACACTTTCATGTCTATAACCTTAACATGCCTATGACGTTGAAACTATTGTTAATGGCCAAGGACTATGACTATGAACATAAGACTATGCCTATGACTGAGAACATAAGATTATGCCTATGACTGAGAACATAAGACTATACCTATGACTGTGAACATAAGACTATGCCTATGACGGTGAACATAAGACTATTGCCTATGACTATGACGAGGACAATCGTGGCTAATCAACTATGACTCTTGACTATGAGAATTATTACCTACGATTATGAACATAAGGCTATTATTTATGACCATGACTTTGAAGCTATTACTGTTAATTGCCTATACTATTTGCCTAGAACTATTTTGGATAATTATCCATGACATTGTGATTAGTCGCTTATGATTCATAACTATGAGACTTCTACCTATGACTACTGGGGTTAATTGCCTAAGACTATTATAGTTGATTGTTCATGCCCATAACACTATAGTTGAAAACCATGTTGTACACCGAATTGGCATTTTATTGGATCGTATACCTAGGGTGTGACTTGTTTAGTTTATTCGCTATTATGTACACCAAAACCATTGGATCCATTATCCTTGTATTTGGCTTGCTTTTGCATGCCTATTCTTTTATGTCAGCATTTACCATGACTATCGCCTTATCTTGCTAGATTTGAAATCCTATATGTCAGTGATGTTGTAACCAATTATCTCAAGTTATGCCATGCTAGTCTTGTAACCCCCTTTTATCGCTTTATGCTCGTCCCTTTTGCCTATCATAGTTTTGATGTTATTCCCTTTATTATGAGATTTGGATTTATTTGTAGTACGGATCGATTCACGTTTACGTGCGATAGGAATACGATTTGGGTAGATTAGGAAAAACATGAATTGGTTATGAACATGAATTATGAACTTGATAAAAGGCAAAACTTGAAACATGAACATTGTTATAACTTGAATCTGGATGTGGGCATGAAACTTGCCTTGAAAACTTGACACGAACTTGACATGAAACTTGAACATGGACATGACACTAGAATGAACTTGAAAATGGCCAACTCGAGGTTGGGTTGAGTTTGCAGTGTAATTCTGCCCGGAACCGCCCGACAAATACAGTTACTGCAAACAATAGGATACAATGTGTGTAGTTGGTCATATCGCGCTTGAAACCCGAGGTCAGAATGAGTTGTGGTGTAAACCTGCCCGGAACCGCCCGACATATCCAGTGACCACAACAATAGGTCTGATGTGAGAGGTTGGGGTGCATTAATGAATTAATGCCACATGATAGGGTTAAGTCATGAACATGAAAGACAACACTTAACCAACTTGACACATGATTCGTAGGGCTAAGTCATGAACTTGAACGACAACACTTAGCCAATTTGACATGACACGTAGTTGGGTTAAGTCACGAACTTGAATGACAACACTTAACCAACTTGACATGCTAGACTGATAGGGGTTAAGTCACGAATTTAAATGACAACACTTAACCTATTAGACGGAAACCCTAGTTACGCGGTCCATTTCAGCAGTAACCCACTAGATGTATCATGGTACCCTAGAACTAGGCAGGGTGGGGCACGATTACTGGGCTGATTGTAAGCGATCAAAACGACGACTGTGTTGGTGTGCCAGTGTAGGTTCAGGAGGGCTATGGTGTGCACGTGGTCCGGAGTTGAAAAAGCAGGCATTGGGCATCAGTAGGTTTATGTAACAACCCGAAAATCTGGGCCAGTTTAAAATTTTTATTCTGGCAATTTTAGCGAATTTTGATTATTTAAAATGAATTATTTTAAATAATATCGACGAGAAATTTATTTTGAATATATTTAGAACGTGTATATTATATACGTCGTCGTTAGAATATAAATATTTATATATAATTATAAAAGGAATTGAAAATGGCGCGGTAGTTCGATAATTCGATTTCAAACTTCAATTGAATGTACCGGGTGCAAAACAATCCGGATTTTAGTGAAACCAAAAATAATGGAATCTAATTGTGAATATCTTTCTAACGAATCCGAAAAATCGAAATTTCATAGCGGGAATCAAAAGATATGTCCAGTTGAAAATTCTGAATAGTCGCTATGGAATTCAGGCCCTTAAAGATGGATATTTTGCAAACGACCTCGGATTTCGACGAAACCACTTTTGTTGGGTCCGTGATGTTAATTAATTGTTGGGTTTCAAATTTCATAATTTTTCGAATCAATATGTGAGCGTAGCAAAGGAAAACGCGTTTGACCAGTTTCAGTTGATTTTAATCGACTGGAAAATGGCCATTTTTCTAACGATGTCAGAATTCGACGAAACTAGTTTTGTTAGGACCGTATCGTCAATACGAAGCTAGAAAATATTTTTTTGGAATTTTTTGAGTTAGTATGTGACCCCGGTAATTTGAAATATACGTTTAAAATTCAATATAATGATTTAAATGTAAATTAAACGGAAACTGATTCAAACGATCGAATCAACTCACGAAACATATCCCATTGTGTTCGGAATGGGGGTATTTGGCTAGAGGCGACAGTCATTGGGTTTGATTTGGAGTTTGTATAGACAAACAAGTTAAATTGGAATTTAATAAATTAAATAATAATAAATATTATATATAAACACTCCACCCCTTTCAAAACCCTAGCCCTCATCTTTATTGTCGCCGCCAGCGATTTCAACGGTTGCTTTCCTTCGACCCATCTCCTCCAAAATTCGTTCAACTCATTCAATGATTCAACCACCTTCTAAAGCCAATATTATAGAGAAATCTTCGAGCTTTAATCCCATATGGCTTTGATGAAATTTCACAAAGTAAATCGCTCGAATTTGGGATCCAAACCCGCACAAGTCGTGGCCGATTTTAGGCCGGAGAAGGAGCTCGAGCTCCACGCGGTGGCTGGCACTGGGAGAGGTCATTGGTGGCGTCACGGGGGTGGTCTCCGATTTGGTTCCGACGCCTTGTGGTGGTGGCGCGATGGCTTAATCGAGGTCGAGGTTTGTGGGTTCGAGTTAACGCTGGAAGGAAGAAACCAAAGAGGAACGGCCCAGATGATTTTAAAGTAATCAGTGAAGTATTAGCTTTATAGTTTATAAAATCTGAAAATTATGGTTTATAAAATCTGAAAATTTTGGTTTATAAAATCTGAAAATATATGGTTTATAAAATCTGAAAATTATATTATAGTTTTAAAATTTGAAATTTATATATGTTGGTATAGTTTAAAATAGTATTGTTTTGAAATTAAATATCTTTGTTTTGAAAATATAAAATAGAATTGATTTTAAAAATGTGATTTTTATTTTAAAGGCAGGAGCATAAAAATGTGATTTTTATTTTAAAGGCAGGAGCATAAAAATGTGATTTTTATTTTAAAGGCAGGAGCATAAAAATGTGATTTTTATTTTAAAGGCAGGAGCATAAAAATGTGATTTTTATATATGTAGTGGCTACGGGCGAAGAAAGTGATAAGAGACGAGAACAGTGAAGATTTCCTGCATTAGAAGTGCCGTGAAGTTGGGATAGCTATCGGTGAGAATTTCTCACCTTTCACTTTCTTTTTCTAGTTATATATATACTAGGATGCAGACGGTGCTTAGTAGCATCCGACACAATCGTCCACAGACCATGGACTTGTTTGTTTGATTGCATAAATTAGTTAGATTATTTGATTGAATTGAATTGTTTGGTGAATTTGATTGATGTGTGAATGGCGTGGGCCTTCACTAGACCGGGGATAAGGCTAGGCCTTGTCCCGTTTCTAGTATCGTGCCGTTATGCCGCCGAAATTTTCTAAAATATGTTAGAGAAATAAAAATATCATTTTATTGAATAAATGAACCGAATAGAATATTCATAGGTTGAATAAAATGTTTTATCGTTAAAAATATAATTTTTAACGTGAAAGCGAATAAATAAATATTTATAAACAAATCGGCCGATTTGTTTATATACACTGATTTGACTGATATTGATTGGGACGATAAATTTTACACATCGCCCAACTGCACAACTAAAATCTGTGTTTGATTGTTTGAAACCCCACACGGGTGTTGGGATGAAATTTGAAGTTCACTCATCCTGAATGATTAAATATGTCGATCGATTGATTGACAGGCTGTTATAAGCGTTAGATATTTATATTTGATGCTTATACAGTGTAGTGCACTTTGGTTGATGGTTGATTATTTTTCAATGCTATTATATACATGTGATGTATGAAAATCCATATAATTAACATTATATGGTAATTGATTGGGCCTCATTCCAATTTGAAAAATAAAGAATATTATAAAATAAAGGTTCATGTGTTGACAGTACTCATCCATTGAGATTGGTCATGTGTTGAACGAAATATTTTAGTAATAAAATTTACATCTTTATCAATATAAAATAAAGGTTCATGTGTTGACAGTACTCATCCATTGAGATTGGTCATGTGTTGAACGAAATATTTTGATAATAACAACTATTTTGAAAAAGAAATATTTGAAATAGAATATTTGAAAATAGAAATTTATGAAGCCGTGTTGATTAGATTGACGCCATTTTGACGTGAACGATATTTATATCGATTTTAATCATTTTGAATGAATTGAATTGAAAACGATTTCGAAATGAATTGAATTGAAAACGATTTCTAAATAAATTGAATTGAAAACGATTTCGAAATGAATTGAATTGAAAACGATTTCGAAATGAATTGAATTGAAAACGATTTCGAAATGAATTGAATTAAAAACGATTTCGAAATGAATTGAATTGAAAACGATTTCGAAATGAATTGAATTGAAAACGATTTCGAAATGAATTGAATTGAAAACGATTTCGAAATAAATTGAATTGAAAACGATTTCGAAATGAATTGAATTGAAAACGATTTCGAAATGAATTGAATTGAAAACGATTTCGAAATGAATTGAATTGAAAACGATTTCGAAATGAATTGAATTGAAAACGATTTCGAAATGAATTGAATTGAAAACGATTTCGAAATGAATTGACTTGAAAACGAATTCAAATTGAATTGAAAGCGAATTGAAATGAATTCAAATTGAATTGAAATTTGAATTGAATAGAAATGAATTTTAAAACGAATTTATAAAGAAGAATTCAATTTTGATTTGAATTGAAAAGGAAGTTGAAATTGCTTTTGAAACGAATTTAAAACTATTCATATAATTCGTTTTAAATAGAAATCGACGAAATATGTATATTATATATATAATATAATGGCCTGAATAGAACGCGCCGCGCAGCGGCAGTTCGCGAATTTCGACCATTTATTTCAAACGGACATTACGGGAGATCCGACCGTCGGATTCTCCTAAAACCGGAACCGTTGGGTTCGTATCGAAAAGAGCTTTCTAACGAATATTAGAAATTAGAAATCTAACGGTTGGATTTGGAATTATGTCCAAATCAAATTTGAAAAAGGTCGCTGTAAGTGCAGTTCGATGGCCGTTGATGGAAATCGACTGTACGGACCTTGATAAAATTATTAAAAATAGTAATAATTTATGTAAAATCATAAGAAATGATTTAGAAAGAATTGGGATGAAAAACTCCATATTTGAAAAGATAAAAATAGATTTTTATCGAAATGAACTAGTTTTGAACTAGAAATATAATTCTATTTATTTTTAAATAAATAAATTGGATTTGAAATGGTTTTGAAAATAACCAGAATTTCAATGATTGCATTGGAGTGGATTTGAATCGAAATTGTCTTCGGAATATTTCGATGTTGGAATTCGGGATTATACAGATGTTGTTATGGAAATTTGAAAGATATATATATATTTATATCGTTATTTCCAATACGACATTTGTTAATCATAGAATTTGATATTGAATATAAGCCGGGATATTTTCTATTCAGAGCCTTGTATTTAATATCAAATGTGATTTGGGTTTGTCGTGAATGGTGTCTTCATTAACACTGTTCTTGAACCCAGTTGAGAAAAGATTAAATCTTTTTATTTAGATTTAATGAAGTGTACCAATTAAATAATATTTAATTGGAATTGAATTGATATTGATTTTTGGGTTTATCGTGAACAGTGTTTTAAATAACACTCGTTCTTTAACCCGATAATTAATGGAATGTGATTTTGGGTTTATCGTGAACCGTGTTTTAAATGACACTGATTCTTTAACCCAGTCGAAGATTAAAACTAAGCGGAGTTTTAATGAATCTTTAATTAGATTGAAATGATCGAAAATGGAGTATCACCAGTTTTGCTCCAGGCGATAGTTAAATCTTTAATTAGATTTGAACGTAAAATGGTAATTGAATTTACCGATAACACCGTGGTGTTAGATATGAAGTATTACCAGTTTTACTTCATGGGATGAATAGGTTGGGATTGGGAAATTAAAACAAATGATTACTTCGGTAAGGTTCGCTAATCCCGACTAGTTTGAATTGATATTCAAAAATAGATTAAAGAATAAATTCAAGAAATTTATCTTGGATAAAATTAATGGGAACCTTTCCCTATGAATGTGAAATTTAGAAACTAACTGTCGGTTAGCCAAGCAGAATGGTTTTCTGGATATTGATCTGATGTTGGTTTCGGCCTTCGGGGTTAATATTTGGGGAATTATTCTCTTGATTAATTTACGGTTAGTGACTGATGAGTTGGAATGAGGCGTATGTTGTGTTTGTGTAACACTTATTTAAAATATACACGAGTTATTCGGGAAGACCGGGTTTATCCCATTCTGAATAACTGATACGACGATAAGTCGAAGATGAAGACGGTGGTCGAAGACCGGAAGTCTTCACGTTGTTTGGGTGATTACTGATGATCTTGATTGGGTTGTACACCCAAGAAGATGGAAACAGTTGGTGATCGTCCAGACGTACTTGGAGATGGATGGATATGCGAGGAAAGTGCCTCCGGTTTCGTTCAGACCTAGAACGGACTTGTAAATGGATAGTGTGTCTGACGTTGTATTCCTTTATACTGTATTGGTGATCTCTGCTAAATATATATCTGTTTGGTGGCAGAGAATTTATTCTCTTGCTATACACCCTTCTCTGAGACGTACGAGCCTAGAGGTTATATATTGGCAGAAATCAGTGGTACAGTATGGACTGACAATGTGGCATGCTGAGTTGCATGGATCAAGGCTTTTGTTGAAAAGCAAAGTCTTGTGGTTGATGATCAAAGCACGGCCTTGTGTGGCGTAGCTTTGTGTAACGTTGATTCGCGAGTATCACACCCGGTATGAACTAAAAACGGGAGACGGACCTCAGGGAGGACATGCGTTTCTTTCTAGTTAGGAGTGGCGTCAGTGCTTGAACTGGCTGACGAGTTTGACTCATGTGGATATTGCTTTTAATTACTTGCTGAAAAGCGAGGCGCCTCGTGATATCGGTTTCGGCCGATGCTTCTGGTCGGCTGACGGGCCAGATTTACGCCCCAAAGGGCGGGGAAACGTAGTGTTCAGGCATAATAATCCACATCGGTGGACCGGCCCTGACGATCCATGGGGCAGTTGCGGCTGTTCCTGAGGCTCGGACTAGACAGTCTCGAATCGGTGAGGATCTTGCCCCTAGCCTCGGTTCATACCATAAATGATAACCCAACTTCCAATACGACATTGCGGTTTTGATTGTAAACTTATATATGGCGACATAGTGGTATGGGGCATTCATGCCGTCTATGATTGATACTTATGATTTGAAGTTGTTTTATGCACTATACACTTATTATAGTATCAAATGATTTCTTTTAAACGTATCAAGCATTCTTTGGCTGTTATAAGGGAAAACCCTATCCCCCGGCTTGCGTTGCATTGTGTGATAGGACCTGGGTCTTATAACAGCTTCATTTTTCTTTATTTAGCATTGCGCTGTTTGTTTTATGCACTGGTATTCTTGGGAGGAAACCCGTTCCGTGTTATACGGCGTGGTCCCTTGATTTACCTAACTTTAAAAACAAAGATTAATAACTGTTTTGGTTCTCACACCAGTCACATGACTGACCTGGAGTTTATTGTTTTAACCTAAACTCTGGGTGCCCCTATTTTGACACGGGCAGCTAGTAGTTTTGGTTTTGCAGATTTATATTCATAGGATCCTGGTTTCCAGCTGGAATGATATCCGGAAAGCTTTGTATCCGTATATCTACTTCTAGTTGTGTATTGTATTATTTTCCGCTGCGATGTATTTAAATGTAATTTAAATCTCTGATATTTTCTGTGTAATAGTTATTCATTTATACTCTGTATATTCTTGTAATCTGATGCATTGTTGTAATATACAGTGAAATGTTCTTCTGTATGCATTCTGTTGTGGCTTGTTCTCGAACTATCCGCTCTTTCCTTTACGGGGAAGTTACGGGTTTTCACAGTTTATCTGTGCATTCTTGATTCTTGTCGGTGGTTGGCACCCTAGGGCTTGATACACCCTATGGTGGACCTAGCACATGTGACTACATTCGTGACAGGGCCGTATGACACAGACACATGACGAGCTAGAACTTGTAGGGAGCCGATCGACTAGTGGATCGTTTCGTTGGACCTAGAAATAGGTCATTTCATGATATTGGGCCAAAGGATCATTTCATGATTAGTATAAGACATGGGTTGGGATTCTAGTGCAGTTGATGCAGCAAACCTCGAATATGTGATGCTATACTTGATTTACGTTTGAGTTATCATGCTATCTTAGTCTATCTTGCCAATCTTGACAGCATCCTTATGTTTACTTTCAGTTTATACATGTCATGTTACCTTTATCTGTTTTTATGCTGAAAGTCACTTGGACTTACCAGTCTTTATGACTGACCCGTTTTCTTTCGCTTCTTTTTATTTCGTTCCCTCCCCCCCCCCTAGGTTCTCAGGGAGGAAACTCTAGCACTTAGCTTGGATTTCGCTTGCTTTCGGTTCAGCTCATGTACGGTTTGATCTTGAGCTATGCTATGGCTGCATTCCTGCTACCTTTTGGGAATTAAGCTACTTTTGATGTTTTAAGTTTATGCTTCTTTATTTATGCAAGACAGAATTTGTTGTAATGGAAAATAATGATCTTGGCTATTTGATGTAAAAGGTTTTGACTCTTTTTGAAAGTAATTAAATTTATCTTTTGATTTTTCCTCTGTTTTATCTATGTTCTGTCTTGTAATATTTTTGTGTTTGTTTACCTCGATAACGCTCCTCCAAAACTAGTGCATTCCCCTTGTAAGTGACCCTAGCGGAGGTGGGGTGTTACATTTGGTATCTGAGCAGAAGGTTACCAGACTGGGCAAAAGTTTTTAGAAAACCTTTTAAAACTATTTTCAAAACCGTTTACAAAGAAGCATTTTTCAAGAAAAGTCTTGTTTTATTTAAAGGCTATTCCCCAAAAGCCATTAGCATTATCCTTTATTTCCTTGTTTGAATCTCTTTTCCTTTCTTTTCTCCATCTGTAGTCGCAGTAGTTTTTACCTGCGGCTAATCTTCTTTCTAGCTTCGTAGAGGGTTTTCCATACGATGGAGATAGTTTCCGTGAGGCTTGTTAACATGTTACATAGGAAAGGTATGAGTGATAAGTTAAGGCGGATGAGTCTCAGAACGAGAAGAAAGACTTCCAAAAGGGAGGCGAGAACCACGACAACAATAATAACAAGTCACGTGATAAGAGGAAGTGCAACTTCTGTGGTATAGTTGGGCATGTTATCCAGGATTGTAGAAAGAAGAAGATAAAGATGGGAGCATGCTTTCAGTGTGGTGATACTAGACATATCAGCAAGAACTGCCCTAAGAAGCAAGGGCAAGCCCCGCAGGTAGGACCTTCCAGGGGTACATCTTTAACTTCTTCTCCTATATGCTTTGTTTTATCTTGCTTATCTTCTCAATCCTATCTTGAGAACCTTAGGTAGAACCCTTTTGGATGTAAACATGTGATTGAAACATGTTATGGTTGATGTTTGCAAATGGTTGCAAGTGGTTGCTCGTGGTTGCATAACACACATTAGGCACTAGATCGGCTCAGACACATTTTCATACTTCATATGCATGAGTGTTTATACTTGTTTATGGATGAAATTGAATATGTTATCATATGGATGTTGCATATGGATGGATGTTTGTGCACACATATAGCGTTTATGTGGCTAGGACTATTTGCATACATGTTGGACTCATGGCACTAAACATATTTTGCATTAGGAAGATCAATCAGGCCTGATCATTTACATTAGATAAGGAACATATACACACACTTTTTTGCATATGTTCATATAGCATTAGAAATCTTTTAAGGACAATGGTTGCTTGTGGATGATGGTTGATTGGATGGTAGGACACATTCTTCTTAACTTGAAGATTTCGGGGACGAAATCCTTTAAGGAGGGAAGAATGTAACAACCCGAATTTTAATAACGTGTTAAAACCATAAATCAAGGCAGAATTAATTTTTAAAATAAGAATCAAGGGAAACGGGTTGTGCCATTGCGTTCGTCTCGAAATTCTTCTTGGAAACGAGTCTGAGTTTTCGAAAATCGGAGTCTGTATGACTGAGTTATGACCTCTAGAAGTTTCACGAATTTTTGGAATCAAAAACAGCTCAAAAATTCGAATTCGAATGCGAATTCAAGACCCAGAAGCGGGCTGGGCGGGAAAATTCCCGCCTAGAGCCCAGGTCGACCAGGGGGTCGACCTGACCAGACCAGGTCGACCATAGGGTCGACCTGCCTCCCGAGCCCACGTTTTGAACCAGATGCATCTTGATGTACCTGACCTCGTTTTCTGTCCAGATTCGTCTGCCTAATCCTATTTAAACAGCCTCCTAGCCTCATTCTCTTTACACCATTCTTCTCTAACCCTATGATGCTCAAACTGTTGATGATCATGGCTTCTTCTTCTTCTAAATTAAATTAAGACGTGAAGATTATTTCTTGAAGACTACGGATAGGAACTGGGGATTTGCTTCTACAATCAAGATTCAACGATTCAGCAATTCAACGACAAATTTCTAGACTTGACTTCTGCATCTAAATTTCTTAGACCACGATCTGTAAGTTCAAGTTACTTTTAGATAAAAGCTGTAAACTTAATATCCATGTTGTAAATTGGAATTGGATCTATGTATGGTAATTTATTCATATCTATTCTTGTTCATCTTGGATCTTTGACTTTCGTGAATATTGTTTTGGGCTTATTCATGTTGTAAATCAAACTCTTTTATGTCTATAACCTTAACATGCCTATGACGTTGAAACTATTGTTAATGGCCAAGGACTATGATTGTGAACATAAGACTATGCCTATGCCTATGACTGAGAATATAAGACTATGCCTATGACTGTGAACATAAGACTATGCATATGCCTATGACGGTGAACATAAGACTATTGCCTATGACTATGACGAGGACAATCGTGGCTAATCACCTATGATTCTTGACTATGAAAATTATTACCTACGATTATGAACATAAGGCTATTATCTATGACCATGACTTTGAAACTATTACTGTTAATTGCCTATGACTATTTGCCTAGAACTATTTTGGATAATTATCCATGACTATTGTGATTAGTCGCTTATGATTCATAACTATGAGACTTCTACCTATGACTACTGGGGTTAATTGCCTAAGACTATTATAGTTGATTGTTCATGCACATAACACTATAGTTGAAAACCATGTTGTACACCGAATTGGCATTTTATTGGATCGTATACCTAGGGTGTGACTTTTTTAGTTTATTTGCTATTATGTACACCAAAACCATTGGATCCATTATCCATGTATTTGGCTTGCTTTTGCATGCCTATTCTTTTATGTCAGCGTTTACCATGACTATCACCTTATCTTGCTAGATTTGAAATCCTATATGCCAGTGATGTTGTAACCAATTATCTCAAGTTATGTCATGCTAGTCTTGTAACCCCCTTTTATCGCTTTATGCTCGTCCCTTTTGCCTATCATAGTTTTGATGTTATTCCCTTTATTCTGAGATTTGGATTTATTTGTAGTATGGATCGATTCACGTTTACGTGCGATGGGAATACGATTTGGGTAGATTAGGCAAAACATGGATTGGTTATGAACATGAATTATGAACTTGATAACACTACAACAAAACAGACCTATTACAATAGGCAATGCCCGTTGTAATAGGGGTTTTACAGCGGGCAACCCGCCCGTTGTATTAGGTGATGTTGTAATATGTCCTCTTTTACAATGGACAATAAACGTGGTAACAGGAAGTTGTAATAGATTTTTTACAACGGTCATATGTTATTGTTGTATATTCCTTCAATAGAATAGCAGCCCGTTGTAATATTTTTTACAACAGGCATTGACCATTGTAATATCTTCTATAACAACAATTAATGCCCGTTGTAAAATGCTGAAAGTTGCAATGAATTTGAATATTACACATAATATTAATAATATTTACAAGAACTGAATATTTAATTCAAAAATTATTTTTAAACAAATATTATTCAAATAAATATTTATTACTCTTTCAAATAATACACTGTGTTTCTCCTTTATTTACACAATCACTTATACATACACTTCCTCGCTACATTTCACTCATATACATTGACTCCTCACTACACACTTATTCACTCATACACACGTACACAGCCACTCTCGCTATAGTTTTAGTCTTCGGCTTCTTGCTTCAGAGTTTATACAAGATATAAACAGTAGAACATACTCTTTCAATCCTTTCCCTCGGCTGCAAGCTTCTTCCTCTGCACGTGCTCTACAACCTTATAGTCAACTACTTCTCTAAACAATATATATATATATATATATATATATATATATATATATATATATGATTACTCTATTGTTATATGACAAAAAAAGATCTGATGTGTTTATCATACCTAAGTCATTACGATTGAATAACATATGAACAACAACATTTGTAGCATGCAAACACTTGTAGCATGCAAGTATACAAGCATATTGAAATACAAAATAAATCCAGTTTTGATTCCAAATTTGAACATAACACTTTACAGTTTCAATCCCAATTCAAAAGCCATGCATCAGGATATTCTGACATAAAACCAGTAAACCAAAAAAATAAGTTGGATGCAAATTTATGAATTTTGATGCTAACCTTTTGAATTTTCCTTTGAAAGCAAGTTTTATTTTAATCCATGGAAGCGTGAACGAATTCATCAATGTGATCTTTATCATCGGCTAAAAAAGAAGCATCAACAACATCTGATTTCTCCCTGCATGACCGCATGGTAGGACTAGTTTCTGAGCTTGCCTAGTATCCTTATTATACGCCATTGAATCCCCAATATCCTTATTCACAACTACATCAACAAAAGGTCCTTTTTTTGACAAGCATAGACAAATCGTATAATATAACAAAGAAGCAAGTCACTCACGGTGAGCCCAAAACAAATAAGAAACAAACTGACAGCCAAATAAAATCAGAAAAAATTATAGGTCAATAATGAACAAAATTTTCTGAATGAAAGGAAAACATTCTCTGATACAACAAAGTTGGCAATTTGCAATGGAAAAACATTTAAATTCATTTATTTCTATTAAATTCTCATATAGTCATGACAATTATATTTTCATTTACGTATGCATTGAATTTCTGAAGCACAACAGCATAAAATATGAAACAAGCAATGGTGAATAGGCTGACAAAAAAAAGCTGGTTTTCAATCATATCCCTAAATCTAAATGTCACGACTCATAAGCATTGACGGTACTATCATGCTTGACTCTAAATAACATGAACCAACACTCACTTTATAGTTTGGCCCAGACCTTTTTGTAAGGGAAAACTGACATAGGAAAAGAGCATAACTCAAGTCCTTCGACAAATAGGAAGGGAAGACATGGTCTAGTAATAACTAGACAAAAAGGCCGATGAACAATAGAGAAGCGGATAATTTTCAAAGTAACAAAATAGTTAAAATTGAGAAAGTAAAACATCTAAAAAAAATCAATTTAAATGGTACAACTAACAGATCAAAACAACAACGACCGAAACGATACAACCAAAAAAAAGTAACCACAAAGATAACTATGAATTTTTCTGATACCACTAGTAAATTAACAGTATAACACTAGTACAGTAACATACAAAATTGGCATTTATCAGCTACAATTGTCAATAAAACAAGCAGATTATACAACAATAAAACTAAAAAGATTAAGAATTTACATATAATCCAAGGATACAAGTAGGTTAGAAATTTAATTGCTTTGACTATGTTAAAAAGCAAAATTTATAAATTAGCATTGTTGCTTCCCTTTTTGTTAAAAATATGGCCGTATCTACCGATACATGACCCAGTCGGATGGAAAATTTGCAACGATTATGAAAAAAACCAAAAATAGCTTGATAAAATAAAAAGGGAAACGATAATAAAATCTTACCAGAACCAACCACTCATTCGTCTTCTCCACCGCACATTCCATAGAATAACTCGAACTCGGTTTACAGCAAGCAACTACCACCGAGACTCCACCCAGCTTTTGGGTATATCGATCCATTCAGCGCTCAAAATTCCATAACACTAATAATCGCTCAAAATTACCAAAACATCCCTAAAAAACTTTGGCTTAATACCCAAATTCAAACTATCAGAAGGACCGATCCTAAATCCACAAACACTACAAGCATCCCTCATCTTGACACACAAATCTGAAATTGAGGAAGAAGATAAAGCGAAAATTGAAGTCGTGAAAGAGAAATAAACATATCTTTTGTGGCGGACGCGATTTAGAATAATTAGGGTTACTGAGGGAGAATGAGTTAGAGAATAAACTTTAATTTTGGTTATGGCGGTCGGGGGGCTGAAATATTTGGTCAGTAAATTAAGAACTAGAGCGCATTTTTTGAAATAGAGGGAAAAATTTTAATCCCTTTGAAACCAAAAGTTCTGTATATCTGAAAGATCATAATTCATGTTTTTAGACGCATGGTTTTACAAATGATCTAATCCATAACTGTAATTAAATCTATTGTATAATGAGGTTCATTTAAAATGTGAATTTTTACGATTATATTGAAGTGCTCTACAAAATCAAGTGTTGTTTAAATCTATTGGTGATGATTATTTATAATAAAACTTATTTTGATCCCAACCACCGTATATGTTTTTTGTTTAAATTCATTAACGACAAAGAGCAAATTACTAAGCAAGCAATAACATATTATTTTTTATTAATTATAAATTATTTAATATTAATGATTAATTAATAACAAATATTATAAATATATTAATTATTAAATAGCAATTAGTATGTATATCTTATCAATTATCGAATATTGGTTATTTAATCGTAAGAGTTTGATACTAATGTAATTTTTATATATTTATAATTTTAAAGTTATTTTAACATTTTTGAAATTTTGAATAACGAATCAAATGTTAATTTATGAAGTACTAAATGATACATATTATTTCTCAATTTTTTTGAATATTAACTTACCTATCCAAAAAATATTAAATATCAATTACTTATTAATTATTAGTTCAGTAAATATTAATCTTAATCATTAATTATTAAATATTAATAAATAATATTATATTATTGATGACTAATAATTATAATGTAAATTATAGTTAGTAACTGAAAACATATGATTAATATAATATTATTAATTATTAATATTAAAAATAATAAATATTAATTATAAGGAAGTATTATGATTATTAATTATTAATTACTGGTACCAATTACAACGGGCATTATGACCGTTGTAAAACTGACCTATTACAACATGCATTTTGCGAACGTTGTAAAATTGACATCTTTTACAACGGGCATGAAATGACCGTTGTAACAGCATTTTATTACAACGGGCAATCATTACCCGTTGTATAAAAGGCGTTGTATAGGGTATCTATTACAATAGGCTTGAATTGACCATTGTAGTAGCACTCTATTACAACGGGCAACCAATGCCAGTTGTAAAAATGGTGTTGTAATAGAGTATTTTTGTTGTAGTGTAAAAGGCAAAACTTGAAACATGAACATTGTTATAACTTGAATCTGGATGTGGGCATGAAACTTGCCTTGAAAACTTGACACGAACTTGACATGAAACTTGAACATGGACATGACACTAGAATGAACATGAAAATGACCATCTCGAGGTTGGGTTGAGTTTGCAGTGTAATTCTGCCTGAAACCGTCCGACAAATCCAGTTACTGCAAACAATAGGATCCAATGTGGGTAGTTGGTCATATCGCGCTTGAAACCCGAGGTCAGACTGAGTTGTGGTGTAAACCTGCCCGGAACCGTCCGGCATATCCAGTGACCACAACAATAGGTCTGATGTGAGAGGTTGGGGTGCATTAATGAATTAATGCCACATGATAGGGTTAAGTCATGAACATGAAAGACAACACTTAACCAACTTGACACATGATTCGTAGGGCTAAGTCATGAACTTGAACGACAACACTTAGCCAATTTGACATGACACGTAGGCGGGTTAAGTCACGAACTTGAATGACAACACTTAACCAACTTGACATGCTAGACTGATAGGGGTTAATTCACAAATTTAAATGACAACACTTAACCTATTAGACAGAAACCCTAGTTACGCGGTCCATTTCAGCAGTAACCCACTAGATGTATCATGGTACCCTGGAACTAGGCAGGGTGGGGCACGATTACTGGGCTGATTGTAAGCGACCAAAACGACGGCTGTGTTGGTGCGCCAGTGTAGGTTCAGGCGGGCTATGGTCGTGCACGTGGTCCGGAGTTGAAAAAGCAGGCATTGGGCATCAGTAGGTTTATCTGTGCATTCTTAATTCGTGTCGGTGGTTGGCACCCTAGGGTTTGATACACCCTATGGTGGACCTAGCACAGGTGACTACATTCGTGATAGGGTCGTATAACACAGACACATGACGAGCTAGAACTTGTAGGGAGTCGATCGACTAGTGTATCGTTTCGTTGGACCTAGAAATAGGTCATTTCATGATATTGGGCCAAGGGATCATTTCATGATTAATATAAGACATGGGTTGGGATTCTAGTGCAGTTGATGCAGCGAACCTCGAATATGTGAAGCTATACTTGATTTACGTTTGAGTTATCATGCCATCTTAGTCTATCTTGCCAATCTTGACAGCATCCTTATGTTTACTTTCAGTTTATACATATCATGTTACCTTTATCTGTTTTTATGCTGAAAGTCACTTGGACTTACCAGTCATTATGAATGACCCGTTTTCTTTCACCTCATTTTCTTTCGTTCTCCCCCCCCCCCCCCCCCCCCCCAGGTTCTCTGGGAGGAAACTCTAGCACTTAGCTTGGATTTTTCTTGCTTTCGGTTCATCTCATGTACGGTTTGATCTTGAGCTATGCTATGGCTGCATTCCTGCTACCTTTGGGGAATTAAGCTACTTTTGATGTTTTAAGTTTATGCCTCTTTATTTATGCAAGACAGCATTTGTTGTAATGGAAAATAATGATCTTGGCTATTTGATGTAAAAGGGTTTTACTCTTTTTGAAAGTAATGAAATTTGTCTTTTGATTCTTCCGCTATTTTATCTATGTTCTTTCTTGTAATATTTCTGTGTTTGTTTACCTCGATAACGCTCCTCCAAAACTATTGCATTCCACTTGTGAGTGACCCTAGCGGAGGTGGGGTGTTACAATATCCAAAACATCCGAAATACATTCGTATTTTTATTTGAAAAGCGGATAAATATCTGATATTCGAATCCACTTTTCGAAAAAAAGACGCAGTTTGTGGATGCGGAGTCGAAGACATCCGCATTTGACAATTATCCATTTATAATTTTTTTTTCTGTTTTTTGGTTTGAATTTTATGCATTTAGTACAATTAAAAATATTTATTTATTGTTTTATTAAATTAGAAATTTATATTATATGCACTAAATACATATTGATTGCTGAAAATTGTTTATTATTATAACATTTGTTTACTTTTACCACTTCAATAATTGATGGAAGGTAATTTTTATTCTAATCCACAATTTTAGTAACTTAATCCACCCTATTTAATAAGATCATTGACTTTCACTAAAATTTAAATTTTAATCAGTGTATCCACCTAAAAAAACGTACGTATTTTTCTTCTTTTTCTCAGTCTATTTCTCTTCATTTTGCATCGTGGTATTCTTCTTTCTGAAATCCTACCATTGCCATGCAAACCTGCAACATATATATAAAATAATTGATAATGCATTTGTATAATTGTATTTGCTCTTGCTGATTCATTTGTTTTAATCAGGGGTATGAGTGTTTCTAGGTGTAGCAGTTATGTTCAGTTTTTTTAAGAAAAAAAAATGTAGTCAACAAAAAACTGTTTAAAATAATGGCCTTGCCCCCCCCCCCCCCCCCCCCAAAAAAAATAAAAAATAAAAATAAAAAAGAGGTTTGGAATAATCCAAGTGATAACAATCATATTATCTTGTCAATTTAAACGCAAGTTGCACCAAAACTGTTTACTCTTAGAGTACATCTCACCAATTATTTTCTTGGTAGTTCGTTTTCAGTAAATCTGAGTAATTTTCACTAGAGTTCTACAAAATTTCAATAAATTTGATTTTTCAGTGTACTATAGATATTGTCAATGATGAAGGAAAGTGATCAAAATGTACTAAATTCGAATATTCTTTTTGCACTTCAAATATAAATATTTTGCCTTCTATTATAATTTTTGATGAATGCAATTTTTTGTCTTAACAGCTAAATCCAAGGAGGTTATATCACCAATTTCAGTACAAAAAGAGGTGGCATTTTGCTAAATTATTTGGATTCGGTTCAAAATGATGGTATTGATTCTTTGAGGCTGTGTAAAATGACTTGTGTATTCCTTGTGTTTGGTCAAACTATCATGTGGTAAATCTAATTAAGTAACACAACATAAAAAAGGCTACTCATTTTGGTCTGCTGGAAGTCCGGGAGTTTGGTAATGCAACTTTGTGTACATATCGAGGCCGATGATGAATTGTTTCAGATCGTTAATTGACTTCTATTTGACTTGCAATTTTTCTGGGTTTTTTTCTTTTGTATATGTTTGCTGCATTTGATTGTCCAGTAGGCTGAGGCGTTTTGTAATGTCATGGTAAAATAAAAAGCAAAAAAACCGATTGTAAGCTATATGATAGGTGAAATCTTTAAGTTAATCCACTCGCGGATTAACTTACAAAATAGCTGTGGATAAACTTATTAAAGTAAAACGGTGCATTAACTTATTAAAACTGTGGATTAGAATAAAAATTACCTTGATGGAATTGAAAAAATATTTATGTCAAACTAAAATTTTACATTTATTTTTCTTAACTAACCATAGTTTACGAATAGTATAATTATTTGATATTTGTTTGCATTCGCAGATGCAGATGCCCGATATTCAAAAATGGTTCGGATGTGGATACGAATATTGTATTATTTGTATCTAAAAGTACACATTGATAACCTTATAAAATGATAAACTACATAAATTACAAAGTTTCCTAACGTTGCTATCATGGTAGTAGCAGTAGCAGAGCTTGCATAAACCTGTCTTCGTATAGTTTTAACCCTATTTAGAATGAAATATCTATTTGTTAAACCTCTCCGGTTTAGGGGAAAAAATTATCCAACTGGACTTTCGAGTCCAACTAAACGCCAACTACATTGCAGAATCATTTAACCTAACTAAAACTACTGAAAATTCAAAGCTCGACTAGTGTTCTCCCTTTTGTTCACATGTGCCCATGATGGTCCCATGCACTCCTGTATACGAGTCAACATTTTATAACTAAACTAGACCCCAGGTCCATGCATACATTTTATGATATGCTCAATTTGTTTATTATTTCTACGAGAGATTCTCATTTCCTATGTACACAGTGAAGGCTCTGGCATTGGCCTATCTAGAAAAAAAAAAATAGTGGGGTACTTAAGTAAACAAAAAATTAAAATTAAGTATAATAATAATTCAAAAAATATCATTTCGATACAAAATAGATATGTTTTACATTTTAAATTCGTTTCTGAGTTTTCATCTTTTGAAAATGATCTATTACAACTTCATTGGTAACACTGACGAGTACTTCTTTTTCTATAGTCGAAATAAGACAATCACTTAAAAGCATCTTTCTGCTGTGCATGCATGGCTCCTTTTCATTTGCTCTAGCGACAAATGATGACTAAATGCAGGATGCGTGCGGAGACCAATTCTTCTGTTCCTCCGTATCCCTCCAATCGAATTCTTTTTGCTTTTTTGCATTTAAGTCCCCCAACAATTGAGGGATTTAACCGTAAAAGGTGAAAATTAGGGAATTGGGATTGAGTGAGACACGGAGGACAACAGAAATGGGGACAGAACAATTGGTGTTGTGCATGCATGGCTTCTTTTCTTTACATTTTAATATTAGATTCTTTGTACGTAAAGTACTATTATGAGGTCCACGTACATGCGTATGATGTGAATTTGAACACGGCATAAGAAGCCAAAACGCTATGTATATACTAAGTAGGAATTTCATATGAAACACCTTTTACGATTAGTTGAGTATAGCAGTGCTAGCTTTACAGTAAAGATGACATAAACTTGAAGAGGTTTGGTCCTTTTATATTATCATCTTTCCCTTGTAATACGCATTATGGAAATTCAGAAACGTATCAGTTGTTGTTGGTTTGGGACATCTTTACCTTTGGAGGACCTCAAATAGCAACAGAATTAATTGAATATGCTTTGGTCATTTAGTTTTCTATTGATGAATAAAGAAACAAAAGGATAAAAGGCAAAGCTTTAAGCCTTTAATACATGACAGTTATGGCAACTCAGCCCTTCAATCGATGCGCACTAATATCTTTGTTTTGCACATACACGTAATTTGCCGACGTTGGAAGAAATTAGATTGAAATGTATTTTTTTTCTACACAAATAGTTTAAGTACAATTTAAAGGGAAAAAAAATTAAGTTATATAGAAAAATATTAAATTCCTTTATCACTGTTTATATATATATATATAACTAAAAATGATAAATTCTTTAATTTTTTTCTCATAAAATATTCTTAAAACTAATTTTTCAAATGTGCTGCTTTCAAAACTTGTTGCTTTGAACTAATAAACCCTTAAATGAAAATTTCGTAAATTACTGTTGCTTTTATGCTCAACTTATTTGGCAAGGTACCCTTCGTGTATATGAACAGAACCATATTTGGCAGGGAGTGACCAACAACTAAGATTGCATTCTTTGATCTTTAATTGCCCTAGTCATCATGCGACGGCAAATGAAAGATAGACAAGCAAGCAGCGACAGTGTATTAAAATGACTTGACTGGATTGAACAAATCTAATAGTTAATGTAAAACATTCAGTCAGAACCTGAATATTATATAGAACATGCGTATCTAAAAGAAAATTAAATATGCAGGAGTGGGATTATGCATGATTAGGTTTATGTTACTTTTATAATAACGATATCATGCATGTGCGGTTGGTGTCTTGCATCTCGGTGGGTGCCTTTCTCCTGACGTGAAAATGTTCGTTTCTTGCAAGTTTTACATGTACGTCAATGCGAAGACGAAAGGTCATGGATATAAAAGGATAGGAGACGACTAAACCATAATCACCTGTATCGCTTTTTCAACTTTTGCAAAGTTAATTAACGTAAAATTGCATGGTGACTAGACTAGAGATTCGAACATCACGTTATCTTGTTTTAGATGGCAGCTATGTTTTTTTCCACTAGTGTCATGAAGATAAAATTAACCCATTTTAACTAGTAGATCATGATAAGTTTTTTTTTTTTTTTTCCTTCCCACTAGACTAGAGATTCAAACGTTGATGCATGACATGTGTAATTCATTTATTAGATCTTAGTTATGATATATAATTTTGCATTACGATTATTGCACGGAGAAAAATAAAATTGAGAAACAGTTTTCTTGCTTAATTTAAAGTTGCATTGCGATACGTAAGGATGAATAAATGGTTGGTTCAGTTTGAACTGATCAAAAAATTTAAAATCAAAATAACTCTTTGAAAAACATAAACCGATCCAATTCGAACTAAATAAATTTAAAATCAAAACCAACCAAACCGGTGATATTTAATTAGATTTGGTTGGTTTATTTGATTTACCTTAACTTAATTTGTTCTTTTAGTTATATACATAAAGTAAGATTAAAGTAATTAATTGGGTCCGCATGATGCAAATATTTTTAAAAATAAAATCATCCTCAAAAAATGTTAATATGAATTGAAATAAAAATAATATTTTTTTTAAAATATTCTAAATAATAGTATTGTTTGTAGTAATTTTTTAACTTTAAAATAGCTTGACTTTTATATTTAATTTAATTGATTGGTTCAGATTTTCAAATATTAAATCCAAATCCAACAAGTAAACTAAAGTAACCAACCAATTAACGAAGAAAAGCAAACCAAACCGAATTTGTTTAGTTGGTTTATTTAATTCATTTGCACCATAATCATATTTGTTAGTATACGGTAATATCACACAATCATAAAGGTAAAGACTTGTTCGTGAAGCAATTTAACAAAATTCACGTCCAACCTATTGCAGCCCCATTCACGTATATAACAACCATATAGTAAGCTTGGTTCACAAATACAGTAAACACAGACAAAAAGCAATTAGCAGATCTTATGCATACTAGCTCTGTTCACGAACACCAAAAACGCTTATCAAAAGACTAGCGAAAGTTTCATCCAACCATAGATTTTAAGTCGTACATAGTTTCCTTTACGTAATTTTCGCTTAGAAACAAAAACCTCTAATCAAAAAAAGGGCGCGAAGCAAAGTTGAGGTTCAACAACAACAAAATTTTCCACATTAAATGCATGAAAACCAACACCTACAAAGAAGGGGGGAAAAAAACAGAGGAAGCCAAAGAAAACAAACATTAACGCTAAATATGATACGTCAATGCAAAAAAACACAAATATACAATGCATCCCGCTTTTATAAAATTAATTATATATATAAGAGGAAAGCCCATGTATATATATTTATTAGGTCAAAAAGTAAATGCAACACGTCAATACAGACATAAATATTAGGTTTTAATAAAGCCAGATATCCCAACAGCACTCTGGGTTGTCGAAGCAAGTTGGCAAACCATTAGCGTTTATTACATACACAAGGTTAGCTGAGGTGAAATTACTTTATCAACAACTGATTTAGGTCAAGAGAACAGCAGTCGTATAGGACCTTGAAAAGCTATAAATAAAAGTAAAATCATATAAAAATAATAATAATTTGTCAGTCCATTTTATACATCTCCGAACAAATGTAGAACAGATTTTTTTTTTTTTATTATTATTATTTTAATTACTCAGCCTTTATATCAGTTAATGAAGGTTTACTTTAGCATCAGGATGAAATTCTTCAGAAGAACCGCTGCTGGAATCAGATGGGTTGAGGCCGTACTGGCTGGTAACACTGTGGCCACTGTATTCTCCAGTGTACACTTGACTAGCAAGTGCAAGTTTATTAAATTGTCTCATTTTTGAAGAATGACTTCTTGTTTCAACTTCTGAGCCTGAGCTTGAAAATAATGAGCTTTGTCCAACCCTTGCTGCTGCACTTATGTCGTCCAATGATACCATATCGCCTTCAAGTGCACGTACGATCTGCATTAAAAGTAATATATTCATTTTGCATGTAAAAAAAATTGCTACAATGCTGTGTTCAAAACATCAGTTTCAAACTTTTAACATCTCTCTAAATTTCAAATCTCAAGGATCAAAATTTAAACCACAGAAACTCGATGATATATAAAACCAAAATCAAAATTGATGTTCTTTCTTTAGAATATGAAAAACCAAAATATAAATAATGTTCCAGATATATATATATATATATATATATATATATATATATATATATATATATATATATATATATATTAAAAGGGGAAAAAAATATCCAAGAAAGGTGCTAAATAACGGAGAGAAAGAGAGGACGGTGTTGGAAAAGTACACATATTTTCAATAGGAAAATTCACAATTTGGCACGGCCAATAAAAATTATAAACAAAGAAACTTGCTTGGGCCAAGAAATTTGGAATAGGTTGGTTATACTGTCCAGTGTATTGTTAATTTGCTTGGGCTTAATACACTGAAAATGCAGCCTGTAAGTCTCATTCAAAAGTTTTCATGGGCCTTTATTGTAAAAAGTGTTTACATTAACTGGGTTTCAAACAAAAGAGTTTTGGTAGAAATTTATCGGTGATATAATGCTGCAACAAGCATCCTCACATCCATGAAAAAGGATGAGACTGAAGCTTAGACGATGCGTTGCTCATTACCTGGATCTAATTTAACTATTTTAATTCTTACTTGCTTATTAGTTTAAAAAAATTGATACCTGGCTCATTCTTGGGCGTGCTTTCCCAGAATGGCGAACAGAAGCAGCAGCACAAATTATCATGCGGTTCAACTCAATTTTGTTGTAATTTCCTTCAAGTTTTGGATCCACCAAATCATCGTAGTTCTCCTCAGCCAAAATCCGTGCTAATCTAGGTCTTGCCTGTCAGAAGAAAAACCGTAATGCTAAGGCAAACATCAAGTTTAACCGAAAATTAGAGTCTATTAATAATGAATATTTATAAATAAAATAAAAAAACATAACTTACCCACTCGACTAAACCTTCATCCATCATGTTTGTGTGATCAACAGGTTTACGTCCAGTTATAAGCTCGAGAAGCATAACACCATATGAGAATACATCAGATTTATTTGTAAGCTTACCGCTAGATGCATATTCAGGAGCCAGATACCTTCCAAAAATATATTACTTTATAATTATAAAGCTAGCATATATCTGAATTATACGTAAGCTATATGAAGTTTGTTATTATATGGACTCACCCAAAAGTTCCCATTATACGTGTTGAAACATGAGTGTGAGTATCCGGAGACAGCTTAGCCAAACCAAAGTCAGCAACCTGTTGTAGTGTAGGTAGTAATTAGTCATGTAGATATGCTGTAATAAGGCTTTAGTGAAGTATTTATGTGGTGACAGCATACCATAGCTTCAAACTTGTTGTCGAGCAAAATATTAGCAGTTTTAATGTCCCGATGGATTATCTTCAGATGACCTTAAAATCAGCAGTACAGAATACAGTTAGTATCAAAAGTAACGGATAGAAACAATCATAACTGTTTCGAAAACGGCAATAATGTGTTTAATCTCCTCACAGTCTTCGTGCAAGTATGCAAGTCCTTTGGCAGATCCAATGGCTATTTTAAGCCTTGTGGGCCAATCCATTGTTGGGACCCCTTTGCCTGCAAAAAACAAATTTTGGTAACATTAAATTAAAATTAATACCGAGTTTCTACAAATGTGGAACTTAACTATTGCAAGTATTATCAGAGTGCCAAGCATGTTAGTCAAGGCAGGGATAGAGGATCAGGTGTTTGCAGATATGGTCAGATTTGCATTGTTTTTTTTTTTTTTTTTTTTTTTTTTTTTTTGAGGCACACATCAAAAAGGAGCATATGCATCACAATAAGGCAAACCAATTTAAATCCGACCAGTGGCTCTCTCTCGTTTGAGAGATAGTCACTTGGAATGTTCACTCTGCAATCATATTACACAGAGGAAAATTTTGTGCACTAGTTTCCCCCGCCCTTATGCACAATGGGAGTATATTGTATATTCAAGGGAAGTAGCGACCGCAGTTACATAAAAACTTCAGTTCAGTGGAACCAGTCCTGATCTAGTCTGCATGATTATTTAAATTTAATTGAAGCTACCACAAGTGTTAACTAGTACAACCGCATAATGGTAAGGAATCGACCGTTAGATTACATAGTTTAGTAAAAAATATATCTTTTTTTTTAATTAGTTTTAGTTAAATATCATACAATAACGTGATAGAAAAAAAATTAAAATTAGAGATCTAAGGACACAATTTAGGTGACAATTAAGTAACTCAGGGCGGAGATATTTAAGGAAACATGTTATAGACAGAGAAATGTGATATGCTATATATAAGCATATTGCTTTTGATGAATTCTTCTGCATGCAAAATAATTTACAATTCTCCATGTGTCAATTCATCAGTTTTGAGTTGGTCTCGGATGACAAACGAAGGGAAACTTTGGCATATAATGATTTTAATGTACAGTTGAGGGAAGTAATAAGCATATTTAAACCTTTCGAGTTGTGACAATGATAGTGAAGAATCTAACCATGAAGATGGTATTCAAGAGTATTGTTGGGCACAAACTCATAAACAAGAAGCCTCTGAGCACCAGCAATACAATATCCAACCAGCGACACAAGATGACGATGATGAACTCTACTGATGATCTCAACCTCAGCATGGAACTCTCTCTCTCCTTGCCCACTTCCAGCTTTAAGTTGCTTAATCGCTACTTCTTTACCATTGGGAAGAATGCCTTTATATACATATCCAAACCCACCTTGACCAAGAATATTTGACTGAGAGAACCCACCAGTTGCAGCAGCTAGCTCTTCATAAGTGAAGGTGCTTTTGTTGAACCCGAGGCTGGGTGATGGTGATGGCGATGACAATGAATTAGCACCGTCGGGTGAGTAGACAGAAGAGCCCATTTCCTCGCTTGGAGTGAAAGGTCCATGATGCTGCCATCCGGCATTGCCAGGTGGAGGTATCATTCCTGGCGGTGGAGGTATTTTGTGGTTCTTACCACGTGGTCGCCACTTTGCAGGAGTAGAGCCTTTGTTTTTGTAATAATCTGTGGAATTTATACTGTTACAGATGGAAAACAATTTGTTTCCATACCATATTATTTCATCAAGTTACATGCTATTTATCAATAATATGAAAATATCATAATACAATGATAGTGTTTGAAAGATGTGAACCAAAAAACGAATGGCTACCATTAGCTAGACCATTGGATACAATCTTACAAAATGTTGGGTTCAACAATATTAATCTCAACTTGAAGCATGTTACAACCAAAACACTAGTAGTGTTCATCACATTCGCCTGTGACTTAAAATGCCACCCACCATACGGGAATTTTGGTGATTCTGTGGGCTAAGGTTTAAAACCTAATGCATCACGTTCTTATCAAAGAAAAATCAGCAAAAACATTGAAAACCTTGAACCTGAAAAGAAAATTGAATGTTTTAACATCTAGATATTGAATTTGGTGGAAAATCAAATCATTTTTATAATTTGGCCAACTCAAACTGGACTTTATACCAAATTACCAATACATGCTCAGCACTTGAATCAAATGACCGAATCCTTTGTAATACCTATGAAAAAAGAGAATGCGTCTGCAGAAAAGTAAAAGTGAGAAAGTGGAAAACGTACCTCAAATTGTATTATTCCTGAGACTACAGTCAATTTATTACTAAAAATGTACGTAAAAAACAAAATCAAGACATATTAGCAAAACTAGTATATACAAATAGCCTCAAAAAAATTCCTCAAAATAACACCACTCAATTTATTATTTAATCATCTCATTTATAGTTTATGAGCGTTATGACACGCGCTTCGCGCGTGATGATGCCGTATGCTTCATGAATTGTTTTTCTACAAATTATATATTATGAACACATGCAAGAGGCATTAATTTTCATAAATACTTAGTCATGTTTTTATGTTGAAATCATGTGTAGTAAAAAATAATAATACTAAGTTGCAACATCTAATCCTTCGTTAGTTTGTATTTTGTAAATTGATAAACAATGAATTTGTAAATGACGTTAACTTGTTTGAATGGTGTTTATTTGATAGATATTAATTTTAAGCATGAAGGGATACTTTGAATTTGTAAAGAAGTTTAACAATTATATCATATATTTAAGCAAAAATGAACATTTTAAAATTATATACTAATAATGTGTGATACCAAAGCAGTATTTTGGGAAGTTCACGATCGAACAAAAAAATCTACGTTTCTAAGACAACTGATAATAAAAGAACAAATTATAAAATATGCTTTTGAAAAGAACTTATTTCAAAAATAAGGTTTTATTAAAAAAAAAAAAAAAAAGGCATGTTTTTTATTCATGTGCCTTATGCATGCCCGTTCTGTAAATGCGTATGTACAAATATGTACATGTAAAGTTACGTAATGCACAAATATGTTTGTGAAAAAAAGAAAACTTTTGTACTTGCGCATTATGTAAATGTGCATGTACAAAATGCACAAGTATAAGGCCTTAAACAAAAAACAAGCTTATTTTCATAATAAATTTATAATATAACATATTTGTCAAATAAGCTTTTTGAGAGGTCTATTTCAAAATTTTGTCCACAACAAAAAATAATTACAATCTATTAAATAATAGTAAAGCAGAACCTTTTAAATCTCTCTCTTTAATTCTATGAGTTTTCTCTCTTCTCCTTCATTCTCTCCGAATATTTTATTTTAAAATCAGTTTACCACTTTACATTTATTTACTATTCCTCTCACATTATTTTATATCTTCTATCGTTTCACATTTTGATATGAACATTTTAAAGTTTAAAGAATTATTTATTAACGGTTAGCTTCAAACATTTTATATTTAAGTATACATAATTAAATTAATTACAAACCAAAATTTAAGTAAATTTAATTAACTAATACTTCTTTTAAATACTAAAAATGACAAAATTATGTTTTTTGGCTTCGGATACCTACACTTCAAATTTTCTATAATCGTTTAAATCTCCGTCGATTCTTTTCTAATATTTACATTTAGTACCATATTTTATAATGATGACATAATATTAAAACTATTTGAATAAGTTTGGCACATCACATCAAGATTAACTATATATTAACAAAAATGAAAAGAAAATCAATTATATAAACAGAAACATAAACTGCACACATAAATAAGAATCACAAGTTCGAATTTTATCCCATTTACATCAACATATTTAAAGTGTATTGCATTGTAATATTAACGTTAAACGCTACATTTTAAAATTAATTTATTTATAAAAACTGCACAACATCACTTAACAACGTACATTTAAATTAATTATGTAATTTTGAATTTAACAAATGAATTCAGTCAATACATTATTGTTAATTCATCAAATTAACGTTAATTGTGATGTATTAAATTGTATACCATGTTCAAATCAACAAAAAAGACAAAATTAGTTTTTCTTCCAAATATGAAGTTAAATAAGTCACGCAGTTTAAATAATACATGTAAACAATAATATAAAATTTAATTTACTATACGCTTATCTCTATAAATTTATCATAAATTGAAGAAAACAATTTCCGCTCTGAATACCTGTATTTTAATATTTCTACAATTCTTTCACTTATTTTATATTTCATGATTTACCGTAAATTGCTGAACCTCCTCAATTCTTTCATGATATTTTATATTTCAATCTATACATTTAAACTACCCATAAAATCTTAAACTCTTATTATTTAAATAATCTTAGAGAGTATTTAGTCCATTTTTCTAATAGCTCTTAAAAATATATGCCAATTTTACTATACATATTCATATTGAAAAATGTAATTTTCCATGCAACTATAAAGATGTATAAATCACTTGACATGAACTCTGCATATCTGCAATAATGACAAAGTTAATTTGTAAATTAGTTACAATTCGTTTATATTAAGAATTTACCGTATATTATATCACAATTTTTTTCCTGAACATCAATAACTCCACAACATATTTATACTTATTTTTCAAATTTCTTTTCAATTCTCTCTGCTATTTTATATTGTTAAACTGACTTCGTAATTTTACATATAACTTATTTAAACAAATTCTATTAAATAATGAGGATTGTTAAAGAGACTCCACATTTGGTTAAGGGGGGGTAATTTTAAAGGGACTCCAACTTTTTTTTGTTTTGTTAAGGGAGGTCTAGATTATTTAAAAAGAAAAAGAAACCTAAATGCCCTTGACTCGTCATTTGTGTTAAAACCTAATTTACTCAATTCAATGCAAATTACAAACGCGCGCTTCCAGAAATAGAAAAACCAATTGCAACCCTAAAACACAAACAAATTAGCTTACATTTGTACACAACAACTCAATATAATTACATTTAATATTAGAGCAAGCTTTGCATCTTTTCTTATTAATTATGTTAAATGATAATTTGATCAATTGCAGTTAATACAACATCATGAGTACAAGCAAAGTTATCAGTACGATGTGATCGTGAGAAATCAACTCATTTGAAATTTGTAGGCTTGTAGCATGACCTTAAAAAATTATCGAGTTTTGAACAAAAAGTTTGGACAGTAGAAAACAATAACAGATCTCCTTATCAAATACATGCAATGCATGCAAAATGTCATATAATTATATTACCATCCATGATCGGCAGCATTTCATGTTCCTGTGAAGAAAAAAAAGTGAATATGCACATTTCAGCTGCTATTTCCATTGAAATCAGTGACCAGTCTAATGTTGTATTTTCTTGCACAAGTACAAATGTATATGCATAAATGCTACCCAATAGTAAGTATCAATTAAGGTTTAGATTTTATGATATTTATTAATGTGGATTATAGGGAATTATCATCGGAATTTTAATTTATATGTTTAAGCGGAGGCTAATTTATTTTGTACCTCCCATAACAATTATACTCTAAATTAAAATTGATCCCCCTTTAACTAAATGTAGAGTCCCTTTAACAATACCCTAAATAATAATTTTCAATTTATTGAATGAATTACTAACATACATCGGTTTCAATATGTACATCTATATTAACAAAAATGATTAAAAAAATATTAGATACACACACATACATATTATTTGTGCAAGCTATAGAACATAAATTACATACAAACAATAATAATAATGTTAATTAATAGTTTGTGTATATCACATCAAAATTTATTATATACTGCATAACAAAATTCACATTTTAACATCAAAATAGTAAATATTATATTTAATAATATCGTTATGTGCAACGCACGGGTTATACGCTAGTTATAAATAAAAGATAAAAGATAAAAAACGACCTTGTAAATGATGTTTATTTGTTTAAATAATGTTTGTTTGTAAGATCCTAATTTTAAGCATAGAGAGATATTTTGAATTTGTAAAGATGTTTAACTATTAGATCTTATTTTTAAGCATAGAAGAGTATTTTAAACAGGTTCAACTATAGGATTCTACTTTTAAGGATATTGAGATTAGTTGATATTTGTATAGATGCATTTTGGTAGTTCACGTTGATACTAAAAAGTGTGACACCAAAGGTATTACAACTATTAATAAAGATATATAAACCATGGATAGAGGTTTTGGCCGATATCCCAAAATTTCGGGAGTATCAGACCAGTACAGTTGGTAGACGATCCGACACCGGACGTGAAAATAGGTTTTGAACATGGGAAAGAAATCAAATTTCTTTTTTTTATTATGAATCATTTCCAGGAACAAATCAAATCATTTTCTAAGACAAATTCATGTAATATATGAATCAACAGCAAGATTGAAGACCGAAAGCGATAAAAAAACAAAAGAAATCGAATAACATTTCAAATCAAAATCTTTAATCATGCAAGCGTGATTCAACAATGAAAAATAATCATTCAAATCGAAAGCCTATAAAAATACATCGATTCCACAACAAACTTACAACAACGAACAAAAATCAATTGCTTTTGCTTTAGGTTTTTTCTACAGATATCAATACCTTTTCTTCACGGTAAATTCGCCTTTTATATGTTAGCTCGCCATAGTCACCGTGTATGTTCAAAATCCACAGGTGATTTTTTTTTGTTTCCAGAATCGTGTATTGTAATTTAGGGTGGAAAACTTGAATCATAACGTTAGAAGGGAAGATAATGGACTGAGTGGAAGTAGGTGTTGCATTATGATTTAGGTTTATATTTAGCAATTATTTAGGGCTAAAAAGGGGGAGGCGTTGGATTTGGCTGCATTAGATAATTTAATTAGGTTAGTTTGATTTAGTTTAGATTGCTTAACAGTTAGTGCAATTTAATTGTTATAATAATTGTTCAGACTCTTTGATAATGTAGTTCATAATTCTCAGGTATGTTATGAAAACCAAACACACGCAAATTCACATTAGAGATCAACTGAAATTACGGTACTTCAATCGACGAGAGGTGCGATGAGCAATCATGACAAAAAGGACAATAATTTGAATGTCAAATATGGATTGTTGTTGAAAATTTCAACCCAAGTTTGCTCAAATCAAATCCCAAAATACAGCGGAACACGAGATCGTGGTAAAAATGCAAAACAACTAATCAATTTCTCAAAACAACCTCAACTCAATCTAATAACCGATCAGAATCACCAAACAAGAAATATAATAAAGCAATTATGAAAAATAAATCACACAGCAATTTATGGTGGTTCCACTAACGTCTTGTTACTTTACATCCACTTTGAGAGAGAGCCTTACTTATATACCAATAGAAGAGTATAAGAGATTGAATACAATAATCAAAATGCACAATGAATTTAATTTTGTGAAGATAAGAATTGAAGAAGATTAGGATTCCCAAAACTCTAATTTGTTAAAGGATAAACACTAAATAAACTTTTTCCAACCATATGGCCTCCCATTATCTAAATCTGAAGGGAAAAAAAAAGTTACATAGGAAGAGACCTTTCTTTGGCAGTCTCCTAAATTGCCCATTAAACCTACACAAATCAACGTATTGAGTCCAAAACTAGAAATAGCTCCAGAAGTCACCTCACAGGTCTGGCAATTTGGCCAGACGTCTGGCTACAACCTCGGGAAAAGCTTCAATGTAAGATCAGATTTCAGACGTCTGAAGTGTCTTCAGCTTCAGCTCAGACGCCAAGTAGAAAAGTTAGACGTCTAACTCAACTCTCTGGTTGCAAAACCTGTATGATCATACGTTTGACTATCCAACCAGACGTCTGACCCCCTCCCCCTTTCAACTGAAACTTCCTTCATCTTTTCATCTGTAACTTCCTCCTACAAGCTTCGATTTGTGAACCGTCTCCTCCATTATGAAGCTATTTCCAATCACTTCAATTCTATCACATAGCGTCGTCAAATTCAATACTCCACCTCAACACTATATTCATCTCCAATAATTGAGCAATGATATCAAACTATCATCTACCTCCTACCAAACAAGTTTGAGCGTTTTCCCCCATGAGCTCTGACATGGCCACCGCGCATTGCACTCCATCAATGAGTTCAGACAAAGTGCCCTCCCGCCAACGGCGTGTTGAAAGCACCCAACTACAAAATCAATCTCACCATAATACGGTACTCGGAAGTGTAAGCGAGTACTTACCAAGAAAATTGAAATCCAACCTCCACTGATACTCCTCATCATCCATAACTAGTTTCTCCCTCAACCGTCCCAACCCGTGGTACTTAGCACTTCTCCAAGCAAAGTAAGTTCGAGCCAGTGTTATTAATGGCGCATGACGCAAAAAGACGCAAACCCTCTCTGAAGCCTTGGCGCACGGCACGACAAATGGCGCACGCCTTTTTAATTTACTGCGCATGTTTATTTTTTTAATAAATTTATTATTTTAACAAAAAAATTAAAAAATTCAATATTTTTTTGCTAAAACATATGCAATAAAGATTTTTATGCATTTTACAAAAAAACATAAAGCATAAAATTTCAAACACAATAATTTTCAAATTCAAAATAATAACACATTACTGATAAACTAGAAATCAGAATCCGATCTAAAAGTTATATTTTCCAAATCAATGTCTGTATCATCAGATTCATAAGCTTCAGCATCTTCCTCATTCATATCATTTAGATTTGTTTTATCTTCTTGAATATGTAAAGAAGCCAGAGCGGATGCTGAAAAATTTCTCGATGTGGATGTTTTTCTACTTGAATATCTAGCTTCCTCCACTCCTGCCGCTCTAGCAGCAACACCCTAAGTCAGGTCATCTGCATCATTGAATACATGCTTGTCTTCAGCATCAGATGCATCATCCATATTTTCAGTTAACCATTCATAACAATCATCAATATCATACAAAGATATTATACCGACGGTGTCATGAATATTATACTTTCTTTTTAATGTTCGATTGTGTTTAACAAATACCAAATCATGAAATATTTTTATGTTGCAGACAAATCGTTCAAAGATATTAGACATATTCACACACATGCAAAAAAAAAAATCTACCCAAGGTTATGTTTCAGAGCTGCTTGGATGTTTATTTTCTGAGAATGTCTCCTCCTCCAAATCCGCTTTTCTTGATTTATTGTTCACGGGTTTTCAGTCCTATTCATTTGCTTTTGAATATATACTAGGCAATATTTTATGATCTTTTATATATTACATTATATATTTCTGACAATATTAAACTAAATCTAAACTATGTTGGACAATAAAAAATACGTCAATTCTAAATGCCGGCAATTACATAATTGTAATGTTATTAACTCGTTGATGATAATCGAATAGAAAATAATAAGGTAATTATGTTTTCATATAACTGGAAAAAAAAGATAGTACCAAAGTTATTCACATTTCATGTCATTATGATAATGATAGTATAAGTAGTATTGATAGTGGTTGTAGTGATGGTAAGAGTATTTGTAGTTAAAGTTATTACAGTTTGAAAGTCAAAAGAAAAACAAAAAACCATGAATAAAGAAAATGCACATCATTTCGCATCGTGCGCCATTTACGCGTCGCGCGGCATTTTCGTCATTTGTCGCGCCTTTTCATATGCGCCGCGCCACAAGTAAAAAATGGCGCAAATACCACGCCGTGTCGCGTCATGGCGCGCCTTTCACAACTATGGTTCGAGCAATGCTCGAACTTCCCAACCGTCGATGCTTTAGTAAACATATCCACTGAATTATCCTTTGTGTGCACCTTTCGAAGACATACTTTTTTGTCTTCATCTATGGATACTAAAAATGACTCTCACTTCAATATGCTTTGTGCAAGAATTAAAAGCCAAATTCTCCACTTTGGCTATCACATTGAGCATCGACACTATCATGCTCAAAATCCAAGTCACACAACAATCGCTTCAAATAGAGTGCCTCCTTTGCCGTCTACACCGCAACTATAACTCCGCCTTTGTAGTGGATGAAGCAACTATGGTTTGCAATCCTGATCTCCAACTTATGGCAGTACCACCAAGAGTGAAGACATATCCTGAAGTTGACTTCCTTCGATCACTATCATCGACATAGTCAACTTGCAATTCTTCTCCTTACTACCCTTAAAAACAAGACCATTATATGTTGTACCTTTCAAGTATATCAAAATAGTCTTCACGGCTTTCCAATGTGATTTACCCGGATTAATTATATAACGACTAACCATCCCGATGGCATTTGCAACATCGAACGTTGAGCATATCATGGCATACATCAAACTTTCAACCGCACAAGCATATGACAGCTTACTCGAAAGCTTCATATGCAAAGATAACAGTGTATTTAACGTCTTTGCATTCTCCATGCTAAACCAGCAAAGCGCTTTTTCAATATATTTCTTTTGAGTCAATTTCAACTCAACATGCTTTCAATCCCTAACAAATTTCCATGCCCAAAATTCTCCTTGCTTCTCCAAGATCCTTTATTTCGATTTTAAACTTAGTTTTAACTTATTTAGTTTTTATCTTTAGAAGCTATGAGCATGTCGTCCATATACAAGAATAAATACATCCAACAATCATTTTTTAACTTTTTGAAATAAACACATACATTATTGATGCTTCTATTAAAATCATCTTTAAGCATAAAATGAATAAATCTCTTGTAAAGTAATTGCTTCAAGCCATATACTGATTTCTTTCACTTGCAAACCAAATTTGACTTATCACCTACTACAAATCCTTCTGATTGCTTCATGTAGATGTCTTCATCCAAGTCACCATGCAAGAAAGTGGTTTTCAAAACAAGTTGCTCCAAGTCAGAATAGCTACTATGGCAAGTAACATCTGGATAAAAATATATCTCACAATCGATGCGAAAATTACATCACTCGTTTCCCTTCCTTTGTGCAAACTACTTTGCCACTAGCATATCTTTGCATCTTCCATTGTCCTTAGCCTTGTATATCCATTTGCACCCAATAACACACAGTTTTCTTTAGAAAGTGGAACCAACTCCAAAGTTTGGCTCTTCATTAACGATCGCATCTTTTTCTCCAAAACACAAATCCACTTCGAGCTATCACTCAAACTCATGACGTCATTAAGGTCCATCAGTTAATCTTGGACTACATGAAGAGCATAATCAAAAGCTAAGATAGTTTCAATCACCATATCTTTCGGGTAGTCTTATTGCACGTCGATCAACCCGGATAATAATTCCTTCACGCGGTCTTCCTTCAGCTCCACCTTAAACTGAATCTTCTCTAGTGTCATATACATCACCGACTCACTAAAGGAACCATGTGGACTATGTGATGTATCATCAACCGCTACCTCCTCACAAGCATCTTCAACTACTCTACTCCTAGATCTGAAAGTGAAAATAATTTACTTCTCCTTTAATTCTCCACGAACCAAATCCAGAACATCTGATAAGCTTCCATTCTTCTCGAACAAAACTAAGGTTGTAAATCTTATACAATTGTCTGATGTCTGCTCGTGTCCGTGATCGAAACACGATCGTACGAGTCCGTCTGGTTTTCATTTAGAACGCCAGTTATGATAACAAAATTTGTACGAGAAAAAAACACGTTCGGTCTTCAAATTTGTCCAAATTCCTCGTAATTCGGTATATAGTTGAAAGAAAACATAATAACAAAATATAAAATTTGATATAAATAGCCATGTTCGACTGGGTACGTTCGTATCCGTATCCAAAAACATATATCCGTGTCCGATCAATTTTATTTAGGACACGTACTAAGATAACAAAATTTGTACGAGAAATAATTTCGTCTGGTCCGTGTTCGGTTCAATTTAATTTAGAACAGAAACTAAACACGCCTTCGTCCGGTCTGACCGATTTACACCCCTAAGCAAAACTGACTCATCAAAAGTGACATGACGAGAATTCGCAACATTCTTCGTTTTTGGATTCCAAGTCCGATAGTCTTTTACACCGTCCGTATAACCAATCAAAACCCACTTGAAAGCTCTAGCCTCAAGCTTATCATTCTCTGGATCATGCATATAAACTGGATTGCCAATACAAGAAGATATCTCAAGTCAATGTTTTTTCCCTTCCCTATTTTCTTCGAAATTTTGTTATCAATAGTCAAGCACGGAATTCGATTAACGGTATGTGCACTATGGTTGATAAAGCTTCTACCTAAATCCTCTTAGACAAACTCGATGCCAATCTCAAGCACCGAGCTTTCTCCAGTAGAGTTCGGTTCATTCTTTCCGTTACTCCATTAGATTGCGGATCTCCCAGTGTAGCAAAATGACTGAATACCATGATGCTTGCAAAATTTCAAAAAATCTCCAAAAACACTCTCCGCCATTGTTGAACTTAAGTACCTTCAAAGACTTACAACTCTCATTCTCAACAAAAGCCTTCCATTCTTTGAACTTTGCAAATGCCACTGACTTGGCCTTCATTACATGCACCCAACCTCTCCAAAAAAGTCATCAATAAAATAAATATAATATTTTTCTCCTTCAAAGAAAGCTATTGGTATCAGTTCCCAAACATCTATGTGCACATATTCAAGAATTTCTCTTGAATCATGTCCTCTTCAATGAATGATACCATTGTTTGCTTCTTCATGACACATTCCTCACTAAACTCTAGCTTGTTGAAACTCTCTCCAATTGCCATCTCCTTTCTACGAAGAATTTTCAAACTCCTCTTTGAGGCATGACTCAATCCCAAATGTCACAACCGTGTCGCATCCAAACATGTGAACTATCAACACCCATACAAGTTTCACCTTCTACGGTCACTTCTTGAAGCAAATAAACACCATAAATCCTAGCACCCTTCATAACCACAAATGAACCCTTCGAAACCCTCAAACTATCACTCTCAGTGATGTTTTTGCATCCTAAAGAATCCAGTTGTCCCAATGAGATAAGTAACTTTCGAAGTTCCGTAATATAGCGCACATTAATGGAAGTTCGAATCACTCCGTCAAACATCTAAATTTGCACGAAACCAATGCCTTTCGAATTACAAATAGCATCATTTCCCATAATAATTGAATTTCCTTCTTTTGTTAGCATAAGAGAAAAACAATTCATATTTGACGTCATATGATAAGATGCCTCCGAATTGACCACATTTTCCATCCAAAACATCTGATGTTACCACCGATTAAAAATCTACGTCTCCCTCACCAACTCCACTTACCGCTGCAACTGATGAGAATGTTACTTTCAAAAATCAGGTTTCTTACAAATGAAGCACTTACTATTTCTTTTTCTTTTCTTTTTTACTTTCATCACCAACTGAGCTTTCTTGACTTAGAATGTCTCTGGTTTTTCTTCTTCTCGTATTTCGTTTCCATAAACAAACCATGGTCATTTCCTACGTCACTCAACTCCTTCATTTGATCTTGCAATTTCTCACTCATAAGAACAACTTTGACATCACCAAGAGTTAATGCTTCCCTCCCAAAAATCATATAACAGTCCGGCAAGGAACACAATAATATCATCGCCTTTTGATATTCTTCAATATTCAAATTTATTGTTTTCGTCTTCACTAGCAAATCATCAAACACTAGCAAATCATCAAACACATTCAAAATTATTGTTTTCGTCTTCACCAGCAAATCATCAAACACATTTAAGTGCGCCTTTAGCGAAAATTTCCCCTTTATCTTCTATGTAAAGAACGTTTGCAACTAGATCAAACGATTTGTAAGTGACTTTATATATATAATTCATCCAATTTGTCTAAGATTCTTCGAGCAGCCGTCTCATCACTAATTTCGAAGATAACACTCCTCCCGCGTAGCAAGTTAAAGTATAGCGAATGTCCACTCTTCCATTTCCTCTCTTTCCATATTCAAGATGTCCATTAGCAATAAATATGTACCAAACCCCACCTGGTGGACTTGATTCCGCCTTGGAAATGCTTTCATTTTCCCTTTTCATTTTTCAAGTCATTATCGTCATTCAACTTGAAAATAACCAATTGTGATCCAGAAGCTGCATACGAACCACATACATAAGGAGCTACATCACTTGGACTAGCTATTGAGGGACTAATTGAATTTGATTCTGACATTTCTACAACTATCTACCAACGCCAATGCTCCGATGCCAATTGTTGTTGAGAATTTTGACTCAAGACCGCTCAAATCAAATCCCAAACACAGCGGAAGACGAGACTGTGGTAAAAACGCAAAAACAACCAACTAATTTCTCAATTCAATCTAATAACCAATCATAATCACCAAACAAGAGATATAGTAAAGCAATTATGAAAAATAAATCACACTGGTCTATAGTGGTTCCACTAACATCTTTTAGTGTACGTCCATTTTAAAAAGGAGCTTTTATTATATACCAGTAGAAGAGTACAAGAGATTGAATACAATGATCAAAATTCACAATGAATTTAATTTTGTGGAGATAAGAATGAAAGAATATTAGGATTCCCAAAACACTAATTTGTTAGGATAAACATTGAGTAAACATTTTCCAACCCTCTGATGTCCAATTATCTAAATCTGAAAAATAGCTTATACAGGGAGAGACCTTTCTTTAGCAATTTCCCAAATTGCCACTTGAACCTTCACAAATCAACGTATTGAATCCAAACTCGAAATAGCTTCAGAAGTCGCCTCAAATATCTGGCGTTTTAGCCAGACGTTTGGCTCCATCCTCAGGAAAAGCTTCCTTGTAAGATCCGACATCTGGCCCCTTTTTCCGGACACCTGAAGTGTCTTCAGCTTCAGCTCAGACATCTAGTAGAAAAGTCATACGTCTGGCTTAACTCTCTGGTTGCAAAACCTGTACGGTCAGACGTCCGACTTTTCAGCCAGACGTCTGACCCCCCCCCCCCCTTTTTAAGCTGAAACTTCCTCCACCTTTTCACATGTAATTTCCTCCTACGAACTCCGATTTGCTAATCATCTTCTCCGTTATGAAGCTACTTCCACAATCACTTCAATTCTATTGTATATTTTCGCCGAATTCAACATGAACAACAGCAAAATTACGATTATGCTAATAATCCATCTACTTCAAAAGATTCAACTAACTCCAGACATTCTACTACTGACTACACAGAAGATTATTATTATCATGGAACAAACAAGAAATACAACAGTCATATATCAAACAGTCAAAGCTGTCAAACTGCATGTACAATACAATTGAAGAACCTTCCTCATCTGAACATGTTGACAACGTTTCCAGGTACAGAACAGACACAATATGGTTATCCAACGTATCATAAAACATAAGTGGATGAAGAAAATCACGAAGACAATCCATATACAGCTTCAAGAAATAGATTTTGGATGTAGTAAATTTATGATGTTGTATTCTATTTTTTCAATCGACTATTTTATATTAAAAAAAACACTATTACAAGTTTATTAAAAATCAAACCGAAACCTAAACAAAACCGAAACCATCAAAAGTTATGAACTCATTTGAAACTAACAAAATTTCAAATGAACGAAACTGAGTTCGTTCGTAGCTGAGTTCTCAAACCTTGATATAAACATTTAATAGGTCTTTCTTTTACTTTTACTTTTTTGTATTTTTATTAACAAATTTATATACAAAACAAGTACCGAGAAGCATAAAATTCAAAACTGGAATTGGGAGACTAATTTTTTAGAAGGAACCAGTTATCAAAATTTCAAACGATTGAGACGGAACCAAAAGCAAAAAAAAAAAAAATGCATTAGACAATATTTTTCTGAATGTACGAACAATTGCAATTTTGTTCTTAGTTCTTACAAACATAGTAGTTAAGGCGCACGGCTTGAGCCTTGGGCTTTTTGGTGCGACTTTTAAAAAAAGGCGCACTGAATATATTAAAAAATAAATAAATAAATCCTGCAGCAGAGGACAGGCGCGGCGGCAGAAAAGGCGGCGGTGGCCAGGCTGCAGCGGCGGCGGCGAGGCTGTAGCGGAGGCGGCGAGGCTGTAGTGATGGCGACAGAGGCTATAGCGGTTTTTTTTAAGCATCGAAGTCCAACTGTTGAGCTGGAAACCCTAAAATTGAACAAACCTGGTTCGGTTTTCTCGAGGCGCGCTTTTTAGCCTTGGCGCCTCGAAGAAAGGCGCACAAAGGCGCGCTTTTCCTGCGCCTCCCATAGCGGAGGCGCCTCGAAGATCGGTGAGGCGCAGGCCTTGCGCCTGCGCCTTAGGCGCGCCTAGGGGCGCGCCTTAACTACTATGCTTACAAAAGATATGATTATTTAGGGATTTTTTTTGACATAGCCTCCATACCAATTTCATTATTCAACTGAACACTCCAGTGTTGATATAATTAGAATTAACCAAGTCAATATGTCTTAACTTTATATTATGGATTATCATAGTAAATCCATAGTTACTAAAGATGAATAACGCAAGAGGCAAAACCTCCAGCAGCCTTGGTGTAGGGTGCGGCAAGCGGTATGAGTTTTTTAATTTACTACGCATATATTAGAAAACTTAAATATTTATCACATATCACAATCAATCAAGAGATTAATGTAATTTATAATTTTAACTAAAAATTTGAGGAGAACAAATTATTTTCCATCATTTTGTATAAATATCAAAACATATTGGGGTAAGCATAAAATATTATTTAATTATGTTGCAGCATATATAATCGTTTTTAAAGAAATAAATTTCGAATTGAAGGCTTATTGCTACCATTTAGAAATTAAACATCAAGAATAAGGTAATATATTTATAGGCTAGGAATATGTTCCCATCATTTTGGGAGGAATTAAAAAACAAGTTTATGGTCAATTTTGTATTGTTTTAAGCGAAAATGATAATGATATTTAATTCTGTTTTTCCTTATGTGGTGCTGTATTGTTATATTATTTTATTTCATTTCACGCTAGTGTGTTTATTTTATATTGCAAGTTTTTTTTGTCTTTTTTTTGGGCATACCCAAATATCATTAAACTACAAAAGTTAAACTTCCAAGTTCCAATCTTACATCGACATACCGGAGCATCATGTAAATAAAATTATAATACATAAAAAACCAATAATTGTTTGTGAACATTTGATAATTTTGTGCAACAGCTTAGTTTAAGAATATATATCACATAAAAAGTAGCTTTTCCATATAACTTCGTGTACTTGTCATCATGCAGAGAGAGCTAAGGGAAAAACCAACTTTTGTAATCCAGAAGAAGTTATTAATCTTTTAGCATGATCATATGATGAATACGATTCAATTCATTTTTTAATCCTAAAAAAAAAATTAAAAAGAAAAAAAAACCAACCAAAAAAAGTTTTGGAAAACATTAAAAAAAGGCATGCGTTCTCATACCATGTGCACCTTATGCATCATTTGAGTACATGTCTTTTCATATGAGCTACAACATCTGATAAAAAGATGCAATTGAAGCATCATGCCGTGTGTTGTGCTATGGTACATCTTTTACAACTATGAATAAAAGCGAACACAATTTTCAAAAAAAAAAAAAAAAGGTCAAAGAAAATGAAGAAATTTAGCGGTAACAACTCAATTAACATTGAGATTTGAATATTTATTTATGAAAACTTTCATAAAGTACCTATTGTGCCCAAAACAGTTATTGGCAGCGCTTTGCAGAAGCTTATATCAGGATCTTCTTCACCCAAATCACAAAAAGATAACTTGGCTTGAAAACAAGACGGAAATGCAATCAAAACACAAACATAGGATATTTAACCCAACCACCCTCTTACTCATTCACCAAAAATAAATTTTGTTTACACTTATTGGAACAAGCCAAAAATTAACAAATTACAATTGAATTTATAACCTAATTGAGAAAAGAAAAGAATATCTAGATAACAAATATTGTTGGAGAGGAAGAATCATGAAGAAAGACAACAAACCCTTGACCTCTAGAGATTATCTCAAGATTAAGATCCTCTAATTTCGATTGCTTGGTTACCCCAGTTCGATGTCCAATTAGGTCATACTTGTTTCAATCCTGAAAGCAACTTATATATAAAGAGTAGAAAACCTAGGCAAATATCTAAATTGCCTCTTCAAAATATCACAAATATATATCTGGAGAAACACCCAGTCAATGCAGAAATACCCGGCTCAAACGTCTGGCAGGAAGGACTAAACGCCTCAGATGAGTCTCTGGATTTTCCAGGCTCTACGCCCAGATGTCTGGTCTCATCCCCCAGACGTCTGAGCTGAAACTACTCAGAAATTCTGACTTAATATCTTCACATCGTCCTCCGAGCTCCAATTTATAAATCATCTCCTCCATTATGAAGCTACTTCCTAAAACTAACACATATAACCGACTTCAATGCACAAGTGATTTAATATCACAAATCACAACACTCCACTTTGATATGAAATCACATTAACAGCTCCAACAACCACAAACATGTCAACCTAGCTCTTTCAAAGTCCCCATTTCTGAATCAAAACTACATTACAAACTTTGCTCACCGTCTGCAAGCGATACATCTCCCACATGAGGTACACCACACAAAATCGGTTTCAAGAACGTTTGTAATACCACTAAGATCTCTGTCTTATCTTTGTGGATTTTCCAAGTCGACGCTCATCTATCACTTGACTTGAGTTCATTACCTAATCATCATGGATCCCTCGAGCACAATCAACATGAAGACCTCTGTCTGAAATAACTCAACACTCGTCTATCACTTGACCTGAGCTCATTACTTGATCTCTATCGATCCCTCGAGCATCATCAATGTGAAGACCTTTGTCTGAAATAACTCAACATTTATCTATCACTTGACCTGTGCTCATTTCCTAATCACTATCGATTCATCGAGCATCATCAACGTGAAGACCCATACCTGAAATAACTTGATATACGTCTAAACCTGAGCTCATTACATGATCTCTATCGATCTCTTGAGCATCATCAATGTGAAGAACCCTGCCTAAAATATGATCCTCAATTCTTAGATCATCAGCAATGACCAAATTAACATCTCCACCTTGTTGTGGACTAGATCCTTCAACTATCACTTGCTTCCCACAACTAGCTCCCGAATCCACATCAAGGTACCGGTGAATCAATGCAATCGTCTTCTTATCCATCTTCCACTTTCCCTCATATATATCAGAAAGCTTCTTTCCATCCGAATCATGAAGATCGATGAGGTATAGAACATCCTCCAACTATGCTTTCAAATCCCTCAATTCTTCCTATAAAATATAGTCATCTTCGAAAATGAAATCATATCCGACATCAAAAAACGATTTTTTTTACAATCAAAATCAATGTTTTAAAAAAAGGCGAGTGAGGCGCGCCTCAAGGCGAGGAGGTCTTAAAAAAAGCACGGAGGCGCAGTAATTGAAGAGTTTTCCCTTATAACGTAGGCCTCAACCTTTGAGGTGTAAAAAAGTGGGGGGGAAACGTTTTGGTGCGTACTTTTTTTTAAAACGAAAAATTACCACAAGACTGCTTTTAATTTCTTCCCGCTGCTTCTTTTATTCAATTACTGTTTCATGCTCTGGTGTAAAAAAAAGCAATGAGGTAAAATGTTTTTCTTCGTTGTTGATTCCAGAACTTGGAATCGAAATTTGATTGGAATCGGACTCTGATTCCAAGACTTGGAATCGACTTCGATTCCAATCCTGGAATCATTCGATTCTTAGGAATCGATTTGGATCCATTCGAATTTCAGAAGCATTGCTTGAATTTCGCTACTAGAATCAACATTGTTGCTTGAGTTTTGCTACTAGAATCAACAGTGTTGCTTGAATTTTGCTACTTCTTATTTTGTTGCTCATGTTTTTATGCAGTAGTTTGACAGTTTTATAACAATGAGCAAGAGAGATATATCTTGGAAATAGGTGAACCGAATTCACCAAATCCAATATTTTCTTTGTACGTTTTGTGATCATAAATGCACCAGGGGAATTGCTCGATTCAAACAACATTTAGCTTGCACTCACGTTAGAATCATTCCTTGTTCAAATGTGCCACAAAATGTAAAAGATTCAAAAATATTCAATATATTTTGTTTGTTATAGGTTCATTCTAAAAAAATTAATTGACTTAAGTATAAAAGATTGCACTCTTTGGTGTGTCAAATACAATACCGCAAATAGAATACCGCTTTGAGACAACGAGAAGTAATGAGAAGAAGAAAGATATATACAACAGCCATGAAAGAAATTGATTCGGATGATGAGTGGATTACCGAAATAGAAAATCCGACTCTTCTGATCCAAATTGGCTTGATAATGATGATGAACAATTTCTGGATGTTGACGCTATACAAAATACGTCTGCTTCAATATATGATGATACTTTAAGAATTACAGAACTTACGATTCAAAACCGTGAACTTATACCTCCTAGAGATCCCCCCTTGTCATTCCATACAAAAGAAGACGATATAATGACGATAGCAGTACAAGTATGACAAAAAATTAACTTTAAATAATTCTATTAAAATTTAAACATACTCATCTATGTCATTTTTAAAAATTTAATAATAGGTAACGAGCTGAAAGGGAAGAGTGTGAGAGTTGCGTCAATTGAGGATGATACTGTCGACGAACATGACCCTTTTCCGGAATTACATACAAAATGTATTACATGCTATTGACGATGATAGCTTGGATGGTAACATGCTTATGGATGAGGAGGAAGACATCATTTGATCTTAGATGACACTTATAATATTTTGGACAACTGTATTTTGTTTGAATTGCTTGTAGTTTCTAATATATTATTTGACGTTATTCTATGTCTACTTTAATTATACGATGTACGCTTTTTTCCTCGAAAGGCTTACGCCTCAACGTTTTGAGGCTTGCCTTGCCTCGCGGGCATGAAAACGCCTCATATACGCATTTGCGTTTCAAAACATTGATCAAACTCACTCTAAGCTTTGCAATTATCTAACTCTAATACCAACTGTTGTGGAAATTAACACTTTGCTGGGACGTGCATTAGGATCTTCTTCACCCAAATCCTGAAAAGATAACTTGGATTGAAAACAAAATGGAAATGCAATCAAAACATAAACACAAGATTTTCCACCCAATCACCCTCTTTATTGATTCACCAAAAATGAATTTTGTTCACACTTATTGGAACAAGCCAAAAATAAACAAATTATAATTGAATCAATAACCTAATTGAGAAAGGGAAAGAATTTCCAGATAACTAATATTGTTGGAGAGGAAGAATCGTCAAGAACGACGAGAAACCCTTGACCCCCCACGGATTATCTTAAGATTAAGATCCTCTAATTTCGGTTGCTTGGTTGCCTCCATTCGGTGTCCAATTAGGTCACAAATATATAAAACATTAAAAACTCTAGGCAAATATTCAAATTGCCTCTTTAAAATATCACAAATATATATCTGGAGAAACACTCGGTCAATGCAAAAATACCCAGCTCAGATGTCTGGCGGGAACGATCAGACGTCTGAGTTGAGTCTACAGATTTTCCAGACTCAAAGCTCAAACGTTCGGTCTTCATCCATCAGGCGTTTGAGCTAAAACTACTTAGAAATCCTGACTCGATATCTTCAGATCTTCCTCCTTCAAGCTCCAGTTTGTGAACCATCCCCTCCATCACAAAGCTACTACCTAAAACTAACACATACAGTCGGCTTCAATGCACATGTGATTTAATATCACAAATCACAACAGCACTTGTGCATAATCTAGTTTCTAAAAAATAAATGAGAACGTGATTCGAAACTTTAAGCAGATGTAAAATTATAGTGGTTTTCTAGTTTATTTCAAACATTTGACCAATTTCAAACTTTGGAATTTTGGTTACATTTCAGAAGTATCATAAATTTTGTTCCAACTCCGATTCTAAATTTTTCGGTGCTTTTAAATTTTATGTTATATACACACCAAGGCTTCACAATTTGCTTTCAATTTTTAAGATCTTAAGAATTTCAGTTTATTTCAGAAGATTCTGAAGAAGATTACCATTTTGAATTTCAGTGCTATTTTGGTAAATATTGCATCATTTTTGGGCTTTTGCAAAAAACCACGATGATTTTAACACTTTCTCGATCAACTTACATTAAAAAAATTAAGATTCCTTGTATGTTTTTTTTTTAATTATTAATATAAGTAGTTAAACTGTTTAAAATGTAGCTAACATAATTTGCATAAATGGTTTGTGCCAATAAAATATACAAGGCAATGGATCAACCACTCCAAACCTGATAACCATTCTACTGAAATCCTGATTTAGTAGCAGCACTTACAATGCTATCCAGCAAAAACAGAGGCATCGATCTGCTGAAACAATTAGGCTTTTGGATCAAATAAGAAGAAAATAGACATTATAACCTTGAATTTAGGTATGCTCTCTACTATTGTTTGTGATGTATCTTTTTTCTTCTTTTCCATCTTTGTTGCTTTGTCAGCTTTGTTTTTATTTTACTGCTACTTCGAACTTTCTGCTTGTTTTTTCCAATTTTCTGAAGTTTTTTTTTTAAATAATTTTATAGTAATATTTTATGTATATTGATTTGAAATGATAACTTTTTTAATTTATCATTTTTGTACATGATTTCTGAAACTGATTTTTTCTCTCTGATTTCGTCCCAACTTCATCGGAATCGAAGCAGTATGGCAAATTTTCGAGGTCCAATTGAAAATTATAAGATAATAATATTTAAAAAAACATTGATAAATATTACAAATAAGATACATATTGTACTTGTATGATAATCTTTTATTTTGATATATGTTTTAAAGGGTTTTTATGTAGGTGTTGTTAATGTAGTTTGAGGTATGCTTTCAAGGAATTTCTTTTTAATAATAAGTGTGTTCAAAAATATATAATTTCTGGTACATTTTTATTCCTTTTGATACATTATTGGCATTTACGAGTGGATTCATTCTATTGATTTAGCCGATCAATCGATTTAATTGTTTAAGCATGTAGGTTTTAAAATAGTTCAATCTGAGTTGATCAAATTGGAAACAAATTAGAAACTGTATTTGTTTTATGCCCAAATGATATAACATTCAGTTACTGCACACGATGCACAAAGTCATTAATGTTTTCCGCTGATTTTTCTTTGATGAAAAAAGATTTTTACCTTTGTTTTAACTATTGATACCGGAACCGGAATTTCATTTAAATCCTATCCCGATCCTCATCAGAATGGGGATGAAATCACCAAGATGAAATTTCAACCCATAAAAAAAATTGTGTCATTCACTCTAGTTCACATGTATACATAAAGGGCTGCATATACCACATATAAGTAACACCTATATGCTATCCCTAGAGCTACACACGAGCAAAGCGCACACGCCCATCACTGTAAGCACATCTTCACAAAATGAAGTAATCTCAAGCATGTGTAAAGCCAAGTCAATATTGACTGTTAAAAATAAATAAATATTTAATATGCTATTTCAAAAGCGTTAGGATTTTCAAATGAAACAAAAATTTCAGAAGATCTTTTAAGTCATAAGAACGTATCTACAAAGCTGTTTCATTTCAGATTTATGTACCCTTAAAATGTAAAGTGGAGTAGATGGAGTGTAGCAGAAGCGACATGTAGTTGACCCCTCCCTCTGTACGTAAAGGTATATATGTACACCCACACATACGTATACAAACACACAACCATGAATATTCACCATCTTTATAACAACAATTGCTATAGAATTCCTGCTTGATTGGTTGAGTGTAAAATACCAACAACTTTTGTGTATCTCATAAGGGCATCCTTAATCACAAGTTGCGAACATGAACTGTGAATCATAGTTGATGCAAACTTGGTCTCCAAGCAGGGGAATAAAATTTAAAATGACTCTCATTCAAATGATGGGCAAAGTACTTCATTACATAAAACACGAAACAATTTGGACTGAGTTGAAGTCAAGTAAAACCAATTTGCATTTAACTGAAAATTAGGGTGACAACGTGAAAAATAAATAATAAAATCCTTCTCATCACAAAAATACGACCCACATCCTTATGCTTTTTTGGCAAAGATTATATGTACATGAATGTTGTCCAAATGAAAATGTTAATATAATATTTACTAGTGCAAATATTTGCAATTTGAGAACAAAAATATTGCATTTACTCAAACTCTGGAACAAACAACGCAGTCATTCAGTGCAGACATTTGCTCTTACATGCACTTTAAAGCAGGATTTGGAACCTTATGATATGCACTTTAAAGCAGACGATGTACATTGCTAGTAATTCAATGTACTTAACAAAGACAATGCAAAGTTATGTGAGTTGTAATATATAACGCAAACCACAGTCATTTGGTTCAATCGTTTGCCTTTTTTTTCCAACTAATAGAATATGCTGTGCTCAAGGCACAAATGCTTGCACTTTAACACAAGACTGGAAATATTTGCACTTCAACATAAATAAAAACATTTGAACAACGACGATATGCATTTCAAGTGTAATTATGGGGAATAACTGATTTCAAATCACTTTAAAAACTCCTTATTTTGATACTCTACTTAACTACAGGCATTTCAACCAAGAAGTACTTTCAAAAATTCAGAAGCTTACAATTGTCACCGTGACTTTTTAATTAAATTTTCTTAATAATACATGGATCAGCATAAATTACGGTTTTACGGTAAAAAAATGCAATCTCAAGTATTTTCGACTCAGTTTTTTTACGTATAACCAATGAAATTATGGTATGCATAAAACATGATTTGCAACAATGAATTCAAATTTAGGGATGGAAATATATTTTGTATCTAAAAGGTATGCTTTATATATTTTTGAAGTAAATAAGGACCCTACACGAAATATCCAGTGTATTTAATCACACAATTTTGGCCTATTTTTTAAGAAATTGTGCAAGTAGGACCAATTCCTTGAAACTTGCCTATTTTTCATGAAGCAGGACCCGGTTCGTTATTAACTACATAAACCTGCCCACTTTGTATAAATGACTCCTATTTTTTACGACTGGGCCCCATTTTATGTAAATTACACTTGCTTAAGGATGAAAATCACTGCAACACAGGTCAAGGATTTTGATCATGGGACGGTGAAAACAAGGAAGCAACTGACATGTGGCTTTCATGCGAAGGTAGAATTGGTACGTTCAAAACATGCAGTGCTACTCCACTGGGCTTGCTAGAAACTGTATGCATGTATCTTGTTTTCTCGTAGCATTTTAAAGTATCATTTAACAGATGCATACATTGAACATGCTTTGTTTAATATATTTTAGTTTAAAAGTGCTAGCGGTAATTGATAAGATATATCAATATGCGAATGCACATAACAAAATTACCTTCCCCCCCTTCAGCATCATAACGTCCGGGCGTCTTATTCTTCTTCCTTCTGCAAAAGCAAATCAATGCACATGCCAGAATCAAAATAAAGAACAGTCCACATCCTACAATAACCCCTATAACCACCACTGGTCGGTTGATACTTATATCATCATTTTGTATCGCTGATGTGCTTTGTGAACTGCTTCCACCATCAGAAGACTCTGGTGCCTTATGAGAACTTTCCTGGCCTGAAACAGCAGCAACAGCAGGATTCAAAGGAAGATCAGTCCAAATATAGCCGGAAACTGTTCTCGGTGCACGGGTTTAAAATGTTTATAAACTTTTTCAGTCTTAGGACAATGCATTAACAATCATAAGATAGTACTCTTAAACTGAATACAAAATATAACTTCTACCTCATAAAATACAAGTACTGATTACGGTAAACAACCACAAGTTAAACATAAGGATGATCATATCATCATACAAGGGTTTCCAACGTTAAGATCCCGTCTTTTGATCTCTGTGACACCCATATTAGCCTCTAGATTCTGAACGTCTTGTTAGACTAAAGAAACATAAAATCATTTGTACAAAAAAGGGAAAGGTTTATATAGGTTTACCGGTAGTTTTGAATAAAATAACCTTAAACTTGCATTTAGAATTTTTGCCAGACTAAACCCTAGCTTATCCCTCACCTGGAGGAGAGTGTATTGTTCCCTCTTTTGGTGCCGATGATGGTAATACTCCAGGAGTAGATGGTGGCGGTAATACTCCAGGAGTAGATGGTGGCGGTAATACTCCAGGAGTAGATGGTGGCGGTAATACTCCAGGAGTAGATGGTGGCGGTAATACTCCAGGACTAGATGGTGGTGGTAATACTCCAGGATTAGATGGTAGGGCTGGATTGGTTAATTGAGGTAGCGGGGGAGACAAAGGAACTATTGATGGCGGAGAATTATTATCTGCAGGAAGTGGCAGAGATGGAGTTGGTGGAGATGGTATTGGCGGAGATGGAGGTGGTGATGACGATGCAGGTGGAAGAGGAGATGCATTTGGAGGTGATGACGGTGGTGATTTAGTTGGAGGAGGCAGTGATGCATCAGGCGGTGGGGGTGATGCATCAGGTGGTGGGGGTGATGCATCAGGCGGCGGAGGAGACAGGGAATCTTTTGGCGGAGGGGCTGAGCTTTCACTAGGCGGAGATGTGGCGTTTGATGGAGGAGAAGCCATTGTTATGTCCCGGAGGGCTTCAACCTCCCTTAAATTGCCGGTTGGACCAACGCTGCTGTTTAATTAGGGAAACCTGCATTGAAATTATCATATTGTATCATTAATGGAATTTCAGGTGATAAAAACATAGTAACAATATAGATATCACACAATTAGGTAACTTTACAAATATCAGGGTCTGAATTACAATAACGCATATGCATGAGAAAAAAATAGGATTAGACAGAAGAGGGAAGAAAAGACCTACGGTTGATTCAGGAAGGAGGGTAAAAGAGTTCATTGGGAAGGAAAGAGGGGAAGAATGTAACAACTTTCAACCTCAACCATTCAGAAAACAATTCCTTAAATTCAGGGATTTTATACCAGGCATAAGAAGAGGAAAACATAAATTTTGTCCAATAAAATATTTTTCTTTTACTCGTATCTAAATTTGGTTCTTCTATTTTCCCATGTTACAGCTGGCTTCTCAGCGTGAAACCATTAATAAGAGTTGCCAGGGAACATGGAATACATAAAGCATCATATTATTTGAGGTAACATTAGAGTTCAAAACATCATCAAGTTTTCCGCTAACACTGCCATTTCAAACCTAGTAATCAGCTTTAGTTCAGAAGTCAGATTACCTTTACTTATGCGATAGGGGTCCATGTTTTGTAGTGGAATTCCAAGACACCCTCATCATAGAACCCGAGTTGAGTGCTTTTTCACTTTTGCACTTAACATCCAGTTGAGCCTTAAAAATAGTATAAAGTGCTATCATAATCACTTTATCTCGAATTGAAATTTTTTCCGATAAGGTGCGCCCATGGTGTTTTGACAAAATATTCAATTGAACTTCTCATGAGCGTACGCAAGACTTTCAACAGGAATTACTTGAGCTGCGCATGTTTGCATTCTTCCTTTCCAATCTAGTAACCTCAACTAAGCATGGCTACAGAAAAACAATATACACTGGTGTTCCATGAAATAGTGGGCGCGTAGCAACTGAATCTATGTTTCTGAAGAACGGATGTTTCATGCTTTATGAAGGAACTGAAGAATATCTGACTACAACTCCACGCCATCTAGAATGCCCCAAAACACAGCAGATAGTTTAAAGAATGCACAATCAGTCCAATTAAAATTGCCTACGTATTACTCATACATTAAAAAGCCCAAATCATAGAGCTAATAACTTTATTATCGTATTTAGGGCACATGTATTCAGTACAAAAAGCGATTAATACGTGAATTAGCGTGAGTAATAAACCTCAACATAGATTGTTGGTGGAAAACCTAAGCAATCGCAGCCTAAATGTTTCGATAAGTTCGAACTTTGAGTAATATGCAGAAGCAAAGGCATCGGACCTGCAAATAAAAAATTGTCACCGAACTTTGAGTTGCACAGGCAAAAAACTTCTGAGAAAATGGCAGCGCTGGATACTGTGGAGGCGGGGATGGACACCGTGCACCGCAGCTTCGTCCGTATTGCTGCTGCTGTACCACTGAGTGAACTGAGTTCCGAGTTATCGTGGTGGAAGGCTGTTCCAACAAAACAGCAAACTGTTTAAAATAAGCTGTCGGGACCCAAGAGTTGAATATCTCTTAAAACGAGGGAACGGTCAATACAAGTTTGTTGACAGCATTTTAACGTGTGTCACCATGTGGTGTGTGGCTAAGATTGCCCCCTGAATTTCTCCTGTTAAATCTCAGTCACACACCACTAACACCGTTAGTGGTGTCATGGTGACACACGTTAAATAGTGTCAACAAACTAGCTCAAGATCAGTGCTTATCATTGTCATAGAGTTCGATATCGGTTCCTGACTTGTTGGGATGTGGGTCAGGCCTCCTTATACTCAACTCTACAACGGCTTTATGACTTTTCCAGGGTATTCCTGACAACCTACGTCTAGGTTGTCAATGGGTCAGGTTCGGTTCGGGTCGGGTCAAGACGGGTTCGGATCAAATTTTAAACGGATCGGGTCAACTCGTTTAACAAATGGGTCAGATATTGCCAACCCGAACCCAACCCGTTTATAAACGGCTTGACCCGACCTGACCCGCCTAACCCGTTTATCTAACTGGGTCAGGCTGTGTAACACCCCACCTCCGCCAGGGTGTCTCTTGCAAGCACTCTGACTTTGGAGGGGCGTTTGAACCAGGTAAACATGCATAATGATATATCAAGGCAGAACAAGAACATATGTATATATGTAAACAGAGTAAATAACATAGATAAAACAGCGGAAGATTTCAAACCATTTCAAAACAAGTCTGGTACAACATAATGTCAATTTTCCAAATACACAAGTCTAGATAAAAACAGCATTACTGAAAAACTGAAATACATAAGTACTATCCCCAAAATAAGTGATAACCATAGCTAGCTTCATGTCAAGACCGTACATGAGCTAAAAATCCCACAAGCAAGCGATCAGAAATCCAGCTAAGCTCCAATATTCCCTCCCTGAAAACCTGGGGGGGGGGGGGGGGGAACGGAAGAAAAGAGACGAAAGAAAACAGGTCAGTCAAAAAGACTGAGTAAGCCCTACTACAATCAATGTAAACTGATAAAGTTAACTGGCATGAGAAGCAGGTATGATCATAAGGATAACAACATACTAGCATGATGATTAACTAACAAGGTAGATAAAGGTGTCCTCGCATAATCAGGATTAAGGTTTTTGCACCACAGGTGTACTAGCAAACTAACATGACTTGAATAAACAAGTATTGATCCCTTGGCCCAAGCTTTGGCCCAATAACAAGAAGTGACCCTAATATGCGGTCCAACCAAACGGTCTAGTCGATCGGCTCCCTAAGTCTAACTCGTCACGTGTTGGTGTCAATACGGCCCAAACATAATTGTAGTCAGACTGTGCCGGGTCTCCCGTCGGGTGTATCAAGCCCTAGGGTGGCAACCCCTGGACACCATAAACATGCGTGCACAGTCTCGATCTACTGGTACCCATGCTTGACTTCTCCAAATACGGACTACGTGCACGACCATAGTCCGTCCGGAACTACATCGGCGTACCACCCTGCCGTCGTTTATTGGTCGCTTACCTCCAGACCAGTAATCGTGCCCCCACCCTAGCCTAGACCCTAGGGTCATGATGATACAAACTTGGGATTACTGCTGGAGTGGACCCCCATTGCTACGATTTCCTAGTGGGTTAAGTACGGTTTAACCCTCTTGCTAATCATGGATTAACTTGGTTAAGTGTAACAATGAGTTCACGACTTAACCCCGATTAATCTACCAAGCCCAAATTGGTTAAGTATTAAGTGGACCATGACTTAACCCTAATCATGAGGCATTAATTAATTTAATGCGCCTTAACCTCTCACATTAGACCTTGTTGTGGTTACTAGTTAAGCCGGGCGGGTCCGGGTAGCTTTACACCACAACTTGGTCTAACCTCGGGTTCAAGGTACAACATGACCAACTTCTCACATTGGGTCCTATTGTTTGTAGCAACTAGTTAAGCCGGTCGGTTCCGGGTAGGTTTACGCTACAAACTCAACCCAACCTCGAGTTGGTCACACTTATCTTTTCTAAGTGTCATGTCCATCATGTTTCCAAAACATGTTACAAATTTTCAAGCAATTGGGTAGACCTAACTTAATAGGTAAATTCCCAATGGGTAGACCTAACTTAATAGGTAAATTCTCAAGCTTATGTTTTTATGTCTTTTAAGTTTACCCAACCCCAAACGCAATCTCATCGCTTACATATCGCAATAGCGCATAAATGATAGAAAGAGGGAACTTGGCATAATCATGACATAAAGGTGTTGAAGCCACAAGTTCAACATGGTGGCATATGAAATGGACATATGTTCATATACTTGCATATTACATTTTTAGGCCTCAAAAGCATGCATAAAACCAAACTTGGCATATTGGTGATACATGGTGCTAAATGACATGTAGAAATGGCCATAAGTTCGCATTTAGCCTCACATGCAAGTTATCATAAGAGATATGATAACTTACATGTTGCCAAAATGCAACCTTTGGCATAAAGCTTGAAGCTTTATGTTAATAAACCCAAGATAAGCTTGCATAACATGATAACATGAACAAAATGATCATCCCAAACTTGCATAACATAACTTGCATATCATATGACAAACTTGCATATCAAACTTGCATAACATAACTTGCATATCATATGACAAACTTGCATATCAAACTTGCATAACATAACTTGATGAACTTGCATAACACATCATAGTAAACTTGCATATCATGGCAAACTTGCATATCATACATTTAACTTTAAAGTTTAAGTATGAAAGTAGAATAGGGCTTACAATACTTATGAAGGCACAAAAGATATGACAAAGCCCTTATGCAACCAAATAGACCCAAAATGCAAGCTCTAACATAAAAACCCTTGAGCCAAAATGATCAAAACTCTTTCTTTATGATGCAAATATAGAAACTTGACTTGAATGCAAGCTAATGATGCTCATACAAGTTTGAAAACACTTGTATGCATGGAAAATCACTTAGAAATTTATTTAGGAATTTTATGAAGAGAGTGGAGGCCATGAGAGGATTGATTTTGCCATAGTTTAGTTGTATGAATGAATAATGATGATTTAGGGTTAGGTTAGGGCCTTATTTATAGATTAGGCAAGTGTTTTAGGCCATAGGATTAAACCCTAGTTCCAATCTCAGCCCTCAAAACCGAATCTGGCCCCCAAGCTCAACACAATCTCTAAATGGTGCACCAGGCTAAACAGCCCGGCTGGACCAAGTCGACAGCCAAGTCGACAGGGCTGTCGACTTGGGTCCAACCAAGTCGACTCCCAAGTCGACAGGGCTGTCGACTTGGGTGCTCTGGCGGGAACTTTCCCGCCTAGCCCAATCTGACCTAATTTTTCAAATTCAAACTTGAATTTGAAATTGTAACAACCCGAAAATCTGGGCCAGTTTAAAAATTTTATTTTGGCTATTTTAACGAATTTTGAATATTTAAAATGGATTATTTTAAATAAAAACGACGAGAAATTTAGCTTGAATAGAATTCGACGTATATATTATATACGTCGTCGTTAGAATATAAATATTTATATATATAATTATAAATAGAATTGAAAATGGCGCGGTAGTTCGATAATTCGATTTCAAACTTCAATTAAATGTACCGGGTGCAAAACAATCCGGATTTTAGTGAAACCAAAAATCATAGGATCTAATTGTGAATATCTTTCCAACGAACCCGAATAATCGAAATTTCATAGCGGGAATCAAAAGATATGTCCAGTTGAAAATTCTGAATAGTCGCTATGGAATTCAGGCCCTTAAAAATGGAAATTTTGCAAATGACCTCGGATTACGACGAAACCCGTTTTGTTGGGTCCGTGATATCAAATTATTGCTAGGTTTCAAATTTCATAATTTTCTGAATCAATTGTGAGCGTGGCAAAGGAAAACGCGTTTGACCAGTTTCAGTTGATTTTGATCGACTGGAAATTGGCCATTTTTCAAATGGTCTCAGAATTCGACGAAACTAGTTTTGTTAGGACCGTATCGTAAATACGAAGCTAGAAAATATTTTTCGAGAATTTTTAGAGTTAGAATGTGACCCCGGTAATTTGAAATGTACGTTTAAAATTCAATATAACGTTTTAAATGTAAATTGAAAGGAAACTGATCGAAACGATAAAATCAGCTAGCGATACATATCCCATTGTGTTCGGGATGGGGGTAATTAGCTATGGACGACAGGCGGTGGGCCTCGTTTAGAGGTCGTATGGGAAAGTCAACTTTTTGAAAAAAATAAAATAATTAAATTAATCAAAAAAAAAATTTAAACTTCCTCCTTTATACCTCTGCCCCCCCCCCTCTTTCTCGTTTTCTATCGTTCTGAGAAAAAAAAAAAAAATCAAAACCTAAATCGCGTCGCCCCCTCACCCTGACGGCCGCGCCACCACTCCGCACTCTCTCTCTTCTCCTCCGCTCCCCCACCCACCTCCTGCAGGCCCGTCGCAAACCCTGAAGCCCCCCCCCCCCGAACTGATGCAGCCACCCACAGCACCTCGCACCCCTCCCCGATGCGAGAAGACCTTCTGCGCCGCCACTCAGGGCCCGCTACCCCCACCGTCGAGCGCCAAGCTTCCAGGCGCCCCCCCCCCCCCAAACTCCTGTCAAAATCCGATGCTTCAAAGAAAAAGAAAAAAAACAGTAAGCGTTCGTTTCATTTTTGGTAATTATTTTATTTAATCCTATTTTGTGGTTGAATGGTAATAGAAAACTAGAAAGATTTGCTCTTTAAAATTAAAAAGATTTGATCTTTAGAAAGGCAAATGTTTGATCTTTAAAAAGAAATGATTTTTAGAAATAAAAAGTTAGGAATTTTTATCGCTAGAAATGTTGTGATTTTCTTCATGAAAAGGATTTGATTTTTCATAACGGAAAGGATCTGATTTTGATAATAAAAAAATATGATTTTGTTTAGGTAGAGAATAAAAAATATAATTTTTATGAGATAGGAAATATAAAAATATCATCTTTGTATATGTAGCGAAATAAAAATCTGATTTTTATTATATATACGTTGAAATAAAGTGGCGATTTTTATAAAGATGAAATCTTTATAGTTAGAAAGGCGAAAACTTTAAATTGAAAGGTTGAAAACTTTATTTTAAGTAAAAATGTGATTTTTATATATATAACATCGAAGTAAAAATGTGATTTTTATATATATAACATCGAAGTAAAAATGTGATTTATATATATATAACATCGAAATAAAAATGTGATTTTTTATATAAAACATCGAAGTAAAAATTCGATTTTTATATATTGAATAACAAAGTAAAAATGTGATTTTTTTTTTCATATGTAGTGGCTACGGGCGAAGAAAGTGATAAGAGACGAGAACAGTGAAGATTTCCTGCATAAGAAGTGCCGTGAAGTTGGATAGCTAAATGTGAGAACTTCTCACCTTTCAATTTCATTTCTATTTATATATATATACTAGGATGCAGACGGTGCTTAGTAGCACCCGACACAATCGTCCACAGACCATGGACTTGTTTGTTTGGTTGCATAGATTAGTTATATGATTTGATTTGAATTTGGTTGTTTGGTGATTTTGATTGATGTGTGAATGGCGTGGGCCTTCACTAGACCGGGGATAAGGCTAGGCCTCGTCCCGTTTCTAGTATCGTGCCGTTATGCCGTCGAAATTTTCTAAAATATGTTAGAAAAATAAAAATATCATTTTATTTAAAGAATGAACTGAATAGAAATTCATATGTTGAAATAAAATGTTTTGTCGTTAAAAATATAATTTTTAACGTGAATGTAAATAAATGAATATTCATTTACAAACCGGACGGTTTGTTTATGTACACCTATTTGAAGGACATTGATTGGGTCGATAAATTTTACACATCGCCCAACTGCACAAATAAAATATTTGTTTGATTGTTTGAAACCCCACACGGGTGTTGGAATGAAATATGAAGTTCACTCATCCTGATTGACTAAATATGTCGATCGATTGATTGACAGGCTGTTATAAGCGTTAGATATCTATATTTGATGCTTATACAGTGTAGTGCACTTTGGTTGATGGTTGATTATTTTTCAATGCTATTATATACATGTGTTGTATGAAAATCCATATAATTAACTTTATATGGTAATTGATTGGGCCTCATTTCAATTTGAAAAATAAAGAATAAAATAAAGGTTCATGTGTTGACAGTACTCATCCTTTGAGATTGGTCATGTGTTGAACGAAATATTTTGATAATAACAACTATTTTGAAAAAGAAATATTTGAAATAGAATATTTGAAAATAGAAATTTACGAAGCCGTGTTGATTAGATTGACGCCATTTTGACGTGAACGATATTTATATCGATTTTATTCATTTCGAAATGAATTGAATTGAAAACGATTTCGAAATGAATTGAATTGAAAACGATTTCGAAATGAATTGAATTGAAAACGATTTCGAAATGAATTGAATTGAAAACGATATCGAAATGAATTGAATTGAAAACGATATCGAAATGAATTGAATTGAAAACGATTTCGAAATGAATTGAATTGGAAACGAATTCAAATTGAATTGAAAGTGAATTGAAATGAATTCAAATTGAATTGAAATTTGAATTGAATAGAAATGAATTTTAAAACGAATTTGTAAAGAAGAATTCAATTTTGATTTGAATTGAAAAGAAAGTTGAAATTGCTTTTGAAACGATTTCAAAACTAATTATATAATTCGTTTTAAATAGAAATCGACGAAATATATATTATATATATAATATAATGGCCTGAATAGAACGCGCCGCGCCGCGGCAGTTCGTGAATTTCGACCATTTATTTCAAACGAACATTTCGGGAGATCCGACCGTCGGATTCTCCTAAAACCGGAACCGTTGGGTTCGTATCGAAAAGAGCTTTCTAACGAATATTAGAAATTTAAAATCTAACGGTTGGATTTGGAATTATGTCCAAATCAAATTCGAAAAAGGTCGCTGCAAGTGCAGTTCGATGGCCGTTGATGGAAATCGACCGTACGGGCCTTGATAAAATTATTAAAAATAGTAATAATTTGTGTAAAATCATAAGAAATGATTTGTGAAGATTTGGGATGAAAAACTCCATGTTTGAAAAGATAAAAATAGATTTTTATCGAAATGAACTAGTTTTGAACTAGAAATATAATTCTATTTATTTTTAAATAAATAAATTGAATTTGAAAAGGGTTTTAAAAATAACCAGAATTTCCAATGATTGCATTGGAGTGGATTTGAATCGAAATTGTCTTCGGAATATTTCGATGTTGGAATTCGTGATTATACAGATGTGTTATGGAAATTTGAAAGATACATATTTATATCGTTATTTCCAATATGACATTTGTTAATCGTAGAATTTGATATTGAATATAAGCCGGGATATTTTCTATTCAGAGCCTTGTATTGAATATCAAATGTGATTTGGGTTTATCGTGAACAGTGTTTTTAAATAACACTTGTTCTTTAACCCGATAATTAATGGAATGATATTTTGGGTTTATCGTGAACTGTGTTTTAAATGACACTGATTCTTTAACCCAGTTAAAGATTAAAACTAAGTGGAGTTTTAATGAATCTTTAATTAGATTGAAATAATCGAAATGGAGTATCACCAGTTCTGCTCCAGGCGATAGTTAAATCTTTAATTAGATTTGAACGTGAAATGGTAATTGAATTTACCGATAACACTGTGGTGTTAGATATGAAGTGTTACCAGTTTTACTTCATGGGATGAATAGGTTGGGATGGGGAAATTAAAATAAATAATTACTTCGGTGTGGTTCGTTAATCCCGACTAGTTTGAAATGATATCCAAAGAAAGATTTAAGAATAAATTTAGAAGAATTTATCTTGGATAAAATTAATGGGAACATTTCCCTAAGAATGTGATTTTGTGAATAAAAGAATATTCTGAATTGGAATGAGGCGTATGTTGTGTTTGTGTAACACTTATTTAAAGTATACGCGAGTTATTCGGAAAGGCCGGGTTTATCCCATTCTGAATAACTGATACGACGATAAGTCGAAGATGAAGACGATGGTCGAAGACCGGAGGTCTTCACGTCGTTTGGGTGATAACTGATGATCTTGATTGGGCTGTACACCCAAGAAGATGGAAACAGTTGGTGATCGTCCAGACGTACTTGGAGATCGATGGATATGCGGGGTACTAGGTGCCTCCGGTTTCGTTCAGACCCAGAACGGACTTGTAAATGGACTGTGTGTCTGACATTGGATTTTAGTCTGTGTGATTGATCTTTATTAAATATATATCTGTTTGGCGGCGGAGAATTTATTCTCTTGCTTAACGCCCTTCTCTGAGACGTACGAGCTCAGGGGTTATATATTGATGGATATCAAACGCATGGAGTGAATTGCCTGTGTGGCATGCCTAAGTGGCAAATGATCAAGGCTTCTGTTGAAAAGCAAAGTCTTGTGGTTGATGATCAAAGCATGGCCTTTGTGGCGTAGCTTTGTGTAACGTTTACTTCGCGAGTTTCACACCCGGTATGAACCAAAAACGGGAGAGGACCTCAGGGAGGGCATGCGTTTCTTTCTAGCTAGAAGTGGCGTCAGTGGTTTTACACGCCCTGACGAGTTTGACTTATGTGGTTGTTGCTGTTGCGAGGCGCCTCGGATTGATCGGTCGTTCTCGAACCGATGGAGTCATTTAGTTGGCTCATTTACGCCCCAAAGGGCGGAGAAACGTATTGTTCATGCACTATAATCCACATCGGTGGACCGGCCCTGACGATCTAAGGGGCAGTTGCGGCTGCTCCGGAGACATGGGATAGATTGTCTCGAATCGGTTGAGGACTATCTTTTGCCTCGGTTCATGGATGGAAACCCAATTTCCAAATACGTGACATTTGCGGTTTTATTTGTAGAGCCTAGTATGGCGACATAGTGGGATGGGGCGCTCATGCCGCCTATGATTGATACTTATGATTTGAAGTTGTTTATACACTATGCACTTATAATAGTATCAAACGATTTGTTTAACCGTATCAAGCATTCTTTGGCTGTTATAAGGGAAAACCCTATCCTCGGCTGCGTTGCATTGTGTGATGGGACCTGGGTCTTATAACAGCTTCATTTTTCTTTATTTAGCATTGCGCTGTTGTTTTATGCACTGGTATTCTTGGGAGGAAACCCGTTCCGTGTTATACGGCGTGGTCCCTTGTTTTGCCTAACTTTAAAAATAAAGATCAATAACTGTTTTAGTTCTCACACCAGTCACATGACTGACCTGGAGTTTATTGTTTTAACCTAAACTCTGGGTGCCCTTATTTTGACACGGGCAGCTAGTAGTTTTGGGTTTTGCAGATTTATATTCACAGGATCCTGGTTTACAGCTGGAACGATATCCGGAAAGCTTTGTACTCGTATATCTCTTTCTAGTTGTGTATTGTATTATTTTCCGCTGCTATGTATTTAAATGTAATTTAAATCTCTGATATTTCTGTGTAATATTCATTTATACTCTGTATATTCTTGTAATCTGATGCATAGTTGTAATATACAATGAAATGTTCTTCCGTCTGCGTTCTATTTTGTCATGTTCTCAAACGATAGGGCGTTTCGAACGGCCTGGATCGGTTTAGCGACTGGTTCGGACCGAGCGAAATTCCTTGCCGTCACAGTTGGTATCAGAGCTTTGGTTTACAAAGCAGGGAACAAGGCACATTAGAACTATACGAAAGAATTCATCAGATATTGGATTAGTAATATCCAATTAGAATGACTCGTTAGAGATAGGATCAGTAGTATCCTAGAACGGGTGTGAAGAGTATATTTTTCAAATGAAAACATTTTTGTTTTGAAAATTTAAATCAACTATTCGTATTTGATTATTTGTTTATATTGATTTTGGACAATTCAGTATATAAAGAATTTGCATATACGCCTTGCAAACGTATATTCAAAGTTTTAATATACTGGATAGATATGGAATCACATTCTAGTCGCCCGGAGATGGTACTGATGATTGTCATGACATCATCAGTATTTATGTTCGTGTTTCGAAGGTGTGATTTTCTATATATTTCCATTAGGCTGGTGTGAGAACCAAAGCTTATATATATAAGATTTATTGTTGTGATTTGGTATCAAAAACATGATTTTTGTATATGTATCAAAATTTATGGATTTGAAACTATAATTCACTAATTGATTGTTGTTTGTGTTGTTTGTTTATTTGTTTGCTAATTTTGAACCATTATGCCTAATTGAATCAAATATTGAGTTATATTGAAAATTGGTCGCAATTGCTTGCATATACATATACTTACATTGAACAGGTCATAGCAAGGAGGCTAGAGCCAGAGAATAAAATTTGTTTGCCCGACAAATAGGTACATGTTTGCTACATAATTTACTGTTTTGTTTGGGTGATGATGATTTTATGAGCCTATTGGCTTTTTCTTTTTCTTTTTGAGATCTGAAGGACCGGGGAAGCTATTTGAAATTCCCCGATGCTCCCGGTGCAGGGGAGGTTATGGCGAAATTTTTCGAAAATTTAGGGTGTTAGCCAAATTTTTGAAATTTTAGAAAATTCTCAGAAACTAAAGAGTTGGAGAATGGAAGCCAGATTGAGCGTAGAGTTGAATGATCAAACCACTTTCGACTTTGTTCCTTTTCGGGGACGAAAAGTTTTAAGTGGGGGAGATTGTAACAACCCGAAAATCTGGGCCAGTTTAAAAATTTTATTTTGGCTATTTTAACGAATTTTGAATATTTAAAATGGATTATTTTAAATAAAAACGACGAGAAATTTAGCTTGAATAGAATTCGACGTATATATTATATACGTCGTCGTTAGAATATAAATATATATATATATATAATTATAAATAGAATTGAAAATGGCGCGGTAGTTCGATAATTCGATTTCAAACTTCAATTAAATGTACCGGGTGCAAAACAATCCGGATTTTAGTGAAACCAAAAATCATAGGATCTAATTGTGAATATCTTTCCAACGAACCCGAATAATCGAAATTTCATAGCGGGAATCAAAAGATATGTCCAGTTGAAAATTCTGAATAGTCGCTATGGAATTCAGGCCCTTAAAAATGGAAATTTTGCAAATGACCTCGGATTACGACGAAACCAGTTTTGTTGGGTCCGTGATATCAAATTATTGCTAGGTTTCAAATTTCATAATTTTCTGAATCAAATTGTGAGCGTGGCAAAGGAAAACGCGTTTGACCAGTTTCAGTTGATTTTGATCGACTGGAAATTGGCCATTTTTCAAATGGTCTCAGAATTCGACGAAACTAGTTTTGTTAGGACCGTATCGTAAATACGAAGCTAGAAAATATTTTTCGAGAATTTTTAGAGTTAGAATGTGACCCCGGTAATTTGAAATGTACGTTTAAAATTCAATATAACGTTTTAAATGTAAATTGAAAGGAAACTGATCGAAACGATAAAATCAGCTAGCGATACATATCCCATTGTGTTCGGGATGGGGGTAATTGGCTATGGACGACAGGCGGTGGGCCTCGTTTAGAGGTCGTATGGGAAAGTCAACTTTTTGAAAAAAATAAAATAATTAAATTAATAAAAAAAAAAATTAAACTTCCTCCTTTATACCTCTGCCCCCCCCCCTCTTTCTCGTTTTCTATCGTTTTGAGAAAAAAAAAAAAGAATCAAAACCTAAATCGCGTCGCCCCCTCACCCTGACGGCCGCGCCACCACTCCGCACTCTCTCTCTTCTCCTCCGCTCCCCCACCCACCTCCTGCAGGCCCGTCGCAAACCCTGAAGCCCCCCCCCCGAACTGATGCAGCCACCCACAGCACCTCGCACCCCTCCCCGATGCGAGAAGACCTTCTGCGCCGCCACTCAGGGCCCGCTATCCCCACCGTCGAGCGCCAAGCTTCCAGGCGCCCCCCCCAAACTCCTGTCAAAATCCGATGCTTCAAAGAAAAAAAAAAAAAACAGTAAGCGTTCGTTTCATTTTTGGTAATTATTTTATTTAATCCTATTTTGTGGTTGAATGGTAATAGAAAACTAGAAAGATTTGCTCTTTAAAATTAAAAAGATTTGATCTTTAGAAAGGCAAATGTTTGATCTTTAAAAAGAAATGATTTTTAGAAATAAAAAGTTAGGAATTTTTATCGCTAGAAATGTTGTGATTTTCTTCATGAAAAGGATTTGATTTTTCATAACGGAAAGGATCTGATTTTGATAATAAAAAAATATGATTTTGTTTAGGTAGAGAATAAAAAATATAATTTTTATGAGATAGGAAATATAAAAATATCATCTTTGTATATGTAGCGAAATAAAAATCTGATTTTTATTATATATACGTTGAAATAAAGTGGCGATTTTTATAAAGATGAAATCTTTATAGTTAGAAAGGCGAAAACTTTAAATTGAAAGGTTGAAAACTTTATTTTAAGTAAAAATGTGATTTTTATATATATAACATCGAAGTAAAAATGTGATTTTTATATATATATAACATCGAAGTAAAAATGTGATTTTTATATATATAACATCGAAATAAAAATGTGATTTTAATATATAAAACATCGAAGTAAAAATTCGATTTTTATATATTGAATAACGAAGTAAAAATGTGAATTTTTTTTTCATATGTAGTGGCTACGGGCGAAGAAAGTGATAAGAGACGAGAACAGTGAAGATTTCCTGCATAAGAAGTGCCGTGAAGTTGGATAGCTAAATGTGAGAACTTCTCACCTTTCAATTTCATTTCTATTTATATATATATACTAGGATGCAGACGGTGCTTAGTAGCACCCGACACAATCGTCCACAGACCATGGACTTGTTTGTTTGGTTGCATAGATTAGTTATATGATTTGATTTGAATTTGGTTGTTTGGTGATTTTGATTGATGTGTGAATGGCGTGGGCCTTCACTAGACCGGGGATAAGGCTAGGCCTCGTCCCGTTTCTAGTATCGTGCCGTTATGCCGTCGAAATTTTCTAAAATATGTTAGAAAAATAAAAATATCATTTTATTTAAAGAATGAACTGAATAGAAATTCATATGTTGAAATAAAATGTTTTGTCGTTAAAAATATAATTTTTAACGTGAATGTAAATAAATGAATATTCATTTACAAACCGGACGGTTTGTTTATGTACACCTATTTGAAGGACATTGATTGGGTCGATAAATTTTACACATCGCCCAACTGCACAAATAAAATATTTGTTTGATTGTTTGAAACCCCACACGGGTGTTGGAATGAAATATGAAGTTCACTCATCCTGATTGACTAAATATGTCGATCGATTGATTGACAGGCTGTTATAAGCGTTAGATATCTATATTTGATGCTTATACAGTGTAGTGCACTTTGGTTGATGGTTGATTATTTTTCAATGCTATTATATACATGTGTTGTATGAAAATCTATATAATTAACTTTATATGGTAATTGATTGGGCCTCATTTCAATTTGAAAAATAAAGAATAAAATAAAGGTTCATGTGTTGACAGTACTCATCCTTTGAGATTGGTCATGTGTTGAACGAAATATTTTGATAATAACAACTATTTTGAAAAAGAAATATTTGAAATAGAATATTTGAAAATAGAAATTTACGAAGCCGTGTTGATTAGATTGACGCCATTTTGACGTGAACGATATTTATATCGATTTTATTCATTTCGAAATGAATTGAATTGAAAACGATTTCGAAATGAATTGAATTGAAAACGATTTCGAAATGAATTGAATTGAAAACGATTTCGAAATGAATTGAATTGAAAACGATATCGAAATGAATTGAATTGAAAACGATATCGAAATGAATTGAATTGAAAACGATTTCGAAATGAATTGAATTGGAAACGAATTCAAATTGAATTGAAAGTGAATTGAAATGAATTCAAATTGAATTGAAATTTGAATTGAATAGAAATGAATTTTAAAACGAATTTGTAAAGAAGAATTCAATTTTGATTTGAATTGAAAAGAAAGTTGAAATTGCTTTTGAAACGATTTCAAAACTAATTATATAATTCGTTTTAAATAGAAATCGACGAAATATATATTATATATATTATATATATAATATAATGGCCTGAATAGAACGCGCCGCGCCGCGGCAGTTCGTGAATTTCGACCATTTATTTTAAACGAACATTTCGGGAGATCCGACCGTCGGATTCTCCTAAAACCGGAACCGTTGGGTTCGTATCGAAAAGAGCTTTCTAACGAATATTAGAAATTTAAAATCTAACGGTTGGATTTGGAATTATGTCCAAATCAAATTCGAAAAAGGTCGCTGCAAGTGCAGTTCGATGGCCGTTGATGGAAATCGACCGTACGGGCCTTGATAAAATTATTAAAAATAGTAATAATTTGTGTAAAATCATAAGAAATGATTTGTGAAGATTTGGGATGAAAAACTCCATGTTTGAAAAGATAAAAATAGATTTTTATCGAAATGAACTAGTTTTGAACTAGAAATATAATTCTATTTATTTTTAAATAAATAAATTGAATTTGAAAAGGGTTTTAAAAATAACCAGAATTTCCAATGATTGCATTGGAGTGGATTTGAATCGAAATTGTCTTCGGAATATTTCGATGTTGGAATTCGTGATTATACAGATGTGTTATGGAAATTTGAAAGATACATATTTATATCGTTATTTCCAATATGACATTTGTTAATCGTAGAATTTGATATTGAATATAAGCCGGGATATTTTCTATTCAGAGCCTTGTATTGAATATCAAATGTGATTTGGGTTTATCGTGAACAGTGTTTTTAAATAACACTTGTTCTTTAACCCGATAATTAATGGAATGATATTTTGGGTTTATCGTGAACTGTGTTTTAAATGACACTGATTCTTTAACCCAGTTAAAGATTAAAACTAAGTGGAGTTTTAATGAATCTTTAATTAGATTGAAATAATCGAAATGGAGTATCACCAGTTCTGCTCCAGGCGATAGTTAAATCTTTAATTAGATTTGAACGTGAAATGGTAATTGAATTTACCGATAACACTGTGGTGTTAGATATGAAGTGTTACCAGTTTTACTTCATGGGATGAATAGGTTGGGATGGGGAAATTAAAATAAATAATTACTTCGGTGTGGTTCGTTAATCCCGACTAGTTTGAAATGATATCCAAAGAAAGATTTAAGAATAAATTTAGAAGAATTTATCTTGGATAAAATTAATGGGAACATTTCCCTAAGAATGTGATTTTGTGAATAAAAGAATATTCTGAATTGGAATGAGGCGTATGTTGTGTTTGTGTAACACTTATTTAAAGTATACGCGAGTTATTCGGAAAGGCCGGGTTTATCCCATTCTGAATAACTGATACGACGATAAGTCGAATATGAAGACGATGGTCGAAGACCGGAGGTCTTCACGTCGTTTGGGTGATAACTGATGATCTTGATTGGGCTGTACACCCAAGAAGATGGAAACAGTTGGTGATCGTCCAGACGTACTTGGAGATCGATGGATATGCGGGGTACTAGGTGCCTCCGGTTTCGTTCAGACCCAGAACGGACTTGTAAATGGACTGTGTGTCTGACATTGGATTTTAGTCTGTGTGATTGATCTTTATTAAATATATATCTGTTTGGCGGCGGAGAATTTATTCTCTTGCTTAACGCCCTTCTCTGAGACGTACGAGCTCAGGGGTTATATATTGATGGATATCAAACGCATGGAGTGAATTGCCTGTGTGGCATGCCTAAGTGGCAAATGATCAAGGCTTCTGTTGAAAAGCAAAGTCTTGTGGTTGATGATCAAAGCATGGCCTTTGTGGCGTAGCTTTGTGTAACGTTTACTTCACGAGTTTCACACCCGGTATGAACCAAAAATGGGAGAGTACCTCAGGGAGGGCATGCGTTTCTTTCTAGCTGGAAGTGGCGTCAGTGGTTTTACACGCCCTGACGAGTTTGACTTATGTGGTTGTTGCTGTTGCGAGGCGCCTCGGATTGATCGGTCGTTCTCGAACCGATGGAGTCATTTAGTTGGCTCATTTACGCCCCAAAGGGCGGAGAAACGTATTGTTCAGGCACTATAATCCACATCGGTGGACCGGCCCTGACGATCTAAGGGGCAGTTGCGGCTGCTCCGGAGACATGGGCTAGATTGTCTCGAATCGGTTGAGGACTATCTTTTGCCTCGGTTCATGGATGGAAACCCAATTTCCAAATACGTGACATTTGCGGTTTTATTTGTAGAGCCTAGTATGGCGACATAGTGGGATGGGGCGCTCATGCCGCCTATGATTGATACTTATGATTTGAAGTTGTTTATACACTATGCACTTATAATAGTATCAAACGATTTGTTTAACCGTATCAAGCATTCTTTGGCTGTTATAAGGGAAAACCCTATCCTCGGCTGCGTTGCATTGTGTGATGGGACCTGGGTCTTATAACAGCTTCATTTTTCTTTATTTAGCATTGCGCTGTTGTTTTATGCACTGGTATTCTTGGGAGGAAACCCGTTCCGTGTTATACGGCGTGGTCTCTTGTTTTGCCTAACTTTAAAAATAAAGATCAATAACTGTTTTAGTTCTCACACCAGTCACATGACTGACCTGGAGTTTATTGTTTTAACCTAAACTCTGGGTGCCCTTATTTTGACACGGGCAGCTAGTAGTTTTGGGTTTTGCAGATTTATATTCACAGGATCCTGGTTTACAGCTGGAACGATATCCGGAAAGCTTTGTATTCGTATATCTCTTTCTAGTTGTGTATTGTATTATTTTCCGCTGCTATGTATTTAAATGTAATTTAAATCTCTGATATTTCTGTGTAATATTCATTTATACTCTGTATATTCTTGTAATCTGATGCATAGTTGTAATATACAATGAAATGTTCTTCCGTCTGCGTTCTATTTTGTCATGTTCTCAAACGATAGGGCGTTTCGAACGGCCTGGATCGGTTTAGCGACTGGTTCGGACCGAGCGAAATTCCTTGCCGTCACAGAAATCTGTTTTTACTTTGAATTCTTCTGAAAACTTCGTTGGGCCTTAACCGGGTCATACGGACTCTGATTTTCGAAAACTCGGACTCTATTTCGTGTATTTTTCCGAGACGAACGCAATGGCATAGCCCGTTTCCCTTGATTCAGATTTTTGAATTAAATTCTGCCTCGATTTACGTTATAACAGGTTATTGAAAATACGGGTTGTTACATTCTCCCCTCCTTAAAGGATTTCGTCCCCGAAATCTTCAAGTTAGGAAGGACGTATCCTACCATCCAATCATCCATCTACTCAAAACATCATCCACGAGCAATCATTGTCCTTACAAGATTCTAAATGTTGTATGAACATATGCAAAGGTGTGTGTATATGTCCTTATCTAATGCAAATATCATCAATGCAAATTATGTTAGTGGAATGAATCCATATGTATGCAATTCCTAACATAATGTATAACGTCTATATGTGTGCACATAACATACATCCATATGCAACATCGACAAAAATTTTCATCCATGAATAAGCATAAACACTCATGCATATGCAATATGAGGAGTGTGTGAGCCGATCTAGTGCCTAACGTGTATAATGCATCCACGAGTAACCACTTGCAAACACTTGCAACCACTTGCAACCACCAAGCATAACATGTTTCAAACACATGTTTCATCCAAAGGGTTTCTACCTAAGGTTCTCATGACAAGATTAACACGATAAACTAGATAAACATGGATAGCAAAGAGAAAGATATGCTAACAAAGAAAAGAGATTGAGAGTGTACCCTTAAAAAGGAATGGATAAAGCCCACGCATCTTCTCCTCGGTTTCCCAAGTTGCGTCTTCTTCGGCTTCACCCCATTGAACCTTCACCGACTTGACCTCTCGATTCCTTAGCTTCTTGGTCTCCGTCCCCAAGATACGAATCGGAGCTCTCCTCAAGGTAGCTGTAACACCCCGCCTCCGCTAGGGTCACTCGCAAAGGAATGCACTAGCTTTAGAGGGGCATTATTGGTAAACATGCACAGAAATATCACAAGACAGAACATATAAAATAGCGGAAGTAAAATCAAACTTTCATAACATGAATAAATAAGGTCTAAAGCCTTTTACATCAGAGTACATCAAAACCTGTCTTGCAATAGTAAAGAAGCATAAAGACATTTTCATAAATTATTCCCCAAGTAAAAACAGTAAAGTAGCCATTAGCCAAGAAAAGTCCAAGCCATCCATGATGACCTTCAAGCAGAAGAAGTCCGAACTAAACAACAGTATTTCCTCCCTGTAACCTGGGGGGGGGGGGGAAACGGAAGAAAAGAGGCGAAACAAAACGGGTCAGTCAAAAAGACTGAGTAAGCCCTATCTACTATTAGCATAAAAACTAGTAAAGTTAACTGACATGAGAAACTGAGATGAACATAAGCATGATAACAAGATAGATAAGCTAAATCAAAATAACAGGATGAACTACTGAACTCAGATAAACTAAGGTGTCATGATAAATTACGATGTCAAGATAAAACAAGGTATCACATCGTCAGGTTTCTATCAAGTATAATATCCCTAAGATATCTGTCACGTATAACGCCCCGTGATATCTATCCTGTATTTTAGCTCTGCACCTACCGTACTAGTATCCCCACCGTGTCATGTGTTAACCAAGAATGACCCTCACTCAAAAGTCGTGTAATGGTCCATGTCAACCTAATATATCGCATATATAGGTTACTCAACTTGTATGTTTTATTCCATGTAAATGTTCAGTCCCTTGCCGTAGACCATACGGGCTTTCCCATGAGATTCTATATTACTTTAACATAGTTCCATGATCCTTAAGATCGGTTTGGACTGTTACCCTAAACCTAGCTAGGGTCTTCCAACATGAATTATTGTTTGTACAACTAGGACTTATGCTACCTAGGGCTGCTAGGGATTATGCTTACCTATTGCACGTTTTCGTATCTCGGTTTGGGTTCAACCACCTAGGGCCACTAGGGATTACGCTAACCGCCAACCGTGCCCTTTTTCCCACGCATGTATCGTGAATCGTTTTTCCATGACTGTATGCACATGTATCACATCGTGCCATCCGAGTCCTGTCACAGGGCAGACCAGGAAATACAGGACTCGGTCGGGAGCTTTCAATTTATCTGCCGATGCAGATGCTAAGGTCTGTTTTTTCCTATACGTGGTTATGGTCCCACGAGACCACTCCCTCAACTAGTGAAAGACAAGACAGGATAAATCCTGTATGAGAACACAACATTGGCCAACCCACATCCAAGCCTTACCGCAACCATAATTAGATAGCAATTATGGTCTATTGGGTGTTCTCTGCCTTTCCGTACGTACACGCTTGACCAAAGATGGTAGGTAGCCTGACGAAATTATATCTAGGGTACGACCGTGTATCGTCGACTATCCCCTATCCATCCCCGTCTTTAGGTCGCTCGTATAGCAACCAAGGCATACTCTTGGTTCTTCTAACGCAGACTTTAACCTCTCATGAGCCTAGTATAATCACCTGGCAGCTCATAGAGGGATACCAAGAATACCCTCACGTTCCCCGAAGCCGCTGCTTCGTTACCCAGTTCGCTGGAGCCTTTATCCAAATCAGATACTTGCTCCTACTCGTATACTTAAACGATGACCTACCGTATTAGGTTACTCATCTATCTATGAACTGGTCTAAACTTCCTTGACTAAGAATCATTACTTAGTTATTCTTCAACTAAGGTTTACCACTTAGCATTGTTCCCGTTATCCTTGTTAACTACGGTTATCCACCTAATCCTCAGAACTAGGGTTTACATAATGGATTAAGTGTCACTTAAGTTCATGACTTAACCCGTCTACAAATCCTGTCAAAATTGGCTAAGTATCCAAGTTCAAGGCTTAACCCTACAAACCATGCTCAAGTTGGTTAAGTATATTAAGCAATTCACGACTTAACCTCGTCCAATTATCATTCTAGATTGGTTAAGTATATATTAACTTGACCCTATCAATTTACTTAGTCAAATCGGTCAAGTGTATTCAAGCGATTCGTGACTTAGCCTTATCATGTTTTCACGTTATATTGGTTAAGTATTGGTTAACTTAACCACAATAAATTAACGAGTTAGATTGGATAAGTATAGGTCACTTAACCACATCAATTCATCATGTTTAGATTAGTTAAGTGTTTAACTTAACCCCATTAAACTACCAAGTGGGATTAATTAAGTCTAGGCTAACTTAACCCCATCCGATTTCCATGTTTAGACTAGTTGAGTCTAATCTTAACCCCATTCGTTAACCGTATTTTTCGGTTAAGCGTCATTAAGAAAACTTACTTAACCTTACCAAGTTATCGCGTTGGATTGATTAAGTGTTGGTTAACTTAACCCCATCCACTAGTCATATAAAAATGGTTAAGTGTCATTAGGCAAATCAAGTTACTTAACCTACCCAACCTTGTCATATTTTGTTAAGTATCATTAGCCTAATCAAATTACTTAACCCATTTGTCCATGTCATATTTGGTTAAGAGTCATTAATCAAATTAACTTAACCCTATCATGTGGCATTAATTACTTAATGCACCTTTACCTCTCACATTAGACTTTGTTGTGGTTACTAGTTAAGCCGGTCGGTTCCGGGTAGCTTTACACCACAACTTGGTCTAACCTCGGGTTCAAGCATAACATGACCAACTTCTCACATTGGGTCCTATTGTTTGCAACTACTAGTTAGGCCGGTCGGTTCCGGGTAGTTTTACGTTGCAAACTCAACCCAACCTCGAGTTAGCCACACTTATATTATCTAAGTGTCATGTCCATCATGTTTCCCAAAACATGTTACAAGTTTTCAAGCATTTGGGTAGACCTAACTTAATAGGTAAATTCCCAAAGGGTAGACCTAACTTAATAGGTAAATTCCCAAGCTTATGTTTTTATGCATACTTACATGTCAACTTCCATGTTATATTTCAAGTCATGTTTTCAAGTTGTATTTTCATGTCATTAGAAATTACCCATAACATAACCCAACGCTTTTAAACTCGCATATACGTTCGCGACAACGTAATGGATTAAAAGAAGAGACTTGGCAAAGGCATGACAAAAATGGATATTAAGCCACAAGTTAATCATGGTGGCAAATGAGGCACAAATGTGTTCATTAACTTGCATGTTACATTCTTAAGCCTCAAAACATGCATAAACCCAAACTTGGCACATAAGCGAATCATGGTGACAAAAGATATGGAATGATGACTAGTAACTCGCATATATCATCATATAAGGGTTATGACTTCATATGCAAGTTGACATAAAGGTTATGAGGGTTCTCATGTTGCCTAATGCAACATTTCAACATAAAGGTTGTAGCTTTTAGCTCACAAGATCAAGATAATGACTTCATAAACTTGCATGACATGATAGCATGTATCATACTCAATGATCAAACCCAAACTTGCAACATGAACATTTAACTTCATAGTTAATATCTAAGAGTAGGGAAAGGGCTTACATTGCTATGAAAGCACAAAAGATATGACAAAGCCCTTATGCAATCAAATAGACCCAAAATGCAAGCTCTAACATAAAAACCCTTGAGCCAAAATGATCAAAACCCTTGCTTTATGATGCAAAGATAGAAACTTGACTTGAATGCAAGCTAATGACACTCATACAAGCTTGAAAACACTTGTATGCATGGAAAATATCTCATAGAAACCATTTAGAAATTTTATGAAGAGAGTGGAGGCCATGAGAGGTAAAATTTTGCCATAGTTTAGTTGCATGAATGAATAATGAGGATTTAGGATAGGTTAGGGTCTTATTTATAGATTAGGCAAGTGTTTTAGGCCATAGGATTAAACCTAGATTCAATCCAAGCCATCAAAGCATGTCTTGGGGAAGAAGTCAAGTGTAGGAACCATCTAGGGCCTTTAGATTAAAGATGAACCATGAGAACCATCCAAATGCAAAATCTGCATTTGAGCGAATCGGCCCACGGGTTGACAGCCAAACACCCTGGATTAACCCCTAGTCGACCCAGCGGGCTCGGGTCGACCTCAAAAATCGGCCGGTTCGGTTATTCCCCTCTCCCAATTCGCTGTTTTGAACATTTTTGCATATTTATTTATTTAATTTTCAATTATATATATATATATCAATATATATATTTCTCTTCGCAACCCATTTCACTTAATTAAGTATACTTTAATTTGGGAATTTTTCGTGAAACTTCGCGAGGCCATATCTTGGTCATACGGACTCCGATTTTCGAAAACTCGGACTCTATTTCGCGTATTTTTCCGAGACGAACGCAATGGTGAAGTCCATTTTACCTGATTCAAATTCTAAAATTTAATTCTGCCTTGATTTCTTGTTTTAACGTGTTATCGAAATACGGGTTGTTACATTCTCCCCTCCTTTTAGGATTTCGTCCCCGAAATCTCCAAGTTAGGAAGAACATATCCTACCATCCATCATCCATCTACTCAAAACATCATCCACAAGCAACCATTGTCCTTAGATGATTTCTAATGCTGTATGAATATATGCAAAATGTGTGTGTACATGTTCCTTAGCTAATGCTAATGGTCAGGCCTGAATAATCTTTCTAATGCAAAATATGTATAGTGCCATGAATCCAACATGTATGCAAATAGTCCTAGTCATATAGATACTATATGCGTGCAAAATCATTCATTCATATGCAACAATCACATGATAACACATTCAATTTCATCCATAAACAAGTATAAATACTCGTGCATATGCAATATGAAATGTGACCGAGTCGAGCTAGTATCTAATGTGTATTCGCGCATCCACGAGCAACCACTTGCAACCATATCAATCATAACATGTTTCAAATACATGTTTACATCCATAGGGTTCTACCTAGGATTCCCTGAAACAGGGTCGAGAAGATAAACAAGACAAACTCCTTACGGGGTTTGTAACAGAAAATAGGACCAAGAAGATGTCCACAAAAGATAGCCTACAAGTAAGCTCTACAGAAAACAGGGATCAAGGATATACTCCCAAAAAGAGATATCATGCGCGTATCTAGTCTTTGACCATCAAAGTCGTATTTCCTCGAGCTTAATTCCATTGTGCCTTGACCGTCTTTTAACTTCGCGATTTCGTAGCTTCTTATTTCCTGTTTCCATAACATGAGCTGGAACTCATTTCTTCGTCGCCTCTCGTTCCACTTGCACTTATCCTTTTCCTAGAATACTTGACGCAAACATGACTGCGTACTCATGATCTCATGCAAGCTTTCCAAAATTCACTAGTGAATCTTGGATCTCGTTTATATACTATAAGGTATTCCATGTAGAAGAACTTTCTCTTGAAAGTAAACAGATGTCAATTAGGTTATCATGCGCACTTACTAGGGTGATCTCTATAACCCATGCATAAATGAAGTAAACCATCCATCTTATTGGCGAACACCACTCGATCGGGCTTCAAATTTCCAATAAAGGCATCAAGGGATTCTAAGTAACTAGTCATGACAGAACCTCAAAAAGGTTACACGATACTTCGAGGGCATTACCAAGGCTAGTCAAAAGGTCTAACTACCCTCCTATCAAAACCAAGAGTGGCACCCCCTACTGGATAACCACTTCATCCCTAGAATCCATCCATAGCTTATAAACATAAGCATTATTTCCAAATTCAACACTTGGCATAAACATTCTCAAATCCAAACAGGTCATGTATAAATGGACTGATTCTGCAATAGGACTTTGAGACAAAAATGGGATCCTCTATTACGCTAGTACTTAAGGTGCAGAGACTCAACTACCGAAGCGGACTTAAATGATGCGGGGATCAAAACAAAGTCTTGGCGGGATGATAGAAAAGAATAACTAGATCTTCAACAAGGATGTTATCCCCCTACTCAGGTACTCTAGTGAGGGTATACAATTATCTTCACGATGATCTTGTCCTTGTCCCACAATACTTAACTATCCGTCCCGTTTCACCATACCAAAGATACTTTTTCGTCATGGGTTTCATTGTTCATCTTTCTCCCTCCTTTGAGGACTAAGCCATACCAACAAGTTGCTCATCCTTAAGCTCGTATCCTTTATCCTTCTTTCTCACGATCCTTTCTTATAACGCGGCCACTGGTCTCTCGAGAACCACCTCCATCGTATGGAAAGCACTTTCGTAGGTAGAAAAGACTAGTCGCAGTTAAAACTACTGTGACTACAGATGGAGGAAAGAAAGGAAAAGAGACTCAATTAAGGAAACAAGGATAGTGCTAATGGCCTTTGGGGAATAGCCTTTTTCTTTTAAAAGAAAATTTTCTTGAAAAATGCTTCTTTGTAAACGGGTTTTTTTTCAAATAGTTTTCAGAAGGTCTTTAAAAACTTTTGCCCAGTCTGGTAACCTTCTGCTCTGATACCAAATGTAACACCCCGCCTCCGCTAGGGTCACTCGCAAAGGAATGCACTAGCTTTAGAGGGGCATTATTGGTAAACATGCACAGAAATATCACAAGACAGAACATATAAAATAGCGGAAGTAAAATCAAACTTTCATAACATGAATAAATAAGGTCTAAAGCCTTTTACATCAGAGTACATCAAAACCTGTCTTGCAATAGTAAAGAAGCATAAAGACATTTTCATAAATTATTCCCCAAGTAAAAACAGTAAAGTAGCCATTAGCCAAGAAAAGTCCAAGCCATCCATGATGACCTTCAAGCAGAAGAAGTCCGAACTAAACAACAGTATTTCCTCCCTGTAACCTGGGGGGGGAACGGAAGAAAAGAGGCGAAACAAAACGGGTCAGTCAAAAAGACTGAGTAAGCCCTATCTACTATTAGCATAAAAACTAGTAAAGTTAACTGACATGAGAAACTGAGATGAACATAAGCATGATAACAAGATAGATAAGCTAAATCAAAATAACAGGATGAACTACTGAACTCAGATAAACTAAGGTGTCATGATAAATTACGATGTCAAGATAAAACAAGGTATCACATCGTCAGGTTTCTATCAAGTATAATATCCCCAAGATATCTGTCACGTATAACGCCCCGTGATATCTATCCTGTATTTTAGCTCTGCACCTACCGTACTAGTATCCCCACCGTGTCATGTGTTAACCAAGAATGACCCTCACTCAAAAGTCGTGTAATGGTCCATGTCAACCTAATATATCGCATATATAGGTTACTCAACTTGTATGTTTTATTCCATGTAAATGTTCAGTCCCTTGCCGTAGACCATACGGGCTTTCCCATGAGATTCTATATTACTTTAACATAGTTCCATGATCCTTAAGATCGGTTTGGACTGTTACCCTAAACCTAGCTAGGGTCTTCCAACATGAATTATTGTTTGTACAACTAGGACTTATGCTACCTAGGGCTGCTAGGGATTATGCTTACCTATTGCACGTTTTCGTATCTCGGTTTGGGTTCAACCACCTAGGGCCACTAGGGATTACGCTAACCGCCAACCGTGCCCTTTTTCCCACGCATGTATCGTGAATCGTTTTTCCATGACTGTATGCACATGTATCACATCGTGCCATCCGAGTCCTGTCACAGGGCAGACCAGGAAATACAGGACTCGGTCGGGAGCTTTCAATTTATCTGCCGATGCAGATGCTAAGGTTTGTTTTTTCCTATACGTGGTTATGGTCCCACGAGACCACTCCCTCAACTAGTGAAAGACAAGACAGGATAAATCCTGTATGAGAACACAACATTGGCCAACCCACATCCAAGCCTTACCGCAACCATAATTAGATAGAAATTATGGTCTATTGGGTGTTCTCTGCCTTTCCGTACGTACACGCTTGACCAAAGATGGTAGGTAGCCTGACGAAATTATATCTAGGGTACGACCGTGTATCGTCGACTATCCCCTATCCATCCCCGTCTTTAGGTCGCTCGTATAGCAACCAAGGCATACTCTTGGTTCTTCTAACGCAGACCTTAACCTCTCATGAGCCTAGTATAATCACCTGGCAGCTCATAGAGGGATACCAAGAATACCCTCACGTTCCCCGAAGCCGCTGCTTCGTTACCCAGTTCGCTGGAGCCTTTATCCAAATCAGATACTTGCTCCTACTCGTATACTTAAACGATGACCTACCGTATTAGGTTACTCATCTATCTATGAACTGGTCTAAACTTCCTTGACTAAGAATCATTACTTAGTTATTCTTCAACTAAGGTTTACCACTTAGCATTGTTCCCGTTATCCTTGTTAACTACGGTTATCCACCTAATCCTCAGAACTAGGGTTTACATAATGGATTAAGTGTCACTTAAGTTCATGACTTAACCCGTCTACAAATCCTGTCAAAATTGGCTAAGTATCCAAGTTCAAGGCTTAACCCTACAAACCATGCTCAAGTTGGTTAAGTATATTAAGCAATTCACGACTTAACCTCGTCCAATTATCATTCTAGATTGGTTAAGTATATATTAACTTGACCCTATCAATTTACTTAGTCAAATCGGTCAAGTGTATTCAAGCGATTCGTGACTTAGCCTTATCATGTTTTCACGTTATATTGGTTAAGTATTGGTTAACTTAACCACAATAAATTAACGAGTTAGATTGGATAAGTATAGGTCACTTAACCACATCAATTCATCATGTTTAGATTAGTTAAGTGTTTAACTTAACCCCATTAAACTACCAAGTGGGATTAATTAAGTCTAGGCTAACTTAACCCCATCCGATTTCCATGTTTAGACTAGTTGAGTCTAATCTTAACCCCATTCGTTAACCGTATTTTTCGGTTAAGCGTCATTAAGAAAACTTACTTAACCTTACCAAGTTATCGCGTTGGATTGATTAAGTGTTGGTTAACTTAACCCCATCCACTAGTCATATAAAAATGGTTAAGTGTCATTAGGCAAATCAAGTTACTTAACCTACCCAACCTTGTCATGTTTTGTTAAGTATCATTAGCCTAATCAAATTACTTAACCCATTTGTCCATGTCATATTTGGTTAAGAGTCATTAATCAAATTAACTTAACCCTATCATGTGGCATTAATTACTTAATGCACCTTCACCTCTCACATTAGACTTTGTTGTGGTTACTAGTTAAGCCGGTCGGTTCCGGGTAGCTTTACACCACAACTTGGTCTAACCTCTGGTTCAAGCACAACATGACCAACTTCTCACATTGGGTCCTATTGTTTGCAACTACTAGTTAGGCCGGTCGGTTCCGGGTAGTTTTACGTTGCAAACTCAACCCAACCTCGAGTTGGCCACACTTATATTATCTAAGTGTCATGTCCATCATGTTTCCCAAAACATGTTACAAGTTTTCAAGCATTTGGGTAGACCTAACTTAATAGGTAAATTCCCAAAGGGTAGACCTAACTTAATAGGTAAATTCCCAAGCTTATGTTTTTATGCATACTTACATGTCAACTTCCATGTTATATTTCAAGTCATGTTTTCAAGTTGTATTTTCATGTCATTAGAAATTACCCATAACATAACCCAACGCTTTTAAACTCGCATATACGTTCGCGACAACGTAATGGATTAAAAGAAGAGACTTGGCAAAGGCATGACAAAAATGGATATTAAGCCACAAGTTAATCATGGTGGCAAATGAGGCACAAATGTGTTCATTAACTTGCATGTTACATTCTTAAGCCTCAAAACATGCATAAACCCAAACTTGGCACATAAGCGAATCATGGTGACAAAAGATATGGAATGATGACTAGTAACTCGCATATATCATCATATAAGGGTTATGACTTCATATGCAAGTTGACATAAAGGTTATGAGGGTTCTCATGTTGCCTAATGCAACATTTCAACATAAAGGTTGTAGCTTTTAGCTCACAAGATCAAGATAATGACTTCATAAACTTGCATGACATGATAGCATGTATCATACTCAATGATCAAACCCAAACTTGCAACATGAACATTTAACTTCATAGTTAATATCTAAGAGTAGGGAAAGGGCTTACATTGCTATGAAAGCACAAAAGATATGACAAAGCCCTTATGCAATCAAATAGACCCAAAATGCAAGCTCTAACATAAAAACCCTTGAGCCAAAATGATCAAAACCCTTGCTTTATGATGCAAAGATAGAAACTTGACTTGAATGCAAGCTAATGACACTCATACAAGCTTGAAAACACTTGTATGCATGGAAAATCTCTCATAGAAACCATTTAGAAATTTTATGAAGAGAGTGGAGGCCATGAGAGGTAAAATTTTGCCATAGTTTAGTTGCATGAATGAATAATGAGGATTTAGGATAGGTTAGGGTCTTATTTATAGATTAGGCAAGTGTTTTAGGCCATAGGATTAAACCTAGATTCAATCCAAGCCATCAAAGCATGTCTTGGGGAAGAAGTCAAGTGTAGGAACCATCTAGGGCCTTTAGATTAAAGATGAACCATGAGAACCATCCAAATGCAAAATCTGCATTTGAGCGAATCGGCCCACGGGTTGACAGCCAAACACCCTGGATTAACCCCTAGTCGACCCAACGAGCTCGGGTCGACCTCAAAAATCGGCCGGTTCGGTTATTCCCCTCTCCCAATTCGCTGTTTTGAACATTTTTGCATATTTATTTATTTAATTTTCAATTATATATATATATATATATATCAATATATATATTTCTCTTCGCAACCCATTTCACTTAATTAAGTATACTTTAATTTGGGAATTTTTCGTGAAACTTCGCGAGGCCATATCTTGGTCATACGGACTCCGATTTTCGAAAACTCGGACTCTATTTCGCGTATTTTTCCGAGACGAACGCAATGGTGAAGTCCATTTTACCTGATTCAAATTCTAAAATTTAATTCTGCCTTGATTTCTTGTTTTAACGTGTTATCGAAATACGGGTTGTTACAGTAGCCTCTTTCTCCACTTCCACATCTTTCAGAACACTCGGCTCAACAACCTCTGCTGATTCATGTAAACACTTCCGGAGATGCGAGACATGAAAAACATCGTGTACTCCGGCAAGCTTCTCGGGCAACTCCACTCTATAAGCCATCTGCCCGATCCTCTCTATAATAGGGAATGGTCCAACAAACCTCGGTGCTAACTTCCCAACGGCTCCGAATCGGACTACATTCCGCAAAGGAGAAACCTTTACGAAAACCATATCCCCAACATCAAACTCCAAATCAGTTCTTCGCTTATCAGCATAGGATTTCTGTCGGTCTTGGGCCGCTTTCATCCATCTCCGAATCAACTCGATCTTCTCGGATGTATCTCTGATCATATCAGTCCCAAGTATAAGCTTATCTGTAGTCTCCCACCAACATGTAGGCGACTTGCACGGCCTCCTATATAAAGCTTCGAATGGTGCCATCCCTATGCTTGCCTGATAACTGTTATTATATGCAAACTCAACAAGAGGAAGATGGTCTTCCCAAGTACCACCAAAATCCAGAATACAAAGCCTCAACAGATCCTCGAGTACCCTATTCACCCTTTCGGTTTGACCGTCCGTCTGTGGGTGATAAGCCGTACTTAGATTCAACCTTGTGCCCATAGCTTTTTGCAAACTATTCCAGAACTGACTTGTAAAGATTGGGTCACGGTCACTGACAATACTAGAAGGGACTCCATGTAGCCTCACAATATCACGAAGATATACAGACGCTAGCCAAGATGCGGTCCTCTTGCTCTTCACCGGAATGAAATGAGCACTCTTCGTAAGTCTATCCACAATAACCCAAATGCTCGTATTCCCTTTCCTCGACCTTGGTAGCCCATCGATAAAATCTATGGAAATACTCTCCCACTTCCATAGTGGAACGTCTAAAGGATGCAATAGCCCACCGGGCTTCTTCGACTCGGCCTTAACTTGCTGGCAAATGATACATCTAGAGACAAACTCTGCCACATCCTTCTTCATCCCAGGCCAAAAGAAAATGCGCTTCATATCTTTATACATCTTATCTCCGCCCGGATGTATAGTCAACTTAGAGCGATGCGCTTCCTCAAGAACTTTTCTTACTAAATCTTCTACCATTGGAACACATAACCTTCCGTCTCTCCTCAGCCAACCCTTGTCATCAATAGAATATCGAGCGAGATGACTAGACGTCTCTCCTCGAATCAGCTTATCCATAATCTCAACTATCTGAGGGTCTTCTCTCTGCGAAGCCCCAACTTGATCAAGAAGGGTAGGTCTGAGTTCCAGAGATGCTAAAGAACCGGTCATCGGCTCAATCGCCAAAGAGAAATCAAAGGTTGCCACATACTCTAAATTCTTCATCTCAACGAATAGAGGACTTAGGGTCAACCTTCTTCTACTCAATGCATCTGCTACCACATTCCCCTTGCCAGGGGTATAAGCTATCTCAAAATCGTAGGACGCCTAGAATTCCATCCATCTTTGTTGCCTCAGATTCAGATCCTTCTGAGAAAAGAGATACTTCAATGACTTGTGATCGGTATAAAGCTCAAATCTTTCTCCCAGAAGATAATGGCGCCAAGCCTTGAGTGCATATACTATTGCTGCCAACTCTAAGTCATGAGTGGGATAATTCTTCTCATGCACTTTGAGTTGTCTACCGCCAAAGCATATCACCCTTCCTTCTTGCATCAGAACAGCTCCTAACCCCGTGCCACATGCATCGGTGTATACCGTAAATAACTTCCCTCCATCGGGCAAAGCTAGAACAGGTGCTGATGTGAGAGCTCTCTTGAGCTTCTGAAAAGCAAGCTCGTATTCTATGCTCCAAGCAAAAACTAAATTCTTCTTCGTCAATTTAGTGAGAGGAGCGGAAATCTTCGCGAAGTCCTTGATGAACTTCCGGTAAAAGCCTGCAAGACCTAGAAAACTTCTCACTTCGGTTGCATTCCTTGGAGTCTTCCAATCCTGAACTGCAACTACCTTAGCGGGATCCACTGCTAAGCCTTCCTTAGATACTATATGCCCAAGGAATCTAACTTCCCTTCTCCAAAAGTGACACTTGGAGAACTTGGCCTTCAACTGATGCGCTCTAAGCGTATCCATCACCTCCACGAGATGCCTTGCGTGCTCTTCCTCATCCTTAGAGAAGATCAGAATATCATCTACGAAGACCACGACAAACTTGTTCAAGAACTCCCTGAACACCCTACTCATCAAGTCCACGAAATATGCGGGTGCATTAGTCAAGCCGAACGGCATGACAAGCCATTCGAAGAATCCATCTGGAGTTCTGAACGCAGTCTTGTCTATACTATCTTCAGCTACCCTGAGCTGATGGAATCCCGTAGCAAGATCAAGCTGAGAGAAAACAGAAGCACCGACAAGCTGGTCAAAGAGATCATCAATCCTCGGTAACAGGTGTCTGTTCTTCTTAGTCAGCTTATTCAACTCTCGATAATCAACACAAAGTCGGAGAGAACCATCTGCCTTGGTAGCAAATACCACAGGCGCTCCCCATTCAGATATACTTCGTCTAATGAAGTTCTTCTCAAGCAACTCTTTCACTTGCTTACTTAGCTCCCGTCTTTCACGCGGAGCCATGTGCCGAACGGGCAAAGAAACCGGCTTTGCATTATCCACCAGATAAATGCGGAAATCAATCTCTCGCTTAGGGGGTAACCCCCTAACTTCATCGAAAACATCCGGATACTCTCGAACCACTCTCACAGACTGAAGAGTTTCCATTGACGAGTCGAGTGATTCAAGATAGCACAACATGACGGGACCTCTCGGATTACAAGAAATTTCTAGGGTGTTTCCGAGGCGAGTCACGAGCCTCACAACCCTATGCTCATAATCTAGGATGGCTCCATATCTGGACAACCAATCCATGCCCAATATCAATCCGTATCCCCTGAAACCAAGAACATAAGCACTGCACAAGAACTCTACACTCAGTATAGAGATCCTCAAATCCCCACATATCATAGACAAATGGGCGGAACCCCCAATAGGATTTGAGACACAGACGGGATCATCTACCAAGCTAGTACTAAGGTGCAAACTATCAACAAGATCAGATGAGATAAAGCTATGCGATGCACCAGAATCAAACAAGGTACGAACTGGAAAATCAGAAATATATACAAGGCTCTCAACAGAAATACTACCTCGGTCGGGAACTGGAGCGACATTGAGAGCATGAACTTGCCCTCGTGAAGGTCCAGCACGCTGAGTCTGACCCTGGCCTTGCCCTTGCTTCTTCGGGCAATCCTTACTGAAATGTCCAGTCTCACCGCAGAAAAAGCATTCACCATTCTTCCTTTTCCTCTTCTTACAATCCTTAATAAGATGCCCAACTGAACCGCAATAATGGCACTTCCCCTTGTTGTTCTTGCCCTTGTTGTTATTGCCCTTGTTGTTGTTGTTCCCCTTGTTGCCTTGACTCTTGTTCTTGTTCTGATTGCCTTGACTGCTTTGACCACTTGGATTACCCTGATTTCCTTTTCCCTGGGAATCAGTCTTCTTGGCTTGAGTATCATTCATCTTGGTCTCTTTCTTGACATCTCCCTGAAGTAACGCCATATCAACCAAACTCTCAAACGTGGCCCCATGGGGAATATGTGACATAGCCAATCCCGGCAACGGCTCATTCAATCCTCTAACAAAACGAAGAGCCTTCTTCTGAGGAGTATTCACCATATCCAAGCCAAAACGAGCTAACTGATTGAACTTGTTCACGTACTCTTTGACAGACATATCTCCTTGTCTCAAAGTTATGAACCTCTCCATTTGCAGATTCTCCTCAGCAGAAGATAGAAACTTAAGCACGAACCTTGCCCTGAAATCGGCCCAAGTCTCAACAGGCCTAGTACCATTGGTGACTTCCCACCAATAAGCGGCTTCATCCTTCATAAGCCAAACCGCCAACAAGATCTTCCTCTGATCGTCTAACCCAAAGATGGCAAATAAATCCTCGGTCTCTTTCAACCAATTTCTGGCCTCTACAAAAGTCTCAGTGCCTTGAAAGTTCTTGCCACCCATTGCTTTGAAATCTTTGCAAGTCTTTGCGAAGTCGGCTTGAGGATGCTGAGGGGGAGGAGGAAGAGGAACCTCAGCGACAGGAGGAGGAGGAACATTAACTACCGGAGGAGGAGGAGGAGGAACATTAACTACTGGAGGAGGAGGAGGAGGAGGGACATCTGCGGGGCCGGCTTCGGTCGCCCTAGCCTCCAAAAGTCTCCTATACCAAACAGGTACGTGTTCTCCCTCCGGAATAGCAAAGTTATCGGCCATACTGAAAATGAAGAAAAAGACAGATTCAGAATGGAGAAAACGAAGGAATTTTGCTAATTGCTTTTTGGGGAATAGCCTTTAAAATAAACTAGACTTTTCCTTGGAAAATACTTTATACTTGGTTTTGAAAATAGTTTTCCAAAAAGTTTTCTAAAAACCTTTTTGTTCCTTCTCGTAAACCATATGCTCTGATACCAAATGTAACACCCCACCTCCGCCGGGGTGTCTCTTGCAAGCACTCTGACTTTGGAGGGGCGTTTGAACCAGGTAAACATGCATAATGATATATCAAGGCAGAACAAGAACATATGTATATATGTAAACAGAGTAAATAACATAGATAAAACAGCGGAAGATTTCAAACCATTTCAAAACAAGTCTGGTACAACATAATGTCAATTTTCCAAATACACAAGTCTAGATAAAAACAGCATTACTGAAAAACTGAAATACATAAGTACTATCCCCAAAATAAGTGATAACCATAGCTAGCTTCATGTCAAGACCGTACATGAGCTAAAAATCCCACAAGCAAGCGATCAGAAATCCAGCTAAGCTCCAATATTCCCTCCCTGAAAACCTGGGGGGGGGGGGGAACGGAAGAAAAGAGGCGAAAGAAAACAGGTCAGTCAAAAAACTGAGTAAGCCCTACTACAATCAATGTAAACTGATAAAGTTAACTGGCATGAGAAGCAGGTATAATCATAAGGATAACAACATACTAGCATGATGATTAACTAACAAGGTAGATAAAGGTGTCCTCGCATAATCAGGATTAAGGTTTTTGCACCACAGGTGTACTAGCAAACTAACATGACTTGAATAAACAAGTATTGATCCCTTGGCCCAAGCTTTGGCCCAATAACATGAAGTGACCCTAATATGCGGTCCAACCAAACGGTCTAGTCGATCGGCTCCCTAAGCCTAACTCGTCACGTGTTGGTGTCAATACGGCCCAAACATAATTGTAGTCAGACTGTGCCGGGTCTCCCGTCGGGTGTATCAAGCCCTAGGGTGGCAACCCCTGGACACCATAAACATGCGTGCACAGTCTCGATCTACTGGTACCCATGCTTGACTTCTCCAAATACGGACTACGTGCACGACCATAGTCCGTCCGAAACTACATCGGCGTACCGCCCTGCCGTCGTTTATTGGTCGCTTACCTCCAGACCAGTAATCGTGCCCCTACCCTAGCCTAGACCCTAGGGTCATGATGATACAAACTTGGGATTACTGCTGGAGTGGACCCCCATTGCTACGATTTCCTAGTGGGTTAAGTACGGTTTAACCCTCTTGCTAATCATGGATTAACTTGGTTAAGTGTAACAATGAGTTCACGACTTAACCCCGATTAATCTACCAAGCCCAAATTGGTTAAGTATTAAGTGGACCATGACTTAACCCTAATCATGAGGCATTGATTAATTTAATGCGCCTTAACCTCTCACATTAGACCTTGTTGTGGTTACTAGTTAAGCCGGGCGGGTCCGGGTAGCTTTACACCACAACTTGGTCTAACCTCGGGTTCAAGGTACAACATGACCAACTTCTCACATTGGGTCCTATTGTTTGTCGTAACTAGTTAAGCCGGTCGGTTCCGGGTAGGTTTACGCTACAAACTCAACCCAACCTCGAGTTGGTCACACTTATCTTTTCTAAGTGTCATGTCCATCATGTTTCCAAAACATGTTACAAAATTTCAAGCAATTGGGTAGACCTAACTTAATAGGTAAATTCCCAATGGGTAGACCTAACTTAATAGGTAAATTCCCAAGCTTATGTTTTTATGTCTTTTAAGTTTACCCAACCCCAAACGCAATCCCATCGCTTACATATCGCAATAGCGCATAAAGGATAGAAAGAGGGAACTTGGCATAATCATGACATAAAAGTGTTGAAGCCACAAGTTCAACATGGTGGCATATGAAATGGACATATGTTCATATACTTGCATATTACATTTTTAGGCCTCAAAAGCATGCATAAAACCAAACTTGGCATATTGGTGATACATGGTGCTAAATGACATGTAGAAATGGCCATAAGTTCGCATTTAGCCTCACATGCAAGTTATCATAAGAGATATGATAACTTACATGTTGCCAAAATGCAACCTTTGGCATAAAGCTTGAAGCTTTATGTTCATAAACCCAAGATAAGCTTGCATAACATGATAACATGAACAAAATGATCATCCCAAACTTGCATAACATAACTTGCATATCATATGATAAACTTGCATATCAAACTTGCATAACATAACTTGCATATCAAACTTGCATAACATAACTTGATGAACTTGCATAACACATCATAGTAAACTTGCATATCATGGCAAACTTGCATATCATACATTTAACTTTAAAGTTTAAGTATGAAAGTAGAATAGGGCTTACAATACTTATGAAGGCACAAAAGATATGACAAAGCCCTTATGCAACCAAATAGACCCAAAATGCAAGCTCTAACATAAAAACCCTTGAGCCAAAATGATCAAAACTCTTTCTTTATGATGCAAATATAGAAACTTGACTTGAATGCAAGCTAATGATGCTCATACAAGTTTGAAAACACTTGTATGCATGGAAAATCACTTAGAAAATTATTTAGGAATTTTATGAAGAGAGTGGAGGCCATGAGAGGATTGATTTTGCCATAGTTTAGTTGTATGAATGAATAATGATGATTTAGGGTTAGGTTAGGGCCTTATTTATAGATTAGGCAAGTGTTTTAGGCCATAGGATTAAACCCTAGTTCCAATCTCAGCCCTCAAAACCGAATCTGGCCCCCAAGCTCAACACAATCTCTAAATGGTGCACCAGGCTAAACAGCCCGGCTGGACCAAGTCGACAGGGCTGTCGACTTGGGTCCAACCAAGTCGACTCCCAAGTCGACAGGGCTGTCGACTTGGGTGCTCTGGCGGGAACTTTCCCGCCTAGCCCAATCTGACCTAATTTTTCAAATTCAAACTTGAATTTGAAATCTGTTTTTACTTTGAATTCTTCTGAAAACTTCGTTGGGCCTTAACCGGGTCATACGGACTCCGATTTTCGAAAACTCGGACTCTATTTCGCGTATTTTTCCGAGACGAACGCAATGGTATAGCCCGTTTCCCTTGATTCAGATTTTTGAATTAAATTCTGCCTCAATTTACGTTATAACAGGTTATTGAAAATACGGGTTGTTACAGGCTGGGTCAACCCGTTTGACTTGTTTAATTTGCAACAAAAACATTTTTTCATCCCACACTGTACAGTATTTAGAAGCTAAAACTTAAAACAACGGCAAGTGGGAACACAGCCCTAGGCTCTAGCAAGTATCAACAAACAAAATCAAATACTTCAAACTTTTTGAGGCAACATCCTAGCAAATAGCAACAACAAACAAATACGTAATCATCAAGCATCAATGATTCAATAACCAAAACAGTACAATTCTTAAAACTTTAAGGCAAAATACAATGCAATCATCAATACAAACTAGCAATAAAGTAAACAAATAGACAATCATCAAATGGATCATACAAATTACAAATACAATACATGTAAAAGACAACTTGCAAGCAGTTTGATAGAAGATTCCCCGAAGCATTGGCACTTCGCAACATCTAAATCATGCATGCATTGAAAACAATGGTATTACTATTCATTTCTCTTGCATGCACTTCGCAACATCTAAATCCTCGGACTCGGAGCTGCTGCAAAGAAGCAGCAGCTAAGAAGCTGTTGCTTCTTTGCAGCAGCTCGGAGTAGCCTTTTTGTTAGTAATTGCAGTCTTTATTTCTAACATTCAACACTCATAAAACATTCGAAAACTAGTGGTAATTGAAATAGCAACAGGATGGCCTTCTAGCATAAACTACTATGTTGTCAAAAAATAGATTAAGTACCTAAAGATTGTTAAATTTCTTATGTTATTTATGTTCAAGTGGACTCCTCATACCGGTTAATAAACTACTCTGTTCTTAATTCTTATGACATAACCAAAAAAATAATGACTTCATAAAGCTATATATACATTAACTTAATAAATAATGACTTCATAAAATTATTAAACATACCGGTTAGTTGAGGTGAAACTGATTGTTAGAAGAACATGCAGCGGTTTGAGAGTGGACGCCGTCGATTTCTAAGTTGCTAATGTCCTCCGTTAATTCTTCAAGATTATAGGTAAAGTAGTAGCACCTGTCAAGTTACTATATTTTAAGAACATCAAATTTTATATAATGAACAACAAAGTAAGAAATTTAACCTCCATCCCCAAATATCCAATCCGTGTGCATACGACTGCCTCTACAACTTCGGGCTTAAGTGCACTTGATCGAGAACTCGACCACCTACACTAAACGATGCTTCTGATGCAACAGTAGATATAGGAATGGATAGCACATCACGAGCCATAATAGGCAATTCCGGAAATCTAAACTGATTAGCTTTCCAATGTTCAAGAATATGCAAAATTGCCTTTCTATCCAACTTTGGTTCATCCAAATACAATTCTAATTAAGTTTTTTGTGCCGAAAATGTAAATTCTTCACTCTCAAAATTGTCAAAATCATACATACATATACGTAAGATACAATAAATACTAGTAAATTATGTGATAGAAGAAAGATTTTTAACGTTTAAATGCATGGTTATATAAAATTCACCTTCATAACATCCAAGCATTCTTTAGAAACTAAGTTATTCCTTGTAAAAGATTGATTCTGGCTATTAGAAGCGGTTTGCTTTTTTACCATACATTTGCATGTAAATATCAAAAAGAGAATACAAAGTATCACGAACTTTACTCATTTCTACAGAACCACCACCATAAAGTCTCTTATACGAAAACTCCACAAACTGAATCTTATATCTAGGATCTAGAATAACAACAATCGAGAGAATAAACTGTATGTCTTCCAATACTTTTCAAATTTTCTCATCATACCACATGTAATCCTACTCATAAAACTATCACCATCAATTAACGCTTTTTGTAAAGTTTCTTGAACAACAAATACTTGAGGAAAATACAAATTTGCAGCAGGATATTTGGAGCCAGAAAAGAGACAAGTAACATCATAGAAGACCTTCAAAAACATACAAATTTGTTCCACCTTAACCCATTCAGATTGAGAAATAGTATGCTTATAGTTGGAATCACTCAACTATAAATGACGGAAAGCACGCTGATAATAAATAGCACTCTCAAGCATGAGAAACGTGGAATTCCATCTAGTAGGAACATCCTATAGTAAACCTTTCCTACACTCCAAAGAAACATGAGATATGCACTCTAGAAATTTTTTCTTTCTTGCTTGTGAACCTCTTACATATTTAATGGTCTCCCTAATTTTATACACACATAAATCAACTTCTTTTAACCCATCTTGCACTATAAGATTAAGAATATGAGCACAACATCTAATGTGAAAAAAATCACCATCCATCAACAAAGACTCCCTCAATAAAAGTTGTTCCTTTAACAAATTAACAAATACATCATTTGCACTAGCATTGTCTAAGGTAATGGAAAATATCTTTCTTTCAATTTCCCAATCAGTCAACAAATTATAAACTTTTTCGGACAAAGCAACTCTGGTATGTGGAGGAGGCATGAAACTAAAATTTAAAACTCTCTTTTGGAGGACCCAATTAGCATCAATAAAATGAGCGGTTAGACAAATGTACCCATCGGTTGCAATAGAAGTCCATAAATCGGAAGTCAAACAAATTCTTCTCGAAATTGAAACTAATGTGTGTCTAAGTTTCAGTTTTTCCCTTTCAGACATTTTAATCACATCAGTTCTAGCAGTATTTCTAGAAATCAACTTAATATCCGCACAGACATAAGAAAATAATTGTCTAATTCCAGCATACTCAACAAATTGAAATGGTAGATCATGCATCAATATTGACATTACCAACAATTCTCTAAATTTATCCGGATCAAATTTAGACGACCTTGTCATAAGAGAACCCTTGGTTTGACTTAGTAGCAATTGACCTAGATCCTGATTTTTGGTACAAGATTTAATATGTCGTTTTAAGTTTCCAGTGTCATACATACTATCACATAAATAAGTAGCACCACATTTCATACACTTAGCTCTTTCCATTTCATCATCTTGCAATGGAATAATTTCAAACTTAGTCCATACCTCAGAAGTAAGCTTTCTATGCCTCTTACTGATCGATTTATCACCTTCTATTTCTGTATTTCCTGCTTCCACTTCTTCCCTATTGACATCTTCAACTCGATCACCACTACTTGGGGTAAAAACACTCATCTCTTTTCTGCAAAACATAAGAAGAAAAACATATACATTACAACACAATGAAATCAGAAAAAACATATGCATTATACACGTGTCGTGTCATCTTTAAATATTCTTTCCACTGCTAATTTCAGTAATATGAATAATTGAATATGAGATGAGAGTCGGATATGAAAAATGTCATGTTCCGGTTTACAAGTTTACAACAAGAAATTTTACAAGTTTACAAGTATAAACATTGTGTAATTTTTACAACAATTTACAACAAGAATCAAACATTGTATAAATATTGTATAAACAATTTACAAGTATAAATATTGTGATTGTAATGTTGTAATATTGTGGTTGTATAAATTTTTACAAGTTTACAAGTATAAATATTGTAATGTTATGACTGTATAAATCTCGTGTGCATACAATTTTTATACTTGTAAATTGTTATAATTGTAATTTTTACAACAATTTACAAGTATAAACATTGTATAAAAATTACAAGTATAAACATTGTATAAATATCGTATAATCACAACAATTTACAAGTATAAACATTGTATAAATATTGGTGATTATACAATGTTTATACCATTACAATAATTTGTTGTTAATTTCAAGTTTACAACAAGAAATGTTTAGACCTCACTGCTAATTATACAATGTCGTATTTCACCAATTTTTTACAAGTTTACAACTATAATATTTACAACAAGAATTAAAGCCGCTCGATTCTTATACCATCACAACTTTACAAGTTTACAACAACAAATTTTGGGACTGGATTCTTATATCATTGTAATATTAAAGTTGTTGTATAGTTTAAACAATTACACTAAATAAAATTACCTTCGCTGTGACTATGAGCGTCGAGAGTCTCAATTCGAGAGTCGTGCTATGTTATTGCCTTGCCGATGTTGTTACCTTGTAGATCTGATGCGCGATAGAGTCGAGATCGAGAGAGAAAGTGGAAGAATCGAAGAAGTTGAAGGAGTGACTTGGTAGAAAGAAGAACCGTAACACTGGAAGTGGTGGCTTGGTATCCTAGCTAGGGAAAATTGTGTGTAAATCGTAATTGGGAATGCGACGACAGATGGGTAATGCCCTAAATCTAAGGGACTGGGCTGGAGCCGATCATTTTCATGAAAATGGTTTTAATTTTTATACAGCTTGGTAGTTGGGCTTGGTATCAATGTTTTATGTTAAACGGGTTAGGATGGGTCAGAAACGGGTTCGCAGGTCACCCGTAACCCACCCGTTTATTAAACGGGTCAGAGCGGGTTGACCCGAAAATGACCCGTTTATAAATGGGTCGGGTTGGGTTTTTTTCGTGCCGGTTACGAGTCGTGTTTCGGGTCGTGTACGAAATTGACGGCCTTACCTACATCTATATATGGCAGCTACCTAGAAGAGGAATAGATCTTCTGACCATTTGTTTATTTTATTTTGTATGCTTCGAAGTCATATAGATTCGAGACTTTGTAATTCCAAACAACATTAAAGTGATCAAAACTGTAATGTCCCGTATTTTTAGTAGTCAATATTTAATTCATTTTATTATTTTAAATATTATATTTGGAATTATAAATGGATTTATAATATTTATTTCATTTATAAAGCGAAATTTGAGCGTTAAATTTATATATAATTTAAAACAAGCTCGAAATGGCGTGGTAGTTCGTAATATTGAGTTTTGAACTTCAATTGAATATACAAAATCTGATTTAAGTCGGAATTCCCTGAAATAAGAAACGTTTGAATCTAGTTGATTATAAGTTTCATATGAAGAAGAAAAATTCAATTTTTGTGTTATATATTGTTAGTTATGTCCAATTCAAATTTTAAAATAGTTGTTATGGAAATCGTTATTAAGATATAAAGTTTATTTTATAATTTAAAAGGGTTTTTCATATAATTTGGATATTGTATTGACTCGAGATTTACGATATTGAGTTGTAAAATCCATATTGTTTATATCTGAAGCTATATGATAATTTTATGTGGATATTTATGATAATAATTTATTATTATTTAATTGAATTATTTTGGAATTTTATAATAATTAATCGGTATTTTATAAGCCTTAGAAATAGCCAATTTACAAACGACATCCGTTTGCGATTAAACAAATTTTGTTGGATCCGGAATGTCAAAACATAGTGTGCTGCAAATTTTGGGGCTAAATAGAATTAATATGTGAGCGTACAGAATTTAATTGTAAACCAATAAACAATTTTAAATTATAAAATATCATCGTTTTCCAAACGGAGTCGGATTTCGACCAAACGAGTTTTATTGGATCCGTATTAGTAAGTTATTGTTACATTTCAAATTTGGTAACAATCCAATTAATCACGTGATCGCGGCAGCATCAAACTCTCTTGTTTTTATTTAATTGTTTATATTATTTTGGTCATTTTAGACAGGGGTAACTTTAAAGGAATAAACGACTGGTCAAATGAACTCCGATTTTAACGAAAAAAAATTCATTGGATCCGTAAGGAAAAGGTCTAGTAGAATTTCAAAGTTTTAAGTTGATTGGGTTTATTTTGTGATCGTGGGAAATTTAAACACATGATTTTTCGCTTGTGATTTATAAAGAGATTTTTACAAACGACCTTAGAATTCGACGAAACCAGTCCCATCGGGTCCGGAATATTTTTCTTGCTAAGATTAGGAGTTTTGTCTCGATTGGACATTGTATGTGGTGGTTTTTAATATGATACTTCACGATGAAGTTTCGTTATATTAAAATAATGTTAATTCTATCCACCCATATATATTTCACCAACGTAACCCTATTCTTCGTCAAATCTACATTCGCATGGTCAAAGGCTTATTTATTAGCCGCCACCTTCTTCACACGAACGGCTAGGAATCTCCGTTCTCTCCCCTCCAATTTTTTCAATTATGTAAATCAAATTAGAAAACTTTCTACTATGAAACTATTGCGCTCAGCGAGTTCTCTATTTTGATTGGTCACGATGGATTTCGAGCAATGGTGTGGCCAGAAATCGAAGCAAAGGTCGCGACAGTCTTTGGTTCACTACAGGCAAACGACTTGACCTGGAGACTTGAGTTTCGGGGCAGAGAAGGAATGGGCTTAGGAAAGTTCAGCGGCGGTCACTGATGGAACCCCGGTGGTCTGTGGATGATGCGGCGGCGCAATGATTGGACGGTGTGTGGGTTCATGAGTTGGTGAAGTCGATCTGCGCTGGTTCAAATACAAAGATGGGCCAGCTGAATACATGAAGGAAGGAAGCAGTAAACAAAAAGGATCAGCCAGTTATTTTTATTTGCCAATGTAATTATGATTATTAAAATAGTAATTACAACCGTAAAATAAACTGATAAATTGATGTAGGCGGTTTTTGAATTTGGTGCGAGCAGGTTTGTGAAACGAGAATAACAAAGGGAGTCGGCCAGTTTTCTTCAAACAGATGTAATATAAGTTAAACACTGATTTATTTAAATAAATATGTGATTAGTACTTAATTAATTAATTAAATTTATGTATTCAACACAGATGGAATCAAAAGTAGAAGAGAATTCGTGAGAAGGAAGTCGCTTGGGAAAGTTAAAATTAGCCGTTATTTTAAATATAAAGTAGTTAAGTTATATTAAAATAATTAATAAGTTAATTAATTTTAATTAAAAAAATCGTATGCTAAATTATTAATAACTTATCCAGATGTCATCAGAATTAGACAAACGAGGTGCCATTGGAATCACATTGACGAACACTGCATTATGGAACAAATCTGGATGTAGATGGAATCAAACGGATTTTCAGTCAAATTAAACACAAGTTTAATTTAACTGAAATGAGCCATTTAAACAACAGAATCAACTTAAGGTGAGTAAAACTCACTCAGTTTTTCCCACTAATATTTTATATAAGTCGGATTTTATAATTGTGTGCTATGATTGCTAATGGTTGATTGTTTATTAATTATATATTCGCATGTTGATTAAATCAATGAAATTAAACTTTTTTTAATTTCAGTGAAAAACCAAGTCGTTATTTTAACGATTAGACCCAATGAAGGTAACTTACCTTGGTCACGTTTATAAATAAACGTGTTTATTTTAATGAATTGTTTGAACTATTTGCTGTGTTAAAATTTTATTATTTATCGTTATAGAAATTATTAGTTTAAAATTTTGATAATTTTTATTAAATGAAATTATGTGAGATTATCTATTTTGATGCAGGGAATAACATGATGGAGGTATCCAACTGAATTCCTCAAATATATTAAATATTATTTATTTTCATATTATCACCATATGAACTGTCTGATTGAATGATTTATTTGATTGTTGTCGTTGACTGAAAATTTAGTGTTTGTTTTGTTTTAACCAATGGGAAATATTGGTTGAGTAATTAGTAGTATATGGCCTATAAATCAATTGTTTTCCAAATATTGATTTACCGTCAGGTGAATCGATAGAAGTGAAGTTATAAAATTTATTTTATAACTGAAGATAGATTTTTAAATCTATTATTTTGAATAACAATTTATTTAAAAGAAATAATTATTTATTATTTATTATTTAAGTTTATAATTAAGTATTAAATGATTTTATAAAGCAAACTCTGATGTTAATCAAATTTATAAGCAAAAGAGAGTAGGAAATTAATCTAACGGTTAATATTTGAATAATTGTTTTTGAGAAAACAATTAAATGAAATTATTTAAATTAATCATATTAGTAATTAATTTAAATGAAGGGCTATAATGGGAAAAGGGTTACAGAAATAATCATGTTTTGTGTTGACTAAGTGGACCATTTTAACTGGAATTGATTGTTAAATTAGTTTGTTTTGAATTAATCTAATGAAATAATTTAACAAATATTTTTTTTAATTTTAATAAGATTTAAAAAAGGGAATTTTACTATTTATTTTAGTTAACAAAGAAATTAACTACTTCTGCAGTAGTTAATGATTGAAGTAAATTATTATTATAATTAACAATAATTTAGGAGATTACTTTTTAATTGAAATTCATTTAAAAAGTGATCGAAGTTGAAATGAAACCTAATTGAATTGTTAAAGGAGTTTATGAATGGGTTTTATATTAAAAACCCGAGTTTTTATAACAAAGTTAAAAAAGGGAGTTTAAGCAAATACGATAGCTTAAAATAAATGTTTACTTAATATGTGAATTAAGTAAAGGAAATAAAGATAAATGGGGTTTTATATTAAACCTGAATTTTGTAAACAAGGTTTATAAAAAGAGATGTGAAGTTAAAGCGTTAATTTTAAATTAACGTTATTAAATAATGGAATTGTGAGATATTAATGGAATCAAAATGAGATTTTCAAAAAGAAATGATTAAAAGGAAATTGTAATTGAATTTGGTAAAAGATTTAGTAATGAAGTTTGGTAATAATAGTTCGAATTATAAAATGAACTGTTTGAAGGAAGTTAAAGTTAAGAAGTGATTTTGTTAAGAAATTACTTAATCAGCATATTAAGTAATAATAAGTTATATTTAAAAAGAGATATTCCCAAAAGTAAGAAGGTTTTATAAACCATATTTTAAATAAAATAGTTTAATGAGGTTTGTTTGATATTATAATGAATATGAGTTTTTGAGTTACAACTCCAATCTATCTTAAGATGAGAACGTTGTTGATCAAGGTCTGAGAGGTAAATAAATACCCCAACTTGAATGATTTCAGGATTATTTGAGGATGATATTAGTTTGTAATGGGAAAGAGATTATGAATAACTTATAATTTCCATATGAGAAATAATAATGCAACGTTAATTGCAGAGATTTGAGAATATATATATATATATATAATGAGATTTCCAAAGTAACGTAAATAAAAATATTTGTGATATATATATAATGAGATGTCCAAAGTAACAGAAATGGGAAGATTTGAGAATATGTACAATGATATTCCCGAAGTAAAGTAAATAAAAAGTGATTGTGTGAAACTATAATGATATTTCCAAAAGTAAAAGGAAATAAAAAGTTAAGTTTTGGAATGAATTTATTTTGAAAGAATAAGAATTGGTTATTGTTTTCAAGTAACGATGTTTTGTGTGAAATTTGAGAAAACCAAAGTGGGAATATATATATGATTTGATTCTAAGTAAATAAAATAGTTTTGAATAATCTTATGTTAAATAAGTGAAATGCTACGTTGATATATTAAAAATGTTCTTAATTTTTAAATTGACAATTCGTTAATTATTTACAAAGAGCCAAGTACTACTGGGTACTGAATCAGTGAACTCATTTTATTCTCATGAATTATATATTTGATAGTTAAATAACTGTCAAATCTGACCTATACGATTATTGGTACGGAAAGACCATAATCGAATTTATATTCGAAAACAATTCTGAACCAGCAAATACGTGAAGATGGTGATTGAAGATAGAGCACTTGGAGACCATAGATCTTCATAAGCGGAAGGACTACTGGTCGAATTTCTCTGGCGCTACAACCAGAGTTTTTGATTTGTGATTCTGTCGTGGTTGAAATTTACGTATTGCAAGGACTACTTGCTACTAATCCTTGGGGTGATACCTATATAGGATGTGGTAGGAGGGTGCCTTCGGTTCATCCTATTTCTGGATGACTCGTATGGACAAATGTCTGATAGATTATTTCCAAAGGGGTCACGTATGTTGCTTTCTTCAAACATACCAAGTTAGTAGCTAGAAAGGAAACTTCTTAAGCTTAACAACCAGAGTATTTCTATGGAAATCAATTAGCGATTTCTGGAGGATCTGAAAATGTGACATTCAAAGTGAATGGTGGCCGGATGTTCTAAAAAGTAAGTATGACCTCAAGCCTCATCAACCGGGAAATGGCATAAAATCGGGTAGGTCGCATGACTATGTGGGTCGCACCCATGAAAAGGGTATATCATTACCTGGTCTGGAGAAATCAAATGCCTTCGTTTATTCCTTTTATTTTTATAAGTATGTTATCGGTTCGGTTGGCTGGCCCCTAACCGTGGTAATGATATATTCGGTACTCTCAAGGGAAATGAGGGGCCGGTCATGTTTAGCCTAGGTTGCAAGATGTTCTTGTTGAACCCCAATGTATTCATCTCCAGAGGTACATTGCCGGGAAGGTGGTCCCATACCTTGCCAAGAAATCCATTCTCCAATAACAAATCCATATCCTCATATTATTATATCCTAATTGGAGACTATGATGAAGAAACTAAAGAAGGCTCAAAGGCAATACTTAGATCAAGCAAAATATCGATCTTATGTAATAGCTGCAATGTGTTACTCGAGTTAATGTTGATCGACTTAAGCCGAATAGGAGAATTCCGACTCCTGCTAACTATGTTTCTAAAGGCTCCTTATATTCATTACAATAGAGCAACAGGAGCCAGTGGAGGAGAATATCCAAAGACAACGTGAGTGTCGCCACCATAGAGGGACAACCAACTTGGTTATCCCCAGATCAGTGTTAATCTCTCTTATATGGTCGGTGATAAACACCCTTACTAAGGCACCTAAGCCACAACAATCCAAAACTTGATTCCAAGACTGCCAGGTATCAGCCGAAACTAAACTACTACTTCTCGGCCTCCGCGGAACGAGCGCAATGATGTCTTTCAACTTAGGAGGTCACACCAAAGATATCGCACTGAGTTGGATCACGACCGTCATCAATCGACATAGATCACAACTTCTAGTCTCACTACCAGAATATGACAAATCATAAGAGGGTCACAAAATTAAGCCAACGATGACTGGGAAACTGATTCGAGGCAAAACCCCTTTATTGAAGATGTTCTAAACGCCAAATGGCCACGACGATTCAATATGCCAATTGCACTAATTTACTATGGGAAAATCCATCCACAGCGATTCCTAAACAAATACAAATGACATATGTCATCTGCCCGTGCCTTGACACATTGAAGTGCAAGTGCTTTCCTATGCTCCTCGAAGGCATAACCATTTTTTTGTTCTCTCGATTTCGTTTCAGAACCATATCGACCTTCGATGAACTTGCTAGAAAACTGGTGGGCAGTTCTGTATGCATGTTATCACGACAAAGGACATCATGTATATCTCTAATATTTTCCAAATACCTAGAGAATCACTCAAAAAAAATTGGAACGCTTCAGTAACGCCATGATAAAAGTCGACAATTTTTAAACAATCGTTGTCATGTCTTTTGTTTCCTTCTGCTTAGATTTTTAAACATTATAGACCATGTTGTTTATTTCATTTAATAAACTCTTTAGTTATGGAATTTATTCCCACATATTTTTCGAGCTTGTGACATGACCAGCTCAAACAAAATTTTGTGTGAAATATGCAGGTTCCCGAAGTCAGATGCCAACAAAAACCTTCATCGTCGACCATTGCACCACCAAGTGCCATCAAGAGGAGTGCGAACAAATCGTCCAACGTCTAAGTCTTTCTCTATATTGGGAACTAAAATATAAGTCTAAATGGATGCGACACGACCTGTTTATGCTCTGGCATATCTAGGGGTCCATCCATTGATTTAGCCTTCAATCCATCGGGTAGAGTGCAATTCAAAGTGAATGTGACCCATCTGTTCACTCGTTATATCATACTCTCGCTGCTTCCTCATTATGTGTATGTTAGTTATGATATAATCAACTTGCATGTACAGGAGCAAAGCATAAAGAATAAAGTGCTTCAGAGCTTGGCATCAATTCACTCTTCCAAATCCTTCATTGGACTTAAAAAACATGAGTGTGAATCGACCGCCCGCCTACTAACTTGAGGCTTGAATAAACGACAAGACCGAGTATAAAGAACTTGAACGCTCGTAACTTAAGTGTTCGACCACCATCCCTTTGTCTTGAGACATGGGGGAAACCAATTTCATCTTAAGTGAATGTAATATCGACCATTCACTTAGACAAATTCGATCCTCAGAACTTGGATCATAGTATAAAGTTAATAAACAAACCAACAATGCCCACTACTCTAACCGGGATGAAACGACAGGTGAGCATAAATTCCAAGGGATGATTACGATTCCAACTCTAAATTTCACACGACTTGAGGCCAAAGACCAAAAGGAGGTCTTAAGAGTGGAAATCACAACTCCAAATTTCGCGTGTCTTGAGATCACGACTAAAATGAGCTCTCAAGTGTAAAGCTCCACACTCTAAGTCATACAAGACCTAAGGCTTCGACCATAAGGAAGCCTTAAGAGCGGAACTTCCCAGTAGAGAACCACACGATTTAAAGTTATGACCGAAAGAAGGATTCGGGAATAGTCTGCAAAACCAACGCTCGAACTCTCTAATGACTAATCAAAATTTAGTGTAACGACGAGTAGCAAAGTGTAAGTACATTTAATGAAAATTACGAAAAATCGGACACTTATATATATTCACACAGAATAAAAGAAAATTGAATATTTATTCACAACAATTTTTTGACAAAACTCCAAGTTTTATGTGTTGATAACCAAACGAGAGGGCTGCAATCGCACAAAATTGACTAACAAAACATTATATCTACAGAGTCATACCACACTCAACTCTCCCCTTATTTACCTTTTTTGGGTTTCTTCTTTGGCAATATTCTCCTCGTGGTTGACCTCTTCCTCTTTCTACCACTCTTTATCCCCTTTATCCCTTTAGTAACTATGACTTTGGGAGTGACATCAACTTCAAACCCATTGACGAAGTCAAGATCCTCCTCATTATCGCTAGTTTCGCTCGAAACAATTGTAGTAAAGGTTGGAGATCAGGTTTGGCTTTCTACGCTTCCGCCTTAGCCATCTCAGCCTCTTTCTTGGATTTCATCCATGCTTCAGCTCTTTCAAGCCCCAAATCAAGGGTATCATTTCCTTTATTGGCAATTCTTATTACTTTATCTCTTTGCAACTTCTTGATCCTTGGCTTTTCCAGCCTCCTCCATAGCCTTGCACTGCACCTCGACCTTCTCTAACAACTGCTCCAAGCTTTACCTCCCACTATGTTCACTCTCTTTATGCTTTATAATCTCACCCAGCTCTCTCAAAGCTTTTAAGTTCCTGAACTTATCTGTCATCAAAGCTTCATATGCTACGGTACCCTAAGTAATGCCAGTCATTGAACCACTTGCTTGGGGGCATCAGGGGTCCAACAGTTGGAGTGATTTCAGCAGCAGCCGACACTTTTATTGTCTAGGTACCTATGGTAAGAAAATCAAGCATAATTAGTGGAGATTGCATGGAGAGCCTTTGGCTTCTTCACAAGTGATAATCACTTATCTAAAAGTCAGAGAAAGAGTTGAAATATCTTTTGTTTCATGCTCCTCACCTTTAGTTGCGGTCTCACCTTCCAAGTAAAAGTCAACTTAGTCTTCGTGACGAGACCATGGTTCTTGGGATCATAATCTGAATTAGCTATGGTCGGCTGCGTTTAGGAACTCCCTGTAATGGTAGTTGGAACAACAAGAGTATGGGCAGAGATATTATAACTCGATGACTAGCCAGTTATACCAGCCTCATCAGCTACTACAATGCTTTCAGTTAATATAGGTTTTCACTTTTCCAACGCCAATGCAGCTACCTCCTCTTTTTCTTCCTTTTCTCTCAACAAACGCCAACCTTCCTTGATTATATTCAGCTCGTCACCCTTCAAATATTTGACCATCAACTCCTCTTCATTGACTTCGTCAGAGATGGTACAGAATTCTACATCATTATGAATACGCTCCCAAGCCATCATGAGAATTTTCGCATAATTTTTCATCTATGTTAAATCATGATGGAAGAGGACTTAGGCTAAAAACTCAATGATCATTGAATCGAGCTTTTCATTTTTCTCCTCTACTTCGTGTACCTTTGCGGCTTCACCCTGAATTTACTGAGCTCCTCCTCAAATTTTCACCTTACCTTTACAACGTGATTGAGGACAGTCTGGCTTCCAACTTAAACCGCTTCCTAACTTTTTGTTGTTGTATCCACTTAAGCCTTAAGAGCATCCCTCTCTTTATTAAACTTCTTAGTTTCCTTTTTCATCTTTTAATTTTCAACAGCGAGGAGCTTATTATCATCTTCTAGAGAGATGGATCTAAGGGAGACATGGTTCAACTCTTTTCTAGACTAATTTTGGGGTTCCTTAACTCCCTCTTTCCCTCCGAAAATCAATTTTAAGCCCCATTTAATTGGCATTTATAACAAATAAGCACATTATCCATGATTTTTATTCTATTTTGATCAAAGTCTGATTCAAAATTCATGCCTACTATTTTGGTTTCTTGATTTCTTATGGTTTTTGATAGCTTTTTTGCATATTTCATCATTTCTCTATGTTGAGATTATGCAGCAAACATCTAATCTATTGTTTCCTTATCAACTTCCCATGGGATTGGGTGCATTGGCAGTAAAAATATTGTCTGGTCTAAGTAAAGCTTAGGAAGTGTTGTCTTAAGCCCCTTAATCTGCTCTTGAGGGGTAACAGATGGCTCAAGCTCAATCATTTCTTATCTTTTCCTTTTGGATTTTTGTGGGAAATTTGATCTCTCGATTACTTACGAACCTTCGCATAAATGACTATGGCTGGTTTGTACTGGCGGTGGTGGTGGGGAAATTTTAAAGGAGGATGCAGGGGCACAATAGATTGTTCAATGCCTCTTGAGTCCCTACACTTGCTCGACTGATTTGGCTCCCTTTTTAAGGAAGGTGGTCTTGATCTAGGGCGACGATCATCACCACGATGCTCGTTGATTCAACAACATCGATAGTCATGCCTCCCGTGTCATGAAAAGATTAGCGTGTATCTGATGCCCCCCCACCCAGACGCACATTGACAAATAGTATTACTAAGTAATATTGTCTGTTAGGGTAGAGAATAGGGATAGGTAGGAGAGAACATCCATTAGTCTTGTATTAAACAATTATTAAATACGTCGATTTGGCATTCTTAACAGGTTCAACGTACTCAATTCTAGCTTAATACAAATACTACGGTGGCTAACAGATCTATGCAGAACAAAATATTATAATAACACATAATATAAATCATATAATAGAAAATACTCCTATATATACGTATATATATATGTATGTATCATAAGTACAGTACATGGTGATACATAAGTAAATGGTTATGTGAACCACATATAAATACATTAAGTTCCAAGCAAATGACATGTATATCAAAGTTACGAAAACTACAAAAAATATGCTTAAGCATCCAAAAAAGTCGATAAGAATATCCCTAGCAAGAGCAAGTGAAGCGAGTACCAATAAGAGTTTATCCTAGAACAATTCGATCTGACCCGAGTACGTAAAATACACGGGTCATTCTAGCTTAAATAAGATAGTTGGAGAAAAATAAGTAAAGGTAATGGCACATGATAAGTGATTCCTCTCAATAGAGAGGGAATACTATAGTTTACGTTAACATGGTAGGTGAGAAAAGTTCACTAAGGTCTCAAGTATAATGCTCATGTAGGTGATAATCCAAATAGCATAAGTCTTTCCATTAACATATTTATCCTAAGCTCAAGGCTAAGGTATGTATAAAAAAAATACCGAATCACGTAAACACGAGATGGAAACCACAAATCACAATATATAGAGCTTGATTAAGAGCTCAAATCACATAATATACTCACCATATAATAAATCTTCAGCTAGATCTTAGGCTTTATATATAATTCCATATTCGTAAATTGGTGAAAAAAATTAAAAATATCAAAATTCTAGAAATCAGCGAATAATAAAATCTAAAAAGAACATAAAAATTGGATCTGTATCACAAATGTTGAGTCTAAGCTACACCACACGTGCATTACACAAATGGCTGAAGCCTGCCATTTACTATTAACACAAATTTGGCGCCAAACACAAACGACCCGAAGGCCTAACACAAATGACCTAAAGGTCTAACACAAATGGTCGAAAAGCCTAATATAAGTGACGCGGAAGTCCATAAAATGTGTCACCAGCTCCCAAATAGTAATCCAAATAGTGGTAACGATACATCTCATACCACACATTCTCACTTATTGGTTTAGTACACGCTAGTCAACTTGACAATGGTGTAGCTTCAGTTGAAGACTCTGTGCAGTTAAAGCTCTCTGCAGATCCAATGCAGTGGAAATGCAAAAAGTTGTAGCCGGGATAAAACAAGGAAATAACAGGATATAGCGGATGAGTATAAAATAACATATAAAACTCGTATTTAATGCTTTTACAAATATATAAATGATAAATAAATGGAAAATTAACATTCAACTTTATCATAATTGATACATTCTTAATTTTGAATAAAAGCATTAGCAAATATTTGTAAATAAATGTAAACTTATATTTAGCTTGGTTATATTTAATAGAATATTATAGTATTTTATATTCTGAAAAATATATATTAAAAATTTATATTAAAAAACTAATTTTATAAATTTATAATGTATAAATTTCATTTTTAAGTTCATTTCTTTTATAGAAGATATAGGGAAATATAGCAAAAATAATGGGATATATTGGGAATATCAGAATATAGTGGGGATTAAAGCGGAAAAGTTATTTCAGAGGCTATTTGGAAATCGCGTAGCGGTATAAATTCGCTACATGATACAACGGAGATATGGCGGGGTAATATCGAGGTATTAACTGCATATAATTGAACAAGTCTGGAATTAACCAATATAATAAATCTATGTGTTCCATACCACATGGTTTACTATATCATTTAAGTCACATCATCATTCTTTTGAAGAGTGCAAAAACATGTAGTTTTATATGAAAAATACTTGGTTCAAGAAAATGAGTGTTTGAAACGATGTTGAAAACTACTTGGAAACCATTTCTTGAAAGATCTCTTTAAATATAAATTATATATAACAGTTTTAGAGATAATTACATATTTTATAAATTAATTTATGAAATACATAATTCGAAATTGGATTTTTAATTGAAAACTCCTTAGAAAATAGTTCATAAAACACATGCATAAGTCTGCTGAATTTAGCAAAATCAGAATATACAAAACTCACCCAAGCTACAAAATTCACTATAGAATTGATATTGAATGTTAAATCTCCAATATTTGGAAAATAACCTATTAAAAACAATTAAACATGATAACAACAATCACAAAAATATTACATAAGAACCATTAAATAATACTTCATAATATTCAGGATTAGGCATTAAATATAAAAAAACAACAGGGTAAAGATCACTCAAGAAATGGATAAACCTGACACCACTTTTACTTGGGCTAGGTCGACCCTTGCTTTGGCCTAGGTTGACCCATGGTTGACCTTAGAAAGGCTTAGGTCGACCTACAGTCATGCAAGCTACAGGCAAACTGTCTGATTCGTATCCAACTTCGAACAGAAAATTGAAATAGTTTCAGAGGATTTTGATGATTGATTTCAATCACAAATGGAGAGTAACATTCAAACAATAATATAGTACAAATTCAGCATGGATTAGAAATTGAACGAGGGAGCTACAAGCTCACAAAGATCAACATAGACTCGGTTTTACTGTAAACTCATAACTTTCATAATCTATTCATAGTAAATCACAAACTCATAAAAACAGATTTAACATTGTGCATAATAGTTCAATCTAGAAGAGTGAGAACTAACTCACCTTTGAAGATTTACAGAGAACTGGAGTAGCTTTTCTTCGGAAAGATGGATATCTTAGCCTTGGGAATATTTTAGCAACCTACAACGGATACAGACTGGAACATGTAAGCTAAAAGAGTTACAGTCCCTTCTCAAGTCAAGGATATATATGAAATAGTCATTGGTTTGTAAACATGGTTATAATTTGTTTTAACATGTAATAACAAAACCAGGGTTGTTACAGTTCCCCTTATAAAAATTACACCTCGCAATTTCTTAGAGAAGAGTTGTATTTAGCTCGATTTATTTCATTTAGAAAAAGGAAAAAGATAATCTTGGGTTCAAATTTCTCATCCTTGATACCAGAAGATAGAAAATGTAACGACTCGAACTTCCCCGTGAAGGAAAGCCCGGATTGCTTTGAGAACACGACAAATCAGAACACAAACAGAAAAACATTTCATTGTTTATTACAACAATTTACATCGGAGTACAAGAATATACAGAGTATGAACAAATATTATACATTAGAAAAATATCATAGATTTACAAATTACAATGCAGCGGAAAATAATACAAAACACAATTAAAAGGAATATACGGATATAGAGCTTTCCGAATATCACTCCAGTTGTAAACCAGGATCTTGTGAATATAATATCTGCAAAACCCAACTACTAGCTGCCCGTGTGGGAAATAGGGGCACCAGAGTTTAGGTTAAAACAATAAACTCCAGGTCAGTCATGTGACTGGTGTGAGAACTAAAACAGTTATTAATCTTTATTTTAAAGTTCGGTAAATCAAGGGACCACGCCGTATGACACGGAACGGGTTTCCTCCCAAGAATACTAGTGCATAAATCAAACAGCGCAATGCTAAATAAAGAACGATGAAGCTATTATAAGACTCAAGTCCCATCACACAATGCAACGCAAGCCGAAGGATAGAGTTTTACCTTATAATAGCCAAACATGCTTGGTACGTTTAAAACAAATCATTTTGATACTATTATAGTGTAAAGTGTATGAAAACAACTTCAAATATAAATGTATCAATCATAGACGACATAGTGCCCCATCCCACTATGTCGCCATACTAGGCTCTACAATCAAAACTGAAATGTCACGTATTGGAAGTTTGATTTCCATATGTGAACCAAGGCAAGGGATCATCCTTACCACTTCGAGACGCTCTAGCCCGCCCCTCAGGATCAGAGCTCGAGTGACCCTTGGATCGTCAGGGCTGGCCCACTCGATGTGGATTAAAATGCCTGAACACTACATTTCCCCGCCCTATGGGTCGTAAAATTGGTCTGTATAAAGACCATACCATCCATCGGCTCTGCAGAGACCGATATAACTGAGGCGCCTCGCTATCCATCATCCACATAAGTAAAACATCTGGGCATGCAAAACCCAGACACCACTCCTAGCTAGAAGGAAACGCATGCCCTCCCTGAGGTCCTCTCCCGTTTCTGGTTCACACCGAGGTTGCGAGGCTCAGGAATTAACGCTACACAAAGCTATGCTATATTAAAGCTGTGCTTTGACCATCAACCACAAGACTCTGCTTTTCAACAGAAGCCTTGATCATTTGCATCTCAGCATGCTACAAGCCATTTCACGCTATGCAACCGATGTCTATTAATCACACTGAATGAAATCCGATGTCAGACACATATCCATTTACAAGTTCGTTCTGGGTCTGAATGAAACCGGAGGCACCTTATTCCTCATCCCATATGTCCAATACAGGAGAGAGGTCCTCGCATATCCGGTCGATCTCCAAGTACGTCTGGACGATCACCACTTATTACCTTGTCTTGCGTGTACAACCCAATCAAGACATTAGTAATCATCCAAACGATGTGAAGACCTCCGATCTTCAACCAACGTCTTCATCCTCGACATATTGTTGAATCAGTTATTCAGAATGGGATAAATCCGGACTTTCTGAATAACTCACGTATATAATAAACAAGTGTTGTAAAAACACAACATACGCCTCATTCTAATCCAGAATATTCCTTTATTCAAATATTCTTTTACTTTGGGAAAGGTTCCCATTAATTTTATCAAAGATAAATTCTTTAAATTTATTCTTTAATCTTCCTTTGGATATCAATTCAAACCATTTAAGGTTTTCCAAACTAGTCGGGATTAGTGAGCCTTACCGAAGTAATCGTTTGTTTAATTTCTCAATCCCAACCTATTCATCCCATGAAGTAAAACTGGTAATACTTCATATCTAACACCACAGTGTTATCGGTAAATTCAATTAGCATTTCACGTTCAAATCTAATTAAAGATTTAACTATCGCTTGGAGTAAAACTGGTGGTACTCCATTCTCGATCATTTCTCGAATTTGATAATTTTAGTTATCAAATTCACCTTTCAGTCTATTTAAAGATTCATTAAAACTCTAATTCAGTTTTAATCTCCAAAAATCATTTCTTAATGATTTTTCAAAGTTAAGAAATTAATCTTATCTTTAACTGGATTAAAGAACTAGTGTCATTTAAAACACAGCTCACGATAAACCCAAAATCACCTTCCATTAATTATGGAATCTTCACGGAAATATATAATCAATATCAGTTTCCGTATCCGACTAATAATATAAATGGAATAACGACAAAGCCTTTTAAATTCCATATGTATTAATAGTCTTCCTCCACAGAAACCCACCTCGATTATTACCAAATCGAATTCCATTAAATTCCAATTTAATATGTTAAATTGGAAAACTTTACTTTGGAAAAATCTCCTTTTAAATCTTAACAAAGGATTTATAAATTCCAAATCACATTTCACCGTAAATAGGGTTAAAGAACGGATGTTGTTAAAAACACAGTTCATGATAAACCAATTCACATTCCATTTTATTCCAATTATTAAATATAATTGGAAACTCTAACAATCTTAATTAAAAGATTTATTCCCTTCATATAGGGTTCAAGAACAGTGTTACTGAAGATACCATTCATGACAAACCCAAAATCCCATTTGATATTAAATACAAGACTCTGGATAGAAAATATATCGGCTTATATTCAATATCAAATTCTACAACCAACAAATATCGTAAGGGAAATAACGATATAAATATATCTTTCAAATTTCCATAACAATATTTGTATAATCACGAAATCCAACATCAAAATATTCCAAAGACAATTTCGATTCAAATCCATTCTAATTTATATATTGGAAGTCCTGGTTATTTTTAAAACCATTCCAAATCCAATTTATTTTATTTAAAAATTATTGGATTTCAAATCTAGTTAATAACTAGTTCATTTTGATAAAAATATATTTTTATCTTTACAAATATGGAATTTTTCATCCCAATTCTTTCCAAATCATTTATTATGATTTTACACAAATTATTAATATTTTTAATAATTTTATCAAGGCCTGTACAGTCGATTTCCATAAACGGCCATCGAACTGCACTTACAGCGACCTTTTCCAAATTTGATTTGGACATAACTCCAAATTAGACTGTTAGATTTCAAATTTCTTGTATTCGTTAGAAAGCTCTTTTCAATACGAACCCAACGGTTCCAGTTTTAGGAGAATCCGACGGTCGGATCTCCCGTAACGTTAATTTGAAGTCAATGGTCGAAATTTGCGAACTGCCGCAGCGCAGCGCGTTCTATTCAGGCCGTTATATATATAATATATATATATATATATATATCGTCAATTTCCATTTAAAACGTATTTTTATAATTCGTTTTCAAAACGATTTCAACTTCATATTCAATTTCAAATCAAAATTGAATATTCCATATCATTGATATATAAATGATAGTATTTTCAGAACGTTAGATTTTGAAATCATTTCCTTTTTGATATTCATTATATAAATGAATAAAATCGATATAAATATCGTTCACGTCAAAATGGCGTTAATCTAATTAACACGACTTTATATATTTAAATATTTTCGTGTCCATCCCAAATCGGACATCAAAAATCAGATTTTGATCTTTTATTGAACATTATTTTAAAATATTCATTATTTTAAAATATTCATTATTTTAAAATATTCATTATTTTAAAATATTCATTCTTTCTAAACTGGAATCAGACATAGTCAACTACCATATAATGTTATTTATATGGATTTCATACAACACATGTATAGAACAACAATGATAAACAATCAACCATCATCCAAAGTGCAATTTACAACTGTATAAGCGTTAAAAATAAATAATTAACGCTTACAATAGTATGTCAACCAATCGATTGACATACAACTAAATAATTGGGATTAGTGTACGCCAAATATCATCCCAATACCCGTGTGGGGTTTCGACCAACAAACACATATTTTATTTGTGCAGTTGGGCGATATGTAAAATTTATTGTCCCAATCAATATCAGTCAAATGGGTGTACATAAACAAATCGTTCGATTTGCAAATGAATATTTATTTTATTCACATACACGTTAAAAATTATATTTAACGATAAAATATTTTATTTCAACTGATGAATATTTTACATTCCATTCCACACCACAATCAATCATAACAACACAATACAATCAAACAAACAAGTCGTCCATGGTCTGTGGACGACGGGGAGCAGTTCATATATGCAGTTATAAAATAAATAACTGTTTAAATAAAATTATAATGAGGAGTTCTCACCTTAGGGATCCACTCGGCCAGTCCTTATCTCTGAACGGTTTGAATTTAGATTTATTTTCTGACGGTACCATTGCAATTTGTATCACGCAGTTTATGTTAAAATTTATATTTTTAACAATGCTATGTTTATTTTAAAAATGACCTTCTTCTCATATCGTTATATATATAAAGATCAAATTTTTATATTGCCACTTCATATATAAAAATCGTATTTTTATATCGCTATACATATAATAAAAATCGCATTTTTATTATATCGTTACATATATAAAGATCACATCTTTATGCTAATGTTATATATATAAAGATCAAATTTTTAACACTTCGCTATATGTATAAAAATCAAATCTTTATTCTTGCCATTCCATATATGTGAAGATCGTATTTTTATAATTTCTCTTTCAACTTAAAAATCTTATTTTTATTCGCTAGAAATATAAATAAAAATCCTATTTTTATATACATGAAATCGTATTTCATTCATATAAAAATCTAAACTTTCCTACGTAAAAATATAATTCATTAATAAAAAGAAAAAAATATAATCTAACCTTTCCGTATTTATAAATCTAATCTTTACATTTCTAAAAATCATAGCTTTACATTGCTAAAAATCAAACCTTTACGCTATGTTATTATATATACAAATCAGATCATTATTTTAAAACCATGCTATTTTAATTTAAAGACTATGCTGTTATAAATTTTATTACACAAAACTCACCGCGCCCTCTTCCCGGTACTGTCTGGAGCACGAAAATCCCAAAATCCGACTTCAATCTTCTCCTTCACGCAGGAATCGGAGACACTGATCGTTGATGGGTGCTGGGGTGCTACAGGCGGTCGCTGGAGTCGGAGAAGGTGGCAAGGGCGTTGGCGGTGTGGTTGGTTGGCAGGGGGTGCGGCGCCTCTGACCAGCGGCGGAGGCATTGGGGTCGGACACGGCGGTTTAGGGGTGGGTTTTCTCGAGTTGGATAAGAGGAGAGGAGGGAGAAAGAGGGGGCGACAGGGGCTTGGTGACTGCGCCACGGAGGGGGCGCGATGAGCGGAGGAGGGGGGCCTCGATGAGGTGAAGCGGCGGCTAGGGCATGGGCATCGGGTTTGTAAAATGGGGGATCGATTTTAGAGAGTGAATGATGGATTAAAGTAAGGAATTATATATATTATTTTATTTAATTTATTTAGTTTTTCCAAAAAGTTGCTTTTCCATTCTAATTCCAAATCAGACCCAACGACTGTTGCCCCTAGCTAAATACCTCCATTCCAGACACAATGGGATATGTCCCACAAGCCAATTTTACCGTTACGATCAGTTTCCGCTAAATTTAAATCATTATATTTTAAATTCAAACGCACATTTTAATTTACCGGTGCCACATACTGATTCTGAAAATTCCAGAAAAATTATTTCTAGCTTCATTTTGATACAATATAGTCCTAACAAAACTAATTTCATCGAATTTGGAGAACGTTTGAAAAACGGTCATTTTCCAGTCGATGAAATTCAAAGTGAAATTACCAAACACGTTTTCTTTTGCCACACTCACATATTAATTCCAAAAATTATGGAAATTGGAATCTTGGAATCATTTGACATTCCGGATCCAATAAAAGTGGTCTCGTCGAAAATGGAGATCGTTTGCAAAATCGCTATTTTTAAGGGCTATATTTCCATAGTGACTATTCTGAATTTTCAACTGGGCGTAACTTTTTATTCTCGCTATGAAATTTCAATTTTTCGGATTTGTTGGAAAGATATTTTCAAACAGATTCAAATATTTCTGGTTTCGCCAAAATTCGGTTTATTTTGAATCCTGTACATTCATTTGAAGTTTGAAATCGAATTTTCAAACTACCGCACCATTTCCTATTCCTTTTGTAATTAAAATAAATATTTATGTTCTAATTTTGATTTAAATAAATTCATACATTCTAATTCTATTCAAAATAAATTTCTTGTCATTATTATTTAAAATAAATCATTTTAAATATTCAAAATTCATTAAAATAGCCAAAATAAAAAATTTAAATTGGTTCTGATTTTCCGGGTTGTTACGGAAAACCTGGATAGTATCGCTCAATGAATTCTCTGGTTTCTCAAGTATGGTTATTGGGATTATCGAACCATTGGATCTTCACAAGCAGTATGTCATTGTTGCGAAGACGTTTATCTTCCGAAGCAAGTACACATACGGGATGTTGCACCATGGATAAGTCGGATAAGATCTCAAGCACAGATAATAGAATCTGAATCACAAAGACAGTCTCGTAGTTGAGATACGTGAAACACGTCATGAATACTAGAAAACTGAGCTGGAAGTGCTACTCGATATACAGCAGGATATATTCAATGGTAGGAAAACATCATATATATCTTGGAGCCAACTTCCCAGTCCGACTGAAATATACGAACCCCTTCAACACAGATATAAGAACATATAGGGGATCATCGATAGAGAACTGTAGAAGCTTCCTACGTTGTCCACATAGGATTTTAGTCTGCTCTGAGCTCCTTTTATTCTCTCATGAATAACGCTGATCTTTTCTGAAGCTTCGCGAATATAGTTGGGGTCTAATATCATCTTCTCTCTGGACTCCGACCAACAAGATGGTGATCAACATGGCCTTTAGTATAAGGCCTCGGAAGGAGCCATACCGATATTGGACTGAAAGCTGTTATTATATGTAAACTCAACAAGAGGTAGGTGGCCTTCCCAACTAACATCAAAAATCAAGAATGCATGCACAGAAAAGACCCTCAAGGATACGATTCATTCGCGTAGTCTGTTCATCAGATTGTAGGTGATATGCAATGCTGAAGTTAAGCTTTGTACTCAAAGATTTTAGAAGACTCTGCCAGAAATTACTAGTGAAAAGCGGATCTCTATCGTAGACAATTGAGTTAGAAACACCGTAAAGTCTCACAATCTCCTTAATATATAATTTAGAAAGAAGAGAATCCATTTTATTAGACTTAATAAGAATGAAATGAGCTGACTTAGTGAAACGATCCAAATGATCTAAGCACTGTTATGACCCGATCTCTATTTAGATAGGCCATCGATGAAGTCCATATAAACTTGATCCTATTTCCACATTGGAACCTCAAGAGGTCGAAGTAGACCACTAGGTCGTTGGTATTCGACCTTAATGAGTTGACAAGTAATGCAATTACTCACATAACTTGCAACTTCATGCTTTCTCGGTAATATAAGTATCTCATGTCGGCATACATCTTGCTACTACCGGGATGAATAGTATACTTAGAATTGTGACACTCATCGAGAATGTCCCACCTAAGAAACACTAGGCACAATCAATCAATTCTTCTTAAGACGCAACCATGAGTACCAATGCTGAAATTCCTTAGCTCATCATCACAAGATTCAAAATTACAAAGACGAATAAGTTGCATAAGGTCTGGATCTTGCCGTTAAGCCTCGGTAATTTGATCCAATAAGCTATGTCGAGCTTCTATGCTGAATAATAAGACAAGAGAATTAGAAATAAGAGCACGATCATGAATATCACAATAAGATAGAGTCCTTAATTGTTCCATTCTACTAGCATCATGGAAACTATGGCTTGCTGCTTGCGACTTAATGCATCTTCAGCTTGATTTCCATTTCCAAGTGTGTACTGGATATTAAAATCATAAGAGGCGAGGAACTCGAGCTAACACTGTTGTCGCATATTAAACTCATTGTGAGTTAAAAGATACTTACGAGACTTATGATTAGTTTAAAGAATAAAGCTCTCTCCTAAAGATGTTGATGCTATATCTTTAAATCAAAGACTGGCTGCCAAATCTAAGTCACATGTAGCATACCGAATGTCATTCCACTGCAATTGTCTAGAAACGTAGGCAACTACCCAATCTCTTTACATAAGGACGACATTGAAGCCATATTTGCTAGCATTTTTGTAAATAACGAGGTCTTGATTCCCCTCGCGAACAACAAGAACAGAAGCATATGTGAGAAGCTCTTTCAATTTCTGGAAAGTATCTTCACATTTATCAAACCAACTAAAATGAACCCCTTTCCTTATAATGCTAGTAAGAGTGAAGACAATGTGGAAAAAACCTTTATGAATGGATGTAATAACCTACCAATCCAAGGTTGCTGTAGATTGTAGAAACATTCTTCGACCTTTTTCAGTTCCAAATGGCTTCTATCTTCGATATATAAATATAAATGCAACTAGAGGATACAACATGGCCTAAAAACTTACCTTACTCTCCCACAAAAAACAACTGGAGAATTTAACTTTGAGTTGATGCTAATGAAGAGTGCTCAAAACAATTCTCAAGTGTTGAGCATGATTGGCTTTAGGCTTAGAATATATAAGAATATCTTCAATGAAAACCAAGATGAACTTATCGAGATATTACCTGAATACTCAATTCATAAGATCAACAAAATAGGCTGGAGCAATCGTCAACCTAAATGACATAGCGAGCTACCCATAAGAACCATAAAGAGTGTGGAATGCAGGAAGAGGAATGTTATCCTTATCAACTCATAATTGATGAAATTTAGTGGCGAGATGGAGTTGGGAAAAGACTTTAGAGCCACATAATTGATTGAACATGTCACCAATCCTAGGCAATGGATATTTTTTCTTGATGGTTGACTCGTTAAATTTGCAATAATCGATGCAAAGCCTAAGGGTTTCGTTATATTTCTTCATGAATATTACAACAACATCCCACATAGATGAACTAGACTTAATGAATTTCTTAGCATCAATTTCTAACAATTTCTTCTTAAGTCCCTCTTTTTCTTTGGTAGACATCCTCGTGAAAGGATGACTATCTGGCTGAGCACCAAGAACGTGATCTGTGTGAATCTCGATTATCCGCTTGGGTGGAAAACTCAAAATAGCCCCGAATACATCAGGAAGCTCACATACAATAGGAATTAGAGATAATTTAGATCCTACGATTTTGAGTATTAATATAATTTGAATAGTAAAATATTAAATTTAATTCCGAAATATTTAAGAATAAATTGGATTTGAGGTATAGTATGAATTGGATGATTTATTAAGACCCAATAAAGTTCAGATTTGAATTATAATACGGAATTTATTAATCAAACGAAGTTAAATCGTATTAATTTAAATTAATTAAAAACAAGCTCATGGTTGCGGTTGTTCGTAATTTTACGATTTGAACTTCAACTGAGTATATAGGATTCAATATAAGTCGGATTTCTTTGAAACAAAAATCTTCCTGATCTATTGGATTATAGTTTTCTAATGAAAGAGAAAAATCGAGATTTCATAATGTAGATTTTGAGTTATGTCAAAATCAAATTATCAGAAAAATTGCGATATATTCATTTATGAACTATAACGATTTATTGAATAAAATGAAAGGGTTCTAAATAAACTTAATATCAATTTTACTTGAAATTTATAATGTTGAGTTTAAAATCCAAATTAGTTATTTTGAAGTTACAAAGAATTCTATTTGAATATGTATATGATAATAATAGTTTCTTATCAATAGATTTGATTGTTTTGAAATCGATTTAATCTAACATATGAAAATAGCCAATTTTTAAAAAATATCAAATTTCAACGAAGCTAATTTTATAAAATCCGTAATGGTTAACTATTGTAAGATATCAAATTTCAGGTCAATTAGAGTTGCTATGTGATCGTGCACGATATAAATGCGTATCGGTTTATGTTTTGAAATTAAATAATATTTTTTGCAAACAGTCTCAGAATTCGACGAAACTATTTCCATCAGGTCCAGAATATTAAGTTATTATAGGATTTCAAATTTTATTTCTATCGGTTGTTGTATGTGCTCATACGAGCTGTAAACGTCGAACGTTTATTACATGTTAAATAATATTATAAATTAAGGGTCGCTTTTAGAGCGTCGTTTTTAAAATTTAGACAAAATCCTTTCAAGATTTAGCACGTCAGGAGATCTGACACAAATCTTTCATAAAAAAATCCAAATCCTGAAAAATCTCAACAAAAATATCTTGCAAAATCCAACGTGTCCTTTGGTCCAACATTTTCTACTGTTGTGATAGTGTAATCTTTGACTAGAAAAATTATGAACTTCATCCGCCTCGTTCCAAACCAAAAAACAGCAACTTCGTTTTTTTAATTCGAAACTAAGACATAACCATCCTTCTTAAGAAAAGAACGGTCTAGGATTTCCCACTAAGTTCAACCCCGATCTCCTCCACGAGGCCGCGATGGGCAGTGGGTTCTAAAGCGAAACTTCTCATCTTGGGAAGAGGTTCGTGTGGGTGGAGGCATTTGAGTCCCAGTAGGGTGTAGTGATGGGAGTTTTATCCGAATGGGAGTATGGTTGTGGGTTATTTTCAGGTGCCACGGTGGATGATGGAGAATGGGACCTGGGGGAAACGAAGGGGGTTGGATGGGAGATCAGCACGGAGGAGGTGGATCGACGAACGATGGTCATAGGTGGCCAATTTCTAGTAACGTTTAGGTCATGTTTTTGGGTAATTTTGTGGTGATGGAGGAGGTTTTAGGCGACGTTTGTGAGGTCATTGGGTGGAGGATGGTTTGGTTAGGTATGGTCGGAGTTGAGGGAAGTATGGTTAACCCTAGGAGGAGCGGCAACCGAATTAGATGTCATTGTTTATATGTATTCGAAACCTGGTAATCGAGGACTTGGGAGAAGATTAGATTAACGTTAATAAAGGTATTAGTGCTTAATGATACTCATTAGCGAGGAATAATCATTTTATATATATATATATATAATGTTATAACAACTTTAATTTTCTCGTACGTTAACAGAATCAAACGAAACAAAAACGTTGGAATCATATGGACGATACCTACGTGTACGAACTGAAATGGTGCGAATTAAAGCTCATTGGATTTTTATGTAATTTCAAATGCTAGTTTGAATTTATATAAATCGACCTAAAAATCGTCGATCGAAAATGAAATGTGAGTAAACTCTCATGCATTCTAAAATATTGTGATGTGGCAAAATTCATATAATTTTAATATTCGTCGTTGTTAGTATAAATTGGATGTTTGCAAGCTATGGATGATTATAGTTTTGTTTGATGATTGTCGTTATTTATATTTCCGTCATCTTGGATAAATTAGATCAGATTATTTACTCGTGTACAGTTATATAATGAAATTGTGAGATGTGATGTAGAGAAAACAGGTTGGAGAAATCCAACTGGATTCCTCAAATACTTTAGATGCTGCTTGTACTTATATTATTTATATCTAAAATATTTTAACCCAAGTAACGTTGAATTATGTTTGGATGTTGATTGTTGATTTGGATTCAACATTTATGTGTTATTAATCAATAGACAGTATTGATTATGTGATTAGCAGTAGATGACATAAAATCCAACTTTTAAGGTTGTTGATTTGCCTTTAGGCGAATTGACGAAGTTAAGTTATGAAATTTATTTTCATAACTGAATCAAGTTTTTAAAGTTTAATTTATATTAGTTATATAAAATAATTTTTTTCAATATTTTATAATAAGTTTTATTAAATAATTATAAAATGGCTTATATAGCAATTTCTTATGTTTTTAATAAGCTTTATAAGCAGTAAGTCTGAAATTAACTTAAGGGTTAATAGTTTAAAATAATTTTTTTAGTAAAAAGTATTAAGCGATATTTTGTTAAATAATTATATTATTAATTAATTTATGGGGAAAATTAGTTGACAACAGTTAACCAGTTAACTGATGGTTTTCAAGTTGACTAAATCAATTGTTTAAATTGAAATTGGTCATTAGATTAATTTATCTTTAATTAATTTAATGGAAATAGTTTTGGCAAATAGTTGTCTAAACTTGAAAATATTTCTTAAAATTATTTATCTTTTAAATTACCATGTTTAAAGGTAATTAACGAGTTATTCATTATATTTAAAAATAATTCTTATTTAATAACCTTTATAAGAAGATATTCTATTTTTAGTTAATAACGAAGTAAACTAGTTTTATTTTATTTAATGTTGAAGTTAATTACTATTTTAATTAATAATAATTAGAGTGATTACCTTTTTAAATTGAATTCATTTAAAAAGTAATACAGTTTGGGATGTGTTTTAGTTGAATTATATAAAGGTATTTTATAACAAAATCCAAGCTTTATAAACAAAGGCTTATAAAAGAGATTTAAGCTAATGTGAAGGATTTAGATAAACGGTTATTTAACAATGAAATTTAGTAAAAATGATCTTTATTGAAAAGAGTTTTTCAATAATGTAAAGGGAGGGTTGTTTAAAGGGTGTAATAAAAGATTTGGTAATGGATTTGGTTAAGAGATTTGGTAATGGATTTGGTAATGGATTTTTGTAATAAATAAAAGGTGTAAACAAATTGTATAAGTCTTATGTGTGTAATAAGAGCTTACTTAATAAACGAATTAAGGAAAAAGGACTATCATTAAAAGGAGATTTCCAAAAAAAAAATGAAATATAAAGAATGGTTAATAAAACCATATCTAATTAAAGTTGTAGATGAAATTGATGTGATATTATAATATCCCCTTTTGAAGTACAAACATTTATCTATCTTAAGATAAGAAAGTTGTTGGGCCAAGGTCTGAAAGGTAAATTAATACCCCAATTTGAATGGCTTCACTATTATCCAAGGGATGGTACTAGTTTGTAATGGGAATGATGTTGAATATAAAATATTATTTTCATAAGAAATATTGCAACTTTGTTTTGCAAGATTTAGAAATTTAATAAAAACCATTGGGTTTTATAATAAACAATGCATTGCATTACATTATTGGCCTAGAAACGGAGTTTGATCAATACTTATACAATTTGGTTAAGTATATAGCACTATTTTCCAAGTAATGAAAATAGTATGGTTTTGGGCATACAATTATTCCAAGAAATAAGTACATGGCTAGGGTTTTTGAAAAAAAATGAATCCAGAAGTTATAACTAGTTTAGGAGCAGAAGCAGATATGGAAATTGAATTTTTATTTCACAAGTGAAGTTTTAAACTTAAATATGTAAAGTTTTGAAGTTAAATAAGGCGGATTAGGGTTTTGTATAATAAATAATGATTGAATTACATTGTTGAAACCAAATAAGATTTGGTGATTTTTTTTGGCTATGTATATATAACGATATTTTTGAAGTAAAGAAAATAAAGAGAAGATTTGTGAATACGCCTATTATGAAGAGGTAAGTGTATGGATTTGTTTTCAAAGTAATGAAAACAGGAGATATTTGAGAACAAAATTATCTAGTTAAGATAAGTATATGGAATCAATTTTTAAGAACCGATAAGGAATTTTAATGAATGGTTTTAATCAAAAGGGCCTGAGCTGCTGTTGATATACTTAACTAAATTATTTTAATTTGATAGTTAAAAACCTGACTATCGATAAATTATTCCCTCTGACTTTTGATGTTTATTCCGAGGAGACCGGATGGGAACTAGACCCAAAATCGTTTCGAACCAAATTTGCTATTGAACTAAATTTAATGAATGGTGTTACTCGCTGATGTCTCCGTTTAATAACTAGGATTAAACTTGTAGCAGTAATCCCGACGTTTTGGGATATCTTCGATTTTGTTCAGCCCTAGAACGAACTTGTATAGACGAATGTTTGGCTGAGTGTTTCCTAGAATCACGTACGTTTATTTTTACAAATATACCGAGTACGGTGGCGAAGAAGGCAACTTCTTTTAGCTTAACACCCAAAGTATATTTAAGTAAATCAATTAGTGATTGTCGAATCTGACAATGTGGCATTCAAAGTTGAATGTGATGTTTCTAATAAGGTAATCGCGACCTCAAGCCTCGTCAACCAGGAAATGTCTGAAATCGGGCAGGCAACAAGGCTATGTGGGTCATACCTATTAGGGTATATCATCACTTGATCTAGAGAAATCGAATGTCCCTTTTTGTATGCTTCGGAATAAGTACAGTTGGACGACCTACAACCTGGTGATGATATATTTGGTACACTCAAGTTGAATGAGTAGCCGTTTCTGTGTGGTCCGGTTGCAAGATGTTCTTGTTAAACCCCAATGTTTCATCTCTAGAGAACACTTACTGGAAGGTGCTTCCGTACCTAGTCATGTTGGAAATCCAATCTCCGATACAAGCCGTACATTTTTAGTTGTGAACCAACTATGTCGAAAAGTGAGATGCAAGCTTTTCGGCTATATTCCTATTTTATTTGCGGATTGATAAACACTATTATTATATCATTAGATTTTTATAATAAATTAACTGGGTTATCGTAAGGTAAAAATATGCACTTTGTTTATGTGTGGTCGTGTCTTACGAGAGTTCCATTCTTTCAAATGATTTTTATTAAATTAAGAAAGTTATTTATGGTGAATTTTATCTTTGAAAGTATTCCAAACTGATCCGGGCGATTTTGCTTTCTCTAAAATGTGCTCGGGTCAGACCGAGTATATTTTTCAGGTTACATTAGGTTTACTTGGAGCTTTAGAAGTGGAACTATAGTCGAGATGTATTCCCGTATTTTCTGGTATTATTTACTTTCACTATATGTGTAGTATTTATCAGATTATATAACCTGGTCTTGTTGTGTGCTCTAATTGTATAATCATATATATATATATATATAGTTTTCTCTTTGTGTAAAGAGTATTGAGGTACTATATTTTATTCGTTCCGCTGTGAGATTCTATTCTACTCTGATTTTGTAGTGTTGGTATTTCTTCTTCTTCTTCTATTCTAATGTTTCTTCTTTCTTTTCTCACCCTCTAATTTTTTTTCTATTGGATTTTGATGCTTGAGTTTTGGAAGTGAATACAGGATAATGTGTTATTGTCGAAATTTGAGCGTCGAAATTTTACCTGGTCGTTACACCTTGAAAACACATAACTTGTTATAACTAGAAGTTCTCTCTACGAGATAAAAGGTTTCAATACTAAATTAACCAAAGCCTCATTAACCCTACTCTTCCTCCAAACTTCAAATCTAAATGATTTCTCTTATAACTATCGAGTTATTCTGACCACATTTTCTAGATACTTTTTTTGTCTTACATATCTTAAATCCGTAAGGAACAATTATTCCAAGTTTTCCGTTTGCTTCCTTTTTGAACTAGTTTAACATAACTAAGTTGTTTGATTTTAAGATCTTAGAGCCTACTCTACCTTACAAGTAGGGTCACTTTTTATCATATCCATAATCCGATTTCTGGTGTTTACCTTCACTGTCTTGTGTTCCCTTATTCGTTCCACTTATATTGTCCAACCACATAAGGACTTACTTGTTTTCCAATTTTCTATGTATATTTTAAAATCTCATATTACTATCACTGCTATATTTTTTTAATAACTTTATTTGTAAAATCTTAGTGAGATAATTTGCTATTCATAAGATCACAAAAATTTCTTTCTTAATATATATATATATAGTTACTTTTATGAAATTCCCAAACATAGGAATTTCTTACCAAAACACATATGCCCTTTAAAATCTCTATTTCTGAAATCATATATGTATATGTGGGGTTTAGACTTAAAGTGATTCTACATATTTTCTTTTTCTCCAAAATACCTCTTCTTCAAATTCTTTCCTTGAAACACAAATATTTGTCATGCCATTAATCTGCTTTAAATCTTTATATCATTTTAATCATTTATCCACTAGCCAAACTTTTGCTTACATTAAATTGACGGTCATATAAAGTTTTATCTTACCAATCTGATCCTTATAAAGATTTTTTTAAACGGAATTTTTAGGATCCTCATCTCATGCCCAAATGACATAACCTTGGTGAATACTAGACTCCAATCATAGAGTGTAACTAATGGTGAGTTTCTATAAAAATGTTAAGATATACCTTCGGGTTAAATTCTTTAAGGTCCTACTACATCACAAGGTTTTCCATCAAAGTTATATAAACTCTTATACCTAAAAGCCAAGAAATTAATGTCAACTACATTCTTACAAGGAGGTCCCAAAAATCATTATATGCTCGATATTAATAATTCTTCCTTCTCTTAAGTTCCAACTCCTTATAGGGCAACAAATCAACAATCCATGGTCATTGAAATTTCATCTTCCCTTATAACAGGTAATATCCCTCACGACAACTGAAAAACTAATAATAGTAAATCCAAAGCATGTACTCGCTCGGGTCCTCCTACTAATGCTACCAGCAGAAGTGATACTAAAATATTAATTGAAATCCTTTAAGAAAAATTCCCATTCATTTCCACAAAAGCTAAACATTTCTTGGTGAGGTAGGTCGAGAAAATATTTATCTTGGAAATGCTTTCAATAACTTTCAACAATAACCTACTAATCCAAGGAAATTTCTTACTTTCCAAAAGCGATAATCAGATACTTGGTCCTGGGCCTATGTGCTTATAAGGTACTAAATACCCAATTTATCCTTTGCCATTCTTTCTTTAAACTAACATGTCATCAACAAAAGACCCCTAACAAATTACTTACAAATCCTCACCAATCATTCTTCCACATAAGTCAATAACTAGGCCTAGGCACAACACAGCCTAAAAGGTATAGTAACAGTTCTTAAAACCCATTCCAATAGATTCTTCACAGGTTAATACTAGGGGCGCGTCTGCTATGGTACCCCCAAGAAACTACCCCCCAACATCTGAGATGGATCATCATATAGCTAACCTGTATGAACTTCAAACCAATCCACATACAGTAATGCTGCAAGCATAACTCCATACCTAGAAATAGTCATAGGCATAAAACTCAATTCTCTCTCTTATTCTCATATAATAATGTTCTTTATCGATACTGCTACTAGTTTAGCATTGCCATCCAAAAATCCATATCTCTTCCAAGAGGTAACCTTTTAACCTCTTCCAATACACAAAAAAATATTGCACAATTAAATCGATGTCACCTAGAGATGCACTAAGGGAAAATAAAGGAAAATCAACATGAATGGCTCCTCGGGTCGCAAAAAATCTCAAGAGCTAGTCCACTGCATATCCTAGCAGTCAATTCTCTTCTTGTAGTCAAAATAGCCCCATACTTGGCTAATTAATCCATCGTCTAAAATTTCCTATCTAAAATGCCTAAGAATATAAGCATCTCAGTCAAACTCTACTACTAATGTCAAAATCTGAGATATGGCTAAACTATCTAGACCCAAAACGAACCATTACCCGAAAATGCCCCAAACTTCTTTTAAATTAAGATTTCCATTTTCAAGCCCTAGATCGCCATAAATAACAATGTCGACCTGTAGTGACCCGAAAATCCCCGCCCTCCGAATCGACCGCAAGGCCCGATCCGAAAGTCAGAAATCGTCGGTTCGCTAACTCTGGGCATACAGCACATCAGAACAAATAATAGAAGACTTTTATAAACATCATTATAAATTATATCAGAGTACATAAAAAATAAAAATATAGCGGAAGATTTATTTACACTAAATGTAATACAATGCACAACGGAAAATAAATAAAATAACATAGTGGAAGACTATCAATGCCTGGAACAACTTAAAGCTTCAATCCAGAATCTTGCTCAATAAATAAATATCTGCAAAACAAACCACTCGACTGCCTGTGTGGAAAATAGGGGGACCCGAGTTTGTAAGGGAAAAGCAAACTACAGGTCAGTCATGGGACTGGTATGAGAAACTCTACAGTTAAAAATTAACTTATTTAATCATAAGACAAATCATAGGACCACGCCGCTAACGCGGAACATGTTTACCCCCATGAATGCCAGTGTATAAACAACAATCAATAATAGAGATATGGATCTACTATGCATCAATCAACATGCAATATCCCAATCTACCCATTTAGATTAATCACCACACTTAGATTTTCCAAATCCAATTTAAATTTTTCGTTTTAGCAATTTTAATGTATTTTGAATATTTAAAATGATTTATTTTAAATAATAACGACTAAAAATTTATTTAAATCGAAGTTAGAACGAATAAATTAATTTTAATTATATAACGATCCTGAAATGGTGCGGTAGTTTGAAAATTCGATTTCAAATTTCAAATGAATGAACTAGGATTAAAGAATAAATTTAAAAGAATTTATCTTTGATAAAATTAATGGGAACCTTTCCCAAAGAATAAGAATATTGGAATAAAGGAATATTCTGGATTGGAATGAGGCGTATGTTGTCTTATTACATCACTTGTTTATTATATACGCGAGTTATTCGGAAAGGCCGGGTTTATACCCATTCTGAATAACTGATTCGACGATAAGTCGATGCTGAAGACGGTGGTTGAAGACCGGAGGTCTTTACATCGTTTGGATGATTATTGATGTCTTCATTGGGCTGTACACCCAAGATGAGGTAATAAATGGTGATCGTCCAGACGTACTTAGAGATCGACGGATATGCGAGGGCCTCTCTCCTGTATTGGACATATGGGACGAGGAATAAGGTGCCTCCGGTTTTGTTCAAACCCAGAACGAACTTGTAAATGGATGTGTGTCTGACATTGGATTTTATTCCGTGTGATTGATTTCTATTAAATATATATCTGTTTGGCGGTGGAGAATTTATTCTCTTGCTTAACGCCCTTCTCTAAGACGTACGAGCTCAGAGGTTATATATTGATGGATATCAGTCGCATGGCATGAATTGCCTACGTGACATGCTGAGTTGCATGGATCAAGGCTTTTGTTCAAAAGCAGAGTCTTGTGGTTGATGATCAAAGCATAGCTTTAATATAGCGCCGCTTTGTGTATAGCGTTAATTCGCGAGCTTCACACCCCGGTGTGAACCAGAAACGAGATTTAACAAAGAAAGGTCAGTTTTTTTAACATGAATTCATTGTAAAAAAATCAGTTTCTTTTATATGAATACCTTGTTAAAAAAAATCAGTTTTTTTAATATGAATACATTGTAAAAAAAAATAGTTTTTTTATATGAATAACTTGTTAAAAAATCAGTTTTTTAAATATGAATACATTGTAAAAAATCAATTTTTTTTATATGAATACCTTGTTAAAAAATCAGTTTTTTTAATATGAATACATTGTAAAAAAAAATCAGTTTTTTTATATGAATACCTTGTAAAAAAAAATCAGTTTTTTTAATATGAATACCTTGTTAAAAAAACCAGTTTTTAGATACTATAACATTGTTTTTTTAAATGTTTAAAAATAGGATCTTTGTATAAAAATGAGATTTTTCATTGTATAAAGATTAGATTCTTCATTGTATAAAAATAAGATCTTTCATTGTATAAAAATGAGATTTTTCATTGTATAAAAATGAGATTTTTCATCGTATAAAGATTAGATTTTTCATTGTATAAAGATTAGATTTTTCATTATATAAAGTTTAGATTTTTAATTAAATAAAGATATGATTTTTTTTAATTATATAAAAATAGGATTTCTATATTCATAATATTGAAATAAAAATATGATTTTTATATACATCACATTGAAATAAAAATATGATTTTTATATACATCACTTTAAAATAAAAATATGATTTTTATTATATGGGTAGTGTTATAAAAATGTGATCTTATATATATATATATATAGAGCAATATAAAATTGTGATTTTTATATATGTAGTAGCGTTGTTAAAAAATATGATTTTAACATAAACCGCGTGAAGCAGATGGCAATGAAACTGAGTAGAAGCTGAACGGAATCTAAACCATCGTCCGCTAAAGAATGACGGAGTGGAAACCAAAGGTAAGAACTTCTCACTCTAATTTTGTTTACAGTTAAAAATATATTAGATTGTAGATGGGGCTTAGTAGCTCCTAACATCGTCATCCATAGACCATGGACGACTTCTTTGATTGTATTGTGGTTGCAACAAAATTGGTTGTGTTTAATAAATTGTTTGAACGATAAAAATATCATTTTTATCATGTATGCGAAGTAATAAAAACATTCATGTGTTGAATAAATTCTTAGAGTGATAAAAATAACATTTCTATTATATGTGTGAACCATATAAAATATTCGTGTGTTGAAACAAATATTGTATTGGTAAAAATATTTTATTTTACACGTATATGAAGTGTTAAAAATGACCATGTGTTGATATAAATATTTGTTTGCTATAAATATTATATTTAACATGCATATGAAGTAAATAAAATAGACAGGTGTCAAAATATATTTTTGTTTGCCAAAAATACCATTTTTATCATATGTATGAAGTGTTAAAAATAACCATGTGTCGGAATAAATGTTTGTTAGTTAAAAATATTATTTTTAACATGATAATGAAGTGAATAAAATAGTCATGCTAAGGAAAAATTACTAATTCGTTAAAAATATGATTTTTAACGTATGTAGGCCATATAGAAAATATATACGCGTTGTATAAACTATATAGGCATTGTGTGAAAATATGTAAACATTATATGAGAATATATACGTAGTATGAAAATATACATATACGTTGCATGAACATGTATATATATATATACGTTGTAAGAAAATATATAAGTGTTATGGGATAATAATAAACATTTATTATTATTCAAGTAAGTGATTAGCGGTATAATAACCTCATTGTTGATCATCATGTAAGCGTAGATAGACTTGAATGCCAAACTAGAATTGGCAAAGCTAAGAAGTTAAATAAGAATTGGAATAATCGAACCAATAAGAGAATGAAAGGTAAAGCGAACCAAATCGAATCAAATATTGAACTGATTAGAATTGCATACATGTACATGCATATATATTGAACAGGTCATAGCAAGGAGGCTAGAGAAGAGGAATATAATTGTATGCCCAACAAATAGGTACATATTTACTGTTTTGTTTGGGTATGATGATTTTATGAGCCGATTGGCTAGCCGCTTGGCTTTTTCTTTTTGATTGGAGAGGGCCCTACATGTCCAGTTGTGGTTTGTCCGATCTCCCCATACAAAGGAGGTTATGGTGAAATTTTTCAGAAATTTAGGGTTTTAACCAAATTTCTGAAAAATTAGAAAGTTCTTAGAAATTGAAAAGTTGAAGAACTTGAGCCAGAATAGAAATTGGAATCGTTTTTAAAACGAAATAATAACATTTATAAAGGAAATCGATGATATATTATATATATGGTTTGAATATACATGCCGCGTCGTGACCGTTCACGAATTTCGACCGTTGACTTTGAATGGACATAACGGAAGATCCGACCGTCGGATTCTCCTGAAACCGAAACCTACGGGTTCGTATCGAAAAGAGCTTTCAAATAAGAATATGAGATTCAAAATCTAATGGCTAGATTTTGAGAAATGTTTAATTCAAATTTGAATAAAAATAACACCAGTGCCGTTAAATGACCTGAAACGTCGTTAAACTGAAAGGGCCTATTTTTAAACAATTAAAAATAGGGAAAAATTATGTAAAATCATAATAAATGATTTGAAAGCGGTTTGGATGAAAAATTCCAAGTTTATAAAGATAAAAGATATTTTTGTCAGAATGAGTGATTTATTTACTTTTATAAAGAAATAAAAGTATTAGAAATGGTTTTTATATAACCAGAAATTTCCAATGAATATATTGGAATGGATTTGAATGGAAATAGTGTTCGGAATATTCCGATATTAGATTCCATGATTATACGGATAATGTTATGGGAATTTGGAAGATATCGATATCATTATTCCCGATAAGATATCTGTTGGTTTTAGAATTTGATATTGAATATAAACCGATATTATTTTCTATTTAGAGCCTTGTATTTAATATCAAATTGGATTTTGGGTTTGCCGTGAACCGTGTTTAAATAACATTAGTTCTTTAACCCGAGTAAAAGAAGGATTAATTTCCAGAAAGTTGAACAATCAATAAGAAATGATTTTAGAGATTGAAACCAATTGGAGTTTGAATAAATCTTTAATTAGATTGTGAATGTATAGGTGATAATTAAATTACCAAAACATGAAATATGATTGAACCAAATACACTTGGTTACTGATATTGATTGTGTTTGATAGATTGGATTGTGCTCGACCAGTTTATGAGCAAGATATGCTTTTGCATTTAGCATTGGGTTGGATAGAAATACTGGTATGCTAACATCTTGTGAAACACTTCACGATTTGACTATGAGGTGTGTAGCGATGTTGTTGTGTTCATTTCAAATTTAATGAATGATTTTGAAATGATATTTTTCTCAAATGAAATGAAATGTATTCCCGATTTTGGACAGGGAATGTTTTATAAAAATAATTTATAAAACAGAAAGGATTTCGTGGGCTAAACCCCGATGATTTCAAAATGATTTGGAAATGTATTATAGTTTTACATTGTAGCTCATCACATATTCGATTAGTTGCTATTATTGATGTATCTGTTTGGTGGAGGAGAATTTATTCTCTTGCTTAACACCCTTCTTTAAGACGTACGAGCTCAAAGGTTATGTGATTAATAGTGACTAATCATATGTGTGAATTGCTAATGCAAAGTACTGTATTTTGGAAAGTACTTGTGATTATTATGTTCTGAAATGATTTTCCCCACTTCAAGATATAAAATGATTTAGCAAGTATGCGGCTAAGGATCGGGTGACCCGGAAGAGACTAAAAGTATGGGCTGGATCCAGTGCCTTAGGGTGAATGGTCAGCAGTGTAGCCTGCTCCATGCGTGGGGGGTGCACACACACACACACACACACACATATATATAGATATATATCGAGTTGGAGAGGCGCTTACTGCCTTGTCTGAGGGAAGATTCCTGATATTTGGTTGCATACTTGTTTGTATGCATTGTTATGTTTTGGAATTCATATTTACAAACGATTTAGTTTGAGATCCCGATGTGAAATCTACTTTGATATAAAAGCTAGATATGTATTTCAAATGATTTGAAATAGGAAATCGGGAAATAAAGTCCAAAGGAGTAATTTCTGTAAATTGAATTGGATTTGGAAAGTCTAAGTGTGGTAATTAATCTAAATGGGTAGATTGGGATATTGCATGTTGATTGATGCATATTAGATCCATATCTCTATTACTGATTGTTGTTTATACACTGGCATTCATGGGGGTAAACCCATTCCGCGTTAGCGGTGTGGTCCTATGATTAAATAAATTAATTTTTAACTATAGCATTTCTCATACCAGTCCCATGACTGACCTGTAGTTTGCTTTTCCCTTGCAAACTCGGGTGCCCCTGTTTTCCACACGGGAAGTCGAGTGGTTTGTTTTGCAGATATTTATTTATTGAGCATGACTCTGGATTGAAGCTTTAAGCTGTGTCCAGGCATTGATAGTCTTCCGCTTGTAAATAAATCTTCCGCTGTATTATTATTTTTGATGTACTCTGATATTCTGTACTCTGATATAACATTATTACGATGTTTATAAAAGTCTTCTGTTATTTGTTCTAATGTGTTGTATGCCCAGAGTTAGTGAACCGACGATTTCTGACTTTCGGATCGGGCATTGCGGTCGATTCGGAGGGCAGGGATTTTTGGGTCACTACACGACCTCCATATGGGGTTAAGAAACTACTACTAGGCCTAGAAAAGTGTAAACAATCAACTAGTGCTACTACAACACACTCGAGGATTTACGATATCTATACTGGGTAGCTTAGTTAGGCCTACAATACAAATGCCCAACATGGCCTGTCTAATATCAACGTGGCTATAGCCCCATGAAGCCACCCCTAACTCGCGAATCAGATATAAAGGAACGAAATACTCCTAAATAAGATAGGATAGGAGAACTAGAAAGAACAAGAGATAGATAACATTTTCTTCACCAATATTTACCCAATTTCATTCCTTAATCCTTTTAACCAATACCTTTCATATAATTTTCTTAGGCTAGTGCCACCTTAACTATTTCCTTGTTACATCTAATGATATCCTCCTGAATCTTTACAGTAATGCCTGTAAGGTCATCTCGTTATCCTTGTCCTCTAAGGTTATCTTATTCATACAACCAACTTTATATTTGTCATGTAGCAAGTTTCTCCTTTTCCTCGAATAATGAGCTAAGCAGGTTTATCCATAAGTCAAAACTTCAACCTATAAATAAGGTTTCTATATACATAGGAAAGCCTAGATTGGTTGCTCTATAGATAACTCAACGAAGAAGGAGAGAATATGATTAGGAAAGGAGATGTACTTGAGGGAATTTTTATAAAGCTTTTATTTTCAAAATTACCCTTTTAATTTTGAAAATCTAATTTTCTTTTAGAAGATAATTTATTTTAAAACTACTGTTAGGAATCTTGTAACCTTAGGCTCCAATACAAAATGAAACACCCCACACCGCTTAACGTCATCCATAAGAGGATTTCGCTAAAGAATATGAAGTGTATGTATAAATATGCATAACATACATTAAAAATGATAAAATTCACAAGACAAAATATAAAACATAACGGAGTTTAAAACTTAATTTTCCATAAAAAGATAATTGTCATTTCAACCCAAATAATCAACATAGAACAAAACCAACATCTGTCTTATGAAAACCAATATCAGATTATCACATAAAATTTCCCCTTTAAACATTAAGTATAATATCCAGTGACAAAAACATAAAATAAGATGGTATATGAATAAGTAAGGAGCAAACAAGCAGAAATTTCCAAGTTGCCAAACTGAACCAAGAACCAGCCAAATCTGTACTCTATCACCTTGCAAGCCTGAGGGAGGGCGGAAGGAAAGAGAAGGAATATAGGAAACTAGTTCAGAATAAACCCTGGTGGATTCTACAATTACTAGCATGAGTAACTTAAAGGGAATCTAAATAGGATAACAATTCAAGAAGCATATAAAGCACAATAGAGTTAAATATAGCAATGGAAAGAAATGCAAGGATATGGTCGTTTATAATCTCATTCGTATCATCTCAATTATTGCACCCTTCACTACAAATCATAATTAGGATATTACCTAATTCTACTCATCAATCGACTCCTAAGCCACAGTGTGATAACCTACGCCCACTATCCCCGGGTTTATCAGGCTCGACCCATCATCTCCAAAGACATAGCATTAATCACAGGTATTATAACATTTTATCTTCCCAAATTGGCGCGATGCACGCTCACCTCCTCGCCGGAACGCGCCCGTACCCACCTCGATTGGACCATTTTACTACCTAGCGTAGTAGAAGCGTCCTTTTTCCTCCTCCATGTCTGAGACCTTTATAGTGTGATAAGGGTATACTGCTTGGTATGGATCCCAAAACAAAATGTAATTCGACCTAGGTCACCACGTAGACTTGTTCCCCATAATCTATTTATTATAACCATTGATCACCTAGTTACGTAGACCCCATAGAATTGTCAATGAACGCCAAGGCCACCATAGAAATATCGTTGACCACCTAGTTATATAGACCCTCATAAAATTATCAACGAATGCCAAGGCCACCATAAATTAATTATTTTGTTGGCCGCTTATTTTTTCCCCAATCATCCTTTGTTGTCGGAACAGACAACTACTATTAGCCAATTATTTTCCCCAATCAGTCGTCGCTGTTGGAGCAGGATACCACTACACTTATTTATTTATTAGGCCACTTATTTTCCCCAACCAGCCTTCGTTGCCCGAACGTACCCGCACTACAACATGCTTATTAATTTATTTGCCATTTCATATAACTTAATCCATAATTTAAGTTTATATTAATAAGCCTACCCTATTCTTTACAACTTCCAGTTATAATTTAGGTTGTGCTAATCATCTTTGTTTAACTTATGATATAATTTATCATTTTAGTTATACAATCTCATTCGATCCCAGTTCCTATTTAAGGTTACTTAGTGAATTACTAAGCCTATTATTTCAGTCACATTCACCATTTATAGTTTATTAGCATATTATCATATTTATTCAATTTGCCCAATTAACCCTTTTAACCAACAATTTCAATTTTCCCAAAATACACTAAAAGTAAAGGTCTTACTTTATTCGTATAGGTTTAGGCTCTCGATAGGCTTAAACTCAGCATAAACATATAAATTTATGAACATAATAGGGCATGACCCAAAACTATAAAATAAATCAAACGAAGAGAAGGGGAAAAGAAGAAGACCGAAGAAATAAAACCTCATAAATATTGTAATATAAACAGGAATTGGAAAATGACTATAAATTACTTATAGGAAATATTTACAGAAAATAAACTAAATAACAGAGTAAGTGTAAATATTATAAGAAAACTACCGAACTATTCTACTGTATAAGAAATCCCTAAAATTATAAAAACCTAAATAATTATAGAAAAAATCACTATGATTGCTTCCTTTGTGTCCTTTTCCCTCTACAGAACCATCTTCACCATGAACATAAAACAAATATTTTAAAAAACACAAAAAGGATGGGTCGAATGTATGGCACCCGTTAATGGTGATTGAGCGATTTTCTCTTCTATCAAATCTTCACATTTCACTTCTCTGTCACTTTCAATTCCTCCCTCAATCCGTTTCGATCCACGCTTTCTCTTCTTTGCTCTGCTCTGCCTAGCTTTCACCTCCATGGGTGTTGTATTCGACTTATCTTTTCAGCTTTAGTCCTGTACCAAATATGAACTCCATATTTCTCCAAAGCCCTTTTTTCTTCTCCATCCTCCGCCCCTACACCCCACCCAATATCCTTACAACCCTCGACCTTCACATCTCTGCCTAGCGCAGTGTTACTCCCTGATTATAACTTAATCCTTGACGCTGCCAGTGTTGGTTGCCTCGCAACTTCCTAGATCTCCCTTTTCCTCCCAGATGCTTTCATCTGCAATGCAAGTTCTCTAAGCGAGTAGGTTCTTAGTCATTGCTTGGTGGATTTATGTCTTGCGTTATTCGACCTATGCCAGGTGGTCCACGATTGCTTGGTGTTTGTTGGTGCGTACCGGTATTGGTTTGCATTTGTTGGAATTTGTCTGTCTTTTGGTAGTGTTCGACTTGTTGGGATGTAGGTGTCTTGACACCTTTGCGGAGTCCCCAATTTTCCCAGTGCAGTTGTGTTCCTTGACATGCTTTGCGACTTGTCCTTCTCCTTGTATGTTAAGCCGGCCTCTCTTTATTCTACCAAGTTTTCTTAGGGGAAGCTGTTCCTATCTCTAGTTTCTTGAGCCAAAGGTGAGAGTTCACTGGATATTGTTGAGGATGGTCACTATTGGTGCATGTTGTGGTGTCTGACTGTCTATTTGATTGGGCATCGTCTTATTGGTTTTAAGTTGTTGGCTGTTTGTTTTGTTTGGGGTTTTTTGTTGTAGTGTTGTTGAATGGTTGTGCTATTGGGTTTCTAGGAATGTTTGTTAGACTTTTTGTTCAGCCACTGTCAAGCTTGCTGATGGTGGTTCAGCTGGAGCTTAAGTTGGAGTTGGTCATTGTCGTTGCCTGGTATTATCGGAGGAAGCTCAACTTGTTGGTATGAATGTGGCAAACTACTGATGTGAGATCTTGAAGGAAGTTTAGGTTGCTAGTTAGTTGTAGCAGCATATAACTCTGTTCTTGACTTTTGGTTCTAGGTCAGTTTTTTAGGCTTTGTATGCTTTTGCAATGTATTAGCCTCCTTGAATGGAGTGTGTAACTTGTAGTCTAGAATTGGTGCCTAGCTCCAGTTTTGTAATCTAGATAGGATGTAGTGGATGGTCCACTATAAAAACCATATTTGGTAGACGATCCACCTTAAAAAACGAACGTAGTAGGTTGGTAATCTGCGAATCTCTCGTAATGTTTGTAACCATTACTTGTTATAATAATAATTGTTTGCGGTCATTATAAAAATCGGTCGGCTTTGCCAAAAAAATTTAAACTTAATTTGGCCTTCCTAAAAAGAACAGGCCTGCGGGGAAGAAGAGAGGAAGAGAAGAAGAAATAGTGTGGAGAATGAGAGGAGGCTTGCTGGTTTATTTACAGATTTAGCTGGATGTCCTTGACCATCTAATTTAAAAATTAAATCTGGATTTACTATGTTACTGGACCACTCAGAGCTCGCCACATCAGCTTAAATTTGAAAGTAAACCAATAAAGATGTGTGCATTCAACAAATTTTTTAAAATTAGTATCACTAATTATTCTAGGAAATAAATCTCTATTAAGCCTATTGATTGACCTATGTGTCAGTCAACGCCCAATCAATTCCTAACGTGCATAATTAATTCTCTATGGTATATGAAATTAAAGATGTCTCTCTATATACATATTTAGTAAATTCAAATTCATACCAATTAATTGCAAGAATGTGCCTTATTTACTATATATATGTGTGTGTATATAAATATATATATAGAGAGAGAAGCCTTCCAGAATGTCTAATAAGTAGAGATATTAAATACAAAATTTGGACATTATTTTCTACTTCGTCAAAACACATATAGTCAATGCATAATTAAGTTACATACATATATATATAAGATTTGAAAAACATATTAATTATTGTGTAATTAATCCATAATTTAAGCAATTAACGTGCGATTAAGTCGCAATGTAGGGAGTTAATGCATTACAATATGAAACAACATATACCCCAAATATATTTATACACACACATGTATGTAAACACACACACACACACACACACACATATATATATATATATATATATAAGTACACCAACATACATGTGTATAAATATATATATATATATATATATACACATACATATATACACATAAATATATATACACACACAAAAATATGTTATTACATAAATGTATACATATATATATATATATACACACACATACGCATACACACATATGTAGTCTTTTATTTATATATGTACATATGCACATACATCCTTTTGATTGGTATTCTTAAGCTTTAAAGATGTGTTATTGGTGAGAATCGAACTCACGACCTCTAGTTTAGAAATTGCATGCATTACCACTCCGCCTAACACTTGTTCACAAAGTTAGAACATTGAAAATTATTGTTGTATGAGCATTTCTTTTAAATTTAACAAATCAATATTTTATAAACCGTAACTCCAAATCTATTAAAATTATATATCAAACTGATCATCTCAGAAAGATCTTCGCAATAGTTATAAATATGACATCGAGTTTATCTCCTACTAGAAATTAGTTCTTGTGTTATTTTGGCACGTTACTTTTCAAATTCACATGCATGCGTTAACATTTTTAATTTAATACTCCTTTTCATCTTTTAATGTTATGTCTATAAAGTTAATGTTTATTTATTCCTTTATAACGTTACTGTGAACGTTTCCATTAATTTTATTTATTAACTTATAACATTATAATTTTTACAGCATTAACTTTTAAATGTTCAAATTTGTTAATTAATTAACCTTAAATTTTGGGTTGTTATAGGAGGAAATTAGTAGGGCTAGCGAACTTTAGGTGATGGTGATAAAGAGGTAGAGTTTGCAAAGAGAGAGTCATTGCCGAAGGCAGTTTTAATTTTCATGAAGCGGAGCGGAAGAGAAGGAGGGTAGAAGTTGCAGGTTTAAGGCCATGAATGGATTTAGTTTTTATTGAAGATGAGCGGTGGGAATTTGAAAGGGAAGATGACGTGGCCAAATTTGATTGGACTAGGTTCGTTTTACTTATATTCATATTCGTTTAAAGTTCATGTGTTCAAACGTTTATAAGTTTCACATACGAATTCAGATTTAAGCGTGGTTTATTCCGTTAAATTCATATCGAAATATCGGTCGACATTAAGCTAGTTTAGATGAATTCTATGATTGTCAAATTTTGGGCCTTTATTTGAATTTCCAACGGGTTCGAAATCAAAGGTGAGTGACTAAACCCACTTATGCAAAAATAATTTATATGATTGTTAGTTAAATTAAAATCATGTTATGATATGATTGTAATGGTTGCTATTTGATAGTTTAAAATGAAAACTTATGTTGATCTCCGTCTGTAACAACCCGTGTAACACCCCACCTCCGTTAAGGTCACTCTCAATGGGAATGCCTTAACTTTGGTGGAGCGTTTTAAGGTACAAGATACTAATAAATTACAAGACAGAAAATTTATGCAGCGGAAAAAGATCAATATTATTTCATAAATACTTGTTCAACACAACAATTCAACAACTGATTCAACCTTCCAAATTATTACAGCTTTTCATCTGTCTTGAAAACATAAAGAAGCAATACTGAAAATAAAATGACATAAATCCCCAATAAGTGCTTGACCATAGCCATAGCTCAAAAAGGAAACATCTACGGTTTTCAAGCTTTGCTAACCTGGACTAAGCAGAAGTGTTTCCTCCCTGCGGACCTGGGTGGGGGGGGGGGGGGGACGGAAGAAAAGAAGCGAAAGGAAAATGGGTTAGACATAAGTCTGGTAAGCCAAATTATTTAATAGCATGTAAACAAGTAAAAGACTATGACATGAATAAACTGAACTTAGAATGATGCCATAAGGATAGGGTAGTCCTAAAACGAGGTAAAGTAAGATTTAACTAGATTTGGCTATCGCACCCACTTTTAATTCTCTGCACCCACTAAGAGCTTCTTAACTAGCAATGTATGTTCATGATAAAGTGATCCCATTCATGTATTGATCGACTCCTACTCGCATTCATGTATTCCCGGTGTCATGCGACCCCACGTGATTTTTTAAGTACTTGTGCTGGTTCCAGTATAGGGTGTGTCAAGTCCTATAATGGCAACCCTAACACGATTCAAAGATGCACAAGTGTACGCCTGGTTCCCAGTGCCTGCTTTTTCCACTCCGGAGCCCGTGCACGCCCATACTCCATCGGAACCTACACTGACGCACCTAACCGCCTCCCTTTTGACCGCTTATATTCAGTCCAGTAATCGTGCCCCACCCTGCCTAGTTCAGGGTACCTTGATACATCCATGTGGGTTACTGCTGAAACGGGTCCCCGTTACTAGGGTTTTTCTAGTCAACATGCTAAATTGTTTAAGTGTCCTTGGTTTGACTTCGCCCCTATCAATCTTGTCTAGTTAACATGTTAAGGTTGTTAAGTGTTTCCTCAATTACTTAACCCCACCAATCTTGTCTTGTTAACATGTTAAGTCGGTTAAGTGTTCCTTAATTACTTAATCTCACCATTTCTAGCTTGATTGTTCATGAGCTTTAATTAATTAATTAATTTAAGCACCAACCACTCACATTAGACAGGTATTGTTGTGGTTACTGGATGTGCCGGTCGGTTCCGAGAAGTTTTACACCACAACTCTGTCTAACCTCGGGTCTTTCTGGGATTGATGCACTAACCTCTCACATTAGACAGGTATTGTTGTGGTAACTGGATGTGCCGGTCGGTTCCGGGCAGGTTTACACCACAACTCAGTCTAACCTCGAGTTAGGCATATTCATCTTTTACATTTTATATATGGGAATATTCTACAAGTGTTTCATGTCACATATATTAATTATGTTCAAGACTAATGGTATAAATTATACCATTCATGGCCTTAACCATTTACATGGTTTTGGGCCCACCTACATTATTAACATGTTTTGATTTAATAACTATGCCAACGTTACCCCCGTTTGTTCATTCGTATTAATCACATAAAATCATTGGGCCCGCATATTAGCCCAATTTATAAACAAGAGGTAAAGAAGGGAACATGCATAATATAGATTCAACCAAACATGTAAATTTTGCATAAAACTTTATTCATATAATTTAACATGTCACATGAACTTGCATATAATTTAGACTTAGATAATCATAAGCCAAATACATGTTAATATGTAGATCTAGGCATGTGTGAACATAACCTCAATTATAAACTAGCATATGACATAATCATGACATGTCCAATCCCAAGGCATGTATAATTTTAACATTAACATATAGGTGTGAACTAGATCTAACAAGGTGAACTTGCATAAGTCCACTTTACAAACATGCATATAAATATAGATCTAGTTTTGGATCTAACATGTAACTTGCATATGAACATATGTATAATTAGATCGTGACTTGGAGCTATCATAAAACATATAGCTTGCATTAATCATATGAACCTAGATAGATATTGACATGGATCCAACATAAAACTTGTAAATTGCATATGAACATATATATATGCATATGGATCTAACATAAAGCATATGAATATATATATATATGTAGATCTTGACTTGGATCTAACATAATACATACAACTTGCATTAATCATATAAACATATATATGTAGATCTTAACATGAAACATATAACTTGCATATGATATTGATAGTTTCATTCTCAATCTTTAATAGATTCAACAGCAAGTCCAATAAGCCACAAACATTCCAAGACAATTCATGATAAAATCATCACAAGAAACAAACATGAATTAGCATCGTCAATATTATACAACATGGTATAATTCTAATTTTCACTTTATATCAAATCACATCTTAAATTTATTTACATCTAAAAGATAACTACACTTACGAAAGACAATCTTGATTTCTGGAATCTGTATTCTGAAGTTGAAATGATTGCCTTTGATGTAGAAAATCGTTATTTTAGTTTAATTTTGATTTGGTTTGTTTTGTCTCTTTTAATTTGCTTCAAGTTGAACGGCGGCTACTCGAGGTTGTCCAACGGCAGCATGATGGCTCTTGGTTTGATTTTTAATATGATTTAGGGTTGAGGTATTAGGTTGCTTATATAGAAGTTTGATTTAATAGGAACTGTCAGATTAACCTAGAGCAAATCAAAGCCATCCAGATAAGATAGAATAGCCACATCAGCCCTAATGACTCAGCAAGGACTCCGTCAGAACCAATCAAATGCCACATCTGCCTTAGAGCGAATCAGCCCATGGGTTGACAGCCAAACACCCGGAATCAACCCCTAGTCGGCCCAGCGGGGCTCGGGTCGACCTCAAAAATGGGTCGATTCGGTTATTCCCCCTCTCGATTCGCTGTTTTGAACTTTTTTGCATATTTATTTATTTAATTTATATATATATCTATATATATTTTTCTCATATGCATACAAACTTCAAGGCTTAATAACTTCTTCATAAGGTATCAGTTTTATGCAAACCAAATGTCTATCTTGACCAAAATTTTGAGACGAATGTAATAGAGCAACGCATTTCACTTAGTTCTTCTTCTAAAAACTAAGTTTTCTTGAATTTGTTAATTTTAATATTCTCAGAAAATTCGGGGTGTTACATTCTCCCCTTCTTAAAGGATTTCGTCCCCGAAATCTTCAAGTTAAGAAGAATGCATCTTAACATCCAATCATCCATCTGCTCATCCATCATCCACAAGCATCCATTGTCCTTAAAAGACTTCTAATGCCATATGAACATATGCAGAGTGTGTGTATATGTCTCTTATCTAGTGCAAAATCAGGAGGTCTACTGATCCAGTTGACCTCCTTAATGTGAATCATGAGAGTGCCATGAGTCCATTATGTATGCAATTTTCCCTATTCATAATTCTAAATGAGTGCACAATCATTCATACAAATGCAACGTCCATATGATAACACATCAAGTTTCAATCCACATACAATTTCATGTGTTCATATGCAAATGCAATATGAAAGTGATTGAGCCGATCTAGAACCTAATGTATATGTGCATATGCATCCACGAGCAATCACTAGCAACCACTTGCAACCACTTTGCAACCATCAACCATAACATGTTTCAAATACATGTTTACATCCATTGATTTCTACTAAGGATCAAGAAATAGGACCGAGAAGATAACTAAGCATGAATAAACTTATGATAAAGAAGAGATCAAAGATGTACCCTCAAAAAGATAAGGGTAGGTTGCGCGTATCTTGCTTTCAGTCTCCCAAGTCCCGTCTTCTTCATTGTCACTCCATTGTACTTTAACAAGCTTGACTTCACGGTTGCGTAGCTTTTTGACTTCCGTTCCCAACATACGAGTTGGGATTCTTCTCACTGTTGCTTCTCGTTCCACTTCTACCACTTCTAGTATCTTTGGTTCCACCACTTCCGCAGACTCATGTAAGCACTTCCGTAGGTGAGAAACATGAAAGACATTGTGAAATCCAGCCAAATTTTCAAGTAGCTCTAATCTGTAGGCCATCGTCCCAATTCTTTCAATGATAGGAAATGGTCCTATGAATCTAGGTGCCAATTTCCCTTTGGATCCAAAGCGAACAACATTCCTCAAAGGAGATACTTTAAGGAACACTCTGTCTCCAACCTCAAACTCAAGGTCGGTCCTTCTTTTATCTGCATAGGACTTCTGTCTATCTTGAGCAGTCTTCATTCGTCTTCTTATTAGGTCTACCTTTTCTGAGGTTTCCCTAATCATGTCTGGCCCAAGTATAAGCTTATATGTGGATTCCCACCAACAGGTTGGTGATCGACACGGTCTCCCGTATAAGGCTTCGAAGGGTGCCATGCCTATTGTAGCTTGGTAGCTATTGTTGTAGGCGAACTCCACCAGAGGAAGATGATCTTCCCATGTCCCTCCAAAGTCAAGAACACACAATCTCAAGAGGTCTTCTAAGACTCTGTTCACCTTTTCCGTCTGTCCATCGGTTTGGGGGTGGTAGGCCGTGCTTAAACATAGTTGTGTGCCTACAACCTCTTGCAAACTCTTCCAGAACTCGCTTGTAAAGATAGGGTCTCGATCGCTTACTATCCTGGAAGGTATCCCATGCAGTCGAACTATCTCTTTAAGATATAGAGATGCTAGAGATGAGGCAGTCCTTCTACTTTTGACAGGTATAAAGTGAGCGCTTTTTGTGAGCCGGTCCGCGATTACCCAAATACTGGTATTGCCCCTTCTTGACTAGGCAACCCATCAATAAAGTCCATCGAAATGCTATCCCATTTCCACTGTGGGACCTCTAGAGGATGAAGCAAACCACTAGGCTTCTTCTGCTTCGCCTTGACTTGCTGGCATATCATGCACTTAGAAACGAATTTAGCTACGACCCTCTTCATGCCATTCCAAAAGAAAACTCTTTTGATGTCTTTATACATTTTGTCTCCGCTTAGGTGTATGGTCAACTTTGATGGTGTGCTTCTTCTAGAACCGTTTTCACTAAATCTCTTACTTGTGGGATGAATAGCCTTCCATCCCTTATCATCGATGGAGTATCTATTGAGGTGACTCGAAGTCTCACCCCTAATCAGCTTATCTATCACATCTACTAGCTGAGGGTCTTCACGTTGTGTGGTTCCTATTGAGTCAAAAAGTGTAGGCCGCACTTCCAGTGTTGCTAACAAGCCAGGTACAAATTCAGAGGAGGGTCTAAAGTCAAAGTTGGCTATGTACTCCAAGCTTTTCCTTTCTACAAAGAGAGGGCTTAAGGTCAGCTTCTTTCTAATCAGAGCATCTGCTACCACATTGCCCTTGCCAGGAGTATAGGAAATCTCAAAATCATAGGAGGCAAGAAAGTCCATCCATCTTTGCTGCCTTAAGTTGAGATCTTTCTGTGAGAAAAGGTACTTCATCGATTTATGGTCAGTAAACAATTCAAACTTCTCACTTAGGAGATAATGGCGCCAAGACTTAAGAGCGAAAACGATGGCCGCCAATTCTAGGTCGTGGGTTGGGTAGTTTTTCTCATGTACTTTCAACTACCTTACACCATAAGCTACTACCTTCCCTTCTTGCATCAAGATGGCGCCTAATCCTGTACTGCATGCATCCGTGTATACAGTAAACATCTTGCTCCCATCAGGAAATGTCAGAACTGGGGCTGTTGTTAGAGCACTTTTCAAGCGTTGGAAAGCAATATCGCAATCCAAATCCCAAGCGAAAACTAGGTTCTTCTTCGTCAACCTTATAAGTGGAGCTGAGATTTTCGCAAAGTCTTTGATGAACTTCCGGTAAAATCCTGCTAGCCCGAGAAAGCTTTGGACTTCAGTTGCGTTTCATGGAATCTTCCAATCTTGCACAACAACCACTTTTGCGGGGTCCACGGCTAACCCCTCTTTGGACACCACATGTCCAAGGAATCTAACTTCTTCTCTCCAAAAATGGCATTTGGAGAATTTGGCTTTCAACTGATGTGCATGGAGAGTATCCATGACTTCCCTTAAGTGCTGAGCATGCTCTTCCTCACTCTTCGAGAAGATCAAAATATCGTCCACGAAGACCACCACAAACTTATTAAGGAATTCCCGGAACACCCTGCTCATCAAGTCCACGAAATAGGCAGGTGCATTTGTCAAGCCGAAAGGCATGACAAGCCACTCGAAAAAACCATTCGGGGTCCTAAATGCGGTCTTGTCAATGCTATCCTCAGCCACTCTTAGCTGATGAAACCCAGTAGCCAGATCTAGTTGGGAGAAAACGGATGCACCTACGAGCTGATCAAACAGATCGTCAATTCTTGGGAGTGGGTGCCTATTCTTCTTGGTCAGCTTGTTCAGCTCGCTATAATCCACGCATAGGCGGAGTGAACCATCGGCTTTGGTCGCGAACACTACTAGAGCACCCCATTCAGAAATACTCCGTCTTATGAACCCCTTTTCAAGCAGCTCTTTAACTTGCTTGCTGAGTTCTTTTCTCTCCCTTGGAGCCATGTGTCTAATGGGTAAAGCAACGGGTTTTGCATTGTCAACGAGGTATATGCGGAAGTCTATCTCCCGCTTCGGAGGTAAGCCCATTACCTCTTCAAACACATCCGAGTATTCATGGACCACTCTAACAGACTGCAAATTCTCAACAGACGCATCAAGAGATTCTAGATAACTTAGCATAACAGAATTCATGGGATTGCAAGAGATTTCGAGAGTGTTACCGAGGTGAGTCATGAGTCTAACCACTCTCTTTTCACAATCAAGGACGACACCATTACTAGATATCCAGTCCATGCCTAGAATAACACCATAACCCATGAAGCCCAAAACATAAGCATTACATTTAAACCCAACACTTAAAATAGATATTTCCAAATCCAAACAAATCATTGACAAATAAACTGAGCCCCCAATTGGATTTGAAACAACCAAGGGATCCTCTACTATATGGGTGTCTAGGTGCAGAGATTCAACTAAAGCAATAGATATAAAAGAGTGCGATGCGCCAGAATCAAAGAGAGTACGAACAGGATTATCAAACAGATAAACTAAACTCTCAACAGAAATATGTCAACCTTGTTCCTGCAGAGGTGCAACGAGAGCATGGACCTACTCTCCAGAAGATGATCCAGTCCTCTGTCCCTGCCCTTGCCTTTTTGGGAAGTCCTTAGACAAGTGTTCAGTATCCCCGCACTGGAAACAAGCGCCCAATTTCCTCTTTTTCTTTCTACAGTCCCTAGCCAAGTGTCCAGGTATCCCACAGAAATTGCACTTCATCTTCTTATGGGATTTATTATCCTTCCCGCCTTTCTTGGGGTCCGTCTTCTTGTTCTGAGATCCATCTCCTTTCTTGTTTTGAGGCTCTTCCTTCTTCACCTCCTTCTTGCCATCTTTATTCTCCTCTTGCAACAGAGCCATGTCCACTAGTCTCTCGTAAGTCGCTCTCATTGGTATATGGGACATTGCCAAACCTTGCAGTGGCTCATTCAGTCCTTTGGCAAAGCGGAGAGCCTTCTTGTGTGGAGTGTTTACTAACTCCAGTCCAAATCGAGCAAGTTGGTTGAATTTATTGGCGTATTCTTTGACCGACAAGCTGCCCTGTTTAAGTGATAGGAACTTCTCCATTTGTAGACTCTGCTTAGCTTGTGAGAGGAACTTCATTTCAAATCTCGCCCTGAAGTCCTCCCAAGTCTCTATCGGTCTTTCAGCATTAGTGACTTCCCACCAGAAGGAGGCCTCATCTTTGAGCAACCACACCACCAACTGTAGTTTCTGCCTCTCATCTACTTCAAAGATAACGAATAAGTCCTCAGTCTCCTTGAGCCAGTTTCTGGCTTCCACGAATGATTCGCTCCCCTTAAAGTCTTTTCCACCCATGGATCTAAAGTCTCTACAGATCTTTGAGAAAGCATTTCCTCTCGGAGGAGGAGGAGAAGGAGCAGCAGCTGGAGGAGGAGGAATGTCTGCTGGGCCCGCGTCATTGGCCCTAGCTTCTAGGTATCTCCTGAACCAGCCAGGTATCGGTACACCCTCTGGAAGGTTAAGATCCCCAGACATGCTGAAACAAAAAGGAAAGATTCAAAAATAAGGATAGAAAGATAGTGCATATGGCTTTGGGGATTATGCCTTTTTAAATTAACACTTTTTCTTGAAAATGCTTCTTTATGACTTCTTTTTGAAAAATAGTTTCAAAAATTTTATCCGATTTGGTAACCTTCAGCTCTGATACCAAGTGTAACACCCCACCTCCGTTAAGGTCACTCTCAAAGGGAATGCCTTAACTTCGGTGGAGCGTTTTAAGGTACAAGATACTAATAAATTACAAGACAGAAAATTTATGCAGCGGAAAAAGATCAATATTATTTCATAAATACTTGTTCAACACAACAATTCAACAACTGTTTCAACCTTCCAAATTATTACAACTTTTCATCTGTCTTGAAAACATAAAGAAGCAATACTGAAAATAAAATGACATAAATCCCCAATAAGTGCTTGACCATAACCATAGCTCAAAAAGGAAAGTCCAAGCCTTACAACTACGGTCTTTAACCTTTGGCTAACCTGGACTAAGCAGAAGTGTTTCCTCCCTGCGGACCTTGGGGGGGGGGGGGGACGGAAGAAAAGAAGCGAAAGGAAAATAGGTCAGGCATAAGTCTGGTAAGCCCAGTTAATTAATAGCATGTAAACAAGCAAAAGACTATGACATGAATAAACTGAACTTGGAATGATGCCACAAGGATAGGGTAGTCCTAAAACGAGGTAAAGTAAGATTTAACTAGATTTGGCTATCGCACCCACTTTTACTTCTCTGCAACCACTAAGAGCTGTTTAACTAGCAATGTATGTTCATGATAAAGTGATCCCATTCATGTATTGATCGGCTCCTACTCGCATTCATGTATTCCCGGTGTCATGCGACCCCACGTGATTTTTAAGTACTTGTGTTGGTTCCAGTATAGAGCGTATCAAGTCCTATAATGGCAACCCTGACATGATTCAAAGATGCACAAGTGTACGCCTGGTGCCCAATGCCTGCTTTTTCCACTCCGGAGCCCGTGCACGCCCGTATTCCGTCGGAACCTACACTGACGCACCTAATCGCCGCCCTTTTGACCGCTTATATTCAGCCCAGTAATCGTGCCCCACCCTGCCTAGTTCAGGGTACCTATATACATCCATGTGGATTACTGTTGAAACGGGTCCCCGTTACTAGGGTTTTTCTAGTCAACATGCTAAATTGGTTAAGTGTCCTTGGTTTGACTTAATCCCTATCAATCTTGTCTAGTTAACATGTTAAGTTGGTTAAGTGTTTCCTCAATTACTTAACCCCACTAATCTTGTCTTGTTAACAAGTTAAGTTGGTTAAATGTTCCCTTAATTACTTAACCTCACCATTTCTAGCTTGATTGTTCATAAGATTTAATTAATTAATTAAAGCACCAACCACTCACATTAGACAGGTATTGTTGTGGTTACTGGATGTGCCAGTCGGTTCCGGGCAGTTTTACACCACAACTCAGTCTAACCTCGGGTCTTTCTGGGCTTGATGCACTAACCTATCACATTAGACATGTATTGTTGTGGTTGCTGGATGTGCCGGTCGGTTCCGGGCAGGTTTACACCACAACTCAGTCTAACCTCGGGTTAGGCATATTCATCTTTTACATTTTATATATGTGAATTTTCTAGAAGTGTTTCATGTCACATATGTTAATTATGTTCAAGACTAATGGTATAAATTATACCATTCATGGCCTTAACCATTTACATGGTTTTGGGCCCACCTACATTATTAACATGTTTTGATTTAATAACTATCCCAGCGTAACCCCCGTTTGTTCGTTCGTATTAATCACATAAAGTCATTGGGCCCGCATATTAGCCCAATTTATAAACAAGAGGTAAAGAAGGGAACATGCATAATATATATTCAACCAAACATGTAAATTTTGCATAAAACTTTATTAATATAATTTAACATGTCACATGAACTTGCATATAATTTAGACTTAGATAATCATAAGCCTAAAACATGTTAATATGTAGATCTAGGCATGTGTGAACATAACCTCAATTATAAACTAGCATATGACATAATCATGACATGTCCAATCCCAAGGCATGTATAATTTTAACATTAACATATAGGTGTGAACTAGATCTAACAAGGTGAACTTGCATAAGTCCACTTTACAAACATGCATATAAATATAGATCTAGTTTTGGATCTAACATGCAACTTGCATATGAACATATGTATAATTAGATCGTGACTTGGATCTATCATAAAACATATAACTTGCATTAATCATATGAACCTAGATAGATCTTGACATGGATCCAACATAAAACTTGTAAGTTGCATATGAACATATGAACATATATATAGGCATATGGATCTAATATAAATCATATGAATATATATATGTAGATCTTGACTTGGATCTAACATAATACATACAACTTGCATTAATCATATAAACATATATATATATATATATATATATATATATATGTAGATCTTAACATGAAACATATAACTTGCATATGATATTGATAGTTTCATTCTCAATCTTTAATAGATCTAACATCAAGTCCAATAAGCCACAAATATTCCAAGACAATTCATGATAAAATCATCACAAGAAACAAACATGAATTAGCATCGTCAATATTATACAACATGGTATAATTCTATTTTTCACTTTATGTCAAATCACGTCTTAAATTTATTTACATGTAAAAGATAACTACACTTACAAAAGACAATCTTGATTTCTGGAATCTGTATTCTGAAGTTGAAATGCTCGCCATTGATGTAGACAATCGTTGTTTTAGTTTAATTTTGATTTGATTTGGTTTGTCTCTTTTAATTTGCTTCAAGTTGAATGGCGGCTTCTCGAGGTTGTCCAATGGCAGCATGACGGCTCTTGGTTTGATTTTTAATATGATTTAGGGTTGAGGTACTAGGTTGCTTATATAGAAGTTTGATTTAATAGGAATCGTCAGATTAACCTAGAGCAAATCAAAGACATTCAGAGAAGATAGAATAGCCACATCAGCCCTAATGACTCAACAAGGAGTCCATCAGAACCAATCAGATGCCACATCTGCCTTAGAGCGAATCGTCCCACGAGTTGACAGTCAAACACCCTGAATCAACCCCGAGTCGACCCAGCAGAGCTTGGGTCGACCTCAAAAATGGGCCGGTTCGGTTATTCCCCCTCCCGATTCGCCGTTTTGAACTTTTTTGCATATTTATTTATTTAATTTTTATATATATCTATATATATATATTTTTCTCATATGCATATAAACTTCAAGGCTTAATAACTTCTTCATAAGGTATCCATTTATGCAAACCAAATATCTATCTTGACCAAAAATTTGAGACGAACGTAATAGCGCAACCCATTTCACTTAATTCTTCTTCTAAAAATTAAGTGTTCTTGAATTTGTTAATTTTAATATTCTCAGAAAATCCGGGGTGTTACAACCCGCATTTTACGTTTCGGAGAATCGTAAAATATTTTTATTTAATTCCTTGAGGGTTGGATCAATATCATATTTTGATTTGTCATTTATGGGGATGTGATACATGTCCATAATTTTTACAAATTTTATTTATGACCACTTTGCCCTTGTCAATTTTGTACAGGGATTAATTTTGGAGTGGGATCAAATAAGGTGCTGAGATCGATTTCATTGGAGAGGAAATGGTGTTACCAATTCTATAGAGTGGTCCCATTAAAGATTTGGTTCAGCGGTTTGGGAGGATTCACTGTTTTAGTGCTACGGAATTTCTGGACAGACTAATTAGTCATTAGTGGGATGATTAGTGAGGCCCATTAGTGGGCTGATGGTTTGGCTATAAATAGGGGGCGGTGGCAAGGGGAAGGGGTTACTATCTTCATTTCTCATTTGGTTGAGCTCGTAATCCTCCTTGCTCAATCAAGTACCTCTCTCCACCATTAAAATCCTAGGTCTACATTTGAAGGTTTAAGATCTACATCAAGGAAGGCTAGATCTACATAAAAAGATAAGAGATCACATCAAATTAAGAGATTTGAAGAACATTCTTCGCTGTCCAGATCGGATATTGGTTGTTTTCAAGCTATCGAAGATTTGGTGAGTGATAAGCATCTCCCGCACAGATTCAATCAAGTATATGGGTTGTTTGATCTTATTTTTCATCATTTCAAGTTGTTTTCACCTAAATATACATCATGGTAACTATGTTTCCATTCGAATCACCAGGATCTAATCTAGCAACTTAAATCGACAATTCTTATGTTAATTCATATGTTTATGCAAAATTTAGATCCAATATTTTGTTCATTCATTGTTTTATCATGATTTGGTGAATTTTATAGGAATGTATGATGATACTTGTTGTGATAATGTTGTTTGATAGTTTCACAAAGTGTTGTTGATTGAATCGTTGAAGTTGATCGATTTGAATGAGTCGTGTGCATCGATGTTATCGTTTGGTGTTGGATTGGTTGAGAATGGTGATGGATCGGTCAAGTTTGCAGTCGGGTCATTTGGAGTCGAGTTGTTTGGGGTCAAATCATTTAACTTATTGCCCAAGAAATGATGGGTCGACCAAATCTTCAGGTCATTTGGATGTCGGGTCATTTGTGCCAGATAGGTCGGGTCGTTCGAGTTTGATGTCAGGTCGGTCGATGTTGGGTCGTTTGAAGTCGGGTCACTCGAAGTCAGGTTGGTCAAGCAAGACAAAGATATAGCTCCATAACATTTGGCAAATGCCATGGGTCGGGTCGTTTGGCATAGGTCGCCTCAAGTGTTCAGTTCATTGGTGCATCGGGTCATTGGTGTTTCAGGTCGTTGGTGCATCGAGTCGTTTTGAGTTAGGTCGTTGGTGGCTTCGGGTCGTTCATGACCTGATGAGTCGGGTTGTTCATGACCTGATGAGTTGGGCCATTTTTCTTATGAATCGGGCAGAAGATACTACAACATTTAACAAATGCTATGGATGGGAATTTAAACGTTGTGGTATGTTTTTCATAGCAGAAAGGCTAAAATGCTATGAATCGAATATCGACCAAACGACATAAGTTTTTGGAGCAATGATGATCGTGACTTCGAAGTGAATTCAAGGAGGAATGTTCGAAGTGTTGTGAAGTTTTCGTTCATTAGTGAAATGCAATGAATACGCAGACGACTCAAGTGTGTTTTGTGTTCATGGATAATGGTTGCTCAAGTGTGTGTTGAGCTTACGGATAGTCACCGGTGATGACGACTAGAGTTATGGAGGCCGAGGAGTTATCGTTGTCGTAAGTTCTAGCGGACTCAAAGCAGGGGTATAATAGGGACACCTAAAAGACTGGTTGAATAGTTGAGTACCCTGGGCAGTCATGATGGGCCTAGAGATACGAGTCACAATGGCATTTGGAGTTTTTGCTACGACCAGGGTTTACCATTAGCCCTTGACAGACGACATGATGTTCAGCCGGTCATATGATCAACGATGGTTTCAAAGCAGGATTGGCGGTGATAGCCATAGCCATGGATGGTGATTGTTTTGCTTGTATCATCTTGTGCAGATTGTCCAACGTCAAAGGAGAAATGTCTTGGGTGCTTGTCTGATGTTGGTTTAGGCTTTTAGGGCTTGTGCTTGGCAGATGTCGATATCAATTAGGATGGTCTACATTTAATAACTGATTGCCATGAAAGTAATGTTTGTTTCTACTTGATTGTTGTGAAGGCTACCATTGTCCGATGTGGGGAAGACGGATTTGGGTTCTTCTCTGTTGATGTTGGTAGATTAGTTGATTAATCTGCTTGTTCTCATATACTTTATTGATGATGTTAGATAGTTGTTTTATCGCTCATTATGACTGTTATCTGACTCAAGGTTTTATGTTTCCTCTTAATACCTTGGGCTGTTCATCCATGTGTTAGATGGGCAGACTGAGTAGTAGGTGACAAGTAGTTGATCTTGATGAGGACAGTGCTGTTGAGCGACGACAAGCTGGAGGCTTATGTATCAGTTTCCTATTACCTATTATTTGTTGTTTTCTGCTGATATGTTGATATATTCTCTAGGTGACTTGTAGTGAGGCACTTGTACAGACTCTTTTAGTGTTACCAAATGTTGTATGGATATTTCATGGTGATATGAAAAAGTTTAAGATTCTGCTCAATTCTGCTTCACTATTGTTGCATGTTGTATATATTCTATTTTAATTTATCCTTGCGTTGTGAGTTATACGATAGGTTCCACATATATTATCCTACCCTGATATTGTTCATAGCTGCCTGGCACGTATTTCAGCGCATTCTTTCCTTTGTTAAGTGTAGGAGTTATCGGTGGTCATCACATTTAGTATCAAAGCTCTGGTCAATCAATTTTAGCCAAAGTTCGAAGACATAATTACGTATGAGAGATGTATTTGTAGATTTGTGATGGATGTATACTATATATTAGTGTATAGTAAAATAGCATTTGAACTCCATTTGCAGCTTTTCCCAGATGTGGAATAATCATTCTATTTTTCAGATATAGAATGAGTCGTCGAACGTCGAGACACACTACTAGGGAGGAGACTATTCCTGTAGGGGGTTATGGCGGTATACCAAATTACCCAGCTATGTTCGAGGCCATGATGGCAACGATCATGAGGAGGGTACATGCTCAGGAGACAACCGCGGTTGATGTAGGAGTTCAAGTGCAAGTACCAAGGGTCGTGGACTTCACAAAGTTATGCAAAGATTTCACTACTTTATGAGGGAAGCTATTTAAAGGGACGGAGCCGATTGTAGAGATTCAAGGGTGGCTTGATACTTGCATTCAGTTCTTTGGAGACTTGGGAATTGATGATGCGGCCAAGAGGAAGCTTGCATCGAGACAACTACAGGGTAAAGCTATGGATTATCGAACTCTGTCACTCTAGAGACTCCCGAACATGAGATTTCATGGGAGTAATTCCAAGTCAAGTCTAAGACGAAGTTTATTCTACCGTTCAAGTGTCTATTCTGTTTAAGAGGTTTGTCGAACTTAAGCAGACTGATCGACCAGTGCTGGAGTTTGTTTCTAATTTGAAGCCTTGTCAAATTATGCCTGCTCATATGTCGAGACTCCTTATCAGAAGAATGAGAAGTTTGTCATGGGCTTGGATACATACCTTGGGAATCAGCTGGTTAATTACTTAGATGACTCTTATGAGAAGATCGTGGAGAAAGCTTTGAGGCATGAGAGTTTGTTTCCCATGGAAGAGGCTGTTGTTGCAGCTAAAGAGGAACCGAAACCACAACAGGGTGGTAATAACAAAAAAGGAAGCAACAACAACAGAAAGGAAAGGATGGTCAGGAAAAGTAAAAAAGTGAAGTGACTTACTACAATTGCTAGCAGAAGGGCCATTATTCTAAGGATTATAAGAATCCTAAAGCCTAGAGGAAGTGTCACAACTGTGGCAAGCCTGGGCATCTCAAGAAAGACTGTCCAGAACATGCTAAGGGAAAGCGGGTTGTGAAGAAGTAAGCTTTGGAAGCCGTGCCATCGTCTTCAAGAGCTCCTATAACGGAGGAGAAAGGGAAGAGTGTCACCGTTCAAGGTATTCTTTTCGTTGAAGATGTTTCAGTTCGTGTGTTGTTTGATATTGGAGCATCACATTCATTTATTTGTAATGAGCTTGTTTATCGCTTGGGTTTAGTACCAAGATTTGTGTTAGACCATTGATCGTGACTAATCCAGTAGGGGTTCGTCCAGTTTTTGTATGATTTTTCGTGGTCTAGTGTTATCGAGTCATGGTTGCGCCTTTGTGTTATTGCTTTGTTTTGAACTTCGCTCGGTTTGGGATATTTTGGGTATGGGCTGGCTCAAGAGGTATGCGGCTAAAGTGGTTTGCGAGAAGCTAGAGGTGACAGTCGGAAACGTGGAAGGGCGAATGGTTGTGATTCGAGGTATGCCTGAAGATGGTGTCTTTGTAAGCTATTCATATTCTCTTGTGATTCCATGGGAAGACTTGTCATCGGTGTCGATCGCAAGTGAGTTTAATGATGTCTTTGACGAGGCCAAATGTTTGCCACCGCATCGCGAGATTGAGTTCAGAATCAATTTAGTCCAAGATGCTAGACCTATCGTAATGCCTCTTAGGCGGATGACACCTAAGGAACAACGAGAGCTAGAGGTGCAAGTACGTGACCTTTTGGGGAAAGGATCCATTCGGAGAAATATGTCCGAATGGGGTACACCAGTTGTGTTTGCAACAATGACTGATGGATCTTTGGGATTGTGTGTGGATTATCGTGAGCCGAACAAGGTGACCAAGAAGAACAAGTATTTGTTGCCAAGGATAGATGACTTGTTCGATCGGATTCACGAAGTCAAGGTGTTTTCTCAGATGGATTTGGCAACGGGATTCCACAAGTTAAGGGTGGTAAAGGATAGTGTGCCTAAGACTTTTTAGGACACCATCTGGTTTATTTGAATGGTTGGTGATGCCATTTGGGTTGACTAACGCGCCAGTGTATTTTGTGGATCTTATGAATAGGGTGTTCAGAGATCAGTTGAACAAGTTTGTGCTTGTGTTCGTGGACGATATTCTGGTTTACTCCGAGAATGAGGAAGAGCATAAGGCGCACTTGAGAGTTGTTTTGGAAATCTTGCGAAAGCATCAGCTTAGAGCTAAATTTCCGAAGTGTCACTTCTGGAAGGGTGAAGTGAGGTTCTTAGGCCATGTTGTTTCTGGAAATGGAATAGCGGTTGACCCCGCTAATGTGGCAGCAATCCAGGACTGGGATAGACCTAAGAATGCGACGGACGTGGGGAGTTTCCTTGGGTTTGCTGGATATTATCGTCGGTTTATCAAGGATTTCTTCAAGATAGATGCACCATTAACGGGATCGATGAGAAGGATCAGGTGTTCACATGGGATGCGAAGTGTGAGCAAACTTTTGGAATCATGAATGAGAGACTGACGAGTGTTCCTATTTTGATGATTCCAGGTGGGAATGAAGAAATGGTGGTATACACTGATGCTTGTAGTACTGACTGGGAGCAGTGCTGATGTAGAAGGATAGAGTTGTGGCCTACGCGAGTCGATAGCTGAAGCCGCACGAAAGGAATTACCCAACTCATGACTTGGAGTTGGCAGCGATCGTGTTTGCTTTGAAGATGTGGAGACCTTACTCGTTGGGAGTTAGATTCGAGTTGTTTACCGATTACAAGTTGTTGAGGAATCTTTTCTCCCAAAAGTATTTGAATCTTCGGCAGCAACGGTGGTTAGAGTTTTGGCATCGTATGATTTTGGTATAGCCTATACTCCTGGTAAAGGTAACGTAGTGGTGGATGCATTGAATCGAAGACATGCAAGTTTGGGAGCAATGATTTTGGAAGGGAAACACCTTGAGTACTTGGAAGGATTTGATTTCAGACCACGGTGTGAGTTGGAACCTAAAATGTTGGCAAGCTTATCGATAAGACCTACTCTTATCAAAAGGACTGGCGAGAGCCAAAAGTCTGATGCAAAGCTCGTCGAGATTATCCAAAAGTTGGAACCATAAGATAAAGAATTCGAAGTAAATCGAGAGGGTTGTCTTCGGAAACAAGGACGACCGATTGTTCCTAATATCAACGGGTTGAGAGATGGGATTATGAGAGAATGTCATCACTCAAAGTGATGATTCATCCCGGTGGTAACAAGATGTATTAGGACATGAAGCGACCTTACTACTAGGAAGGGATGAAGATGGATGTTAGAAAGTTCATTTCCAAATGCATGAACTGTCAGTTGGTGAAAGCTGAACAAAAGATGTCTAGTGGATTGCTTCTACAATTGGAAGTTACTACGTAGAAGTGGGAGCAGATATTGATGGATTTTATTGATGGGCTACCTAAAATAGGACAGGAAGCGAATGGATTTGTGTCATAGTGGATCGTTTGACCAAAAGCGCAAGATTTATTCCTATCAGATCGACTAGGACAACATCAAAGTTGGCTTAGATTTATATTAAATGGATAGTTCGATTCCATAGTATCCCAAAGAGCATAGTAAGTGATTGAAGTCCATTGTTCATGAGTGGATTTTGGAAGAGTTTGCAAGAGACTTTGGAAACCGAATTGTGTTTAAGTACGGCTTATCATCCTTAAACCGATGGTCAAACCAAGAGGGTTAACCGAATTTTGGAAGATCTCCTAAGGGATTGTGTATTGGACTTCGGAGGATTATGGTAAGACCATCTACATCTAGTTTAGTTTGCGTATTATAACAGTTACCAATCGAGCATCGGGATGACACTATACGAGGCATTGTATGGAAGATCGTGTAATTCTCTGGCTTGTTGGTTAGAGACTGGAGATAAGTTGATACTTGGGCCAGAGATTATCAGAGAGACATCTGATTGTATCGAGATTGTTCAGCAATAAATGAAGGCAGCCCTAAACCATCAGAAGAGTTATGCCGGTAAGTGTCGAAAGGATTTGGAATTCGACGTTGGCGATATGGTTTTCGTGAAGATTCACCATTGAAGACTGTTGTTCGGTTCGAAAGCAAAGGAAAGTTAGCTCCAAGATTTATTGGACCATTTCCGATAGTTGAGCAGATTGGGAAGCACATGTATAGATTGGATTTTCCCAAGAAGATGTCGAGTGTGCACAATGTTTTCCATGTTCCATTTCTATGGAAGTGTGTACATGATTCAGATGTGGTGGTGTAATGACCCGTATTTTTCACGGGATAATAATTAATTTATTTAATTATTTAAATATCGATGTGGCGATATCGATGACCCGAATTAAATAAAAATGAATATTTAATTAATATTAAATAATAGAATAATATATTTAATTCAGAAATAATCGAAAATGGTGAAATTCACAATATTGTGTAATTTGGATTATTTAAAATATATAATTCAGTTTAGAGTTGAATTATATTAACGAATATATTTAATTAACGATGGTTGAACGTATAAATTATAATATAATTATAATCGAGCTCGAAATGGCGCGACAGTTCGCGATTTGGCGATTCGAACTTTAAACGAATATATAGAAGCCGTTTTAAATCGGATTTCTGTGAAACAAGAAACGTCAGGAGCTGGTGAAGTATATTTTTCTAGTGGAAGAGAAAAATCGAGATTTCGTCGTGTAGATTTTGATTTATGTCCAAATCAAATTTTAGAAAAAGTCGCTGTGGAATTCCTTTATAATTAGTAACGCTTTATTTATGTTATAAAAGGGTTTTCAATATATTTGAATATCGGGTTTGAATTTAGACAAGGTTCTTTTGAGACGTAGCGATAATTTATTTTTTAGAAGTTTATTGTAATTTTTAATTAATTAAATAAGCAACTTTTGTTTGGAGTATTTTACACCCTGTAATCAACATTTCGGGGTTTCACAAAATAAGCTAACCTACCGGTATTATTATATTTTTGGGATCGGGACACCTTGCTCATCACAACGGTATGTTTATATCTGTCGGTAGCAGTCCGTACCTTAATAAAATTTTACATATATTACTGAGATATAGGGTTCAATCTCGAAGCACTTATGACTAGTCGTGGAAATTATTACTGCATGAAATATGAACGTTAAATGATATGTATGATAATAATATATGTTACGGATATAAAAGAGACAACAAAACAATATATGTTACGGATATAAAAGAGACAACAAACAATAAATGTTGCGGATATAAAAGAGACAACAAAATAATGTATGTGCGGATATAAAAAGAACAACAAAATATCCTACTCCTATATAAACCCAAACACTCTGGTAAACCTAATTCCCTTCCTCAAACATTTACAGCCGCCATCCATTTTCTACTCAAAACATTTCGTGACTTCCTCATTCAATTTAAAACCGATTAGTGAATACAAAAAAATCGGATCTTTGATTTGCTAAACTACTGAAAGAAATAGCCTCAATCTCAAGTAAAGGTTGGATGGTATAATCGATATATTTTCTGGATCTCGCGTTCGAGAACCAAGCTAGGGCAGAGCACCGTCGAGGCTAGGAAACGAATGGGTTGGTCAGTACGAGACCATCGATAAGTGCAAGTAGAATGGAAGAGCGAGGCTGATTTGTGCGATGACTTAACGGTGGTGCGTGGTTCCTCCAGAAGCAGCCAAGCTTCTTGGGGGCGGTGGCTTCCCGGTTGCTGGTGATGGCTAGCTGTATGGTGAAGAGTAGTAATCGAAGTGGGAGATGGAGTTGGGTTTAGTTTGCTGGGAAGGTGGACGTCGAGGCTTTGATAACGGTGGAGCAGGTGAGGTGTTAAAAACATTTAGTATATGAACGATGAATTGGGTTGTGAAATAGTGAAGGGAGCAATATGGATTTGATTTACTGGAATGAGGGCGAGAATTTGTAGTAGAGGTTGGAGTTAAATATAGTGGGTGCGTGGGGTTAGTTATTGAATTAGTGAAGAGACCAAAACGTGGGGAGAAGCAACGTACAGGGGTTTGTTTGTCAATTCATGTTTATATTTGAAAGCGTGAGCTACGAAAACAAAGATTATGGGAACGGATTTTGAACTGACCCTTGGAGTTGTATACTTTCGGTAAGGATTAATAGAGCAGTGCGTCTTCATGGAGGAGTAGGGAGTGCGTTAGCATGGAAGTGCAGTCGTGTGGCTCGAAGTCCCTATGCAAGAGGTGGGTTCGGAAGTGTACTAGGGAGGACTTGCAGGTACAAACGTTCTGTACAGGGGAGTTATGTTAGGAAGAAAAGATTGTTGCGGGTTCAGGTGTGTAGTTGGTGGAGCGGTAATGAAAGGAACGAGATGGAAATGGGTGCACAGGTTTTGTTTTCAGTGGCAAGTGAAGATGACACTGTAGTATCGAGGGGGTGTTTAAAGTGGTAACGGGCCGTGTTACTTGTGAGGCCCAACATAAATAAAAAGAAAGGGAATGGAGTAGAAGCCACAAAAGAGGACGTGATTGTGTAGAACAAAAGAAGGATCTAGCGGGTATGTTTAGTTGTGAAGGACGGAATCTGAAGATGCGGGTCTGGGTACTAGTGTTAGGGGATGAGCCGCGTTTAAAAAGAATGCAGCGAAACAAGATCCGTTAGGATTGTATGGACGACGACTACCCAATGGAACTGACGGGGAGCGAATCAAAGCTCGTTACAATTTATAGCGAAATAAATTGTCCGTTCAGAATCAAGCGATGGTTATCGTTATTAACGATGATCGTCCAATGTGAGTAAAACTCACCAACTCTGAACAGTATATTTTTATAACGTACTTTTAGAACTGTTAGATATTGATTGACTGTTGTGCGTTGATTTGGTTGATTGAACTGCTAGTCAGTTAGTTGAAATTATATATATATATATATAAATATATATACCATTAAATATTAATGTTGTTTATTAGAACATTTCATATTGAAATGAAATTGATGTATATTATACTGTGTAACATCTGTGGATACAGGGATACAGGTTGGAGGGATCCGACTGGATTCCACAACATTTATTTTACTGTTTTCATATATTGTGATATATGATGTGATGTATATCTGTTATGGGTTATGTGTGTTAGAATGATATTTATCATTTGTTATTCGATATTTTAAATATCATAAGAAACCCTGGGATGTAAAAAGGAATATTTCAATGTATATTGAAATAAAGGAATTTTATAAAATCAACCGATTTTATAAAAGTAAATAAATTTGAAAATAAAGCATTTATAAAATCATAGGATATTATAAAGGAGGATATTTGTTTAGAAAACAAATAGGATATTATAAAAAGGAAAACGTTATTAAAAGGGAATCTGTATAAGTGGATAAACGTTGGTAAAAGGAAATCTTTTTTTAGATAAACGTTGTTAAAAGGGAAAATCTTTGTAAATCAATAAAGTAATCGAATATTAGTATTCGAAAGGAGTTAATCAAAAAGGAGTTGAATCAAATAAGTTATTCAGTTAGAGTTATTCAAATAGAGTTAAAACAATATTAGAAACTCACTAGAGATTAGTTAAGTCGAATGGTTTTCTGAGTGTGGATCTGATGTTGGTTTCGGCCTTTGGGGTTTATACTTAGAGAATTGTTCTTTTACTAGTTTACGGTTAGGGACTAATAGTTGTGGAATGGTAGTGATGTGTGAATGAGGATTGGAAATGTTTTCAAATGTTAATAACGTATATTTTCAAATCATAGAAAATAAGGAAATATGAGTATATATATATATGTTTGATGATTGGATCGATAATTCCATTTGGAATTAAGATCGTTGTGTGAACACCGACATGTTTTCATTTGATAGTTAAATCACAGACTATCAAAGTTTTGACCATTTTAACGTTGTTAATATGGAGAGACCGGTTGGATTAAAATCCAAAGAACCACTCTGTATTGGCATAAGCGTTGCGAATATGCCAAAGAAAATTGAAGACGGAGTAAAGTGCAAGGGCTGTTGTATAAGTCCTAGGTAGAGATTGCCTAGGATGGATGTACTGAATAGTGCCTTCGGTTTTGTTCAATCCCAGAACGAACGTAAATGGACGAATGTCTGACAAAGTATTTCCAATGATCGAATGGGTTGGTATGTATAAATATATATGGTTGCAACAGATTTATTCCCTTAGCATAACATCCAGAATATTTGTGTAAACCAAATAATGATTAATGGATTTGATAATGTGGCATTCAAAGTGATCGTGTTCTAAATGAATGGAAAGCAGTCGTAACCTCTGGCCTCAACATCCGGTAAATGACAAAAATCGGGCAGGCAGCATGGCTAAGTCGGTCGCACCGAAGTAGGGTGTATAATCACCTATCTAGAGAATATTCATTTTCTTCTTTAATCTATCAATGCTATCCCATATATATACGGGAAACGGTTGCTGATCCCAACCGTTGGTGATGTACATTCGATACACTCAAGCGAAATGAGTGGTCGGTCATGTGTGGCTGAGTTGCAAGATGTTCTTGTTGAACTCCAGTGTATCGTTCCTAGAGTACACTGATCGGAAGGTGGTTCCATACCTTGTCATAGTTGGAAATCCATTACCTAATACGTGCTTGCGGTTTTGATTGTATACTATATATGTAGAACGTGAGATGAAAGCGTTTCTGCTAGATGATTATTATATTGTGGTTGATAGACATTACTATAATATCAAAATGTTTTTGATATAAAGATATTTTGGATTCTCATAAGGGAAAAACCCGTTCCGTTATACGGCGTGGTCTTATGAGGTATCGTTTACTTGTTCGAATTGTTTTAAACTGTTTTTATTCATACCAGTCCCATGACTGACGCGGAGTTTATTTGTTTGTTTTCCCTAAACTCTTGGGTGCCTAAATTTGTACGGGCAGTCAAGTAGTTCAGGATTTTACAGATACACTTGGAGAGCTTGGAGCAGGAGGCTTCAAGATTCTATAGCTATTATTATTTCCGCTGTTATTGTAAGTGCTGTACTATGAAATGTTATTGTATACATATAATGTTTGTATTTCAAAAGTTATGTTAAATTTTATTCGTTCCGCTGTGAGATTCGTGGTTACTCTGATGATGATGTCCTTCTTCTTCTTCTATTCTAATAGTTCTATCTTATCTATCCTCACCCTCTATCTTCTTTCTATTTGTAATAACCCGGAAAATCTGGGCCAGTTTAAAATTTTTATTTTGGCAATTTTAGCGAATTTTGAATATTTAAAATGAATTATTTTAAATAATATCGACGAGAAATTTATTTTGAATATAATTCGAATGTATATATTTATATACGTCGTCGTTAGAATATAATAATTATATATAATTATAATAGAATTGAAAATGGCGCGGTAGTTCGATAATTCGATTTCAAACTTCAATTGAATGTAGCGGGTGCAAAACAATCCAGGTTTGGGTGAAACCAAAAATAATAGGATCTATTTGAGAATATCTTTCCAACGAATCCGAAAAATCGAAATTTCATAGCGGGAATCAAAAGATATGTCCAGTTGAAAATTCTGAATAGTCGCTATGGAATTCAGGCCCTTAAAAATAGACATTTTGCAAACGACCTCGGATTTCGACGAAACCACTTTTGTTGGGTCCGTGATGTCAAGTTATTGCTAGATTCAAAATTTCATAATTTTTCGAATCAATATGTGAGCGTGGCTAAGGAAAACGCGTTTGACCAGTTTCAGTTGATTTTAATCGACTGGAAAATGGCCATTTTTCCAACGGTCTCAGAATTCGACGAAATTAGTTTTGTTAGGACCGTATCGTCAATACGAAGCTAGAAAATATTTTTCTGCAATTTTTAGAGTTCGTATGTGACCCTGGTAAATTGAAATACGCGTTCAAATTCAATATATAGAGTTATATGTTGATTTTGATGAAAATTGATCGAAATGATCGAATCAGCCTATGATACATATCCCATTGTGTTCGGAATGGGGGTAATTAGCTATGGACGACAGGCGGTGGGTCTCGTTTAGAGGTCGTATGAAAAAGTTGCTTTTTGAAAATAAATTAATTAAATAAATTTAAAAAAAACCCTCTCCTACATCCTCAGCCCCCCCCGTTTACTTTCTTCAAACAGAAATAAAAAAAAGGAGAAGGGGCGGAGCCCGCTCCACCCCAAATCGCCAGCCGCCAATCCCCGAGGTCGCGCCACCGCAATTGGGCCCCACCACCGCCGAGCTCCCCCCTAGGCGGCGCGCCACCGCAAACCCCCCCTCTTCGATCAACACGACACAGCCCCCCTCCCTCCATCTTCTCCATCGAAGCCCCCCCGCCTGCGCGCAACCGCCACCCCCCCCTTCCGAGCCTTGCCCCGACCTCCTCCACCCCCGCTGGCTTCGCCGACAGCCCTCCACCGAACGCAAAGACCCTCCTCTTTGTTAAAGCAAAAATAAGCCCTCTATTTATTTTGTTTTGTTTAATTAATTTTAGCAATTAAAAATCTGAAATTTTATATTATAGAAGGATAAAAATATGATCTTTTATATTGTAGAGAGTTCAAAATATAATTTTTATCGTATGCAAAGGTAGAAAATATAATTTTCATATTATATAGATGATAAAAATGTGATCTTTATATGATAGGATATAAAAAGACGATATTTTTATGTAGTGAAAGACGACATTTTTAAAGTAGGAAAAGGAGAAATATTTATTTTTGAAAAGAAGAAATATTTGTATAGATAATAGCGAAGTAAAAATAGAATTTTTATCTATATAGTAGCGAAGTAAAAATTCGATTTTTATATATTGAATAGCAAAGTAAAAATTCGATTTTTATATATTGAATAGCAAAGTAAAAATTCGATTTTTATATATTGAATAGCAAAGTAAAAATTCGATTTTATATATTGAATAGCAAAGTAAAAATTCGATTTTTATATATTGAATAGCAAAGTAAAAATTCGATTTTTATATATTGAATAGCGAAGTAAAAATTCGATTTTTATATATTGAATAGCAAAGTAAAAATTCGATTTTTATATATTGAATAGCAAAGTAAAAATTCGATTTTTATATATTGAGTAGCGAAGTAAAAATTCGATTTTTACATATGTAGAGGATACGGGCAACGAAGGTGACAAAAAGGCGAGAACGACGAAGATTTCTATAAATGAAGTGTCGTGGAGTTGGAATAGCTATTGGTGAGAATTTCTCACTCTTCAATCTCTTTTTCTAGTTATATTTATACTAGGATGCAGACGGTGTTTAGTAGCACCCGACACCCGTCATCCACAGACCATGGATGACTTGTTTGTTTAATTGTTGTGTTGTGAAATTTGTTTGTGTTGTTGATGTGAAATCGATAATAAATGTAGGTGGTAGAAATAAAATATTTATATAGTTAAAAATATTTTATCGTTAAAAATATAATTTTTAACGTGAATGTGAATAAATAAATATCTATAAACAAATCGACCGATTTGTTTATATACACTGATTTGACTGATGGATTGGGATGATAAATTTTACACATCGCCCAACTGCACAAATAAAATCTGTGTTTGATTGTTTGAAACCCCACACGGGTATTGGGATAAAATACGGCATACACCAATCCCAATAATTAGTTGTATGTCGATCGATGGATTGACAGGCTGTTATAAGCATTAAATATCCATATTTGATGCTTATACAGTGTAGTGCACTTTGGATGATGGTTGATTATTTGTCGTTGCTATTATATACATGTGTTGTATGGAATCCATATAATTAACTTTATATGGTAATTGATTGGGCCTCATTCCAATTTAGAAGATAAAGAATATTATAAAATAAAAGTTCATGTATTGACAGTACTCATTCGTTGAGATTAGTCATGTGTTGAACGAAATATTTTAACAATAAAATTTACATCTTTATCATTATAAAATAAAAGTTCATGTGTTGACAGTACTCATTCATTGAGATTAGTCATGTGTTGAACGAAATATTTTAACAATAAAATTTACATCTTTATCATTATAAAATAAAGGTTCATGTGTTGACAGTACTCATCCGTTGAGATTAGTCATGTGTTGAACGAAATATTTTAACAATAAAATTTACATCTTTATCATATATGAAATTAGAAATTAACTGGAAAATAGATGAGATGAGTGGTCTCCTGGATATTGATCTGATGTTGGTTTCGGCCTTCGGGGTCAATATTTAGGGAATCGTTCTCTTACTAGTTTACGGTTGGAGTCTAATTTTAAATCAAACGATAGATACCATAATTTTTATAAAATGTATTAAATAACAAAAATAGTCACACGTGGACAGTACTCATTCGTTGAGATTAGTCATGTGTTGACAAAAATATAGATTCACGTATTGAATAGAATAAATATTCATTTGTTGAATAGAATAACGAAATTATTGAAATATATAAAGCCGTGTTGATTAGAGATGCCCTATTTTGACTCGAACGATATTTATATCAATTACATTCGTTTTTATATTTGAATTGAATCGAATAGAAAACCAATTTGAATTGAATTGAATAGAAAACCAATTTGAATTGAATTGAATAGAAAACCAATTTGAATTGAATTGAATAGAAAACCAATTTGAATTGAATTGAATAGAAAACCAATTTGAATTGAATCGAATAGAAAACCAATTCGAATTGAATCGAATAGAAAACGAATTCGAATTGAATTGAATAGAAAACGAATTCGAATTGAATTGAACAGAAAACGAATTCGAATTGAATTGAATAGAAAACGAATTCGAATTGAATTGAATAGAAAACGAATTCGAATTGAATTGAATAGAAAACAAATTTGAATTGAATTGAATAGAAAACGAATTCGAATTGAATTGAATATAAAACGAATTCGAATTGAATTGAAAACGAATTCGAATTGAATTGAAAACGAATTGAAATGAATTCAAATTGAATTCAAATTTGAATTGAATAGAAATGAATTTTAAAACGAATTTATAAGGAAAAAATCAATTTTGATTTGAATTGAAATGGAAGTTGAAATTGTTTTTGAAACGAATTTAAAACTATTTATAAAATTCGTTTTAAATAGAAATCGATGAAATATATATTATATATATTATATATATAATATAATGGCCTGAATAGCACGCGCCGCGCCGCGGCAGTTCGTAAATTTCGACCATTGACTTCGAACGGACATTACGGGAGATCCGACCGTCGGATTCTCCTAAAACCGGAACCGTTGGGTTCGTATCGAAAAGAGCTTTCTAACGAATATTAGAAATTCGAAATCTAACGGTTAGATTTGGAGGTACGTCCAAATCAAATTTGAAAAAGGTCGCGGTAAGTGCAGTTCGATGGCCGTTGTTGGAAATCGACTGTACGGGCCTTGATAAAATTATTAAAAATAGTAATAATTTGTGTAAAATCATAAGAAATGATTTTGGAAAAATTGGGATGAAAAACTCCATATTTGAAAAGAAAAAAATAGATTTTTATCGAAATGAACTAGTTTTGAACTAAAATTAAACCCGTTTATTTTTAAATAAATAAATTGGATTTGAAACGAGTTTTAATAGGATTGATTTGTGGGTTTATCATGAACGGTGTTTTAAATAATACTAGTTCTTTAACCCGATAATAAATAGAATATGATTTGTGTTTATCGTGAACTGTGTTTTTAAATGACACTAGTTCTTTAACCCACTAAAAGGAGTTTTAATGAATCTGCAATTAAATTGAAATGTGAATTGATAATTTAGATTATCACATTTAGAAAGTGAGCGAGAATGGAGTATCACCAGTTTTGCTCCAAAACGATAGTCAAATCTTTAATTAGATTTGAACGTGAAATGGTAATTAAATTTACCGATAACACCATGGTGTTAGATATGGAGTATTACCAGTTTTGCTTCATGGGATGAATAGGTTGGGATTGGGAAATAAAATAAATAATTACTTCGGTGTGGTTCGCTAATCCCGACTAGTTCGGAAAACCATAATTTGGTTTGAAATGACATCCAAAGGAAGATTAAAGGATAAATTTTAAAGAATTTATCTTGGATAAAATTAATGGGAACCTTTCCCTAAGAATATGAAATTTGCGGTTAGTGGCTGCTAAATTGGAATGAGGCGTTCGTTGTGTTTGTGTAACATTTGTTTTTAATATACGCGAGTTGTTCGGAAAGGCCGGGTTTATACCCATTCTGAATAACCGATTCGACGATATGTCGAAGATGAAGACGGTGGTTGAAGACCGGAAGTCTTCACATCGTTTGGGTGATTACTGATGATCTCGATTGGGCTGTACACCCAAGATGAGGGAATCAGTTGGTGGTCGTCCAGACGTACTTGGAGATCGATGGATATGCGAGGAAAGTGCCTCCGGTTTCGTTCAGACCCAGAACGAACTTGTAAATGGACTGTGTGTCTGACATTGGATTTTATTCTGTGTTGATTGATTTCTGTTAAATATATATCTGTTTGGCGGCGGAGAATTTATTCTCTTGCTTAACGCCCTTCTCTGAGACGTACGAGCTTAGATGTTATATATCGATAGATATCAATCGCATGGCATGAATTGCCTGTGTGGCACGCTGAGTTGCATAGATCAAGGCTTCTGTTGAAAAGCAAAGTCTTGTGGTTGATGATCAAAGCACGGCCTACGTGGCAGCTTTGTGTATAACGTGAATTCGCGAGCCTCACACCTCGGTATGAGTTAAAAACGGGATACGGACCGCTGGGAGAACATGACGTTTCTTTCTAGCTTTGGTGGTGTCAGTGACTTACCAGCCCTGACATTTATATACTTTTCACCTTTGTGGTTGTTGGAATGAGGCGCCTCGATATTAGGTCTGTAAGGACCGAGAAACGTGTGTTCAGGAATTGCCAATCCTCAAACGTAAGAGAGGACCGGCCCAGCCGATTCTAGGGTTACAGAGAGTGTGTAGTCCTGAGGCATTTGCTAGAGTGTCTCGAAGCGAAGAGGATCTTGCCCCTTGCCTCGACTCATGACGGAAATCCAATTTCCAATACGTGTATTTCGGTTTTAATTGTAGAACTAGTATGGCGACATGATATATGGTACCCATGCCGTCTATGATTTATATTTATGATTGAAATGGTTTTGACACTATACACTTATTATAGTATCAAATGATTTGTTTTAAACGTACCAAGCATGTTTGGCTATTATAAGGGAAAACCCTATCCTCCGGCTTGCGTTGCATTGTGTGATGGGACCTGGGTCTTATAATAGCTTCATTTTTCGAAAAAGCATTGCGCTGTTTATTCTATGCACTGGTATTCTTGGGAGGAAACCCGTTTCATGTTATACGGCGTGGTCCCTTGAATTACTCTCTTTTAAAAGTAAAGCTTTAAATAATTGTTTTAGTTCTCACACCAGTCACATGACTGACCTGGAGTTTATTGTTTTAACCTAAACTCTGGGTGCCCCTATTTTCCACACGGGCAGCTTGTAGTTTTGGCTTTGCAGATTTATATTCATAGGATCCTGATTTACAGCTGGAACGATGCTCGGAAAGCTCTGTATCAGTGTATTACTTTCAGTTGTGTTTTGTATTATTTTCCGCTGCTATGTAATTTATTGTAATCTCTGATATTTATCGAATGTAATTTATTCAATTATACTCTGTATATTCTTGTATCTGATGGAATTGTTGTAATAACAATGAAATGTTCTTCTGTTTGTGTTCTGATTTGTCCTGTTCTCAAACGATCAGGGGTTTCGAACGGTCTAGATCGGTTTAACGACTGATTCAGATCGAGCGAAATTCATGGCCGTCACATTTGGTATCAGAGCTTTGGTTTACAGAGCTCGAGAACAAGACACATTAGAACCATTCGAAAGAATCCATCAGATATTGGATTAGTAATATCCAATTAGAATGACTCGTTAGAGATAGGATCAGTAGTATCCTAGAACGAGTGTGAAGAGTATATTTTTCAAATGAAAACAAATTTTGTTTTGAAATTTAAATCGTTTTATACGTATTTGAATAATTTATATGTATTGAACTTGGACAATCGAGTATATAAAGATTTCGCGTATACGCGTCATGAACGTATATTCGAAGTTTTAATATACTGGATAGATATAGGATTACACTCTAGTCGCTCGGAGATGATTTTGATGATGGAGCTCCATCACCAATATTTATGTTCGTGTTTCAAAGGTGTGATTTCTATATATTTCCATTATACTGGTGTGAGAACCAAAACTAATATAGCTAGATTTATTTGTTGTGAATTGGCATCAAAAACATGATTTTCTGCATATATATCAAATTATGAATTTGAAACTCTAATTCACTAATTGATTGATGTTTGTGTTGTTTGTTTAGTTGTTTGATAATTTTGACCCATTATGCCTAATTGCATCAAATATTGAATTGTATTGAAAATTGGTCGCATTTGCTAGCATATATATGTACTTACATTGAACAGGTCATAGCAAGGAGGCTAGAGCAGAGAATAAAATTTGTTTGCCCGACAAATAGGTACATATTTACTATAATTTACTGTTTTGTTTGGGTGATGATGATTTTATGAGCCGATTGGCTAGCCGCTTGGATTTTTCTTTTTCTTTTTGAGATCAGAAGGCCTATATGGCAATTTCGGGATTTTCCCGTGGCTCCCGGTGCAGGGGAGGTTATGGCGAAATTTTTCGAAAATTTAGGGTGTTAGCCAAACTTTTGAAGAATTTGAAAATTCTCAGAAACTGAAAAGTTGGAGAATGGAAGCCAGATCGAACGTAGAGTTGATTGATCAAACCACTTTCGACTTTGTTTCTTTTCGGGGATGAAAAATTTTAAGTGGGGGAGATTGTAATAACCCGGAAAATCTAGGCCAGTTTAAAATTTTATTTTGGCAATTTTAGCGAATTTTGAATATTTAAAATGAATTATTTTAAATAATATCGACGAGAAATTTATTTTGAATATAATTCGAACGTATATATTTATATACGTCGTCGTTAGAATATAATAATTATATATAATTATAATAGAATTGAAAATGGCGCGGTAGTTCGATAATTCGATTTCAAACTTCAATTGAATGTACCGGGTGCAAAACAATCCGGATTTTGGTGAAACAAAAAATAATAGGATCTATTTGAGAATATCTTTCCAACGAATCCGAAAAATCGAAATTTCATAGCGGGAATCAAAAGATATGTCCAGTTGAAAATTCTGAATAGTCGCTATGGAATTCAGGCCCTTAAAAATAGACATTTTGCAAACGACCTCGGATTTCGACGAAACCACTTTTGTTGGGTCCGTGATGTTAAGTTATTGCTAGATTCCAAATTTCATAAATTTTCGAATCAATATGTGAGCGTGGCAAAGGAAAACGCGTTTGACCAGTTTTAGTTGATTTTAATCGACTGGAAAATGGCCATTTTTCCAATGGTCTCAGAATTCGACGAAATTAGTTTTGTTAGGACCGTATCGTCAATACGAAGCTAGAAAATATTTTTCTGCAATTTTTAGAGTTCGTATGTGACCCTGGTAAATTGAAATACGCGTTCAAATTCAATATATAGAGTTATATGTTGATTTTGACGAAAACTGATCGAAATGATCGAATCAGCCTATGATACATATCCCATTGTGTTCAGAATGGGGGTAATTAGCTATGGACGACAGGCGGTGGGTCTCGTTTAGAGGTCGTATGAAAAAGTTGCTTTTTGAAAATAAATTAATTAAATAAATTAAAAAAACCCTCTCCTATATCCTCAGCCCCCTTGTTTACTTTCTTCAAACAGAAAAAAAAGGAGAAGGGGGCGGAGCCCGCTCCACCCCAAATCGCCAGCCACCAATCCTCGAGGTCGCGCCACCGCAATTGGGCCCCACCACCGCCGAGCTCCCCCCCAGGCGGCGCGCCACCGCAAAACCCCTCCCCTCTTCGATCGACGCGACACAGCCCCCCTCCCTCCATCTTCTCCGTCGAAGCCCCCCCGCCTACGCGCAACCGCCACCCCCCCTTCCGAGCCTTGCCCCGACCTCCTCCACTCCCGCTGGCTTCGCCGACAGCCCTCCACCGAACGCAAAGACCCTCCTCTTCCTTAAAGCAATGTAAGCCCTCTATTTATTTTATTTTGTTTTGTTTAATTAATTTTAGCAATTAAAAATCTGAAATTTTATATTGTAGGAGGATAAAAATATGATCTTTTATATTGTAGAGAGTTCAAAATATAATTTTTATCGTATGCAAAGGTAGAAAATATAATTTTCATATTATATAGATGATAAAAATGTGATCTTTATATGATAGGATATAAAAAGACGATATTTTTATGTAGTGAAAGACGACATTTTTAAAGTAGGAAAAGGAGAAATATTTATTTTTGAAAAGAAGAAATATTTGTATAGATAATAGAGAAATAAAAATAGAATTTTTATCTATATAGTAGCGAAGTAAAAATTCGATTTTTATATATTGAATAGCAAAGTAAAAATTCGATTTTTATATATTGAATAGCAAAGTAAAAATTCGATTTTTATATATTGAATTGCAAAGTAAAAATTCGATTTTTATATATTGAGTAGCGAAGTAAAAATTCGATTTTTACATATGTAGAGGATACGGGCAACGAAGGTGACAAAAAGGCGAGAACGACGAAGATTTCTATAAATGAAGTGTCGTGGAGTTGGAATAGCTATTGGTGAGAATTTCTCACTCTTCAATCTCTTTTTCTAGTTATATTTATACTAGGATGCAGACGGTGTTTAGTAGCACCCGACACCCGTCATCCACAGACCATGGATGGCTTGTTTGTTTAATTGTGGTGTTGTGAAATTTGTTTGTGTTGTTGAAGTGAAATCGATAATAAATGTAGGTGGTAGAAATAAAATATTTATATAGTTAAAAATATTTTATCGTTAAAAATATAATTTTTAACGTGAATGTGAATAAATAAATATCTATAAACAAATCGACCGATTTGTTTATATACACTGATTTGACTGATGGATTGGGATGATAAATTTTACACATCGCCCAACTGCACAAATAAAATCTGTGTTTGATTGTTTGAAACCCCACACGGGTATTGGGATAAAATACGGCATACACCAATCCCAATAATTAGTTGTATGTCGATCGATGGATTGACAGGCTGTTATAAGCATTAGATATCCATATTTGATGCTTATACAGTGTAGTGCACTTTGGATGATGGTTGATTATTTGTCGTTGCTATTATATACATGTGCTGTATGGAATCCATATAATTAACTTTATATGGTAATTGATTGGGCCTCATTCCAATTTACAAGATAAAGAATATTATAAAATAAAAGTTCATGTGTTGACAGTACTCATTCGTTGAGATTAGTCATGTGTTGAACGAAATATTTTAACAATAAAATTTACATCTTTATCATTATAAAATAAAAGTTCATGTGTTGACAGTGCTCATTCGTTGAGATTAGTCATGTGTTGAACGAAATATTTTAACAATAAAATTTACATCTTTATCATTATAAAATAAAGGTTCATGTGTTGACAGTACTCATCCGTTGAGATTAGTCATGTGTCGAACGAAATATTTTAACAATAAAATTTACATCTTTATCATATATGAAATTAGAAATTAACTGGAAAATAGATGAGATGAGTGGTCTCCTGGATATTGATCTGATGTTGGTTTCGGCCTTCGGGGTTAATATTTAGGGAATCGTTCTCTTGCTAGTTTACGGTTGGAGTCTAATTTTAAATCAAACGATAGATACCATAATTTTTATAAAATGTATTAAATAACAAAAATAGTCACACGTGGACAGTACTCATTCGTTGAGATTAGTCATGTGTTGACAAAAATATAGATTCACGTATTGAATAGAATAAATATTCATTTGTTGAATAGAATAACGGAATTATTGAAATATATAAAGCCGTGTTGATTAGAGATGCGCTATTTTGACGCGAACGATATTTATATCGATTACATTCGTTTTTATATTTGAATTGAATCGAATAGAAAACCAATTTGAATTGAATTGAATAGAAAACCAATTTGAATTGAATTGAATAGAAAACAAATTTGAATTGAATTGAATAGAAAACCAATTTGAATTGAATTGAATAGAAAACCAATTTGAATTGAATCGAATAGAAAACGAATTGAATTGAATAGAAAACGAATTCGAATCGAATTGAATAGAAAACGAATTCGAATTGAATTGAATAGAAAACGAATTCAAATTGAATTGAATAGAAAACGAATTCGAATTGAATTGAATAGAAAACGAATTCGAATTGAATTGAATAGAAAACGAATTTGAATTGAATTGAATAGAAAACAAATTCGAATTGAATTGAATATAAAACGAATTCGAATTGAATTGAAAACGAATTCGAATTGAAAACGAACTGAAATGAATTCAAATTTAATTAAAATTTGAATTGAATAGAAATGAATTTTAAAACGAATTTATAAGGAAAAATTCAATTTTGATTTGAATTGAAATGGAAGTTGAAATTGTTTTTGAAACGAATTTAAAACTATTTATAAAATTTGTTTTAAATAGAAATCGACGAAATATATATTATATATATAATATAATGGCCTGAATAGCACGCGCCGCGCCGCGACAGTTCGTAAATTTTGACCATTGACTTCGAACAGACATTACGGGAGATCCGACCGTCGGATTCTCCTAAAACCGGAACCGTTGGGTTCGTATCGAAAAGAGATTTCTAACGAATATTAGAAATTCGAAATCTAACGGTTGGATTTGGAGATACGTCCAAATCAAATTTGAAAAAGGTCGCGGTAAGTGCAGTTCGATGGCCGTTGTTGGAAATCGACTGTACGGGCCTTGATAAAATTATTAAAAATAGTAATAATTTGTGTAAAATCATAAGAAATGATTTGGGGAAAATTGGGATGAAAAACTCCATATTTGAAAAGAAAAAAATAGATTTTTATCGAAATGAACTAGTTTTGAACTAAAATTAAACCCGTTTATTTTTAAATAAATAAATTGGATTTGAAACGAGTTTTAATAGGATTGATTTGTGGGTTTATCGTGAACGGTGTTTTAAATAACACTAGTTCTTTAACCCGATAATAAATAGAATATGATTTGGGTTTATCGTGAACTGTGTTTTTAAATGACACTAGTTCTTTAACCTAGTAAAAGGAGTTTTAATGAATCTGCAATTAAATTGAAATGTGAATTGATAATTTAGATTATCACATTTAGAAAGTGAGCGAGAATGGAGTATCACCAGTTTTGCTCCAAAACGATAGTCAAATCTTTAATTAGATTTGAACGTGAAATGGTAATTAAATTTACCGATAGCACCGTGGTGTTAGATATGGAGTATTACCAGTTTTTCTTCATGGGATGAATAGGTTGGGATTGGGAAATAAAATAAATAATTACTTCGGTGTGGTTCGCTAATCCCGACTAGTTCGGAAAACCATAATTTGGTTTGAAATGACATCCAAAGGAAGATTAAAGGATAAATTTTAAAGAATTTATCTTGGATAAAATTAATGGGAACCTTTCCCTAAGAATATGAAATTTGCGGTTAGTGGCTGCTAAATTGGAATGAGGCGTTCGTTGTGTTTGTGTAACATTTGTTTTTAATATACTCGGGTTGTTCGGAAAGGCCGGGTTTATACCCATTCTGAATAACCGATTCGACGATATGTCGAAGATGAAGACGGTGGTTGAAGACCGGAAGTCTTCACATCGTTTGGGTGATTACTGATGATCTTGATTGGGCTGTACACCCAAGATGAGGGAATCAGTTGGTGGTCATCCAGACGTACTTGGAGATCGATGGATTTGCGAGGAAAGTGCCTCCGGTTTAGTTCAGACCCAGAACGAACTTGTAAATGGATTGTGTGTCTGACATTGGATTTTATTCTGTGTTGATTGATTTCTGTTAAATATATATCTGTTTGGCGGCGGAGAATTTATTCTCTTGCTTAACGCCCTTCTCTGAGACGTACGAGCTTAGAGGTTATATATCGATAGATATCAATCGCATGGCATGAATTGCCTGTGTGGCACGCTGAGTTGCATAGATCAAGGCTTCTGTTGAAAAGCAAAGTCTTGTGGTTGATGATCAAAGCACGGGCTACGTGGCAGCTTTGTGTATAACGTGAATTCGCGAGCCTCACACCTCGGTATGAGTTAAAAACGGGATACAGACCGCTGGGAGAACACGACGTTTCTTTCTAGCTTTGGTGGTGTCAGTGACTTACCAGCCCTGACATTTATATACTTTTCACCTTTGTGGTTGTTGGAATGAGGCGCCTCGATATTAGGTCTGTAAGGACCGGGAAACGTGTGTTCAGGAATTGCCAATCCTCAAACGTAAGAGAGGACCGGCCCAGCCGATTCTAGGGTTACAGAGAGTGTGTAGTCCTGAGGCATTTGCTAGAGTGTCTCGAAGCGGAGAGGATCTTGCCCCTTGCCTCGACTCATGACGGAAATCCAATTTCCAATACGTGTATTTCGGTTTTAATTGTAGAACTAGTATGGCGACATGATATATGGTACCCATGCCGTCTATGATTTATATTTATGATTGAAATGGTTTTGACACTATACACTTATTATAGTATCAAATGATTTGTTTTAAACGTACCAAGCATGTTTGGCTATTATAAGGGAAAACCCTATCCTCCGGCTTGCGTTGCATTGTGTGATGGGACCTGGGTCTTATAATAGCTTCATTTTTCGAAAAAGCATTGCGCTGTTTATTCTATGAACTGGTATTCTTGGGAGGAAACCTGTTCCGTGTTATACGGCGTGGTCCCTTGAATTACTCTCTTTTAAAAGTAAAGCTTTAAATAACTGTTTTAGTTCTCACACCAGTCACATGACTGACCTGGAGTTTATTGTTTTAACCTAAACTCTGGGTGCCCCTATTTTCCACACGGGCAGCTTTTAGTTTTGGCTTTGCAGATTTATATTCACAGGATCCTGATTTACAGCTGGAACGATGCTCGGAAAGCTCTGTATCCGTGTATTACTTTCAGTTGTGTTTTGTATTATTTTCCGCTACTATGTAATTTATTGTAATCTCTGATATTTATCGAATGTAATTTATTCAATTATACTCTGTATATTCTTGTATCTGATGGAATTGTTGTAATAGCAATGAAATGTTCTTCTGTTTGTGTTCTGATTTGTCCTGTTCTCAAACGATCAGGGGTTTCGAACGGTCTAGATCGGTTTAACGACCGATTCAGATCGAGCGAAATTCATGGCCGTCACACTATTAATTTCTTGAATTTCCAGTGCAATTTGGGGTTGGACTTGTGTTATTTGGTCAGCTCAAATAGGACCGGATTTTCGGGTCATTACAGGTGGTATTTCCGGAATAGTACGAAGACCTAGAAGTTGAGATCGTAGATATGTGACCTTGTAAGACACTTCGCGTTGTGGAAAATGACACGAAACAGGTTAGGAGAATGACGGTTAAGCTAGTCAAGGTGTAATGGTGTGAGGACGATGACGATTGTACGTGGGAAACAAAAGAGAGAATGAAGACAATCCATCCAGAACTCTTCGTTGGTACGACCCATTGATGTCATGTCACCTTACACCATTGTAACTTGTGTTATTCGTTAGAATTCCTCGTGTTAGGTTAAGGCTATGGATGCATGACTTGATGGATGCTAGTTTGGATGGTAAATTGGCTGCTTATGGATAATAGGCATGCAGAATTGTTTTGGTTGCAATTTCGTAGGTGAAATTCCTAAAAGGGGAGAGGGAATGTAACGATCCGCATTTTATGTATCAGAGGGTCATAAAATATTTTTATTTAATTCCCTAAGGGCCGGATCATTATCATATTTTGATATGTTGTTTATGGGATGTGAGACATGTCCATAATTTTTACCAATTTTATTTGTGACCATTTTTCCTTTGTCAGTTTTGTACAGGGATTAACTTTTGTTTGGGATCGAATCAGGTGCTGAGATCGATTTCATCGGAAAGGAAACGGTATTGCCAGTTCCGTAGAATGCCCACATTAAAGATTTGGTTCAGCAATTTAGGAGAAATCGTTATTTTAGTGCTACACAATTTCTGGATAGACTAATTAGTCATTAGTATGCTGATTAGTGAGGCACATTAGTGGGATGATGGTTTGGCTATAAATAGGGGGTAGAGGCAAGGGGAAGGGGTTACTTTTTTCATTTCTTATTTGGTTGAGCTTGTGATCCACCTTGCTCAATCAAATACCTCTCTCCACCATTAAAATCATATATCTACATTTGAAGATTTGAGATATACATCAAAGAAGGCTAGATCTACATCAAAAGAGAAGAGATCACATAAAATTAAGTGATTTGAAGATCGTTCTTCGCTGTTCGGATTAGTGATTAGTTGTTTTTAAGCTATATCAAAGATTTGGTGAGTGATAAGCATCTCTCGCGCGGATTCAATCAAGTATATGGGTTGTTTGATTTTATTTTCCATCATTTCAAATTGTTTTCACCTAGATCTACATCATGGTAAGTACGTTTCCATTCGAATCACCATAGGATTTAATCTTGCAACTTAAATTGGCAATTCTTATGTTAATTCTTACGTTTATGCAAAATTTAGATCACTATTTTGTTCACTTATTATTTTATCATGATTTGGTGAATTCTATAGGAATGTATTGATGTGCACATAAAAATGCACATTTATATTCACACATTTATTCCCGTTTTAATTAAACAAATAACATAATCGGACTATTTTTACATGTTTTAACCAACAACCCAAAACTCTTAAATTATCATGCATACATCTTCATATTGAGGCAAAAAGGGTAATTTATGCATGTTTTAATTTGTGATATCATTTACTTGTTCCATGTTGTTGTCTCTTGTAGGAATTTAGGAGCAAAAATGATGTTTGCATATGAAGACATGAAGAAATGCATGTATCTACACAAGAGGAGATGGAATTAATTCATACACTACTTAGTGGAGGACCTCACCCATTCTCACTCTTTCTCTTAAGCTTCATATTAGAGACTAATTGGCTGAGACAAAAAGATTCATGCATTCTACATGACTTATTAGTGGCTAAATCAAGATTAGAAGATTCATGAAGGGGTATTTTTGGTAGTCCCCAACAAAAGTGGTTAGGGTTTTAGGGTTTAGAACATGTATAAATACCCCTTTATGTTGATGTAAATCCTTTTTTAGTTTTAGTTGAGAGGAGCAAACCTCTCTTTATTTCCATGGCTATTTAGACATTTTCTTTTATGTAATCCCTCTTTTTAATGCAATTTAATTTCTTGTTCATTTACATGCTCTTTACTTTATGTTCATAGTTTAGATTTATTTATATGCACTTAGTTTAGTTCTTTTCTTGTTCCATTTAGACTATCTTTGATTTTGCTTTCTTTTCCATTATTGAAACTTACATGTGTTAGTATGATAACATACATTAGAAGATAAGTCCCTATTTAGGGGTAATGAAGCTCTCTAATTTTATGTAAGTTCAACATTTGTATGATTGTGATCTCTTTTATTTGTGCTTCATGGTAGTGGATTTTGATGTAAGTTTATACAAGTGGGTTTGATAATTTATGTTGCATATGCAAATAAACTAGTCTTATTCAGTATAAACACAATTTACATTAACATTTGCTAAGTGGTTATTGATTTTGAAATGAAAGTAAGAACAAAATTTGATGGTTTATACTTCTAATTCATAGTTCATAGGTCATGCTTAAAATAGTTTTTGCTTTAGTTTCATTTTCATGAGAATCATAAGTGGTTTAATTGTTGTGTTAAAGTTTGATAGTTTATGCTGTGTTAATTAATAACGCAAATAAACTTTACTTATGATAAATGCAACATTTATGCCATTTAAAAATAGAGATCAAAGATCATATATTTGTTAATTTACATAAATATAAGAGGTGATTTACCTCTAAATTGCTCTCTAATCTCATATTTAGTTCTCAACTTAGTTTCTAGTTTTTGTTAGTTAAAACATTACAAAGTTTGTTTAATTTGATTGAATAAGATTGAAATTATTTCTTTCCATGCGGATTGACTCGTACTCGCCCTGAGACAACCCCACATTTCGACAGACCAATTTTTTTCTTCAAAATTCCAATCTATCGAAACTCAGATTGGTTTGCTCTGGTATCCTGCAGAAAAGACAGAGACATAAAACATGTCGAAGCTCAGAAATTATCTCACAGCGGAATGGATAAAATATAATGTAAACAAAATATAGCCTTACCGTATTAATAATACTACCTAACCAGTATCTGAGGCTATCATGTCCCTGCCACAAATCTAACCTACGAGTATGTTATGAGGAGGGGAATAGAACACAAGTTCTGGTGATTGGATTTAAACTATACACTTTGGATAATCCTACATATACCGTTTAATCATATTTTCTTATTTATTAGGTTACTTGGGTTATCAGCACTCAAGGCTTACACACAGGTCGTACCCATTTACTTTCCAGTGGATTATCCTAATATAGTATATATGTAGCTACCCTCAATATTGAGGTACACCCCATGGTACCTCACTCGCACGGTCTCCAACGTAACACCATCGGAATATACACAGTCCCTCATCCTATGCCGTAGTGAGATACGGATAACAATATTACCTTTCACATATATCTATCATTACTATGCTACGTAAACGTACTGACTGCAACCTTTGTTCGAATCAGACTCCATACCGGAGTAATGCCCTCAAGTCTACGATACACCACCCAGAGCCGACATGCATGTTTCTAGACTGTCCACCATACATATCTTCAATTGTAGCTCGATGCCTCAATCGCGCGTCCTCTAATGTGCACCGAGTTCCGTGGCAGGGCGATACAAGAAGCACAGAACTCGGTCGGGAGCTTTTCCATATCTATATAGGCTCGTCTTTAAAGATCCTCTATCTACAGATATACCTAGGGTCTGTATTCGTGGTGGCTATGGCCCCACCTCGGCCCCTCCCCCAACTAATAAAGACTACCAGAGCTAAGCAACTACCCCTACGCAAACAATCTAAACATCCATGTGGCCTCTCCCCTCAACCCTTTACCCCTATAGCGAAGGGTGAAATGGTATCTTGGGTTTAGCTTGAGTCTTTCCGCATCCCACTGGCTGCCAATGACGGGTAAACGACAGTCTACTATCCTTGTTGGTTGTGACCCTCTGCCTCCTCGTGAGGCTACCGCCGAACCACCCTGGTTTCAGCTCGTCACAGCATTCTGACTGCATAGCTACATCTGCCGTCAAGGCCCGCCCACCTAGTAGTTACGCGCAGACCCAACCTCTGTAGACACAGCCTAAGACATCTGCCGCCGCACAAAGGACTACTAGGAGCACCTTACGTAACTCAGGAAATTCGTGCTTCCCCTTCCAGTCCTTCGGATCCGTCAGAACAATTAGATGAATGTGCGCTCCCCCTCGTTCCTTATAATACATCGATGATCTATCCCGTTGGGTTATTCACCCTCAACCGCACGGACTGGTCTAAGCACCTTACTTTAGCATGTTGTTAGACCCTATGATTAAACATTCTTTTACGCGCTTGTCTCACCTCATCAGGTTCCCAGTTAACTTGGTTATTCCAATTCATATTGAATTCTTATTCCAATTACCAAGTTTCTCTTGCTTATTAATTTCAGTTATACAACTTAATCCGTTTAAGTTTATTAATAATCCCACCACATGTTATTTTCAAGATTGTGGTCCAAGGTCTGCAATCCACAATCCCTCTTATATTCTTGTTGATTTCATCATTAAAACAACATGTTTTTCTTAATATGTAATTAAATATATCCAATTCACATGTTTTCTAATTAACAGGTCACTTACCATTTATGATTAAATATAACTTATTTCATCTCATAAATTTCCCTCATCCATTCTCATTTAATCATAATTCCATTTTACATTGTCAATACAACTTATCGTTGTTTACTTATTACCTTAGTTCTATTAACTAAGGCCCATTAATAAGTTTCTCTACCCGTTTATTATAACCTCTGTTATAATTTCCTCTTGTCCCTAGGACAAGCCTAACCATTCTTATCAATGAGTTTCAGACTTCCAAGCTTACAGGTTACTTAATTTATAATTAAGTGCAACTTCTTATATTCCATATATTTTACCATTTTCCCAACTAGTTTCCGGCTTCCCCCATTTATTGATTACTTAATTTATAATTAAGTGTCCCTTATCTCATTTCACCAGTTATGCCATTTCCTTATTAGTTTAGTATAACCTATGTTATAATATTCACTTGTCCCTAGGACAAGTCTTCCTATTATACAACATTTTCATTAATGTTATTTATTTATAATAGGTGATTATCATTCCTACAAGTTATGCTTAACCTAAAAGGTGTCTTATAATAGGTGATTATAAAAGGTGTCTTTAATATTATCATTCCTATAATATTCACTTCGCATCTCCCGCTTTTCTTTTTTAACCTTGTTTTAACCGTACTTGGGTTTATGTAACTATTTATAAAGATTCCCTATTTTCCTGTCCAAGCACAGCACACATAAGATTTTTTTTTTTGTTACCGATTTTCTTTTTCATTTTATCTTGGAAATTTTTATCTTTATCCGTCGTTTCTCATAATTTATCAGGTTTGTTGCTTTACTGAATTTTTTTTCTGTTTCCTTTTCAGTTGTAGCATTTCTCTTTTCTTAGCTTATTTAATTATCTAGTCTTAGTTTAAATTTAAATAAGCCTCTATCTTCCAACTAAAACATGAGAACATACACCCTACACAACTACTACTTAGGGGCAAGAATCTGGGGACTATGTACCCCTTCAAACAGAAAATTCCAAACTATGGGATCCACGACAGGTTTAGGTGTTACCCTAACTACCCAACAAAATAACGGAATGATCCCCACAGAAATGTAGTAACGGGTTTTGCCCCTAACATGGAAATTAGCAACATGATCTAAACACTTACTTGCCCTTTTCTATCTAGTAGTCGCTACTAGTCCTAGCTGTGTTCCAACAATTATTTCAAGCAACATCCTAGGCTTTCCAACGCTTATGCATTCTACGGGAACTCACTATTATTCCAAGATAGTTCTCGCTATTTACCTTATAACCTCAAAACTTTTCCCGTATTTCCTAGGCACTAACCCTTACTGTTAATCCCTAAAAAACCATATACACATTGGGCAGAGGGATACAAGGCGGGTCCTACCAGCGTCGGCCGTACATAACACAACCGCACTAAGCAAGATCCAAATATCAAGCCCAATGCAGGTCAAGTCTATCAGTGCGATCGGGCCATGAGAAGCGCGACTTGAAAAAAAATGAAAGCTGCACATCAAGAGAACCGCTCAGGCGCTAAAATAAGATAGGTCACCCGCTTTGCACGAGCTAGAGCAACCTCGTAGTATAACCATAAAGCCAAGTGGAACCATGCAAAGGCAACAAGAGGACGAGCGTCCTTGGTTCAAGAAGGGCGATCGCGCAAGGAACAAAGGAGGATCGATCTCAGCTCCACACTTCGCTCTTACGAAATCTCCCAAAGCATCTGCGCCCGCACTTAAGGACCCACTCAGCTATTCGAGACACTCAGCAAGTCATCTGCGCATAACACTGAATATGATATAGACAACTGGCTACAGCTGTCCAGTGGCATGGTTGTAATTAGCAGAATGAACGACCCACAGTCAGGATAAACAGATTCCAGATCATTTACCAAGAGGAGTTCACCTATAAATACACGATGCCTACCCACGTTTAAGGGGGCTTTTTAGAAAAACCACGAAGTGCTGCTAAACTTCAGACTCAACCACAGATCTGGCCATGGCGTCAAGTACCATTTTAGAGTGAAGGCATCTTCTCTCTCAATCATTCATCCATCCTTCTTCTCCTCAAGCTCTATTATTCTCCTGTATAATTCTATAGATCAAAATACTTAAACGATGGTATATTGAGTAGATATAGAGATGTATGTGGTCAGAGAATTGATGTACTTTGTAATTCTCATTATAAGACAGGAAACCGCCTTCATAGTGGATGTAGGCCTCATTAACGGCTGAACCACTCAACATCTCGTCTCTACTTTACTTTTTCTCGCATTTTTTTATTTTTTTGCTAATTAGACACGGTTCCATTTATTTCTTATCGAATTGGTGAAGTACAGTTTAGTACCTTGGGTGTTTAGACCATTTTTGGTGTAAACATTTTGGTGCCCACCATGGGGCCGTGTTTTTCCTTTTTCCATTTCAGATCTGACAAGATTTTCTGAGAGACACCGTGCTTACAATCATGAGCATGCTAAGGAGAACTGCGAATGAAGCCAACAACCCCACCAGCGGCATCAACACCGTCATGCCATTGGATGGCGACTTCGATGAAGGGGAGCCATCGGAAATCAAAGAAATTATAACCAGAGAAAAGTTGGAGGAAGCGGTGATAGGATTAACGAGTTAGATAACTATCGCAAGCAATGCGATGACGAAGAAGCTCGAGTCGATACTCACTATCCAAGGCGCTACCGCAAAAGCCACTCTAAGCACCACTTGTTCCTCGCTGACTCAGACGAATCACGGATCAGAAACAGAATTCCCCTCTTTACACTCAAGACAGCGGGATTCCATTCCAAGAGTTGCGCATCGCACCAATCCGAACTACGAGGGGGGCAAAGCACCTGAAAATGATTACTTTACTATGCAATCACGGAGCGGGAAGACAGTCCTGCTGCCATCAAGACGTCCCTGCCGTAAGGATGCCCAGATTCCTTATCCCCAGTCCTCGAAGGCGCATCTAGATCGAGGGTTGATGGTGAAAAAGGTGGTCAACTCATGGATTCGACCAACAAGCGAGAGTACATCTCAGGAATGGTGCAAGCAATTGTGGAAGAAAGCATGAGGAGGAAGGATGACCAAAAAGAATAGGAATTTTTCCCAGCTAAAACCCCACTCACCGAGAGGATTAAGTAAACTGTATGCTGGCGAAGGTTCGAACCTCCATCGTTGCAGCCTTACGACAAGACAACTGACACCAATATAAATATGACCAGTACATGAATGGAGCATGCGCTACTGACGAAATCAAATTCCTATATTTTCCAACTTACCTAGAAGGAGTGGCTTATCTTTGATTCACAAAGCTTCCACCACGGTCTGTGGACAATTTCGTGACGTTGGCTAGGCTATTCAATGAGCAGTTCAGATCCCAGGCGTTAGAAGCTCAGGATGCTACGGAGATAAACGGACTACGGCAAAGACCAAGAGAGCCCATTAGAGTTTTTCTCACTCACTTTGATGTTGCATTGGCTAAAGTCAAGGATCCCGAACCCAACATGATCTTAATGGCTCTAAAAAATGGCATATGCAGGAAAACCAAGTTAGGACCATGGATCAAGAAAAAGAAACCAAGTACACTCGAATGACTACTTAGCAAAGCCGAAAAATATGCAAGTACTGAAGAGAGAAACACACATGCATAGAAGAATGGAAAGGTCCAAGGCAACTCGGATAATAAAAAAAGGAGCAGTAAAGAAGAAGACAGTCGAGCAAGGAAGAAGCTATGCTTTTTCAAGAACTCTGAATTCACCCCCCTTAACGATTCCGTGGGAAATATATTCATGGCAACTAGAGGCACCGAAAGATATCCGGTCTCGAAACAAAGACTCGTTAGAAATGCCGCCATGAAGTCAGGAAAATTTTGTTATTTCCACAAACAGCCGGGGCAAGATACCGATGAATGCAGGCACTTAAAATCGGTAATCGAGGGGTTGTGTAATGGCCCGCATCTTCAGCGGTATAATAATTAATTTATTTAATTATTTAAAAGGTGATTAAAAGGATTTAATGGACGTTGAATAAAATAATAGTGAATATTTAATTAAAGTAATAAACTAAATAATATATTTAATTCTGAAATAATCAGAATTGGCTGAAATGGCGATATGGTGTGAACTGGATCATCTGTGATATTTAATTCAGTTTAGAATTGAAGTAGAATAACGAATATATTATTTGAACGACAGTTTGAACGTATAATTATATTATAATTAAAATCGAGCTCGAAATGGCGCTGTAGTTCGTAAATTGGCGATTCGAACTTCAACTGAATGTACATGGTCCGTTTTAAATCGAATTTCTGTGAAACAAGAAACGTTAGGAGCTGGTGAAGTATATCTTTCTAGTGGAAGAGAAAAATCAGGATTTCATCATGTTGATTTTGATTTATGTTCAAATCAAATTTTAGAAAAGTCGCTGTGGAATTCCTTTATAATTTATAAAGGAATTATTTACATTTTAAAAAGGAATTTCAATATAAATCGAATATCAGGTTGACCCAGATTTGAAATATCAAGTTAGAAATTCATATAGGAATATTCTAGAGCTGTATGGTATTCCACTGTGAATATATACGATAATATTTATATATAAATATTTACTTTAATTATATTTAAATATATTTATATATTTAAATGGGTTATTTAGGACTTTAAAAATAGCCACTTTTGCAAACGAAGTTGGAATTCGATGAAACTAATTTTGTTGGATCCACAATGTCAAATAGTTGCTAGAGTTCAGTTTACATGATTTTTGAAGTCAGTATATGGCCGTACGGATTTTTAGAGTGAAAAACAGTTAGTATTTTGACCTTTAAAAATACGTTATGTGAGCAAACGGAGTCGGAATTCAACGAAACCAGTTTCGTTGGGACCGTAATGTTAAGTTGTAGCTGCATGTCAATTTTCATGATTTTTGGGTATTGTATGTGATCGTAAGGATTTTTAAAGGACAAGCAAAGATAGCAGTGGAATAAAAACCAATATAAAAATAAATTATAAAACCCTATAAATAGCACCACTATACTTCCTTAACCTAATTTCAACTCTCGACTGGTCAAAGAGTTTTCCGCCGTATATTTTCTTTCAGAGAAAAACCAAAGTGTAAAAATCCAACCTCAAAAAAATCAAAAGAAAATTCAATAAATTCTTATAAATCAAGATGGAAACTTATTCTCAATGCTGGGAGGATCCTCTTCGATCGGGTAGGTCCTTTGCTGGGTTCGAACATCTTTTGTTCGCTAAAACAAAATCGACAGCAACTTAGGGTTAAGGATTTTGCGGGTTTAGCGCATCAATGGCTTAAACGAAACATGTCTTTGGATTCAGAAGATCGAACCGAAGTTGGGTGCATACTTTTGTGATTTTCGGTGATCATAAATGTCGGACCTGGGCGTTGCGTGGTCGGAGTCTCGACACCAAGGTGAGCATCGAGCGTAACGTGGTGATAATAGGATGGAGCGGCTTTCGAGGAGGAGATCAACGGTGAAGGGTGGGCGGAGTTTCATGAAGGAAGGACTGAGAACAAGGCTTGGAAACGATCGAAAATGGCGGAGGAAGTTTGTGGTTACTGGAGTATCATCGTGGCAGAAGAAAGCAAAAAGGGTCGGGTTTGGTAATTTGAGAGAGAATGGGCCGGTTGTATTGGGGTAAAGCCCAATTTGAATTTAAATTTTTGTTTTTGTTTTCAATTAAAATAGTGTTAACTTCAAAAATATGTAACTTCCTCATACGATATCAGTTTTCAGCGAAACAAGATCTGATAGGATCGTATGGACGACGACAGCACAATGGAACTGACTGGGAGCGAATCCGAGCTCGTTATAATTTATTGTAAAATAAATTGTTCGTCCGAATCAAATTGAGCGATGGTTATCGTTATTAACGATGATCGTCCAATGTGAGTAAATCTCACTAACTCTGAACAGTGTATAATTTCATGTTGTATTTTTAGAACTGTTAAATACTGGCTGATTGACTGTGTGTTGATTGTTTGATTGAACTGCTAGTCGGTTAGTTGAATTTCTATATTGATTCTGTTTAACAGAATATATCATATGGAACTGAAAGTGATGTTGATTTTATTGTGTAACATCTGTGGATGCAGGGAAATAGGTTGGAGGAATCCGACTGGATTCCTCAACAGTTATTTTATTGTTTTTCATATATTGTGATATATGACGTGATTTATAATCTGTGGTTGATTATATGTGTTTGGACGATATTGGTCATCGTGATATGATGTGTTAAGTACCATAAAATATCGGAATGGGAAATGGAGATTTTCAAAGTGATATTGAAAACAGAATATGTATAAATTGGAATATTTATAAATAAGAAATATTTATAAATTGGAATAATTATAAAGTGAATTATTTAATTAGGATAAATAAATAAGATGTTATAAAATGGACTATTTACTTAGAAAATAAATAGGAGATAATAAGTGAGATATTTATTTGTTAAATAAATAGGATAAGATAATGGATTTATTTATTTGTTAAATAAATAGAATAAGGAAAGGACATATTTATTTGTTAAATAAATAGGGTTATTAAAGGAAACATTTAGAATTAAATAAATAGAATTAAAAGGAGATATTTATTTGTTAAATAAATAGAGTTAAAGGGGAGTTATTCGAATATAGTTTAATCAAATAGAGTTAAATCAGTTAGAGTTAATCAGTTAGAGTAAATCAATAAGAATTAATCGAATAGAGGTAAAGAAATAGAGTTAAACAAGATTAGAAACTGACTAGAGATTAGTTAAGTTGAATAGTTTTCTGAGTATCGATCTGATGTGGGTTTCGGCCTTCGGGGTTTATACTTAGAGAATTGTTCTCCTACTAGTTTACAGTCAGGGACTGATAGTTGTGAAATGATAGTGATGTGTAAATAAACAATGGAAATGTTTTCCAATGTTAATAATGTATATTTTCTAAACATAGAAAATAAGAAAATATATATGTAGATATATATATATATGATTGATGATTGATTGATAGAATTTCCATCTGGAAACAATATAGTTGTTTGCACACCTGTTTTTCTTCGATAGTTAACTCACCGACTATCGAAGTTTTTGACCATTTTAACGCTGTTAATATGGAGAGACCGGTTGGATTATTATCCAAAGAACCACTCTGTATTGGCATAAGCGTTGCGAATCATATATGCCATAGATAATTGAAGACTGAGTAAAGTGCAAGGGCTATTGTATAAGTCTTAGATAACAGTGGCTAAGATGGATGTACTGAATAGTGCCTTCGGTTCATCCTGTTCCTGGATGACTTTTATGGATGAATGTATGACAGAGTATTTCCAAAAAGGTCACGTACGTTGATTTCTTCAATCGTACCAAGAGTGGAAGCAGAGAAGGAAACTTCTTTAGCTAACACGTAATGTACTGTTGTAGACGTCAATTAGTGATTTTCGATGGATCTGACAATGTGGCATTCGAAGTGAATCTGATGTGATGATGAAGCGTAACCTCAAGCCTCATCAACCGGTAAATGATAGAAATCAGGCAGGCAGCATGGCTAAGTTGGTCGCTCCGAAGTACGGTGTATAATCACCTGATCTAAAGTTTCATTTATTTCTAAAAATCTATTGTTGATGCTGTCCCATTCGGGAAACGGTTGCTGATCCCAACCGTTGGTGATATACATTCGATACACTCAAGCGAAATGAGTGATCGGTCATGTGTGGCCGGGTTGCAAGATGTTCTTGTTGAATCCAGTGTATTCCTCTCTAGAGGTACACTAGCGAAAGGTGGTTCCATACCTTGTCATAGTTGGAAATCCATTACCCAATACGTGCTTGCAGTTTTGATTGTATACTATATATGTAGAACGTGAGATGAAAGCGTTTCTGCTAGATGATTATTATATTGTGTTGATAGACATTATTATAATATCAAAAGGGTTTTTGATATAAAGATAATTTGGATTCTCATAAGGGAAAAACCCGTTCCGTTATACGGCGTGGTCTTATGAGATATCATTTACCTGCTTGAACTGTTTTAAACCGTTTTACTCATACCAGTCCCATGACTGACCCGGAGTTTATTTTGTTTTTGTTTTCCCTAAACTCTTGGTTGCCCAATTTTGTACGGGCAGTCAAGTAGTCGGGATTTACAGATATACTGGAAGAGCTTGGAGCAGGAGGCTTCAGGATTATATAGCTATAGTCATTTCCGCTGAGTTGTAAGTGTTGTACTCTGATAATGTTATTGTATACATATAATGATTTTATTTCAAGGATATATTATCTATTATATGTTGTTCGTTCCGCTGTGAGATTCGTGTTACTCTGATGTTGTGTTCTTCTTCTTCTTCTATTCTAAGTTTCTATCTTATCTTTCCTCACCCTCTAATTTCTTTCATTAATGACCGGTATTTTCGATCCTTGGATGTTCGATATGTGTTGTATATCGGATAACCAAGGTCGACAAAAACCCGGGTCATTACAGTTGGTATCAGAGCTTAAGTTAAGAATTTCCTTGGCTCTGTGGCGTGACTCAGTAGAGATGGGGTTAGTAATACCCTAGATTGAGTTGAGTGTATATATACGAGTGAGCGTATTTGTTATTGATATAAAAATTGTTTTATACTGTGGTGATTTGTTGGTTGAGTTGTTTATGGGTTCTGGTCGATCAGTTTGATCCACTGTATCGGAAGGAGTTTATAAACACTCGAATACGATGGGTCGACACAATATGTTTTGAAAAGAGGGTAAATTAAAATAAGTTTACCCAAGGTATATCTTGATATAGAGAAGATATATATATCAAAATTATAATATAGTGGATATATTGGTTGTTATTATAATCGAGTAAGATTATAAATTAAATGGTTATGTAAATAACCAATCAGAATTCATATAAGTGAAATACGTGAAATCAGATGAGTTAAATCTGAAATTTAAACCAGAAATTTAATTAAAATTCTGGAAAATTGGATAAGTGTTTGTAAATGGATTTGGATTAAAAATAAGGGAAATTTAAGATCCTGGGAGATTTTAAATTGTTTTACAAGCAGTGTGAATTATATTTTGAAATGAATTTCAAAGTGGAAATGTTTAGAAATGGTTTTATAGTATTGAACTCACTTCGATCGCTGGAAAATAGATTCTGATGATGACAGCTACATCATCAGTATTCATTTTCGAGTTGTAGGTGACGAATTACTACAAGAGATACTGTTTTGAATTTTTTTTGGGAAAGACAAGTTGTGTTGAATTTCAAATAGGAAAATTTGATTTTTGAAAAGAGTAATCTGTTTAAAAAAACTCCCAGGGAAAGTCTGTTTGAATTAAAAACAAATTTAACTGAAATTTGTGAAAGCAAATTTGAATTAAAATAAAGCCAGTAAAGTGGTAACTGAGATTGAATTAGAATGGTATCAAGACAAATTGGATTGTGAGATTCAAATTTGAAGTGTAATGTGATAATCAAGTTAAGAGTTGGGAATCGAGAAGAAACTCAAGTTGAAATGATATTTGGCTCGGATATAAGCGAATGGTTGTGTTGTGGATAAAAGCAGATTGGAATTTGATTGGGATGATCCTTGTATCCACTGAATTGATAACAGGTGGAAATGATATAATGATATGCCGACAAAAGGTACAAGTTTATATTTCTATTGGATATAAGATTTATGAGCAGAATTGGCAAGCCGCTTGGCTGTTTGATTTTCTTTTGGGATGGAGATGGCCCAGAGAGGCGAGTGGTGGTTTGACGTATTGACCAGTACAAAGGAGGTGCTGGCAAAAATTTTCGAAAAGTTAAGGCGTTAGAATTTTTTTAGGATTTTTGAAAATTTTCGATAATAAGAATTAATAATTTAATTGAAACAAAATTGGTTCAGTTGAAACTGAAGTTAATAAGTGAACAAATAAGTTCTAACCAGTCGATAGGGTTTGTTTCCTACCTTAGCAATTTCGAGGACGGACTTATTTTAAGTGGGGAAGAATGTAATGACCCGCATCTTCAACGGTATAATAATTAATTTATTTAATTATTTAAAAGGTGATTAAAAGGATTTAATGGACGTTGAATAAAATAATAGTGAATATTTAATTAAAATAATAAATTAAATAATATATTTAATTCTGAAATAATCAGAATTGGCTGAAATGGCGATATGGTGTGAACTGGATCATCTGTGATATTTAATTTAGTTTAGAATTGAAGTAGAATAAAGAATATATTATTTGAACGACAGTTTGAACGTATAATTATATTATAATTAAAATCGAGCTCGAAATGGCGCTGCAGTTCGTAAATTGGCGATTCGAACTTCAACTGAATGTACAGGGTCCGTTTTAAATCGGATTTCTATGAAACAAGAAACGTTAGGAGCTGGTGAAGTATATCTTTCTAGTGGAAGAGAAAAATCGGGATTTCGTCATGTAGATTTTGATTTATGTTCAAATCAAATTTTAGAAAAGTCGCTGTGGAATTCCTTTATAATTTATAAAGGAATTATTTATATTTTAGAAAGGAATTTCAATATAAATCGAACATCGGGTTGACCCAGATTTGATATATCAAGTTAGAAATTCATATAGGAATATTCTAGAGTTGTATGGTATTCCACTGTGAATATATACAATAATATTTATATATAAATATTTAATTTAATTATATTTATATATATTTATATATTTAAATGGGTTATTTAGGACTTTAAAAATAGCCACTTTTGCAAACGAAGTCGGAATTCGAAGAAACTAATTTTTTTGGATCCACAATGTCAAATAGTTGCTAGGGTTCAGTTTCCGTGATTTTTGATGTCAGTATGTGGCCGTACGGATTTTTAGAGTGAAAAACAGTCAGTATTTTGACCTTTAAAAATACGCTGTGTGAGCAAACGGAGTCGGAATTCGACGAAACCAGTTTCGTTGGGACCGTAATGTTAAGTTGTAGCTGCATGTCAATTTTCATGATTTTTGGGTATTGTATGTGATCGTTAGGATTTTTAAAGGACAAGCAAAGATAGCCGTGGAATAAAAACCAATATAAAAATAAATTATAAAACCCTATAAATAGCACCACTATACTTCCTTAACCTAATTTCAACTCTCGACTGGTCAAAGAGTTTTCCGCCGTATATTTTCTTTCAGAGAAAACTAAAGTGTAAAAGTCCAACCTCAAAAAAATCAAAAGAAAATTCAATAAATTCTTATAAATCAAGATGGAAACTTATTCTCAATGCTGGGAGGATCCTCTTCGATCGGGTAGGTCCTTTGCTGGGTTCGAACATCTTTAGTTTGCTGAAACAAAATCGATAGCAACTTAAGGTTAAGGATTTTGGGGGTTTAGCGCATCAATGGCTTAAACGAATCATGTCTTTGGATTCAGAAGATCGAACCGAAGTTGGGTGCATACTTTTGTGATTTTCGGTGATCATAAATGTCGGACCTGGGCGCTGCGTGGTCGGAGTCGCGACACCGAGGTGAGCATCGAGCGTAACGTGGTGATAATAGGATGGAGCGGCTTTCGAGGAGGAGATCAACGGTGAAGGGTGGGCGGAGTTTCATGAAGAAGGACTGAGAACAAGGCTTGGAAACGATCGAAAATGGCGGAGGAAGTTTGTGGTTACAGGAGTATCATCGCACTCCTTCGCAGAGCCCTGCATTCCCTCGTGGCAGAAGAAAGCAAAAAGGGTCGAGTCTGGTAATTTGAGAGAGAATGGGCCGGTTGTATTGGGGTAAAGCCCAATTTGAATTTAGATTTTTGTTTTCAATTAAAATAGTGTTAACTTCAAAAATATGTAACTTCCTCATACGATATCGGTTTTCAGCGAAACAAGATCCGACAGGATCGTATGGACGACGACAACACAATGGAACTGACTGGGAGCGAATCCGAGCTGTTTCAATTTATTGTAAAATAAATTGTCCGTCCGAATCAAATCGAGCGATGGTTATCTTTATTAACGATGATCGTCCAATGTGAGTAAATCTTACTAACTCTGAATAGTGTATAATTTCATGTTGTATTTTTAGAGCTGTTAAATATTGGTTGATTTATTGTGTGTTGATTGTTTGATTGAACTGCTAGTCAGTTAGTTGAATTTCTATATTGATTCTATTTAACAGAATATATCATATGGAACTGAAAGTGATGTTGATTTTATTGTGTAACATCTGTGGATGCAGGGAAACAGGTTGGAGGAATCCGACTGGATTCCTCAATAGTTATTTTATTGTTTTTCATATATTGTGATATATGACGTGATTTATAATCTGTGGTTGATTATATGTGTTTGGACGATATTGGTCATCGTGATATGATGTGTTAAGTACCATAAAATATCAGAATGGGAAAAGGAGATTTTCAAAGTGATATTGGAAACAGAATATGTATAAATTGGAATATTTATAAATAAGAAATATTTATAAATTGGAAAAATTATAAAGTGAATTTTTTAATTAGGATAAATAAATAAGATGTTATAAAATGGACTATTTACTTAGAAAATAAATAGGAGATAATAAGTGAGATATTTATTTGTTAAATAAATTGGATAAGATAATGGATTTATTTATTTGTTAAATAAATAGAATAAGGAAAGGACGTATTTATTTGTTAAATAAATAGGGTTATTAAAGGAAACATTTAGAATTAAATAAATAGAATTAAAAGGAGATATTTATTTGTTAAATAAATAGAGTTGGGGAGTTATTCGAATATAGTTTAATCAAATAGAGTTAAATCAGTTAGAGTTAATCAGTTAGAGTAAATCAATAAGAATTAATCGAAAAGAGGTAAAGAAATAGAGTTAAACAAGATTAGAAACTGACTAGAGATTAGTTAAGTTGAATAGTTTTCTGAGTATCGATCTGATGTGGGTTTCGGCCTTCAGGGTTTATACTTAGAGAATTGTTCTCCTACTAGTTTACAGTCAGGGATTGATAGTTGTGAAATGATAGTGATATGTAAATAAACAATGGAAATGTTTTCCAGTGTTAATAATGTATATTTTCTAAACATAGAAAATAAGGAAATATATATGTAGATATATATATATGATTGATGATTGATTGATAGAATTTCCATCTGGAAATAATATAGTTGTTTGCACACCTGTTTTTCTTCGATAGTTAACTCACCGACTATCGATGTTTTTGACCATTTTAACATTGTTAATATGGAGAGACCGGTTGGATTATTATCCAAAGAACCACTCTGTATTGGCATAAGCGTTGCGAATCATATATGCCATAGATAATTGAAGACGGAGTAAAGTGCAAGGGCTATTGTATAAGTCTTAGATAACAGTGCCTAAGATGGATGTACTGAATAGTGCCTTCGGTTCATCCTGTTCCTGGATGACTTGTATGGATGAATGTCTGACAGAGTATTTCCAGAAAGGTCACGTACATTGATTTCTTCAACCGTACTAAGAGTGGAAGCGGAGAAGGAAACTTCTTTAGCTAACACGTAATGTACTGCTGTAGACGTCAATTAGTGATTTTCGATGGATCTGACAATGTGGCATTCGAAGTGAATCTGATGTGATGATGAAGCGTAACCTCAAGCCTCATCAACCGGTAAATGACAGAAATCGGGCAGGCTGCATGGCTAAGTCGGTCACTCCGAACTACGGTGTATAATCACCTGATCTAGAGTTTCATTTATTTCTAAAAATCTATTGTTGATGCTGTCCCATTCGGGAAATGGTTGCTGATCCCAACCGTTGGTGATATACATTCGATACACTCAAGCGAAATGAGTGGTCGGTCATGTGTGGTCGGGTTGCAAGATGTTCTTGTTGAATCCAGTGTATTCTTCTCTAGAGGTACACTAGCGAAAGGTGGTTCCATACCTTGTCATAGTTGGAAATCCATTACCCAATACGTGCTTGCGGTTTTGATTGTATACTATATATGTAGAACGTGAGATGAAAGCGTTTCTGCTAGATGATTATTATATTGTGTTGATAGACATTATTATAATATCAAAAGGGTTTTTGATATAAAGATAATTTGGATTCTCATAAAACCTGTTCCGTTATACGGCGTGGTCTTATGAGATATCATTTACCTGCTTGAACTGTTTTAATCCGTTTTACTCATACCAGTCCCATGACTGACCCGGAGTTTATTTTGTTTTTGTTTTCCCTAAACTCTTGGGTACCCAATTTTGTACGGGCAGTCAAGTAGTCGGGATTTACAGATATACTGGAAGAGCTTGGAGCAGGAGGCTTCAGGATTATATAGCTATAGTTATTTTCGCTGAGTTGTAAGTGTTGTACTCTGATAATGTTATTTTATACATATAATGATTTTATTTCAAGGATATATTATCTATTATATGTTGTTCGTTCCGCTGTGAGATTCGTGTTACTCTGATGTTGTGTTCTTCTTCTTCTTCTATTCTAAGTTTCTATCTTATCTTTCCTTACCCTCTAATTTCTTTCATTAATGACCGGTATTTTCGATCCTTGGATGTTCGATATGTGTTGTATATCGGATAACCAAGGTCGACAAAAACCCGGGTCATTACAGGTTGATCAGGAAGGGCCGGTTGCAACAATATGTACGAGATCATAAGAGCTATCCCCACTCTTCTCAGACAAGGGGCAACACACCTTAGAAAGGAAAGGGCCCAGACCAATTCAATGAGGATGCTCATCAAAGGGACTAACCGCTAATACCTCAACAATGGAGCATTAAACTAAAGCTCTCATTATCTTACCTAATTTCTCTGATTTTATCTTGTTATCAAAACTTTTTTAACTTGCTTTATAGATCACTATGTCCATGTTGAGCAATGGTTTACCTACAAAAATTGTGTGCATCATAAATTAATTATGTGCCTACTTTAATGACATACTTATTGATCTATGCTAAAGGAAGAATAATTCTTCGAAATGTAGGTGAAGTAGGAGCAATCTGCCATACACAGCGGGGCTGTAGCACAAAATCCCAGGTCATGCACTAAACGAAGCAGTTCGGGAATCGCAAACGTCAAGCAAAGTCAAACTAGAGGAATAGGTTCATTGCCTCAAAGGGAACCAGTCGTTCTAAGACAAACAGCCAAACAAAGGAATGCGCCTCTTATTATGGAATATGCTGAATACTTGGCAAACACTCATTCAAAGGACTGCGACCAAACCTCTCTGAAGATACAGAAAAATCACTAGATCTGTCCCTCGGATGAAGTTGCTAATCCCAAAGAGGTTTTCTCCTAGGAACAGGACATGAATTCCTTGAAACCGGAGTTAAATCCAGTAGCAAGGATTGATGCCAATCTCCTAGGAATCAACACAAAAGAGGGAGCAACTCAAAAAGTCCCACGGTTGAAATTGTTAAGCCCACCGAAGAAGCACCTTCTTAGGTGACCTTCCTAGGTGCTGGACACGAGTTTCCAACTTGAGAAAAAAACTCAATGAGGTAAACCAATGTCTGTGTCCTAAGGTAAGGCAAAAAGTCGGAAAAACCGACATGTCCCGAAACGGAAAAATTGTCGATTTCAAAGCGCGCCTACCTTGGTAGGTAAAAACAAAAATTCTTCCCTCCAAGTCGAAAGCTCGATGAGATGATTTAGTGTTCGTTCCTCGAATGAAGCATAAAATGGGGAAGGATTAAACATGCTGGAAGGACCAGCACAAAACAAAAACCCGATAGAAAGGACGGTGGCCATCCTTGTTCTTTGTTGATTAACCAAGTCAAACAAGGCGAAGGATGGACTACAACAGCAGAAATCCTAGCCGAAAGGGGGTATCAGAAATCCTAGCCATGCGGGGGTATCCTTTCTAGGACCCATTTGAATAACTAAAACAATCAAATGGGGGCCTAAAATGGATCAATTTTTTTTTAACCCAAGCCCTCCCCGGGGGCACGTATTCAAAACCAATCTCGGGATTGAATACTAATAGATAAAAGACACCAAACGCGCTTATACAAACACAAATGCGTAATAGCCTTCGATAAGCGACAAATCTAAAAAGATAACTAAATCCTAATCATAATAATAACAATAGAAAATCTGGCGCAACCGAACGATTAACAAAGCACCCGGGCGAATGTGTAAATCAGAAAACAAAGGTGCAACGTACGACGCACCCGCGCGCAAGATAAACAAATTCCATAGCAGAAAACCATAGTATGATAAAGTCCAAAAAAAAAAAACCTAAAAGAGTCACGAACTAAAACATACGAGAATAAGCGAGGCTGGCTCCCGCATATACAAGCCAGACTAAAAAGTATCATCTGAAAATCAAAATCAAAACAGGTGAAGCATTGGTAGGCCACAAATACTCAGATAAGATAGGAAATGATCCTATCCCTAGACTCCAGGGCCTCGAAAAGTCTGTGCCTATCTTCCTCCAAAGCATGAAGTCGTTCAAGATTCTCCCTATTTGACTACTGAAGGTCTTCGACTAGGGAGTGCCAACCACCCATTTGCTCCATAATGTAGTCTCTGACTGTCACGATGAGACCTTCAACCAGATGCGGATGTGGTTCCAACTGATCGAATTCGGCCAATATAGTATCCTTCATGACATCCATCTTACCTGCAATAATCCATCTGTCAAAGGGGTCTATGTACACACCAGAGTGCGAATTAACTGGACGCTGGGCCATAAAGTCCTATGCAAGATTAGGATGACAAGCGTTGGGAACAGGAAGAGGCTCCGATACAGATGCAGGATCTAACATGATGGATGAAGAGACCATGCAACTAACAGCAGTCTGCATATCTGAGTCAGAAAGTCCGTTCAGCGAACAATAACTATGAGCACCGTTCGCACTAAAGATCTCCTTACCACGGGACGTCTTTTTGCTACCATCCCTCCTCGCCGTTCTCTTCCTGAGCTTCCTAGACATAAGAAATTCCATCCTTGAGCGACCTGCTTCAAAAAAGGTCAGTACGAACACAAATTACAGCTACGGAAAGAGAAACAACTTGGTCAGAATCAAGCATAGATGAAATGTTTCAACCAGAGAAACCTGGGGCATTTCGCCGAACAATTTATGAACAAATACCAAGCGTCGATATTCCAAAGAAAAGCGCCGGATGGCCCTTATCTTTTAAAGATAGGTACATAAAGGGTATTCGCGCTTTATAAATTTTTACCTAGAAGGATCATGGCTTCTCGGAGAAGATCACTCAAGATAAACCGATGCTACTGCAGGCAAAGAGCAAAATGGTAAAATGAGAAAGCTAAATCCTTTTGAGGAAGAATCAAGGCAGGTTAAAGGTGAATAAGGGAGACCTAAGGGCATTCATCCAGAGAATTTACGCCACGTCAGCCTAGTATCTGACTACACGAAAGTGTTTCATCAAGTCCCAATTGGCATCCTAAGATTCAGCCATTCACACAGTAATCAAGAAAGTACAATGAGCCTCTCGCCCGTAGGGAAAGACAATGCCAGTCAGCTACAACAAAGCGGCCCCAGCCCTTGCATGAACGACTTCTCACCAAGTCAGGATAAACCTACCACCCAATGTGCGATCATAATTCCTTACGAAAAAGAAATCCTGGACTTCGAGGGGCAAGTGTTAATCCCTAAAAAACCATACACACATTGGGCAGAGGGGTACAAGGCGGGTCCTACCAGCATCGGCCGTACATAACACAACCGCACTAAGCAGGATCCAAACATCAAGCCCAATGCAGGTCAAGTCTATCAGTGCGACCGGGCCATGAGAAGCGCGACTCGACAAAAATGAAGGCTGCACATCAAGAGAACCGCTCAGGCAATAAAATAAGACAGGTCACCCGCTTTGCATGAGCTAGAGCAACCTCGTAGTATAACCATAAAGCCAAGCGGCACCATGCAAAGGCAACAAGAGGACGAGCGTCCTTGGTTCAAGAAGGGCGATCGCGCAAGGAACAAAGGAGGATCAATCTCAGCTCCACACTCCGCTCTTACGAAATCTCGCAAAGCATCCGCGCCCGCACTTAAGGATCCGCTCAGCTATTCGAGACACTCAGCAAGTCATATGCGCATAACACTGAATATGATATAGACAGCTGGCTACAACTGTCCAGTGGCATGGTTGTAATTAGCAGAATGAACGACCCACCATCAGGATAAACAGATTCCAGATCATTTACCAAGAGGAGTTCACATATAAATACACGATGCCTACCCACATTTAAGGGGGCTTTTTGGAAAAACCACGAAGTGCTGCTAAACTTCAGACTCAACAATAGATCTGGCCATGGCGTCAAGTACCATTTTAGAGTGAAGACATCTTCTCTCTCAATCATTCATCCATCCTTCTTCTCCTCAAGCTCTATTATTCTCCTGTATAATTCTTTAGATCAAAATACATAAACGAGGGTATATTGAGTAGATATAGAGATGTATGAGGTCAGAGAATTGATGTACTTTGTAATTCTCATTATAAGACAGCAAACCGCCTTCATAGTGGACGTAGGCCTCGTTAACGGCTGAACCACTCTAAATCTCGTCTCTACTTTACTTTTTCTCGCATTTTTACTTTTTTTTGCTAATTAGACACGGTTCCATTTATTTCTTACTAAATTGGTGAAGTACAGTTTAGTACCTTGGGTGTTTAGACCATTTTTGGTGTAAATACTTACCTACTCCATACTTTTAAAACATGGTTTGGCCTTTCTTTTTCATTTAAATTTTCTTTCAAAAATTCAAAAGTGTCAAAATTTCATTTTCCTTATGAAAACTTTCTTTTGCCAAACCATAAAAACATGTCATCTTAAAAATGTAAATCATCATTTTTTTCAAATCACAAAACTGGAGTTGATACGGACAACTATTTTCTCCATCGGGTTTATGACATGTTCTCACCTATAAGGCCGATTTAGTCTCTTACTACAAGGTGCACACATCTACTCTATTCTTAATTCCTACACTTATTTTGTCCACCCAACAAAATTATCTTAAAATAATTTATCAGAAAGGGTAATACATGCTCTATATTATGCACCTTTTATTGAGAGAATTTTACTTTAGATAAAAAAAATTCGCAAGAAATCACTGTTTGCAAAATATACCCCATTTTCCTTCGAAAACCCAATATGTATTCTTTACATATTCAAAACTTATAACTTTAAAGATTAAAAATTGAAAACACCTCCCAAAACTTTTATAATTTCAAGGTCTTAAAAGTTAATAATGGGGTTGGACTCAAAGCGGGTTTCCAATTCTTCTAGGCTTCCCTAGACACTCCCTAAGGTCAATTCTCTCAGCTATATGTATTCCTAATTCATTTAGTTTTTATCCTTTTTTAACCTTTTCCAATTTATAAGGTTATTAAGCCCACTAACCCAAAATACTAATCAAATGGGATTCACTTTCCTTCCATACAAAGTATATTGTACACTTTCCACCCAAATTACCTAAGAGTCTCATATTTCCGTATTCATTCCTTTAGTGTACAAAACAACATCCCATTTCTTATCATGTTATGCCCTTTCTATTTAGTGGGTTTCTCTATGGACCTTAGGTATATATATATAATATATTTATATTTTTAAAAACACAAATACGTTCACTCACTATTTATATAGGAATCTCAAACCTAAGCTCTGATACTAGATGTGACAATCCAAATATCGACAAACCGATTTTTTTTTCAAAATTCCAATCTATCGAAACTCGGATTGGTTTGCTCTTGTATCCTGTAGAAAAGACAGAGACATAAAACATGTCATAGCTCATAAATTATCTCTCAACGGAATGGACAAAATATAATGTAAACAAAATATAGCCTTACCGTATTAATAATACTGCCTAACCAGTATCCAAGGCTATCATGTCCCTGCCACAAATCTAACATGCGGGTATATTATGAGGAGGGGGTTAGAACACAAGTTCTGGTGACTGGATTTAAGCTATACACTTTGGATAATCCTACATATATCGTTCAATCATATTATCTTATTTATTAGGTTACTTGGGTTATCAGCACTCAAGGCTTACACACACGTCATACCCATTTACTTTCCAGTGGATTATCCTAATATAGTAATACGTAGCTACCCCCAGTATTGAGGTACACTCCATGGTACCCCACTCGCACGGTCTCCAACATAACACCATCGGAATATACACAGTACCTCATCCTACGTCGTAGTGACGTACAGATAACAATATTACGTTCCGCATATATCTATCATTACTATGCTACATAAACGTACTGACTATCACCTTTGTTCGAATCAGACTCCATACCGGAGTAATGCCCTCAAGTCTACGATACACCACCCAAAACCGACATGCATGTATCTAAACTGTCCACCATACGTATCTTCAATTGTAGCTCGATGCCTCAATTGCACGTCCTCTAATGTGTACCAAGTTCCGTGGCAGGGCGATACAAGTAGCACGAAATTCGGCCAGGAGCTTTTCCATATCTGTACAGGCCCGTCTTTAAAGAGCCTCTATATACATATATACCTAGGGTCCGTTTTCGTGGTGGCTATGGCCCCACCTCGGCCCCTCCTTCAACCAGTGAAGACTACCAGAGCTAAGCAACTGCCCCTACGAAACAATTTAAACATCCATGTGGCGTCTCCCCTCAACCCCTTACCCCGATAGTGAAGGGTGAAATGGTATCTTAGGTTTTGCTCGAGTCTTTCCGCATCCCACTAGCTGCCGATGATGGGTATCCGACGGTCTACTTCCTTGTTGGTCGTGACCCTCTGCCTCCTCGTGAGGCAACCGCCAAACCACCCTGGTGTCACCTTATCACAACATTCTGACTGCATAGCTACATCTGCAGTCAAGGCCCACCCACCTAGTAGTTACGCGCAGACCCAACCTCTGCGAACACAACCAAAGACATTTGTCGCCACACAGAGGACTACTAGGAGCACCTTACGTACCTCAGGAAACCACGTGCTTCCCCTTCCAGTCCTTTGGAGCTGTTAGAACAATAAGATGAATGTACGCTCCCCCTCGTGCCTTATAATACCTCGAAGATCTACCCCGTTGGGTTATTCACCCTCAACCGCACTGAAACACCCCACCCTCCATTAAGGTCACTCACAAAGGGAATGCCATAACTTTGGTGGAGGTTTGTAAGTAAAAGTCACAGACAAAACACAAGACAGATATAAACACATATATATAAGCAGCGGAAAACAACAGACTTTTTATTTCATAAATATGTGTTCATACAAAACATTTCCATAAATGTCACATAATAACTTCCAAAACATTACATCATCATTTATGTCTTGGTTATTAAATAAAGAAGCATAAAAACATAATTAAAACAACATAAATCCCCATAGAATGTGTCCAACAGCCATAACCAAGGAAAGAGAGTCCAAACCGTACATCTACTATCTTGAAGCTTGCAAAGAGTCTGACTAAGCTGGGTTGTTTCCTCCCTATGGACCTGGAGGGGGGAACAGAAGATAAGAAGACGAAAGAAAATAGGGTCAGACATAAAGCCTGGTAAGTCTAGTGACTCTTCAGTATGAGAATAAGAAAAAGGGCATGATAAGTATATATTGGAAATAGGAAAGTTTCATAAACTAAGATAAAGCAGTTTGAATCGAATATACTATCGCACCCCACACTATATCTCGGCACCTACTTGCATTGTCTCAACTGGCACCCCATGATCAGGGCAAAGTGATCCCCTTTCTAAAGATCGGCTCCTACTCGCATAATCATCTGTGTCTTACGGCCCCCAAAGATTGTAGATACCTATGCTGGTCCCACCATGGGGTGTATCAAGTCCCATGGTGGCGGCCCGACATAACTCTAGAATGCATAGGTTATACTACTAGTGCCCCCAGTGCCCTGTTTGTCTGCTCAGAAGTGTGTGCATGCCCGCACTCCGTTAGAACCCACACTGTTGCACCCACCGCCGTCGCTTTTGACCGTTTACAATCAGCCCAGTAATCGTGCCCCACCCTGCCTAGTTTCAGGGTACCATGATACCTAATTGGGTTACTGCTAAAATGGGTCCCCGTTACTAGGGTTTTCTAGTCAAACATGTTAAGTGGTTATGTGTCTGTATTTACCTAACCCCACCCATCAGTTTAATTAACATGTTGAATTGGTTAAGTGTTTTAGTTAACTTAACCCTACCATCCTGACTTGTCTGTCCTTAGCTTTTTAAAGCACCGACCACTCACATTAGACAGGTATTGTTATGGTTACTGGATGGGCCGGTCGGTTCCGGGCAGGTTTACACCGTAGCTCAGTCTAACCTCAGGTCCTTATTGAGCTCAATGCTTAACCACCCACATTGGATAGGTATCGTTGTGACTACTGGACAGCCGGGCGGGTCCGGGCAGGTTTACATCACAACTCAATCCAACCTCGTGTTAAGCATACTCGTACTTTCTAAATTTACATATTTGTCTTTATTACTTGTTATATGTAAATTTGCTAACAATTAAATGTTATGGCCCACTTTCCAAGTTTAACATTTTTGGTATAAGAATTTATACCATTTAAGTGCCACCAATTTTGGCATGTGACAAACATGCCAATTTCATATATTTTCACCATTTACGTCAAGTTTTCCTATAATTACCAATTTTCCCAAAGTTACTCCGTCTAAGTATTAGGCTAACAATCTTAGCCTAATTTTCGTTCGCATGGTTTTTAACATATAATATTAGGCTAAAAACTTAGCCTAATTTAGCGTACACAAAATTGACATTCATTAACATAAGCATGACATAGGTGTAAACTTGGCATTATTGGCATAGTCAATATGAACATCATAGGTGTGAACTTGCAAAATAGTCAACATACATATATGTGAATTTGCAACATAGACTGAATCATGGGTTTCAACTTGTCATGTGAACTTGCATTAAAAAGGGGGATCTAACTAAACAGGTGTCACATGAATTAGCATATGATTTAGACAACATAAGCCTAAACATGTTTAGATCTAGGCATATCATCGAACATCACTAGCATATGACAAGAATATGACATGTTCATAAAGTATGTATAATTTCATCGCATGTGTGAACTAGATCCAATCATATGTCCAACTACAACATGAAACATGTATCAAAGTGGATCTTGGCATGGAACCAATTATTAACTTTGCAACTGTTGTATTGACATATGAGCATGTATATAAACTTAATCATTTAGGCATAGAGGTTTTAGCATAAAGTATGTACATGAGATCTTAGCTTAGTCATAACACATACAACCTATATAATCACATAAACATATAGGTGTAGATTACAACATGAACTATACAACTTGCATGTGATTCTAAATGTACAATAGGATCAATATCAACTCAACTATACCACAAACATCACAATACAACAATCATTTCAATACATAGATATGAATTAACATCGTTGTTATACAATAGAACAATTCCATTTCCATTTTACATCGAATCAAATCCTAACTTTTATTCACACCGGAAAAATCACTATACTTACAACAAACGACGGTCTTGTTTTCTGATTTCTGAGTTCTAAAATTGAATTGCTTTCCTTTGGGTAGACAAACGTTGATTGATTCTTGTTTTAGTTTAGTTTTGGCTCGTCTCTAAGCTTTTCTACAAGTGGATGCTCCTCTCAGTTTTCTCTCGACAGCATGGCGGCTCCGTCTCTAATTTTTTTATGTGAATTTAGGTTGGAGACTTAAGTTGTTTATATAGAATTTCAGATTGATTTGAGCCGTCGATGAAGCTAGAGTTTATCAAGGCCATCCATCTCAAGAGAAGCCAATCAAAAACTGACAAGTCAGCCCTAGTGACACAACCAAGCTCAGAATTTCGACCAGAAACCGACCATGCCAACCAGGTCCAAACCAGGTCGACTGGGCAGGTCGACCCCCAGGTCGATCCCCAGGTCGACCTGGTGCCTGGGCGGGAATTTTCCCGCCCAGCCCAGTTTGGGTATGTTTTTCGAATTTTGAACTTCATTTGAACTGTTTGAATTTTAAATTGAATTCTAAAGCTTCCGGAGGTCATAATTCCTTCATACGGAGTCCGATTCCCGCAAACTCGAGCTCTATCTCAAGAAGAATTCCGAGATGAACGCAATGGCATAACCCGTTTCCCTTAATTCTTTCATTTAGAATTAATTATACTTTAATTTGTTAATTTACAGTTAACAGAAAATTCGGGGTGTTACATTCTCCCCTCCTTAAAGGATTTCATCCCCGAAATCTTCAAGTCTAGGAAAACGTAAGTCCTAACATCCAACCGTCCATCTACTCAACCAAAAAACACAGGCGTCCATTTTCCTTAAAAGACTTCTAATGCTTCATGATCATATGCATAGTGTGTGTATATGTCCTTATCTAATGCAAAAATTAGGCGGTCTACTGATTCAGTTGACCTCCTTAATGCGAATCATGTAAGTGACATGAATCCATTATGTATGCAAATTTTTCCTACTCATAATTCTACATGAGTGCGCAACCATCCACACAAATGCGACATCCATATGACAACATATCAAGTTTTAACCACATACAAATATGAATACATATATGCATATGCAGTATGAAGTGACTGAGCCGATCTAAAACCTAGGTTGTGTGTGTATATGCATCCACGAGCAACCACTAGCAACCACTTGCAACCACTTGCAATCATCAACCATAACATGTTTCAAATACTTGTTTACATCCAAAAGGGTTTCTACCTAAGGATAAAGGATAATATGGAGGAGATATACCTAAAAAGATAGATACAAGCACAACTTAAGGAAAAAGAGAGATCAAAGATGTACCCTCGAAAAGAAAAGGGTAGGCCGCACGTATTCTGTCCTCAGTTTCCCAAGTTGCGTCTTCCTCAGCGTCGCTCCACTGAACTTTAACGAGCTTGACTTCGCGGTTGCGTAGCTTCTTGATTTCAGTTCCTACGATTCGAGTTGGAACTCTCCTCACAGTTGCTTCGCGTTCCACTTCGTCTTCTTCTAGAATGCTTGGCTCCACCACTTCCGCAGATTCATGTAGACATTTTCGGAGATGAGAAACGTGAAAGACGTTATGAATTCCAGCCAATCTTTCGGACAGCTCTACTCTATAAGCCATCTTCCCAATCTTCTCGATGATAGGGAATGGTCCTACAAATCTTGGTGCTAGCTTTCCTGCAGACCCAAAGCGAACGACGTTCTTTAAAGGAGATACCTTAAGGAAAACCCTGTCCCCAACCTCAAACTCAAGGTCGGTCCTTCTTTTGTCTGCATAGGATTTCTGTCTATCTTGGGCAGTCTTCATTCTCCTTCGTATCAGGTCCACTTTTTCTAAAGTCTCTCTAATCATGTCTGGCCCAAGTATAAGCTTGTCTGTAGACTCCCACCAACAAGTTGGTGATCAGCAAGGTCTTCCATACAAAGCTTCGAAGGGCGCCATACCGATGGTGGCTTGGTAACTGTTGTTGTAGGCGAATTCCACTAAAGGAAGATGATCCTCCCAAGTCCCTCCGAAGTCAAGAACGCATAGTCTCAAAAGATCTTCTAATACTCTATTCACCCTTTCTGTCTGACCATCAGTTTGGGGGTGATAGGCCGTGCTCAAGCATAACTGTGTGCCTACAGCTTCTTGCAGACTCCGCCAAAATTCGCTCGTAAAGATGGGATCTCTGTCACTCACTATGCTGGAGGGTATTCCATGGAGTCGAACTATTTCCTTGTGATAAAGAGAAGCTAGAGACGAGGCAGTCCTTCTACTCTTGATAGGTATAAAGTGGGCGCTTTTAGTAAGCCTGTCCACTATTACCCAAATGCTAGTATTGCCTCTTCTTGACCTAGGAAACCCATCAATGAAGTCCATTGAAATGCTATCCCACTTGCATTGCGGGACTTAAAGAGGATGAAGCAATACTCCAGGCATCTTTTGTTCCGCCTTGACCTGTTGGCATGTCACACACTTAGAAACGAAATCTGCCACGACCTTCTTCATGTCGCTCCAATAGAAAACTCTCTTTACATCCTTGTACATCTTGTCTCCACCTCGATGTATTGTCATCTTGGAATGATGTGATTCCTCGAGAACCATCTTTACTAAATCCCTTGCTTGTGGGACGCATAGTCTTCCATCCCGTCTCAGCCAACCCTTATCATCGATGGAGTACCTATTGAGGTGACTGGAAGTTTCACCCCTAATTAGTTTATCAATCACATCAACAAATTGAGGATCTTCGCGTTGTGCGGCCCCTATTGAGTCTAAAAGAGTGGGCCGTACTTCTAGGGATGCCATTAAACCAGGTATATAATCAGAGGAGGGCCTAAAGTCAAAACTGGCTATATACTCCAAGCTTTGCCTTTCTACATAGAGAGGGCTTAGGGTCAGCCTCTTTCTGCTTAACGCGTCTTCTACTACGTTGCCTTTGCCAAGAGTATAGGAAATCTCAAAATCATACGAGGCAAGGAACTACATCCACCTTTGCTGCCTCAAGTTAAGATCTTTCTGCGAGAAAAGATACTTCAACGATTTATGGTTAGTATATAATTCGAACTTCTCACCTAGGAGATAATGGTGCCAGGACAAGCGCAAAGACGATGGCGGCAAACTCAAGATCGTGGGTTGGTTAGTTCTTTTCATGAACTTTCAATTGTCTTCCACCATAAGCTACTACCCTCCCTTCTTGCATCAGGACAGCGCCTAGTCCCGTACCACAAGCATCCGAGTATACTGTGAACATCTTGCTTCCATCCGGCAAGTCAGAATTAGGGTTGTTGTGAGAGCCCGTTTTAATCGTTGGAAAGAAAACTCGCAATCCAAATCCCAAGTGAGCGCCAGATTCTTCTTTGTTAGCCTTGTGAGTGGAGCTGAAATTTTCGCGAAATCCCTAATGAACTTTCGGTAAAAACCGGCTAGCCCAAGAAAGCTTCGGACTTCGGTTGCATTTCTTGGTGTCTTCCAATCTTGCACTGCCACTACTTTCGCGGGGTCTACAGCTAACCCCACTTTGGACACTATATGTCCAAGAAATCTTACTTCTTCTCTCCAAAAGTGGCACTTGGAGAATTTGGCTTTTAGCTGATGAACTCAAAGAGTTTCCATGATCTCCTTCAGATGTTGAGCATGTTCTTCCTCATTCTTTGATAAGATCAAATATCGTCTACGAAGACCACCACGAACTTATTGAGGAATTCTCTGAACACCCTGCTCATTAGGTCTACGAAATGAGCGGGTGCGTTTGTCAAGCCGAAGGGCATGACAAGCCACTCGTAGAAACCGTTTGGGGTTCTGAACATTGTTTTATCAATGCTATCTTCAGCTACCCTTAGCTGATGGAACCCAGTAGCCAGATCAAGTTGGGAGAAGACTGACGCACCTACAAGCTGATCAAACAAATCGTCTATTCTGGGAAGCGGGTGTCTATTCTTTTTAGTCAGCTTGTTTAGCTCCCTATAGTCCACACAAAGATGTAGTGAACCATCTGCTTTAGTGGCGAACACCACTGGAGCACCCCATTCCGAGATATTCCGCCTTATAAACCCCTTCTCGAGAAGCTCCTTAACTTGCTTACTGAGCTCCTTTCTCTCCTTTGGAGCCATGTGTCTGACAAGCAGAGCTACAGGGTTTGCATTATCAACAAGATATATGCGGAAGTCTATTTCCCGCTTCGGAGGTAAGCCTTTCACCTCTTCAAAGACATCCGGATATTCCCATAGCACTCTAACCGACTGCAAATTCTCAACAGAAGCGTCAAGCGACTCTAGATAACTAAGCATAACAACATTCAAGGGATTACAAGAAATTTCTAGAGTGTTACCGAGCCGAGTCAAGAGCCTAACCACTCTTTTCTCACAATCAAGAATGGCACCGTTACTGGATAACCAGTCCATGCCTAAGATCAGTCCATATCCCGAGAAGCCCAAAATAAAGGTGCTACATCTAAATTCAACACTTAGAATAGAGATTTTCAAATCCAAGCAAACCATCGACAAATAAGCCGAGCCCCCAATTGGATTTGAAACAACCAAGGGATCTTCTACCATACTAGTGTCTAGGTGCAGAGATTCTACTAAGGCAGATGAAATAAAGGAGTGTGATGCACCAGAATCAAAGAGAGTGCGAACTGGATGATCATAAAGATAAACTAAGCTTTCTACAAAAATATTTCTATCTCGTTCCTGTGGAGGTGCCACCAGCGCGTGAACCTGTCCCCCTGAGGTGGATTCAGTCCTCTGTCCCTGCCCCCGCTTCTTTGGGCAGTCCTTAGCCAAGTGTCCAGTCTCTCCACAATGGAAACAACCACCATTCATCTTTGCCTTCTTCTTCCTGCAGTCTTTTGCTATATGTCCCATAATGCCACAGAAATTGCATCTTCACTTTTCACGGGTTTTGTTGTTCTTCCCGCCTTTCTTGAAGTCTGTTTTCTTAGCCTGTAAACCCTCTTTTTTTTCTTGAGGCACTTCCACCTTTGCCTCTTTCTTGCCTTTATCTTACTCGTGTAGCAGCGCCATGTCCACCAAGCTTTCATAAGTCGCTCCCATGGGTATATGGGTCATTGCAAGGCTGTGTAGAGGCTCATTTAGACCTTTGACGAAGCGAAGGGCCTTCTTGTGTTGGGTGTTTACTAAATCCAGCCCAAATTTGGCCAGTTGATTAAACTGATTGACATACTCCTTGATCATCATACTTCCTTGTTTAAGAGTTAGGAACTTCTCCATTTGCAAGCTTCTTTCATCTTGGGAGAGGAACTTCATCTCAAACCTCATCCTGAAATCTTCCCAAGTTTCCACTGGCCTTTCAGCATGGGTAACTTCCCACCAATAGGAAGCTTCATATTTAAGCAACCACACTACTAGTTGTATCTTTTGCCTGTCGTCAACTTCGAAGATGACGAACAAATCTTCGGTCTCCTCCAGCCAGTTCCTTGCTGCCACAAATGATTCAGTTCCATAAAAGTCCTTTCCTCCCATAGCCTTGAAGTCTCTACACGTCTTAGCGAAAGTATTTCCACGAGGAGGAGGAGGAGGAATCGCTGCCACTGTGGGAGGAGGAATGTCTGCTGGGCCCGCACCATTGGCCCTAGCCTCTAGGTACCTTAGGAACCAGCCAGGGATCGATACTCCTTATGGAAGGTTAAGATCTCCAGACATGCTGGAACAAAAAGGAAAGTATTCAAGACAAAGGATAGAGAGATAGTGCATATGGCTTTTGGGGAATTATGCCTTTTTAAAACAATGCTTTTTCTTAAAAACAATGCTTCTTTAAACTTCTTTTTGAAAATAGTTTCAAAAACTTTTATCTAGTCTGGTAAATCTGCGCTCTGATACCAAGTGAAACACCCCACCCTCCATTAAGGTCACTCACAAAGGGAATGCCTTAACTTTGGTGGAGGTTTGTAAGTAAAAGTCACATATAAAACACAAGACAGATATAAACACATATATATAAGCAGCGGAAAACAACAGACTTTTTATTTCATAAATATGTGTTCATACAAAACATTTCCATAACTGTCACATAATAACTTCCAAAACATTTCTGTCTTGGTTATTAAATAAAGAAGCATAAAAACATAATTAAAACTGCATAAATCCCCATAGAATGTGTCCAACAGCCATAGCCAAGGAAAGAGAGTCCAAACCGTACATCTACTATCTTAAAGCTTGCAAAGAGTCTGAATAAGCTGGGTTGTTTCCTCCCTGTGGACCGGGGGGGGGGGGGGGGTGGGGGGAACGGAAAAAAAGAAGACGAAAGAAAATAGGGTCAGACATAAAGCCTGGTAAGTCTAGTGACTCTTCAGTATGAGAATAAGGAAATGGGCATGATAAGTATAAACTGGAAATAGGAAAGTATCATAAACTAAGATACAGCAGTTTGAATCGAATATACTATCGCACCCCACACTATATCTCTGCACCTACTTGCATTGTCTCAACTGGCACCCCATGATCAGGGCGAAGTGATCCCCTTTCTAAAGATTGGCTCCTACTCGCATAATCATCTATGTCTTACGGCCCCCTAAGATTGTAGATACCTATGCTAGTCCCACCATGGGGTGTATCAAGTCCCATGGTGGCGGCCCGACACAACTCTAGAATGCATAGGTTATACTACTGGTACCCCCAGTGCCCTGTTTGTCTGCTCCGAAGTGTGTGCACGCCCGCACTCCGTTAGAACCCACACTGTTGCACCTACCGCCGTCGCTTTTGACCGCTTACAATCAGCTCAGTAATCGTGCCCCACCCTGCCTAGTTTCAGGGTATCATGATACCTAATTGGATTACTGCTGAAATGGGTCCCCGTTACTAGGGTTTTCTTGTCAAACATGTTAAGTGGTTAAGTGTCTGTATTTACCTAACCCCACCCATTAGTTTAATTAACATGTTGAATTGGTTAAGTGTTTTAGTTAACTTAACCCTACCATCCTGACTTGTCTGTCCTTAGCCTTTTAAAGCACCGACCACTCACATTAGACAGGTATTGTTACGGTTACTGGATGTGCCGGTCGGTTCCGGGCAGGTTTACACCGTAACTCAGTCTAACCTCGGGTCCTTATTGGGCTCAATGCTTAACTACCCACATTGGATAGGTATTGTTGTGACTACTGGACAGCCGGACGGGTCCGGGCTGGTTTACATCACAACTCAATCCAACCTCGTGTTAAGCATACTCGTATTTTCTAAATTTACATATTTGTCTTTATTACTTGTTATATGTAAATTTGCTAACAATTAAATGTTATGGCCCACTTTCTAAGTTTAACATTTTTGGTATAAGAATTTATACCATTTAAGTGCCACCAATTTTGGCATGTGACAAACATGCCAATTTCATATATTTTCACCACTTATGTCAAGTTTTCCTATAATTACCAATTTTCCCAACGTTACCCCGTCTAAGTATTAGGCTAACAATCTTAGCCTAATTTTCGTTCGCATGGTTTTTGACATATAATATTAGGCTAAAAACTTAGCCTAATTTAGCATACACAAAATTGGCATTCATTAACATAAACATGACATACGTGTAAACTTGGCATTATTGGCATAATCAATATGAACATCATAGGTGTGAACTTGCAAAATAGTCAACATACATATATGTGAATTTGCAACATAGACTGAATCATGGGTTTCAACTTGTCATGTGAACTTGCATTAAAAAGGGGGATCTAACTATACAGGTGTCACATGAATTAGCATATGATTTAGACAACATAAGCCTAAACATGTTTAGATCTAGGCATAACATCGAACATCACTAGCATATGATAAGAATATGACATGTTCATAAAGTATGTATAATTTCATCGCATGTGTGAACTAGATCCAATCATATGTCCAACTACAACATGAAACATGTATTAAAGTGGATCTTGGCATGGATCCAATTATTAACTTTGCAACTTTTGTATAGACATATGAGCATGTATATAAACTTAATCATTTAGGCATAGAGGTTTTAGCATAAAGTATGTACATGAGATCTTAGCTTAGTCATAACACATACAACCTATATAATCACATAAACATATAGGTGTAGATTACAACATGAACTATACAACTTGCATGTGATTCTAAATGTACAATAGGATCAATATCAACTCAACTATACCATAAACATCACAATACCACGATCATTTCGATACATAGATATGAATTAACATCGTTGTTATACAATAGAACAATTCCATTTCCATTTTACATCGAATCAAATCCTAACTTTTATTCACATCGGAAAAATCACTATACTTACAACAAACGACGGTCTTGTTTTCTGATTTCTGAATTTGAATTGCTTTCCTTTGGGTAGACAAACGTTGACTGATTCTTTTTTTAGTTTAGTTTTGGCTCGTCTCTAAGCTTTTCTACAAGTGGAGGCTCCTCTCAGTTTTCTCCCAACAGCATGGCGGCTCCGTCTCTAATTTTTTTATGTGAATTTAGGTTGGAGACTTAAGTTGTTTATATAGAATTTCAGATTGATTTGTGCCATCAATGAAGCTAGCGTTGATCAAGGCATCCATCTCAAGAGAAGGCAATCAGAACTAAAAAGTCAGCCCTAGTGACACAGCCAAGCTCAGAAATTCGACCAGAAACCGACGAGGCCAGCCAGGGCCAAACCAGGTCGACCCCAGGTCGACCCTATGGTCGACCTGGTTACCCAGATCGACCCCCAGGTCGACCATATGGTCGACCTAGTGCCTGGGCGGGAATTTTCCCGCCCAGCCCAGTTTGGGTCTGTTTTTCGAATTTTGAACTTCATTTGAACTGTTTGAGTTTTAAATTGAATTCTGAAGCTTCCGGAGGTCATAACTCCTTCATACAGAGTCCGATTCCCGCAAACTCGGACTCTATCTCAAGCAGAATTCCGATACGAACGCAATGGCGTAACTCGTTTCCTTTAATTCTTTCATTTAGAATTAATTATACTTTAATTTGTTAATTTACAGTTAACAGAAAATTCGGGGTGTTACACGCACGGACTGGTCTAAGCACCTTACTTTAGCATGTTGTTAGACCTTATGTCTAAACATTCTTTTACGTGCTTTTCTCACCTCATCAGGTTTCCAGTTAACTTGGTTATTCCAATTCATATTGAATTCTTATTCCAATTACCAAGTTTCTTTTGCTTATTAATTTCAGTCATACAACTTAATCCGTTTAAGTTTATTAATAAGCCCAACACATGTTATTTTATGGATTATGGTCCAAGGTCTGTAATCCACAATCCCTTTTATATTCTTGTTGATTTCATCATTACAATAACATGTTTTACTTAATATGTATTTAAGAATATCCAATTCACATGTTTTCTAATTAACATGTCACTTACCATTTATGATTAAATATAACTTATTTCATCTCATAAGTTTTCCTCACCCTTTCTCATTTAATCGTAATTCCATTTTACATTGTCAATACAACTTATCGCTATTTACATCTTAACTTAGTTCTATTAACTAAGGCACATTAATAAGTTTCTCTACCCGTTTATTATAACCTCTGTTATAATTTCCTCTTGTCCCTAGGACAAGCCAAACCATTCTTATCAACGGGTTTCAGACTTCTAAGCTTACAGGTTACTTAATTTATAATTAAGTATAACTTATTATATTCCATATATTTCCCCCTTTTTCCCAACTGGTTTCCGGCTTCCCCCATTTATTGATTAATTAATTTATAATTAAGTGTCCCTTATCCCATTTCACTAGTTATCCCATTTCCTTATTAGTTTATTATAAACTAAGTTATAATATTCACTTGTCCCTCGGAAAAGTCTTCCTATTATACAACATTTTCATTAATGTTATTTATTTATAATGGGTGATTATCATACCTACAAGTTATGCTTAACCTAAAAGGTGTCTTTAATCACATAACTTTATTATTTCTACCGGTTATGTATACCACTAGGTGTCTTTAATTACATAATCTTATCGGGCTAAGTTTGCGGGCATATATGTAAATAGTACCCATCCCCCACAAATTTGCTTAGCCCACCCACTGTCCAACCAATTTTACTTAACCCTAACTTTAGTTCATATTCATACAATCCTGTGGATTAGATTAGATTAAGTAGTCCAATTCGTTACCATGTCCATTTGTGGTTTATAATTGGCTAGATCTCCCACATCAGGCCTATAACTTGTGGATGCTGGATATGCCGATCGGGTCCAAGCAGACTTCTTCCACAAGTTGGGTTTAACCTCGTGTCATAGCCCGTCTCGTTTTTGCGCACTTAGACCTCTCACATCAGGTTCAACAATAGTGGCTGCTAGATATGCCGGTCGGGTCCGGGCTGACTTCCACCACTAATGCAACCTAACCTCGTGTCATAAGTGCAATTACAATTTCTAATTGTAATCCTAGGCATTCATTATTAATCAATTAATTAAACCTATGCCTTTACAGGTGTCAATGCCCATTTACCCAATTGTATTCATGATGGGTTAAATGTCTAAATTCATATTATTCGAATTATGCTAATTCATATTTTACATATGATCCCATTTGTGCCCAAACCATTTTTCTATACTTATGATCTGATTTAAGATCTTTAAACATAATTTGTTCAATGCCCCAAACCCATATTTATTCGATTCTATGTTAACATGAATCCATATAATCATATACTTACTCCAATTATTCCCTGTATATAATTGGGACAAATTTACACGTAAACTTTTTAGCACTCCAACAAATCCAATATATGAATTTTTCCCACATGTTCAAATTAATATTATAACATGTAAACATTCCAACATTTCAACTGATTCAATATATGAATTATTAATATTAACAACTTAACGTTATATCATGCTAATCATTCCCTGAATTTAATAGATTCAACAGATGAATTTCTTGATCTATTCATATTAACGTCTCAACTTGTTATAACAACAATTTATAATTAAACCGGCAATTTCACAATTTATAAAAAGGGGAATGCTAAACGATAGTCATAGCATTATCTAAAGGCTATAGTTTAAACCCACTCACCTTTCATGATTTCCCAAATTTTTTGATCCGATCCATTCTATTATCCATGGTTTCCCCTTTAATTTGATTCACAACCTAACGACCATGGATTTATTATTTCATGAAAAGAGAAGGGAAAGAGAAATAATTTAAATAGATTAATTCTTAGACGTTCACCTTGCTTTCATGATTCAATAATCTTTTTATTAATGTTGATTCCCTCTTCCAGATCTGAATCCATAATTCTTCTAGGCTAACATTGTAACACCCCACCTCCGCTAGGGTCACTCACAAAGGGAATGCACTAGTTTTGGAGGAGCATTACCGACGTATACAAACACAGAAATATTACAAGACAGAACATAAATAAAACAGCGGAAAAATCAAATGATAAATCTCATTACTTTCAAAAAGAGTCAAAACCTTTTACATCCAAAGTACCAACTATCATTTTCCATTACAACAAGTTCTGCCTTGAATAAATAAAGAAGCATAAAACTTAAAACAACAAAAGTAGCTTAATTCCCCAAAGGTAGCAGAAATGCAGCCATAGCATAGCTCAAGACCAAACCGTACATGAGTTGAACCGAAAGCAAGCGAAATCCAAGCTAAGTGCTAGAGTTTCCTCCCTGAGAACCTGGGGGGAAACAAAAGAAAAAGAGGCAAAAGAAAACGGATCAGTCATAAAGACTGGTAAGTCCTAGTGACTTTCAGCATAAAAACAGGTAAAGGTAACATGGCGTGTATAAACTGAAAGTAAACATAAGGATGATGGCAAGATGGGCAAGATAGACTAAGATAGCATGATAAATCAAGTATAGCATCGCATGTTCAAGATTCGCTACACCAACTGTACTAGTATCCCAAACCCATGTCATATATTAACCATGAAATGATCCCTTGGCCTAATATCATGAAATGACCCATTTCAGGGTCTTACGGAACGATCTATTAATCGATCGACTCCCTACAAGTTCTAGCTCGTCATGTGTCTATGTCATACGACCCTATCACGAATGTAGTTACCTGTGCTAGGTCCACCATAGGGTGTATCAAGCCCTAGGGTGCCAACCACCGACACGAATCAAGCACGCACAGTGTAAACCTACTGATGCCCAATGCCTGTTTTTTCAACTCCGGACTACGTGCACGACCATAGTACGCCTGAACCTACACTGGCGCACCAACTCAGCCATCGTTCCGGTCGCTTACAATCATCCCAGTAATTGTGCCCCACCCTGCCTAGTTCTAGGGTACCATGATACATCTAAGTGGGTTACTGTTGAAATGGACCACGTAACTAGGGTTTCCGTCCAGCAGGTTAAGTGTTGTCATTTAAATTCGTGACTTAACCCTTATCAGTCTAGCATGTTAGGTTGGTTAAGTGTTGCCTTTCATGTTCATGACTTAACCCTATCATGTGGCATTAATTCATTAATGCATCCCAACCTCTCACATCAGACCTATTGTTGTGGTCACTGGATATGCCGGGTGGTTCTGGGCAGAATTACACCACAACTAAGTCTGACCTCGGGTTTCAAGCACGATATGACCAACTACCCACATTGGATCCTATTGTTTGCAGTCACTGGATTTGCCGGGCGGTTCCGGGCAGAATTACACTGCAAACTCAACCCAACCTCGAGTTGGCCATTTTCAAGTTCTGTGACGGCCCGCCCCGCACCAGCCTGCATTTCCTCCGAAAGTGCGCTGTACACATGCCCAGCTAGCACAGAACGGTCGTCAGAAGAGTAGAAAGAAGAGAATGAACTAATCAAGAAACCTGTAGAATGTCTCACAGCGCATGGAATAAAATATAATAATAACATACTTGACACAAAACAGGTGAGACAGTGCATAAGCTGATAACTAAAGTCAACCTCAATCATCAAAGCAGCGGAAATCCAAATACAGCTTATTACAATTTTCCAAATTTACTGTCTCTAAGCAAAAGAAAGCTGAAGTAGAAGATACACCAACAATGCCCAAGCAGTGATCTTCAACAACTCAGGGAGAATACTATATATATATTACGTGGAAGCCTCCTGCTCGTCTCCGGATCATCTACCCGTGCATCACCAGCTAACCTGTCTCTAGTCTGCTCGTGTGAGCACCCAGAGTAATAAGAGGAGACATAAAACTCTGGGTCAGACATAAAGCCTGGTATGAGCGATAAGCATCTAAACAGAATAATAACAGGTATGCTAAACCATACCTGAACCTGGACCTGCAACCAAAGAGTTAGTACCACATACCGTACAATACTCCAAGGTGCCATAATAAATGATGTAAGAATATGGGGGTGGGGGTGTGCATGTCACAATGATAGCAAACAAATCATCCATAGCAACCATCCTCACATCTCTCACTCAGTGCGTAAAGTATACGACATCTACCACTTTGGAACACTAGACAAACTGAGGTAACGACGAATCCCGACTTGTAGAAACCCTGCTGTGACCAAGCCAAACACTTGGAGTCATGACCAAACATTTCAATGACCCACTTCATTGGTCGTAGCCCTTGGTTCTACCGATGCCATAATGGCCCTGAATCCGCCTTTGTACCTCCTACCATAGTGGTCCAAAGCTATAGACGTCGATAACCCCTTGGCACGCGTCCCGCAGCAAAGCCCAACCATGAAGCGAACTCGTTGATTCCCATCTGAATCTTGAGCTCTAACTTCTCATTTGGACTTCCTTTGCATCTCGGGTTTGGTCGAATTGGAGTTGGTCTTCAGAAGAGTCATCACGAAGTAGTAAAAGTACACGTCCGGTTCCCCATGCTCGGTTCGGTTCGGATACGTTCCCCGGTTCGGTTCGGAGTGCCACCATCCTCTGGGTTCGGGTCCTTCCCCCTCATGCGGTTCGGTTCGGTGATTCTGAAGCGGTTCGGTTCGGTGATTCTGAAGCGGTTCGGTTCGGATACCCCATAGCTTGAGTGTCTCCGTCTCCGTCTCCGTCTCGTCAGCATCAGTTCGGTTCGTATATTGCTCTCGATTCGGTTCGGAATAAGGTATCCATGCTCCTCTTTCTTCCACTTCAGTCCTCCTTGTTCCTTCCGATCCCACGCTACGCCCCTCCGATCCGACCAGGCCTTCCTTGTTGCCTCTTCACATCATGCTCCAGAAAGTACCACGCTCCGGTCCGGTTCGGATATGTCCGATCCGATCCCCTACCCGATCCGATCCTCTACCCGATCCGATCCGGTTAGATACCCTGCAGTTTTCTGCAACTTTCCAGCAACTGTTTATACGCCTCTCGACGGCGTTTTCGACCAATCTAACTATTGGAATCAATCACAAAGCAAACCAAAGAGTCATAGCAGCATATAACAGCAACCGCAAGCAACAAACAACAATTTAAATGAATCATAATGGATCAAAAGTGGCCAAAACCTCACATTTTCCTAAAATCCCTCTTAATCATGTTTAAGCATACGATTAGCAAAACACATCGAAATTAACCCAAATTTCTAACTGAGCCTTAAAACATTATTTTAGAATTTTAAGAATTTTTCCAGAATTTATTTACGTATAAATTCGCTAATCTTCACTAATTACCCTTAATCACCGTAATTAGTGCAAAAACTATGCAAATCACTCACCTTAGCCACAAACAAAATTCTCAGAACTGAAACTCCTCTGATTTGGGCGAATACTGATGTCCAACAGCAGCTCTAACCTTGCTTTGGTGCTTTTTCTTCTTAATTTGATGCCTCTAAGCCTTAATCCTTGATTAGGAAGTGATTTTTGGGTGTTTTAGAGAGATTTAGAGAGTGGAGGCCATGGCTAGGTCAAGAGAAATGAAAGTGGCGGCTGGAAAATGTCTAAAGAAATGTTTTCTAACCCTAATCAGCCTCCATATACCCCTAAACCCGAAATTCCCCTTGGGCCTAGCTGCTAATCACCCGGTTAAGCCCAATTAAGCTGTTTTTCACCATCTGAAACTTGTTTCAGCCATATCTCCCAAACGGTAAGCCCGTTTGGCTAATGTGACCACTCTACGGAAAGAGAAACCATCATCCGAAGCCAATGGAAGTGGTTTTAGGTCAAAATTCCTTTCCAGTCAAAAGTTATGGCCAAAACAGGGCCAACTAGGGGTAAAATGGTCATTTAAAAATCGGGAAAAATCACGAACATGGGAAATGACCCCAATAGTCGTCTCCCAAAGTTACATGACCATACGACTTCGTATGTGAAAGAAATAAATATCCTACGATCCTATGATGCGTAGAATACGGGTCGTTACACTCTCCCCCCCTTAAGAAATTTCGCCCCCGAAATTCCTTAACCCAAAACATACAAAGGATCCCGCATGCCTAACAACCATATACAACAATCAAATATGCAAAACAAGCAAACAAGCCTATCCTAGCATGCGGAAAAACTAAATCGAAGTCAAAATCTTACCAGACAAAGAGTTCTGGATACTTCTTCCTTATGTCCTCCTCTGTTTCCCAAGTACAATCACTCTCGTCCTCGCTCCACTGTACCTTGACTAGCTTCACCGCCTTCCTTCGAAGTTGCTTCATGTCGTACTCGACAATACGGGCCGGCTTGCGGTTCCCAACCGCCTCGGGTTCTACTTCGAAGTCCTCTAACTGATCAGGTGAAATAGTCATATCTGAGTCGTGAACGAACTTCCTTAGTTGGGAAACATGAAATACGTTATGAACTCCCGCCATCTTCTCTGGTAAGTCAATCCTGTATGCCAAATTCCCGACTAGTTCAAGAACAGGGAATGGGCCAACAAATCTTGGTGCCAACTTGCCCCTCCTGCCAAATCGTATTACGCTCTTCAACGGGGAAATCTTGACAAACACCAAGTCACCAACGGAAAATTTTAGGTCTCTTCGCCTCTTATCAGCATAACTCTTCTGCCTATCTTGGGCTGCCTTCATTCGTTGCTGAATGATCTTGATCTTATCTGAAGTTTCCCTCACCACATATGGTCCAAGCATAAACTTCTCGCCAGTCTCTATCCAACATGATGGTGAGTTACACGGCCTTCCGTACAAAGCTTCAAACGGAGCCATACCGATACTGGATTGGTAGCTATTATTATATGCAAACTCTACCAGATGCAAATGGTCATCCCATGATCCTCCAAAATCCAATATACATGCTCTCAAGAGGTCTTCCAAAATACGGTTCACCCTCTCCGTCTGACCGTCGGTCTGAGGATGATATGCGGTACTGAGATGTAACTCTGACCCTAGAGCCTCTTGTAAGCTCTTCCAAAACCCACTAGTAAACAACGGGTCTCGGTCGCTCACAATGCTTTTAGGTACTCCATGAAATCTCACTACCCACTTCATATACAATTCTGCTAACTTAGCTGCTGTTCTGGTCGATTTGACTGGTATAAACCTTGCACTTTTAGTTAGTCGATCTACGATTACCCAAATGCTGTCATATCCCGATCTAGTCCTTGGTAATCCATCGATGAAATCCATCGAGACTTGCTCCCATTTCCATTCGGGAATTTCTAAGGGCTGTAACAAACCACTAGGCTTCTTTTGCTCGGCTTTAACTAGCTGGCAATTCATGCATTTGGATATAAACTTCCCGACATCTCTTTTCATTCCTTCCCAGTAGTAAGTCTGCTTCATATCTCGATACATCTTGTTACCACCGGGGTGTATAGTCAACTTTGAGTGATGACATTCTCTAAGCACTTCATCCCTCAATCCATTGACATTGGGTACAACAAGCTTTCCATTCTTTCTAAGCCATCTATCTCGATCAAGCCCATACTTGTTCACCTCCTCATCGATACCCATCTCTAACTTGGAGATGATTTCCAATAGGTTAGGATCGTCCCTCTGACTAGAGCCGATCCGCTCAATCAAAGTGGGTCTGATCGTCAAACTCGCTAACATTTCTGGATCCAATTCGCACTTTGGTCTGAAATCAAACCCCGCGATAAACTCCAGTTGCTTCCATTCAAGGAACATAGCCCCTAAGCTGGCATGTCTTCTACTCAATGCATCAGCCACCGCATTGCCCTTTCCTGGTGTGTATGCGATGTCAAAATCATAGGAAGCTAAGAACTCTAACCATCTCTGCTGACGGAGATTTAAATCCTTCTGGGAGAATAGATACTTTAACGACTTATGATCTGTAAATAGCTCAAATCTTTCTCCCAAGAGATAGTGTCTCCACATCTTTAACGCGAACACGATCGCTGCCAATTCTAAATCATGGGTAGGGTATCTTCTCTCGTGCGGTTTCAATTGCCGACTTGCGTAAGCTACAACCCTACCGCCTTGCATCAATACGGCACCCAGTCCGGTACCACAGGCATCCGTGTATACCGTCATCTCTTCATCCCCCTTAGGAATGATTAACACTGGTGCGCTTGTCAACTTGTCCTTTAGACTTCTGAATGCATTCTCGCACCTTTCATCCCAGACAAAAGCTTGATTCTTCTTGGTCAACTGGGTTAATGGTGCTGCTATCTTGGAGAAACTTTGGATAAACTTACGATAATATCCCGCTAACCCCAAGAAACTTCTTACATCTGTTGCATTCTTGGGCGTAGGCCAATCTTGTACCGTAGCCACTTTTGCTGGGTCCACGGCAATACCACTCTCTGATACAACATGGCCCAAGAACCTCACTTCCCTCTTCCAGAAGTGACACTTAGAAAACTTTGCTTTCAATTGGTGTTTTCTTAACACCTCCATCGCTACTCTTAAATGTTCCTTGTGTTCTTCCTCTGTCCTTGAATAGACCAAAATATCATCAACGAACACAAGGACAGACTTATTCAACTGATCTCTGAATACCCTATTCATAAGATCCACAAAATATGCTGGGGCATTGGTCAGCCCAAATGGCATAACCAACCATTCATAAAATCCAGACGGCGTTCGAAATGCCGTTTTAGCTATACTCTCAGCTCCCACTCTAAGCTGATGAAAACCTGTCGCGAGATCCAACTGAGAAAATATTCTCGCGCCACTCAACTGATCGAACAAATCATCTATCCGCGGTAGAGGATACTTGTTCTTCCTCGTCACTTTATTCAACTCGCGGTAGTCTACACACAAACGAAGGGAACCATCTGCCTTGGTAGCAAACACAACTGGTGCTCCCCATTCAGAAACACTCCTTCTGATAAATCCCTTCTTCAAAAGATCGCTGACTTGCACCTCGAGCTCCCGCTGCTCTCTTGGTGCCATACGACGAAGTGGCATCACTATAGGTCTGGCATCTTTTACCAAATCAATACGGAACTCAATCTCTCGGTGTGGTGGAAGTCCGGTCACTTCTTCGAAAACATCCGGATACTGGCCAACCACGGGCAAACCTGACAACTCACTATGCGGAATGTCGAGGGAGTTTAGAAAACTAGCCAATACCCCCTTACTGGGTAGACCACCAAACACTATCCTCCGCCCATCATCCGCTCTAGCTGTCACCAACAAGCCCTCACAGTCTACCACCACCCCGTATCTTTGGAGCCAATCTACTCCCAAAATAATGCCAAACCCAGTAAAGCCCAAAACAAAGCAATCACAAACAAACATGCATCCATGACTCGATAAGACCACATTGCGACAAATCATGCTAAGGCTAGTCGAACCACCAATCGGGTTCGTCACTATTAAAGGTCTATCGACAATTTCGGGCTCCAATCCCAACCTATCTACCAGGTCACTAGATATGAAAGAACTGGAAGCTCCGGTATCAAATAAAACTCTAACAGGAACATCATAAACAGAAAGCATACCTTGAATGACGACATTCTTTCCCTTCTCCGCCGCAGTTGGGGCATTCGACGAAGAAGGAATAGCATTAAGGGCATATGCTTTCACCATTTGCTTTTCTTTGGGGGGTTGCGGACACTTGTCCTTGTGATGTCCCAATTGGCCACAATTGAAGCACTTCCTATCCGCTGGGTTGGCCCGACAATTACTAGCATAATGGCCCTTCTTACCACAGCTGAAGCACTCCACATCTTGCTTATTCTTTTTCTTCTGGCCATCCTTAGCCTGATTCTGCTTTCTCTTATTCTGAGAACCACCTTTGCCTCCACCACTTGCTTGTGGTTTTGGCTCTTCTACAGATGTAACCTCAGTCTTCGACTTAGGGTAGAGACTTTCTGATCTTAACGCTTTCCCCACAATCGATTCAAATGTATCATCGATGTGGTTAATAAGTTTTTCCCCCAAGTATTGATCCAAACCAGTTATGAATTTCTCATTCTTTTTCTCGGCAGTATCTATAAGAGATAACCCATATTTTGACAAAGTGTCAAATTCAGCAATATACTCCGAGACAGCCCTGCCATTCTGCTTGAGCTCCAAGAATTTCTTAAACAACATTGACTTCTGAGCAGCTGGAATGAACTTCTCGCTAAAGCGAGCCTTGAACTGCTCCCAAGTAATCTGATCTTCGGGGGTAGCTGCCTTTATAGCATTCCACCAATTCATTGCCCGCCCTTGCAGCTGACGGGACGCTAGCTTTCTCTTCATCGCATCCTCGATACCCAAATCCTCGAAGATACACTCGCAACTATCCAACCAATCCTGAACATCCGTAGCCGACTCCATTCCGTGGAATGACTTCCCATCAAGACTAGTATAATCCTTATTCAGCTTGGCGAAGTCGACTCTTGGCGCCTGCACTATTGGACCACCACCATTTCCACCATTGGGAGCTGCCCTCTGCACATCTCTAAGCATCTCCCTCATGAGGTCAGTAAACATCGTCCTCATGTCAGCAGCATTCCCATTATTGGCTTCCCTACCAGCACCTCTAGTATATCGACTCATCGTCAATCTGAAAAAGGAAATGATTAACGACTCCATAGTGGTGCTAGTGCAGTACGACTTCATCCTTATACTACTAATAGTATATATATATAGCTTTTAAAAACCAAAGTAATCACAAATACGCTCTCTCGTATACGTATAATATCTCTCCCTGATAACTTCCCTAGGTTAACTACGCAACCTAGAGCTCTGATACCAAGTGTGACGGCCCGCCCCGCACCAGCCTGCATTTCCTCCGAAAGTGCGCTGTACACATGCCCAGCTAGCACAGAACGGTCGTCAGAAGAGTAGAAAGAAGAGAATGAACTAATCAAGAAACCTGTAGAATGTCTCACAGCGCATGGAATAAAATATAATAATAACATACTTGACACAAAACAGGTGAGACAGTGCATAAGCTGATAACTAAAGTCAACATCAATCATCAAAGCAGCGGAAATCCAAATACAGCTTATTACAATTTTCCAAATTTACTGTCTCTAAGCAAAAGAAAGCTGAAGTAGAAGATACACCAACAATGCCCAAGCAGTGATCTTCAACAACTCAGGGAGAATACTATATATATATTACGTGGAAGCCTCCTGCTCGTCTCCGGATCATCTACCCGTGCATCACCAGCTAACCTGTCTCTAGTCTGCTCGTGTGAGCACCCAGAGTAATAAGAGGAGACATAAAACTCTGGGTCAGACATAAAGCCTGGTATGAGCGATAAGCATCTAAACAGAATAATAACAGGTATGCTAAACCATACCTGAACCTGGACCTGCAACCAAAGAGTTAGTACCACATACCGTACAATACTCCAAGGTGCCATAATAAATGATGTAAGAATATGGGGGTGGGGGTGTGCATGTCACAATGATAGCAAACAAATCATCCATAGCAACCATCCTCACATCTCTCACTCAGTGCGTAAAGTATACGACATCTACCACTTTGGAACACTAGACAAACTGAGGTAACGACGAATCCCGACTTGTAGAAACCCTGCTGTGACCAAGCCAAACACTTGGAGTCATGACCAAACATTTCAATGACCCACTTCATTGGTCGTAGCCCTTGGTTCTACCGATGCCATAATGGCCCTGAATCCGCCTTTGTACCTCCTACCATAGTGGTCCAAAGCTATAGACGTCGATAACCCCTTGGCACGCGTCCCGCAGCAAAGCCCAACCATGAAGCGAACTCGTTGATTCCCATCTGAATCTTGAGCTCTAACTTCTCATTTGGACTTCCTTTGCATCTCGGGTTTGGTCGAATTGGAGTTGGTCTTCAGAAGAGTCATCACGAAGTAGTAAAAGTACACGTCCGGTTCCCCATGCTCGGTTCGGTTCGGATACGTTCCCCGGTTCGGTTCGGAGTGCCACCATCCTCTGGGTTCGGGTCCTTCCCCCTCATGCGGTTCGGTTCGGTGATTCTGAAGCGGTTCGGTTCGGTGATTCTGAAGCGGTTCGGTTCGGTGATTCTGAAGCGGTTCGGTTCGGTGATTCTGAAGCGGTTCGGTTCGGATACCCCATAGCTTGAGTGTCTCCGTCTCCGTCTCCGTCTCGTCAGCATCAGTTCGGTTCGTATATTGCTCTCGATTCGGTTCGGAATAAGGTATCCATGCTCCTCTTTCTTCCACTTCAGTCCTCCTTGTTCCTTCCGATCCCACGCTACGCCCCTCCGATCCGACCAGGCCTTCCTTGTTGCCTCTTCACATCATGCTCCAGAAAGTACCACGCTCCGGTCCGGTTCGGATATGTCCGATCCGATCCCCTACCCGATCCGATCCTCTACCCGATCCGATCCGGTTAGATACCCTGCAGTTTTCTGCAACTTTCCAGCAACTGTTTATACGCCTCTCGACGGCGTTTTCGACCAATCTAACTATTGGAATCAATCACAAAGCAAACCAAAGAGTCATAGCAGCATATAACAGCAACCGCAAGCAACAAACAACAATTTAAATGAATCATAATGGATCAAAAGTGGCCAAAACCTCACATTTTCCTATAATCCCTCTTAATCATGTTTAAGCATACGATTAGCAAAACACATCGAAATTAACCCAAATTTCTAACTGAGCCTTAAAACATTATTTTAGAATTTTAAGAATTTTTCCAGAATTTATTTACGTATAAATTCGCTAATCTTCACTAATTACCCTTAATCACCGTAATTAGTGCAAAAACTATGCAAATCACTCACCTTAGCCACAAACAAAATTCTCAGAACTGAAACTCCTCTGATTTGGGCGAATACTGATGTCCAACAGCAGCTCTAACCTTGCTTTGGTGCTTTTTCTTCTTAATTTGATGCCTCTAAGCCTTAATCCTTGATTAGGAAGTGATTTTTGGGTGTTTTAGAGAGATTTAGAGAGTGGAGGCCATGGCTAGGTCAAGAGAAATGAAAGTGGCGGCTGGAAAATGTCTAAAGAAATGTTTTCTAACCCTAATCAGCCTCCATATACCCCTAAACCCGAAATTCCCCTTGGGCCTAGCTGCTAATCACCCGGTTAAGCCCAATTAAGCTGTTTTTCACCATCTGAAACTTGTTTCAGCCATATCTCCCAAACGGTAAGCCCGTTTGGCTAATGTGACCACTCTACGGAAAGAGAAACCATCATCCGAAGTCAATGGAAGTGGTTTCAGGTCAAAATTCCTTTCCAGTCAAAAGTTATGGCCAAAACAGGGCCAACTAGGGGTAAAATGGTCATTTAAAAATCGGGAAAAATCACGAACATGGGAAATGACCCCAATAGTCGTCTCCCAAAGTTACATGACCATACGACTTCGTATGTGAAAGAAATAAATATCCTACGATCCTATGATGCGTAGAATACGGGTCGTTACAAGTTCATTCTAGTGTCATGTCCATGTTCAAGTTTCATGTCAAATTCGTGTCAAGTTTCATGGCAAGTTTCATGTCAAGTTCCATGCCAAGTTTCATGTTTCAGCTTATGCCTATTATCAAGTTCATGATTCATGTTCATAACCAATTCATGTTTTGCCTAATCTACCCAAATCGTATTCCCATCGCACGTAAACGTGAATCGATCTAAATTACAAGTAAATCCAGATCCAGAAATAAAGGGAATAACATCAAAACTACAATAGGTAAAAAGGATGAGCATAAGGTGATAAAAGGGATTACAAGACTAGCATGACATAACTTGAGATAATTGGTTACAACATCACTGGCATATAGAAAATAATAGGATTTCAAATCTAGCATAATAAGGTGATAGTCATGGCATAAGGTGATAGTCCCAAACTTGTAAATAATAGACTGATTCAACATCACCTGCATGATAATGTTATGGACATGAAAGGGTTTGGATTACAACATGAATAGGTCCAAACTGATTTCATAGCAATATTCCCAAATGTCAAGATCCAAGATGGAAACTAGAATAGATGTGAATCGATTATCATACTTAAGTCCAATTTCCCTTTATCTCATGTCCAAATCACAATTAACAAGTTTAAATCTCAAAGTAACTAGAACTTACAGATCGTGGACTAAGAAATTGAGATGCAGAAGTCGAATCTAGAAACTAGTCGTCGAATTGTTGAATCTCGATTTGATTGTAGCAGAAAATCCAATATGAAATTCCTAGTCGTAGTCTTCAAGAAATAGTCTTCGTGTTTTAATTTACTTTTAATTTAATTTAGAAGAAGCCATGTCCATCAAGAATTTGTGCAGCATAAGGTTAGAAAAAATGGTGTAAAGAGAATGGGGCTAGGGGGCTGCTTATATAGGATTAGACGAACGGACCTAGACAGAAAATGAGACCAGAAACATTAGAATGAACCCAGGCTCAAAACTAGGCTTCAGCATCAGGTCGACCCCCAGGTCGACCATAGAGTCGACCTGGTCCCTGGGAGGTCGACCATAGTGTCGACCCCCAGGTCGACCTGGTCCTGGGCGGGAAAATTACCGCCCAGTCTGCGTTGGGGTTTGAATTTGAATTTCGAATTCAAATTCAAGCTGTTTTTCTGTTCTAAAAATCCTTGAAACTTCGGAGGGTCATATCTCCCTCATACGGACTCCGTTTCTCGAAAACTCGGACTCGTTTCCAAGCAGAATTTCGAGACGAACGCAATGGCGTAACCCATTTCCCTTGATTCTTGTTTTAAAATTAATTCTGCCTTGATTTATGGTTTTAACATGTTATTAAAATACGGGTTGTTACAAACATTTTAATTTCAGAATAGATTTGAGAAGAGAGATAAGGAGAGAGAGCCATGGCAGAGCTCCGGCGTAGCCACCGAATTATGATGTTTAGGGTTAGGTCTAGGGTCTTATTTATAGGAGTAGCGGAGGAACCAGGACCCTCAGATCAAAATTTAAGATATCAGAACCGAACACGTCAGAAGAACTTTCTCGATCCTCGGGTGGGTCGACCCCTAGGTCGACACCCCTGCTGGTGGGTCGACCCCTAGGTCGACCCCCATGTTGGTGAGTCGAACCCCAACGGTCCATTTTCCCTCCGAACTTTCCCGCCTGCGATTTTGATTTTTGAACTGATTTTCGAATTTTCTTGATATATTTATTTAATATATATACATATAAGCTCCTTATTTGTATACAAACTTCTAATGCTCATAACTTCTTCATCGCTCTCCGTTTTACGCAAACCAAGTGTCTATCTTGACCAAAATTTCGAGATTGACGAAATGGCGCAGTCCATTTTTCTTAATTATGAATATTGAATTAAGTTATTCTTATTTTATTATCTTACACTAAAAATATGGGGTGTTACATGCCCCGTACTAACAATTGTACGTCGTGCGCTTGCGGTTTTGTTACACTTCGCGACGATTTTCTAATTGATAGAATTTCCATCATCGACTGAAACGACCTAAACTTCCCCAATCCCCGAGGATACGGAGGAGCCCGGATTGCTTTGAGAACATGACGCATCAGAACGCAAACAACAGAACATTTCATTGCTATTACAACAATTTACATCAGAGTACAAGAATATCATAGTTCCAATAGTTAATATACAACGAAAAATAATATCAGAGGTTTAAAATACAAAGTAGCAGAAATTTAAATGTAAAAATACAACGCATAATGGAAAATACATCAAATAACACAACTGGAAGAAATACATGGATACAAAGCTTTCCTAATATAGCTCCAGCTGTAAATCCATGATCATGTGTAAAGAAATATCTGCAAAAACCAAAACTACTAGCTGCCCATGTGGAAAATATGGGCTCCCAGAGTTTTGGTGGAAACAATGAACTCTGAGTTAGTTATGGGACTGGTGTGAGAACTAAAACAATTATTAGTTTTTTATTTTAAAGTTAGGTAAATCATGGGACCACGCCGTATAACACAGAATGGGTTTATCTCCCATGAATACCAGTGCATAAAACAAACAGCGCAATGCTAAATAGAAAAATGAAGCTATTATAAGACTAAGGTCCCCTCACACAATGAACGCAGTCGAGAATAGAGTTTTACCTTATTATAGCCAAATATGCTTGATACGCGAAATTTCATCTTTTATTATTACTATAAGTGAAGAAATAAACTTCAAATATAAATGTATCAATCATAGGCAGCGTAGGTACCATTATATTACGTCACCATATAGGTTTACAACTAAAACCGTAAAATCGTGTATTGGAAAACGGGTTTCCATCTATGAACCAAGGTAAAGGATATTCCTTACTGATTAGGATCATCTCTAGCAAGATGACCCAGGATCACACCTACAGGCAACCCCTTTGGATCTTCAGGGCCGGTCATCCGTCGATGATTTGGCAATACCATAAACTATATGTTAGTCGGTTCTATCAAACCTCCAAAATTGGTCAGTCCAGTTGACCAATAAAGAGCCACTTGGGACCCAAATCATATCCAAGGTACCCTTATTTTCGTCATAAAGTTTTTCCAACATCCACATAAGTAAATAGTCTGGGCTCCATTCCATGATGTTACTCGCAGCTAGAAACTAACATATGTCCATTTCCCTACAATCCCGAAACCCGTTTTAGGTTCATACTGGGGAGTGAAGCTCGCGAATTAACGCTAATAAATCTATGCTATTTAAAGTTGTGCTTTGATCACCAACCACAAGTCTCTGCTTTCCAACAATAATCCTTGATCATTTGCATCTTAACATGTCATGTTGCCAATCCATACCGTTTCACTGATTTCCACTAATATATAACCTCTAAGCTCATACGTCTCAGAGAAAGGGTGTTAAGCAAGAGAATAAATTCTTTACCACCAAATAGATATATATTTAGCAGAGATCAAAAAATACAGTAGAAAGGAATAAAATGTCAGACATACCATCCATTTGCAGGTCCGTTCTTGGTCTAAACGAAACCGGAGGCACCTTATTCCTCATCCCATATATCCAATACAGGAGAGAGGCCCTCCCATATCTGGTCGATCTCCAAGTACATCTGGACGATCACCACTTATTACGTTTCTTGGGTGTACATCCTAATCAAGACATCAGTAATCATCCAAATGATGTGAAGATCTCCAGTCTTCAACCACCATCTTCATATCATCGACATTTAGTCGTTGTATCAGTTATTTAGAATGGGCTAAACCTGGTTTTTCCGAACAACTCGTGTATCTTATAATCAAGTGCTATAAAAACACATCATACGCCTCATTCCAATTTATAATATTCTTTTATTCAAATATCCACATCTTTAGGGAAAGGTTCCCATTAATTTTATCAAAGATAAATTCTTTTGAATTTTTTTAATCTTCCTTTTGATATCGTTTTTAAAAGATTTTATTTACTAGTTGGGATTATCGAGCCTTACTGAAGTAACCATTTATTTTATTTTTTCCCAATCCCAATCTATTCATCTCATGGAGAAAAACTGGTAGTACTCCATATCTAACACCCATGGTGCTATCGGTAAATTTAATTACCATTTCTCGTTCAAATCTAATTAAAGATTTAACTTTCGCCTGGAGTAAAACTCCATTCTCGATCATTTCATGAATTCGATAAATTTAATTATCCCATTCTCATTCAAATCTAACTAAATATTCATTAAAACTCCGAATTGGTTTTAATATCATATATCATTACTTTATGATTATTCAACTTTAAGAAATTAACCTTTTCTTTAACTGGGTTAAAGAACCAATGTTATTAAAAACACAGTTTACAATAAACCCAAATCAACTTCCATTAAATATGGGATCTTCGCGGGAAATAGATCAATATATAATTGATGTAAATTCCCGTATCAGACTAATAATATAAATGGAATAACGAAAAAGCCTTTTAAATTCCTTATATAGTAACGGTCTTCCTTTATAGAAGATCATCTCGATTATTACCCAATCAAATTCCATTCAATTCCAATTTAATATATTTAATTGGAAACTTTACTGTGGAAAAATTTCATTAAATCTTAATAAAAAGATTTATAAATTCCAAATCATACCTTCACTGTTAATTGGGTTAAAGAACAAATGTTATTTGAAACATCACTCACGATAAACCCAAAATCTCCAATTAAATTAATTATTTGGTAAACTTCTCTAAATCTTAAATAAAAGATTTATTCTTTTCTCAACTAGGCTTAAGAACAACGTTAATAAGGACACCATTCATGACAAAACCAAAATCCAACTTGATATTAAATACAAGGCTCTGAATAGAAATTATATCGACTTATATTCAATATCAAATTTTGAAACTAATGGATATCGTATTGGTAATAACGGTATTTACATCTTCCAAATTCCTTAAAATATCCGTATAATCACGGAACCCAATATCGAAATATTACGAAGATTATTTCCATTTAAATCCTTTCCAATTCATACTTTGGAAAATTCTAGTTATTTTAAAACCATTTACAAGTCCAATTTATTTATTTAAAAAAATTGGATTATTATTCTAGTTAATAACTAGTTAATTTCAATAAAAACATATTTTTATCTTTGCAAACTTGGAATTTTCTCATCCAAAATCTTTCCAAATCATTTATAATGATTTTACACAATTTTTCCACATTTTTAATAATTTTATTAAGGCACGTACAGTCGGTTTCCAATAACGGCCACCGAATTGCATCCATAGCGACCTTTTATGAAATTGATTTGGACATATTTTAAAATCTAACTATTCAAATTTAAATCTCTTATATTCATTGGGAAGATCTTTATGATACGAACCCAATGGTTTTGGGGTTAGGAGAATCCGACGGTCGGATCTCCTGTTACACCAATTTGAAGTTAATGGTTGAAATTCACGAACGGTCGCTGCGCGGTGCGTTTTATTCAAACCATTTATATATATGTATATATATTTAAAATATTTCATCGATTTCCATCCAAAACGTATTTTATAAATTCGTTTTAAAAACGATTCCAACTTCCATTTTAATTTTAAATCAAAATTGAATATTCCATATCATTATATTATTAAATATTTTCAAAATATCTGATTTTGAAATCCATTTCCTTTTCGAATTCATTGAAAAATGAATAAAATTGATTTATAAACCCGTTCGAGATAAAATGGCGGAATACTACTTAATTCGGCTTCATATTTCAATATTTTCGTGTCCTTCCAAAATCGAACATCAAAATCATATTTTGATTTTTCATTGAATATTATTTTAAAATATTCATTTATATTCTGAATCGGAATTAGACCCAATCAATTACCATATAATTTAATTTGTATTGATTTCCATACATAGCATGTATACAAAAATACTGATAAACAACTATTAAATATTCAATTTACATCTAAAGTGCAATTTACAACTGTATAAGCATTAAATAATTAAATAACGCTTATCACAGTCTATCAATCATTGGTTGACATATAATTAAATCCAAGGGAGATGTGAATTAATTATCTTTCCCAGACCCGTGTGGGGTTTTCAAACATCAACAAATAATTGGGCGATGTGTAAAATTATCGTTTCAATACAAGTGTGGGGTTTACAACACAGTCCATGTGATTTTATTTATTATTCATAAATATTTATAATCACAGTTTAATAATGATAACATTAAATTGTAAACAATAATTAACCACCAAACAGATATTGCAGTGACAGGAAAACAATATATATATGCAGTTATAAAAATAAATCACTGTACAAAATTTTGAGTGAGAGAATTCTCACTTTGGGTTCCACTCCGCCATTCTTTTTTTTTTGAAGATTGTATTTTTTAACTAAATTAAACACGCATTTAATTTAGATGAAAATCCAATTTGCTCTGTTTCCATTCTGGACAGTTCTCGTTGAGACGATTCCAACGCACCCAAGATCGAAGAATTTTGACTCAGTTTGAATAAGTTATGGCCATTAATATATTAAACACTTTAATAATTAATTAATTTAATTAATCACTTTACCAATTAAAATTAACCCCTTCTTCATCGTTTCCTTCTGTAGTCGATGAACCCATTCACGAAAAAAGCTTGCCTCTAGGGCTCCAAATCGTGCATCGCCTGAAGCACCTGACCTCCATCTGACGTTCCCACAAGAATCACCGGAGCACCACCTCCCTTCGCCAGTGGTAGCACTCCACTCGAAGCTTCGACTTCCTCGAGAAACACGATCAAACTCCGGCAGTTTGAGGCGCAATTAGAATGAACCAGGACACTAAAATCGATCATCCATATATGGATTGAATGCTCTCATTTAATACTACAATTTTCGTTTTGGGAACATGATTAAATCTAAAGCGGATTTCATGAAAATTGAGGACGGATTTCGGAGCGTATGGGCCATCGGTTTAATCCCTGGCGACGGCTTAATTTTTGAAATTAGGTTAGACAAAATAGCATTATATATATAATAATATAAATTAATATTTAATGAGAGTTTTAATCTCAATTCCTGTTTAAATCCAGATTTAATTCATCCGAATTTATATATACTCTTATACGAATTCTTATTGGTTATAAAATTAATCTTCTATTTTCATGGCAGCCCCTTCTACGGCCAAAACCCTAATCTAACTAATCAAAATAATCACGTTGATTTTGGATGTCAAGAGGTTAGATAAATAAAAAGAAGAAATCGTTCTCTGATGTTGTACGTGGAGCAACAAGAAATCAAGGGAATCAAATCAAATGCACACAACACCCGATCTTCCAGCATGGGGCGAAAACGTGGGCACAGGCTATTGCTGGCAATACCAGGATAGAGGGAGACATAGAGTTTTCTGAAGGATTGAATGATGATGAAGGTAAATTTGCAGATCTGGATGAAGACGTTTTTTCTAATACTTCAGTAATGTGGAAAAATTCAATTTATATCTATCTCATTGGTAGACGGCCTTATTATGTTCACCTAAATGCATACATCATACATGAATGGAAACCTATGGGAAAATGGGATGTTTTTGCTTGCGAAAATGGTTTTTACTTAATTAAATTCGAAAACTAAGAAGACTGCAAAAGGTCTTAGACACCGAACCATGGTTTATGGATAACAAACTTATTTTCATTAAGAAGTGGGAACCTAATTTGAGGCTTGAGAGAGACATGCTTGAATCGCATCCTATATGGGTGAAGTTAAAAAACCTGGATCTGGCTTTACGGAATGATAAGGGTATTAGCAAAATTGCAAGTTTAATTGGTACCCCCTCTAGATATGGATAATTTCACAAGAAATGTCAAACGACTCAACTACGCTCGAGTTTTGGTAGATATTAAGGCAATTGAAAATTTGGTAAAATAAGTGCGTGCCAAAGATAAGAATGGTAATGTCAACATTCAAGAAGTGGAATATGAGTTTGTACCCCCAGTATGTAAGACATGCAAGTGTTTTGGGCACAATGATGATCAATGTGCAACAATTGTTCGGCCAATAACACAGGTATGGCAAAAGAAATATATAGGCAATAATTTACAAGATGGTGCTTCCAAGGATAGTCCAGTTATAATTACATCATTAGCTGAAACACAACAACAAAACATAGACATAGGCTGACAAATTCACTAGTGAATTTGCCAAACAAAACACCACTTTCTGAGAGTGATAATAGCCAGACTACTATGTACACAGATGACCTATTAACATACAAGAACAAACCTGGCACAACTACATTTGCAAACCAAAGGGAAAGTCAGGAAAGACAAAAGGACCCAGCTGATCCTGATCTTGCATCAAATTCTCTACAGGGGTCGAAATCCCCCCTCGTGAACCCAGTTGTCCCTGATCTAGATCCTACAATTAATGAAATGGATGACCTAAATGAGTTAAACTTATCCACTGATGAAGAAGAAGATGACTCCGAAGAAATATCTGTAGGAAAGTTGACAAAACCAAACAAAAAGTACTCGTTGCAGTTTAAAGGAAAAAAGGTGATTGGTAAGAATAAAGTGGTGGTGTGCTCCTCACCCAGAGTTTTGAGGAGCAACCAATCACTTAACAAATGTCCATAATCACATGGAATGTGAGAGGTCTAATTAATGACGTTAGGCAATTAGACTCTTTAATATTAGGAGGATGCACTCTCCTTTTATTATGTGTGTTTTGGAGAATAAATCCAGTGATGATTCCATGCATTATTTTCTTAATTCATTTGGAGATGATTGGGAGCATTGTCATAATAATGATGTAGGATGCAAGGGCAGGATTCTCATCCTATGATGTAAATCTATTTGGCAGTTACAAATTATTGACAAAACTGATCAACAAATAACTATAAATGCTAAAAACAAGGGGGAGTGCTAATTACTTTAACTGCTGTATACGCTAGAAATATTGCGAATAACATAAGTGACTTGTGGAGTAAGATTAAAGCTTTATCAAAAACTATTTCTAATCCTTGGATTGTTAATGGAGATTTTAATGCTTTACTCAACAAGAATGACAAGATGGGAGGTAACCTTGTTCGAGTTTCTCAACTTACAGAATTCAGCAACTGTGTTGTTGGCGCTGGATTGCTAGAACCTATACACTAGGGCCTGAAATATACATGGAGGAGTGGTGAGAACAAAAAAATGTAAATTAGACAGAGTCTTGGCTAATTCGGAATGCATCATCAAAATTCCTGATATCAAAATATAAATTTTGTCTACTTTCACAAGTGATCATAGCCCTATATTAATTCAATTACTACACAGACATGGTGATGCTAAAGGAAAACCTTTTCGATATGTAAATGCCTAGAGAATGATTGAAGGATATGATAAAATCATTAATTTTAGCCAATGTGAAATTAAGAATGGATGTGCAGGCTTCAAAATACTACAACTAATTAAATATGCTAAAAAGTGCCTCAAAGAGTGGAATAAATGCAGAACCAGGGAGAATGAGATCACAAACTTACTTCAACAAGACCGTGCAATGTTCTTACAAATGATAGATGATGGGGATAACTCAGATGCAGTTTGGCCCAGATATCATGATACTCAAAGAGCACTTCCTGCAACATTGGAAATCAAAGCCACTGAACTAAAACAAAAAGCTAAAGAACATTGGATCTCAGATGGGGATGCTTGCACTGAGTTTTTCTATACAAAGATGTCCATTCGAAAGCACATCAATTCCAGATTTCAGATAATCGACGACTTCAACAACTCTTGCAACAATGCTGACAACCTTGAAAAAAATGCTACTGAATATTTTAATACCTTGTATAATGGAAAATACAAAACTAACTAACCTGTTGTATATTGCAGGCATTTGGTTAACGCCGATAGTAAAAGACTGTTGTCGACACCATTAAAGTCAGTGAAGTGTGGAGTGCTCTCTCCTCCATCAAGGTTGATGCCAGCCCCGGTCCAGACGGTATAGGAGCTGGTTTCTTCAAACACCATTGGGAGTTCCTAAAAGATTACATTATACATGCAATTCAAGAAGCATTTAACTCAGGAAGAATTGTTAAAGAACTGAATCACACTTTCATTTGCCTCATCCCAAAAGTCGATAATCCGAACAGACCTGAAGATTTCAGACCAATCGCGAGTTGTAAGTACTTTATAAAATTCTCAGTAAAGTGATATGCAACAAAATGAAAGAAATTTTACCAGACATCATCTTTGAGTGTCAAAGTGCATTCATTAAAGGTAGAAACATTTCGGAGAACTCGTTTGGCCTATGAACCTGTTAGAAATTTCAAAAAACCAGGTGCTAATAAATTTTGTTTAAAAGTAGATCTCCACAAAGCATATGACAAAATAAACCGACACTTCATTACTCATATGTTAGAATGTATGGGATTTCCTAGCAGGTTTCTTAAACTGATTAATGAATGTATATCTACCCCTACGTTTTCTATCTTGATCAATGGATCCTCGAGGGGATTCATTAGATCAAACAGGGGGATTAGACAAGGAGATCCATTGTCTCCTTACCTGTTTGCGGTTGCTATGGTGTATTTCTCCCTTCAAATGGAATTGTCGCTGCATACCAAACACATTCAAACTATGTATAACTTCCAACCTATGATAAGCCACCTCTTATATGCCGACGACCTGATAATATGTATTAAATCGAATGAAAGAGCTACCAGTGAAATTAAAAGCAATTTTCTATTGCTAGAAACGTATGTTGGTCTGAAGGTTAGCGAAAACAAGACTAAATGTTACTTCAGCAAATTTTGTGAAAATAGAGACTCCATTCTGGAATTTTTGGTGTTGGTGAAGGAACACTCCCAGTTAAATATTTAGGGGTTCCTCTGCCTATGAACAAAATTACTAATAGAGAATATGTGGGACAGATTGATAAAATTAAAGAAAAGTTGCAAGGTTTGAGCTTAAAACTACTATCATTGGCAGGTAGAATTGAATTGGTGCATACTGTTCTTCAAGCCAAAGTAAATTTTTGGATCCAAACTTTCCAGATTCCTATGGCTTCTATTGAAAATATAGAAAGGGCTTGTGCTGATTTTATATGGAAAGGGGTTTATCATAAAATAAAATATGCGTATCTTTGTCGCCCTAAAGAAGAAGGTGGATTTGGTTTAAAAAATCTAAGAGATATGCGTGATGTGTTTGTTTTGAAACAAGGTTGGAAAGTGATCACAAATAATGGACTGTAGGCAAGATGGATGAGACGAAAGTACATAAAAGGTAATTTTTGGCAAATGGCTATTGACAATAATGCATCTGCGAACTGGAAAGCAATTCTGTGTTGTAGAGACTCTCTTGCTTCTAACTGTACAAGGGAACTAGCTAATGGTAGAGAAACTAACCTATGGAAAGATCCATGGATTTTGAGAAAATTAATGATTGAAATATTGGGGTGGGATACCTATTCAGCGTATGGTTCTCATGAAGTTAATATAAATTCAGTTATCACTGATAATAGCTGGAACTGTGACTCTCTACCATGTAATAATTCTATCAAACAAGAAATTAAAGCTATGCCATTATTTTTGGGCTTGGAATTCATCAAAAGCTAACTTCACTATTCAATCAACATGTAACTCTATCAAGAAAGAAATAATATACAAATTTGGAGCAAAATAATTTGGGATAAATCTATTTTCCCAAAAAATTCTTTCACAGCTTACAAAGCTATTCTTGGGCGACTCCCTACACTGGACAGACTATCGAATTGGGGTGTAACTGATGAAAAATTATGTGTACTTTGTGGCATGGCAGAAGAAAACCATGATCATTTATTTTTCAATTGTGACTATTCTTCCACTGTAGCTAAAAACTGCAAATTGGCGACCGTAAACAACAACCAAAGTTATGGTTTAAAAGAAATTGCGGAGTACCTGCCCAGTGAAGGCAAAGGCAAAGACTTGATATCCAAATTGAAGAAGACTGCCTTGACATATGTAATTGCAACAATATGGAGAGAATGCAACGCGAGGATATGCAAAGGAAAGAAGAAGAAAGCATCAGTTTTGAGCAAATTTGTGATTTGCGAAATTATCTAAGCAGGAGAAGAATTAAGAAGACAAACTTAATTGGTAATTAGGAATCAACAACCGATGATATTGCAAATGCGGATCAGATGGAGGCGCCGGGAGAAACTCAAAAAACCAGCATACGTAATTGTTTTGAGCCGCTATGAAGAGTTGGAAGACGAGAATTTTAGGGCTTAATTTGAGGAAGATTGTGTTTATTTTAAGAAAGTTACGGTTAATGTTTTCTTTTGTCTAGTTTATTGCCGACAATTTGTGTAAGATGCGTTGCATTGCACTGTGTTCTAGTAATCAACGGTTTGGGCCTGGTGCCTAATACAAAGTTTACCCATTTAAAAAAAATTAATATTTAATTCTCAATTTACTTCGATTTAGCTTCGAACTCCAAACGAGAACCAACGACTATCACCCTTAGCTGAATACCCTCATTCCGGACACAATGGGATATATTTGTAAGCCAATTCGACTGTTTTGATTAGTTTACATCAAAATTAAAATATAAATTAAATATAATGGTCAATATTGAATTTCAACGTACAATTTAATTTACCGGAGCCACGTACTGACTCCCAAAATTATGAAAATTGAAATCTAGCTATGTTTTAACGATACGGTCCTAACAAAACTAATTTTGTTGAATTTGGAGACCGTTTGAAAAATGGCCTTTTTCCAGTTGATTAAATTCAAACTGAAATTACAAACACATTTAAATTCACTACGCTCACATATTAATTCCAAAAATTATGAAATTTTGAACCTGACAATAATTTGACATTCCGGATCTAATAAAAGTGGTTTCATCGAAAACGGAGGTCATTTGGAAATGGTTATTTTTAAAGGCTTAAATATATTTAAAATATACATAAATTCCATATCGACTATTTTAAATTTTAAACTGGACATAAATTACAATTTATAAATTGAAATCTTAGTTTCTTACATTCATTAGAAAATTATAGTTCAAAATATTCCAACATTTCTTGTTTTATCAATTTCTGATTTATATTGAATTTTATACATTCAATTGAAATTTAAAATCTAGTTTTCAAACTATTGCGCCATTTCAAGTTCGTTTTATAATTAATTTAAATTTATACATTCTAACTTCTATTAAATTAAATTTTAAATCGTTAATTCTCAAAATAATTCATTTTAAATCTTTAAAATCCATTAAATCTGTTAAAAATAAAATTTTAAATTGGTTCCAAAATTATGGGTTGTTACAATCTCCCCCACTTAAAATCTTTTCGTCCTCGAAAAGGAACGGAGATGAAAGTTGTTTAACTAACCAACTCAATTTTCATTTTGGCTTGAGTTCTTCAACTTTTCAGTTTCTAAGAAATTTCTAATTTCTCAAAAATTTGGCTAACACCCTAAATTTTCGAGAAATTTCGCCATAACCTCCTTTGCACGGGGAGGGTTTGAAAATTTTATTGGGCCGTATTAGGCGCCCAATAAATCAATAAAAAGCATATACAATTTTTGTGACCTAACTACGCCCAAGGGAGACGTGTAAAAATGTCGAAATCTCATACCTTGCCTTAGAGTTGGAAATAAAATAATCCATGTGCCTTAATTAAAAACAGGAGAGACGTGAATTTTTTTTGTCATCTCCAGACCTGTGTAGGGTTTTTATTAAATCCTGCCCGAGCACCGTTACATGTATTTTATTAAGTCCATAATCAGTCTTCTATTCAACCTGTAATACAGCCATCGCCATACAAGCATCTCGCCCGTATGGAAATCCAATCCTCATCATATAAGAGCCAAATGCTTATATGTAATATGATATGCATGTTGTCTTCATGTAGTATGCCATGAAGTATAGTTCATAATTTATTTGTTGCTATCCTATGGCGTATGTTTATAATCTCACACAGAACAACCATCACAACTAATCCAAAAACACTCACAGTAGTTTATATAATAAATAAAATTGCGCAACCAACTCATTAAGGTGCACCTGTTTGTTAGGCACGCAATATATTTCTCTACTCAACAGTAAATCCCTAACTTGCTCAGCATGTGTGTATATATATACACACATGTCTATCTAATATATAAATCCAATTCGAACTAAATTTTCAATTCAGCTCTATATTATTTTTGGTTTGGTTTCCTTTATCATTCATTCTCATATGGGTTTTATCATTCCAATATTTTTATTAATCAAACTAATAATCACACATCACAACCAGCAATTAATTAATTGATTAGCTTTTCACATATATAACTTTATATATACCCAAAAAAATCATATTTCAAGGTCAAATCACAAACAATAACTAAGTTTGGCTCTCACACCAGTCAATTGGAAATATATAGATATCCACTTTTGAAACTCGAACATAAATGCTGATGATGCTCGAGCTATCATCAGAATCATCTCCAGGCGACTAGAGCGTGATTCTATATCTATCCAGCATATTTGAGACTTCGAATACACGTGGATCAGACGCATATTCAAAATCTCCTTATACCCGATAGTCCAAAATCAATTTAAAATAAAATACTCAAATACGTATAATAAGATATAATTTTCAAAACTAAATTCATTTTTAGAAATAGCACTCTTCAAACTCATTCTAGGGTATTACTAACTCTATCTCTAACGAGTCGTTCTTAATGGATTTTACTGATCCTATCTCTGATGAATTCTTTCGTTTGGTTCTAATGTGTCTTGTTCTCCGAGCTTTGTAAACCAAAGCTCTGATACCAAGCTGAAATGACCCAAACTTCCCCGATCCCTGAGGAGACGGAGGAGCCCGGATTACTTTGAGAACATGACGCATCAGAACACAAACAATAGAACATTTCATTGCTATTACAACAATTTACATCAAAGTACAAGAATATTAGAGTTCCAATAAATAATATACAACGGAAAATGATATCAGAAGTTTAAAATACAAAGCAGCGGAAATTTAAATGTGAAAATACAATGCACAACGGAAAATACATCAATTAACACAACTAGAAGAAATACCCGGATACAAAGCTTTCCGAATATAGGTCCAGCTGTAAATCAAGGATCCTATGTAAAGAAATATCTGCAAAAACCAAACTACTAGCTCCCCGTGTGGAAAATATGGGCACCCAGAGTTTAAGTGGAAATAATAAACTTCGAGTCAGTCATGGGACAGGTGTGAGAACTAAAACAATTATTAGCTTTTTATATTAAAGTTATGTAAATCACGGGTCCACACCGTATAACACGGAATGGGTTTATCCCCTACGAATCCTAGTGCATGAAACAAACAACGCAATGCTAAATAGAAAAATGAAGCTATTATAAGACTCAGGTCCTATCACACAACGAACGCAGTCGAGGATAAAGTTTTACCTCATAATAACCAAATATGCTTGATACGCAAAATTTCATCTTTTATTATTACTATAAGTGAAGAAATCAACTTCAAATATAAATGTAACAATCATAGGCAGCATAGGTACCATTATATTACGTCGCCATATAGGTTTACAACTAAAACCGTAAAATTGCATATTGGAAATTGGGCTTCCATCTATGAACCAAGGCAAGGGATGTGTTGTATACACAATTATATGATTATTGTTTGATGATAACAACCAAATATATATTCTTTTAAATGTGTTTGTAATCGTACTGTTTCATATTCACATCACAGACAGGAATATAATACTTAAATTTAAATAGAATACGACTATGCACGAATTCAAATATTCAACAGTATTTTATTAAAATATAAATATTTTATTTCATACATTCAAACAATACAAATTTTATACTTCACTATTTGTACATCTGTAACGAACCGGAAAATTCGGCGCTCGAATTTTCGACACAAATACATCCCGTGTCCAACTCGAGTACCGAAAATCCAGACCGTTAAGGAAAGAAGTTAGAGCATGAGAGAAAGATAAGATAGAAAGATTAGAATAGAAGAAAAAGAAGAAAAACAACTAACCACAATATTAGAGTCTCACATCGCAGTGGAATAAAATATAATACAAAAATAAACCTTTATTGAAAACTTTAAGAACAATACTTACAATTTATCAGAGTACAGTGGACATTCAATTCATCTGGACAGTTATAGTAGTCTGTCCTCGTTTAAAACACACAACGGAATACTATATATCATACGCCTAATTTCCTCCAGCTCGTCTTCTGGAATCTGTATCATCTTATCCTGAACCTGTAAACTCGATCAAACCCAAGTTGGTCTGACCCGAGCATTACAAACGCCACAGGTCAATCTGGTGAACCAACGTGAGAAAAACCCACTAAATTATTGGTATCATCCATCTTGATTTTAAAGTTAAAAATCATTTTCGAAACAAAAGGATAATCGTAAGACCAATCCACACATAAACACGAACGGTTTTTACCTTACGATAACCCAAACCATTTTTGAAATCAATATCTTTTCTGATATTATAATAGTGTCTAAATACAAATAAATATTAATCTAGTAGAACGCTTGCATCTCACGCTCTACATATATAGTATACAATCAAAACCGCGGGCGCTTATTGGAGATTGGATTTCCAACTATGACAAGGTATGGGACCACCTTGCGATAGTGTATCTCTAGAGATGAATACACTGGGTTCAACAAGAACGTCTTGCAACCCTTCCCACATATGACCGACCACTTATTTCTCTTGAGTGTATCGAATGTATTGTCACCTACGGTTGCTAGCAACATAACCGTTCCCGGGAGATACAGAAGCGAAAGAAGTAACAAATATGAATATTCTCTAGATGGTGACAATACACCCTAATGGGCGCGACCCACAATAGCCATGCTGCCTGCCCGATTTTTTTGTCATTTCCCGGTTGTGAGGCTTGAGGTTATAATCGTATTTCTAGATCATCTGGCCACCATTACTTTGAATGCCACATCATCAAATCCGTCAGATATCACTAATTGACATCCACAAAAATACTCTAGTTATCAGGCTAGAGAAAACCTTTTCTCCGCCATCAACTATGGTACGTTTGAAGAAATCAATGTACGTGATCCTTTGGAAATACATTGTCAGACATTCGTCCATACAAGTTGTCCTGGGATTGGACAAACCGAAGGCACTCTCCTACCGCATCCTAGGAATCACCCTATGGAATGGTTTTCGAATAAATTCGATCCCGGTCTTTCCGTACTAACCATCGTATAGACCAGATTTGATAGTCGGTTATTTAACTATCAAATAAAACAACCATTCATCCATAAAAGAAAACTTAATTCACTGTTTTAATAATCACCATCATTTTAGCCTCTTTTTGACTAACCATTCGTTAATTCAAAACTTCTACATTTTCCAAAAATCGAAATACTCATTTCTCTTCTTATATTTGTATATATAAGCATATTCAAAACCCCCTTTTATTTTAACATCTACGTATTTTCTCAACTCGGTCATTATTCTCTAACCGTAAACTAGTAAGAGAATAATTTCCTAAATTTCTATTCCTTATCTTCTAACGAATAAAAATATCAATTATCGATCATCACTTAAATCGAGATGTTCATCTCAACTTATCATCATTTCAAACCTTATAAATATGATTTCAAAATGTTTACTACTACTAGTAACTAATATTCCCTTTAATGATATGATTTATAAAATGTTTGCTAAATATTTATTTATTTCTAAACTGGAACAAGGATTTTCTTATACCGATATCACTTTCATTAATCAACTCAATTTTTGGTTTAACCTTTATAAAAACCAAGTTTTGTATCAATAACCCTCATAAACATCTTTATAAGTTTATTTCAACTTACTTCAGCTTCATTAAATAAATTGCATTCTATATCTAAAATATACGTATATAAGGATCCTTTGTAAATTCTTTATTATGAATATTTATTATATAAAATCTTATATAATTTCTTTAATAAAAACGATATTGCCCTTACTAGTTTCAATTTGAGTTCAATTAGAATTTAAATCTTAAGAAAACTCTTCCCTCTAACGACTTCCATTTGCAAACTATTTGCCTTACCCCTTATTCATCTCAACGGTGAATAATATTCCTTAATATAATTCATACTTGACTTATGTAGTCAACCGGAATTCATACTTGAAACTTCAAGTTTAACTTCTATTTATAATTTCAAATTATAAATTTACTTCATATAACCTCTTTTATAATTTTCCTTGAAATTGGAAAACATTAAATCCATTTAAAATATCGACTTATTATTCGATTCTCATTTCGTTCCCAAAGTAACACCTACTTTACATTTCCTCAAATTCTCCTACTAAAAATTTCACTTATAAAATTGCTTTTTCATTTGTTTAAACAAATATTTTAAATTCTATTTAATTCTCTTTCCAAATAACCATTTCTATTTGAAAATAATTATTTTCTTTTCATCTCTCTTCATATTTCAGCCACTATTTTGAAATCCATACCTTTCCAAATTCTCAATTGGTAATCGTTTCATTCCTTTATAAACATTGTTTATAAAATCGCCTCATTAACACATTTGTTTAAACAACCCTTTACTTTTAAATTAGTTTATAAATTTTGATTTTCAAATGAATGTTTCTATTTAAAGGTAGATATTACTTTAAACTCTTTTTATCAACGGCCCTTATAAAATCAACCTTTCAAAATATTTGTTTTAAAACAAATATTTACTTTTAATTTCTTTTTAAATTTAGATTCTGAATAACCATGTCTATTTGGAAATAAATGTTTCTTTTTTTTTAAATCCTTATTTCATTTCAATTTCTATTTCAAAATCCAAATATCGTTATTTAGGATATTTAAATTATCCCAAATCAACAATCAGTGTTATTAACACATCCAAGTATACTATAACTGTCACAGGTTATAAACACATCATATATGAGCATGTATATGAAAAACAAATAAATAAATGTTGAGGGATCCAGTTGGATCCCTCCAACCTGTTTTTCCTGCATCCACAGATGTTAGTCAACAATAATAATACCCATCCTGCTTCGAGGCAGGATATCACGGTATAAAGGCCATCCACTATATATATTGTGGGGCGCATAGGGAAATTATCCGCTAACGGCACTGCGGGCATCTTCTAATGATACTGCGGGAATTATCCAACCACAAATCACCAATATTATTTTTATATATTATTATTATATATTATCACTTTATATCAATCAATTATCGACCAACAAGCAATAAAATAAATTTTGAACTATTAGAAATAGTTCAAAATAATTAACTGAGTGAGTTTAACTCACCTCGGTTTGTCGTGCTGAGTATCCGATTAAATTCTGTATCGCCTTAGCTACGTATCTACTTCATCCTCTCGAATATTTTCATCACCTACGATTATTATTTTATTTATCGATTAAGCTGTGATTTAAGTATACTCGTTACTAACATAAATAGATTATTAATTCCATGTATTTTTAAATTTATTAAAACATATACCTTATTTTCCTTGACCAACCATGAAGCGCATCCTTAAACATCCCCGAGAATGTCACTGCATTGTCTTATCTGCATCAGCTCCATACTGCAATTACACATTTGGGCATTTCATCGAACAACTAGCGGTCACTACCATCTGTTGACATTACACAGACTACATCGCCATGCCCAGTTCAACTCAGCTCACTTCAGTATACCGCGGTCTCCCCCAACCTTCCCTTGTCAATCCCCTCAGTCCATTTTATTCATCAAGAGAAAATTGAATTACTCAACCCCAGTTCAACCATTATCAGATTCACACAACCGTATCAAAACAAATGCCGCCTCCTCTCATTGTCGTTTTTTAACCCCACGGTCACTCCTCCAAACAACAAAGTCCTAATCCCCTACCGTCGAACAACAACAATTTTAGATCGCACCCCCAAAATAACACCATTGAACTCTAACACCATCTTCTAAAAAACAAGGGATCATACTTTTCCATCATCTACTGTCGTACCAGACTCAAAAGCAGCTCCATCCTCCCCACAATGTTCTTATCGAACACCAGATTTATTTGCCATCCCAAAAAACGTATCCCACCTCACACAATCAACATTATGGTTTGAAACTCCCAAATACCATTCTCGTTCAACCCAGGTCATTTCAAATCAATAACACTTTGAACCATTCCAGATCCATCATCATAGATCTGAAACTGTGACCAGAACACTGTTGGCCCCTCCTGAAAAATCTGTAGCAGCCCCCCCCGATACTAACGTTGGCCTTCACCCCACTTCATAAAAACGCACTCCCTTCACTTCACGCGAGCATCCAGAAGCTTCAGTAGGCCTTTCAGTTTTCAAGTTGTGAGTGGTTTCCCTTTCTTTCTGAAATCGCTCGTCTCTATGTTGGCTCGAGTTCGAGAGCCACGATTTGATTTCTGATTTCATCTTACAATTTCTGATTTCGAATACTTTTTTTTTATTTGCGGAAGGATTTCCGTGATTAATAGAAATGGAAAATGAACGATTAGAAAAAGAATTTGTTTCTGGTTTGAGGAAGTAGCGAACGAGCAATGTTATTTATAGGGAAGCAATGAGAGGATTGGAACGATGTCTCTTCTACAGGTTATAGGCAGGTTCAGGTGTAGAGCGTACCATTTCTGAAAGCTTGGGGGCGAAGGAAGTAAGCTGATGTGAACTGAAAGGGAAAATACTATGAAAATTTCCAAAGTAGCATGTGCCGAAGCTTTTTGGGAGGAAGAAATATTTCGATTTGAAAGTGAAAAGAGAAGACGGAAGAGTAGCATGTGTTTTCTGAGATATAGGCCGTCCCCAATTTTTCAATTTGTTTTATTTTAATTTGTCTTTTTTTAACTGGTGACTTCAAATTAAAATATTCTACGACTATGAACCCCTATTTGAATGCAACGAACGACATTTCCAGGGTTCTACCGCCACTCTGAACACACTGGAACAGATTCCATAGTCTAATTCGACCATATACAGAAGATTTTCAATTAAACTAACGATTTAACATTAAATTAAATTTAATATAAATCGATTAAAAATAAAATAAATTATTGTTATCACATAAATATATACAACTGAATTATATAAAATTTCAATAATACACTAACTCGAAATTTTTAAACTCGATATTTCATATTCACGTTAAACCAATATTAAATTGATTTATTTCATTTAAATAAATCGTTATTGTTTACAAATGATTTCACAGCGACTATTTCAAATTTTGATTTGACCATAACGGACAATATATTACGAAATTATGATTTTTCTCTTTCATTACAAAATTATAGTTCAACAGATTCAAATATTTCTTGTTTCAGTGAATTCCGACCTATAACGGATTCTGTATACTCAGTTGAAGTTCAAATCGTAAATTACGAACTACCGCCCCATTTCGAGCTCGTTTTAATTAATATATATATATATATTTATACATTTTCAAACTTCGTTTAATTAACATAAAAATTCATTTATATTATGAATTCAATACTTAAACTAATTTAAATATTCAAAACTGAAGCGGTCAAAATACAGGATGTTACAACATCTATGTATTACATTTCATGTCATATAAGATTTCATATACACTACTCCTCACTACAGAATCACTTAGTCCCTCATTTTATATATACATTCACATTGACTCATATACATACACTCATACATTTCACTGTCTATACCCGTCTTCTGTCTTCAATCTTCTGTCTTCACAACTTTCAGTCAGTCCAGTCTTCATGCCTGTCACATACAGAAACACACAGTATCCGAAAAAGAAATAATATTCTAAATTATAGCAAATATAATTTTTATTTTAAAAATTTATTTGCCTTAGAATTTCGGTGTGTTTCTCATCATTTTTCATGACTTGATCTGATATGTATATACGCACTGATCAGCCTCAACATACTACACTGGTATGCTGATCAGAACAAGTTGATTCTGAACAGCCACAACATAGTGCAGCAGTCTACTGATATATATAATATAAATTACATGTGCATGATATACGTATACACACACCGTTGTGTATTTATACATATATGTACAGGTGAACATGGTGAAGGCACGTTACGATCATGGTCAAGCACAAAGGTGAAGTAGCATTCAAATGGTGCATACACAACAGCAAGTTCACAAAGCATAGTGATGAATGTCAAGTCAATACTCAAGTGGCAAGTGCACAAGTTTTTCAGCAAACCACAAAGTACACAAACAAAATGGTCGAGTGACAAGACAGTTTAACATGTGCCAAAGTGGTCGAGCCTCAAAGCAAATGGAAAACAGAGTATTTTGCATCACAAGTATATGGCAGCTACTTATGTTTCATCACAGCATTATCATGGTCGAGCATCAAAACACAACTACAAAGTAGAGCATAGCCAAAATACTGGAGTTTATATGGCAGCAGAAATTGGTTGAAGCATGATCATGTGAATACAATGGAGACATGGTGCAACTGTAAGAAGCACAGCAAGAAATACATGGGTGGCGCACACAGCAACAATACATAGTGCAAGAGGCTAATTCACATAGCTTACACATGGTGACCAATCTACATCATTTTGGTGGCGGTGCAAGTCAAGGCAGTGTAACATGTATACAGTGAATCAACTGGAACATCTAACTCAGTAGATTTCAACTCAGCATGTATTTGGTTTAGCATGGTAGCTCAAGCACATATTTCTGATGTACAAGAATGATCAGTGTGCATACATAATGGTGCAACAACATTTACAAGTGACAAGTTCAATGAACACCAATATACATCTATATGGGAACATAAAAAAGTGTACAATTTCTAGTGCAAATACATGGAATGGTCGAGGAGTGAATAAACAACTTCAATGCCTAATAGCAAGAGATATGCAAACTCATGGTAGCTTTCAGGTCAGAGTAAAGTCATGCACAAGTTCATGGTCAAAACAATCAAACTGGGTACAATGCAATGACCAAGAAAAGGCTCAAGTATATGACAAAGCAAATTGATCTATATGTGGCAAATTTGTTTTTACAAAGAGCAAGAAGTTTTTTCTCTCTGAAATTAGTATTTCAATTTTGGCAAGGAAACCATTTGAAACATGTCAGAGCAAATCATGCAAGTGTCATGGGAAAACAAATTAATTGACTTCCGGATTTCAAGAAGATTTTCCAGAAATGTAAATTTGGCAACAGATTTCATTTGGTTCAGGAAGTTAGCAAAAAGGTTCTAGAAATTAAAGTGATAATTTTGCAAGAAAAAAAATTTATTTTAATGGAAAAAATCACTTTATTTGTTTTCTGAATTACTTAAAGTTATCAAGGCCAAGAACACATCAAGATTCATCAAAAAATCACGCAGGGTAAAACAATGTTTGTTTCCAGTTTTGCGTCTCGGAAAAACCAATTCAAGATGGATAAAAAGGCAACAAATCATTTTCAGGTTCCTCAAGTCGACCAGGTTCATCACAACAAATCAGGAAAGCCATTTAAACCGAGAATTTCAAAAGTGGAAACCGAAAATTATCAGGGCAAGTCATGTACTGAAATCAGAGAGAAATTACAGGATTTCTATAATCCTATTTAACACCCTATTCATCACTGGCTTTTAGATAGATCGAAACCACAAAATCAACTCAAGTGAAAACTGAATCAAATCAGAGTACTTACAATATTTTTTTATCGCAAGCACCCAAAATCAGACCGAGAAGACAAGCATCTTTCATTCAAGCTTTTATAGAAGATCTCCAGAAATCAATATCAATTCCGGTCAAGATTTTGAGAGGATAAACGAAACCCTAGGGAGCCGCCATTTTTGAGTTCCATAGCAAAAGAGAACGGGCTTAACTATTTGCAAAAGGGCCGGCTATAATTTATAAAGGGGATAACCTTTTATTTTAATCTAGGGTTTAGTTTAATTTGTATTGTTTTTGAAATTGTATTGTAAACCGTCTGAACAGTTGGTAGAGTCTGTAAAATTCTAGGGGAATCCAGTTAGGGTTTAGATGCTTGTTTACTAGAGTCTGTAAAATCTAGGGTTACGGATTAAGGGTTTGTAATTCGGGAAAACCTGGTCGAGGGGATTTCGTCCAGTCTAGGGTTTTGAGTGTAGGATTAGAATAGGAGCGAGGGGTTCGCGAGTGTACAAGGTGTTGTATGCGGGATCTGTTCTTTTATCCAGTAGAAACCTTAGGAATGCAGCAGTAGGCAGGGTTTTGCCGAAGGTGGGTATATATGTGTGTAATTTATTTTCTGCACTTTTATTTTGCTGCATTCCGTAATCTGTTTATTATTTTAATATCCTTTCAGATTTTTAATTCAGCGAAAAACTATGATAAACCCTATTCACCCCCCTCTCTAGGGTTAATCTAGATCCAAAAAGTGGTATCAGAACTGGTATAAGGTAACGACATGATAGGGGGTTCTCGCTGTATGATCATGCGGCAAAGTATTGACTCTTGCCCCTACATGCCCATGGGTGGTTGTCCGTGTCGAGAGGCAGGACGTGAAACCGATGTCTGAGGTATCTTTGGTGGCCACCTGGGTGCTTAAAATTCCTCGTAAATAGAGACACCATGTGGTATCAGAGCAGGTATATTCTGTTAACTCTAGAGAAATGGTGATGCCTTGTTGTCAGTCCATAGAGAGTCAGTCCAATCGTATTCCAACTATTTTTAATGGTACGGATTTTTTGAATTGGAAATCTGAAATGGAATCTTATTTAAAATATGTTGATATTAAGTGTTGGGATACTATTATCAATGGATATAATTGGATAGGTAGGAATGATACTGAATTTAATTTAAGGCAACTCATATTTTATATTCTTATATTGACGATGTGCAATATAGCGTTATTTCTCATTGTTTAACCGTGTAGGAAATCTGGCTGACTCTCAACGCGCTATATTGAAAAACTGACAACTGCTCAAAACCCCAGAAAGTCAACTCAGCTTCAAATTTGTGCTTAATAGGTTGTACAGATGGAAATTCAGATGAAGACTCAACAGGAGATCTTTCTTATAAAGATTTAATTCATCGTTTAAATGGTTTAACTAGATCTGTTGAGAATCTAAAATCTAAAAATAAAATTCTGATATCTGAAAAGATTGAGTTGATCAGCAAAATAATATTTTGGAATTAAAACTTGAGAAGGTCAAGAAATCTTCAAACACTAGTTGTAAAAGTTGTTTGGTTTTGGAAAACAATCTTGTTCATCAAAATAAATATATTCAAAAGCTTGAAAATGAAATTATGATTTTAAAAGAGAACAAGATTGAGCTTGAAAGTATAAACAACTTTTTACAAAAGGAATTTGAAAATTTTAGGACTACCAAAAGTTCCGAATATGAATTTGCTGAAAAACAAAATTTGATGAAAACGGATTTGATTTTGAAAGAGCTTGAAATTGAGATTGAAAAATTCAAAACCTTTGAAAAACTTGAATCTCAAAAACAAAATCATTTTGAACTTGAAATTTCCGAATCCCAAGCCAAAATTAAATTACTTGAAAATGATAATTTGGTTGTGAAACAGTCCAATGCTGAACAGAAGATCGCTATAAATAATTGCTCAAATTTAATAAAAGAAAATAGCGATCTAAAATCCAAAATTCAACGATTAGAATCAACTTTGGATAAATTTTCTAATGGGGAAAAATCGTTGAATATTCTATTGCAAAATCAAAATTTTATTGGAAATAGATGTGGTCTTGGCTTCGGGAAAAATAATGTTTTTGAAAAACGAAATTCAAATGATTTGAAAAATCCCTCAAAATTCTTTGAAAAGAATCGATTAAAAAATTTAAATTTTGATAATTTCAAAGGCTTTTTAGATCATAATCGAGATCAGGATCTGTTTTATAACAATCCATTTAAACAATCCTGGATCCCAAAAGAAGATTAAACATATTTGACTAAATTCATACAAATCTGGATTCCTAAGGGCACTAAGGTAAATTCTGATGGTTTGTTGTACAAACAGATTTGGCTACCAAAATGTGTGGATAAAGCTGTGAGTGGTTTTATAAATTTTGTTAGACCACTTGATCCCCTGAATTGTTAGGTACCGAAGGAGGCTGAGGAACTGCTTTGCAAAAGAGAATTGAATTCGAGCTACTCAATATTCCTGTATCATCCACAGTTCCTTAGCCAAGCAAGTTGAGTTAGAGATTTATTTACTCATGTCAATTTCAGGTATAACCTCTAAACTCATCTTTGTAAATATTTTTTTCCTCCTTCTATATCTTCTGTTTATTTTTTTGTCTGTTTGATTTGTAACTGTCATATCATTGTAATTTTTCTTGTGCTTTCTTAAACTTCCAATTGTAGAATTCGTATTTTCTGGAAATTCACTTCATTTGTATGAAACTCTAATGTTTTAATCATTTCCACATCTTGAATTTAAACTGGTAAATATCTGCAATTGTTTTGAAGTTTATTTTCTGATTGCTGAATTCATAACAGTGCTGATGTATTCTTGTCAAATCTTGAACATTGTTGATTCAAATTCTAAATTTTTGAAGATCTAAAAGTTTTGTGGAATTTTACACACCTTTGCTGTTTTGATCATTTTTGAAAGTCTTGAAAATTTATACTCATTACAACACTCGGTTATTTATTAGTTGTGATAATTTCAGAAATTTTCAGATTGGCTTGAATATTTTAAATTGTCTTGAATTACAGTGATATATCTAGAAATTCATCTTATATTCATGATCATTTTATGGTTGAAATTTGTTTGTTTGAAATCATCTAAAATACTTGATATTCTGAATCTCACATGCCTCTTAAATTTGAAATTATCAATCTTGTATGACTGATTCATTATATCTCAAAACTTGGCATTGATTCAAGTGATTTCAAATAAGTTATTTTTTTAGATTTCTAGATCATGAATATCTCGTAAGTTTGATGTAAATTGTGATGACCCGTAACTTCCCCGGTAAGGAAAGCCCGGACTATCTTGAGAACACGACAAAATCGAACGCAAATAGAAGAACATTTCATTGTATATTACAACAATTCCATCAGAATACAAGAATATACAGAGTATAAATGAATAATAATACATTTGATAAATATCAGAGGTTACAATAAATTACAAAGCAACGGAAAAACAATACAAAACACAACTGAAAGTAATACACGGATACAGAGCTTTCCGAGCATCGTTCCAGCTATAAATCAGGATCCTGTGAATATAAATCTGCAAAACCAAACTACTAGCTGCCCGTGTCGAAAATAGGGGCACCCAGAGTTTAGGTTAAACAATAAACTCCAGGTCAGTCATATGACTGGTGCGAGAACTAAAACAGTTATTTAAAACTTTACTTTAAAAGAGAGTAATTCAAGGGACCACGCCTTACAACACGGAACGAGTTTCCTCCCAAGAATACCAGTGCGTAGAGTAAACAGCTCAATGCTTTTTCGAAAAATGAAGCTATTATAAAACGCACGTCCCATCACACAATGCAACGCAAGCCGGAGGATAGGGTTTTCCCTTATAATAGCCAAACATGCTTGGTACGTTTAGAACAAATCATTTGATACTATTATAAGTGTATAATGTCAAAACAATTTCAATCATAAATATCAATCATAGACGGCATAGTATCCCATGCTACTATGTCGCCATACTAGGCTCTACAAATAAAACCGAAATATCTCGTATTGGAAATTGGATTTCCGTCATGAGTCGAGGCAAGGGGCAAGCTCCTCTCCGCTTCGAGACACTCTAGCAAATGCCTCGGGACTACACACTATGGGTAACCCCTGGAATCGGCTGGGCCGGTCCTCCCTTAGGTTTGAGGATTAGTTATTCCTAAACACACGTTTCCCGGTCCTTACAGACCTAAAATCGAGGCGCCTCGCAATCCAACAACCACCAAGGTGAAAATAATATAAATGTCAGCCAGTTTAAGCACTAACACCACTGTAACTAGAAAGAAACGTCGTGTTCTCCCAGCGGTCCTTATCCCGTTTTTGACTCATACCGAGGTGTGAGGCTCACGAATCCACGCTATACACAAAGCTATGCCATGTAGGCCGTGCTTTGATCATCAACCACAAGACTTTGCTTTTCAACAGAAGCCTTAATCATTTGCCACTCAGGCATGCTACACAGGCAATTCACTCCATGCGACTGATGTCCATTGATATACAACCTCTGAGCTCATACGTCTCAGAGAAGGGCGTTAAGCAAGAGAATAAATTCTCTACCGCCAAACAGATGTATATTTAATATAGATCAATCAACACAGAATAAAATCCAATGTCAGACACACAGTCCATTTACAAGTTCGTTCTGGGTCTGAACGAAACCGGAGGCACTTTCCTCGCATATCCATCGAACTCCAAGTACGTTTGGACGACCACCAACTGATTCCCTCCTCTTGGGTGTACAGCCCAATCAAGATCATCAGTAATAACCCAACGATGTGAAGACTTCTGGTCTTCAACCTCCATCTTCATCTTCGACATATCATCGAATCGGTTTTTCAGAATGGGTATAACCCGGCCTTTCTGAATAACCTGCGTATATAATAAACAAATGTTACACAAACACAACATACGCCTCATTCCAATTCATCAGTCACCAACCGTAAATTAGCAAGAGAACAATTCCCCAAATATTAACCCCGAAGGCCGAAACCAACATCAGATCAATACCCAGGAAACCATTCTTCTTAGCTAACCTGAAGTTAGTTTCTAAATTTCACATTCTTAAGGAAAGGTTCCCATTAATTTTATCAAAGATAAATTCTTTTAAATTTATTCTTTAATCTTCCTTTGGATGTCATTTCAAACCATGTTAAGGTTTTCCAAACTAGTCGGGATTAGCGAACCACACCGAAGTAATTATTTATTTTATTTCCCAATCCCAACCTATTCATCCCATGAAGCAAAACTGGTAATACTCCATATCTAACACCACAGTGTTATCGGTAAAATTAATTACCATTTCATGTTCAAATCTAATTAAAGATTTAACTATCGCTTTGGAGCAAAATTGGTGATACTCCATTCTCGCTCACTTTCCAAATTTGATAATTTAAATTATCAATTTACATTTCAATCTATTTACAGATTCCTTAAAACTCCTTTATTGGGTTAAAGAACTAATGTCATTTAAAAACACAGTTCACAATAAACCCAAATCCTATTTGATATTAAATACAAGACTCTGAATAGAAAATATATCAGCTTATATTCAATATCAAATTCCACGACCAACAAATCTCGTATTGGAAATAACGATATAAATATATCTTCCAAATTCCCATAACAATATCTGTATAATCACGAAATTGATTTTAATTCTAGTGCAAAACTAGTTCATTTCGATAAAAATCTATTTTTATCTTTTCAAATATGGATTTTTTCATCCCAATTTTTCCCAAATCATTTCTTATGATTTTACACAAATTATTACAATTTTTAATAATTTTATCGAGGCCCGTACAGTCGATTTCCAATAACGACCATCGAACTGCACTTACAGCGACCTTTTCTGAAATTGATTTGGACGTATCTCCAAATCCAACCGTTAGATTTCAAATTTCTAATATTCATTGGAAAGCTCTTTTAGATACGAACCCAACGGTTCCGGTTTTAGGAGAATCCGACGGTCGGATCTCCGTAATGTCCGTTCGAAGTCAATGGTCGAAATTCACGAACTACCGTGGCGCGACACGTTCTATTCAGGCCATTATATATATAATATATATATATATATATTATATTATATATTTCGTCGATTTCCTTTTAAAAAAATTTTTATAAATCGTTTCAAATTTGTTTCAAAAACAATTTCAACCTTCATTTCAAATTCAAATCAAAATAGAATTTTCCATTATAAATTCTTTTACATTCATTTCTATTTGATTTCAATTCAAATCGATTACAATTCAATTTGAATTCATTTCAATTCGAATTCATTTTATATTCAATTTAATTCGAATTCATTTTATATTCAATTCAATTTGAATTCATTTTATATTCAACTCAATTCGAATTCATTTTATATTCAATTCAATTCGAATTCATTTTATATTCAATTCAATTCGAATTCATTTTATATTCAATTTTTAAATCTCTTTTCAATATTCATTATAAAAACGAATATAATCGATATAAATATCGTTCGCGTCAAAATAGCGCATCTCTAATCAACACGGCTTTATATTTTTCAATAACTTCGTTATTCTATTCAACAAATGAATATTTATTCTATTCAACACATGAATCTATATTTCTTTCAACACATGACTAATCTCAACAAATGAGTACTGTCAACACATAACTATTTTGTTATGTAATATATTTTAAATTTTTTTGATTTCTATCGTTAAATTTTTAATCAAACTCTAACCGTAAATTAGCAAGAGAGCAATTCCCTAAATATTAACCCCGAAGGCCGAAACCAACATCAGGTCAATATCCAAGAGACCACTCATCTTATCTATTTTCCAGTTAGTTTCTAATTTTATATATGATAAAGATGTAAATTTTATTGTTAAAATATTTCGTTCAACACATGAATCTGTATTTTATAATATTCTTTATTTTCCCAATTGGAATGAGGCCCAATCAATTACCATATAATGTTAATTATATGGACTCCATAGAACACATGTATATAATAGCAACGATAAATAATCAACCACCATCCAAAGTGCGCCACACAACTGCATATGCATTAAATATAAATAATTAACGCTTACACAGTCCGTCGACCAATCGATCGACATACAACTAAATGATTGGGATTAGTGTACGCCAAATATCATCCAAAAACCCGTGTGGGGTTTCAATCCACAAACACTGAGTATTATTTGTGCAGTTGGGCGACGTGTAAAATTTATCGTCCCAATCAATGTCCTTCAAATAGGTGTTCATAAACAAACCGTCCGGTTTGTAAATGAATATTTATTTATTCACATTCACGTTAATTTTTTTATTTTTAACGATAATTTATTTATTTCAACACATGAATATTTTATTATCTATTTCACATCAACATCACAAACAAACTTCACAACACATCAAACAAGCATACAAGCCGTCCATGGTCTGTGGACGACGGGTGTCGGGTGCTACTAAGCACCGTCTGCATCCTAGTATATATTTTAACTAGAAAATTAAATTAAAGGTGAGAAGTTCTCACCGACTAGCCAAACCAACGCCACGACTCTTCATATGAAGGAATCTTCATCGTTCTTCCAACGCAGTCTGTTTCATGAAGTATATGTTAAAAATTATATTTTAACAACGCTACTTCCTATATCAAGATTATATTTTTATATCGCTCTTCTTCTAATAAAGATTATATTTTTATAACGCCACTCATATAAAAATCACATTTTTATATTCTCTAGTATATAAAAATCATCTTTTTAATTCGCTACACATATAAAAATCACATTTTTAACTTCCTACTTATATAAAAAAAATTATATTTTTAACTTCATTAAAAATCACTTCTTCTTTATATGACCATCCTATAAAGATTATATTTTTATAATAATGTTCTTTAAAAACCTTACCTTTTATATTTATAAAAATCTAATCTTTAATATTATAAAAATATAATCTTTTTAATTCTAAAAATCATAGCTTTTCATATTCTAAACACAAAGCTTTTCTTATTCAAAAATCAAAGCTTCCTACGATGAAAATCTAATCTCCTTACTATTAAAAATCGTATTTTTATCGTGCTAAAGACCATATATTTTCAAATCAAAGTGTTCTAATTTTTCAAAACAATGGAATATTTTTATCTTTAAAACAATGGTATATTTATTTTTAAATCAATGTATATTTATATTTCAAAAACAAAGTTACATACATTTTAAAAACAAAGCTATATATATATAAGAATTTCAATACATTTTAATTACTACAGTAATTAAACTAATTACCCTAATATTTAACTAAATATAATTAAGGGCATAATTACATTGATTAAGGAAGGGGGCTGCTCTGTCTTCCCTTCAGGTAAGTCGCGATTCACCATAACCCATCGATCAACTTAGGGTTCGCCATTCTTCCACCTCGCTTGACCGGAGGTTCATCAACGGGCGGCACATCGTTTCAGGGGGGGTCGGGTGCGTTGTTGGAGCGTGGTGGTTTGGGGTTCGTGGAAGGGGAAGAGGAGTCGGGGGGGTCACGGAAGGAGGAGGAGGAAGAAGTGGCGGCGGAAGACGTAGGGGGAGGGGGCGCGCGATCGATTTAGGGTTTTCTCTTTTCTTTTCTTTCTGTTAATTGAACTGAAGGAGAGAACTTGAGGGGCGGGTTTATATAAATAATATATATTTTATTATTTTAAAATTTCAAACAACTTTTTATTTCTACCTCAAAACGAGACCCACCGCCTGTCGTCTATAGCTAATTACCCCCATTCCGAACACAATGGGATAGGTATCGCAGGCTGACTCGACTGATTCGATCAGTTTCCATCAAAATCAAAATATAAATATATATATATATTGAATTTGAACGTACATTTCAATTTACCGGGGCCACATACGGCTTCTAAAAATTCCCGAAAAATATTTTCTAGCTTCGTATTGACGAAACGGTCCTAAAAAAACTAGTTTCGTCAAATTCTGAGATCGTTTGAAAAATGGCCATTTTCCAATCGATTAAAATCAACTAAAACTGGTCAAACGCGTTTTCCGTTGCCACGCTCACATATTGAATTCAAAAATTATGAAAATTGGAATCTAGCAATAATTTGACATCACGGATCCGACAAAAGTGGTTTCGTCAAAAACCGAGGTCGTTTGCAAAATTTCCATTTTTAAGGGCCAGAATTCCATAGCGACTATTCTGAATTTTCAACTGGACAAAACTTTTTATCCCCGCTAAGAAATTTCAATTTTTCGGATTCGTTGGAAAGATATTCTCAGTTAGATTCAAATATTTTTGGTTTCGCTAAAATCCGGTTTATTTTGCTCCCGATACATTCATTTGAACTTTGAAATCGAATTATCGAACTACCGCGCCATTTTCAATTCCTTTTATAATTAAAATAAAATATATATATTCCAAGACGATCTATATAAATATATACGTTTGAATTCTATTCAAAATAAATTTCTCGTTGATAATATTTAAAATAATTCATTTTACATATTCAAAATTCGCTAAAATTTCCAAAATAAATTTTTTAAATTGGCTCAGATTTTCCGGGTTATTACAATCTCCCCCACTTAAAATTTTCGTCCCCGAAAAGGAACGAAGCCGAAAGTTGTTTAACTAGTCAACTCAACTTTCATTATTTTCATTACGGCTTAAAATCTTCAACTTTTCAGTTTCTAAGAACTTTTCAAATTTTTCGAAAATTTGGCTAACACCCTAAATTTACGAAAAATTTCGCCATAACCTCCCCTGCACCGGGGACTTCGGGATATTTCATATAGCCTTCCATGGCCTTCTTCAATCCAAAAGAAAAAGAAAAAGCCAAGCGGCTCAAAAAATCATCATCACCCAAACAAAACAGTAAATTATGGTAAACATGTACCTATTTGTCGGGCAAACAATTTTATTCTTCTGCTCTAGCCTCCTTGCTATGACCTGTTCAATGTAAGTACATGTATATGCATGCATTTGTAATCATTTTTCAATACAGTTCAATATTTGATTCAATTTGGCATAATGGTTCAAAATTTCAAATAAATGAAACCAACAATTAAACAACACAACCAGCAATCAATTAGTGGATTATCGTTTCAAATTCATAATTTTGGTATATATATACAGAAAATCATGTTTTTGATGCCAAATCACAACAATAGGCCCTATCTAATTTTGGTTCTCACACCAGCCTGATGGAAATATATAGATATCACACCTTCGAAACTCGAACACAAATACTGATGATGTCGCGACATCACCAGAATTGTCCCCGGACGACTAGAGTGTAATTCCATATCTATCCAGTATATTAAAACTTCGAATATACGTTCATGACGCGTATATGAAAAACCTTTATATACTCGATTGTCCAAATTCAAAATAAATAAATATTCAAATACGTTTAAACTGGTTTAAATTTTCAAAACAATATTGTTTTAATTTAAAAACATACTCTTCACACTCGTTCTAGGATACTACTGATCCCATCTCTAACGAGTTATTCTAATTGGATACTACTAATCCAATATCTGATGAATTCTTTCGTTTAGTCTAATGTATCTAGTTCTCGAGCTCTATAAACCAAAGCTCTGATACCAACTGTGATGACCCGTAACTTCCCCGGTAAGGAAAGCCCGGACTATCTTGAGAACACGACAAAATCGAACGCAAACAGAAGAACATTTCATTGTATATTACAACAATTCCATCAAAATACAAGAATATACAGAGTATAAATGAATGTATATTTATATTTCAAAAACAAAGTTACATACATTTCAAAAACAAAGCTATATATATATAAGAATTTCAGTACATTTTAATTACTATAGTAATTAAACTAATTACCCTAATATTTAACTAAATATAATTAAGGGCATAATTACATTGATTAAGGAAGGGGGCTGCTCTGTCTTCCCTTCAGGTAAGTCGCGATTCACCATAACCCATCGATCAACTTAGGGTTTGCCATTCTTCCACCTCGCTTGACCGGAGGTTCATCAACGGGCGGCGCGCCGTTTCAGGGGGGGGGGGGGGGGCTCGAGTGCGTTGTTGGAGCGTGGAGGTTTGGGGTTCGTGGAAGGGGAAGAGGAGTCGAGGGGGGGTCGCGGCAGGAGGAGGCGGAAGAAGAAGTGGCGGTGGCAAACGTGGGGGGGGGGGGGGGGAGAGGGGGGCGTGATCGATTTAGGGTTTTATCTTTTTTTTCTGTTAATTAAACTGAAGGAGAGAACGTGGGGGGGGGGGTTCATATAAATAATATATATTTTAAAATTTTAAAATTTCAAAAAGCAACTTTTTATTTTGACCTCAAAACGAGACCCACCGCCTGTCGTCTATAGCTAACTACCCCCATTCCGAACACAATGGGATAGGTATCGCAGGCTGATTCGACTGATTCGATCAGTTTCCGTCAAAATCAAAATATAAATATATATATGTATATATATATATATTGAATTTGAACGCACATTTCAATTTACCGGGGCCATATACGGCTTCTAAAAATTCCCGAAAAATATTTTCGAGCTTCGTATTGACGATACGGTCCTAACAAAACTAGTTTCGTCAAATTCTGAGATCGTTTGAAAAATGGCCATTTTCCAGTCGATTAAAATCAACCGAAACTGGTCAAATGCGTTTTCCTTTGCCACGCTCACATATTGAATTTAAAAATTATGAAAATTGGAATCTAGCAATAATTTGACATCACGGATCCAATAAAAGTGGTTTCGTCGAAAACCGAGGTCGTTTGCAAAATTTCCATTTTTAAGGGCCAGAATTCCATAGCGACTATTCTGAATTTTCAACTGGACGTAAGTTTTTATCCCCGCTATGAAATTTCAATTTTTCGGATTCGTTGGAAATTTATTCTCAATTAGATTCAAATATTTTTGGTTTCGCTAAAATCCGGTTTATTTTGCACCAGATACATTCATTTGAATTTTGAAATCGAATTATCGAACTACCACGCCATTTTCAATTCCTTTTATAATTAAAATATAATATATATAGTCCAACGACAGTCTATATAAATATATACGTTTGAATTCTATTCAAAATAAATTTCTCGTCGATAATATTTAAAATAATTCATTTTAAATATTCAAAATTCGCTAAAATTTCCAAAATAAAAATTTTAAACTGGCTCAGATTTTCTGGGTTATTACATAAATGATCTGAAATTACTCATGTGCATGTCAGAATTTTTTTTAAAAAAATTTGGTTCTTGAAATTTATTGGTAGTTCATGGTTATTTGATTTTAATATCTGTTTATTTAAAATTATTGATTTATCGAATCTCACACATATCTCGAATCAAAAATTAATAATCTGGTGTGATCGATTCATTGAATCCTGATATCTTCATATCCATCAAATGATTTAAAATAAACGGTATTTTTAATCTTGGATCATGAATCATCTTATGTGACCATCATCCTGACAAGTTTGCTTTGAAACTTCTTGTGCTACTTTGATATTGTCTTGAAAATATTTTGGAAATTGCTTGTTTATGATCTGTCTGCTGCTCTGATACTGTTTTTCAAATAATTTCTTGTCTGCAGCTCTGATAAATGTGCCAAATTTGTTAATTTTTAGCTTTGTGATTAAAATTTGTTAATAAGGACACCATTTGGTATCAGATTAGGAAGTGTTGAAATTTTTTATTGATCTTATTCTCATTATATATATATTTGTCTTGTATATATCTCTCTAAATTCCTATTATAATTGATATTCAATTTTAAAATTATTTATTAATTATTCATTCAGAAATTGAAATCTATATCTAAATTGAACTATATTTATAATTCATCAAAATTATTAACAGATTTTGAAATAATGATGAATTGTGACTACAATATATTTCACAATAAGAGGAGATTTTATTTAGATTTTCATGATGGTTGAACAAATATTATAATATCTTAGAATTGGCGATTATTTCACGACCATCTTCATTATCTATCATTATTTTGTCATCCATCATGTTTTTTATATTAATGTGGAGAGTTTAATATTTTTTTAAAAATCATCTTGAATAAATAGTGAAAATATTTATGATGCAATTGTGGTTATGTTATTATTCAGAATTAGTGATAATTGAAAATTTTCAATGATCTCGGTACAGTTGATCATATTTCATAATATGATTAATTTAGAAATTTATTTCACAAACAATTTCTGCACCTATCACATTTCTGTCATCCATGTTGGTTTTATATACTGAGGAGTTTTTCTATTTGAACTGAAAATGATAAATATAAATATAATTAATGCATAAGTGTTTCTCAAACCTCATTTAAAAATCCAAGCTCTGGTCATGCATGGTTATGAGATAACTTATCATTTAAGTTGCAACTGACCTCATTTAAAAATCCAAGCTTTGGTTATGCGTGGTCAGTGTGCTCTTAAATAAAAAGAAAAAGGAATAAAATGCTAAATAAACTTTTAAATGAAATTCTTCTTGGTGTTTAAAAACCAGCCTATCAATCCATCTTTCTAATTTGTGAAATGTGTTAATATTTTATGAAGTATTATGATTTGTTGATTGATAGCTATTAGGATTTGAGATTATTTGTTTTTGTCACTTAAGTTGAAATTATAATTATAGTCCAAATACATCATTGTTTTGTGCCTCATTTTTATAAGATTCTTTTGGAAAATAATTGGAACTCATATTTTTTAACTCTCTCCATTTTTTATAAAATTCATCATAAATCTGTCATTCTCTACAATGTGAAATAAGACACTAGTTCTCACGTTATTATGATTTTTGTTTGGCTGATTGAGATTTATGATGACCGTTCTTCCACTTAAGCTGATATTATATTTTAGTCATTTTCATATATATTTTAAGTTCTGTGTAACGACCCAGATTTTTGATCGATTTATTTTAATATTTAGTATGGTTTTAGATATTGAATTTATAATATAAATGGTATTTTATTGGATTATCGATTAAATAATCGAAATACGATTTATTTTGATAGTCATCAAAATACGAGAATTTAAAATAATTCAATTCGAAGTTAGAATTAAATCAAAACAATTCAGATAATCAGTTTTAATTCTATTTGAATATAGATGACGATAATAATTATTTATTATCGGGAAGTTGATTTTTCCGAGTTTAAATCATAATTTCCTCGATTTAAATTGATATATGAAAAGAATCCATTTCAAACGATCTCGGAATTCGACGAGACCAGTTCCACCGTGTCCGAAATATTCAGTTACCTTAAGAGTACAATTTTCGTCGTGATTGAAGCTCGTTTGTGCTTGTTTTAACACGTTACTTAGGGCTTAAGTTTCACGATAATATTTTATTTATATTTTTCTTTATAAACACACCCTTGCCCCTCTTTCCTTTGTCTTTTCCATTCTTCATTCCTCGTTCTATTTTCCACGAACGAAATAGGTTCCTTTTTTTATTGTTAAAATCGAAATTCCCTTTTTCCTCCTTCAAATCTTTTCTGCCCTGTTTCGAATTTCCTCAATAAGGTCTCTAGTAGGAAGAGGGTGTGACGCAAGCTTTTAATGTTCGAATTCGAACCAAATTACGGATTCGTGATTTGCGGAGGTCTACCTGAAACCGCGATTGGATTTTGGGGGTTATCGAAGCCGCGATAAGCTAGGGTTGGCGATTTTCAAAGATTTTGCAATCGATTTCTGAACTGGGTGGTATGTAAGGAATCATGGAGGGGAGCGGCAACTCGAGGCTCAGTTGTGGAGTGTTCGGTTATGGAAGAAGTCGCGCCCTGAACAAGGACCGTGGGGGAGTCGGATCCAATGGAGGTTGTTCGAGTTTGTAGTTTACGACATGGATGAAAGGAGGAGGTGAACGGGAGCGCATGTGTGAGCTCGGCTAGTGGAATCGTGGTCTGCTGAAGATGGGAAGTGCTGTGAATTGTACAGTAAGGGTTCATGACTTTGTTTGAGGCGGTATGGTTTTTCTCAGATCAAAGGAAGTTTTCAAGTTGGGATATTGGATCTGATTTGTGCGATGAAATGGAGGAGCTCGAGAGTAGTGACAGCGAAGAAGCACGACATTGGATTTTGTGATGAACTTTGTAGATGCAGTGTGTCCATTATACAGTATTCAAATGGAGAAGAGGGGTGTGTCGAGATTTTGAGGAAGAAGGCTATTATCAAAGGCTTAAGGTATTATATAAAAGTAATTAGTTATAACCGATAATTAATGAAATTAATATATATTTTTCTCTCGTAAACTTGTAATATTAATAACCTATTCATACGTTCTTAGATTCAAGCGAAATCGATTATGTTGGATTTGGATTTGGTAAAAGCTTCGCAGTAGGATTGATTCCAAGTGATTTGGAGCTAATAAGGGTTTCAGGTTAAATTAAACCTATGTTTAATTTAATTGTAATAAATCGCTACTTCAACAAATAAAAACCCTGGTGAGTAAATCTCACTCACAGTTTTATATTTAAATTTATTTTTATCATAAAAATAAATTTGTTGGTTGCATGAATGAATTGTTGAATTTTTGTGGTTATTGGATTTTTTTCCCGCAATACCATTAGCGGATGCCCGCAGTATCATTAGCGGATGACCCTACGCCCACGTATATAAGTGGATCCCCTTTTATACCACGATATCCTGCCTCGAAGCAGGATGGGTATTACTATGTTGACTAACGTCTGTGGATGCAGGAAAAACAGGTTGGAGGGATCCAACTGGATTCCTCAAAAATATATTGTCTATTTGTTTGTTTGTTTGCACCTATACTGCATATATGATGTGTTAGAAAACCTGTCAATTATAATTGGTTGTTTGATTGTTTAAATATCACTGGGCTTAAATGTTGATATTTTAAAATATCGAAAAAGGATTTCCAGAGTTAAAAGGGAAAATTCTATTTTTTCGGAAATAGAATTTGAAATTTTGAATAGAACAAAAGTATTAACTGGTTTTAAAAAAATATAACAAATAGTTCTTTTATAAACAAAGTTTATAACTGAAGTGAAAAGAATTATCATTGGATAATTCAGAAGTATAAATACAAGTAGAATTTAAACAAAAAGGGAATTCCAACTTAGAATTTGAATATAGAAATTCAAATGGAAATTTGATATAGAAAATTTAAGTAGAACTTGAAATAGAATTTCAAAAATATAATATGAAATAGACTTTGAATATAGAATCCATATAGATTTGAATATAGTAATTCAAATGGAGTTTGAAAATAGTTGAATATAGAAATCCAAACGAAGTTTGAAAATAGATTGGAATTCAAATAGGAATTAAAATAGAATTTGAATTCAAAGGAATTCAAATAGAATTTGAATTCAAAGGAATTCAAATGGATTTGAATAAAGAAAGTTCAAAGGAAATTCAAATATAGAAATTTGAAAATAATGGTGTTTAACTATAAGATTTGAAAATAGAAATTGAATATAGAAATTCAAGCGAAATGTGAGTATATAATTTGAATAAGAGAAATTCAAATAGAAATTTGAATAAGAGAATTGAAATAGAATTTGAATATAGAAATTCAAATGAAATTTGAATATAGGATTCAAATAGAAAATTCAAAGGGAATTTGAATATAGAAATTAAAATGGAATTTGAATATATGAAATTCAATGGAAATTCAAATATAGAATTTGAACGTAGAAATTCAAATGGGATTTGAATAAAGGAAATTCGAATATGGGAATTCAAATAGAATTTGAAAAATAGAAGTGAATTGAAATTTGAATATAGAATTTCAAATAGAAGTGAAATAGGTCGGAAATGCTATGTTGAATTGGGACAAATTGATTTGATATACATTAAAAATATATCAGAATGAAGTTGAATTTATTATAGATGAAGTTTAAACGTTTATATTTCTAAATATAATTAAAACGAACTCGCCGCAGCGCTGCAGTTCGTAAATTGTCGTTTCGAACTTCAATTGAGAATACAGAACTCAATTGAAGTCAGAATTCTTTGAAACAAGAAACGTCAGGACCGATTTGATAATAGTTTTCTAATGGAGGAGAAAAATCTGGATTTCGTCGAGTAGATTTTGAGTTATGTCAAAATCAAATTTTCAGAAAAACATCGCCATAACCATTTTAAAACCATAAAGGTTTATTTAATTTTATAAAAGGATTTTAAGCGAATAAAATCCGAATTTCTATTTAGAAAATTTCAGATTTGAGTTGTTGTTTATATGTGAACTAACGTGGAGTAATGAATTGATTTTTGAAACAGAAATCAGATTTTTGATTATTGAATAGAATTAACTAATTCGAATAGTAATTAGTTAATGAGATTTTTAATTTATATTGGGCTTTGAATAAGTGAATTCGATTTGAAAATTTATATTCGAAATCGAAAAGGAAACTAGAATTGAAATTGAAAATTCAATCTGGTTATGAGCAAGTTAAATATTTTATTTGAACATGATATGTTCAAATAACAAGAGAAATAGGCAAAATAGCTAATTAAAAAATAAATGGGCGAAAATGAATTCAAACGAATAAATCGAGTTGAATTGAATTGAAACAGGTGAACATGTGTTAGACAGGAATGGGATGAAGTATATGAAGATTTTAATTTATGTGCCCGACAAAAAGGTACATGTTTAAATTCATATATGAGGTTTTATGCGCTGTATCGGCAAGCCACTTGGCTTTTTTTTTTGGATTGGTGAGGGCCATGGGAGGCTATTTGAAATATCCCGATGCTCTCAGTACAAAGGAGGTTATGGCAAAATTTTCCGGAAATTTAAGGAGTTAGAATATTTTTAAGATAATTTGATAGTTAGAAATCAATGTATCGATTTATATAGAATTCGATAAGGAAACGAAATAAACTAAAAAGGGAAATCTATAAATTAGAAATAGAAAGCGAACCATATACATGTTTTAAAAATAAATAATTGGGTTTTATAGTGTGTTTATTCGAGGTAAGTGGTTTTTCCGTTTTGAAGTTGAGGATGTTTTCAGTCAAGGTCTGAGAGGTAATTTTACCCCAACATGATTGATTTCATTTTTAATTGATAAATAGAAAGACCCAATCTCGAAGAGAAGTGTTTGAAAAAGAGTTAGTTGAATAAAATATTTTGGGTTGTTGTAACGATGTTTTACACAGCATTCGTTTTAACCCAAGGGATGGAATTTTGGAAATATAAAAGTAAATATTTCCTGAGTATAATTAGAGTAGTCGGGAAAGAGATAAGTGATTGAAATTGTTTTCAATTGCAAATAGAGATATTTTCTAAATATAGAAAATCAAAGAAGTTGATATTTGGAAACGTTTTCCAATTGACGTAAGAGGCCAAGATGATTATCGAAAATATTTGGTTAACCAATATTGATAAGGAAATGGAGAAGAGATTTAATTAATGAAATATTAATTAAAGAGCCCAGTGATTTGTTTGATATGTTGAATGTACACTTGTTTTTATTCGATAGTTAAATCACAGACTATCGAAGTTTTGACCATTGTTGTCAATATGGAGAGACCGGTTGGATTATTATCCATCAACCACTCTGTATTGGCAGTAACGTTGCGAATCAGATTATATGAAGATAATCGAAGACGGTGTAAAATGCAAGGGCTTTTTCTATTAATAGAAATTGTTCCTTCGGTTTCGTTCAGTCCCAGAACGAACGTAATGGACGAATGTCTGACAAAGTATTTCCAATGATCTAATGGGTTGGTCTGTATAAATATACATGGTGGCAACGGATTTATTCCCTTAGCATAACATCTAGAATATATTTGTGCAAATCGACTAGTGATTAACGGATCTGACAATGTGGCATTCAAAGTGATTGTGCTATCATTGAATAGAAAGTAATCGTAGCCTCAGGCCTCAACAACCAGGAAATGACAAAAATCGGGTAGGCAACATGGCTATGTGGGTTGCTCCCATTAGGATGTATAATCACCTATCTAGAGATTCATTTAATTCCTTATTCTATTCGATGCTGTCCCATTCGGGAAATGGTTGCTGATCCCAACCGTTGGTGATATACATTCGATACACTCAAGCGAAATGAGTGGTCGGTTATGTGTGGGCCGGGTTGCAAGACGTTCTTGTTGAACCCAGTGTATTCGCCTCTAGAGATACACTAACGGCAGGTGGTCCCATACCTTGTCAAGGTTGGAATCCAATATCCAATAAGCACCATGCGGTTTTTGATTTTATACTATGTATGTGGAGCGTGAGATGCAAGCGTTCCACTAGATTCTATTTATTTAATGTAGACATTATTATAATATCACTGGATTTTTGTATCAAAATGTTTTGGGTTATAGTAAGGTAAAAACCGTCCATGTATATGTGTGGGCTGGTCTTACTATTATCTTTCCTTTTGAAAGGATTTTTAAAAGTTAAACAAATGGTTGGAGTTTACTCACACCAGTCCCATGACTGACCCAGAGTTTATTTTGTTTGTTTTCCCTAACTCTTGGGTGCCTAAATTTGTACGGGCAGTCAAGTAGTCGGGATTTTACAGATTCATTTGGAAGAGCTGGAAGCAGGAGGCTTCACCAGTTAGCTATGGACTATCATATTTCCATTGTGTACTATGTGATATCTGGAAACAGGTGTTTATAACTGTTCCAGGAATAATTGTTTTGTTCTGATGAAGGTATGTATATAAATTTATTGATTTGTATTTCAAAAAGTTATGTTATATAATATATATTATTCGTTCCACTGTGAGTTTGTGATCTTCGTTTTCTTCTATTCTAATATTTCTTTCTTTCTATTTCTCATCCTCTAACTTCTTTCTAATAATGATTCGTATTTCCGTGCAATTTGGGTTGGACGTGTGGTCTTATTAGTCGGCTCAGATAGTACGGATTTGCGGGCCTTTACATTCTAAATCCTTTTTGATGATAACAAAAGGGGGAGAATGGTTTGAGATTTTGATTTATGAGTGAATATTTTATAAATATTTTAATTTTTAAATAAATATTTTAATTTTGAAAATTCTGATTCATATTCACATTCACATTCTTTTCACTCATGCACAGTTATAGGGGGAGTTTCTGTTGTAGAGGGAGCATTCAGATAGGGGGAGTTATGTTCTTCACCGTCAAACACATTCAAAATCTTTACATTTGTTTGTCATCATCAAAAGGGGGAGATTATTGTATATAACGGTGTTGTATACACAATTATATGATTTTTGTTTGATGATAACAACCAAATATATATTCTTTTAAATGTGTTTGTAATCGTACTGTTTCATATTCACATCACAGACATGAATATAATATTTAAATTTAAATAGAATATGACTATGCATGAATTCAAATATTCAACAGTATTTTATTAAAGTATAAATATTTTATTTCATACATTCAAACAGTACAAATTTTATACTTCACTATTTGTACATCTTTGTATTACATTTCATGTGTCATATCAGATTTCATATACACAACTCCTCACTACAGAATCACTTAGTCACTCATTTTATATATACATTCATATTGACTCATATACAGACATTCATACATTTCACTGTCTATACCCATCTTCTGTCTTTAGTCTTCTGTGCTTTCAGTCAGTCCAGTCTTCATGCCTGTCACATACAGAAACACACAGTATCTGGAAAAGAAATAATATTCTAAATTCTAGCAAACATAGTTTTATTTTAAAAAATTATTTGCCTCAGAATTTCGGTGTGTTTCTCATTATTTTTCATGACTTGATCTGATATGTATATACCCACTGATCAGCCTCAACATACTACGCTGGTTTGCTAATCAGAACCAGTTGATTCTGAATTGCTACAACATAGTGCAGCAGTCTGCTGATATATATAATATAAATTACACGTGCACGATATACGTATACACACACTATTGTGTATATATACACATATATACAGGTGAACGTGGTGAAGGCACGTTACGATCATGGACAAGCACAAAGGTGAAGTAGCACTCAAATGGTGCATATACAATAGTAAGGTCACAAAGCATAGTGATGAAAGTCAAGTCAATACTCAAGTGGCAAGTGCACAAGTTTTTCAGCAAACCTCAAAGTACACAAACAAAATGGTCGAGTGACAAGACAGTTTAACATGTGCCAAAGTGGTCGAGCCTCAAAGCAAATGGACAGTAGAGTATTTTTCATCACAAGTATATGGAAGCTACATATGTTTCATCACAGCATTATCATGGTCGAGCATCAAAACAAAACTACAAAATAGAGCATAGCCAAAATACAAGAGTTTATATGGCAGCAGAAATTGGTTGAAGCATGATCATGTGAACACAATGGAGACATGGTGCAGCAGTAAGAAGCACAGCAAGAAATACATGGTGGCGCACACAACAACAATACATGGTGCAAGTGGCTAATTCACACAGCTTATACATGGTGACCAATCTACATCATTTTGGTGATGGTGCAAGTCAAGGCATTGTAACATGTATATAGTGAATCAAGTGGAACATCTAACTCAGCAGATTTCAACTCAGCATGTATATGGTCAATCATGGTAGCTCAAGCACATATTTCTGGTGTACAAGAATGATCAGTATGCATACATAATGGTGCAACAGCATTTACAAGTGACAAGTTCAATGAATACCAATATACATATATATGGGGACATACAAAAGTGTACAATTTCTAGTGCAAATACATGGAACGGTCGAGGAGTGAATAAACAACTTCAACGCCTAATAGCAAGAGATAAGCAAACTCATGGTAGCTTTCAGGTCAGAGGAAAGTCAGGCACAAGTTCATGGTCAAAACAATCAAACTGGACACAATGCAGTGACCAAGAAAAGGCTCATGTACATGACAAAGCAAATTGATCTATATGTAGCAAGTTTGTTTTTACAAAGAGCAAGAAGTTTTTTTCTCTCTAAAATTAGTATTTCAATTTTTGTAAGGAAACCATTCGAAACATGGCAGAGTAAATCATGCAAGTGTCATGGGAAAACAAATAATTGACTTCCAGTTTTCAAGAAGATTTTTCAGAAATGTAAATTTGGCAAGAGATTTTATTAGGTTTAGGAAGTTAGCAAAAAGGTTCCAGAAATTAAAGTGATAATTTTGGCAAGAAATAACATTTGTTTTAATGGCAAAAATCACTTTATTTGTTTCCAGAATTACTCAAAGTTATCAAGGCCAAGAACGCATCAAGATTCATCAAAAAATCACGTAGGGAAAAAAGTGTTTGTTTCCAGTTTTGCATCTCGGCAAAATCAATTCAAGATGGATAAAAAGGCAACGAATCATTTTCAGGTTCATCAAGTCGACCCGGTTCATCACAACAAATCAAGAAGGCCATTTAAACCAAGAATTTCAAAAGTGGAAACAACAAATTATCAGGGCAAGTCATATACTGAAATCAAAGAGCAATAACAGGATTTTTATAATCCTATTTAACACCCAATTCATCACTGGCTTTTAGATAGATCGAAACCACAAAATCAACTCAAGTGAAAACTGAATCAAATCAGAGTACTTACAATATTTTTCGATTGCAAGCACCCAAAATCAAACCGAGTAGACAAGCATCTTTCGTTCGAGCTTTCATAGAAGATCTCCAGAAATCTATATCAATTCTGGTCAAGATTTTGAGAGGATAAACGAAACCTTAGAGAGCCGCCAATTTTGAGTTCTAGAGCAAAAGAGAATGGGCTTAACCATTTGCAAAAGGGCCGGCCATAATTTACAAAGGGTATAACCTTTTATTTTAATCTAGGGTTTAGTTTAATTTGTATTGTTTTTGAAATTGTATTGTAAACCGTCTGAACATTTGGTAGAGTCTGTAAAATTCTAGGGTAATCCAGTTAGGGTTTAGCTGGCAGTTTACTAGAGTCTGTAAAATCTAGTGTTACGGATTACGGGTTTGTAATTCAGGAAAATTTGGTCGAGGGGATTTCAGCCAGTCTAGGGTTTTGAGCGTAGGATTAGAATTGGAGCGAGGGGTTCACGAGTGTACATGGTCTTGTATGCGGGATCTGTTCTTTTACCTAGTAGAAACCTTAGGAATGCAGCAGTAGGCAGGGTTTTGCCGAAGTTGGGTATATCCGTGTGTAATTTATTTTCTGCACTTTTATTTTTTCTGCATTCTGTGATCTATTTATTATTTTAATATCCTGTCAGATTTTTAATTCAGCGAAAAACTGTGATAAACCCTATTCACCCCCTTCTAGGGTTAATCTAGATCCAACCGGATGTTCCTTACCGATTCAGATCATCTCTAGCAATATGACCCAGGATCACACCTACGGGAAACCCCTTGGATCTTCAGGGTTGGTCATCCATTGATGATTGGCAATACCATAAACTATATGTTAGCCAGTTCTATCGACCCCAAAATTGGTCGGCCCAGTCAACCAATAAAGAGCCACTAGAGACTCAAATCATATCCGAGGTACCTCGCTTTCCGTCATAAAGTTTTTCCAACATCCATATAAGTAAACAGTCTAGCCTCCATATAATGACGTTACTCGTAGCTAGAAACTAACATATGTCCATTTCCCTGTAATCCCTTATCCATTTTAGGTTCATATCAGGGAGTGAAGCTTGCGAATTAATGCTACACAAAGCTATGCTATTTAAAGCCGTGCTTTGATCATCAACCACAAGACTTTGCTTTCCAACAATAAGCCTTGATCATTTGCATCTTAGCATGCCACGTTGTCAATCCATACCATACCACTGATTTCCACCAATATTTAACCTCTAAGCTCATACGTCTCAGAGAAGGGTGTTAAGCAAGAGAATAAATTCTCCGCCACCAAACAGATATATATTCAGAAGAGATCAATGAATACAGTATAAAGGAATACAATGTCAGACATACCATCCATTTGTAAGTCCATTCTGGGTCTGAACGAAACCGGAGGCACCTTATTCCTCGTCCCATATGTCCAATATAAGGGAGAGAGGCCCTCGCATATCTGGTCGATCTCCAAGTACGTCTGGAAAATTACCACTTATTACCTTGTCTTGCGTGTACATCACAATCAAGACATCAGTAATCATCTAAATGATGTGAAGATCTCCGGTTTTCAACCACCATCTTCATATCATCGACATTTAGTCGCTGTATCAGTTATTTAGAATGGGTTAAACCCGGTCTTTCCGAATAACTCGCGTATCTTATAATCAAGTGTACAAAAACACATTATACGCCTCATTCCAATTCATAATATCCTTTTATTCAAATATTCACATTTATAGGGAAAGGTTCCTATCAATTTTATCAATGATAATTTGTTTTGAATTTTCTCTTTAATCTTCCTTTTGATATCGTTTTCAAAAGATTTTATTTACTAGTCAGGATTATCGAGCCTTACCGAAGTAACCATTTATTTTATTTTTCTAATCCCAACCTATTCATCCCATGGAGAAAAACTGGTAGTACTCCATATTTAACACCCCATGGTGCTATCGGTAAATTTAGTTACCATCTCTCGTTCAAATCTAATTAAAGATTTAACTATTGCCTGGAGCAAACCAGGTGGTACTCCATTCTCGATAAATTTAATTATCCCATTCTCATTCAAATCTAATTAAAGATTCATTAACACTCCAACTTTGTTTTAATGTCATTAATCATTACTTTATGATTATTCAACTTTAAGAAATAAACCTTTTCTTTAATTGGGTTAAAGAACCAATGTTATTAAAAACACAGTTCACAATAAACCCAAATCAACTTCCATTAAATATGGGACCTTCATGGAAAACGGATCAATATATAATTGATATAAATTCCCATATCAGACTAATAATATAAATGGAATAACAGCAAAGCCTTTTAAATTCCATATATAATAACGGTCTTCCTTTACAGAAGCTCACCTCGATTATTACCCAATCGATTTCCATTCAATTCCAATTTAATATTTTAAATTGGAAACTTCACTGTGGAAAAATTCCATTAAATCTTAATAAAAAGATTTATAAATTCCAAATCATACCTTCACTGTTAATTGGGTTAAAGAACAAATTTTATTTAAAATATTGCTCGCGATAAACCTAAAATCTCCAGTTAAATTAATTAATCGGTAAACTTCTCTAAATCTTAATTAAAAGATTTATTATTTTCTTAACTGGGATTAAGAATAGTGTTAATAAAGATAACATTCAAGAAAAACCCAAAATCCAATTTGATATTAAATACAAGGCTCTGAATAGAAATTATATCGAATGATATTCAACAACAAATTCTAAAACTAACGGATATCGTATTGGGAATAACGATATTTATATCTTCCAAATTCCTCAACAATATCCATATAATCACGGAATCCAATATTGATATATTCTGAAAGATTATTTCCATTTAGATCCTTTCCTATTCATACTTTGGAAAATTTTGGTTATTTTAAAACCATTTACAAATCCAATTTATTTGTTTAAATCATTGGATTATTATTCTAGTTAATAACTAGTTCATTTCGATAAATATATATTTTTATCTTTCCAAACTTGGAATTTTCTCATCCAAAATCTTTCCAAATCATTTATTATGATTTTACAATTTTTCCACATTTTTAATAGTTTTATTAAGGCCTGTACAGTCGGTTTCCAATAACGGCCACTGAACTGCATCCATAGCTACCTTTTCTAAAATTGATTTGGACATATTTTAAAATCTAACCATTAATAAATCTCTTATATTCATTACAAAGATATTTTCGATACGAACCCAACGGTTCCGGTTTTAGGAGAATCTGACGGTCGGATCTCCCGTTACACCAATTTGAAGTTAATGGTTGAAATTCGCGAACAGTCGCTGTGCGACGCATTCTATTCAAACCATATATATAAATAATATATATTTCGTCGATTTCCATTCAAAACATATTTTATAAATTCATTTTAAAAACGATTCCAACTTCCATTTAAATTTTAAATCAAAATTGAATATTCCATATCATTATAATATTAAAATGATATTATTTTCAAAATATCTGATTTTGAAATCCATTTCCTTTTCGTATTCATTATAGAATGAATAAAATCGATTTATAAATCCGTTCGAGTTAAAATGGCGGATTACTACTTAACTCGGCTTCATATTTCAATATTTTCGTGTCCATCCAAAATCGGACATCAAAATCATATTTTGATTTTTCATTGAATATTATTTTAAAATATTCGTTTACAATCTGAATCAGAATCAGATCCAATCAATTACCATATAATTCTATTTATATGGATTTCCATACATAGCATGTATACAAAAATAGTGATAAACAACTATTAAACATTCAATTCACATCTAGAGTGCAATTTACAACTGTATAAGCATTAAATAATTAAATAACCCGTATCACAGTCTGTCAATCAATCGGTTGACATATAATTAAATCTAAAGGATATGTGAATTAATTACCTTCCCCAGACTCGTGTGGGGTTTTCAAACATCAACAAATAATTGGGAAATGCATAAAATTATCATTCCAATACCCGTGTGGGGTTTACATCACAGTCCATGTGAATTTATTTATTATCCATAAATATTTATAATCATAGTTTAATAATGATAATATTAAACTGTAAACAATCATCAACCACCAAACAGATATTGCAGTCACAGGCAAACAATATATATATGCAGTTATAAAAATAAATAACTGTACAAAATTTTGAGTGAGAGAATTCTCACTTTGGGTTCCACTCCGCCATTCTTTTTTATGAAGATTGTATTTTTCAACTAAATTAAACACGCGTTTAATTTAGCTGAAAATCCAATTTGCTCTGTTTCCGTTATGATCAGTTCTATCGTGAAGTTCTCGTTGAGACGATTCTAACGCACCCAACATCGAAGAATTCTGATTCAGTTTGAACTGGTTATGGCTATTAATGTAACAACCCGGAAATCTGAGCCAGTTTAAAATTTTTATTTTGGCAATTTCAGTGAATTTTGAATATTTAAAATGAATTATTTTAAATAATAATGACGAGAAATTTATTTTGAATAGAATTCGAACGTATATATTTATATACATCGTCGTTAAAATATAAATAATTTTATTTTAATTATAAAAGGAATTGAAAATGGCGCGGTAGTTCGATAATTCGATTTCAAAGTTCAAATGAATGTACCGGGTGCAAAATAAACCGGATTTTAGCGAAACCAAAAATAATGGAATCTATTTGAGAATATCTTTCCAACGAATCCGAAAAATAAAAATTTCACAGCGGGGATAAAAAGTTATGTCCAGTTGAAAATTCAGAATAGTCACTATGGAATTCTGGCCCTTAAAAATGGAAATTTTGCAAACGACCTCGGATTTCGACGAACCACATTTGTTGGATCCGTGATGTCAAATTATTGCTAGGTTTCAAATTTCATTATTTTTCGAATCAATATGTGAGCGTGGCAAAGGAAAACGCGTTTGACCAGTTTCAGTTGATTTTAAACCACTGGAAATTGGCCATTTTTCAAACGGTCTCCGAATTCGATGAAATTAGTTTTGATAGGACCGTATCGTCAATACAAAGCTAGAAAATATTTTTCGGGAATTTTTCGAGTTAGTATGTGACCCCGGTAAATTGAAATGCGCGTTCAAATTCAATATATAGAGTTATATTTTGATTTTGACGAAAACTGATCGAAACAGTCGAATCAGCCTACGATACATATCCCATTGTGTTCGGAATGGGGGTAATTAACTATGGACGATAGTCGGTGGGCTCAATTTCGAGTTTGAATTTTAAAGTTGCTTTTTAGAAATAAATAAATTAAAATATATATTTTCATTTAAGCCCCTATACCTCCTCTCCTTTCCCTGTTTCGATCAGAAAGAAAAAAATGAAATAAGAAAAAAAGAAAGAAAGGCGAACGCGGAGGAGCCGTCGGCGATGCCGCACCCCCCTTTTCGTTCTCCTCCAGCCTCGACTCCCTCCCCTCGCGCTCGATTCTCCCTCCTTCCCTTCGTCAGACGAGAACAGCCGTTACCCCCCCTAAAACCCTAACCGCCGCCTGTCACGTGCTTCCCCCACCACCGATGGTCGCGCAACCCCCTCCCCCTACTCTGATGCTTCACAGTCCGCCCTCCCTTGCCTCGCAGTCCCCTCAAGTTGAAGCCCCTCGCCTAAATCCGCGAGACCCTAGCCACCAAGGGCTTTGCCACCACCCTCCTTCGACCTCCATACGCCGGTGAGCCTTTTTGTTTATCTATTTTATTGTTTTTATTTATTTAGATGAATAAAAAATATGATTTTTAAATCATTTCATTGTATAAAAATATTTATGGCATTGTTTTAAATTTATATAATGGCGTAGTAAAGTAAAGATGTGATTTTTATTTGTATGAACATCATACAAAGAAGAGAACGTTATAAGATTCGATTTTGAATATGAAAGACAAGGTTTTTGAATTATATGAAGAAAGTATAATTTTTTATGAGATAGAGAATATGAAAATATGTTTTTATATTGTATAGATAATAAAAAAATTTAAATCTTTATATTTGAAAAGGCGAAATCTTTATATTTCAAAAGGCGAAATCTTTATATAGAGAATAGCGTGATAAAAATATAATCTTTATTATATGAACACCGTTATAAAAATAGAATTTTTTATCTATATAGTAGCGTTGTAAAAATAGAATTTTTATCTATATAGTAGCGTTGTAAAAATAGAATTTTTATCTATATAGTAGCGATGTAAAAATAGAATTTTTATCTATAAAGTAGCGTTGTAAAAATAGAATTTTTATCTATATAGTAGCGGTGTAAAAATATGATTTTTATATACATAGCAACAATATAAAAATGTTATTTTTATATATGTAGTGGCTACGGGCAACGAAATCGATAAAGGGGCGAGCACGGCGAAGATTTCTACATATGAAGAGTCGAGGTGTTTGGATTAGCTAGTCGGTGAGAACTTCTCACTTTAAATCTTCTTTTCTAGTTAAAAATATATACTAGGATGTAGACGGTGCTTAGCAGCACCCGACACCCGTCGTCCACAGACCATGGACGGCTTGTATGCTTGTTTGATGTGTTGTGAAATTTGTGTGTGATGTTGATGTGAAATCGATAATAAAATGTTGATGGTTGGAATAAATTAATTATCGTTAAAAATATAATTTTTAACGTGAATGTGAATAAATAAATATTCATTTACAAACCGGACGGTTTGTTTATGTACACCTATTTGAAGGTTATTGATTGGGACGATAAATTATACACATCGCCCAACTGCACCAATAAAAATATGTGTTTGTTGATTTGAAACCCCACATGGGTGTTGGGATGATATTTGGTGTACACTAATCCCAATTATTTAATAGTATGTCGATCGATTGATCAACAGACTGTGTAAGCGTTAATTACTTATATTTAATGCTTATGCAGTTGTGTAGTGCACTTTGGATGATGGTTGATTATTTATCGTTGCTATTTATATACATGTGTTGTATGGAATCCATATAATTAACATTATATGATGATTGATTGGGCCTCATTCCAATTGGGAAATAATGAATATTATAAAAGAAAATTCATGTGTTGAATAGAATAAATAGTTATGTGTTGACGATGTTCAGGTGTTGAGAATTCATGCGTTGAAAGTGTATTCATGTGTTGAATAAAATATTTATACAACAAAATTTACCTTTTATTGAAAGTAAGAAGAAATATAGATTCATGTGTTGAATGGAATAAATATTCATTTGTTGAATAGAATAAGAAATTTATTGTAATATATAAAGCTGTGTTGATTAGAGATGCACAATTTTGACGTGAACGATATTTATATCGATTTTATTCATTTTTTAATGAATATAGAAAAGTGATTTCAAAATTGAATTGAAATGAATTCGAATTGAAATTGAATTGAAATGAATTCGAATTGAAATGAATTCGAATTGAAATTGAATTGAAATGAATTCGAATTGAAATGAATTCGAATTGAAATTGAATTGGAATGAATTCGAATTGAAATTGAATTGAAATGAATTCGAATTGAAATTGAATTAAAAATCGATTTGAATTGAAATCAATTTGAAATGAATTTAAAACGATTTATAAAATTCGTTTAAAAAAGGAAATCGATGAAATATATGTAATATATATATATTATATATATAATGGCCTGAATAGAACGCGCCGCGCTGCGGTAGTTCGTGAATTTCGACCATTGACTTCGAATTGACGTTGCGGGAGATCCGACCGTCGGATTCTCCTGAAACCGGAACCGTTGGGTTCGTATCGAAAAGAGCTTTCCAATGAAAATTAGAAATTTGAAATCTAACAGTTGGATTTGGAATAATGTCCAAATCAAATATGGAAAAGGTCGTTGTAAGTGCAGTTCGATGGCCGTTGATGGAAATCGACTGTACGGGCCTTGATAAAATTATTAAAAATATCTATAATTTGTGTAAAATCATAATATGTGAATTGGAAAGAAATGGGATGAAAAATTCCACATTTGAAAAGATAAAAATATATTTTTATCGAAATGAACTAGTTTTGAACTAGAATTAAAATCAATTTATTTTTGAAATAAATAAATTGAATTTGAAAATAACCAGAATTTCCAATATATATATAAAGTGGAAGTGGATTTGAATCGAAATTGTCTTTGGAATTTTTCGATGTTGGATTCTGTGATTATACAGATATTGTTATGGGAATTTGAAAGATATATCTATATCGTTATTTCCAATACGATATTTGTTGGTTTCAGGATTTGATACTGAATATAAGCCGGTATATTTTCTATTCAGATCCTTGTATTTAATATCAAATGTGATTTGGATTTGTCGTGAATCGTGTTTTAGGTGACATTGGTTCTTTAACCCAGTTAAAGACAAGATATTGATTTTTGAAAAGATTAAAACTAAGTGGAGTTTTAATGAATCTTTAAATAGATTGAAATGTGAATTGATAATTTAAATTATCAAATCTGAAAAGTGATCGAGAATGGAGTACCACTAGTTTTGCTCCAAAGCGATAGTTAAATCTTTAATTAGATTTGAACGTGAAATGGTAATCAATATTTACCGATAACACCGTGGTGTTAGATATGGAGTATTACCAGTTTTCTCCATGGGATGAATAGGTTGGGATTGGGAAACAAAATAAATAATTACTTCGGTGTGGTTCGCTAATCCCGACTAGTTTGGAAAACCATAATATGGTTTGAAATGATATCCAAAGGAAGATTAAAGAATAAATTTAGAAGAATTTATCTTTGATAAAATTAATGGGAACCTTTCCCTAAGAATGTGAATACCAGAATAAAAGAATATTCTGAATTTGAATGTGGCGTATGTTGTGTTTGTGTAACACGTGTTTATTATATACGCGGGTTATTCGGAAAGGCCGGGTTATACCCATTCTGAATAACCGATTCAACGATATGTCGGAGATGAAGACGGTGGTTGAAGACTGGAAGTCTTCACATCGTTTGGGTGATTACTGATGATCTTGATTGGGCTGTACACCCAAGATGAGGGAATCAGTTGGTGATCGTCCAGACGTACTTGGAGATCGATGGATATGCGAGGAAAGTGCCTCCGGTTTCGTTCAGACCCAGAACGAACTTGTAAATGGACTGTGTGTCTGACATTGGATTTTATTCTGTGTTGATTGATCTCTATTAAATATTCATCTGTTTGGCGGCGGAGAATTTATTCTCTTGCTTAACTCCCTTCTCTGAGACGTACGAGCTCAGAGGTTGTATATCGATGGACATCAGTCGCATGGAGTGAATTGCCAGTGTGGCACGCGTAAGTGTAGGGCTGTAAATTTTGTTCGAATGTCCGACGTTCGTTCGTGTCCGTGACCGAAATACGTCCGTCCGAGTCCGTCCGATTTTCATTTAGGACACGAGTTAGGACAACAAAATTTGTACGAGAAAAAAATCATGTCCGGTCCGAGCTTGTCCGAATTCGTCCGAATTACTTGTAATTCGACATATAGTTGAGAGAAATGTTGGATCTAGAATAACCCTAGAGGGGGGGTGAATAGGGTTTTTGACAGTTTTTAACTGAATTAAAAATCAAACGAGATAAATAAAAATAAACAGATCACAGAATATAGCAGAAACAGAAATGCAGAAAATAAATCACACACAGATATACCCAGCTTCGGCAAAACCCTGCCTACTGCTGCATTTCTAAGGTTTCTACTAGGTGATAGAACAGATCCCGCATACAAGACCATGTACACTCGCAAACCCTGCTCCTATTCTAACCCTACGCTCAAACCCCTAGACTGATTCAAACCCCTGAATCAGATTTTCCCCAGATTACAAACCCGTAACCTGTATTCCTAGATTTTACAGATTCTAGTACTGTCAGTTACCTCCTAACTGAAACTCCCCTAGAGTTTTACAGACTCTATAAACTGTTCAGAATTGTTTACAAACGAAATTGAAACAATACACAATAAAAAAACAAATTAAAGTTGAACAATTAAAAACCCCTTTTAATAATTAAGCCCAAAGTCCTTTGACACTTGGCCGGCCCACTCTCCTTTTGTTTGCACCCGATCCCTTTACTTTCTCTTTTGCTCTGGGAAACAAAAATGGCGGCGGCGATTGCTAGGGTTTCTGAAATCCAATCCAAATCGTGATCTCGATGATGGTTTAATTGATTCTCTGAAGCTTGAACAATACTTGGCTCTCTTTCTCGTTACTGATTTGGAGAAATTCAGGCGATCGAAACACTTGAAATAATATGTGAGTTCTCTGAAAAATTCTTGCTTTGAATTTCTTAAATTGATTTGTGGATTTTCGATACCTGCCTGTGATGAAGTAGGTGTAAATATATAGGATTTAAAATCCTTATAATACTCTGATTTCACGTGAAATTGGCCGATCTGTAAATCTAGGGTTTCCCCTTTTGCTTTCTTTGATTTTCCTGAAATTTCTCTCGACTTTGAAAAATACTCTGATTGCTGAAACGTCCCTGTAAAAAAAATTGGAAACAACATAATTGATTTCAATTGTTGATTAATTCAGTTTTAAAAAAAATAATTCTGAGAAAAAAAACTTCCCCTTTTGGTTTTTGTAATTCTCGGCTTGAAATGAATTGTGTTAGCTAATTGTTTGTTTCCTTGAATTCACCCTGTGATTTTTCTGAATCCTGAAATATATAGAATTGCCTTCGAAAATTGTTTCTTGAAATGTTAACTTTGAAATTCCTTGGCCCGATTTAAATTGCTTGCTTGATTCTTGAAATAGCTTGCATGATTGAAATTAATCCCCTGCTGCTCTGATTTTGCTCGGTTTCCTCACCTGAAAAACTGATTTGAATTTAGCAATTGTGGAAAATAAATTTGCACCATTTTTAACTTGATTTCCTTCTGATTTTTGGAGCTTTCCTCTTTTTGATTCTGCATGAATAACAGCATGATTTGTTGTCTTATATGAATTCACAGATTGCTGATTTAAAACTTTCCATTCCTGAAATGTTCTGATTGCATTTCTTGCTAGATATGCTTTGTCATCCCACAAATATTCTTCACCATTGTTCACTTGTCATGATTTTTCCAGTCCATGATTTACTGCACTTTATTCCTCCCATGATTGTTGAGTTGAAATGCATTGACACAAAAAAAAAATTCGATCACTGAATAACAACTGGAAATAGTTTGAGGTCATTCTTTGCCATGAAAACATTTAAAGACATGAACTTTCCTGGATTGACATTTATCAACTGCTTTGCCATTTTGAATTGTTGCATACGTGATAACTGCACACATATATTGTATGTCTTCTCTTTGACCATGCTTAAGTGAGCTCAATAGCAAGTTTCTCGACCGTTCTGCTTTGTACTTGCAGTACATGAATTTGCCGAAAACATTTGTGTTCATAAACTGTTTTGTAGCATGTATTCACCATGTATAGACTACATCCATTTATGCTTCTCTGAAGCTTTAACATGTATTTGCATATCTTGCTACTTGAAACTTCACCTGATTACTTGGGAACAACTGAACTGATCTGGCCATGATGATTTCCTTGTTCATATTTGTGCTCGACTGCATTGTCTTGTGTACTATACTGTGCATGTTGATGCTCCATACTGCGTTGACATTGTGTAGTTGTTCTTTCGACACTTGCTTCTATATAAAACTGCTGCAACATGCTTGTTTGCGCTTACATATTGACCATGCACCACATCTTGCCTTGGCTGCACCATAACTTGAGTTTATGCTGAAAAAAATTTGGCTCAGCCATTTTCTTTGAGCTGCACTTGTATCACCATTGTTAACACTGCTATCATGTATGTGTACACACACACACACGCTATGTTACACCATTATGCTGAGTCATCATGTTCACACCACCATTGCTGACCTGAAATTTTCGCACTCTCATTTATATTGAGCAGTTTGTCTCTTTGCTGATTTTATTTGTTTTCCATTTCTCCTTTGACCTGTCTTTGTGTTGATTTTGACATTTGTGTTTATATATATATCAGCAGACTAGTCACACTAGTTGAGGCTGATCAAAAATCAGCAAACTAGTGTGATTATGTCGAGGCTGATCAAATCAGATCGAGTCAGAAAAATGATGAGAAACACACTGAATTCTGAGGCAAATAAAATTTTAAAAATAAAAATTATATTCACGTATGTTCAGTTTTATTTCTATTGCAGTGTACTCTGTGTGTGTTTCTGTATATGACAGGTATGAAAAAGATGACTGGACTGACTGTGACTGGACAGACTAGGAGCAGTGAAGACTAGACTGACTGAAGGCAGTGAAGACAGAAGACTGAAGAACAATGAATGAAGCAGTGTATAAAAAATTGTATAAATGTAAAAATATCTGTAGTTGAGTGTGAGTGTTGTAGCGAGGAGCTGTGTATAATATTGTACTGATATTTGTAAATAAACAACTTTGTTTGAAATAAAGTATTATTTTATTGTGTTCAAATTTGTGTTCAAACAAAATTGTTTATTGTATTCAGTTTATTTACAAGTACAATAATTCTGTAAATTGATTAAATAGTGGAGTTTATAAATTTGTACTGTTTTGAATGTTGAAATAGAATATTCAACTTAAATAAAATACTGTAAATATTTGAAGTTCTATACAGTCGTATTTTATTTAAATATGAATATTATATCTCAGTCTGTGATGTACAATAACAGCACGATTTCAAACACATTAATAATAATATTTATTTGGTTGTTATCATCAAACAAAAAACATATAATTGTGTATACAACACCGTTATATACAACAATCTCCCCCTTTTGATGATGACAAACAAATAAAAGATTTTGATTACAATAAATGTGTTTGACAGTGAATATTAAACTCCCCCTATTTATTAGCTCCCCCTATTACAGAAAGCTCCCCCTATAACTGTGCATGAGTGAATGAATGAATTTAATGATAAATTTTCAAAATTAAAAATATTTATAAAATATTCACTCATAAATCGAAATCTAATCCATTCTCCCTATTTTGTTATCATCAAAAGGATACAGAGTTTAAAATACAGATGAAACATGACTAAAAATATAATTTCATCTTAAGAGAGAAGAACGGTCATCATAAATCTCAATCAGTCAAACAGAAATCATAATAAACTGAGAACTGGTGGCATATAACACATTGTAGAGAATGACGGATTTACGATGAATTTATATAAAATGGGGAGAGTTTCAAAAAAAACATATATTTCCAATTATTTTCCAAAAGAATTTTATAAAAATGAAGCTAAAAAAAAACAGTGATGGATTTGGACTATAATTAATAATTCAACTTAAGTGATAAAATCGTATAATCTCAAATCCCAATAGCTATCAATCAACAAATCATAATACGTCATAAAATTTCAACACATTTCACAGATTAGAATATGGATTGATAGGCTGGTTTTTATACACCAAGGAGAATTTAAAAAAAAAAATATTTATTGCAAATTAGTTTCTTTTCTTTTTATTTTGATTTAAGAGCACCCTGACCACGCATAACCAGAGCTTGGATTTTTAAATGAGGTCAGTCGCAGCTTAAATTATAAGTTGTCTCTCAACCATGCATGACCAGAGCTTGGATTTTTAAATGAGGTTAGAGACACACTTATGTATTAATTATATTTTCATCATTTTCAGCTTTTTAAAAGGAAAAAACTCCTCGATATATAAAACCAATATGGATGATAGAAATGTGGTATGTACAGAGATGGACTGTGAAATAAATTTCTAAATTAATTATATTATGAGATATGCATGAACTGTACCGGGATTATTGAAAATTTTCATTTGACACTAATTCTGAAAAATAGCATAACCACAATTCCATCACAACTATTTTCACTGTTTGTTCAAGGTGATTTTAAAAATATTAAACTCTCCACATTTAAATTTTTTTTATCATGGATGGCAGAATGATGAAAGATAATGAAGATGGTCGTGAGATAATTTGCCAGTTCAAAGACATTATAATAAATGTTCAACAATCATGAAAATTAAAGAAAAATCTCCTCTTGTTGTGAAATATATTGCAGTCCCAATTCATCACAATTTCAAAATCTAAAAATAATTTTGATGAACTACAAATACAGTTCAATTTTGATATTGATTTCAATTTCTGAATGAATAATTAGTAAATAATTCTAAAATTGAAAATCAAATACAAGAGGAATATGCTGATCTATATACAACAAGAGGGAAAAAAAATGTGTACAGGACAAAAAGAGTGTGTGGATATATACATGGTGAAGATTTGAATCTAAGTACAGATGGGTGAGACAAAAATAAGGCGCTTCTGATACCACTTGGTGTCTCTATTTACGAGGAATTTTAACATGATACTGAACAAGAATGTCATAGACAAAAGAATTATAAATACAAAGCCCAATCAGACAAGATAACAGATTATGCACATGTATCAGAGCAGCGGTCAAATTAAAGCAGGTAGTTATTTGAAAACAGTATCAAAGCAACACAGAACATAAAATCACGTCAGACTTGTCAGCGGATGGTCACATAAGATCATTCATGATCCAAGATTAGAAATACCGTTTATTTGAAATCATTTGAGGAATATGAAAAATATCAGGATTTAATAAATCAATCACACCAATTTATAAATTTTTGAATTGAGATATGTGTGAGATTTAATAAATCAACAATTTCAAATGATTTTCAACAAACAAATATTTAAATCATATAACCATGAAATAACAGAGAAATTCAAGACCGGATTTTCAAAGAATTTTCACAAGATTTTTCTGACAAGTCCTCAAGAGATTTCAGATCATCTACATCAATTTTGTGAGATATTCATGATCCAAAGAAAATAATTTATTTGAAATCATTTGAATCAATGTCAAATTTTGAGATATAATGAATCAGTCACACAAGGTTAATAATTTCAGATTTAAGTGGTGTGTGAGATTCAAAATATCAGGAATTTCAGATGATTTCAAACTAAACTAATTTCAATCATAATAATCATGAATAAGAATGAAATTCAAGATGTATCACTGATTCAACCCAAATATTTTTCAAGTCAGAAATAATCAAGCCAATCAAAAAAAATAAAAATTAATGAGATTATCACAACTGAGAAGTAACAGTGCTGTAATGAGTATAATACTTTAAGCGTTTCCAAAATGAATTGGAAGGAACTCAAAACAGCATAAGTGTGTGAAATTTCATTAATTATTCAGATCTTCAAAAATTTAGAATTCTAGTTAACAGTGTTCAAGATATGATATGAATGCATCAACACTGTTATGAATTCAATAATCAGAAACTAAACTTCAAAACAATTGTAGATATTTACAAGTTTAAATACAAGATCTGGAAAAGATTAAAATATCCGAATTATATTCAACTAAGGCAAATTTCCAGAAAATATGAATTCTACAATTGGAAGTTAATGAAGCCCAGAAGAAGTTACAGTGATGCGACAGTGAAAAAATTAAAACAGAAGAGATAAAGTAAATACACAGAGGGGGTAGAAGGAGAAATAAACAAAAATAAAAAATATTTACAAAAATGAGTTTAGAGATCATACCAGAATCCAATGTAAATCAGAATCTCTAACTCAACAGATCTTGGCCTAAGGAACTGTAAATGACACAGAGTTATAGGCAATCATGATTTCAAATTTCTTTTCAGCACAGCAGTTCCTTAGCCACCTTCGATACCTAACAATTTATAGAATCGAGTGGTCTAACAAAGTTTGTAAAACCACTCACAGTTGTATTCATAGCTTTAGGTACCCAAACCTGCTTATATAACAATCCGTTAGAATCAACTAGAGTTCCCTTTGTAACCCAAATTTGTTTAGGTTTTCCAAAAATCATTTTATTTCTTTTCGGGATCCAAAATGAATTGTTATCAAACCAATTCTTATCTCGATTGTGATTAAAAAAACTTTTGGAATTTTTAAAATTCAAATTTTTAGAATGACTCTTCTTGAAGCAGTTTAAAGAGTTTTTGAAATCACAAGAGTTCAAACTTTCAAAATCATTTCTTTTCCCAAAACCAAGACCATTTTTATGACCAGAAGAAAATTGATTTTTCAACAACATATTCAAAGATTTTTCACCAATTGAAAAGCGTTTCAAACTCAATTCAAGATTGTTGATTTTGGATTTAAGATCAGAATTCTCTTTCATTAGATTCGAACAACGATTAATGCTGATCTTTCTCTTTTCAGTATCATTCTGTTTCAAAATCAAATTTTCGTTTTCAAGCATTTTAACTTTGGTCTTGGATTCAAAGATCTCTGATTCAAATTTAATTTGTTTTTCAGATCCAAGTTTCTTGAGATTTTCAATCTCTTTTTCAAGCTCACTCAAAATCAGATCTGTTTTCAACAAACTATCACTTTCAGCAATTTCAAGTTTGGAATTTTCGATAGCCTTAAAATTGTTAAATTCCTTTTGAAAAAAATTGTTTGCATTTTTCAACTCAATCTCGTTACCTTTTAAAACTAGAATTTCTTCTTCAAGCCTTTGAATGTTATTGTTGAGATGAACGAGATCTGTTTTTAATTTCAAACAATTTTCACAATTAGAATTTTCAAATTTCACAACATTTTCAAGTTTTAATTCCAAACAATGAATTTTGCTGGTCAACTCATGATTTTCAGTTTTCAAAGATTTGTTTTTAGATTGGAGTTTATCAACAGATTTCGTTAAATCAAGACACATGTAAACCAAATCTTCATATGAGAGATTTTCTGTTTCAGCATTTGTTGATTCTCCATCATCTGATTCATCTGAAGTTTCATCTACATGACTTGTTAAGCATAGATCTGAATCAAAGTTGACATTATGGGGTTTTGAGCTGTTGTCAGATTTTCCATACAACTTGTTGAGAGTTCTCCAAACTTCCTGTGCAGATAAACAATGACAGATAAGATTAAACTGTTCAGTGCTAAGATAGTCAAATATAATTTTCATAGCACGAGCATTGAAATTAATATCTACACTATCAAACCCATTGATAATGACATCCCAACATTTAATATTAACAGATTTTAAATAAAATTCCATTTTGGATTTCCAGTTTAAACAATCTGTTCCATTGAAAATAGTTGGAGATGAGCTGGACTGACTCTCTATCGACTGACAACTAGGAATCACCATTACTCTAGAGTTAACAGAATACCTGGCTCTGATACCACTGTTGGATCTAGAATAACCCTAGAGGGGGGGTGAATAGGGTTTTTGACAGTTTTTAACTGAATTAAAAATCAAACGAGATAAATAAAAATAAACAGATCACAGAATATAGCAGAAACAGAAATGCAGAAAATAAATCACACACAGATATACCCAGCTTCGGCAAAACCCTGCCTACTGCTGCATTTCTAAGGTTTCTACTAGGTGATAGAACAGATCCCGCATACAAGACCATGTACACTCGCAAACCCTGCTCCTATTCTAACCCTACGCTCAAACCCCTAGACTGATTCAAACCCCTGAATCAGATTTTCCCCAGATTACAAACCCGTAACCTGTATTCCTAGATTTTACAGATTCTAGTACTGTCAGTTACCTCCTAACTGAAACTCCCCTAGAGTTTTACAGACTCTATAAACTGTTCAGAATTGTTTACAAACGAAATTGAAACAATACACAATAAAAAAACAAATTAAAGTTGAACAATTAAAAACCCCTTTTAATAATTAAGCCCAAAGTCCTTTGACACTTGGCCGGCCCACTCTCCTTTTGTTTGCACCCGATCCCTTTACTTTCTCTTTTGCTCTGGGAAACAAAAATGGCGGCGGCGATTGCTAGGGTTTCTGAAATCCAATCCAAATCGTGATCTCGATGATGGTTTAATTGATTCTCTGAAGCTTGAACAATACTTGGCTCTCTTTCTCGTTACTGATTTGGAGAAATTCAGGCGATCGAAACACTTGAAATAATATGTGAGTTCTCTGAAAAATTCTTGCTTTGAATTTCTTAAATTGATTTGTGGATTTTCGATACCTGCCTGTGATGAAGTAGGTGTAAATATATAGGATTTAAAATCCTTATAATACTCTGATTTCACGTGAAATTGGCCGATCTGTAAATCTAGGGTTTCCCCATTTGCTTTCTTTGATTTTCCTGAAATTTCTCTCGACTTTGAAAAATACTCTGATTGCTGAAACATCCCTGTAAAAAAATTGGAAACAACATAATTGATTTCAATTGTTGATTAATTCAGTTTTAAAAAAAATAATTCTGAGAAAAAAAACTTCCCCTTTTGGTTTTTGTAATTCTCGGCTTGAAATGAATTGTGTTAGCTATTTGTTTGTTTCCTTGAATTCACCCTGTGATTTTTCTGAATCCTGAAATATATAGAATTGCCTTCGAAAATTGTTTCTTGAAATGTTAACTTTGAAATTCCTTGGCCCGATTTAAATTGCTTGCTTGATTCTTGAAATAGCTTGCATGATTGAAATTAATCCCCTGCTGCTCTGATTTTGCTTGGTTTCCTCACCTGAAAAACTGATTTGAATTTAGCAATTGTGGAAAATAAATTTGCACCATTTTTAACTTGATTTCCTTCTGATTTTTGGAGCTTTCCTCTTTTTGATTCTGCATGAATAACAGCATGATTTGTTGTCTTATATGAATTCACAGATTGCTGATTTAAAACTTTCCATTCCTGAAATGTTCTGATTGCATTTCTTGCTAGATATGCTTTGTCATCCCACAAATATTCTTCACCATTGTTCACTTGTCATGATTTTTCCAGTCCATGATTTACTGCACTTTATTCCTCCCATGATTGTTGAGTTGAAATGCATTGACACAAAAAAAAAATTTCGATCACTGAATAACAACTGGAAATAGTTTGAGGTCATTCTTTGCCATGAAAACATTTAAAGACATGAACTTTCCTGGATTGACATTTATCAACTGCTTTGCCATTTTGAATTGTTGCATACGTGATAACTGCACACATATATTGTATGTCTTCTCTTTGACCATGCTTAAGTGAGCTCAATAGCAAGTTTCTCGACCATTCTGCTTTGTACTTGCAGTACATGAATTTGCCGAAAACATTTGTGTTCATAAACTGTTTTGTAGCATGTATTCACCATGTATAGACTACATCCATTTATGCTTCTCTGAAGCTTTAACATGTATTTGCATATCTTGCTACTTGAAACTTCACCTGATTACTTGGGAACAACTGAACTGATCTGGCCATGATGATTTCCTTGTTCATATTTGTGCTCGACTGCATTGTCTTGTGTACTATACTGTGCATGTTGATGCTCCATACTGCGTTGACATTGTGTAGTTGTTCTTTCGACACTTGCTTCTATATAAAACTGCTGCAACATGCTTGTTTGCGCTTACATATTGACCATGCACCACATCTTGCCTTGGCTGCACCATAACTTGAGTTTATGCTGAAAAAAATTTGGCTCAGCCATTTTCTTTGAGCTGCACTTGTATCACCATTGTTAACACTGCTATCATGTATGTGTACACACACACACACGCTATGTTACACCATTATGCTGAGTCATCATGTTCACACCACCATTGCTGACCTGAAATTTTCGCACTCTCATTTATATTGAGCAGTTTGTCTCTTTGCTGATTTTATTTGTTTTCCATTTCTCCTTTGACCTGTCTTTGTGTTGATTTTGACATTTGTGTTTATATATATATCAGCAGACTAGTCACACTAGTTGAGGCTGATCAAAAATCAGCAAACTAGTGTGATTATGTCGAGGCTGATCAAATCAGATCGAGTCAGAAAAATGATGAGAAACACACCGAATTCTGAGGCAAATAAAATTTTAAAAATAAAAATTATATTCACGTATGTTCAGTTTTATTTCTATTGCAATGTACTCTGTGTGTGTTTCTGTATATGACAGGTATGAAAAAGATGACTGGACAGACTGTGACTGGACAGACTAGGAGCAGTGAAGACTGGACTGACTGAAGGCAGTGAAGACAGAAGACTGAAGAACAATGAATGAAGCAGTGTATAAAAAACTGTATAAATGTAAAAATATCTGTAGTTGAGTGTGAGTGTTGTAGCGATGAGCTGTGTATAATATTGTACTGATATTTGTAAATAAACAACTTTGTTTGAAATAAAGTATTATTTTATTGTGTTCAAATTTGTGTTCAAACAAAATTGTTTATTGTATTCAGTTTATTTACAAGTACAATAATTCTGTAAATTGATTAAATAGTGGAGTTTATAAATTTGTACTGTTTTGAATGTTGAAATAGAATATTCAACTTAAATAAAATACTGTAAATATTTGAAGTTCTATACAGTCGTATTTTATTTAAATATGAATATTATATCTCAGTCTGTGATGTACAATAACAGCACGATTTCAAACACATTAATAATAATATTTATTTGGTTGTTATCATCAAACAAAAAACATATAATTGTGTATACAACACCGTTATATACAACAAGAAAATCTAGTAAAATGTACAAAATGTGATATAAATGGCCATGTCCGACCGAGTCCGATCGGTCCGAACATGTCCGTGTCCGACCGATTTTATTTAGGACACGAATTAGGACAACGAAATTTGTCCGAGAAATTTTTTGGTCCGGTCCGTGTTCGGTCCGAATTTTTTTAGGACAGAAACTGAACACAGCTCCGTCCGGTCCGGTCCGACCGATTTACACCCCTACGTAAGTGGCAATTGATCAAGGCTTCTGTTGAAAAGCAAAGTCTTGTGGTTGATGATCAAAGCACGGCCTGTGTGGCACAGCTTTTTGTATAGCGTGAACTCGCGAGCCTCACACCTCGGTATGAGTCAAAAACGGGATAGTGACTGCAGGGAGAGCACGACGTTTCTTTCTAGCTAGTGGTGGTGTCAGTGCTTAAAATGGCTGACATTTATATATTTTCACCTGTGTGGTTGTTGGATGCGAGGCGCCTTGGATATAGGTCTGTTAGGACTGGGAAACGTGTGCTCAGGAATAACTAATCCTCAAACGTAAGAGAGGACCGGCCCTAAAGACCCAAGGATCATAGTGGGGTCCTGAGACATTTGCTAGAGTGTCTCGAATCGGAGAGGAGCTTGCCCCTTGCCTCGACTCATGACGGAAATCCAATTTCCAATACGTGACTTGCAGTTTTATTTGTAGAGCCTAGTATGGCGACATGATATATGGTACCCATGCCGTCTATGATTGATACTTATGATTGAAATTGTTTTGACACTATACACTTATAATAGTATCAAATGATTTGTTTTAAACGTACCAAGAATGTTTGGCTATTATAAGGGAAAACCCTATCCTCCAGCTTGCGTTGCATTGTGTGATCGGACCTGGGTCTTATAATAGCTTCATTTTTTCAAAAAGCATTGCGTTGTTTATTTGTATGCACTGGTATTCTTGGGAGGAAACCCGTTCCGTGTTATACGGCGTTGTCCCTTGAATTACTCCCTTTTAAAGTAAAGTTTTAAATAACTGTTTTAGTTCTCTCACCAGTCACATGAATGACCTGGAGTTTATTGTTTTATCCTAAACTCCGGGTGCCCTTATTTTGATACGGGCAGCTAGTAGTTTTGGTTTTGCAGATTTATATTCACAGGATCCTAATTTACAGCTGGAACGATGCTCGGAAAGCTCTGTATCAGTGTATTACTTCTAGTTGTGTTTTGTATTGTTTTTCCGCTGCTATGTAATTTATTGTAATCTCTGATATTTCTCTGGTGTATAATATTTATTCATACTCTGTATATTCTTGTATTCTGATGGAATTGTTGTAATATACAATGAAATGTTCTTCTGTTTGCGTTCTATTTGGTCTTGTCCTCAACGCAACCCGTGCTTTCCTTCACGGGGAAGTTCGGGTCATGTCAGTTTGGTATCATAGCTTTGGTTTACAGAGCTCGAGAACAAGACACATTAGAACCGAACGAAAGAATTCATCAGATATTGGATTAGTAATATCCAATTAGAATGACTCGTTAGAGATAGGATCAGTAGTATCCTAGAACGAGTGTGAAGAGTATATTTTTCAAATGAATACAAATTTTGTTTTGAAAATTTAAATCGTTTTATACGTATTTGAATAATTTATTTATATTGAATTTGGACAATTGAGTATATAAAGATTTTGCATATATGCATCATGAACGTATATTCGAAGTTTTAATATACTGGATAGATATAGAATCACACTCTAGTCGCTCGGACCTGATTCTGATGATTGACGCGTCATCATCCGTAATTATTTTCGTGTTTCGAAGGTGTGATATCTATATATTTCCATCAGACTGGTGTGATAACCAAAATTAGATAGGTTTATTGTGTGATTTGGCATCAAAAACATGATTTTCTGTATATGTAGCAAAATTATGAATTTGAAACGATAATCAACTAATTGATTGATGGTTGTGTTGTTTGTCTATTTGTTTGAAATTTTGAACCATTATGCCTAATAGAACCAAATATTGAATTATATTGAAAATTATTTGCAATTGCATGCATGTACATATATATGTGTGAACAGGTCATAGCAAGGAGGCTAGAGAAGAGGAATAAAATTGTTTGCCCGACAAATAGGTACATGTTTATGGTATTTCTTGAGTTTTGGGTGATTTTATAAGCCGATTGGCTAGCCGCTTGGCTTTTTCTTTTGGATTGAAGAAGGCCATGGGAGGCTATATGAAATATCCCGAAGTCCCCGGTGCAGGGGAGGTTATGGCGAAATTTTTCGAAAATTTAGGGTGTTAGCCAGATTTTTGAAAAATTTGAAAAGTTCTTAGAAACTGAAAAGTTGAACAACTTAAGCCGTAAATAAAATAGTGAAAGTTGAGTTGATTAGTTAAACAACTTTCGGCTTCGTTCCTTTTCGGGGACGAAAAGTTTTAAGTGGGGGAGAATGTAACAACCCGGAAATCTGAGCCAGTTTAAAATTTTTATTTTGGCACTTTCAGTGAATTTTGAATATTTAAAATGAATTATTTTAAACAATAATGACGAGAAATTTATTTTGAATAGAATTAGAACGTATATATTTATATACGTCGTCGTTAGAATATAAATAATTTTATTTTAATTATAAAAGGAATTGAAAATGGCGCGGTAGTTCGATAATTTGATTTCAAAGTTCAAATGAATGCACCGGGTGCAAATAAACCGGATTTTAGCGAAACCAAAAATAATGGAATCTATTTGAGAATATCTTTCCACCGAATCCAAAAAATCAAAATTTCATAGCGGGGATAAAAAGTTATGTCCAGTTGAAAATTCAGAATAGTCGCTATGGAATTCTGGCCCTTAAAAATGGAAATTTTGCAAACGACCTCGGATTTCGACGAAACCACTTTTGTTGGATCCGTGATGTCAAATTATTGCTAGGTTTCAAATTTCATAATTTTTCGAATCAATATGTGAGCGTGGCAAAGGAAAACGCGTTTGACCAGTTTCAGTTGATTTTAAACAACTGGAAATTGGCCATTTTTCAAACGGTCTCAGAATTCGATGAAATTAGTTTTGTTAGGACCGTATCATCAATACGAAGCTAGAAAATATTTTTCGGGAATTTTTCGAGTTAGTATGTGACCCCGGTAAATTGAAATGCGCGTTCAAATTCAATATATAGAGTTATATTTTGATTTTGACGAAAACTGATCGAAACAGTCGAATCAGCCTACGATACATATCCCATTGTGTTCGGAATGGGGGTAATTAGCTATGGACGACAGTCGGTGGGCTCAATTTCGAGTTCGAATTTTAAAGTTGCTTTTTAGAAATAAATAAATTAAAATATATATTTTCATTTAAGCCCCTATACCTCCTCTCCTTTCCCTGTTTCGATCAGAAAGAAAAAAATGAAATAAGAAAAAAAAAGGCGAACGCGGAGGAGCCGCCGCCCTCTGGCCGCGCCGCCGGCGACGCCACACCCCCCTTTTCGTTCTCCTCCAGCCTCGACTCCCTCCCCTCGCGCTCGATTCTCCCTCCTTCCCTTCGTCAGACGAGAACAGCCGTACCCCCCTAAAACCCTAACCACCGCCTGTCACGTGCTTCCCCCACCACCGATGGTCGCACAACCCCCTCCCCCTACTCTGATGCTTCAAAGTCCGCCCTCCCTTGCCTCGCAGTCCCCTCAAGTTGAAGCCCCTCGCCTAAATCCGCGAGACCCTAGCCACCAAGGGCTTTGCCACCACCCTCCTTCGACCTCCATACGCCGGTGAGCCTTTTTGTTTATCTATTTTATTTATTTAGATGAATAAAAATATGATTTTTAAATCATTTCATTGTATAAAAATATTTATGGCATTGTTTTAAATTTATATAATGGCGTAGTAAAGTAAAGATGTGATTTTTATTTGTATGAACATCATACAAAGAAGAGAACGTTATAAGATTTGATTTTGAATATGAAAGACAAGGTTTTTGAATTATATGAAGAAAGTATAATTTTTTATGAGATAGAGAATATGAGAATATGTTTTTATATTGTATAGATAATAAAAAAAATTAAATCTTTATATTTGAAAAGGCGAAATCTTTATATTTGAAAAGGCGAAATCTTTATATAGAGAATAGCGTTATAAAAATATAATCTTTATTATATGAACACCGTTATAAAAATAGAATTTTTTATCTATATAGTAGCGTTGTAAAAATAGAATTTTTATCTATATAGCAGCGTTGTAAAAATAGAATTTTTATCTATATAGTAGCGATGTAAAATTAATTTTTTTATCTATATAGTAGCGTTGTAAAAATAGAATTTTTATCTATATAGTAGCGGTGTAAAAATATGATTTTTATATACATAGTAACAATATGAAAATGTTATTTTTATATATGTAGTGGCTACGGACAACGAAATTGACAGAGGGGCGAGCACGGCGAATATTTCTACATATGAAGAGTCGAGGCGTTTGGATTAGCTAGTCGGTGAGAACTTCTCACTTTAAATCTTCTTTTCTAGTTAAAAATATATACTAGGATGCAGACGGTGCTTAGCAGCACCCGACACCCGTCGTCCACAGACCATGGGCGGCTTGTATGCTTGTTTGATGTGTTGTGAAATTTGTGTGTGATGTTGATGTGAAATCGATAATAAAATGTTGATGGTTGGAATAAATTAATTATCGTTAAAAATGTAATTTTTAACGTGAATGTGAATAAATAAATATTGATTTACAAATCGGACGGTTTGTTTATGTACACATATTTGAAGGATACTGATTGGGACGATAAATTTTACACATCGCCCAACTGCACCAATAAAATTCTGTGTTTGTTGATTTGAAACCCCACACGGTTGTTGGGATGATATTTGGTGTACACTAATCCCAATTATTTAATAGTATGTCGATCGATTGGTCGACAGACTGTGTAAGCGTTAATTATTTATATTTAATGCTTATGCAGTTGTGTAGTGCACTTTGGATGATGGTTGATTATTTATCGTTGCTATTTATATACATGTGTTGTATGGAATCCATATAATTAACATTATATGGTGATTGATTGGGCCTCATTCCAATTGGGAAATAATGAATATTATAAAAGAAAATTCATGTTTTGAATAGAATAAATAGTCATGTGTTGACGATGTTCAGGTGTTGAGAATTCATGTGTTGAATAAAATATTTATACAATAAAATTTACCTTTTTATTGTAAGTAAGAAGAAATATAGATTCATGTGTTGAATGGAATAAATATTCATTTGTTGAATAGAATCACGAATTCATTGAAATATATAAAGCCGTGTTGATTAGAGAAGCGGCATTTTGACGTGAACGATATTTATATCGATTTTATTCATTTTTTAATGAATATCAAAAAGTGATTTCAAAATTGAATTGAAATGAATTCGAATTGAAATTGAATTGAAATGAATTCGAATTGAAATTGAATTGAATTCGAACTGAAATTGAATTGAAATTGAATTAAAAATCGATTTGAATTGAAATCAATTTGAAATGAATTTAAAACGATTTATAAAATTCGTTTAAAAAAGGAAATCGACGAAATATATATAATATATATATATATATATATATTATATATATAATGGCCTGAATAGAACGCGCCGCGCTGCGGCAGTTCGTGAATTTCGACCATTGACTTCGAATTGACGTTGCGGGAGATCCGACCGTCGGATTCTCCTTAAACTAGAACCGTTGGGTTCGTATCGAAAAGAGCTTTCCAATGATTATTAGAAATTTGAAATCTAACGGTTGGATTTGGAATTATGTCCAAATCAAATTTGGAAAAGGTCGTTGTAAGTGCAGTTCGATGGCCGTTGATGGAAATCGACTGTACGGGCCTTGATAAAATTATTAAAAATATCAATAATTTGTGTAAAATCATAATATGTGAATTGGAAAGAACTGGGATGAAAAATTCCACATTTGAAAAGATAAAAATATATTTTTATCGAAATGAACTAGTTTTGAACTAGAATTAAAATCAATTTATTTTTGAAATAAATAATTTGAATTTGAATTTATTTTGATAATAACCAGAATTTCCAATATATATAAAGTGGAAGTGGATTTGAATCGAAATTGTCTTTGGAATTTTTTGATGTTGGATTCCGTGATTATACAGATATTGTTATGGGAATTTGAAAGATATATCTATATCGTTATTTCCAATACGATATTTGTTGGTTTCAGGATTTGATACTGAATATAAGCCGGTATATTTTCTATTCAGAGCCTTGTATTTAATATCAAATGTGATTTGGGTTTGTCGTGAATCGTGTTTTAGGTGACATTGGTTCTTTAACCCAGTTAAAGACAGGATATTGATTTTTGAAAAGATTAAAACTAAGTGGAGTTTTAATGAATCTTTAAATAGATTGAAATGTGAATTGATAATTTAAATTATCAAATCTGAAAAGTGATCGAGAATGGAGTACCACTAGTTTTGCTCCAAAGCGATAGTTAAATCTTTAATTAGATTTGAACATGAAATGGTAATCAATATTTACCGATAACACCGTGGTGTTAGATATGGAGTATTACCAGTTTTCTCCATGGGATGAATAGGTTGGGATTGGGAAATAAAATAAATAATTACTTCGGTGTGGTTCGCTAATCTCGACTAGTTTGGAAAACCATAATATGGTTTGAAATGATATCCAAAGGAAGATTAAAGAAAATTTTTAGAAGAATTTATCTTTGATAAAATTAATGGGAACCTTTCCCTAAGAATGTGAATACCAGAATAAAAGAATATTCTAAATTGGAATGAGGTGTATGTTGTGTTTGTGTAACACGTGTTTATTATATACGCGGGTTATTCGGAAAGGCCGGGTTATACCCATTCTGAATAACCGATTCGACGATATGTCGAAGATGAAGACGGTGGTTGAAGACCGGAAGTCTTTACATCGTTTGGGTGATTACTGATGATCTTGATTGGCCTGTACACCCAAGATGAGGGAATCAGTTGGTGATCGTCCAGACGTACTTGGAGATCGATGGATATGCGAGGAAAGTGCCTCCGGTTTCGTTCAGACCCAGAACGAACTTGTAAATGGACTGTGTGTCTGACATTGGATTTTATTCTATGTTGATTGATCTCTATTAAATATACATCTGTTTGGCGGCGGAGAATTTATTCTCTTACTTAACGCCCTTCTCTGAGACGTACGAGCTCAGAGGTTGTATATCGATGGACATCAGTCGCATGGAGTGAATTGCCAGTGTGGCACGCGTAAGTGGCAATTGATCAAGGCTTCTGTTGAAAAGAAAAGTCTTGTGGTTGATGATCAAAGCACGGCCTGTGTGGCGCAGCTTTGTGTATAGCGTGAACTCGCGAGCCTCACACCTCGGTATGAGTCAAAAACGGGATAGTGACTGCAGGGAGAGCACGACGTTTCTTTCTAGCTAGTGGTGGTGTCAGTGCTTAAACTGGCTGACATTTATATACTTTTCACCTGTGTGGTTGTTGGATGCGAGGCACCTCGGATATAGGTCTGTTAGGACCGGGAAACGTGTGCTCAGGAATAACTAATCCTCAAAAGTAAGAGAGGACCTGCCCTGAAGATCCAAGGATCATAGTGAGGTCCTGAGACATTTGCTAGAGTGTCTCGAATCGGAGAGGAGCTTGCCCCTTGCCTCGACTCATGACGGAAATCCAATTTCCATTACGTGACTTGCAGTTTTATTTGTAGAGCCTAGTATGGCGACATGATATATGGTACCCATGTCGTCTATGATTGATACTTATGATTGAAATTGTTTTGACACTATACACTTATAATAGTATCAAATGATTTGTTTTAAACGTACGAATCATGTTTGGCTATTATAAGGGAAAACCCTATCCTCCGGCTTGCGTTGCATTGTGTGATGGGACCTAGGTCTTATAATAGCTTCATTTTTCCAAAAAGCATTGCGCTGTTTATTTGTATGCACTGGTATTCTTGGGAGGAAACCCGTTCCGTGTTATACGGCGTGGTCCCTTGAATTACTCCCTTTTAAATTAAAGTTTTTAATAACTGTTTTAGTTCTCACACCAGTCACATGACTGACGTAGAGTTTATTGTTTTAACCTAAACTCTGAGTGCCCTTATTTTGACATGGGCAGCTAGTAGTTTTGGTTTTACAGATTTATATTCACAGGATCTTGATTTACAGCTGGAACGATGCTCGGAAAGCTCTGTATCGGTGTATTACTTCTAGTTATGTTTTGTATTGTTTTTCCGCTGCTATGTAATTTATTGTAATCTCTGATATTTCTCTGGTGTATAATATTTATTCATACTCTGTATATTCTTGTATTCTGATGGAATTGTTGTAATATACAACGAAATGTTCTTCTGTTTGCGTTCTATTTGGTCTTGTCCTCAACGCAACCTGTTCTTTCCTTCATGGGGAAGTTCGGGTCGTGTCAATTAATATAATAAACACTTTAATCATTAATTAATTTAATTAATCACTTAACCAATTAAAATTAACCCCTTCTTCATCGTTTCCTTCTGTAGCGGATGAACCCATTCACGAAAAAAAGCTTAACCCCTAGGGCACCAAATCGCGATCACCTGAAGCACCTGACCTCCATCTGACATGCCCACAAGAATCGCCAGAGCACCACCTCCCTCCACCAGTGGTGGCACCCCACTCAAAGCTCCATCTTCCTCGTTAAACACGTTCAAAATCCGGTGGTTTGAGGCGCAAATTCAAATGAACTAGTTCACTAGAATCGATCATCCATATATGGATTGAAAGATCTCATTTAATACTACAATTTTCGTTTTGGGAAGTGGATTAAATCTGAAGCGGATTTCGTGAAAATTGAGGGCGAATTTCGGAGCATATGGGCTATCGGTTTAATCCCTGGCGGCGGCTTTGTTTATGAAGTTAAGGTTAGAGAAAATAACGCTATATATATAATAATATAAATAAATATTTTTTTCCCAAATTACTTCTATTTTTCTCCGAACTTCAAACGAGACCCAACGACTGTTGCCCTAGCTAAATACTCCCATTCCGGACACAATGGGATATGTTTCGTAAGACAATTCGACTGTTTTGATTAGTTTTCATCAACATTAAAAATATAAATTAAATATATCGGTCAATATTAAATTTCAACTTACATTTTAATTTACCGGGGCTGTAACAACCCGTATTTTTCGATAACATGTTAAAACGAGAATCAAGGCAGAATTTAATTTTAAATTCTGAATCAAGTAAAATGGGCTATGCCATTGCGTTCGTCTCGGAAAAATACGCGAAATAGAGTCCGAGTTTTCGAAAATCGGAGTCCGTATGACCCGATTAAGGCCCAACGAAGTTTTCAGAAAATTTCAAAGTAAAAACAGATTTCAAATTCAAGTTTGAATTTGGAAATTTGGGCCAGGCGGGAAAATTCCCGCCAGAGCACCCAAGTCGACAGCCCTGTCGACTTGGGAGTCGACTTGGTTGGACCCAAGTCGACAGCCCTATCGACTTGGCTGTCGACTTGGTCCAGCCGGGCAGTTCTGCCTGGTGCACCATTTTGGGTTTGTGTTGAGTTTGGGGGACAGATTCGGGTTTAAGGGCTGAGATTGCAACAAGGGTTTAATCCTATGACCTAAAACACTTGCCTAATCTATAAATAAGACCCTAACCTAACCCTAAATCATCATTATTCATTCATGCAACTAAACTATGGCAAAATTTTACCTCTCATGGCCTCCACTCTCTTCATAAAATTTCTAAATTGTTTCTATGAGAGATTTTCCATGCATACAAGTGTTTTCAAGCTTGTATGAGTGTCATTAGCTTGCATTCAAGTCAAGTTTCTATCTTTGCATCATAAAGCAAGGGTTTTGATCATTTTGGCTCAAGGGTTTTTATGTTAGAGCTTGCATTTTGGGTCTATTTGATTGCATAAGGGCTTTGTCATATCTTTTGTGCCTTCATAGCAATGTAAGCCCTTTCCCTACTCTTAGATATTAACTATGAAGTTAAATGTTCATGTGCAAGTTTGGGTTTGATCATTGAGTATAATACATGCTATCATGTCATGCAAGTTTATGAAGTCTTCATCTTGATCTTGTGGTCATAAAGCTTTGGCCTTTATGTTAAATGTTGCATTTTAGCAACATGAGAACTATCATACCCCTTATGATAGCTTGCATGTAATGTCATATGCGAACTTCTATCCATCTTTCTATGTCATTTATCATCATGATTCGCTTATTTGCCAAGTTTGAACGTTATGCATGTTTTTGAGGCTTAAGAATGTAACATGCAAGTTAATGAACACATTATGTCTCATTTGCCACCATGTTCAACTAGTGGCTTTATACCCCCTTTTGTCATGCCTTTGGCAAGTTCCTTCTTTGAATCCATTATGCGAGTTTAAAAGCGTTGGGGTCACATTATGGGAAAACATAATGACATGAACATGATTTGGGTAGATGGGTATAAACATGACAACATGTAACGTTAAATTATGACATGTGTTTATACTTGAAAACATGACTTGAAATATAACATGGAAGTTGACATGTAAGTATGCTTGAAAACATAAGCTTGGGAATTTACCTATTAAGTTAGGTCTACCCATTGGGAATTTACCTATTAAGTTAGGTCTACCCAATTGCTTGAAAACTTGTAAAATGTGTTGGAAACATAATGGACATGACACTTAGATAATATAAGTGTGGCCAACTCGAGGTTGGGTTGAGTTTGCAACGTAAAACTACCCGGAACCGACCGGCCTAACTAGTAGTTGCAAACAATAGGACCCAATGTGAGAAGTTGGTCATGTTGTGCTTGAACCCGAGGTTAGACCAAGTTGTGGTGTAAAGCTACCCGGAACCGACCGGCTTAACTAGTAACCACAACAAGGTCTAATGTGAGAGGTGAAGGTGCATTAAGTAATTAATGCCACATGACAGGGTTAAGTTAATTTGATTAATGACTCTTAACCAAATATGACATGGACAAATGGGTTAAGTAATTTGATTAGGCTAATGATACTTAACAAAACATGACAAGGTTGGGTAGGTTAAGTAACTTGATTTTCCTAATGACACTTAACCATTTTATATGACTAGTGGACGGGGTTAAGTTAACCAACACTTAATCAATCCAACGCGATAACTTGGTAAGGTTAAGTAAGTTTTCTTAATGACGCTTAATCGAAAAATACGGTTAACGGATGGGGTTAAGATTAGACTCAACTAGTCTAAACATGGAAATCGGATGGGGTTAAGTTAGCCTAGACTTAATTAATCCCACTTGGTAGTTTAATGGGGTTAAGTTAAACACTTAACTAATCTAAACATGATGAATTGATGTGGTTAAGTGACATATACTTAACCAATCTAACTCGTTAATTTATTGTGGTTAAGTTAACCAATACTTAACCAATATAACGTGAAAACATGATAAGGCTAAGTCACGAATCGCTTGAATACACTTGACCGATTTGACTAAGTAAATTGATAGGGTCAAGTTAATATATACTTAACCAAACTAGAATGATAATTGGACGAGGTTAAGTCGTGAATTGCTTAATATACTTAACCAACTTGAGCATGGTTTGTAGGGTTAAGTCTTGAACTTGGATACTTAGCCAATTTTGACATGATTTGTAGACGGGTTAAGTCATGAACTTAAGTGACACTTAATCCATTATGTAAACCCTAGTTCTGAGGATTAGGTGGATAACCGTAGTTAACGAGGATAGCGGCAATAAGGCTAAGTGGTAAACCTTAGTTGAAGAATAACTAAGTAATGATTCTTAGTCAAGGAAGTTTGGACCAGTTCATAGATAGATGAGTAACCTAATACGGTAGGTCATCGTTTAAGTATACGAGTAGGAGCAAGTATCTGATTTGGATAAAGGCTCCAGCGAACTGGGTAACGAAGCAGCGGCTTCGGGGAACGTGAGGGTATTCTTGGTATCCCTCTATGAGCTGCCAGGTGATTATACTAGGCTCATGAGAGTTTAAGGTCTGCGTTAGAAGAACCAAGAGTATGCCTTGGTTGCTATACGAGCGACCTAAAGATGGGGATGGATAGGGGATAGTCGACGATACACGGTCGTACCCTAGATAGCATTTCGTCAGGCTACCTACCGTCTTTGGTCAAGCGTGTACGTACGGAAAGGCAGAGAACACCCAAAAGACCCTAATTGCTATCTAATTATGGGTGCGGTAAGGCTTGGATGTGGGTTGGCCAGTGTTGTGTTCTCATACAGGATTTATCCTGTCTTGTCTTTCACTAGTTGAGGGAGTGGTCTCGTGGGACCATAGCCACGTATAGAAAAAACAGACCTTAGCATCTGCATCGGCAGATAAATCGAAAGCTCCCGACCGAGTCCTGTATTTCCTGGTCTGCCCTGTGACAGGACTCGGATGGCACGATGTGATACATGTGCATACAGTCATGGAAAAACGATTCACGATATATGCGTGGGAAAAAGGGCGCGGTTGGCGGTTAGCGTAATCCCTAGTGGCCCTAGGTGGTTGAACCCAAACCGAGATACGAAAACGTGCAATAGGTAAGCATAATCCCTAGTAGCCCTAGGTAGCATAAGTCCTAGTTGTACAAACGATAATTCATGTTGGAAGACCCTAGCTAGGTTTAGGGTAACAGTCCAAACCGATCTTAAGGATCATGGAACTATGTTAAAGTAATATAGAATCTCATGGGAAAGCCCGTATGGTCTACGGCAAGGGACTGAACATTTACATGGAATAAAACATACAAGTTGAGTAACCTATATATGCGATATATTAGGTTGACATGGACCATTACACGACTTTTGAGTGAGGGTCATTCTTGGTTAACACATGACACGGTGGGGATACTAGTACGGTAGGTGCAGAGCTAAAAGACAGGATAGATACCATGGGATGTTATACGTGATAGATATCTTGGGGATATTATACTTGATAGGAACCTGACGATGGGATACCTTGTTTTATCTTGACATCGTAACTTATCATGACACCTTAGTTTATCTGAGTTCAGTAGTTCATCCTGTTATTTTGATTTAGTTTATCTATCTTGTCATCATGCTTATGTTCATCTCAGTTTCTCATGACAGTTAACTTTACTAGTTTTTATGCTAATAGTAGATAGGGCTTACTCAGTCTTTTTGACTGACCCGTTTTGTTTCGCCTCTTTTCTTCCGTTTCCCCCCAGGTTACAGGGAGGAAATACTGTTGTTTAGTCCGGACTTCTTCTGCTTGAAGTTCATCATGGATGGCTTGGACTTTTCTTGGCTATGGCTACTTTACTGTTTTTACTTGGGGAATAATTTATGAAAAAAGTCTTTATGCTTCTTTATTATTGCAAGACAGGTTTTGATGTACTCTGATGTAAAAGGCTTTAGACCTTATTTATTCATGTTATGAAAGTTTGATTTTACTTCCGCTATTTTATATGTTCTGTCTTGTGATATTTCTGTGCATGTTTACCAATAACGCCCCTCTAAAGCTAGTGCATTCCTTTGCGAGTGACCCTAGCGGAGGCTGGGTGTTACAATTTGGTATCAGAGCAGAAGGTTACCAGACTGGGCAAAAGGTTTTAAAGACCTTCTGAAAACTATTTGAAAATCGTTTACAAAGAAGCATTTTTCAAGAAAATTTTCTTTTAAAAGAAAAAGGCTATTCCCCAAGGGCCATTAGCACTATCCTTGTTTCCTTAATTGAATCTCTTTTCCTTTCTTTCCTCCATCTGTAGTCACAGTGGTTTTAACTGCGACTAGTCTTTTCTATCTACGAAAGTGCTTTCCATGCGATGGAGGTGGTTCTCGAGAGACCAGTGGCCGCGTTATAAGAAAGGATAGTGAGAAAGAGGATAAAGGATACGAGCTTGAGGATGAGCAACTTGTTGGTATGGCTCAACCCATAACGAAAAAGTATCTTTGGTATGGTGAAACGGGACGGATAGTTAAGTATTGTGGGACAAGGACAAGATCATCGTGAAGAGAATTGTATACCCTCACTAGAGTACCTGAGTAGGGGGATAACATCCTTGTTGAAGATCTAGTTATTCTTTTCTATCATCCCGCCAAGACTTTGTTTTGATCCCCGCATCATTTAAGTCCGCTTCGGTAGTTGAGTCTCTGCACCTTAAGTACTAGCGTAATAGAGGATCCCATTTTTGTCTCAAAGTCCTATTGGAGAATCAGTCCATTTATACATGACCTGTTTGGATTTGAGAATGTTTATGCCAAGTGTTGAGTTTGGAAATAATGCTTATGTTTTTAAGCTATGGATGGATTCTAGGGATGAAGTGGTTATCCAGTAGGGGGTGCCACTCTCGGTTTTGATAGGAGGGTAGTTAGACCTTTTGACTAGCCTTGGTAATGCCCTCGAAGTATCGTGTAACCTTCTTTGAGGTTCTGTCATGACTAGTTACTTAGAATCCCTTGATGCCTTTATTGGAAATTTGAAGCCCGATCGAGTGGTGTTCGCCAATAAGACGGATGGTTTGCTTCATTTATGCATGGGTTATAGAGATCACCCTAGTAAGTGCGCATGATAACCTGGTTGACATCTGTTTACTTTCAAGAGAAAGTTCTTCTACATGGAATACCTTATAGTATATAAACGAAATCCAAGATTCACTAGTTAATTTTGGAAAGCTTGCATGAGATCATGAGTACTCAGTCATGGTTGCGCCAAGTGTGCAAGTGGAACGAGAGGCAACGAAGAAATGAGTTCCAGCTCATGTTATGGAAACAGGAAATAAGAAGCTACGAAATCGCGAAGTTAAAAGACGGTCAAGGCACAATGGAATTAAGCTCGAGGAAATACGACTTTGATGGTCAAAGACTAGATACGCGCATGATATCTCTTTTTGGGAGTATATCCTTGATCCCTGTTTTCTGTAGAGCTTACTTGTAGGCTATCTTTTGTGAATATCCTCTTGGTCCTATTTTCTGTTACAAACCCCGTAAGGAGTTTGTCTTGTTTATCTTCTCGACCCTGTTTCAGGGAACCCTAGGTAGAACCCTATGGATGTAAACATGTATTTGAAACATGTTATGATTGATATGGTTGCAAGTGGTTGCAAGTGGTTGCTCATGGATGCGCGAATACACATTAGATACTAGCTCGACTCGGTCACATTTCATATTGCATATGCACGAGTATTTATACTTGTTTATGGATGAAATCGAATGTGTTATCATGCGATTGTTGCATATGAATGAATGATTGTGCACGCATATAGTATCTATATGACTAGGACTATTTGCATACATGTTGGATTCATGGCACTATACATATTTTGCATTAGAAAGATTATTCAGGCCTGATCATTAGCATTAGCTAAGGAACATGTACACACACGTTTTGCATATATTCATACAGCATTAGAAATCATCTAAGGACAATGGTTGCTTGTGGATGATGTTTTGAGTAGATGGATGATGGATGGTAGGATATGTTCTTCCTAACTTGGAGATTTCGGGGACGAAATCCTAAAAGGTGGGGAGAATGTAACAACCCGTATTTTTCGATAACATGTTAAAACGAGAATCAACGCAGAATTTAATTTTAAATTCTGAATCAAGTAAAACGGGCTATGCCATTACGTTCGTCTCGGAAAAATACGCGAAATAGAGTCCAAGTTTTCGAAAATCGGAGTCCGTATGACCCGATTAAGGCCCAACGAAGTTTTCAGAAAATTTCAA